>JAGSMW010000019.1:4800000-7200000 GCA_029286795.1 Byasa hedistus
TACTACTTTGTGAAATAAGAAGTTTAAGATTTCTTCCAGCAAACAACTATGTTTTCAATACTTCTATATTCGTATTAAATTTGCTATTAACGGATTTACGTTTTCAAAGAAATATTATTAAGTTAATATGTTTATATGCACCTTGCGATATAACATGTATGTGGGAAATAGATTTTTTTTTTCATAAAAACGTTTACATATTTACTATAAAACTACGGCTGCTGACCGCATTTGTTCCATAAATACCAGAAGTTTATCGCCCGCTAACCCAAATAGTTTTCCTTGGCCGAAAATTTTGTGTAATACTACGAATCAAAACGCGTGGGGGCTAGATTATTATTGTTTATGGGTCTTAATGCTGAATATAAATGTAAGTAATAATAACTTAAGAGCAATATAACAAAATAGAAAAAATAATTAAGCATTTGTCTTTGATAATCTTTCATCAAATATAATGTTTGTGTTATATACATAAACAAATATGTCGCAATAGAAAAAGCTAATATGTAGTGAAGACGTGAATATCATTGAATAGGGCCTAAATGCAATTCAAAACGCCTCGGGTTAAGCGCGGTGAAAATATCTCATACATTTAAAAGCGGAAATGTCAAAAAGTGTATCCATTACACAATAAATTAAAACGATTGAAATGCAAAGTGTTTCCCCTGCGTCATGGAAATTTCCGCTGAAATGAATTATGGAATGTCGGAATTGTTGAATATTTTCCAAACCTTTGAATAACTTTTTAACAGATGTCGAAATCTCTGCTCTTATTTTACGTAATTCTATAACAAAAGATTAAGGGCAGCAATTCCTAAATTGTAGGATCTTACTGTCACTTACATTATTATTAAAGAACATGCATGAAGCATTAAATGTGTTTTTAACTGCAGTCGTAAAAACTAATCTTTGCAAAACGACCTTTTTTTTTGTATAGGTGAATCTTCTAAAGACCTACACAAAAATCCTCTCGGTGGTGTGGCATGGCGTTAGTAGGTTATCTAGGTTATCCTACGGTACGTACCGGTGCCATTCCGAACTCTGGTTAAAGATATCCTAAGGACGGTTAAGGCCCTCTTTAGTATCTTCGTGCGACGGTAAATAAAAGACCACCTCGCATTTTGCGTCGAACTAAAACTCTTCGATAGGTAGGGCTCACTTTAGCTCAAGTCTACAGGGCTTCCTCAAACGCAGTCTTAAATTACGATTTTGCTATAGTTAACTTTGGTTGTTTAGTCGTAAAGTAATGTGGCTATGTACCAAAAAAATTATAAAATACTTTAGACGCTAAATAAGTACCACATCTAAAGACAAGATGATACATAGATATTTTCGCAGAATATCATCGATAATAGTTGTTGTTTGTTACTACTGATATGCGTCACGTAGTAATCTATCACTGTAGGGTAATTGTTCGTTAGCAATATATCAATAAAAACAGGATGTAAGAGAGACTTTCAAATTAACAAGTATACTCGCGAAAAAAAACTTTTAAATTATTGATTACAATATTTTGTGCAAAAAGCATTAACTTAGAGTATAAATGTAAGTATTGCAGTCTATGAATTACTAACAAATAAAAAATTTGTAATTCTCCAACTACTAGCAATCTTCGTTCAACTAAATAGAACTGAATTGAAAATTATATTAAACCAATTGCGGTCAACTTGGAGTTAGTTTATCACTGCAATAAAACAATTAGGAATACAAATTACATTTAATGTGAAATTAAATACGTTTTGCTTTAATATAAATTGAAATGGTGATTGTATAAAATGAAACTGTGAGATACTTTACATTCGCAAACAATTGATACAATCGAGAGAGAAAAATAACAGGATTTGTGGCAGGCGATAATAGATATGATTTCAGTTTATTCGAATCCTATGTAAACCGAGCTCCGGTCGCTGAGCAAGCACGCCTCGGTACAATAAAGTAAAACGGCAGTCGACAAGCGCCGCTTACTCGATATCAAATATTTACGAGACCGCAATCGAATGAATACGTCACAATACGTGTGCTGTTGGGAAACAATATTTTTGCGAAAAATCTAACGTACTACCAATTGTAAAGTCAACATGTAAGTACAACAGTTTTCTTTTTACTCGTTGATTTTAGTATCGATATAAAATAAGACGTCTCAAAATACTTTCAAAATCTTTTAACGACCTGAATCAGTTGTAGCGCTAATAAATTCAAATTAAATCTAACAAAGTAAATGGAATAAGACATTTATTAAGGCAATCGTAATATCATAATATTCTAATATGTTAAAGAAAAGAGAAGATAGTTGTATTCATTAAGCCGGTTTTTTTGTTTAAGAATTAAAGCTAAATAACTTAATTATTATCTCTCGTTATGAATAACATTTAGCATCTATTATGTTAGTATGGATTTTAAGATTGGTTTCTTATAATATTTAAAAAAAAACCATTAACTTTTTATGAGACTCAAGAAAATTTTTAATTAAGTTTTTATAAAAATAATATATGAGCTTATTTGCCTTTACATGTATTATACTTTTAACTCTTGGCCTAAAATATGAGGTTTAGTAAAAAAAATTCTTTCAAATATTCAAAACATTTGTTTAGCCCTGAATTGAAGCAATAACTTTTAAACTTATATGCGCGATCTATAAGGGACTATAAAGTATTGGCATAATGACTACTACAGGAAGAAGTTTTATATGAAAAAAAAAGTTAAATGAACAGTTTAGTAAACGTAGCAAAGTAAGAGAGAGCTTTACAAAGTTTTCTTTAAATATTAATGTGTGACTTTTGAGTACAAGCGGCGCGAAGAAACTCTCGAGTGGAGGGTAACGCAGTTAATTCATAGTCAGCCCGACACTAAACAACTTCGCGCCTTACATAGTCAAGTCTCAGTTTTTAATTTTATTCGAACGAAGAAAAGTCGAGACTATTCGCTGCATATTATATCTTTATATTATATCATTTACAATTATTATCACAAATAAGAATGTAAGAATTATGACTGATGATATATAACATAACTTCTAAATACAATTGCGTAAACATAATTATAAACTTATTAAAAACTCACAACTAAAAAAAAAGATTATTGCATTTACTTAATTTAATTTTAATGTAGTGTAAACGCAGAAACATTTCTATTACTAAAATATAACTTAGATTACAAAATTTATTACGAAGATGACAAATTCATATACACAGAGAATGAAATGTAATCGCGTTTGATTTACAAGCTAATCGTAAAATGATTGCACGTTAAAGGTTTTAAAATTTTGTAACAACATTTATTATCTTCAAGTTGACTAAGATTTATTCAAACAGCCCGCCAAAGGAATTAATTACTTAAGCGGGCGACCGCGGAACGGAAGAATTTTCTCGACTTCGCTATTAAATCGGGCTCAGTCCAGCGCATCTCGGAAAGTATTTACTTAAAACGCTTCAAAATTTACTTTACTAGCAAAAAATCCAAGTGAATTTTGAAATGTACCCTGCTGTGATCTATTAAAATATACTTGTAACTTACTATATTTTGATCTATTGGAAGCACGACAAAAGTTTAAAACTCTATGACACGCGAAATCTATCGCCGCGCACACAAAACTTTTTACAGTTTGTGTTGCAGTTAAAGTGTTAATAACTAATCCGTTAATAGGTAAAGTATGCGGCACGTTAAACATGACGAAAACAATACTCTGACAAAGAAAAGATTAACAATGTTTTCAAATAAATAAATCTATCTCCTTCGCTAATTTTAACTTTGAAGTTTGTTTTATAAGAAAATGTTGAAATGAAAACATTCCCGAAATAAAATATTTTTAAAGCAAAACATCAAATATAGATGTACCCGCGATAAACTTATAACATTTCATATTTCAGTTGTGGGTTTAAAAGTACTGAAAAGATAAATAAGAGAAAATATTTTTTTGAAGGTATGATTATACAACGTTTATAGATAAAGGTTGTTACAGACATGTTGGAGCTTTTCACGTATTTTCGCATACAACCAGTAACAATTAAAACAGTTTTCAGACAGTTAAAAAGTTGTCGCGCGTGCGAAGCGAATACGGAAATTATGTTGAAAGTTGTAAAACCGTTGCATTTTCACGCTAACATCCTATAAGCTAAATGAATGAAACAATTTTAAGCTATTCGTGTAAATAAAAAAGTAAAACAAGAAAAAATAACGGCTGTTTAAGTTATTAAAGACCGACTAGAAAGGTGGAACGCGTTATAACTAGTAAAATTACTGGGCTTATAGTTGTGTCATCGTCTGAAGTGTTGAACTTAATTTGGTTTTGTGCAATCAATCTATTATTATTAGGTACAGCTTGTGCTTGACACATCGCTTTGTATTACAAAGTGCGTACCGTATCCAATTGCAGTTAGCAAGCAAACGTACCTGGATCGTGATGTGCTGATGGAGACGGAGCGGAGAACGCACTGGAGCAACCGGGGCGGCGGTTGAGACCTCCCAATTCGGGTACTATAATAAGAGAAAAGTATACATTAAGGTTTTAAATCACATAGTAACGTTAATTTCGATAGAATCACCAATAACCGAAGAATTCGTGAACGCGCAATATATACAAAACATTATTTTTGTATTAGTGTTCAGACAGCAAAACCTTACCGCAGATAAAAGGTCAACATTAAAATAAAGGTCAATTTTGTTTGTAATAAAGTTAATAAAAGTGGAAGGGGTTTAAAAGGAACGGAAGGACCGTATTATAATTGAAATGATAAATCAAACTAAGTCAAAATGATAATAACAAACGGAGCACTAGCAAGTAACATACTCATTCTCTTTTTATTACATATCACCTACACATCTGAACTTACAAACTGGTTGTGCTCTATTGCTACTTAGGGAGCCAGCTTAACTAGATTTGAGAAATCGCCGTTATGCAGAGGAGTAAACATTATTACTTGAAGTGTATATGTGCCTTATTAAAATGATGTCTGCTCGAGACAAAGGGCTTATGAGAGCTTTGCTTCAAGATGCGCGTAATTTACATTTAATATAAAGTAGAGACTATGATCGAACTTGTAAGAAACTGAATTTTTTTTACATAATGATTTGTTAAAAATTTTCAAGTGTTAATAGCACTGTCCATTAAAGAGTTACGAGTGAATAAATGGAAATACAATACTATAATACAATACACTATAAATATGTAACCTTGATTATATGTCTTTCTTTTTAGTTTTAAGTCACCTTTGTTCTGTTAGTAGTGCATGCATTAATAATTTTTGGTATTTTTTTATTCTAAGCGTTTTTCTCATGATCCAGCTGTGTTATTATTAGTGTATGTATATTAGATGCTATGGAAAAAATATTGTGATTACAAACATTTTGTTAGAAAAATAGTAGCTGTATTGAATTTTTGAATAACTGAAAGAGAAAAGGGGAGGGAATGGCATAACATCGTTTCGCTATGAAAGGCGGATGTCTGCACGTCTCACTACATTAATTATGGGCAGTGTAAAAAGTGAGAACTGTAAAATAAATATATATTTGAAAAGATGTTTCTAATATGAAGAACATTAACAAATCTAAGCCTCGTGGAACACGTGTATCACAAAAATAGTATTTATACATAGTTCACCTGATATAACGGAGAAACTTAAACTTGTTTAACTTGGTCTTTTAAACTATAACAGGCGTTACATACAACTTTTGTGTTAAATTTTTTCATTTTGTTTTAATAAATGTTTTTATTTCAAAACAATAACAAATTTTAATAGTGTAGGGTGATTTTTACAACGAATTGAGGAGTAATAAAATAGGAGTATAATTATTTTTACACTAACTATATTTTTTCGACAATAATGTTTTCGGAGAAGTGCCGTATAGGCATTTGTGTTAATCTGTGATTACACGGTCCTAAATTGGTCCAGTCAACTATGTAATATAATAGGATTATCTCTAAGCCGCAGTTTTTAATTTGTAAATACTTAATAAGAAACTATTATAGTAATTTTATTAAATGTGTAACTTTTTCGGCATTAAGAGATGGCTCGCCTACAGATCATAAATATTGAAAGGTATATTAAAAAAGTTATATTGTTAATAATTACGTTAGAGTAGTAGTAAATATTTTATAGCTACGTTACCTTCACTTTTGTAATTTTGTACAAAAATTATACGTCAAATTTATGCGCCATTATCGCTGTTAAATAATATTGAAAACTTTCATATTGTTGGTTGGACACTGTTATTACATAAACAAAGTTTTTGTAGCGTTTGCGTTTTAATTAACTGCTACTAGCACAGCTTTGTATAACATTCTTATTTACCACGATTCGAAACCACAGAGAGCGGTACAATAAAACTTGTCGCAAACAATCCACGTCCAAACATGTTCAGTCGACCGTATTGTTTGCTTGAAAGTGAATAAAGTAACTTTCATGTAATTGAAAATATCCCACCGAATGTATACATTTTTTTTATTTCGTGTAGATTTTTCAAATCACAAATTTAACTGAATGTATATATTATTCTTAAAAATTAATAGGTGATGTAAATATAACAGGGAATTTCTGACTAAATTAAACAAAACATCAATGATATATTTTCAAGTTAAAACTGAACAAAGGTTTTTAAGTAGAAGATGTTTTTTTACTTCGGTGTATAAAATAAGTTGAGCTTGCTTACATTTAAAACATATCCCAGTGCTGTCATACATTTATCCCTTGAGCAAACATAACAAAAAACAGAGCCGGGGAGTCGCTTAGCGTCAGGCTTTCATGATTAACTCAAACAACTTCAGTGTTCGCCGCGTTTTCATTTTCCCGTTATTCTGCCTCTTTGTATCTACTTGTTTGTGCGAAGGAGCGACGCCGGTGTTTTTTCTTAGCGAGATAACAAATAGGTTACGCTGGTTAGACGCTAATGAACGCGTATTACTGAAATGGGATTCCGCTAAGCCGGCTGAATTTAAATCCAATCCCGTATTAATGCGGGCCGGAAAATCACTTTGCTTGGAATTTTACTTAAACTTTGCTGCGAATTTCATTCGAGTTTTCGAAGAATTTGCTAACTTGAAACTTTTTAAGATTTTCTTGTATTACGGAATTTTAATAGTGACAAAATGCAGGGTGCTGTAAATATTAGGATAACAAATATTAGATGGAGTAACGCAGTCCAAATAAAGTAAATGGGTCGTATCAAACCAAGTACGAACTGTGATTATCAAGATACAGATTTGACGAAAATTAACAACTGTGGAAAGTGTAGAAGAGAATCGCCTTATAAACAAAACTCTGATCCATATGCATATCTCTTGTTTGGTAACACGTAGTTTTTAGAGTTAAGAAAGAATCTAATATTAATGTAATGACTCAAATCTCAAGATTATTAATGTATAAAAAGTCTCAGATCCTAGAGACATTTTGAAAACTATGTGATTAAAATTTATGAAGTTATTTAAAAAATCGTTTCTGTTACAATTATAATACTTGTAAAATTATGTAATCTATTCAACGTTATGATTTATACATGTATAAGGTATATTAAAGGTATGGTTGTAATACAAAATGCATTTCATAGTTTACATATAAATACTAAGAGCTCACTTTCATCTCTTAGGTTAAAACAGTTAAAAAGAAACCATAGAGAAATTATTGAATCCTAGCAAATGGTTAAATTAAATATCGAATAGTTTCGATACTGCTGATTTGGAGTCTGGCCGTTGGACGGCTGCTTAGATAAGTGGACGGTCTTTAATATCTGCGGAATAGGGGGAGTTGGAACGCTGCCATCGCCGGTTACAACCGTCATAACGTCCGATTGATAAGAAATGGCGGAAAATTACTCACACTGTTACACATCTGTTATGCAGGAAATTTATAAATTAGCCTCTATAAACATTGCCGATTAGTTATTCGAGCACAAGAGGTCCTCAAATCGACGCGTGTTAACCTGCGCATAATTACTTGCAAAAATGTCGTATTTAGATGATACTTTTTTTGATAGAAAGAGTAAAACTAAAACTAATTCCAAAATACCCCTTCATATTATTAGCCCTTAAGGCATAAACGAGAGGAATTATGGATTTCACAAAAAATAATTTCCATTAGACATTTTGATTTATCTACTTTTCATTTGATCATTAGTATTTCTGGAAGTTAAGGTATTAGGACCTATTGTCCTCTTTTATTTAATCACATTATTTCTCTTCACACAAGTTATCATACCATTAAAATCTAGTTATGTATATTTTGATAAAAATAAAGCTTATGTTTTTTTAATGAAATATATCTGCCACAAATGTACGAAAAATAGGTATAGGGTTTATTTAATCACAAAACTGCCGTAACTGTAAAAACGAAACGCAGCATTCCTATAAAAATATATGTTTCTTGTCAATTTGCAACGAACTTATAAGAAATAATGTGAAATATTAATACTTCAAAGAACAAATAACAAATTGGATTTAGAAGTAACCAAAGAATGAAGAGTTAAAGAGTAAAAATAAAATAACAAAGCAATTTAGAAAGTAAATCCTAATAAGACCAAAGTTGATTTACTAATACTACAATTATAATTTTAAACGTAGGACTTTATTCAATATAAAATAAAATGATGGTATTTACATAAAAATATGTCAACTTTGCATCATATTAGAAGCGAACACCTTTGTAAGTTCTGGTTGACATCTGTGCTATTGGCTTCTCGCCAACCATGTCAAGTATACAATGTTTTAAGATCATTTAAATATACTATAACCTCAAGTTAGCAGTGAAGTTACAAGAGAAAGGGTTGAGTTTTAAGAATAATATTTTTTTCTTTGAGTATAAAACAGATCGCATAAACTGCGCACTCCTGGCACTCGGAACCGGAAACTAGAAGAGGTCGATGAAAAGATATGGAGAGAGCTAAAGCTAATTATTCACTGGCCAAGTGACTTAACGACTGTCGCACACAAAGCTGTTGGTTTTTGGACATGTCGATTTCCGCATAACATGTTCCTTCACCGGAAGCTCAAGTTTAATAGGGAAGGGATGTATGATGCTAAATTCCATCACACTTTTTTGAATTTTAACCACCATTGTATGTTCTTGAATATTACAGCAAATAATATAAAGATATATTACAGTAGGTATTGATAAAAAATATTGCTTACCTGGATGTGGATGTGTGTGCGTGTGTTCCGCTGGAGGTTGCATTGATGATAATGCAGACAAAGGAGTGTACCGTGATCCTTCCTCACGGGTGCATCCCTCCTGTACAATAATGAAATAATAAATACATAGTTCTTTGTTCTATATTGTAGTGGAAATTATCCATCTGGTAACAACGAAATGAATCATATTCACAACAATTAAAGTAATTATTGTTTACTTTTAAATTAATGAAATTTATTACTCAAACATAATAAAAAATTACATGTATAGGAATGCTTAAACTTACAATTACGATTAATTATCGATTGATAAAGTTTAATGCTTTATATATAACAATCTATGGGTAAGAATTACAATAACAGAATTCATTTTACGCGAATCGTGTCTCGACGCTCAAAATTCACTAGATTTAAAATAAACATTGAGTTCACTTTTCCTTGCAATCATTCCCGCGATCGGAGGTAATGTGAGGATGAATACCCGAGGCGTGTTTACACAGAATTTACTTTATTACCGCACATTAATGAGGTTTGAAAAGCCCGGGGCAAAATTTTCTAATTCAGAAAGTTAATCGCGTAATTGATATAACATACCTATTTACTTTAGAATTTTAAATAATAAAAATAACTGCGTCTTAGATCTTTACATAATTATTTTTAAGAACTGTATGATTACCTTTTCACAATTTGCTGTTGCCGTTGTCTGCGTATGACTTGTAGATGAAATACGGTACTGCATTCCAGACACGGTGCAAAAACCTTCGTGATGAGTTGAATATACTCCCGTTATGGTAACGTCTGTATCTTGATTAACAATAACTTCAACTTTCTGCTTCCTATCTGCTATTGCACTATCTTCGCTATCTTTTTTAATATCTTCGTTTTTCACTTCAGATTTTACTCCAACACTCGTTATGTTTATTGATTTATGAGTAAAAGATTCGTCACTGCAAGAATCCGACGTTGTGTCGTCTTTGCCGGACTTCGGAGATCGCTTTTCATAGCTAGCTGCCAAAATAGCCGTAGCGTTCAAACTAGCCATACGTTTTTGAACTACCATGTCTTTTAGATCCATTACAACTTCATTTCTGTTTCGTTTTTTCTTAACAGGAACACCGGCTGTCTTTTTCAATTTTGGTGGCGGTTTTTCAGAATCAGATTTCGCAGCAGAAACTTTAGAAGTTGTTTTCTTTCTTTCAGCTATGTTAGTATTTGTTTTTATTTCAAGTTCACTATCTTCGCTAGAAGATGTAGATGATTTAGGATCCCAATATTTACCTGCACTTCTTATTCCTGGAACTCCTCGTAAAGTCATTTGTGGCATGTTATCATCAGAACTATCAGAACTTTCCTCTTTTTTGTCTCTTTTGACTTCATATTCCGACTCAGATGTACTATCATTTTGCTCTGTCTCTTTAACCTTAGTTTCTTTCTTTTTAATTAATGTTGTTTTTGACGTACTAGGTATCGCCTGTCGATCTACAGTTTTCATTAAACCTAGTTCCATATGGGTTCTGCTCTCATTTTCATACAAACAATGAACTTTTGCTATAGCATTTAAAGAAGCCATTCTATGCTTTTTAGGTCCTGCCCACATAGACAATAACTTTAATCGTCTTTTGCTTGGCTTTTCATTACATAATAAAGCAAAATTGTCTTTGAGATCAATCAGTGAATCTTTAGACAGTTCTTTTAATTCTTTCGATGTAGGTTTTTTTTGACTATCTGTTATTCGCTTAAATTTCTTCTTTTTGGTCTTTTTTGCCTTAGGTGTATCAGATCCAGATGATTCGTTAGATTCATTATCATCGTTTGATTCACTTACACTTTCTTCGGATGAGGTATAATGCAGAGATTTCTTATTAATTAAAAATTTTGAGGTATTTATATCCTCATCAGACAAAGAACTTTTCTGTTGTTTCTTAGCTACGGGTTGTTTCACTGTACTGGACTTTACTGAACAAGGTGTCGTGGGTCGAGTTTCAGGCGATTCAGATTCATCTAAGAATTTAATTGGGCTAAACGGTTTCCCAGTTATGCTTGATTTGCGAGCAACCATTTTATACGATTTGCTTACAATAGGTGGCGGTTTATCTTCCACCCTTTTTACATTATTACTAGCATTAGAGTCCATTTCAGAATTTTGTTCACCAGAGATCTTTTGATCCAAAATTATATCTTCTGAACGTTTGTTTGCTTTAAGTTGCTTAACTACTTCCTCAATAGGCCTATGGGGAGAATATTTCTTTCTATCTGTATCAGTTTTCTTATCAATAACAGTGCCTTTAACTCTAGCTATTGGCCTCACTCTTCCAATACTTTTGTTAATAGGATTACGAAAATCAGATAAAATACTTTTAGGCGAATCTACCTTATCAGTAAAGGTGTATACATCAATTTCAGCTCCTTGTGATACTAGATGATTAGAAGCATATTTTTCTTTATTATTGTCTTCATGTTTACTTTCGCATTTCATAGTTAAAAATCTTTCAGAGACGCTTAAATTTCCTTTTGAATATTTACAACATTTCACATCAATATCAACCGTTCTAGGAGATCGACTTGAGGTAAAAAATTTTGGAGGTCGTTCATTTTCAGTTTTGGGTGTTTCTGAATGACTTGCAGATGTATTACTGGATGAAGTATTGTTTAATGTGGAGTTATCACTCGCTCGCTTACTCTCAGAGTGATTTTGTATTTTCATAACGTCTCTTTTATCGTTTATTGTACTGGAGGTTTGATCCTTGGTATTAGAAGGATCATATTTCTCTTGTTTGTCGGCTTTTTTACCGTCATCAGTTATTTTCACTTTATCGTCTGCTTCGAGAATGCTAACATTTCCAATTTTCTTTTTTGGATTTTGTCCTTTCTTGTTCGCAACCTTTGCTTTCAATGAGCTTGAAGGCTTTTTTGCAGTTTCTAAGTTAATTTTGTACTTTGCATCATCATTTTTATTTTCAACTTTATCAGTGTTTAAAGTTGGTTTAATTATTTTAGGTGTTCTTAAACGTTTTTTGGTTACTACTGTGCACGTGTTTACTTTGCTTGAAGTATTTTTAGCCGTGTCTTTCTTTTCCTTTGTATCTTTCTTAACTTTTTTTGTTGGTGAATTACTTCTTGATTGACAAGCTTTAGATGTTTCAGCTTTTGTCGTCTCCGATGATAGATCATTTTTTTCTTCGACAGAAGTTGTATCACTTTTTGAACCAGAAGCCTCGTCTTTTGGCTTATTTTTTTTAGATCCCTTTAAAGGAGCTTTTGGTAGATTTTTTGTCTTTTTCGGTGAAACAAGTTTCTTCTTGGTAGATTTAGAAGCTGAATTTCCTTTAAAAGCAGTTTTACCCAGAGCTCCTTTTTTAGGTAAAGTTTTCGAAGCTTGTGACCGCATTGTCTACAGTGGTCTAGTAAAATTTACCGTCATTGATGAATTGACGAAACAGCTCACATTCTGAAACAAAAACCAATTCTATTAAATTACTGATAAGAAAATTAAAAATTTTTTTATAAAATGTAAAAATAAAATACTAAGTCAAATAAACAGCAAATAAAAAATGCCGTTACAACTATTGTATATTATATCAAATAATTCATTTTAACAGTTCTGTTCTGTGGGTATCATAAGGGTGAATTTTTAAAAATATTTCTTTACTGCTTACGTACAAAGAACATCCCCGTATCATAGATAAGTTAGCGCGAACGGTTGTTTTGTATGTGTATATAAAAATAGTATAGACATAGATAGTAGTAAATGTAAACAAAATTATTACTCTAAACAAAATACGGCAATGGTTTATATTGCGTGCATAGTAAAATAGTAAATATTTTTTTAACTATTACTTTTAAGTAGGAAATATAACACGTATAAAATGTCATGGACAGGGAGTTTTAATTGAATTTAATTTCCGTTTAGTTTGCTGTAAGTTGTCTAAATATTGCGAAGTTACAAAAAAAAACGAATCTCTTTATGAAATATGAGTACAATTCCGAGAGAGGCAGTAATAGAGGAGAAACTAAGAAGTTTGCCATCCCGTGCGGACGGTTCACAATAAAATAAAGGTTTCTTTAAACAAAGGAGCGCTTGCACACTCCGCAGCCGCTTTTATTAGATTAACTTGACAAAAGCCGGTCGGGTCGACTCATCGCTTAATTATTACTGCTTCGTGCAGATCATTCTTCTTTATTATCTATTGCTGCTTGATACTGGTTTGTTATCACTTGTCACACTGTTAAGTACTTGTACTCTTAAAGAGTAATTTTTAATATGTATATTATATTTCGTTCTTTATTTGGAAAATAAATTTGCGTAACATTGCAGTTAAAGTACTATGCGAAAACTATATTTACTACGACTAGTGAAGCATTCGATCTATATATAAATATTGGATTTAAAAATGTTTCCACAAAATTATTACATCCTATCTGTACATAAAATAGTCTCAACTTATTGGTTTTAAATCGAACCCAGCAGACATAATCAATCGTACATTCATTTCAAAAGTAATTTTAAAGCGTTTTGCATTTGTTAATAAAAAATCCCAAACTTAATCTGAACTCATTTACATTTTTTAAAATTTTTAAAGGCATTTCCTCCGAATGTTAATCCTTTTTAATTTCAAAAAGCAGACTATTATACTTCACTAAAATACCCATAGAAATTTCAACGTTTGAGCAGTTTCGGCGATTACTCAGAATAGATAGATAACTTTCTAATTGATTTTTGGTAAAAATCTATATAATAAAAATGAATTGCTGTTCGTTAGTCTCGCTAAAACTCGAGAACGGCTGGACCGGTTTGGCTAAATATGGTCTTGAATTATTCGTGGAAGTCCAGGGAAGGTTAGTAAGGTGAGAAAATATGGAAAAAGTGCCTGGAATATGGTAAAAACAACAATTTCTCTTTTTCATTGAGGTGACCAGATTTTTAGATAGGCAAAGCGGGACAACTCTGAAGGAATAATAATATCGTAATTTTTTTTTAGTTTTAACATAAGTACAGTTTATAAATGTTTTTTTATATAAGTGAATTTGTTTGAGTAGATTGTAGTAATTTTGTAAAATATTGTAAAAATCTTCACAAGAATTTGATAAATTAGTTTGATTGACTTGAAATATTTGCAAAATTTTATTCGTATATTACTTTCTAAAATTTCTTTCGAGGTTAAGGTGGGTGATACACGTTTTGTCATCAATATAAAATATGAAGACTACGAGTATTTTAAGCTAAGTTTAAGAAAATTTATGCATTTATGAAATATTTAAATAAATTACTTACTTTATTTTTCTATGCTAAGAAACAGATTTGTAATATTTATTTGTTTAATTATCTTGCTAGCACGCAGTACGGATACAAAGTGTATCATTTGAGAGACAAATACAATGTAACTGGGTATCAAAAGCAATATGTTACGCAAAACAATGATTTTCATAAATTTAAAATTTTACTTAATTCTAAAAGTCGGGACTTTTGAAAAGTGTCGCGTGACGCGGGATTAATAGTAAAAAAATCAGGACTATCCCGCTAAAAGCGAGATGTCTGGTCTCCTTACTTTAGATACATAAAACGTCAAAAATTTGAAGTTCGTCCCGTCATTTAGACACCAAATACAATTTAAAAGAATATTTTTGATTTTGACATTTGATATTGACAACCAACAATTTCTGATGCAACTATAATATTTTACGAACTTTAGCGGGAATCTGGGCGTGAAGGTCGCGTTGTCTCGGTTGAATTTTTTTTAGTGCATAATGCAGTTGAATGTTCAATGTGAGTATATCATGCAGTATTAGTGTGTTCGTGTGCAGCGATTGTAGAATTCAAGCAGGAACACGACTTTCCTAAGTTCAGATTGGTTCAAAATAGTAGTTAAGTCTTAACTTTACTTTGTTGATCTTTTGTGATAGTGACACTATTTACCGCTGAGTGCGCGAGAACTTTCCCTACTTTGATTATCTACAATTTATAATGCCAAAGATAAGATATCCTGACTTAGGTCAATCAACATGTGCATTTAAATATAATAGAAAAACCAAATTAATAACGGGCATTTTTTGTGATTACGAATTATTTTTTTCTGGTTAAATTTTCATCACATTCTTTACTAAAATTGAAACAGTCTCGAATTATCAATAAGCGTTTTTTTTATTGATTTTGAAGCGGAACGAAGTTTGCTGGGTCAGCTAGTATGAAATATTACACACGAACTATTTAAAACTAAGTAAAAACAACTTTTATTTCGATATTACAAGCAGACATTACAATTTTATTTTTATGTATATATCGATTATAAAACGAGTAGGTGGTCCGCTTAAACTAGCTCTAGCGCAGCTCGACGAGAGAGAGATGGTGTTGTTTTCGTAGTTCACTACAAAACCGAAGCTAAATTATTCATAAAAATGGACACTTCAAACGAAAATATTGTAGAGGAGCTACACAAAGCTGCAGCAACGTTTTTAAAATATTTGTAGATATTTTAGGAAAATTTAAACTTACATAAATGTTCTTTTTGAATTCGTGTATTAAATTCACTTTTCCGCTACCAGATTCAAAATAATTTGTAATTTCTGAAAGTCTGTTGTATATCAACAGTGAAAGCGCTCTACACATTCATAGTTCCTCGTAACAATACACCGACAATTTATAAAAAGCAGAAGTGTTAAAAGAACATAAAATATAAACGCTTTCAGCAGGCACTATTTTTAAAACTGGAAATATGCCGTAATACGATAAAAATAAAATGGAAAACGTTTTTGCTTTTATTGTCATTATACTTTGCAGCTGAAATTCTTTTTGGCCTGATTATTTCACAATTTAGCTATTCAACTATACACAACTGCCTCTGCGGCGCAGAGGCTATGAACTTGTTATCCTACGGTCCATAGTTTGATTCCGGTGCCATTTGAACTCGCCTGGTTGCCGCTATAACATTGTGAATCTGCCGCCATAACAACATTGCTGTGTTCCGGCTGTTAACATATGAGACTCACACCTACATTGTAGAGCACCCTTAACCATCCCCGGCTTCATTGTTACGTAAAACTATGTGAAATTGTAATCAAGTGTTACGCCATAGATGACAAAATATCAGTTTTTGTTGCTTTTGTGAAATTTATGCTTGTGAATAGTGAACCTTTTTTTTTCTAATAGTCTGTTATTTTTTTATGCAAATTCCATTTCGTTTCCTTTAATTATTCAAGTAATTGTCGAACAACTCGGTGTCATTTTTTGGACTAATCTAATCATTAGTTTTTTTTTTATTTTCGAGCACAAATATTACCATACATTTTCATTATTTTTCGCTAGATATTTTGAAACATGTTTTTTATAACTTTGCAATCTGTTATAAAACATATCTTACAAATTCAGCACGCCAAAAAGTAATAAAAAAATGATACACAAACCTAAACTAATAAAAACAAAACTAAATACTATCTGTAATATAATAAAAGAAAAACCATATAAACATTATAATAAAATTAGTATTCTATTTTGCTACTTTAAATATGTGAGTATTATTGCAGGGTTTTGCCATTTCCTTACAAATATACTTAGTGAAAAAGTTACGACAGAATTATTATACAGATTCCATGCAAGTCTTAGTTTGACTGGTACTTGATTAAGTTTAATAATCATTATATATTTTAACGACAATTTAACTGCACTTTATGTACGGAATTACACATTATATATTACAAAGTTACGTATGTAATTGCGTTCGCAGTTAAAAGTATACACTGTACAAGAGTAATACATTCGTAAAAGGGGCATCGAGAAGTATCTAAGTAGTGTGCTAATTTCATTGGTGCTCACCACGGGATTCGTGTCCGGTTTCCTTGAGTATCATTAAACATAAAACGAGCACTTCACTCTGACATCCTTTTTTCTATCTTTATATATAGATTATTATTTCGTAATGACAAACAATTAAGTAGCGATATTACAGATTAAAAAGAAAAACATCATAAGAATACATTTTTATGTTAAAAAACGGAGGGAACAAATTATTTGGTGGTTATTATAAAAGAAACTTAAATTAACTTTTTTTACCTGCTTTAATATCTTTCTAATGATGCGTATTCGTAATGTCCGAAATGAATGAAAATTACATGTTTTGTGAAATAAATTAAAATGCAGACAATCGGAGCTGCTATAAAATACTCAGCGTTTGCATCTCACTTCACACGTTGTATGCACGCGCAGCGGGATGCCGCGAATAAAGATTTATGAAGCCGGAATAAAGAAATCATATGTCAAAATTATACTCGGCGAACGTAACCGCCCTTTATTGCTTTTATATGTCCGCTATTCATTTTCACTTCAAACGGCTTGTCGTCTCACAATTTTTCTTCCTTTTGTAGGACAAGTAAGTGCGGATAATGCCACTAGATGTGAATACAGAAAGGGCGAACGCGGTACATTGTATACAACGTCTATACAACACGTTGTCAGCTCAGTCGAGGCGTAGTTTTTATGTGGATCTTTCTATTTCCGAGTTACTTTATATCGGCTCTAATTAATTCTCTTTAGCAAACTAAATTATAAAAGAGATAAATAACTAAAGCGTGTCTATTACTCAGGGAGGTATAAGTACATATAAAATATCAACTTAATATAAACTTTATTCAATTTAGGTACATAGGTGTCTTTTTAACTTTGGTAAAAAAATATATTGCTTACACTAATTCAAGAAAAGTGTTTTTATAACAAAGAAATACCGCAATAATCAATAACGTATAAATACACTTGTACCAGTATTCTCAAATGCAGGAAAATTGTTGAATGGGTAAAATATTGTTTTCATTTCACTCAATATTTGCGATTTAAATTATAAATATTATAAGGTTTCAACAAAAAAGATAAACAAATTAACCATGTTTTCATATTATGTCACATTACCAAAAGAAATATGAACTCGCACCAGGAGAATACAAATTACAAGAGGATAAGTATAATTTACTATTTGTATAAACAGTGTGCGCCCACTGTTTCTAGAGATAGTACTTTTGGAATATCAGATAACAGACTCGACTCCGGTGTTTGAGTTTTTCAATAATACATTAACATAAAAATTGTATTAAAGCAGTTATAGTATAGAATGTTTGACGTAAATTTATTCGAACGTTAACAAAAAACTGTTTATACAAGTAATCTTTTGTGAAGTTCAACTAATTTTAAACTCTATTCAGTGAATTCTATCACAACAATATCTCAAGCCGCGAGCCGTATCGTATCTGTATAATTCTTTTGTGTACCCACCTCTTTCAATTTCAAAACTTTCATTACTTCTACCATGTAACTAACAAAGGAGTGCACGTAAACTCCAACAAGCAACAGACTTGTATTATCGAATAACAAGAATGTGTAGGTGTAGCTGTTTGGTAACCAGTAAAAAGATTTTTATATTTGAACGATGTTCTAAGAAATATTCTATCACACTACATAAAATATTTCGTCGCCTTATATGTTCTTAGCATCGTCATCTTAAAGCTTCTACGTAAAAATTATTTATAAATACGCTTATATCGAAGTGATCAGAAACGCTCTTTCTTTTTAAATGAATTGAAAAGAAATCTAGCAATTTGCCTTTTTACATTCGTACTCATAGTTTGGAATAAAAAGTACGTTGTTAAATAATTAGTACATTATTTCATTCTGAATTTAATCGTACTTGTTGAATTAACTCACCGCGTGATTTATTTGTTTTATTTTACAAGCTTTAAGTTATATTAATTCTCTCAGGGAGTAACAATAACTCATATGTTGTCATAATATAAACAATTATAATACGTAAATGTACATGTAAGCAACAAACAAAACCAAAAGAAAAATCTTAGTTTTGTGTTACCGTCTATCGAGCGCGGGTATAGATAGTTAATAATTAAAATACAGTGATTTACATTTTAACTAAAATTAACATTAAACTGTCAGTAATGATCAAGATTGAATAATTTTTTTTAAGTAACGAATAATATTAATTCATGAAATATATGACAATGGGTAAACATCAATTAATACCGTTCAACAGAAACAACACAAAAGAAGACTGCACTATATTCAATGTCCTCGACTGTGGTGAAGAGATCATAATGAAGCGCAGTCGCCCACAAGTATGCGAAAGGTCACGATGTAAAAATACTTATATTTTAAGCTTGTAACGTAAACATTTACAAAAATATGAAGATATTTCCCTGGTTCTGTTAATCGGCTTTAAATTTTTTTGTATACATTTAAAAAAATAACTAAGTTACATAGTAAACGAACAGAATTTTTTTTGGAATGGTTTATTATTCAATGTACCAGCGTGCATGTATATCAAAGATTCGCGGTAAACACATTTAGTTAATAATTTATATACACAATAATTTTAATAATATTGTGAAGTAGAGAAGTATTAGAAATTGATAGAAATAAAAATAGAGGAATCGCTTTCAAATGACAGAAATGGAAAAGGAAGTCGCAAAGTAGTAAATATGCTTTAGTCGTTATTTGTATTAAATTTAAAATTACCAGGTGGTAGGTCTCTGTTGCCAGAGACCGTCTGGGTGGGTACCACCGCAGCGCCTATTTCAACCGCCAAATAGTAGTGTGCAAACATTACTGTGTTCCGGTTTGAAGGGCGCTGTAGCTAGTGTAATTACTGGGGTAACGAGACTTAACACCTTATGTCTCATGGCGACGAGCGCAATGCGGTGCTGTGTGTACCATTTTAACTAGCACCACGTTGTTATGGGCAAGCGTATCACTTACCATCAGGTGAACGTCTTGCTCGTCTCGTCGCAAAGTAGTATAAAAAAAAAACTAATAATTTTTATAATATATAACAAAGATTTTATTTTGTTTTTAAGAGGAATTTATTTAAAAAAGAAATTGTCAAAATAATTTGAACTTTTTTTTTTCGAACTACAGTTTTGAAGCGTACAGTTTCTTCTCAAATTACTTTAAAGCCCGAAACTAAGGTATTTCATGTTGATATCTCGCAAGTTGTATGTATTGGCTATAAATTATAGGTTTCCACATATTTCAGTAATACAAAGGTATAAGTTATTGAATTATGGAAGCGGACATTGGTTTTTGTATATTGTTATGCTATGGGACAAAATATTCAAGTAATTAGACTTTAATATGCGGTCGTAAGTATAAGTTTAAGCTCGAAAACAAGAATAAAAAACTATTTTTTCTAGATAAAATGAATATTAAAAATGTTATATCATAATAGTAGTTATTAACGTACTATTACATTTTGAATATTTAACAAGTTAAAAAACTGCATAGATCAATTACTCCACAACGATACTTGTTATCGGTTGGGATAAAAAGTTTAGTTATCGATATGCGTTCACAGCGCTCTGAATTTTTCACGTACCACAAACAACGTCCCGAATCCTGATTGCTTCCGGACAATGAACTGTGTGTGGCCAAACCGGAAGTCAAAGCCATAAATTAAAGCGAGCAGGCGAATTGGACGTCATGGGTACAGAATGTTCGAATGATATCATGAATGTTTAATAAACTGAATTTTATGGATTTTTATCGCGTTTACTACATACTGTTTATTACCCGCCATTTCGAGTGTTCATCAGAGAACTGATGTGGCAGTTGTAATGATGTCAATTATCAACGAGTACCATCAGCTTTTAGTTATTTTTTCAGAATGATTACATTTTGTTAAATTTGTAATATTTGCGTCGGTAAATACATATCATGTGAATGCATAACCAATAATGGTACATAAATGATTTTATACTAAATTTAATAGATTTTTGTTAAATATTTATCATATTTAAAAGGAATATTAAAAAATTGCAATGATACACGTCCAGAAACTGTTTTTTTGGTCCACGCTTTTTTATTGCCAAAATATTTTAAGTATGATCTTTATAAACTCGTTTATTGCTCAAAAACAATCTCTTTAAAAGTTCTTCGTTATAGAAGACTTATATATTGGCTGGGAGTGAGAGAACTTTAGATTTCAATATTATTTGTTACATAATAATAGTAATATGCATTATCTAAAGTATAAGGTACTACATCTTAAGATAGCACCAAACTATGACAAAATTACTTGTTAATTCTACCATACGAAGCTTAACAGTAAATGACTCGATAGAAACATTAAGTAACTTGTGACGTGTGCCATCCGGTCCGCTTCGTGGCGTGCAATCGTGACTTCATTTCCTCCCGCTGCTACTATCATCCAAAACACAACGTTTATCTAATAGTTTGCACGAGTGGTTTACTTTTCTATAAATAATTTGTTTATGTCATTATGTTAAGATAAGTCAATACATATAATGTGCTTAAAAATAATTAAATAAATTTGTAATAGGAATTAGTAAAATTGTAAGGAGTACAGTAAATGATATTTTATTTTAACATAAAGCGGTCTGCGATTTCATGGGTTTATAAACGAAGCCACCAATCTCATTCAATCGAGAATAAATCCTATTCAAGTATGTGCAATTCCGATCACGAGGCCTTAAAAATGGAGGTAACATTTGTCAAGAGTACAACGAAGAAAGAGGTATTGATGGGGCGTGCATACACCGGAAGCTATTCGCAAGCATTGTTGCATATACGTACACTGCACTCAATTGTGCCGTGGTGCCTTTCATCAAAAGAGACCTGGGTTTTTTTTACTAAGAACCATCAAAAAAGCGTTCGTAAATAAGAAAATATTTCAGCTTTCCGTAAATACCTTATAGTGTTACCTTTTGGCCAATGTTATTACTCTAGATACTCTTGAATGGTATTTCATGACATTCATTCTAGAAATAAATTACACCAACGATTTTAATTAAAATTGAAACTGAAAGTAAAAGTTATTAAAAAAAATTGTAAGTACTTAATAGTTTTTCAACGAATTCCGCAAAAAGTAATTAAGTTAACTATAGTTGTTTGATTAATGTATTGCATGAGGTACATGTGAAGCACTTTTACGTATAACCGGCAACACAAAATAACGTTAAGTAAAACAAATTTCGGCGCTCGGTTGTAATCCAATAGAGGGATAAATTTGTTCGGGCGTTCCAAGATTAGGACACAAAAGGCTGCGTTCAAGGAAACTTCGATTTCCGTCAATTGTTACAGTCCCTTGGAAAATTAAATCACTTGTAAGGTTCGACGAAACAGAATCATTTTTACGTCAGCCGATTCCGTTGAACCAATATCCGAGTGGGTGTCTGTAAGCGATTTCCCCTTTGAGTACGGTTTGTTAAAATACCGTGTTTGGCGTGCTGAATATTTCATACCGTCAGGAACTTTATATCAGATCTGAATTGACGTACATCTATCCTTCAAATTAACATAATCTGTTGCCTGATTTATGTTTTACTTAATTTTCAATACATTTTTACACTAAAAATATTTGGTAGTCACAAAAATATAATTATTACGTTTCATATAATAAACGTGTTTCGTGAAATACATTACGAGACCTATGTACATCGGTGGACATCTTTCGATTTAAATTTTGATGATATTATAAGGCATATAACAAAGGTGTTAGGAGGATAAAAACTTTACTTTTACTTACCACATCATAATTAGGAGAATGTTGTGTTCGTGACAGTTTAATAAACGTTTCCATGTAGTAAACAAATAATACACTTAAGTATTACTTCTTACGATACTTATGTCAATGTCTGAGATAAATGAAACAAATATATTATCGTCACTTTGGCCACTTTGCGAGCTTCGTCGGAGGCCGAAAGAGGCTCGCAAAGTTCCCCTTCAATATAAAGTCCGTAACTCTTCACGAGCCCGCACAAGATCCGCCATTATAAATTGCACGTTCGGCTGGCAAAATGTCAAAGTGATAGAACTATTACGCTGTCAGCTTTATGTGTATATGCAGGGCTGTCTTGCGGTATTTTAAGTCAATTATTGCGTCGGCGGATAGCGTCTTTAGCAAATGCTACATATCTACTACTTACATGCACTTAGTATATTGTTTATATAAATAGAATTATAATGATTTTTTAAATTTATGAGTAAGTAAAAAAATTAACGAAACTAATAGTTAACAAACATAAAATCAAAACATTTATCAATAATATGTAACTTCAACATACTTTTTTGAAAGAGAAAAACACTTTTCACAAAAAAAAGTTACTAATCGATAATTACTCTGTAAAAGATGCTTTGAAAGAAATTAATAAGTTAATATTAAATTTTTCCTTTTTTCGCTTGACCATGTTTCAGAAAATGGATGTTGCTAATTTTAATTTGCTGACGAATTTAAAATTTTTGAGAACCCTGAAGAACACTTCATCAACTTACGTTTCATGCCGGGGAGCCAGTAGATAGTCATTTCACATCGCCGTCAGATCCCGCGTGTGACTTTCCAAACTTTCATATTTTGTTCCGCGAGATTAAACCACCATTACATCAGAATTCACACATCATAAATCATTTTAAAAGTACACCGATCACTACCAAATATGACTCGCGAGGCTGTTGAAATTAAGAAACATCCTAATTCGATAGAGAAGATAGTTTGACACTAATTGCTCAAGAACCCATTATTAAAAACCTTAAAGAAATACCAATCAAACCACTAGAAGACTTTTAGACACAGTGAGCTCATTCTGCGCAGATAGGACTATAACAACTATAAACTAATTTTTTTTAGTAATTCGACACTGTAAGGATATAAAGAATAAGATATATAAAAGTAACATAAAAGGTTTCTTTCCTAAGGTTTATCAATAATAATGTATAATAGATCAAAAACAAATAACTATGTTGTGGGTAATGTATTTTTAATAACTACAAATTTACAGTAGCCAAGAGAGCAGTAATTTTTGCATTCACTACACCATTTTAAATTAACTAACATCAGTTTTTAACCAATGACAAGAATGTCTTTTATCTTTTTTTGTATGGTCTCCGATAACATTAGGAAGGATAGGAACGATTAAAGTTAAATTTCTGATGAATTCTTTTTTTTCAAATCCTGTCGTCGGTTACATTTTTTATTTAAAAGTATTATGTATGCTGTAACATCCGGAATATGAAACAATACACATGTGTATGAAATTAAATTATTTCCCTAGCTGCTGCCGTAACTGCAAATTGTGTACCTCCAGCACTAATCATTCTATTAATATTAATATGCAAACTATGGTTACAGTTGTTTTGTTATGAGTTTATGAAGATACGGGAGTTTTACAGAAAATGGATGTTATTATGTGAATTAGATGGAAGTTTTATAAAAATGATATTTCCGTGTATTACTTAGAAAATGGTTATAACAATTTATATTAATTTTGTCATAAGCATATTGTTACGGAATTATGTGAAATACGTTAGCAACATGTTTTGATTAATATAGATAACTTTAACAAGTACACGAAAACATTCTAGTTGGATTTTTAACAAAGGAACTTTAAGATCAGCATAAGGTTGAGATTACCATAATGTGAACGTAATCAAAGTATAATTATTTACAACTTAGCCTAAAGATTAGTTACATATTATCTTGAGTTAGTACTTCGTAAAGTTATAACTTAGTATACTTGAGTTATAAATAATCGTAATATATTTTACGCTATTGTGTTATAAATACTTAACCTCATACTGAAAAAGATGCCGTAACCAATTAACAGTTATTTCTTGCACCGCCTTGGCGGATCTTTAGCATACAGACACGAAATAACAAGTTGAGATCCTTTACACAAACACACCGTACGAAATTTTAAGACTAAAAACTTATCGTCATATAAGATTATAGTCCAGTCATATATTTAAGATTATTTGATCATAATTGTGCTTATAAGCTCATGATAATGTTAACATTTCCAATGGACTTGCTTTTAAATACGTGCGATGGTGCGCTAGAGATTGAAAAAAGGAAACCAGTTTGTTGAGTTGCACGAACTTATTAATTTTTTATTCGGTTATAAGCAACGGACGTTACCACCTTCGTGGGCGGTGCCTCCAACTTGTCAGTATTACTGGAGTTTATAGTAACGTGTTATTTTAACTATTAGTATTAAGCTTAGCGTCTCCCACAAACTGAATACTTTTTAGTTAGAAAAACAAATATTAATGTCATTGTTATATCCGTACTTTTTTGAAAAGTAATAATACTTAAACCTGTTTCCTAAAGCAAATGTTTTTGTTTTGCATTTATCGATTTAGTACTATAGCTCTCTGTTATTGGAGACCGTCTAGGTAGGTACCATAGCAGCACCTATTTTTGCTGTTCTCCTACTGTGTTACTGTGTTCCGTTAAGGAGCGTTGTGGCTAGGGGAATTACCGGGGTAACGATATATAACATTTTATTTCTGAATGCGACGACCACAATGTGGTGCGGGGTATATCATCCTAACTATCGCAACGTTGTTGTGGGAATGCGTATCATTTACCATCAGGTAAAAGTCTCAATTCGATGATAAATCTTATACAATAATAAAAATTATACAAAATACAATACTTTTAAATGTTATACACCACAGCAGTAAGCGCTAGTTTTCCTTAGTGCTGCACATTTTCGTATATATACGACAACGTCTCGTTCGCTAATCTGTTTACCTGTTACTGAATCAGTCGGAGAATGGCTGCAAATTGGCTACTTACTACCCGATCTCGAAACACGCTCTGAAGCACAGTCAATGGTTGTGGGACCGATGTCAAACAATATTGATTTTCCTTTAAAGCTACACTGATTCTGCGTTTACACGGATCACTGTCGAAACGACGCGATTCTTTGCTGCTTACTTTGTTCTTTATTAAAAATTTAGTAATTTATGCAATCTCTACTAAATTTAGTCCTCCCGTGACCATAGATGCTGCAAACCACTCGAATAAACGCGATTAAATCACAAAAAAAATAGACACTTCTTTCCAAATATACGAGTCCATATACTGTGTCTCAGTTTCCATATTCACACTCCTCGAACATGAATGTAACGAGACTTAAGTCATCCGACTTTTATACTTTCAGTCATACGATGTTATCTCCTCTCGTTTTCCCTTTCAGTCCTTTGAAGAGTCAATACAATTACTATTTTTGTAACAAAATGTTTGTAATTACAATAATTTTTCCTCTTTATCCACCCTATTTAAAAAAATTTATGATTATCGAAAAATGTATTATTGTAAAATATATATAACATTCAGCAGCATAAGAAATGAAATGAAAAGGGTGTACATACAAATATTTATTACCCAGGTAATCCTAGCGCAATTTAAACTGGTTTCATTTTAAGCTAGGTAGATACAGTGGCAGTGGCCGCAACAATGCATGCATGATTAAAGAGGAAACTTAATTACATTAAGTGCTGCATTATGCTTTGATCTCGTGATATTAATCCGGAACTGCGGGACGAGTATAACGATGTACCGCCCACCCTTTCAAACACCACCCCCCTCACAACGTTTGTTATATTTGTGAAATGTTTTATTGTACAAGTGAATTTGTTTGAGTAGATTGTAGTAATTTTGTAAAATATTGTAAAAATCTTCACAAGAATTTGATAAATTAGTTTGATTGACTTGAAATATTTGCAAAATTTTATTCGTATATTACTTTCTAAAATTTCTTTCGAGGTTAAGGTGGGTGATACACGTTTTGTCATCAATATAAAATATGAAGACTACGAGTATTTTAAACTAAGTTTAAGAAAATTTATGCATTTATGAAATATTTAAATAAATTACTTACTTTATTTTTCTATGGTAAGAAACAGATTTGTAATATTTATTTGTTTAATTATCTTGCTAGCACGCAGTACGGATACAAAGTGTATCATTTGAGAGACAATTACAATGTAACTGGGTAGCAAAAGCAATATGTTACGCAAAACAATGATTTTCATAAATTTAAAATTTTACTTAATTCTAAAAGTCGGGACTTTTGAAAAACGTCGCGTGACGCGGGATTAATAGTAAAAAAATCAGGACTGTCCCGCTAAAAGCGAGATGTCTGGTCTCCTTACTTTAGATACATAAAACGTCAAAAATTTGAAGTTCGTCCCGTCATTTAGACACCAAATACAATTTAAAAGAATATTTTTGATTTTGACATTTGATATTGACAACCAACAATTTCTGATGCAACTATAATATTTTACGAACTTTAGCGGGAATCTGGGCGTAAAGGTCGCGTTGTCTCGGTTGAATTTTTTTTAGTGCATAATGCAGTTGAATGTTCAATGTGAGTGTATCATGCAGTAAATTAGTGTGTTCGTGTGCAGCGATTGTAGAATTCAAGCAGGAACACGACTTTCCTAAGTTCAGATTGGTTCAAAATAGTAGTTAAGTCTTAACTTTACTTTGTTGATCTTTTGTGATAGTGACACTATTTACCGCTGAGTGCGCGAGAACTTTCCCTACTTTGATTATCTACAATTTATAATGCCAAGATAAGATGTCCTGACTTAGGTCAATCAACATGTGCATTTAAATATAATAGAAAAACCAAATTAATAACGGGCATTTTTTGTGATTACGAATTATTTTTTTCTGGTTAAATTTTCATCACATTCTTTACTAAAGTTGAAACAGTCTCGAATTATCAATAAGTGTTTTTTTTATTGATTTTGAAGCGGAACGAAGTTTGCTGGGTCAGCTAGTTGTAAAATATATATAACATTCAGCAGCATAAGAAATGAAATGAAAAGGGTGTACATACAAATATTTATTACCCAGGTAATCCTAGCGCAATTTAAACTGGTTTCATTTTAAGCTAGGTAGATACAGTGGCAGTGGCCGCAACAATGCATGCATGATTAAAGAGGAAACTTAATTACATTAAGTGCTGCATTATGCTTTGATCTCGTGATATTAATCCGGAACTGCGGGACGAGTATAACGATGTACCGCCCACCCTTTCAAACACCACCCCCCTCACAACGTTTGTTATATTTGTGAAATGTTTTATTGTACAAAATTTATGATGATCGCTGCGATACCTACTAATGGAATCGAAATATTCAAGTACTTTATAAAACTGTCTTATAGTGAAGAGTATTGTTAAACACGAATGTAAGAAGTGAAACTATTTTTTCGTGATCTTTAGACTCACTTCCATAGAAAACTCTTCGTACGCTAAAGTATCGACAAAATTTTTAGAAAATATCAGCCAAAAAATTACACTTGTGTTATATTAATTGTATATTATAATACTTTAACTATACCAGTACATATATAGATGCACAACAATATTACAATGAAAAAAAATTATTGTCTACAAAAATACTCTTTTTTTATATAAAATATTAGAGCCTTCATTTGAGACATTATTTAGATTTGTGATTTTTAGATAAGTATGTAGATAAAAAATTTATATATTTGAGACCATGTAGCGTCAAGACGTTCACCTGATGGTAAGTGATACCAGAACTAACATGAACCTAGTCAGGGTAAAAGCATAACACTGTGCTTGTTCTCTTAATTCGTAAGATGTTGAGTCTCGTTACCGCAATAATTTCACTAGCTACAACGCACTTCAAACCAGAATAGAAGTTTTTACACTTTCTATTTAGCGGTAGCAATAGGAGCTTGCTGTTACCTACCTAGACGGTCTCCGACAAAAGATCTACCAGCAATACATATTGTCTTTTTTAGTTTTGATACGATCATCTTAAAGGAATTTCGTGCATCCATGAAACTGTATGTAAAATTCCATATATCATAAATAAAAATTTACATATATTGTTATAGTAAACTATATAAGCTCGCCGTTTCCGCTCCGTAACGTGTCATATAAGTAATTAACCGGTAAGCGGGCGATGTGTGGCGGTATTAGTTTACTTTGTCTACTTAGGTTTAATATCATAGTCGCTCAAACACTGCGCTTGAGTTAGTTAAACAGATATATATAAAGGATATTTGTAAATACTTATCTAAATAATAATAATTTTAACTTAATACTACATCATCATCATCGTCAGTCTATAGACACCTATCTACCGCTGGTCGGTGCCCACGTCCAACGGTAATATATTTTTATTTTCATTTTCATTCATTTAAACTTTTAGCAACAAAATGCAAGTAATAAAATTTAATAATTGTTCTAAACTTTCATATTATTATATTTTGTTATTCTAGGAAGCGACATGACGAGCGAGGCAATCACCTGATGTTAACCGACACGTTTGCCCACAACTTGGTGCTGATTAAGATGGTATACACTGCACCACATTGTGGTCGTCGCCTTGAGACATGAGACGTTAAGTCTCGTTACCTCAGTAATTTCACAAGCTTTTAGCGCCCTTCAATAACCCAGCAGTTTGCACAATACTATTTGGCAGCTGAAATAGTAGCTGCGGCCACAGAGACCTTCCATTAATTATTTAATAATGCATTAGTTTTGATTTTATATGTTTTCCCAGTGTTAAAATTATGCACAAGTTTATTTAACGATGGGTTGAAGTTTTAAAAGTAACGGTAGATACCTTTCGACGGTATTATCCGGAGACGATCAAAGGTGAGGCGAGGCATTTTCAAACAGGCGAAGCTCCCTCAACTTTATCGATAACACAGCAGGTAAAGTTTTATTACGGCGCAAAGTCATATTGCAGTCGTCCGAAGCTATTTACATAAGGTAATTTATTAATCCGACGGGCATATGAACTTCTCAAAAAATATTTTTTACTTATTCAAGAACAAGAAAATATATAACATTCGAGAAAACCCATTATTATAATATTGTAACACCAACAAATTTTAATGAAAGTTAGTCTGTTATGCAGACAGTATTTTCTAATAAATTGTGAATGAGTCTGCGAATTAAATACCTTCGCAGGCATTTAATAAAAACATTTTTAAACATTAAAGTATAATGTTGATGCATAAATTCTTCACTAAGCTCTGCGGAAAGGGACAGTAATATTTACTACAGTTTGAAAATAGTGTATTTGAAAAACAAAAGCTGCAAATGAATGCATTGGCTTGAAAAAATATTATTAGTGAAAACTAATGTACTTTAAAGATTTAACGGATAAGTATATGCAACGCAGACGCATTGTGACCCCCCGTAGTGACGTTAATCAACTCAATTTGTGAACATCTGTCATGGACCCTGCCTGTGTACTCCGTTAGCTCCGATATTTACACATCGTCCTCAACGGATGGGACAGTAATAGCTTTGATCAAATGCGAAGAACACTTATTTCCTTTCCATATTATTTTTTTAAATTCCGACATCGCTCTTTATTAAACAACTAATTTCTTAATATTTCAACTATAAAATCGAGGCCTCTTCCCACAGTTTTTTATTCCAAAAAAAATTCTTTTGTCAATAAAATTTTGTTTAAAATAGGACATTGAGCTATCTGTATTATATTTGTCTGCAATACATAAATTTCGTTATTAATTTTACATTATGTTTAAACTTTTTTTAAATAAACCATGGGATAAATGCAAGTTTTATTTAGTGTGACAATATAACCATAAAAATTACTTGATTTTTCAACATATCCAATACAGTGAGAATAATTTGTAGAAGTAACTGCACGGAATAAAGTCGTTAATTAACAGTTTAATGATTATAGGCTTTCTACTAGCTTTAAAATGACCAACGGCAAAGAAAATTGTTGTTCATAAGTATTCAATGAGAAGAGAAATATTATTATAATGCCAATAATCTTACCATGTTTGTTACCACTTTTAACATTTATGAAAATATTGTACTTTGGACCTCATAAACTATCTTAAAAGTAATATAACTCATATCGCAAATTTTCCGTCATAACAACATTGCTATTTTCAGGTTATCACTCACTCGTTTTATGTTAACATAAAGTGAAAAAAAGGTCAAGTGTTAGCTAACAGTACTTAAGAGAAAAAAACGAATTTGACGATTAAACCTTGCAAGTAAATAGCACTTAGTGTTATTCTGTTACATAAAATGTACATAAAATACGGAGTCATTGGAAAAATTGCTGTTTATTTTTATTCTAGCCCGGCTATGTAGTCGATGTCATCGTTATGGACCTGCCGGTCGCAACTGATAGAAGTGGACGTAAAACTGTTGAACGAAATGGGTCACGTTCGGAACCCGGTTCAAGTAGTTGAATTGCTGTTAACGAGAACATTCAGTAATATTGAAATCAGTTAAATTCAATGTCCGTTTGAGGAGCTCAATTGTCGTTAATAAACCATCTAAAATATTACACCAGTCTAGACACGATCAAAGAATGGAAATAAGTAAACTAACCATTTCTTTTTTTAACTTAAAAACAACTAATTAATAAAACAACGAATCGGCGGCCACGTTTAAATGACTGTATTTTAAATTAACGATCATCAGCTTTTATCATCGTACAAAAAATGCTCTAAAAAGTGACGGAAAATTAAAGGTTACTAAATCATGGTACAGCAACATTCATTCCAAACGTTTGCGACCAATACTATCAAAAGCCTGCGTTTTCAAATAAATTTTGTCTATATATAACTCCATACGGGCTAGTGACAGCGAAACATTGACATATAACCACAAAATCCAGGCTTAAATTTAGGAACAGCTATTCCTGTTATGGATTCCGTCGAAATATTCAAATATTATAATTTGAGTGAAACATGATTTATGTAACAACCATTACAATTATTTTAAAATTTAAACTGCTCCAAACTCTGAAATATAAAATGTCGACAGACATTGTTTAAAAAAATAGATGTGATAAAATTCGGCATAATCCTTTTTTATTCAACAATTGTCTTTAGGAGAGAAAATATGTTACTTATAAAATACCTTTCCGATGTTTATTAAAACACATGAAAATATGTACCGTTAAATAATTAACTTGTGCATAACAGTAAACTTTTCGGTTACTTAAATAGCTGCAAATGATTTAAGTTAAAAGAGTAAAGGATTAATTAGAAATACCTACCGTATAATCTAATAAAGCAGCGGCGTGAATGGCGGTTGTATTACCCAATACAAACAAATCCGCGCTTTAAGCTACTGCCGATGATTAGAGGAATTTCATGGACAGAAAATTACATGATTAATGGAAGTTCACTACTTAGAATAACAAGGTATGTAACCACAACAGCTCTTAATACAAAATTCAAAAAATAATTCAATCACTGATCCTTAAACTAGACTTATATAATATCATAAATTTATTACTTTACAACTGGTATTTTAGGATATTTACAATAACGTAGTGTATTATCGTTGATAGTTAAACGGTTAGTAACAACCGATAACTGAATTAATTATCACATCAAGTATTTACACTATATCTTCAATAATCACTTTACAAGTCGTGTTTTACCTGAACGTCACCTAAAAATCGATTGACGTCAAAAACAATACTATGGTAAGTTTTATAATTATAATGTATAACAAACAACAAACTATTAATAAATTTCTTCAATGTTAACAAAATGAAAGAAGAAACTGCTTCAATGCAAATTTAACTCTTAATTAGGTAACATGATTTTCTATTATTTGCCAACGTTTTTCAACGGAGACCCGTAGCGCGATAAACTTTCCCATTTGCGAACAAATACAAAGTGGTAAACAAACTTTACCAATTAAACCAGTGACTTACACAAGCGTAAGTCACAACGACCACAAAGGTTTACGTAAACTACTCGTCCACAATCAAGCGGGCTTACATCACTATTAAACCGCTCGCTCCATAAAGAGAAGTAATCGACAACGAGCTCCGATATATTTTAAATAAAGCGTTGATACTCAAAATGTTTGTATGGCGGTTGCGGGCATTGAAAAAAAACACACACGCACACACAAAAGCTGCCGTTCCTCTCGTGCACAATGTTGGCAACATTTTTTGCTCGTTTGTGTAATGTACGCGGCGAGTTAGAAAAGTATCGCTATTTATGCACACATTTGCGTCATATACCGAGTCAGTATTTTAAGATAAAAGATGCTTATACTAGTAAAATAAGCTTAAACACCGCTTTTTCTATTAGATAACGAAAAGATAAGTATTATTAGCCTTAATCACCTATTGTGAATAATATACTCATCGCTGACAGAAAAAAATTAAAGCTTTGAGTACGTATTGTCTCCTTTAGCGACTTTCAGTGGCTTAAACAAATTTAACATAATAAAAGATACTAATAGTAGTATTTTTTTTTGTCTTTTTATGTTCGTCTCAAGCAGTACTAATTTTAGTTGTGTGTATTATTCTGACCGTGATTTATAGTAAACAGTAACCGCTAAACATTTGCCGTTACAACAGTTACATTTTGAAATTGCAAATATTAATATATTAATTGTTAACAATATATGATTTTTGTAATTATATATTCACGAATGAAATAAGTGAATAATATCACCGGTAGTAGGTACTACTGCAGCTCCTATTTCAGCCGACTAACAGTAGTATACAAATATTAGTGTTTCAGTTTGAAAGGCGCTGTAAGCTAGTGTAATTACTGGGGTAACGAGACTTAACACCTTTAGTCTCAAGGCAACGAGTTCAATGTTGTGCAGTGTATACCATCTTAACCAGCAGCACGTTGTTATGGGCAAGCGCATCACTTATTATTAGGTGAACGACTCGTATGTTCGTCGCCTCGTAGAATAAAAAAATATATTTGATCCAATAATAAATAGGCAATGGTTTATGAAGCCGATATAGTTGACAGCTTTTCGCACTGATGCAGGAGGGCATCGCGCGACCTTGTCCATCCATTAAGACCGCTTCAATGCAGGGCCAGCAATTGTTTCAATGCAAAACGACATTGAAGCTCCATTTACATATAATACATATTCAGCTATATGCAAAACGATTGTGTAACAAGTAATAATGCATTACTTTTTTAAAACAAAAAAAACTGCTTTGTAAATACAAGGCAGACGTATTTAAATTGTCGTATTTTTAACCACAGCTATAAGTAAAAGGTAATGTATTTTTATGTAAAAAAAAACACTTAAATATTAAAATGTTAACAACTGCGTAGTTTGTTACTAAGATCTCGTATAATATGTTATATAACAACAATAAACTGTAGACATATTACAAGTAAGTATTCATAAATGAAAAATGGCCTGTTAACATGTTGCATATTAACATAAGCCACATTTTACAAAGAAAGTAACTTTTAAGAGTCACGCAATCAAAGGACGTGAAAATGTATTGTGGGCATGTTTCAACGTTTATATTTAACATTAAATGGACAAAAATGTTTTTTTTTTTTTGGAATTCAACAAACGTATGTTGAATATCATAAATAGGTTAAAGTTCCAATTAAAAACGTTTGTGTCTAGTGTTATGCTTATTGAAAACTTAAATGCGCCGAAGAACAACTTTTTTAGATTTATGGCAATACCAGTTTGTAAGTAGTTATTAACAAATAGTTTATAATAGTAGTACAAGTAAGGAAAGAGCTGGTATGTGAAAAATATCCTAAATATTGAATCTAGAAGAAATTTTCCATTTCTTAAAACGACATGTAAATGTAATGAAATATTAATTTCATAAATCTGATAAACAACACTGATGAAGTATTAAGAAGGCAATACACAAATCTTAATTCATGCAATATACAATCTTACAGTTCGGGATTCTCTTCGAGGCGTTTTTAATAAGACGTATATACTGACGGTCCGTAATCTATATATATAATATCAGTAATATTCTGTACATCCATTAAATTATTAACATGTAAATTAAACTCGGTGACACGCGGTGGAAATACAAGAAATTCAATTAAGCTTGCGGCGACTTACTTTTATCTGCACAAAATTAATGGAACCTTTATGATGCTTAGTGTGATCTATAATAAAATCCAAAAACTGTCATAGATTTGCCACTTACAAATTTAAAAATCAAATTCAGAATACATTAATAAATTAAGCATATTATAGTGTTGAGTATTTAAAGGATAATCGTGTGTAGAAATAAAACGCGCTGATTCTCGAGCCGTACGTTAGACAATATGAAAGACAATTTGTGGTAATTTTTGACGTTCAATAAATCGATTTAACTATTGTTTTTAATTTGAATACAAATTTTGACTTTGATTAATAACATTACATTTTACCCGTTAATAATTTATAATTCATTACTTACGGTGCTTTATATCTGATGTTTTTGTCTAGAGCACACGGTCAACGTTTAAGTATTTTATTGTGGGAGGTTCGCGTCAATAATGTCACTAGCGGACACGGGCCGTGACAATGTAGCGGCTAAAAATATCACACACTGCGGTCGCTCTTGAAGGTATCTTATTTGTATTTATCGAGAAACAAGAGCACTTTATTTATAATTAAACCCAAATGATTTATTTGTTGTTCAGCACACATAACATTCTCATAAATTTATTTGTTTATGTTCATACATATATCAGTTATAGATATGAACGTTTAATAAAACTGTCTTATTGTATTATCAAGCACAATTATTTCCAACTTTAATTAATAATGGGCCTTACTTACTTTGTTTACTTACTTTATAAATATTTAATGTGCGTCTGTTTTACATTACTTTCATTCAGATAGCAACTAAATATTTATCACCACAAACACATTGTTCATTGAACGCGAAATGTGGCAAATGTAGATTTGCTGTACAGAATTGAGCGCTTATATAAAATTGAGTACAGATAGCCATGCTATAAATATTTTAACACTCGTAATTATAATTAATACATAATATTCAAAATATATTAATTATTTAATCATAACAATTTTTAAACCTTTTTTTTTTGAGAGTCTATACTTTTATTTCAAGCAACAAAGAAAGGAATAATTGTAGCTTTGTCTGGGATCGTTACTACTCTCGCTAAGTACTCTTTAACAATGCAAATTAATATGCTGAAACCAAAAATAAATAATAAACAAGAGATTTAAGTTGTTACCTAACACAACACCTTGATATTTAACAGCTAAATGTTTAAATCAAAGTAGGAGTCGATTATAAAGTGCGACGTTATTACGTAACCGGCGTCCGGGCAGTTTCCACCTCGTCTGGTACATAGTTAAATGATAATGCGCCGCTGCACGTAAACAACTTATACAATAGCTAGTGAAATTACTAGCGTAAAGTCTTATGTATCATGACGATGAGCACAATGAGGTGCAGTGTATATTACTCTAAAGAGCCTCACTTACTATCAAGTGAACCGTCGCGCTGGTATCGTCGACTAAATATTTCACTTACATAGTCATTAACAATTATTACTTTCCTAAAATAAAATTTTTAATTTTTTATAACAGCCTTTACATATAAATTATTAAACATACATAATTTAAGTTTATCGGGGTAATAAATTAACTCCTAAAATATTTCAAAATAATCAAAGGAAAATTGGAACCACCCTTGTTTTAATTTTAAGCTTTAAAGCATACATAAAAAAAATTACTAAAGAATGTAACCTAATAAGTGATAAATAGGAATTAATAATTATAATAAAATTAAAACGGATAAATTCGTTCAGAAAACCAACAATACCAACCATTTATAAAAGGGAGTGAGAAAAGAAACGAAAGAATATTCTGAAGATTACGACAACTCGGAGCGAATCAAATCCGGTGCCGGAATTATTTCTCGATCCATTTGATTCGCCAATTTCGCAGCTACAGAAAAATGTTTTGGAGCTCAAATATTATATTTAAAGCGTTAAATATCTTTGCTACCATCGAATTTTTGTAAACAAACGAAATTTGGAACAAACTGTAAATATCAGGTTAATATCATCACTTGTAATTACTTCCACTTTACTTTTGTTGACTTGGTTTCCTAATAACTATAATGATATTTTTTTACCTTTTCCTTTTATTTATATTCAAGTTAAAATCTACTCGTTTAATTCCTTTGTCTCTCAGTTCATTAGCATAAGACACAAGTTTTATATTGTAGTTTATCATAGTTGTAACGATGTTTTTTATTTACTAATAAATTGTCTTAACTGATAATGTTATTATTTCTTTGTCGAGTATTTATATAAATGAAAAAGTTTTTGCCCTTAGTGAACAGTTATATTTTATTTCAAAAACTAAACTATTGTAATGAACAAGTTATTTCTCGAGAAAAACAATACAAAGCCAATTCCCATGAGCCACACTGTCGACAAACGTATTTTTTCCTTTTTTGACGTGCAACTAACACTAAGAATTTGTACACCAACTAACCAACAGATATTCTCAGGGGATTAACATTGTACTTTGCAAAAGGTAACATTTTTTATAATTTAACATTACAAGTGTATAATGATTTATCTCTGAAAATCATAACATTATAAATGTTAATAGCAAATTATAAGTGCAGTCGTTGCATATCATTGTATAATTTAAAAACAAAGATTTCTTGGTCAAGTCTGAACAACACGAATTTTGTTTAACAACCAAACCCAAAGTAAAGCTTAAAATAAGTAGAATCGAGTAATTAATATTATTTACTGCAAAATATACCAACAAAATTTTAAGTTTGCAATTACGTTCAACTGTTGTTTACTCCCGTAATTAATAGTAACATCTTATACGTTGCCTTGTTTGTGTTTAATAAAGTAAGTTTAGTGTAAGTACTGCAGTAATGGTTTAAATGCTCCGTGCCAAGAGATTTTTTCAAACAGAATAAACGGCATAATTTACAAGCTTAGCTAGATTTATATTCTGTAATTACAGGTTTTAGATATGATATAGATACACGCCACGGACGTCACATTGTCGGTCACCCGATTTAACTTACAAATAAAACTTGCCCGACGATCAATCAATGCAAGTCGTTGCATCAATTGCCCCGGGCAGACTCGACGGACGTAGTGCCGATAAATTCGCTCATTCTCATTTAAATGTGACCGGGAATAACTATTCCAATACCGTCGATATATTTAAATGTCTTTGTTCCGGATGTAGTGGAATTCTTTTTGACGATTGTTACAGCTTCATCGTACCCGGATCCGAGACTTCTAGATCTCACGGATCCGGAATCCACGAACTAAATAATGAACGGAGCAAAATCTTTAAATGACAAACGACCTAATGAAATGTAAGCCACTTTCGATACCTTTTCATTTTTATATCCCTTGCCTATAATGGTTTCAGCGAATTTTGGGTAAATTAAAATAAAATCAGAAATCTTATAATAAAAGATAAGTAAAAATACTCATCTTAATTAAACTTTTTATATACTTATTATGATTATAAAAAAAACGAACCATCTAACAAATATTAAGATAAATTGAGAACGTAATCGCTATTAAAAGAGATAATCTGTTATCCGGCGACGGAAGCTACTTTGATCAACAACTTAACTTTCTCAATGGCACCTTGTAAATTTACGGTTACTTTGTAAATTTTAAGGTAAGGGACTTAACGAACGTAAATAATACAATACCATTAAATTTACTTGTTATTTTTCTCGAAAAAATAAGAACAGGTCGTTTCTATTATTATTTCCATAACATCGTGTACTAAAAGTATACTATTGTTTTTCAACATAAAAATCATCCAATTTGTAACTTTATAAAAATTGTAAGCTATTTTTGTTAACCAAAATCATAGTTTTAAATCAAAAATCTTTACGTTTTAAACTCATATGAAGTGTGATTTTGTTATGAATAACAAAAAAAGGACATTTTTATATCAAAAAATTGTAACCAAAATTTGGTTATAAACATTTTATATTCACATAAAACTTTTAAATAATGAGCTTAAAAACGTTTGTCACCGATCCCTCTTGCTCATGTTTATAGCACGCATTTTGTAGTATACTTACGTAAATGGTCTACTCTTTACCAATAAGTGTCCTCGTAATATCACTTCATTCGCTGCGCATTAATATTATGACGACGCAGAAGTTTGCACAAACAAGGAGGTACCTACTACACCTTGACCTTTCGCTCCAGACTGCTTACGCAACGAAAATATATTCCAGAATCTAAATACACAAAACACTATCCTTGTTTTTTGTCGTTTTCAAAAGCATTACAATACCCTAATGTTTTATACAACAAGTGCACCTGGTAAGTCAAACGTATAAACGTAAATATTGAACAACTTTTTCTACAGGTAGGTTTGTTTATACCATCGAAACGACGAGAAGTGCAGTACGTTCATTTGATGATAAATGATACGCCAGCCCAATGCGATATGACGCTAGTAAAGAAATTTACACAACATCCGCACTAGACGTGTAATAAGATAAAGTGAGTAAAACATTAACTTTTTGCTACCCCATTTACTAAGAAAATAGTCTATCAAACGGAAAAGCTGATGATAAGTAAACATCCTTTTTAAACCGCTCTTTACTGTGGGCCTACAGCACATTGTTTACCACCAGGTGATTTCCTGCTACTCTCGTTACTTTGTTTATTGAATTAAACAATTCACATTTGTTACTAGATTAGTAACAAATGTGAATTGTTTAATTATATATGTCAAAGTAGTAGACGAAAATCGTTACGATCATTTTGTACTATTGCAATACAAAAGTCAGAAATTTTTATTATAATTTTGTATTGATTTTATATTTGTACTCCATGGACAAGTAAACGAATTTAACTGCCCATCCATTCCGGTGTACGAAATGGCCGCTGACTCGGCCGCACGTATAAAGTGGAGGTAGTTTAATCAATGCTTAGAAGTAACGAACCAATATACGATCTAGGGAACGAGCTTGTTGGAATTTTTTAAAACAAATCAATAAACAGTTTAGTAGATTTGATAGGTATTTTGACCTTTTTAATCATGAATGTAACATTCCATAACCACAGATTTGATTAACTTTTTTGAGGCTAATTGTTTCTGCAAAAATACTTAGACATAAATTCAACATTACACATTCCATGTGTCAGTTTTTTCCATAAATGCAAAGATGATAAATATGTATTTCAATTTTCTTAGTAAACCTTTACGTGCATAAATTCCGATAGTATTTTCTCAAGTTCTCGCTGTTATTTTCCTTCAGCGCTGTGCTAAAGTAAATTGAATGCAACATTATTGACTTACCATATGCTCTGCGTTAGATTTGCATTTTGATTTAAGGTTAAAGTGCATGTAAAGTGTAAATTTATTCTGTTCTTTGAGAGTGTTTTCTACAACGACAAAATAATATTTTGTGACGAGAGTGTTGACGATTATGTTAATAAACAAAAGAAAGAATAGGTTAAAAGATAGACAAAAATCTGGAGTAGATATAGCTTTAAGAAAGAATTGGCATAATTTGAGAATATTCATCATGATCAGCCATCTCCACTCCGAACGAGTCTACCCACTCTGTCCGCATCCAATGATTTTCCGCGATATTCATCTTGAGGAAACCCTTATAGCACTACGTCTAGTGGTACACAAGCCACAAATGAAGACTTTATTGTTCCATCGGCTATCAGCCCTTCTAGCAATTAGAGAAAGACGACACAATGTAAATTCCGCTTTTATAGTTTTCATAGAGACGTTCAAGAACAATTGTTTATCAAGATAAAAATGTATTATGCGATGGCGCCAATAACAAATGTTTAAAAATCCCGGCAATTCCAACTAGAGATAGTTTATGACATTTATCGAATAGCAAGACAATCCAATCTTAATAAAATTGAGCGATGGTTCTTTCTTGAGACTTTATAAACTTCTCTTTTTCACTTGTTGAGACTTACTAAAAATATCTATATTTACAATCATTATGTAAATAATTAAATAAATTATAACTTCAAAAGTTTTTTGGTTCGTATAGTTAATCTTCTGTTGTATGATTATTCCAATGATCATCACGAGGTTTCATAATTAACTACACAAAAAGAGCTACCGCGAATGATATATCCAACAACGAACAAATTAATTATTAATGAGCCACCAAATTAAAATTAACGTTACTGTGTTACATAGTCCTTTTCAACAGGTTTCCGTTAAACACTTTGTTAATACACGCAACGGTAATTTAAATGACCATATTAAAATACTAGTGAAATGAAACAGATATGTGAACAGCTGAAAACTGAAATTATTACCAACACTTGAAAGAACACAGCAAATATAAGCAAACCATTTACACAGAAAGTAAGACATTAAGATTTAATTACTTTTCGGTTTACTTTTACAGAGTTATCTTACTTCGAATTCAAGTTTAAAAGAAAGAAAAAGTAAAGTAGAACAGGTAAAAATAACCATCTATCTAAATTCAAGAGTTAAAATATTTAAGAATCTTTCACAATCACACTCTTACTTATACTGAATGTACTCATGCTTATACTATATACGAGTGAACACTCCTAATGGAGAATATCTTTTCTTCATCTTCTTTAAAAAAGGTACATACATAGAAATGTAGGTATCTTAACAAAAATCAATTTAGCTCTTCTGGAGATTACATGAGTCAGTCGGTTAGTTTTTTAAAAGTTTCTAGCGTGAATGACTATACGAATAAAGTAAGATGCTGTTATTTTAATATAACACATAAATATTTAAATATTACTTATCTATATAGATAATACGACAGCAAAGAAAGTAAAGACTGTAAATTTATAGCGAAAATATACTGAAACCGTTTTCAAAATATAATAAATTCTATTACAATTCCGTTTAATGTCACGAAGATGGGATCAATTTGCAGAAATTTATTCCCTCTTAGACCTGACATCGTTTTCCTTCGATTGGAAATTATGCAAGCTATTGTTTTTAATGGGCTATAATTTTAAATGGCTTTAGCCTTTTCTAGATTCTTTCGTAAAATTACGACGTCAGTTAATTCTACTTTAGTTATAAATTGTAAGAAATAATATTATTGAACGGCTAAGTTATAACGTTACATTAAGTTGAAATAATAAATTTAAATCTTAATCAAGAAGTTTCTTTTAAGCTGGTAAAATGCTAATATTCTCGTGTTAGTTAAACTAACTTAAACCTCGAGTAAAACATAGTTGAAACAAAGTTAATTCATAGTAATGGTCCAGTAAAGCTAGCTCGAGGGAGACTGCATTAAACAACGTGTTCTCACAAAGGAAACAATTTGTTTTCGTACTAAATGTTTGTTGGAAACATTAACTATTATAACCATCTTAAACTGTAAAATTATTTATTTGTAGTCTGTTTATAGAGAAAGATAGTACCGCTAAATAAAAAGTTTCTTTTCAAATAATACATTAAGTATTTGAAAATGGTACAACGAACGCAAGCTGAATTGACAATACTCTTAGATAATATATTATAAAATATTTTTATTACTGTCATAATCTATGGTGAGAAACAATTAAAAAATATTTCTAAAATCTTATTCTCCAAATTACAGTGTTTCTTTTTTTAAATAGGGGAAACGAAATAATCGGTTTCCTCTACGATAAGTTTTATAATGTTGTCTAAATTCAAAGCGTTGGTAAAATAAGAAATATTTTACAGTAATTCATATAGTGCAGGAAAATTCTTTGAACTTTAATAAAAAGTATGTGACTTTTTAAAAGATAATTGAAATATATTAAAAAGGATTTCAGCATTAAAAGATCAATGTAGAATAAAAAAATTAGGAAACCTTAGGTATAATTATATTAAAATAAATTATTTAAAAGATCCTATAGATAACGGCCTTAAATAAAATTTTAACAACTACAAAAAAAGCACAATAATATTACTCTTCTTCTCTTCTGCTAAAACAAAAGAATTGTGGTTTTAATTTTTAAGAATGATGAAGAATACTTGAAAAGACACGGTAAACCTAAATGTTTCTTTTTTCATGCCCTCTTCACATTTACCTTTTATTTAGGTCAACGACACATCAACGTTGAATAAGCACTGAATTCACAGGAAGTGAATCGTTCGAAGGTTTGCAACGCAACGGGTCAAAAAAAGAACGAGTCAAATCCGTTTGATCGGTACTTTAGGAAGATTATTTACTACTGTCAAAACGTTAAGTTATTTTATACTGCATAGGACAGGACTACTGTTGTATGATGTAAATTTAGTTAACTTTTACCACCCATTTAAAGTTTTTGGTTTATATACCCCATCCTTTTACTTTTCTGTTATTTTTTGATATTGTTCATAATACTTATTGATAGATAATTGTCGACAATTGTACTAACATCAAACAACATTGCAAAAAAAATAACTGTAGTTTATAGCTAATATTTGTTAAATACATTGTGAAAGCAACAAAAATGCAGATTTGATTCGAAATTATATATAAGAAGTTGTATCACAAAAACTTTTTACTTTTCTCAATTTTTTTCTTTACTCGTGCTGTACGCACTTGTTACATAATCTTCTCATACGATTTTTTCACTTTGATTAATAATACCTATTATAGTTTGCCAAGTTGGCAATCATGTAGGACTTTTCCCAAAGGAAATATATTCAATAACGTGTAGGCAACTGAGAGCACTATGTATTTTAATTTAAATTCTTTGGGGATGAGAAAAATTTTCAATTCTAAAGTATTCATAAGAACTTTCACAACCATCAGTTGTGTAACAGCTACATCCTCAAAGCACCGTCTAATAGATAACGTCCGTGCGTTGTAATAACTTTCAAATAAAACCGTTATTTATTTTGTATGGCCTAAAGTTTTGCTCGAATTTCACATGGTGTCAATTGACAATGAAGTGAATGAAGCCAGCCATCACGACCAGAATACTCTATCTCTCATATTTTGACAGTCAGAGTGAATCAATAGAGCCATTAAAAAAAAATACTAGTATTTTAATTACTACCGTATTCTTTATCTACAATAGGTTATATTTTATTATTACGTTTGTATTAATTTTAACAACGCTACTATCAGAACGGAGTGTGTCGTAAATATACATTTAATGGACGCCATTAGTGTTTTTCTGTACATATCTTTAAAAAAAAAACTAAAGAAGATGGAAATATACACTTCATACATCCATGTTAATATGTGATCCACCGCAATGTCTTGTCACTACGCTTCAGTTTAAAGAGCGTTTTAACAAATAATTGTGATAACCTATTAAAGTCATGTATCATCTAAGAAATGAGGCTTTAAAACATCACCAGGTAAAGGTTGTATTATCTATTTACCTTGAGTTGTGTAAAAAATTATTTTGAAATGATAATAACATAAATAAAACCAAAACAACTACATAAACTTGTTTGTTGATAAAAAGATTAGTTCTAATCTAATTAATTACATAAAATAAAACCATGAACAAAACTTCTAAGTTGCTCCAAAGAGTAAGAGTTGAGATTTAATGCCTTTAATGACGAAAACGAAGTGTAAAACGCTTTTAGGGTATTTTGCAGACTGTTCTGCTCTTTGTGATAACTGAGTGGCAAAGCGGACGAGATTAATTTATTGCTATCCCCTCGGAGCCTAAAGTTACACAAAAAGGGCAATTCAATCTTGCGTTTAGGTACTTTTCTCGTGTTTAAATATAATTCAAGTTTAGTAATGAATATTTGAAAATGTTCATAACTTCTCAATAAACGAAATATGTGTCATAATCCTATTTATATATAATAAAATAAGATGATGATAATAAATCACTAAAACATAAACAGAAGGTTAAGTTTATCGCAAGTTTCATATAAGTCTTCTTCAAGAATACTATAAATTGATTTCTATTTTTTTTATTAGCAGAATAAAATTAGGATTTACGAAGAAACAAATACTTTTAAAAATTTATGAACATATTCTTAAACTTCTCGGTAGCACAAAAGAATATGATAGTATCACATTGGTTTAAAGATATGAAAATTTATTGCTATGATCTACAAAACAGAGGACAACGGCGTGTGAGGAAAATGTATCCAAAAATATCTCAACAACTTTAACCTTTTTAAATCACGATAGGAAAGAATATATTTCCTCTATTATTCAGTAGGAAGGTTAGTTAATGTGCTTGAGGAGTTTTTCTCGGGTATTTCAAATAGCTGAATTAATACTTTAAAAAAATCTACCCAGCCAGCGTTTTAACACAATAAATTTTAAATATCAGCAAAGGAAGAAATAAAATGCAGGAATTCTTAGTAAGGAATACATGTACAAAGAATATAACAACTTTTAAAATTAGTTTAATATTACAAAGGGAATAGATTCGAAATATAAGATTAATTATATTTCGAAAAATATAAAACATTTGTAAGAATGTAAATTGCAAACAGCACTACTAAAGTAACTTATGCTGAGTCTACAGAACGGTCTCTACAAATTTGTTCAGAACGTTTTACATAACAAAATAAGGCACGACGTCCCGACGAAGCGCTCGACGGCTCAGTACATTTCTTGACTCTTAAACTCACAAACATTGCGAGATGAATTAGATATCAGACGGAATTGTTTTTCATCTGCAAGGGGCTAACACTGTACCTCAATTTCACACGATGTTAAGTGACAATAAGCCCGTGAACGGTGAAGTGTGTTCGGCCAGAAAATATTGACGACCGGAACAAAGAAATGTTATGGCAGCAAATTTTTAATATAAGGGTGATATCTAAAAGGCGGATACGTAAAAACCCTATCAAAAACCTAACTTCTTAACATGTGGTTCCTATATGTATGTAATATACAGTTTTACATAATATATTAGAATTTGCATACTTTTAATTTTAAAGAATTACAATAATCTTCGATTCATCTTCTAGAAACGTATGGGAAAGTAGAAATGGGCAGGGCAGAAAATTCAATATATCATTCTAATACAAATATTGTGATGATTCTATAATAAATAAGTTATTCTATATAAATCGTTACATATATCATGTTAATATTACGTTATTATTGTAATAATTTAAGTAAAGTAAACAACAGAAACGTTGCAGTAGATATCAAGACAGTCCCAACACGCACTAATGCTACGTCAGCGAACAAAAACAAGACTAGTATGGAGCTTTAATAAATCTCCCGATATGTAGGATAGCAATAACAACGTTTGCTTTGGTAGGGGGAAACAAGATAAATATACTCATTTCATTTCCCGTTAAAGAAAATAGTACGTTCTGTACACTCTTTTTTAATAATTGATAAAAATGGATTTTTCGACCACATCGCTAATAAAAGCACGTGAACTTTTGCGTTTGTTTTAGACATTATTAGACCTTGGAAGCTTATCACCATTACTCATACACGGCGACTTCTCCAGGAGTTCATTGCAGCAACATTCGTTTTCACTAATATGCTTACTACCACTTAAGGCTAGCAGACTATGTTCATATATATTTATATTTTTTATCCGATTACGCGATAAGTCTTTGACATAGTAGCTCTCAAACACTTAAACCAATTTTGATGTAGATATTTAATTTCAAAGGGGACTCGATGTCCTTTGTTAAAGTTCAATCTACTCTACCCTTAAAAGAATTCAAAATCCGTTAAGATAACAATTTTTAGTTATTTTTAAATGTAAATTAAAAGTATCAGTTTAATGTTATTTTATATGTACCAAGCTTAGCTTATATAAAAGAACAAAAAAAGGTTATAACAACACTTTCATTTGTCCTAATACTCGCTGTATACATTTTTTGTCAAAATGTTAATTTCAATTCGTCAACTGATCTCTGTTAATGAAAACAAAAGAAATATTCATTAAGTAAATCAACACTTTTCCAGCACCGGTTTGGTTAAATAATGTCGGACGCTGTTGGAATTCAGTGCCGGACAGATAATTAAGGGTTACAAAACGGACAGTTCTGCTCCGACCCTACGTAAATGTAACAATCTGCGCAGGATATCCGTGAATTAGTGAAAGCCGCAAACAACACCCCATTTCATCCAAGCGATAACAAATTAACTAAGAGGATCTACAATTGCGTTACCGGTTCACAGAAAAAATTTAAATTTCCAAATAAGTGTATATATTTTTCTTGTATGTTATTTTAAAATACTTAATATTTACAAGTATATATAAGAGGGCTATTACAAGAGGTCTATACACGTGAAATTTACCGAGCTATCTATATGATTTTTTTTAATTGTAATAAGTTTAATTCTTCTCTTTAGTTTGTTAATCGAAAACTTGCCAAATTTACGATGAAAGTCCTGCAACGTTATTTTTTTTATAAATGCCGATGATACTTGGTAAGCGAATGCTTTAATTGCTTAATTTGCATATAAAGTAACACGTTATAAATTCTGTCTCCGTGAAGTTTTAAAGCGCACTGCAAAATGAATGACATTTTGATAAAAAAAAATGGAAACTAGACAAACTTCAGTCATATATAAACCATTCAATTATATGCAACAAAAAGTTATTATACATCGTTGCAACAAAATCATATGCTAATATTTTATTCAACAACTGAAACTGGTATTGAAATTCAAATCTCACAAACCCTGCATTTGTTATTAGTCTCCATCTTGATCTTTGCAGAAACAACAAAGCACTACGTAGTTTGTAAAGTCTCATGTTTTTCTTTGTAGTAAATTCATTGTAAAAATGGGAGATTTCATTCAAACATAATTAAAAGGTGCTTTATTTATTCACAGAATTCATTCCAAGACCGAACTTAATTTGAACATGAAATTTTGGTTTAGTTATGTTCAAATTACTTTGATTATACATTCATTAAAATTATGTGGTGGCTTATATAATAATCTTGTTTAATTTCTTTATTGTTTTATAGTTGCATTGCGAGCGAACTATCATTAGATTGCCTAAGTCTTGATCGAAATTAAAGATTTGGGGTAACTTTTTTTCTGTCCCTTTGTTAAACTCTGAAGGTTATTTATACATTATAAGTAATACAAACCTAGCGGATTTCAGAAAGACTCAATATATCACTTAGTCAACAATGTGAAGCATCATAGTTACGAACTAACCAGACGAAAATTCGTCTAACTATGACAAATTCGATTTCGCAAACGCTATATAATATACGAAACTGGAAACTGCGGCATATTAACATAATGGAGTGTTACGGCATTAGAAATATTTAACTTTTATCAAATTATACACAATACATATGTGTTAATGTGTACAAAGACTGTATATAGTTACGGTTAATTTTGTATAACAGTTTTTTTTTAAGTTCTGGAACTTAATTTGACAAGGACATATTTTGGCGAAACTTATCTAGCATGTCGTCAATGCTGAAAAACGTAATTTAATAAGACAAAGTCAAAGTTAAAGTAATTTTTTTTTATTTTAAATGGGAACAACAGTTCACTTATCGAATGTCGAAATCTACTACCCATTCTCAAAAGAAATGCCACGGACCTGAGAAGAATTAGCAAGAAACTCAGCGGGTTATATATGTATAACATATTTTTAAATATCTAGTTTTTAAATATAAACAATAAGATGAATTAAATAATATGAATCACCGAAACTTATTAGTTTGGATAATAAAAGAATTGGCAAATGTAATTATTTTTCAACATTTTAAGAATTTGGGAACGATCAACTTCTGAATCGTTTAACCAAATTTCATTACATAAAGTGTTATGTACGAAATATTCAATCGCTGGATAATATTAACAACGGGTAACAGATGGTTTGAAATAAAATCGCTATGCCAAAATGCTAAGCCAGTTTTTAACGCACTTTTACATTCTAGTTTTTGTCATCATTAACCAAAAAGCATTATTAAAAGTGTACGATATAAAAAAAACACATAAATTCAGAAATAAAGCCAACAAACACGCCGTTTTTATCTCATTCCAGCAAACAAAAACACTCAGTGAGCACGCAGCAATAATAAATCGCTGGATATGTTAGATAACAATAACGAAACACGGCTGTGAGGGAATCTAAACAAACTTGTTCAGAATGTTCAGTTTTTTTGTGTGAATCCTTTTATATTAAACATTTATGAATTGAAATATTAGAGGGGCGATAATCAAATCGCTATTTATATTAGTAATGTACATTACTGTAAAGTTTGTACTAATGTCTTCTACTAATATGAACATACATTTTAACTGATCTAGTCAAAGCAAATTTTCAAAAAGTCTCTTCACTGAAAAACAAACAATGAATGCTTGAAAAAACGGTATCATTTATAAAGATTTTTTTTATTACCTTGAAAAGATCTTATGTTAATTTAGATGATATGATGTTATCAAGGATATCATAATTTTTTGACTGTAATTTTTTTAAGTTTGATACCAAAGCTCCAAAATAAAGACTCTGTACAAGTATGTACAAAAAATACTGTTTCGAAATTAAAGGAACATAAACATTGTTTTATTTCAATAAATTTACAAGATGTTTTAGTATTAGATATCATAATATTTAAATTGTGTAATGTAGCGTGATTTACCAACTCGCACTTGGCGATCGTGGTGGATAAGTAGACTTGACTGTCCTTGAAAGAGAAAGTACGAGTCAAGGCAGTGGGAACATTTAGCGGAATATTTACGTTATGTAAATGTAGTCTGGATTTTGATTACATAATTTCATTTTCTAAAAGATTGAAGTAGTAGACGACAAATGAATTACTTCCTCCTCCGGGTAAGTATAAACCTAATTAACGCCTTTTCATATTGTCATTCCTCCTGCAATTAAGAGCACTTTTTCAACTCAATTATAACTTATAAAAGTACTGTTTAATTTTTTCACTTGTAGCGTATAGAACAAAATATACAAGCAATTTTTTGCGTTTTATTTCAATTTTCGTTAATTGTTAACATCGCTTGGTTATCACAGCGAATATTCAATTAAATCATATCAATTATAAAACTACCAGTACAGTAATTATTTTTTAGGTGATAACTTGTTGATGGATTCAGATATTATTATATAATAAACGAAAAAAACTAAAATAAAATAAGATAGATAATAAATCACATCAAATAGTCACAGGCACGAATATACGCGTTGAGAGAAATGGAACTATGATTAATGAACATGGCCAATGTAAGGAGTTATTTAGCGTCTGACGAGTGATATATTCACTTAGCATTGATGGAGCACACATTGTATTATTTCATAAATATTGCGAAGAGCGGAAGAAGAATTGTTAAACTATGAACAAAAGGATTGAGGATCGCAAAAAATCTTTGCATGAAGGTGGCAGTGGTCAACTATAGACTGAAGTGATAGTGATGATAAATAATAATCGTGTTATATTATTCAGCCCTGTCTTGTATAAGCAGTAATAATAACATATGCCAATATTTACCCTCCGCATCGTAAATTAAACAAAAAAAAAATAATTAACAATTCTTAGTATGAGAAAATATTATAACGATAATGAGTTTTATTGGTTCCGAGTGAGACGCAAGTAAAAATGATGCTCTTTACTTATCTCTTTTCAATAGTGGGTTATATTGGTTTGTATTGAATGAATAATTTCACGAATAAACATTGTAAACATTTGCTATTGTTTAATCTACAAAAAAAACAACACGTGTTAAAATCGTCGTGGGGTAACATTGTGTGCATAGGTATTTAATACAAAGAAGTCGGATCGGGTTTCGCTGACTACGCCCGTCTCAACCACTTTTACGACACTGTTCTTGGGAACAACCAATACTTTTGCATTATACATGTTTTATCACCTTGTTATGTTTGTACTTTATAATAATCTTACTGTTAATATAATTTGAAAACTTCATAGTTTTCTATCGATCACTAGCCGAAATGTATAAGAATTTTTGTTAGACCTGTCTTTAGTTTTTAAAACTCCATTATCTTTTATCTCTAATAACACACTATGGAGGAACTATTCACATTAGTCTGCTTTTTGTTGTGTTTAGGTGTGAAAAGATCTCCTCCAGTTCTTTATAACAAATGGGGTTCTCTATTTATCGCACCAGCCTACAATCGGTTTACAGGAAAATACCTAATTGAATGTATTTGTGTACTGAACAATTGTGCCTTTTCATGCTTATAGTTTATTAGTATATGGACTTATATTATAAACATTTCAGTAATCTAACGTTTAATAGTTTCATTGTGGATATAGAAAACATTATGAAATTGGAACCGAAAAAGGATTAAATAATTAAAAACTTACGTAAATGTTATTTATAAATCATTCGTTCCGGTAAATCAAATTTGTAATAAGTAAGTAAAGTAAAGATAGTATTCTGTAAGTGCTGTAGAGTGATATGAAATAGATTTTATTCCATTCTACAGATGGTTCAGTTTACTGCAATTAACAGGGTCGTATAAAGATTTAACAACATTCCTAGACTAACAGACGTCGCGTCGAATAGAAATGCAAGGCCGTATACATTATATTGCAAAGTATTGTTAGATCTCTTAGCAGATATTTATGTTAATTGCTCAATAGTATTGACTTGACCGGGTCTATCTTAATTCTTAGGTATTTAATGACTACATTATTTACTGATACCGTTATCTAAACACGACGCAATTACTATAAACAAACCGTTTCGATTATATTTTAGTTTAGTTTACTTCGCCAATATTTTTTTCAATTCCGTCACCAATTAGTTATACAAATATATACGTATAATTTAAGTCTATTTCTTCATAAAGAATAATTTCACAATCATTATTCAGCATTTACTTCTAGTTCAATTGGTAGAATTCAAAATAAATTTTGCAATTACTTAATACGAGTCATGGAATATGTATTCATACGAAATCCATGTTAAAGTAATCGATTTTCTTTTTGTATGTATTAAATAAATTCTAGAAAATCTAAATATAATTAGTACAGTAGGAACTACAAAAATATAACAGCAATAAAGGGAATTATTCAAAGAGGGCATGATAAAAGATTTTCGCGGAATCTTACTAACCGAGTTCTAAGTTTCAAACTAAGTGCACGATTTCAAGTAACATTATTAATTTATTACAGGCCCGACTTCGCATCAAAATACAATCTCAATTAGGCTTTGTAAATTGTTTACTTAAAAGCATCATGTTTGTGATATCAAACAAGTATCTTACTAATATTTACTACATGTAAATAGTTTTATTACATCAGTCGCTTATATTTAACATAATGCGTAATGTTTGATTAAGTTTCAAGCCAATCTAACATATAGGGGATAGCATATCGAAATGTTATTGAAATAATTCATAAAGTTAATGTTTGTTGAAATAAAATATTAATTACTTCCAGAATTCTAAATGTTTCTGCAACTAATTAATATTCATTTAACATATAAGTTTCAGTTGAAATAATCTCAAAAGTTTATGGGTTTCGTATTATTTTTTTAAACAAACATTTTTAATACCAATTGTAAACAACAAAAGCACCTAACTGTTCAGGATATATTAAGTTATTATTCTGTTAATTTTATTTTTATAGTCTTGAGGTTGATTTTTTATCGAAAGGTAAATTGTTTGTTAATTATTCATGAATGTAATAGTTGCTAATATAGTAATTATCAAACTTTAATCACAGAAAAACACAAACGCGGTCAAATAGTGTTATCATAATCTTGTTCATTCCATCGAACTGATGGTCGATTGAATGTCACTGCCGATAGAAGCTAAATCCATTCGCGACGCAAATTCTATTATATACTACTGGAAGCGAAGGCTTGACGTTAGACCACGTTAATACAAACTGACAAATTGATACGTTACACCAAAGCCGTTTTGATTTATAAATGGACTTAGGTATCAGAAATCTATAACTTGGAAAGACTCGACAAAAGAATTATTTATAAAATTTCAGTACGTATCTTGTTTATAACTAGAACTACTTATGTTACGTGAAGTTTTGTATGGTAATGTATTTTCATTTAAATCGCAGTCTCTGTAAAATTAATTGTTCTGATAAATTCTATATCTATTATTAATACTCTATTTACAGTCTGCAGTTTTACTTTATTAAATATTCATAAAGCGATATCATTACGATTATACCACTGTATATTTATAATTTACTTGAGCGAGTAAATTTACCACTATTTTTAACAGTTCTAAATTATTTAAAACTTTGTATAAAGTTAAACAGAGAATCCAGAATAAAAATAGTTGGATAGTAAAAAAATATTGGAAACAAGGTAATCTCTTTACTTATACCATCATCGATACTTTTTTTTAAAGTATTCTTTTTTCTTTATTAAAGAGCAAAATATTGCAACGTTTTTCTTTGTGCTACTTCTAATATCATTGGAACTATAGTACCTATACATAGTTTGACCTAATCCTTATTAAGATTCATTACTTAGCCAAATGCACACACAAACAAATTTAATACATTAAAATTGCACAAGTTACTATTATTTCATCTCTTGTAATAAATTTGTTTCAAAGGCCGACATACTTACCTTTGCATAGGTAAAACTCCTTTTCCGAGCCATGCATGTTGAGAGAATTTTAAACGCGATCTTGGCTTTCATCCTCATACATTTTTCGTTTACAGAACACTGCTATACATTTTGATATCTAAAAGGGAATAAAGAATTGCGAAGGTTCAATTTTATCAACAGAATACTATATTTTATGCGAAAACTTGAGTAAATTTAACTTCTGAAATAATTTAGTTACATCGGTTTTCTAGGTATATTTAAAACATGTAAATTTTACGTTATTTTATTATTGTATTTACACTGGACTCTATATTCAAATGGAAGCAGTTCGATAACCGCAAACCGTCTAGATAGCTACCAATGCCGCCAAGAAGTAGTACCCTTGTGGTTTCTTTCTTATCCTTTTTATAGATACAAGCGATTAGAAAACTTAACTGTTGTTTTTTAGTTATATTTAATGCTTAAATACTTGAATCGGAAGGAGAAATTCCTTAGGTTGCTCCGACATAAAACGTAAGTACAGCGCGGTTCCGTAACGCAATCATAAATGAGTCATTTGAACTCCGACAGCAAAAGCGATGCGTTTTAAGTCGTACGTTAAAATCGTCTTAGTATGTCAGTAATAAGTTATTATGTTATAAATAGAATATTATCTTAATCAAAACAAACAACGCCACACATGCTTACATATGTATTCAATAATTAAATGAGTTGTTTTTTGTGGTTGGTCTTCATAGCTCAAGACCATCTAGCTATGTACTACTACAGCTCCGTCAAATAGTAATGTACAATAATTACTATGTTCCAATAAGAAGTGCGTTGTAACTAGTTAAATTACTAAAGTATTCAGTATTTGTGTCTCAAAGAGACGAGCACAATGAGGTGTTGTGTGTATCATACTAACATGTGTCGTTTTGTAATACCCGTAGCCAAGCGTATTATTTATCGTCATCGTCGCGAATGTTAGCTGGTCTCGTCGTTAATTTGAAAAAAAAATTACGAAAATTGACGTAAAGGACTCTTCAAAGTTACGGAAATATTTGGCTTGCAATCAACTTTTTCTAATTCGTTCGTAGCTGCGGGCACGATTGCGGCCAAGAGTTTGTGACTTCTTGCACTCAATGCCGCTCTCTGCTACTTGTTACCGTAGTTAAGCTTGTTGAAAAATTTACTGGTCTGCTAGGAAATCTGTAGGTAGTTGTTATACGAAACTATGGCAAATATACGTGTCCATTACATTAACAGTCCATATCTATAACTAAGCTAAGTATAGTTAAAATTTATTCGCATTATTTAAAGGTTAATATGCAGGACAAATCAACTCTCTCTGAATCTTTATTTCACAAACAAACCTAATATTGTTTTTCGTTTACACTAAATTCTGTAATTTTACGCCTTTCAAATAAATCTACAGATAAATCGTAATTCAATATAATCTAGACAAAACATTCGATAAACAAAGTGAAGCAGTTGATGTTCTCGCAGCAATGCGAAATTGTATTACATTGCTAATGTTAGGATTACCTAGTAATTAACGCATATAGACTATTTAGTTAGTTCCAGTGCATTCGACGTTGTCTAATTATTCAAACCGCAAACGCTTGAATTTCTAATTTCCGAACTGAACGATTAAATTACATTTTAATTAAATATTAGAAACATAGTTTGTATTAAAATAGATGTCTGAAAGAGAGGGATGCATCAAAACATACATCAACTTTATTAATCACTTAGCAAGGATGATGATGGTTTTGAGAATATTCCATGAATACCTGTGCATGTATAACTTACAAAGAGTTAGTCTACCTGCTTTATAAACTTCAAAGTAACGATAGTGGCTGTAGTTGGAACAAATTGAATTTTATCGTATAATTCGCTGAACTTCAGAGAACTTCGCTTGTTAATAACGAATAGAACTTTCGTTGAAATCCACTTTCGGTAATGATAAGATGTAAAATATTTTAAACATTAAACTACGAATTAATGTAATGATTGTAATTGTACCGGTGATATGTTCTATTGGCCGAGGCCGTCTAGGAAGATAATACTACCTAGTCTAGTGTCTATATCTGCCGCGAAACAATAGTGTGCAAACATTACCGTTTTCCGCTTTAAAGGCCGATGTAGCTAATAAAATTATTAGAGTAGCGATACTTAACTTCTTGTTTTAATACTATGAGAACAATGTAGTTTAAATCATCTTATTTATCTAACTAGCTAGCTACTGTTATGGTAAATACAAGGTGGGCCAAAAGAGGTTAGATGTTTTTTGCTCTAATTTTTTTTCTAAATGAAAAACTTTGATTCTTTTTTTATTGATTATGTTTATTTGAAACTTTAGAATTTTATTGGTCAAGTTGAGAAGATGATATCGGCCAAATGGGCGCCGCCACAATTTGGTGATTCAATTTGAGCTTCCAATTGGGTGATTTCTTTTGGCCCACCATGTACGTCACAATCAGATGAACATCTTGTTCGTCTCGTCATTTCATCAAATAAAAAAAGTTGATCTTCCGATTTCGATTTTAATATATATTAGATACTATTAAGAGTTTACGAATCAATAAATAATGAAGATTTTATAACAACTAACTTTGAATCTGGCCCAAAATTTTAATACCGTATAATAAACAATAAGCAAACGATCCCTTTTACTAAACCTAAACTAGTTTTTAGACAGATTTATTACTTTTTAGTAAAACTAAATATTGTTTATACATCTTTACAGAATAAATATGGACAGAGCGGTGTTATTTGTAATAAAAGTTTTTTTGTGGACACTTGAAGATCTTAATTCTGAATTCCTTTTCCGAGATGTAATTATGAACAAGTTTAATGGCCTAAAAGGTTACCGACGTCTCTTTTCCTCTTGTGATGAATATTAATAAACTCTTATTATTAGACGTTGTAAACGTCAATGTGCCGCGTTCAAATAAATTTCAACGAGGTCCATATTGTTATCTGCACAATACCGAGTTTTATTCCGCATAGTTAAGGGGTGTGTGATTATTAGTGAGAGACTTCGTTACGCCTAACACCCCTTTCATGTAAAAAAATATTAAAATGGATTACAGTTGACAAAAAATTTTATCAATAATTGCATCAACTTTTTAACCAAATATGGAGTATAAATTTAATTTTGAGGCGCGATAGATAAGTGCTTGCTTTGTAACTCAAAGGTCCCTATTTCATGTCCGAGGCCACATGTGGAGTTTAGTTGGTGGCAGGGCTTTTGTAGTCGCCTGGCCTGCTGCTTCCCTCATTTTGTAAATCTGCCGCCTAAACCACTTTACTCTGTATCGGCACCCTTCACCTTCCACGACATCATTGTCACTTAACACCGTGTGAAATAAAGTTTAAGTGTTAGTCTATTGTAGATTAAAAAGGAATATTCGTGCTTTATATTTAATTATTTATATTAAAGGCATTCATGAACACCGTTCTAAGACATTTATTGGAAAGTTTGCAACATAGTTAACTAAAGCGTAAAATTATGCATTATTATAGTAAAAAGAAACAGTTTTCTTTCAATAGATAATTTACTTACGTTGTTTACTAGTCTCGAACGCTGAATATAAGATAATATACGCGCATTTGCCGATCACTTCTAAGACAAATAGTAGGTATCCCGATATGAGGTGACGGCGAGACTGTCCACGTGCGCCACGGACGAGGACCGAACCTCCAACTGCGCGGTTCGGATGCGCAGTTGTCCTTAATATACCCTCTTATTACTATGTATCAAAGTCCTAAACAAAGGACTCGAATCTACCACCGCTGAAGAACAAAACTTCGAATTTAAGTAATTTAATAAAACTCTTTGCTAAAAACCAATCGGCTTTACCAACTTGCTTGTATAGAGCACAAGCATATGACGCGGCATAAAGAAGAAAAACGCGCAATATGCGGCAAAAAGAGACGGAGTTACACAGATTAGTTGCCCGCAGGAGAGAGACGGCTTCAGTCATTTTGTAAGCTGATAACCAGAGGCAGTGAACAGAGCGAGGGGAACCATATTCTCGCGCGACTCTGCATGAATGTAATGAATTAAGATTCAATGGTACAAGCTAGACTTTATACGTCCGTATGAATAGCTTTTAATAGAAAGCTCCATTAATATATTTTAGATAACCGAAATCTTAATCACATACAATTACCGTATGTTCAAATTATATCCAAAAGCGTCAACTAGTATTTTCTAATTAGAAATGATTACTTGAGAATACAAATAGTTATACTTTTTAAAATATCTATGAAGTATCTGAACAATATCCAATGCCATATTACACAATGAATACTAAAGGAAAACATTTCGTAAGACCAAAGCGATTACAAGGTCCGAGCGACCTTATTCAATGCTATAAAGAAAACTAAAAAAATAAACACAAAAAGCTCTTTTATTCGTGATGTAAAGGAGCGTTATCCTTATCGATTTAAGGATACATCCTTACAACGAAATACATGCGCTAAAGAATAAAGAACTGCCTACGTATAAAACAAAGCAGTCATGGAATGCGGCCGAAACGAATCTACTTGTGTGTGTATGGCAGTGGGCCATTACACACTAAATTGAAGCACAAATTGACTGGCGATCTTTACCTATACATCCATGGAAATGCAATCCATCATTGGATCGCCACTTCCCCACGGCCGCAGCACACACAGGGTGCCAGCGCGCACACCAGCGCACCACACCTCCTCACGCGAAGGGAAAATCTTCACACACGACACAGATAAACATGTCAACTACTAGACATTGTTACCCTAAAGTAGTTTCACGTTATTCACACAAAAACACCATAACGCACAATTGATAACACAAACGGCATATATAAACACAAGAACACACAATAAATTCCCAATATCACCCGCTTTCAAGTCACGAACACGACAGTTTTGATAAAAATACGCGTAGATATCGTAGTGGCGATTCAGCGACTGTTCTCCCCGCCCTGTTCCAGAGGCGAATGGTGCCGCCATATTGAATCTCACTCGACGGGCGAAGTGACTTACATCTAGCGGTAAACTTTAGTACTAAAATGCAACGAACAACTCAGTTTTTTCAGGTTAAAAAGAATTAATTTAATAAAATGGTTGATCATTTAGCTGACATTTAATAATTTGTTTTTTATTAAAACAAACTCTTAGCAAGGGGCCATTAAATACATTTTGATTTATAACTCCGATGTGATTTTACTTACTGCCACTAGAGAGCACTGATATACGCAAAAGTATGCTATAGTAAAGATGCGACCGTAACTTACACATTTACCCATACTTTTGCACAGATTACTTCGTGCCAAGCGCTTTGCTCAAGTCTTATTTAATTGAAACAGTGTATCTCTCATTAAAATCTAAAGTTGGTAGACAAACTTTAAAATAAAGTACTTTTTTGGTAGTTACCAATGAAGTTTCTTGTTTTTTGCTATGCATTCATTTAATTGTTAAAAGTAATCGAATCGTAATAACTTAATATAATAAAAATAGTCTTTATCATTACAAAAATGTCCGAAACTTTTTCATGAAAAAAAAAACATCTTCGTTTTTATTATTGGTAACTACAACAAAATATTTTTATTAAGTTTTAAAATATTTTCTGAAATGATTTTCAAGATTTTTACTTGTTTTGTCAAAAAGTTTCGTATTTATTTGTAATATATAGACGGTTCAATTATAAAATATATGCTATCGCCGTATAAATATCAAGTCATGTTATTGAAAGCACTATTATTTGTATGTATGTATATGCATGTATATTGAAATCAAACTAATGCAAAAAATATGTTCCATCTACATTTTACCCTTACTTCTGTTAAAATTTTAAAATTCCCCGTATATCATATACAAGGAAGAAAGATAGGAGGAGGAGCTCATAAATAACTAAGGAGCAAGATTTTTTTAATAAAATTTGTTAATCATTTATAACAAACATACAAATTATTTCTTTTTATTGAAAATGTTTTTGGTACAAAATGGCTATCTCTTGAATGTCTCCCATATGTTATTATAAGGCTCGGTATGTGAATCTATAATAAAATTTCTCAAACTGTTTTATCACTTCATAAATTTAAAAACCAAATTTTAAACACATTGGGTAAACCTTATTATAGTGTTGATGAGTATTTACATGATAAAGATGTGTGCAAATAAAACGCGCTGATTCTCGAGCAGTACGTGTATGACATTTTTAAAAGAAAAAATACAGTTTGCATACATAAATATACATTGCCCGCTGAGTTTCTTGCCCCCATTCTTCGCAGGTCCGAGGCATTTCTTTTGCGAATGGATGGAAAAATTTGACGATTAAAAAGTGAACTATTGTTCACTGTAAAAATTTTGACTTTGCATTTGAGTTATTCGTTCATAAGATTTCTTACAGACAGCAACCCTACCATCAATAGATAATTTCGAAATTGAAAAGTTAGTACTTATCGTTAGCTCTTATGATTTTAATTTTTAAAAAAAAAATTGTATACGTTATCCAAGTTAAAACCAAATATTTGTCTTCCCGATGAAGTCAGCACCCCATTAGTACAAAAGACAATAAAACACAATGCATAACGAAACTAATGACTTTGCCCACCGTGGTAGGTAGCATCACGGGAAATTACCTATAATTAAGAAATATTAAGTTGAATGTTTAACTATAAGCCAACGGGCCTTTATTTTTGCATACGTACATGTTTTAGAAAGCTATGTTCGGCGTGTCATCAATTTCGTAAAAGCCTTTATATTGTAGAAGCTGAAATTATTACAGACAAAAACTTTCAACTACTGTTACTTTTACTAAACTTTAATTGACGAGTTTTGTTTTTGATTTTATTGCTCCACACGTATTAAAAACAATAAGTCTGTTAATGATTTATTTTTCCATCAAAAACACTATATTTCTCTTTTTAATTAATCTAAAAAATTATCTTTCAGAATAGAATTGAGTTCAAACATCTAAGTATTAATATCTTTTACATTAGTTTCGTTATTCCAAGAGCATACGCTTTTTAATGGTAGTTTTAATGTAATTTATAACAATCACAATTTGAATGTACGTTGGCACGAGCACCGCTTTTTAAGAGACGTTGCAGTAGATTATGCCATCAAGTTAATACATTTTAAAACATTTGTGAAAATGTGATTTATTTCTTAAAACCACACACTTAAAAATTACTTATAACAAATCAACTAATTGTAAATCCACATTTTTTTTTAACATTCTTAATACGTTATGACTTTAATTTAAATATTAGATTAGATATCTTTTTGTGTATGTATTTGTTTTTTAAATACGTTCGGAGAATCAAATTTTTTTCGGATGTGAATCTTTAAGCTTAAATAAATATTGATGTATTTAAGACAACTTTCTGTATCATATACCTTTGATAAATTTTACATATTTGTGTTTTATAAAAAGATATATAATAATAATAATAATAATTTGTATAGAAACCGCTTACATATTCTATTAAAAAATATTCCACTAAAACTATGAAAACTGTGGTAATCTGTAAAGAATTTTATACCATCATTTTAAATGAATTCAGTTGACTGTTGAGTGCCCCGTGTTCGGAAAGTTGTGAGTGGAATTAGAAACAGAGCTAAGTTTAAAAATAGATGTAGGTATGTTAAAGTATCTAATTAGCAATCAGAAAATTAGAATTATCCTTTCATCTATTTGTGAATACGTCGCACAAAGAAATTCGTACAAAATAAATAAATGAAAATTAAAAGTGGTTCTTTACATAATTTCGTATTATGTCTTTATTAAAAAAAAAACTCTGACCCTTGGTCCAGTGGATAGAGGCAATTAATAAAAAACATATTCAAGCTGCTTTGAGTAATATCTTAACAAAATTACAAAGATTTTTAATTTTTTCCCTTCTTAAACATTAAGGCTGATTGTGTTTTTCGGATGAAGTAATTGTTTTTTAGTATGAGCTCAATTATTATTAAATATCACAAACAATAAGGCTGTTGCCCATTGTACGGTGAATATTGTTTTCCAAACAATAAAAATAGCAAATAGGTGCACGTAATTAACTAAGCAAGTGATGATGCTTTTAAAATGGCATTGACCAAATATTTTTATAGAAAATTTAACCGATGAGAAAAGAAGTTAAAATGCTAATGATTATATAATCTTAATAACATTTAAAATCTATATTTAATAAATGTTAACAGGATTATTTTATTTACTCTTGAGATTATTTTTTTATAAAGTTCTGTGAATATGTATATCCAACGAAAAAATCTAAATCGGACTTCTCAATAACAAAACAAGACGAAGGGATCCTTGTTAATAAAAAATAGTCTTTACGTTTGATATCTATAAAATATCATAAATTCATTTTCTCTCTGAACTGAAATTCTTGGTAAAAGTGTTAAGATTCTTTGTATAAATTTTCTAGATTCCAATTACCAACTTCTCTTAGATTTTTCTAAGAAAATAAGTCCATATAATCTCTTTCGTCTGAAAACGAATAATAAAATATCATTAGAATGTACTCCGCACTTGAGCTGAAAATATACTTTAGCTCAGTCTGCTTCAAGCGAACGACCGTTTAACAATTCCCATTCTTTACTCTTGCTCATTTTTTTTCTTCTCCTCTATTGAATTTTTATGCAAACGCTACAAAATAAGATTTGTACGTTTTGGTTACACATAATTTATTTTTATTTGTGTGCAATACATAACACGTTACAAAATCTCGTGATAAACACAAATATTTGTCCGTAGCCACAAAATGAACGACGCTGTGCGTACCTAGAGTACAATGTAACGTTTCGGCTGCGGCAATAAAACAAAAGATGGATATCGCTTTGCACGAGCGTGTCGTGTAAAAATAATCTCTTTGACTTCTGTACCAGAAGTCTATAAAGCGGTTTTAGCGCTCGTTTTACTGTTACCGTAATTTAAGTATACATTTTACGGCTCCTAAAGCAACCCAAACTTATGTTATCCACAGCAAGTGAATTAGTTACACGCAGCTCTATTTACTTTATAGTCCCTTACACAAAAAATGATATTTATTAATAGAACTCCTACTTTTTCCTCTATTCATCATATTTGTCTTTACAAAGCTGAGGAGGCGTTTCGATTTCACTTTAAACTTGTTTTATTTTGAATTCATCCACATCCTTTTCAAACAGATCAAATTTGCAACAAGTTTATTTTAAGCCAAATTTGTTATTTAGTAAGTCATATTTTAAAAGATTATTTGTAGGTAGTTGTTATTACTACACTATATTGTCATTAAGTGCTTACGATTCTAGTGACAACACTGACATCGTTCGATAAGAAGGTTCATAAAAACTTTGTGGGAGCTAGTAAGTTTTTATGTATATTGACACACATTTACCCGTCATAGGATGTAACTTAGTAGATAGTGCGTTTTAACATGATTTAATGTTTCATAATGAAAATATTTGCGAAAATACTTAGTTTAGTTAATTGTTAAAACTCATAGTAGTTTTCCACAATAAAATCTCAAAAATTAAATGAGATTTAACATTTTATATCTCACGGCAACGAGCACAATGTGCTGCAGTATATCTCTTACTAGGTTACTATCAGGAGAGCCGTGCTCGCCTTGGCCTTGGTTAAATAAAAAATTAAACAAAACATAGGATCCTTTTTAACCTATAACCACAGATGAGTTCGAGATGAGGTTAAAAACTAAATAAGATTTGTGTTAGTCATAATATAAGTTTATACATCATATACATGTTGGTGGTATTTTCGATGCATTTACCAGCAAGTATTACATTTCGTGGTTATCTTTAACATACCGTTAAATCTTATATTATAGACCACAAACAGTATCGTGCATCATTTGATATATTTATTAGTATCCGATTTGCACGGTGTATGTCGAAGGCACGAACTAACGGGGACCCCTATTGGAATAACGTTATTTGACGTTAACTAAATGTAGTCGAGAAACTACTACATAGATTGAATTTAGATAATAATTATTTAGCATCTATCTACCATAAGTTTCATGTATTCAGGACAACGGTCAGCAGTTTTATGATGAAATAAAATTTTGTTACGATTGTTAAAACACTTATAAACCTTACTTTTTAATTACGCACATCTAGTAAAGAAAAAAAATATTATTAACAAAAAGCTTTGAGTTATTAATAGCTACCACTTTTTCTGATAAAGTTAGGTTTTTTGACATTTTGTAATTGAACGTACAACTACGTATTAGGGCAAGCAGCCCAATGTAGCGTTCAGATAAATCCTGAACCGCAAAACCTTTTCATTAGCAGAGTCAATTACTACCATGTGTTCGTTGTGCTTATATCAAAATGTTGTTCTTGCTCATTTTTATACTTCCGCTAGTCTTTATAATCACCACAGGAATGATTTATTATACTTGTATTATTCCATTTTACAACAGCAAAGCGGTAATATACGTAAAATCATCATCATCATCATCTACCAGTGGCAGTTCATTGCTGGACATATGTCTGTGACAAAGGACTTAGCTTGATCTTTGGATATACACATTCATTTACAACCAGCCGGCAGATTGTTGAAGTAAAAGAACTTACACCAACTTTTATTTCATTTATCTAAAAAACGTAAATATGAAAATAATCAACACTACGATGTTACGAAACAACTTGTTAAGTAAATGCTCTATCGTCACTTTCTAATACATCAGTTACATAAGCGTAGAAGGTTTTATAACCACACTTTTTACGTCGGTCCCTGGCAATTCTAAATGGCATTTTTCTAAACCGGCTTTTTACAGATTTTTATCATAAACCATATTTTAAGTTTCTTGTAAGTCTTCGAAATGGGACACGGATGAGCATTGTCTTTTACATGTATCTATATCATCTTATTAATCTGAATTGTACCTGTGATCCACGAATTAAATGTTTCCTATTCTAATTCTTCTTTAATCTATCAGTCTACTTTATGAATATAATAAATTTTAATTTCTTCTTTGCATAATTCAGTAATTTTGTGTATTATGCAAGCTCTCATTTATGATTGAACATTTGATATCCGAGAAAGAAACTCGAGAGTTTTATAACACTTTTACTACTGTCTTTGAATGAACGTTTTGGTTTAATAATAATATATTTATGCAAATGTATAACATATTATTATTACACAATAAGTTTTTTTAACTAGGTTTTATGACCGTTATTAATGTCGAATGTCTATATTATGAAGTTTGCTTCAATTGTTTAGCTGACCATACGCAATAAGTTTAGCTATTAGAAGCGTATAACTTATATTAGTATCATGTTGCACAAGTCAATTGAGTAATCTAAAAGATCGTTTTTATAATGGAATTATGCGTCCACTTCTTTTAATATATTCATATGTAAGTAGTGATTCATATGTTAGTATTCAAATTATTTTCTTCGATATTCATATGTAAGTGTAAGTTACAATGTAAGATTTTTACCGACGCCAAGTAAAGCTAACCTATAAAATATTATTAAGCGTAATGTTTTTTTGTGAAAAATTAATTACCAATTTAAATTACTCCAGCAACCGTTCTCTTCTTGTAATTCAATTAAATAAAATCAAAACAAAATGTAAATAGAAAGTAACTTGAGAAGTCGAGACGTGTCTACCCACTACGTGTGTCTTATGTACGCCTTATTTTTTTACTTCACTTGAATGTGAATTGTGGACTGGCTACCTGGTGAAGCTCGTAGAGAATTGTTAAATGAAGGTAACATCAGACCGGTCGCAGTGGATATCAAATGGGAGGATCTATGTTCAACAGTGGACGACATTAAGCAGAAAGAATGATGATTTTTTGTAGGAAAACGAGCAAGCAATTGGCATGATGGAAAGCAATCACCGTCACCCATAGGCAGCTGCAGCACCTGAGAAGTCGCAGCTGCGTTGATGATGATAAATGTAAATTTTGTTATCCAGATCTGGTCACAAATGGACAATATTATAGTTTGTTACAACAAAAGAAAGGTATTCGGTTTAATAAATTACGTTGTAATCTGTTACAGAAACTTGTAAAAAGGGAACAGGTATTTTAACAGGCAGACATTTAATGCTATGAAGACACGCCCGCCTTATCTGTTGCGACGAAAGTAAAGAAGTTAAGTAGACAGGAATGTACTGCTCGCATACCATAGACGATCGTACCAATCCGTGCCTCGATTGTGAACGTTTACATAAATTAACTCCTGCTATGGTCTACTTCGAAAAAGTAACTATCTCAAAAACCAGAGGGGTTAATTTGTAAGTGAATGTCTGAATTACTTAACTAAACTACACTAATTAATCAAATAAAACTTAATTAAGATTATTCGACAAACCCTTCAGCTTACGTGACGGCAAAATTTTTTGTGCCAACTTTAATGAAGCTAATTCTTTAAAACCTTCGACATCCGATCGTTTGTATTTAATCACGGCTTAATCAGTTACTCTTCAGTTTTGATTAAAAACAGATACAATATTTCTAAATCATATTTCATTTTAAATCTTGAGTTCAGACATTTCTGTTTAGTAATGTATATTTGTTTAAATATTCGGTATTGTGAGTTTGATTGTTTTTTTTTAAAGTAAGATATTTTTGGGCGCGTAAATCCCGACCGTTTTTATTTAAATTCTATTATTCCAGTTCTATATAGGCAAAAATAAACAGGGGCCAAGCTTGCTGTGCGGCATTCCAAACAAACTATACGAACTGCTGTGTGTTGCCTTGCTTCGCGATTCCGACTCCGAGAATCTCGACTGGAGTTAGTTCGAAAGTAGACGTACGACTGTTTGGACGTATCTCGTCGCGTAGTTAAAGTACTCGTCTATACGTAGTCTTCGAAAACGGTGGGCAATCATTTTCAAATCGTATAACGCCTAATTACTCGTAACAGTTTAACATATTTGATGCGGAAGTGTGCTAGTGTTATTTGAACTGGTTTGGAATCGCAAAGGTCTGTGAATCAGACGGATTTGAACACCGTAAGCTGTTTGGACACTGATATTTGGATTGTTGATAAAGTAAGTTTATGAGATGGAAAAAATTATTTTATTTAACCTAAATACTAATAAATTTTACTTTGTTAACAATGAAAGCAACCTCTAAAGATTTACGACAATTCGGCATGAATATCTATAAATCAAATCGATCAATCGTACAATAACTTTCTGTACGTACAGAGTTTGGACAGGAGATTACCAGGCACACCGTTAAGTTTAAAATTTACATATGAATGTTTATTCTCCGCCCATTTACTTGTCAATCACGTCTGCTGATAGAACCGAAGTGGCTCTTGAATCTACGTAACATGTACGAAACTGGTAACCGTACAAATGTTAGAAAATTTTGTAATTTAATGGTGAAGTTATCATGAAAATTGATAAGTTTTCACAAGCCACAAAAAATTCCGTAGACCGGAAACGTGATAATTTTTTCGAATGCAATTATCATCCGTAAGTTGAATGATTTAATTTTTTTTATTAACACGTTGCTTCACGTTGCATTCGTACCGTAAAGAATAATGTACATATATTTTCCTGAGGCATTTCACTCGCATTCCTGGAGCAGTTTTGCATGAGCATAAACATGTTTACAGAACGATTTCTCGCGGGTCGCGGTTGCCAATCGGCCTACATGCGGTTTGTGTGCGCAAGTGTGAAAATTTAACTGGAAAATTATATATATAGAATTGTGTTTTAATGCACCGAGCAAATCACGATTTATGACAGTTTGACTTACCATCCATTTTTGGTCTCCTTCTACTAAAAAAATATTCCTTACGTAACTTATTATAACTATTTAAATAAAAGTCCACAAAAATTAAATATGAACTGTTATCCTCTACTAAGTTTCATATTGTACGGCATATCTATTTTAGGAAATCGCCGGAAGCGATAATATTTATTTATACCTCTTTTCATTTCATTAAGACGGCATGCAGGAAGAAGGTGAATGACTTTTTGTACTACTCGGCACATTACTAAATTCTAAAATCTTTCAATTAGTCATGAATAATTATGTAATTAAAAAAATTACAGACCATTCTTATTTATATATATATACAATGTTAAATATTATGATAAAAACACACAAAAGTGTCGATTAAAAAAAATTTTCTTGATATCCCACAAGAAGTATCCTCATTTACTTAATACATATGTTATTGAAATAATTATTCAATAAGTATGAATTTATGTACTATAAGTATAGACTTATAATTTTAATTACTTGAATACTTAACATTACACAACATAACAATCTGTTCTATTAGTACCAATTTTATATTTATATTGAAGGAAATAGCCTCCGTTATATTGACGGAAATGTTTGTGATTGAATTATCGTTATTTTTCGGATTCTTTCTATCTAATTAGTAATTTCCTGTTTAATTTAAATCTGTAAAAGATATTTTTAACATACATTCTCTAGTATGCCTTCCTTTAAGTATACCTACTAATACTATATTCGAAATATTGCCAACTTATAATTACCAAAACCAATGATTCCATTATAAAACACAATATATTTTGTAACTTTTTTTTGGTAACGCTAACGTAACGAATTTTATCACAATTATTTAATTATTTATTATCTCGACATTACGAGTGCTTTGCAGCAGCCGAAGTCTTACTCATCACGGCGTAGGAACCTATAGTTTTCAAATTACTGTTTGCAGTCCGATTTATGCAAAATGAGCTCACTGTAATTTAAAGTGTTCTCATGGTATAAAAGTATGGCCGGTGGTAGTAGAAAAAAGGTTGAATTTTTTGAGTTACTATTAAGTTTAGCTAAAACATTATTCTTTCAAATGAAACGTTATGTAAGATAACAATAATGATTACATGTTGAAAGGCAATTAATTACGAAATTAAATTATTATAATGAGATTGGTTAAAAAATTATACAATTAATTAAAGCAAAGCACGGTTAAGATTGACTTTCTATATGTAATTAGTCGACGGTGTATATTTAGTGACTAGCGGCCTAATAGTCAGCAGAAAGTGGTTTCCAATGAAGTTATGCGGAACGTACGCGTCGAGCGGAATGTACGCGATTTATCCAGTAAATTATATTAACTACTATATGTTTATATAGCGACACTGTTCACTACATAGTTATACAGTCGTTAATTCACTTTATAAATCGGAAAAGAAGCGTTGAGGCGGGTAGGAATAGTTAAAAGTTTAGTTTTAGTAAAGACTCTGGTTTCAAAATAATGTTTGTTAAATGTTTACTAAATCTTTAACGTGTTTCGAAGTTAAAATAGTAGATAAAAATTCATAAAACAAAATTACTGCTACATAATTTTCAATATTTGTAGTATTGTTTAGTGATTCATAATCTATCAATATCGAATAGATATTGTAATCGAAATCACATGTTCAATTTCTTTCATGAGACAAAGCGATGAGGTGAAAAGGATGTTCATCAGATAGAAAATGTTAAGACACTACATACATTGCATTTCGAATTGTAACAGTTGCTGCCGAGGTGCTTGAATTATAACAATAAATGTAAAATTATGATTAGCACTCCTACTTAAGCTACTAATTTAAAATTAATATAGTTGATATGAGCCAGTAGGATCATAGCTACATTACAACGTTATTGTGTTAAATAATAAGTTAAAGATTCCGGATACAAAGTTTAAATAGTATCATTTTTTTAAAAAAAATTAATGTCATTGAAAACAAAGGTAAATATCTAATGCCATTGATAAATCTAAAATAATGTCTTTAACGGCATTTAGATATCTCGTGAGACGAAACAATAAAATCTAACTGTTCACAGCAATCACTCGAATAATAATTCGATTGAATTCAATGTCAAATAAAATGCTGTAGTTTCGCAGACATTTTAGGTATGGAGAGACTTTAAAACATTTTTTGCTGCCACAACGGCAACAATTCGCAACTTGATCCGGCCACAGTAATTCAGAACGTGATCGTATACACTCGTGGTGCTGTACAGCCGAGTGGAAACACTTGACGCTCATTACAAGCTTATTCCCACTTCGTGATGTGTATAAATTGCCGCTGTATCGTGTAAACATGGCTCCAGGTAGTCCATCTAAATCGTACTTATAATGTTGTAACAATATCGTAGTAACTAGGTAATAATAAATTTTGTACTTAAGCAAAACGTTTCTATAATAAACATATTTTACACTGGACTATTTTACGATCACTGAAAACTGTGTTGTCATTAACACCGAAGTGTTAAAAAGTTTGAACATAAAACTTGCTAACGCTGTGTCTAAGACGAGGTCAAATATATACACGAGTTTTAACTTGTATTGTGAACTTAAATGTAGTGAAGACCGAGTGTAGTTTCATTAGATATTATTTTCGGCATAAATATATTAAAACGTACAACACAGAATAAATAGTACTGAAAATTTTAATCATTCATCAAATTACCTATTATCAGGTTGTGTAATATTTAAATAAAATAATAATTCACGTCAGTAGAAACCTTCATTGAAATATTTTAATTAACGCAATTAACATTACAATAACTTTGCCACTCGTTTTGACAAAACACTTAAAATAGTGCTGAGTTTCTTCACCGTAATTAATGTAACAGTTGTTCATTAATTTTAATAATGAATATAAGATTACAAAATCTTAATAAAACTAATTAAAGAATATTTTACTTGTGACTTAGTATTTTTATACTAAGTAACAGTGAATTGTTGTTTTCTTTTGTGGTTATACGGAACTTTGCAATGTAAATAGGAAGCTAAAATATTTTAACTTTTACTTGTAATTTCTTTTACATTATATATCAGTCACATTACCGTTTTCGGGTTAGAAGCCGATAAAATTGCTAAACCAATTCTACGTCATCTGATATCTCCAAGTGATTATTACAAATATTATAATAAAAATATTTGCTAATTATTAATTCTTCTTTTTGTATCTATCCGATAACAATCAACAAGATTGTTGGTTGTCCAATTGGGCTTGATATTTAAACTAAAAAAGAATTAATTGTCTGCAGCAGATTGTTTTTTTGCGAAGAGACCATCAAGATGTTCTCTTGAGGGTTAATAATATGCCTGCCTATAACAAGTTGCACATCACTACATAAACAAAGGCAAAAATTGGTGTTGTGGTGATACTTATAGTCAACAGAGACCTACCACCAAAAATATTGAATATAAAAGAAAGCATTGTTTATAATCTGTTGTGTTAAAAGTTATTGGAAAGAAATTTATTAACCAATACCTTAATTATTAAATAGAAATGGTGCATTGATTATCGACAATATAAGAGAATAGATAGTAGAAGATAGATTTTAGGTAATAAGTATTATCTTTTCGGACCAGAAGAATTTAAGTTTTATATTAAAACTGATATTTTTATAGGTGTCTATGTATTTTAGTTGTTAAAATTAATAAATATACAAATTGTAACAAATACTGAATAAGGCCACGGCTTCGTAGCATTTCATAAGTTTACATCAATCGACATTGGCTTGTCAGTTACACTGCATTAAAGTTTCTTACGTAAATATATACTTCATTCCATTAAGTTTACGTAAACAGATATTCATGTATCTTACGTAACAGAGTACTCGTACACAGAGCCTCAAGGGCTTATGGACTATTTGCACTCACGCTGCCCTTGCTGAAGATAAGTTAAGCGAGCCAGGCCGCGCATATGTTTACTTTTAAGCAGTAATGCCAATAATATTCTGTTTACCAAAACTTTAGTGCTAAGCAAAAAATTTAACTTGATAAATTGAAAATCAAATCTATTCAATATTTGTAAACTATAACATTAAGTACCTGTAATTATTACCATTTAGTTTTATGATAGGACTTTGCTTCACCTTAGAACCTTTTATCTTAGTCATCTCATTTTACCGAAAAATTTTCCATTTAAAAGGGAATCTGAGGGCTAGCATCTGTATAGCTTATGCCCGACCTAAAACATGAAAAGTGATTCAAAATAGACACTACAACTCTATTAAAATATAACGATGAAGGATGTCGAATTTGGCGCGTTAACATTTATAAATATAATTGCGATAAAAGCTATTCAATCATTCGTTCTCTAGCCTTATTATTCAGTTGTCAGTAAGGGAAACGGACACGGCTCAAGACATCGGCTCTGACCCTAATACACCATAACCAGTACTTGATCGCTAAGCCGTGAACCGGCTGCTAATGTGTTTCGTCGCGTGAACCATGTTATTGCAGTCATAATGGGTTAAAGGTAACAAAGACTAAACATACAATAATAAGATCTATATCTGTGAACGAGTCAGTAAAACGTTTAACGGACTTTTTAAACTGTTACTAGCAGTCTTATTTATTTTATTTAAGTGAGTATTATTGAGTGATTTCTTGTAAAAACGAATATACTAACCTTTAAACGCATTTAATACTTTAAGGATCATAGTAGATAAGGTAAGTTTTTTAATATATTATATTTAAAAGACAAACTACTTGTAATTGAAAACTAATATGTCCATCTGTCATTATTTGTTAATGTATTGGTTATATTTATTTAAACCTACGCACCCGGTAAGCATGAGTGCGAATACAAAGTTATAAAACTCAATTAAGTAATAAAGCTGTAGTTTACTCTTTTAGTTCAAGAAGAATGTGAATAGTGATAAGGTAAAGAACATTATCCCTCATTTAGGTTAAACTGTCTCAATAAATGAACTGTCAGTACACGCTTTTCCTTCTTTTGCACATCGTTATTCTCCTTGGAGAAAATTAAACATGAACGCTTTATAACTGTGTAAGTAGTCAGAAGTAGACGAGGATTGTATGAACAAATGTAGCAATCTCTCATGGCATGAGAATTTACAGAATTAATTCCATAACTGTGTAATAATTTTATGCTCAACTAATGGCATATGCTACATGATTTCTCAGATGGTGTAGCGCAATGGTAATAAATATTCATAAATTTGAATCCGAACCAGGAATAATTTATGTTTTTTTAATACGTATTTTTGTAGATTTTTACTTTAATTAGGTACTGCATGAACTATCAAACTTATTTGTCTATCTACCTAATTCATATTATTTTATAAGTTTCACCTGTTTTGTATAACTCACTCATAAAAAGTTACCTAATTATGTCATCCTAAGGTCACAGTTCAAGATCAAACATCCATGTGAATGAACTGCAGAAGCTTTGCCGTGCGAAACAATGTTTATAGAGATGACTTAAGAGATAAAATAACAATATCACGGCCAGGGGTCTTTTGTCTTTAACGCTACTGGCCCGGACAATTTGTTTGATGTGGATTTAGAAAGTGAGTTACTAGTATTTATAGGATTTCTTAAACCACGAGATGATTGTTTTTGTGATAAATTGTTAAGTTACCGTTAACTAGCGGTTATAACTTACAGTACTTTTAATGGTGAAATAAGTAGTTTTGTTTGAAAGAATTTTTAGGTAAGATTTATTCTTTTTATTACACATAACTCTTAAGCAATTGAATTAAAAAATAAGTTAGGTATAGGTAGTAATCGTGTTCATTAAAAAACTTTAACTTGCGGTATTAAAATTTTAAAAACATGTATTGCGCAAATATGTTGTTAAATGGTTATATAAGATTTCTGTATTGCCGATTGTAACGTTGAAAATAAAAAACAACGATGCCATAACGCGAACAACGAGCTTTCAAACATTTTAAAGCAATATACTCTTATTACTAAACGAGAAAGCGGAAAAGTTGGCATTTTCCGCGCGTCAGAGACTACGGCGATTTCTGGACGTGATGCTATTATGGTAGCGTTACCATATTGTGACAGTTTTTAAGATATTCCAATTGAAAAATAAAGATATTTATTACCGAACAGTTTTGTTATCTTAAAACAATAATTAAAACATCCTGTGTACAAAACTGCTTTCTTAAGCAAATTAATTAAAATAAAATGGTGTCGTGTCAATTAACTGTGGTAAGGAGTTCATATTTTTGTTAAACTTCAAATTTAAGTAAGTTAGCGAAGTTACTGGTGTAACGAGACTTAAAACCTTGTGTATCAAGGCGACGATCGCCATGTGGTGCAGTGTATACCATCTTAAACGACACCACGTTGTTATGGCCAAGCGTATTACGTAGTTAAAAAAAAATGTTTTTTAAACGAACTTTTGTGGGTTTTGCAAATGTAGAAAAGTCGTAAGACTACTACACTCTAATGAACTGTATAGTGAGTGACACTTTCTGTCACAGGGATTTTGGTGACAGACTTTATGGTATCGGTCCATAGTAGTAGTAATTGACCCTGTAGTCTTTTACTCCATGGAATTATTTAAACAGGAAACATGCCTAAAGAATCTGAGGATTCGTAAGTGCATAATCGACGACAGTCTATATTTAATGTTGAGCCTTAATATGGATAGTGCGACGAGTGGATTCCTGGTCTACATCACGGCAGACATTGTCAAATGTATCAATCATAACTTCGTTCCTACATCCATAAAGTCTGTCTCTGCTCCGAAGAGAAATATTGAGAAAACCATGCCGTTAATAATTTACTATTGTAATACTGAATGCTATTGTAAAAGTACTGCGGTAAAAAGTTATTATGGCAACCCCACAAAACGATCTAATTACGTGACGACTCACAGCTCGGGGGCGATCGTATCAAGTGCCGATGTCAATAGCCTTTCTTGGTAGGAAGTATCGAGGTAAAGGGGACGTTTGATTGTTTGCCTATTTGACGCCTAAAACCAATTTAATTTTTATATGGTTACCTTTCTGTACAATACAGTGGTAGCAGCAATAATTTTTGTCAAAGCAAACATGAAAGCGAGTTATTTTACAATGAGAAAACATCATAAATGTTGTTACCTCGTGCTTGCAATATTGTTTGCCTAAATCTAAATTTATCAAACTAAAAGTATACTTATAATAGTAAATAATTAAAACGTATAAAAGGAAACATGTAAAATTAATTGAAGACTACATAAAGTCAAGGAAACTAAAATGGAAATCGAGGTATGAAAATTAATTATATTACGAACACGTAACTACAAATCGAAACAAATGATTATGAATTGTATTTTGAACCTTAAAGTATTTGGACATGGTTTGCTTTTATTTAAACCCAAATTAAATATCGACTGCTAATATATACTCTATATTTTATGTATATACATATAACTTTGAGCTACATAGGGGTGATAATCCTATACGCATTGTAAAACAGTTTGGTATATACTACTGTGACATTCATTTCAGTTCAATAAGTAATGGATAGCAAAACATAGCGGCCAAGGTTACTACGTGAACTAAATTACTGACTAATTGATTGATTAAAACCTTCGGAATGCATTTAAAAGCCTTTAATGTTTTTATTTACAATATTGATCGCAGGTAGTAACTACAATTTGAATTACCAATGAATATTTTATTTAGAATTGATTGCATTAGGGGTTTGAGACTCAGACATAATACAACAAAATTTGTGTGAGAAAATAAAAGCAGAATTTTTACTCTGCTGTTAATAATTTGGCGATAAAATGAAAGTCAACCTTTTTTGGATAATCGATGAAAACAGATATGACAATTTCTAATCTTTTTTTCATATAAACGAAATAGAAACAACTGTCTGTAAATAACATTTTTATTTTAATGTAAAGCGAATACTATTATTTGTACAGAATCTCCTGTTAAGCCACAGTTAAGTTTTATAGTGGACACTTTAAAAATAACGAACTGAAGATTGGTATAGACAAACTACCGGGCGTCTAGCCACTATACGTGGCTGCAATGAATATAAAGTAGGTACATGCAACACTTAGCGTCGACGGTACAGCATAGCTTACGCCACTGTGAATAGTAAAAAGGCTGTTTAAACACAAACAAAAGGACTTGTATTTTATAGATTATCTATACGTATACAAATACCGGAGTTAGAGGTTTATGAATGAATGACTAATATAGTACAAGTGATATATTTTCCAACCACGCAGTCACAATGTCGCCAGCTGTATTACGTTAAACTGTAAACTTACACAATGAATATAAAATCCGAACTACACATAACTCTAATATTTAAAAAAATTTAACTTTGATACATCCGGTTTTTTCACCAATAAATTATAAGTTATATCACGGACTGCTTTAGTAACATATTTCAATTGACTATAACTACGCAAGCTGAATTAATAACTTTTTGGAGGTGGTTATTAATATTGTCGTTTTACAAAAAGTCCAAAGAAACTTGTTAATTGTTATAATAACCATCATAAAAATACTGATTAATAAAAAAATAAAGTTTTATTTACTGAATATAATTAATTTTGAATGTAGGATTTAAAAGCATACAATAAGCTGTGCAGAATTAAAATCAGTAAAAAAATTTGCACACTTTCTAATATTTATTTTTTGCTTTCATATAAAATAATATTAAGTGTTATAATATTCACGGTTAGTTGAAAGGGACAATATTGACATTGTATATTTGTTTTACTGGCATTATTATTACTATCATTGGTGCCAAAGGAAATGTAATGCTTCTAAAATTTAAACATTAGCTAGTAAAAGTGACGATTGATAAGATATTCTTATGAGAAAATCTTATTAAGTTTTTAATACGGAAATTAATAATGAAACATGCTTATGCTTACATTATCCTTTACATCCTTAGCTATTTGTTAGAGAAACTTCAAACAAATCGGTTTGGCTATTATATTAAAAACAGACAACAATTTTATTTATTCGTATATATACATACTAGTCAAGTTTTGGCTAGTCGTGAGGCTTTTTTTAAAAAAATGATTCATTTAATTAATTAAGCCTAACACACGAGTGGAGCTGATGGTGGCTCGATACAGAATAGTTTGATATGCTTTCGCCGGAAGGGCGTGATGGTTGTTTTGACCGTTACAGTGGCCGTTGATTCTCAGACTCTCATAGTCAGTCATCTCTTATCTGCGCTGCGTTGACACTTGTAGAATAGGCCCCATAGGCACAGCGGTTATAACTTACTCTTTAGTAACATTGTAATTTATGGTTATTGCTGATATTAATTATAGTGTAGATGCCTCGCCTTCACTCGTTTTTTTCTGATTGTGCATGTATTAATACTTGATGAGTCATCTATTGTTATCATCATATGCAGATTTCGTTACAGGATGCCATTACTAACTCTAAATCTGTTTTAATGTTTTAATTATTTATATTTAACATATTGAAGAACATAAACATTTTATTAAGGTCTTGTACCTATAAATTCAGTCAAGATTATTTACTCCTGAATATATAAAACAATAGTAGCATAAAATTTAAATATTCGCATAAGATTTAGAATACACAAGATTTTACGTAGACAGCTGTTAACAACAACCGTCATAGTTTATTTCTATTGTTATTTAAAATCACATCTTTTCGTTACATTAGTCTGCTATTTAAATAAAATAATATACGGTATTAAATATTTAAAGTATTTGTGGAATGTAATAGATGAATAACAATTTAATAAACAAACAAATAAAATCAAATGTTATGTATTAACATGTTTTTTTTTTTTAAAGAAACGTGCAATGAAGAATAAATCAAAACTGTTGTCTTTTTTTACGAAGAAAAGGAATGTATTTTTTAAATTTCGAAGACTTAAAGATTAAAAACAAAAGGTGACCGATGTAATGTGGCATCCACGCGGTGGCGTCATGCTGTGATGGCGTACCTGCTCCGTGACCTTGACTCGCCCGTTACGCTCCGAAGGCCAGAGGAGTCGCAATTTTTTGCACTTAAAATTTTTTTATCACACGTTTATTGTCTGGATAGTTTCCTACATAATAATGAGAAATTATATAAAAAAAGTGAAGTCGTATTCTGATTATAGATAACAGATTATGACTGCACGCACAATCACGATTTAATGATTTTGTCACCAATCACCACCTGCACTAACACTAATACGCAATTTATGGTTGCTTTTAAGTACATATAACTCCGCTTTAGAGGAAGTTCTTTCAAACCTGCCCGGTTAGCTAAAGCCATTATCATTCTGTTACCATAACGGCATTGCTGTATTTCCTTAGTACATAAGGAGGCCAGAGTATACCCAGAGTACATGCTTCACCATCTTTGGCCTTATTGACATTAAAATCATTACTAATTCAAGTGTGTCCATTGCAAAGACAGAAAAAAAGTTTTTTTTATTTATACAATGTATGGGCAATGTGATACGTTGAATGCTATTTTGCTATGATTATATATACATCGTAAACTAATAACATTATGCTTACGCTAATAAACAAATATGGCGAACAAAGCATGGCCTGATAATATTCCGACGTATCGGAAATAGTTAACAATAACAAAAACTCAAATGTATGCAATTATTTCATAATGAAATCGTATTGTGAAACGCATGCTAAATTATTTATGCAATTCATCATCAACGAATATATGAAGTGGGTTTAGGCAAGTAAATTTTAAGTCAACTAATTAAAGTTCAAATCACTACTAAAAAACTTATCTTTTTTTTTTTTTTTTTGGATAGACTAGTGCTTGACTACGATCCCACCTGATGGTAAGCGGCGATGTAATCTAGGTGGTAAAGCGCACTAGTCTAGAAGAAGCCTATTCACTCTTTTCTTGAAGACCCCCACATCATACCTGGACGGAAACACTGACGCCGGCAGACTGTTCCACTCCCTCGCTGTACGCATTATGAAGGACGAAGCGAAACGCTTAGTCCTAATGCGCGGGAGATCGACAACGAAGGGATGAATGCCTGCGGTGTGTCTGTACGTCCGATGATAAAAGGGCGAAGGCGGTATTAGATCATGCAGTTCTTGAGCACACTCACCAAAGTGCATTCGATAGAACACCGAGAGACTAGCTACTCTACGACGGTGACCCAAGCTATCGAGTTTTGCATCCAGAAGCTCTTGGTCACCGACTATTCTCATAGCACGCCTCTCCACCCAGTCCAGGACTGCCAGTTGGTAATTGGCAGCACCTGCCCAGATATGGCAACAGTACTCCACACACGATCGTACCTGGGCTTTATACAGAGTCAGAAGCTGTCCCGGTGTAAAGCACCTCCGCACTCTGGCAAGGATTCCGAGTTTCCTCGCGGCTATTTTCGCTTTGGACTCGATGAACCGCCCGAAGTTGAGGTTCGTTGATATTTCGATTCCTAACAACTGAAGACGGACGGTGCACTCCAAAACTGCTCCTCGGAAAGTGGGAGCCAAGGTGAATGGGCTCCTCTTCTTCTATCGAAAAAATTCAAAAAATCTTAGTTTTATACTAAAAGTTTTCAAATATAATTTGTTTTAAGTTTTATACAAATATGTAATCATGGATTTATAAAATTTTCAAGTGACAATAAGAGTAAGTTAATATGAAAACGTGTGAAAAGTGATGAAAGTATAAAAAGGTAAAATAATTTTCTTACTTTTAAAATTGTAATATAAAATATTTCCTTTCATTTGGATTCATTACAATTAACACATTGATTAAGTGTATATTTTTTAACTTTGCAAGTACGAACATTGCAACATCAGTTAATTAACGGATGCAGTTTATATTCATACTATGTACTTACAAAAGAATAGACGGTACTGAAATTTAAAAGAAACATATATGACTGTATATAAAACGTCACAAGAAATTATCAAATTGTTTGTAATCACCATTAATTCTAAAGAAATCAGTCGAAGTACAGTAATATATAAAATAATTCCGATTTTGTTGTTTCTTTTACTGTGTAAAAAAGTAGATTTATCGCTTTCTGTAGTTGCTATTACATTTTCCACCGAAAATTACAGCGGTCACGATTCACTCAAGAAACATTAATATAAAATTGAATAAATCCTAACGGGGCACTTTTATTAATACTTCCAAAACGAATTGATTTATACCGACCAAAATTGTTCAATAATCTAACGTGCTTTTTTTGGTGGCAAGCCTCTAATGCTGAAGATCATCTAGGTCGGCACTACCGCAAGCATTGTACGTAAACATTAGATATGTAGCTGTAGCTACAAAATATGAGACGATAACTTTTGACTCAAAATAACGAGCACAATATTATGTATTGTAAACATCCTAAGCTACATAATTATGCGATTGCGCTTACCGTCAGGTAAATGTCCCGCTCGTCAAGTCGCATAGATCAATAAAAAACATGTCAATTTGAAGGTTATGATAAGAATATAAATATTTATTATGTATGTATCTTTAAAAACTCATTCAGAAATAATTATTAATGGATGACTGAATTTAAAATGCGCCATTTTGTTTCGATTTCCTCGGCAACATCGTAGATATGTACGCAAAAAAAAACCGCACGTTTTCGCGCCATCGATAAAATTCACGCTGGTTACAGAATCTGTGAGAATTACGAGCGGACACGGTCCGTAAATCCCGATGAACACCCGCGTTACGGCGCAACTATTACGAAACTAAGATGTGTGCGAGATAATGCGTAACACCGATTTTATTATGAAGCTAATTCGATTACTTATCATAAGGCATTCGTGACCAGAATGTTTAACAATAAAAAGACGTATTTCATGAAAAGCTTCACTTCGATACCCTCCACAGGTATTCCGGCTGTAATGTCAGTAGCCATCACGTGCTTGTTTATATTTCTTTACTTAAAAAAATTTTGTCAACATTTCATATTTTAGTTTGAACGTACTAAATATTTTGATAACGATGATATAAAAATGAAATGTGAATTCTCTGGCGCTTTAACTTTCCAAAGTAATTATGTTAGTTCTAACATTTTTAATATTTGCTATACATGTTAACACACTATGAAAGAACCTCAGTACTTTCATAGTTTATATGAATTATGATATAATTCACCAATACATGTGTAAAATATTTATTTAAATTGTACATAAAATGTGTTGTGGTTAATGGAACTCTGTTGATTAATCTTGTGATTGTATTTTATAAGACGGTTGTTAATTGACCTCAAACTCGCTAGAGAAATAGAGTGCAGTATGAATTTAAAATTACTATAACCTTCGTAAACTTGATAGTAGAATGCGTCCAATGTCGTGTAAAGAATCTATCGTTAATATTAATTGATATCAATTGTCCATTACATAAGACGATACGACAAATCATTGTACATTGTAATAAGAGTAATCTTTTCTCACAAAATCATTTCATATGTCTACGAAAACTGATTGTTATTCTTGGAACATGAACTTATAAGTTTTGAACCAGCTCCTTTTGAAGGCGTATAGAGTGTAACTGCATTACAAACTAGTCTACCGCGACCTAAAATCGTTGCATTATTGTAAAATAAACCACACTTCATGTGTGCAACTATTAATGTAATAGCACAAGTTTTACAACACAACATCTCTTACTAAATTATTTCATCACGAAACTGGAATTTGTAACATTCTATAAATTATGTAAAATAACGTTCAAAACGTTAACCTCTTCACAACTAATGAGTTTTGATATTATGTTAATGTCACCTACATTGACATAACATCACAGTATGTAACATTTGGTTACGATAAAAGAACTAACATTTTTTGTATATAAAAATAACATATACTTTTGTTGCCTATGATTTATTTACAAGGACTTTCAAAGCACGTTTTTGCAATCCTAGATTCTATTGTAATTTTTCATTTTGTTGTATTAGTTTTTGATGTCGCTGCTTTTTGTCAGCAAAAAAATTTATATAAATAAATCATTATCACAATTTCTATCATTCGTCTATACTTTCGGTTATAATTTCCTCTCTTAATCAAATGTCCGGGGATATTTATTACATCGTATTTAAGCAGTCACTACAATGGAAATAGGGTAACAATTTTGTTTGTAAACATACAACGTCCGTCAATAAAGACCGACCCACATTCAGCCGAGTATGCACCGCACGAAACTTTGCTATTCACAAAACATTCCAACCATTTTGCGTCTCTGTATTTGTGTAGCGTACATTCAAGATATTTTTATTACTATCATCAGTTCCTATATATTTGAAATTATATCTAATGTTTACAATTCGTTTTATGGCATAAATAATGTGAATAATGAGTGCACACCTGTTAACTATTACAGAGAATATTACTACCCTTCCTCTGGAATTATTCCTTCCGATACTACTCTTTTGAACACACCATTAGAATTGTTGCGGTTGGATATTCTAACTCGTCTCCTACAATTTCTTCTTTAATACTTAAATCACTATAGAGATAAGAGTTTGTATTACCTAAATACCTAAAATAAACATTAATATTGTTTAAGTAAATGGTTATAGTATCTCGTTGTTTAGTGATTTACAGCGACGCCTCGTACGCGTTAACGTGTTGCGAAACACAAACTTTATTAAGGATGAAACCATTCGCAATGCTCATACACCGATACAAATCATTGTGCAAACTATATTACACTAGTTTGATATTGAGTAATAACGCAACTATGTCTATATATAAACGATACACATATTATACTTAATAGTTTCAAAATATTTTAAACTGTAATATTTTGAAATACTTGAAAGATTAGAAGTATGAATAGTTTGTTTTTTATGCTGTGTACAAATTTACCAGGGCCGACTTGCACTAAATGTGTCTATAAAACAGCTAATAGTTCTTTTATTATCATAATACTTAGTTGCCCTAACCTAAACCTTGAACTACAAGGTTGATAAAACGTATAAATTAATAAAGAAATTACCATTTCATTACTGTGTATATCTAAATGTAAGGTAAACTTAAATCCGGGCTCTGTGATACAGAGCTGTGCATAGTCAGGACCGGAGAGATATTTCAGAGTATAATTCTATATTGATAAAATATACATTAAAAACTATGTATAATATTCGTTTATTATATACAATAACATATACATAAAAGTAAAGAATTAACTGATTGCTATTAAATCTCGCAGTATAATTTTAGGTTTTGTGATGTACTGATTGTAATCTTTTCTATCAGTATTATAAATGGTTACCTACTTTGGAAACTATGTAATTAGTACCAGTAATTATTTTTACAGGCTGTTGATTATGCAGTATAAATAAACTTAAATAAATGTGTGACATTGTAAACTTTGAATTTAACGTTCAAAGATGTTGGCTTAACCTTGGTTTTCGTTCTGAGGATTGTCACGAACAACTTTATAATGTCATGGAATGTTTGTTTTTAACATTTAACTTAAATTATCGTACTTAAAGTTATTTATGCACTTACTAAGCGCCGAAGAGTTTGAGCATTATATTTAGATTTTTTTTAAAAAGTTGTTGCTTATTTAACAACGACAACGGCGCAATAAAAATAGCAACCACAGGGAGAAATATCGCAATCAATTTGCTATTTTCGAGGTGAGTGGTTTAATTTTATACGACACATCACAAGAGCTTGGAGAACGTACAGTATTGTAAAAATAAGCTTATTTTCACGTATAGTTGAGAGTTATAAATAATTTCCGATCTTTATGATGCATATCGTTTTAAGTCTAGAGAATGGTCAAATTATTTTGGCGTGTTTAATTTTTGTGTAGTATTTTTTGTATGTAGTGTATTATTAATGTTGGAATGAATAAATTAATATTTAGATCCTAGTACGTAGGGAACAGTTAAATTTTTCGAAATCGAAATTGTTTTGACGTTCGAAACTTCGCAATCATGTACACTTATGTATAATTGTAAAACTAGTCTGTGTTATTACTGAACACAGTTAATGGCATTTTCTAAAATATCAACAAACAAATTAGTACATAACCTTATAAAATAGTAGTCTTCAAGTGTTATAAAAGTTTATACATTTAGCAAATCTAATTTTATGCAAATTAATGATAAATTTTCCTGAAATTATTATAAACCGCAGTACATCCAATCTTTGGCCCATAAATCTTGTTTCGGTACAAATTGCTCTAACCAAACGGACAATTTATAGCCCTTGTAATCATGGAGGGCTTTGATCATCCTTGCAAGATATTTACCTAATCGTCGACCCACTGCGCTTGTTTTCAAAGTCCTGTAAAATATTATGAATTCTCGTGCGAAATGAACTAACTCATCTGTACTCTTCGAAACGATTCTATTATAAGAAAATAATACAATTATAAAATAATATTTATAAGTTTCCCGTAAAATATTTAATGATGTGCTATTGCATAAAAATAGCCTGTAATATACTAAACTACAATCCAGTAATCCAGGCGAATAATATATATATGAATCAAAGCCTAAAAAATTACCTATGTAATATTTAACAAAAACCTGTTTTTTAAATTGTAAGGTCAGGGCGACCTTAATTTTAAATTATTATCAACCACAATATGTTCTCGTCGGCCTACTAACCGCTAATTTATCACGAAACTGAAATAATCGGCTTATTGAGTAAGGTTACAATCAAACAAAAGAATTTCAGAATGTTTTACTATCAATTATCGTTTTTAATGTACAAACAGTAAATTTACTGCTTAACTTATCTATAAACTTTTATGATGACCATAAACTGGGCAGTAGTTAGTATTAGATCACTATTGCTATATATGTATGACCACTGGTTGTAACACCATACAAATCGAAAAGACCATCAGGCCCTAAAACAATGATGGGAATTTAAATAAATAAATCATAATCTTAACAATGGCTTGAGACGATGACGAATGAAAAAGTACATCATCTTATTACTTTTATTATATAGATATATGATGTGTCATTTTTCTCTTTTGTAAAAGATATACTCCAATTTAAAAAGGAGTATGTTTATCTCTATTGTATAAGCTGACATGAAAAACATGACATGACTAATTACCAAATATTCAATTATAAAAAATTATTCCAAAGAATCGCTGATGGCCTTTGCTTAAGCCTCCCAGGAATTAAAATTTCCAAGAACGTAAGGTGAGCATTGATTTACACGGACATATAAATAATAATAATTGCAAGCAAATCATATTGCGTGTCGAATAAATCACGACGCAGTCATAACTATTGCGAGACACAAAAATTATAATGCGAAGGGTGTTCTCGTGTGGCAAGAAATGAACGCAGTGACGGAGCGACCTTGTCTCCGTAAATATAATTATCACCGAGGAGTCCCACGAGCTTATTTCACAGCGGTTATGCTGCTGCGAGTATGAATTAATGATGCTGATGTTAACTTCATATCTATATAAATGCCACATCCTCTAAACAAAGCGACAACGTTTACAATTAATAAATTTTTGCTTAAGAATATTATTAATCGCTTACTTATTATATTGTGTACATTAATATTATATTTATTATCTATACGACTTACTACCATCAATTAAACTTAATTATCATGTTTTGTTATATAAAGGCAATATGTAATGGCTATGATACATATCATTTAATAAACTAAGACCAGTTTCAATTATTTCCGGTTGCCTATGGTTACATGTAAAACTTCAAGTTATCTATCTATAAAGCATTAGAAGTTACTTATATTCCTAGTAAATAAGATAATTCTAGACACGTAAGTTTTTCATAGTTCTTATCATCTAAAATATATTAAATTATATATGACAATATTTATCAACAAATAATATTTCTTTATTTATGACAAAATTTATATATTCTATATTGTGAATAAATACGTTTCGTCTCTATCTTGATTTCAATATTAATTCATTAAACTATTACTAGGTTGTATATAAATCTCTATAATAGTTAAAACATTGTCAAACAATACCATTACCTCGTTGTTTAAATAATACAAACTAAAACCTTCTAAGTAGGTATTCCCTAGTAGGTATGTCTACCGCCAAACAGTAATGTAAACTTTACTGTGTTCCAGTTTGAATGGTAGTAAAATTACTAAGTTAGCGTGACTTTAAATCTTGTGTCTCATAACGACGAGCATGCGGTGTTGTACGAGTATATATCATCCTGGCACCACATTGTTATGGGTGGGCGTCATTATTATCAGGTGAACGTGCTGCTAGAAATAAACAAACGTATAAACCGTTATTTTACTTGGTAAGGTTGTCGCTAAAAATCGTCTCATGGGCCCTACATATCACCGCCACCCATTAAGGTTTTTATTGCTCTAAGCTGTTTATGTTCCACGCTCACCTAAAATGGCGACTAACGGTCCGACCGGTAAATATACGAACCATTAAAGTATTTACCGATGATTACGCTCGGTTTCACTTCCACTACATAAAATTTAACAGAACAACAATAAAATCTTTAAATTTTACGTAACAACGAGTTATTAATGATAAAGAATCAATCGAGTTATGAATATAAATATCATTTTAATGTACGTACTTTATAAGGTAGATGTTGAACATATTTTTTATATTATTTCTGTAACCGCCTTAATGAAACTAACCGCATCAGTAAGTAAGATCATTAGCGAAAATCCATAAATTTTTATGGAAAATGTTTTATTAGAGTATTAATAATAGCGACTGTGCTTATATCTGCTTAATATTCATAGTTATTTTACTGTTAATTTAATCGTAACTATTGAATAAAATAAAATAATTGCGCAATACTTAATGAAATGTAATATCATCTAACAATTATTTGTAACATTATTGCTTAACGAAAAATAAATGCATACAAAAAATACTCTAATGAAAGATTGGGTGATTTGGGTGTGGTGAGTTCATACTGGAAGACGTGGTGCTGAAAGACCCTCCCTTCACAAGGTGAACCGACAGTCTAATGAGGGTTGGGAGCACCAGGCAACGCAGAACTGAATAATTTAATGACCTTTAGTAAAGATCGTTTGTCTTTTTGTAGAGGTCTATCAGCTGATGATGTTGTTAGGTTATAAACCAAGTAACCGTTATAATATTTAACTAAGGAACCTAATCTAGTTCAGAAAGAGAAATGCTTAATAGGAATGGTGGTAGTTGGAATAAATCATTCGCCTCTCTTGCTAATACTAAATTTCAAGTTATCATTAATCGATATAGATGTGTAGTTAAATATTACTCTATTTTGTTTTCCAAATCAATGAGATGTTTACATTGCAGCGAACTTCTTTCTCTTATCGCATGCAATCAAGTACGTAAGCTACCGCACGTTCCAAGCTCCGAATACTTTCACGATGACAAAAATTGTACTTTCTAAACATTGTTAAGCCGAACACGAACAGGCCGGCGGCTGTGTTGACACAGGTGACCACGTCGACGTGACGGGAGCGAATTGTGTTTACTTGACCCACAAGATTATAAAGATAGATCTGAACATCATTTTTTGTCATGAGCTTTCAACATCTGTACAAAAATGTAAAAGTAACGAATTTATAATACAACTGCGAAAATCAGCAGCACAAGAGATTGGACTTGTGCAATCAACGAACAACTTATCATCATCATCAGCTCATTGGACTTAGGCCCCATTTATCATTTACGATAGATTTTTTTTGTATAATTTGTTCATACTTTTGCATAATTGATGAAGTAACTTTTAATAGAATCTATGTAAACATCATGCTACAATGACACATTGTATTAAAAAATACCACATATATAATGTATTTGCATATTTATTATGTATGAAATTAAAAAAAGTGCCTTGCAACGTATACCAATTAATATTTAAACAGTTTACTGATTTAAAAATTACAGTGTATTTTATATATTTAACTTCCAATAGTTAGGAACTCGAACACGTTAAAATGTAAATACATGGGTGGGTACAGGATATTAGTTTTTTGATAATTTGACGAAACTTTTAGTCAGAAACTATATACATATGAAATATGGCCTAAAGTGGTGCTAATTAGAAGTTATGACTGGAAACTAATCGATATTCTAAATATTATTGCCTATTACAGCAATTTTAATAGCCTATGTGCGAAATGCAAGTACTTAATTAAAAGTGACATTTAATCGAGTTGGCACTTATAAAGGTAATTTTTTACTATGCACAAGTAGGTTATGTATGTCATTTATTTTAGTAATAGCTACTAATAGAATAATTTCATTATAAGTATATATAAAACCATACATTTTTGTAACACCTTTAAACATAAATTCATTCCAATATTTAGTCCGACAATTTATTGCTGACTATGCAAATGGAATTATATTTCTAATAGTTTAATATAAAATATTGAGCTACTTATATTTTATCTAATTTATTAGGTATATAGTTATAGTATCGCAATGTCCCTAACTTATTCTAAAAGAATTATGCTGATTACGTTATAATTCAAACCGTTATCAACAACTCTTGAGTTATGTACAATAACGGAATGCGGAAATAGACAAATGGCGGTTTTGTACTTACACTATTATTATATGTTTTGCAGACATTAAAATGTAAACATTGTAACAACAATTTCTGTGACTTCAAACACAGTATCTTTGTAACATTGGTAAGTAACAAAGCCTTGCTTTAAGCATTTACTAGATGATCGTTTACGAGTTGTAATGTGTGTCAGGCGTCGGAATGTATGGGAGTGGCTGAAGGTAGGCAGGGCTCAGCGGCTGAAACTGTTTGTCGATGCACATATGTTGTTACTAGTTTTTACGCTTTATGTGACCATACTTTAGGAATAAATTAATAAAAGACTAATTCGTTTTTCATATCTACTCATTCATTTTGTGATGACATCATTGTTCTGGCTGTTGTTAATTCAAATCGTATTTAATTTTGTATAAATAAATCCTTTACATAGATTATGGCAACGCATAGTCTTGCGGGCATTAATGTTTATGTAAATTTATGGAGTCATTATTCAAAAGAAACTATTTTTATTTTCAATATATAAATATTTATAAGTTTATACACCGGGAAATTTTATAAACACTTGTTAGCAGAGCTTTCCATTATGATCAGAAATTATTTGGTTTGATACAGCACTAAAACCAATATTATCAGAGCATTACTTAATGTACTGATTCAAGATTTTATCTCACTTGAAAACATCTTTCATTTCATTAAGAACCTATCGTTGACGAATACTTTCAAAACTCATTCATGTACTTATTTAAAACCTAAAATATATTGATGATTAATAAACAAATAAACAGGCCTCCTAATATTCTTTCTACTAGGACTCGGAGCCTTCTGTTACAAGGATAGGGTAACTCTGTAGGATATTGGAAACGACTTTACAGTACTCACCAAAATTAAAACATTAATTGATGTACCCAAAACAATAAAGTATAATTCGTAACATAATTATATTGAGTTTTACATATCATTAAAAATGTTTAGTAAAATCATGATATAAACATTTGTGGTCTCTTTACAATTGTTTGTACGTTCGTAGCAATATGAAAATGCTATAAAATAAAGAATGATTACACGGTGTTTAAGCTTATGAAAGCGTAGTCAATAATACTTTATACCTTGTTTTCTAAAAGAGAGCACAATACAACTTTATTGGTTATAGTAAGACCATAAATAATTTGTTTAAAATACTTATAACATTGTATTAAAGTTTTCAATTTGTCTATTGATAAAAAAGGTTCACTTCCATACATATACAATGTTACGTATTTATGTAATGCTTTATCTTTCAAATAAGTAAAACCAAAAAGAAATAGAACATTTTCTACGACTTTCCTTTGGGGAAACATTAATAATGTTCATTTAAGTAACTAGTTGCTAACATACAATGAAATATAAAAAAACTGTTATTGTTCTAAAATGATTTATTGATTTCACATATATATGAATCTTTTTCATGATATATAAAGTAGCTTAAAGCAATTTGGAAATGACAATACACAACGCTTTAACTTTCTCAACAGGAACACGTTTATAATTTAGTTCATTAATAAACAGAGTAGATTAGTAAACTTAAAAAAGTTAAGAAAAAGACAAAATCACATAAAAATCTAATGAAGAATGAGAATGAGAATAATCATAAAAGTATATAAACTTGTCTATTTAAAAGAATACAATAGGGATTTGTTCTGAAGAAATCGTCAATTACAATGTAGCGCCTACAAGCCAGACTCGTTTCCTTCCATTCTTCGCGCCCCACCCACACTTGGCGAGGACGATTACCTTAAGGTCAATGTTCTGAAGAACCAAATACTCTGAAGGACACGGTATTACCGCTAATGCTCTGTTATCCACGACAATGTTTACTGCATTTCACTTATGTATTAGTTACTTAAACATGGATCTAGGTAAAAAGATCTTTTGGACCTACTTTGAACATTGACTATAAACTCTAATTATATTTATTTTTATGAGGTATATATTCAAATAATAACTATACTTTGTGTAACGGTGGTAACAATATTACGGATAAGTTTAAAAAAAAAAACATTGTTTATAAACAATGCGCTACTATGCGTAAACAGACTCTCTTTAAAGATATCTTTATCAGACAAATTTAAGTAAAGCTGCATCTGTTAGTGAGTATTTAACTTGCAAACTTTTTCAGACAGCCATTTGATCAAGCAACGATTTCATGTACTTCTCTACAACTGCATCCATTACATCCAATTGGGATTTTTGTGAAAGCTCAATTCTCCGTTAACATATTTATTTTAAAATTTTTATTTTACAATTTCAGACTTTGATATAAAATATTTAATCTAGTTATCAAACAGCAATATCATATACCATCATCGTCGCTCCTATTATTTGCGAAATTGTTAAAGTAAATGCAGTGTGGGATTTTTAACCAGCGTTCTAGATAATCAAATAATAAATATACACTTACATATACAGTTACAGATTTTATATAATGTATTTTATCCTGGGTGGCTCGTTATTACAAGCAGGCGTATGCGTGATGTTTAAAAAATAATCAGAGGTATAATTATATAGAACATTTGCTATAGAAACAAAAATATCCATAATCATAAAGTAATTTCATGTGTGCTTATTTACATTTTAATCTGGTTAAGGATAACAATTAGAATACAACAGTTAATTTGATCAGATCCGCATCTAAGTAAATTGGTTAAATTGCCGCGGGAAACAACGCCTCGCTTAATTAACTTAATCTGTAACAATCCAACTCAGCTTGACGAACCTGTCTATCGGTAAGCTTCATTAATTAATTTGTTCTTTTCACATTTCTCTTATTATAATTAGATATAATATATAAAGTAGATACTTTAAATATGAAAAATTACAAAATATAAAATATTGAAACTGTTTAAATATGTTTATTAAATATGTATGTATTTATGTTAGTATTTATGAATGTGTATTAATATAAATGTAATTTTGTTCCTTTCCTCTACTCCTGCCACAGCATCTCCCCACCCCCAAGTTTAACTAGTAGGAAATGCCCATAAGCATTAAACTAGGATGTTGTACCTTAATTATCGGAGTGTTCAAATAAACATTTTAAAATTAATAAATAAATATTTGTTGTATGTCAATAAAAACTGAAATATCTCAGTAATGAATGCATATTCGAGTGACCAATAGAAATCCACTGACTGGTCCTTCACTTTTGCAACTTTCACCGGATCGGCTGCGACGTTCCGCCAACACACCCATTGGTGCAAACAAACAATAGACGATGTTACGACACGATCGCCACTCTCTTCTATTTCCTAATAATCAATTTTTATGAGAGAAATGAGTAGTTAACTCGCGCACCCCCCGAGTACAACGACATGGTAAATTATGAAATAACTAGTTAAGGATTACGCTGTTATTCGTATCTGTAAATACTTTGATTAATATATTATTATTTTTAAATATAGTCAATTGTATGTGTAATACGATTTCTTTTATTTATTTGGCATGTGTTACAATAATAGTTAGTTATAAATCTAATCAAAATAATATGAAACCTAAGATTTCCGTAACAATGTTTAGTATATCCTATACTCGAATTTTACATGAAAAAAAAAATCTTTTCACATTCGTAGGCTGTGCAAATATTACGTTAATTAAAAGTTTACCAACTAAGAGTGATTTGAAGTTTAGAAAGAGGCGCAATTAAAAAGTAGTTATGGCCACTTAACACGAACGGAGATTAACAGCTTCGGCTTTAGTTAATTGCACGGCACTCAAATATTTAGAGGTGAGTGGCTGCAATTAACGCTGTTTTTTAAATGCTGTGATATAAATAATAAAACTGAAATTGGTGTAGAATGAAGGGGAAATGAAAACAAAGTGTAGTTGTGGATTTGTTCGCTTATAATACGTCAACTTCGCATCGTTACTAACCGTTACTAATGTTAACTCTAAACACTCAATGCGAATCTGTGAATTATTTGAATACATTCGTTTGCATTTTAAAATTCCATATTCAGCAATCAAAATTAAATGCAGTCAAACGGCAAAAATATTTTACTGCAGTTTTAATGATGACCTAATGCAAAATATGGCACAACTATCTATTATTAGTACAACAAAAGTAAAATATTTTTATTCGAAACAAGGTCAAAGGTGAAAAAAAAGACTGTGGAGATGTTCAAATTATAGATAATTACGTTATACATAAAACTTTAGGTATATATGTAGTCCGACAAATGATGGAGACTGAATTTTAATTTTCGGAAGCTGTTTATGCTGTTAGTCTTGTTGACGACTTTTACAGCTTCGTTGGACTCAGAGCCGGCGAATTTGGAATCCATTAACTAAAATGAGACTAGGCAGGAAACACTTTGACATTCTCAAAACTTTCGTAAATCTAACAGAAATAAAAAAATAACGACGCGTAGTTTAAAAAAGTAAAAAAATTGTGTTTAATGGCGTAATTAAATGAGTACTTGAAGTAACACTATCTTGTTAAGAACAAGAAGTGTATTTTAACTTTCAGTAACTTTATACGGCCCTGAGTGAACACCAATTTAAAGTTCGTGGGGGAACTGTTTGTTTTGCAGTGTATCCTTTGAAGGAGCGTACACTCGTAACAATTGCTATTCTACACAAAGATCAACAGAATAACTATTTTCATAAAAAATAATATATTTCGTTTAATTAATTAGATTTTAGAAACAAATCTTTTACTGTTTAGAAATAAAAACAAGTTTTAAGAAACTTTTAAACTTCACCTTAAGAAGGCCTTAGTCAGTTAAGTAAACTTGCCCAGAATACTCTGGATGCCTGTGTAAAAACCAAAAAAGCCGTACCGGAATCCAAATTTCATCACGCCATCTCCATGTTACAAAGTGTCTCTTTGTTTATGTCAGCTGCACATTTAATGTTCTCACTGCTGGGCCTCGAAGCCTTCTCTCACAAGGATATTCATGGAATTTATCCACCATACTAGCCAAGTGCGGGTTAGTGGATGATATACGTTCTCGAAATCTATTGTTCTTGAAACATGTCGATATCCTCATGGTGTTTTCCTTCTTCAGAAGCTCAAGCTCAGTGGGAATCGAAACCGCGTCTCTTCGAAATATATAACGCTTACGGCCGCCTTACAAACAGCTACACATCACTGCTTTTCAAGTTCTTTTAACTTTTTACTGAATTGCATTTATGTAATCGTTAATAAATAACAATATTTAAATTATTCCTACAAATAATAGCCATTATGTATAATAAAATTATATATCAATCCATTAACACTTCAGTTTATATTCATGATATTAATTATAAACTTTCGCATTGCGTGCCATCTGTTAACCTATTGCGTAAATGTGGTGTTACCGAAACACAAAAACTATGACTATTGCAGAACGTTTAGCTAAGCTTAATATTTTGCTGTTGAGAAATCACGTGAAATATTAACCACGGGGATACATAATGCTTGTATAACATAGTAAACCAAATACTTAATTATTACCACCACTTTTAAAATAATGAGTGATGCGAGTGTTTCCGTCTGCAAAAGCTATCTTAAATATACTATATCACTGTACAATACTATTACACTATACTATTTTTTTAAATGGAAGTTATGTCGAAACAATATTAGTCTTTAATTAAAGTAACTGGTGGTAGGCCTCTATTGACATACATCGTTGTGTTTATATGTTATCATGTTTCGGTTTTAAGGACGTTGTAGTTAATGAAGTTACTGAAGTAACAGAGTAAATGAGTATAATGTTTATCATCCTACCTAGCGCCTCATTGTAGTGGGTTACGCAGCTGTGTTGAATTAAACACAAACATATAATTACAGAATTTTAAAACAAAACTTTATTCTATTTAAAATCACTAGCATAGATGGATGTCTGTAATCGAAGCCGGAATATTTAATTTTAATCACATGAAAAATTATTTATAACTATGTATATACGAATTCATAAGAATAAATAATATCACACACTAATTAAAATTATTATCAATGCAAAATTCAACGCGTTCTTAACATCGTATATTTTAAGGCTAAGAAAATAGTGTGGTGGTATGTAAACATTTCAACCAGCACCTTTTCATTTAGTGTAAAATAATATGCACGCCGACTACCCCAACTAAGTTATAACTAAAACTAAAAGATGGTTCACTGTAATTAAACAGCGATATGGAACTTTTTTATAGTAATTTTATGTGATGAAATCAACATGCCGTTTTTACTATTACACTGTGAACTGAAAGTTTCATAACATATTGATTAACATTATAAGTTGCTTAACAATATGGCCTTATTAATGGTAACAGAGTGGTAGATGTGGTTCATACTTTGAGTTATCATACGGTTGAAAAGATTTCGTTATTTGCACGATAGTGCGAGAGTGTGGGTGCCAGAGCCGCGAGCCATGTATATATCTTTACTAACAGGCAGTCGAGTATAGTGTGTCCCAAGTAAAAGGAGGATGTGTGTGAGAGACTGAGCTGGTTGTTGACAGAAGAGTCTTCATCACCAACCCGCATTAGACAGAAGTAGTATCCAGTTTCTAGCCACCACGTACAGATAGACTCTTCATCTGGCCAGGAACCATCTGATCAACGATCTGGTATGGATAGTAAAGTAGCGTCCTAAAATGGCAGAACAGCAAGATTTCGTAAAAAAAATAAAAACTCTTATGAAAATGGTATATTTTAGTAATATTATAGTTTAGTCATATACCATAGTGTTTCTTGATAATGATTCCAAAATCTTTTTAAGCTAAAACTTATATATAAGAAATATAATAAAGAAATATTTAATATAAGCTAAATATTAAATATTTCTTATAATATTTCGACAACAATATCTGGCATGAAACTTTCTTTATATGACATAACTTAATTTTTAACTTGTTGTTTAAAGTACTACATATAGTGTAGTAGTAAGTACTTAGTTATTAATAACTCGTCTGTTTTAATAACTTTACGAAAAGTAAACCAAAAGATCGTCTACAGAATTATTTTGCAAATATCCTTAGGGAGATTAAATAAACAGCACTTTTTAAAGAAGTCATACAGTAATATTTTATTGTTTTGTATTTAGATACATAAAAATGCGAAAAAAATTTCTGTACCAAAGCAAATATTTGCAATTTTTTTTAAGTTCGCTTCTTAAATTCAATGAACAATGTCGACGAAAGAAACGTACTTGCAAGTCGACCTATTTAAGTAAACGAGCGGATATTGTTAACCATTGTATACTCGTTTCTAATTAAGTGAATTTCACTGTTAAAGGAAATACGCAAGCGAATAACGCAGTAAAAGTAAAAAAATGCTAGTAACAAAAGTTTACAAAATGATCTTAATTAATTACTTTGAATTACTATCGTTCTTGTAGTTTAAACAATTATTTACCCCGATTTTCTATGAAAATGTGTGCTTTGAACTAAATCATTTATACAAATAGTAAATTTAATGTAATGTACATCCAGATCAGTGTTACAAAAAAGTTTCTGTTGTAGTTGAAAAAGTTATTGAACATGAACATATAAAACGCATATGTCTAATCCACAGTCAAATGTAAAGTTTCTTAAAACAAATAACAAATTGAAATAATTTTGTTGGAGAATATAATTTAAAATATAGTAAAGACTCAAAAGTAGATATTTGTAATTTATAGTATTTAATTAGCAATAAGAAAATTTTAAATTACTTTTTAGCTATTTCTTAACAAAAAAAATAAGTTTTTAATGTTTTTTATCATGTTCTCATTTAAGTTTTTTTTATTCTACGAGGCGACAAGACGAGCTATACGTTCACCTGATGGTAAGTGGTACCTTTGGCCATAAAAACATGCCGCTAGTTAAGATGGTATACACTACACTACATTACGCTCGTCGCCTTGAGACATTTAATAATAATTTGTATATGATAATTACATCATGAGCTCATGAGTGAAGGTGATTTTGTTAAATTATAATAAGCTTATGAAATTATTTATAAATTGTAACAATTTGTTGTCTTTGTTAAAACTATGAAAAGTAATAAATAAATAATGTTTCGAAGTTCTCGTAACTTAGTCCATCATAAACTATCTTTCTCTTGATATATACTCAAGGCGTCAGTTCGCTAGTATTAATCTTGGGCAACGGTAGTTTGTCCGAAAGGAAACGGTCCGCAGCGGTCCGTCGGTGGGCAACCAGCTTGTCTGTAATAATTACACACGGCTCTGTAACACTGCCGATTGGTTATGCCTGTGCACACTAGATACAACTAACTACTGCTAGTTTAATGGACTTTAGTCACGGATGTTTAACAGTCTTTAATGTTACGTTAAAGTTTTATAATCTTACGATATTTATATTCGTCGCAGGACAATCGTACCAAAGTACGTATTACCTAATACCGCATTTAAGCTATAGTTTCCAAATATTTCTTTGTTCTGGTTTAAAAATCTGAATCTGGACTGTGTTTAGTAAAATCGCTATAACGATCGTTAAAAAATTAAGTCTGAAGACAATGATCGCAATGTTATGTACGTGGTATTATGTAAAAATCCTAACTATCAACACGTGCATATGCTAACATATGTCTTAATATTTAATAAACAGCTTTCTCATCTCATGACCTTAGCGCATAATTAAAAAAAAAAGAAATAAACCTGTTGCTAGTCCCATAAAACAATACTTATAAATCTCGATGGTAATTACATTGACAATTATAATCGCATAGTTTGTCATTTCGCCATTAACCCACAGAACTTGCAAATTAATTGCTTTCAACTACTTTTAAATGAACATACAATTGATTCATTGCAAATATATTCAGTAATTATTTTAACATTTCAGCACACTAACAGACGCCAACCAGGGTTTGGAGAATATTTACAAGCATAATCGTAAATTATCGCGACTCTACGGTGCGGGAATGAATTATTCATTGACAGTTTACTCGTCTTGCATATTTCAAATTATACGGATGGTTCGGTTTAATGAGAATCGAAATGTAAAAACTTAAACACCGTCGGACTTTAAACGGTCGATGGCAAAATATAATAGGATCTATTATATTATATGTAAGTTTCTCACGCTAAAGGCCATTTAAAATGTTACCACCACAGTGATTATTTCTACCACATAAACTTGAGAACGGTAGTGGATCGCTAGATAAATGTTTTAAGACTGCCCTTGACTAAACCAGTGATACTGCAGTTTGGTACTTTATTTACCCTAATAATGTTAAGAAGGTTTATGGATTACTTAAATCTTACATACTAGTACTATTACTTACCTAAAGTAAACAAACCATTTAAATAACATCACCAGCTTAAATTGCGTTGGCATCAGATTCAATGCTAATTTTAACTTAACACTCTGTTCCTTTTGTTAAGTTTTATTGGTTTGCACGCATTGTGCGGATAAGTGGCCCGGCTTGCATTCAGTTTAGTGTCACTTCGCGGAGTGGTGGTAAATCGGTGGTTCCTCATTACATGCAGGCGGTGAGTGCGGACTTTCACACGCATTACACAACACGCTTTGCAACCACTTTGACCGCAACATGTTATGAATATTAAATATTCCTACTCAGTGTCCTTTATTATTAAAATATTAGCGGAAGTTTTTCAACAAACTTTATAATGATCCAGTTTTAAAAATGTATAAGTTATTAGTATCTATGTTGCTTGGAAGTACTACATACAAATTATGTAACAATTAGACATTTAACATAATCATGACTCTTTCTACAAATCATCTTTTGACTGGAACCCTAGATGATTATGCGTATAATATATATTATTACGGTTTCACTCTTTATATTTCCAGTCCTTAGCCTTTTTTCTTGCTGAGGGTTAACAACTACACCGTGTAAAATATAAAAGAAATAAGTCATGTACTCACAGTATTAGTAATTTATTTAAAAATATAAAAAATAGTTTCAGAGTTAATTGAAACATAATACTTTCTTATTCTCTATATTAGTATAAACATGTATAGATGCCGACTGTGTCTAGACTAGCAAGTATCTCAATCGATCTATACTTATTTTTTATGAAATAACGCAAGGAGTATTATTACAAGTGAATGTTCACGACATACGACACGCTCCTCGGTCGTTGATCTCGTCTCAATCAAAATAAAAAGTAATCATACTGAATAAGTTACAAGCCAGTACAGGGCTGCAATTTATTCGTTCTCTTACTTCCTGTAATTAATTAAAATGTACTTATACTCTGTGTATGATTTTTATTATGTACTAGCTGACCCAGCAAACTTCGTTCCGCTTCAAAATCAATAAAAAAACGCTTATTGATAATTCGAGACTGTTTCAACTTTAGTAAAGAATGTGATGAAAATTTAACCAGAAAAAAATAATTCGTAATCACAAAAAATGCCCGTTATTAATTTGGTTTTTCTATTATATGTAAATGCACATGTTGATTGACCTAAGTCAGGACATCTTATCTTTGGCATTATAAATTGTAGATAATCAAAGTAGGGAAAGTTCTCGCGCACTCAGCGGTAAATAGTGTCACTATCACAAAAGATCAACAAAGTAAAGTTAAGATTTAACTACTATTTTGAACCAATCTGAACTTAGGAAAGTCGTGTTCCTGCTTGAATTCTACAATCGCTGCACACGAACACACTAATTTTACTGCATGATACACTCACATTGAACATTCAACCGCATTATGCACTAAAAAAAAATTCAACCGAGACAACGCGACCTTTACGCCCAGATTCCCGCTAAAGTTCGTAAAATATTATAGTTGCATCAGAAATTGTTGGTTGTCAATATCAAATGTCAAAATCAAAAATATTCTTTTAAATTGTATTTGGTGTCTAAATGACGGGACGAACTTCAAATTTTTGACGTTTTATGTATCTAAAGTAAGGAGACCAGACATCTCGCTTTTAGCGGGACAGTCCTGATTTTTTTACTATTAATCCCGCGTCACGCGACGTTTTTCAAAAGTCCCGACTTTTAGAATTAAGTAAAATTTTAAATTTATGAAAATCATTGTTTTGCGTAACATAGTTGGCTTGTTGGCTAACCCAGTTACATTTTATTGTTCCCCTCAAATGTACACTTTGTTATCCGTACTCTTCGTGTAGCAAGATAATTAAACAAAATAAAATATTACAAATCTGTTTTCTTACCATAGAAAAATAAAGTAAGTAATTTATTTAAATATTGAACTTTTGTGTTGTTTGTTTCATAGTTTCTGGTTTCTGGTTTACTGGTTTATGGTTTACTGGTTTACAGGTTTACTGGTTACTGGTTTACTGGTTACTGGTTTACAGGTTTACTGGTTACTGGTTTACTGGTTTACTGGTTTACTGGTTTACTGGTTTACGGTTTACTGGTTTACTGGTTACTGGTTTACGGTTTACTGGTTTACTGGTTTAACTGGTTTACTGGTTTACTGGTTACGGTTTACTGGTTTACTGGTTTACTGGTTTAATGGTTTACTGGTTTAACTGGTTTACTGGTTTACTGGTTTACTGGTTACTGTTTACTGGTTACTGGTTTACTGTTTACTGGTTACTGGTTACTGTTTACTGGTTTACTGGTTTATGGTTACTGGTTTACTGGTTTCTGGTTTCTGGTTACTGGTTTACTGGTTACTGGTTACTGGTTACTGGTTACTGGTTTACTGGTTATGGTTTACTGGTTTACAGGTTTACTGGTTACTGGTTTACTGGTTACTGGTTTACTGGTTTACTGGTTTACAGGTTTACTGGTTTATGGTTACTGGTTTACTGGTTACTGGTTTACGGTTTACTGGTTTACTGGTTTACTGGTTACTGTTTACTGGTTTACTGGTTTACTGGTTTACTGGTTTACTGGTTTACAGGTTTACTGGTTTACTGGTTTATGGTTACTAATTTACTGGTTTACTGGTTACTGGTTTACTGGTTTACTGGTTTACTGGTTTACTGGTTTACTGGTTTACTGGTTTACTGGTTTACTGGGCACTGGTTTACTGTCAGATGTCAGATTTCAATTTTTCATTTTCCATTTTCCATTTTCTATTTTCCATTTTCCATTTTCCATTTTCCATTTTCCATTTTCAACATTCCAACATTCCAACATTCCAACATTCCAACATTCCAACATTCCAACATTCCAACATCCAACATTCCAACATCCAACATTCCACATTCCAACATTCCACATTCCAACATTCCAACATTCCAACATTCCAACATTCCAACATTCCAACATTCCAACATTCCAACATTCCAACATTCCAACATTCCACATTCCAACATTCCAACATTCCACATTCCAACATTCCAACATTCCACATTCCAACATTCCACATTCCAACATTCCAACATTCCACATTCCAACATTCCAACATTCCAACATTCCAACATTCCAACATTCCACATTCCAACATTCCACATTCCAACATTCCAACATTCCAACATTCCAACATTCCAACATTCCAACATTCCAACATTCCAACATTCCAACATTCCAACATTCCAACATTCCAACATTCCACATTCCAACATTCCACATTCCAACATTCCAACATTCCAACATTCCAACATTCCACATTCCAACATTCCACATTCCAACATTCCACATTCCAACATTCCAACATTCCACATTCCAACATTCCACATTCCAACATTCCACATTCCAACATTCCAACATTCCAACATTCCACATTCCAACATTCCAACATTCCAACATTCCAACATTCCAACATTCCACATTCCAACATTCCAACATTCCAACATTCCAACATTCCAACATTCCAACATTCCACATTCCAACATTCCACATTCCAACATTCCAACATTCCACATTCCAACATTCCAACATTCCAACATTCCAACATTCCACATTCCAACATTCCAACATTCCAACATTCCAACATTCCAACATTCCAACATTCCACATTCCAACATTCCAACATTCCAACATTCCACATTCCAACATTCCACATTCCAACATTCCAACATTCCAACATTCCAACATTCCAACATTCCACATTCCAACATTCCAACATTCCACATTCCAACATTCCAACATTCCAACATTCCAACATTCCACATTCCAACATTCCAACATTCCACATTCCAACATTCCAACATTCCAACATTCCAACATTCCAACATTCCAACATTCCACATTCCAACATTCCAACATTCCAACATTCCAACATTCCAACATTCCAACATTCCAACATTCCAACATTCCACATTCCAACATTCCAACATTCCAACATTCCAACATTCCACATTCCAACATTCCACATTCCAACATTCCAACATTCCAACATTCCACATTCCAACATTCCACATTCCAACATTCCAACATTCCACATTCCAACATTCCAACATTCCAACATTCCAACATTCCAACATTCCACATTCCAACATTCCAACATTCCAACATTCCAACATTCCAACATTCCAACATTCCAACATTCCAACATTCCACATTCCAACATTCCAACATTCCAACATTCCACATTCCAACATTCCACATTCCAACATTCCACATTCCAACATTCCAACATTCCAACATTCCAACATTCCAACATTCCAACATTCCAACATTCCAACATTCCAACATTCCAACATTCCACATTCCAACATTCCAACATTCCAACATTCCAACATTCCAACATTCCACATTCCAACATTCCAACATTCCAACATTCCACATTCCAACATTCCAACATTCCAACATTCCAACATTCCAACATTCCAACATTCCAACATTCCAACATTCCAACATTCCAACATTCCAACATTCCAACATTCCAACATTCCAACATTCCAACATTCCAACATTCCACATTCCAACATTCCAACATTCCAACATTCCACATTCCAACATTCCAACATTCCAACATTCCAACATTCCAACATTCCAACATTCCAACATTCCAACATTCCAACATTCCACATTCCAACATTCCAACATTCCAACATTCCACATTCCAACATTCCAACATGCCAATTTGAACTTTGAGCAGCTGTAATAAAGTTAAAATTGACTCTTTAGCGTTACGAACGCACCTACATTGCTTAGACAGCAGTGAAAGCTTGTAATTTAATATGAACTTTATGAATAGCAATAAAGTTCAAATTGACCCTACATTTTAGTTAGAGAACGTTTATATAGGAAAAAGAAAAGCGCTGTTTTTAGGGGCTTCCCGGCGATTATTCGAATTTTTCTCAAATTGGCCAAATTGGTCCTGGCGTTGTAGAGTGATGCGCTTACAGACACATATTTGTATTATAGATTAATATAAATTATATTCAATGACATTAGTTATTAATAAATAAATAATAAAGTTGCTTGAGAATATATTTATATGTAGAGGGAGTGACAAAAGGCATAATGTTTGAGAGATAAAGAATTCGTTGTCATCCCCACTCCGTGCTGTGTACTGGTGAGAGGTGACACCGGTATACACGTAGAGGGGATCACTTACCAAGTGATAATATTTTTTTTTGGAGTTTACAGCCACGCGGTTTGATACGTGGCCATGTACAATTGATGATATCGAGCGAGACAAAAATATTAAAATGTCTATTAAAAAGCAGGGGTTGGTGATAGAAAAGTGAAAATTTAGGGTTGTATGTGTTTTTGATGCCACACAATAATAAAATAAAATCGAAAAAAAAATCCCAAAAAATAAAAAATATTTTTTTGGTGTGGGCAACCCTGATCACTTAGGGGTTTGAAAAAATAGATATAACCGATTCTCAGACTACTGAATATGCATAAAAAATTTCATAAGAATCGGTAAAGCCGTTTCGGAGGAGTTAGGGAACGAACATTGTGACAAGAGAATTTTATATATTAGATATAAAAAATAGTTTCAGAGTTAATTGAAACATAATACTTTCTTATTCTCTATATTAGTATAAACATGTATAGATGCCGACTGTGTCTAGACTAGCAAGTATCTCAATCGATCTATACTTATTTTTTGTGAAATAACGCAAGGAGTATTATTACAAGTGAATGTTCACGACATACGACACGCTCCTCGGTCGTTGATCTCGTCTCAATCAAAATAAAAAGTAATCATACTGAATAAGTTACAAGCCAGTACAGGGCTGCAATTTATTCGTTCTCTTACTTCCTGTAATTAATTAAAATGTACTTTATACTCTGTGTATGATTTTTATTATGTATTTTATTCCAGAACAAAATTTTTTTATTGACTATGCCCTAACATTATGTTTCGGTTTGACATATTGTTAAGTGACCGTGCGACCGAAGACGGTGAAGCGTACTCATCGAGAATATTCTAGCAGCCGGATGACAGCAATGCTGTTATGATGATGGATTTACGAATGTGAGTGGAAGTTAGCCAGGAAGGTTCGTAAAACTGTACCACCATGCAACTTCACAATACGCAGTTCTAGAAAGGTTAATTGTTGCGCCACGGATGACATTGGTATAAAAGGAGCCTTTTCACATTTTATATACTATATAATACAACTTAAATTTAAAAATTACATATATAATAATCTAGTTATAACAACTTGTTGATTTTATTTGCAACAGTTTAAAAGTATTCACAATGAAACTCACTTATGTATTTTTATAATAATAATGATTCAACGTCTAAGTTATAATTTTTAGTACAAAAATGTTTAATATATATATACGATTTTATTTTACTTACAAAAACAATTTTGACAGACATACATATATATATATTAAATATTTTAAAAACGAAATATTAATAACACTTAATCCTTAACTAATTGAATATAAAATTTACAAACTTTTAACTCGGCTAAACATATTTTAACCGGTATGTGCTTTACCTGTCATCACGATTACCACTTCCTGTTTCCGTTGGAATAACGCTAAGACTTGAGAATATATGGTAAAGCTTAACCGTGTAGGGAAAGGTGACGACAGCCTGCGCTCGCGCAAGCACACACTAATCAATACATCCAAAGATAAAACAACTTGCAACTGACCGGAAGGTTGCGTCGTGATCAAAATCAAGAAGAAGACATCGCCTATAGTTCATTTCTTTCACGTTATATACAATATATAGCCGTAGTTTTATTTTTTTAATTAAATGCCTATTTAAAGAAGTACAGACTAGAATATACAGATTTTTATTCCAGTTTAAGAGGGTAAACTTGCACTGTTTCGTGTATGCATCATTTCCTTAAAAATGACGACCTATTTCTTACGACAATCTTACGACTTATGAAAACTCATAACCTATACCATATATCTTATTTTTAGTATCATATATTATTGAAAACAACATATTTATTAACAATAGTTAAATCATAAACATTGAACGCATCGCATACGATAGTGTTTCTCGAGAACAAGTGGTCTGGTACAATATTCTTAGAAAAGATCTCGCAGTTAATTTCTTTTCTTATGCGAAAAGTACTCTACGAGATCAATTAATATCTTTATTGTAATCTCTGTTCATTATAATTTCTCCGTATGACACAGTAAAGTTATGAAGATTAGTCGTTGACTTATAAAACACGTACATCGACCTTGATCTTTCCCGTTTTATCAGCAATACAACCGTATCTCCCACGTTTTTGTATCATTGCACGTATTCGTAATGCACGCTATCGCTGCGGTAATGATGTGATGAATGGTGACGAGTTCTGGCACTTAAGAGCCCGTATCACTTTAGGATATCTTTTTATTCAACGAAGCAACAAGACGAAAAAGACGTTCATCTTATGGTAATGTGGTTAGTGATGTGGCCGCCCATAACGTGGCGAAGTAGTATAGATTACCTCGCCACAACACCACATTGCACTCGTCATAAATGTTAAGTCTCGTTACCCCAGTAATTTTACTACCTATATCGCCCTTCGAACTGGAACACAGTAATATTTGCACACTACTGTAAATTTACATTCGCTAAAACGTATATAAATAGCCGATACCAGAACTGACAGCCAGGAATAGTTCAAGACAGCACAGAACAGTTACTTACAAACACCGGCATTTATGGCTTTCGTACTACGGAGAGGGCCGTAACTCGTAAACAAGCAATAGACCTCACATCAAAGGCCGGTCATGGACATAAACTGTCTGCTCAATAAACTTTATTACTAAAATAGACTATTATTAACTACGTACATAATATATGTTATACAACTCTCACTAAATTCTTTAAAACACTCTTAATGGCGAGGGTATTTACTTAGACATTAATCAAATCATTAACAAACTGTGTTCATATCAAATATAATAAATATAAACATAATATAAGGATACGTAATTATGAAAAACGTTGAACGTTAAGAGGATTAAAGGATTTCTTATTATGATGAAAAAATGGGTTTGAATACTTTTGTCTTTATTATTATACATAAAATGGTTTAAAATTTTAAATTGGTACAGCTTTTAAATCGGTATCTCTCCCAAAAAAAATCAAGAAAGCTGTCGAGCCAACTGTTCCGTGGGGCAAGATCATGTGCCAAGATCGAGAAGAGCTCTGTTAAAACAAAAATGAACAAGTTAAATACGAATTCGTGCCGGTACTTATTCAGCTATCTTTAAATTTGTTTATAAAACTAGCCTTGCGGGTTTGTTTTAACTATTTATTATTGAATTTTTCGTGTGATTTACAGCATCCATAGTCACTGAAGAACCAAGTGATCGTTATCCATCAGCTTTTAATTATTGTTTCAGTTCCATTCTATTCTTCTGTTCCAATGTAGTATATCTTTTACATATTATTAATGTTAAAAAAGTACTAAACATGGAATGAAATTTCAGATATTTAAAGAAAGTTTGGGTAAATAAAAGTAAAGTTCAGTTATAGTGGTGGTTATTTACAGCGGAACATTACAAAATAAACCGGTCTGAAGTATTGCACAACCGGAATCATTTCGAAGAACATTCTTTTCGTTCTTGAATCTACTTTAGTTATGCCGTCTGTAACGGCGGGTGACACAATACAAACAGATGGACTTTTTGTTATTGTTCCAACGAAAATTTATTCGTTTTGAGTTTAAAAAAAATCTTTTTTCTTACTTCGCTTCTACTGGTACTTCGTTTTTTAAATAAAACGCAGTAAATTTACAATAGTAATAACACCTATGTTTTACTTTTTAAATCCCTTTTCAGATTGATATAAATGTTCTCTGTTCTATAAAATAATACGATTTTTTTTCTTAAATTTGTCGCTTTATGAGTATTTCATGATCAAATTCGTACAAGAATAAATATTTCACAAGTTAAAACAATTGAAAAATTTTGACTATTTACGCAACGCTATTTTAGTTTTGATATTTTAAAAAATAAAAGCGGAAGTTGAAAAAGCACATCATAAAAGCAAAGAAAGAGACTTCTGTTATGATATCAATTACCGCAGAGAAATCTCAATCCATTTGTAAGCGTCCATTAACTTTGCTGCGGTTTTATTGATGTCATAAATGTCTTTCTATGTGGAATTGAGACCAAAGGTGTTTTAATAGATTCCAGTACAATTTCACACGAAACATTTTAATGAAAGTCGGGGAAACAGCGCTTTAATGTTCTATGTATCTACCCTATTGAACTTAATATAGCAGATTGCTTTGGGTTTCTAAATCAGATACAATTATATAAATAGCCTATATTTGTACTTCAATGTTCTGACTATTAGTAGTCTTTGAAATGTTATAGTAAGTAGTTTCTTCGCTGCCAAAAAACTGTGCACATGACACACGTCTTTGTTTTCGATATTTCTTTGCCCCTTAAATATGCATAATATATTTCCTACTCTATTATGTATCTATTCCATTATATGGTTAAATGTTTTTGAGTGTAATGTCAATCAGGACTAAGATAATTATTTCCGTGATTTAAACTTCTATCTCCTACATAAAAAGTACCTTTGTAACTAAATTATTATGCGGATTGATTGTATAAATTTTGGGCATTAAAAATATTAATCAAACATTAAAAATGAATAAAACCATAAATTTACAGAAAAGATTTACCTTTTATTATCATAAATAACTTACAAGATAGTTTTTTGACTTCTTACGTTTAACATTTCTTTCGTTTATGTAACAGCTACAAATAAAACCTGTATAGAGAGAAATAAGTTAAGTTTACAGCGAGTTAGATCACTTCTAGTTTTATTGCCAAAACAAGTGGAACTCGCCAACATCAGTTTAAGTTGAAAACGGAAACCGTAATTAAATCTTTTGTCTGTCTCTAAATAGTTAGCAAATCTAGATGTTGTTAGTACACCAAGTAGCGCCTGGCAACAAGTTTTAACGAACGACTTAAAATAAAAACCACTTACCAAAATCAAATTACTCAATTTATATGTGTATTACATTTTCCCAATCTTTGATTATACGATGTTTTTGTAGCAACTTTTTTAAGTTATCTAGAACAGTTTGTTACTGTTTCATAAATAGCAATTAACATTTAACTACTACACACAAAACGCATAAACGCCAAGGTTGCGACATTATCATGAGAAAAGGCAAAATCAAGTTTTCTCAACAGGCGGCCATCTCACCAGGGTATTTGTTTACAATACCGCCCCGAGGGTATTATAGGAAGGTACCCGGGTATTGTGTATAAACAATATAACTACGTGTGAATTATTTGTGTGAAGTATAGACGTTTAAACTTTACGTAAGCGATACATATCTCGTTGAAATACATAACTTGTTTGTTTAAAAAAACATATCTATCATTATTACCTAAATATATTTCAGTATATGTTAAATGGTGTTCTTAAAAAGTATTAGCAATCTTAATCATATGTTAAGGTAATGTGGCTAAAAAATAAATATAGAACCTCTCGGGGCCCAATAAATTAACTATAAGCCGTGCTAGTAGAAGGTATTACAAACGCAGTACAATAATAATGTTTGAATGTTATTATTGTTATGGCTCGATGAGACTCGCATAATTGCGCATTAAAGTCCCAAAAAGAAAAGAGAATGGAATTAGCACCGAAACGATAAAACTTTATATTTGATCAAGAGGAAATCGCGAATTAACTTTTAACATTGTGTAAAATTAAACAACATGTGTGAAAAACATTTTTAATTTTGCTGCTGTATTAGTTGATAAAAGAATTGGCAAATAACAATAATTAACAGAATCTTCCGTTCCCTTTTTTTTTTGCTTATTTGAACAGCCGTTCACATTTTGTACGTTCAAAATTCAGGACAATACAACCCCAGAACGACTCAATAGAACTTAAAGCGAGGGAATGTTTAACAAAAGTTTAATAGTTGTTTGAGCGTTAAACAAGACGTTTATTCTAGTACCTTGAGACATCTGAGATACAGGATCGAATTGTACTTGCAAGAATTTTCTAGCAAGTTTTTTGCGATTTATGTTTATCAAGGGTGACACGGTTGCGCTGTTGCGCATATATTACATAATAATATGTTATATTGGTCGCAGGCGTCTCCTCGTTTCGTTGTATAGAAAAAAAAATTGTGTTACAATAATTTTTGTTCCGATTTCATTGTGTTTATTTAATTCTTAATAACTCTGGCTACTTAGTACTTTCTGCGATAACTATGACGTCTATTATTTAAGTCCTCCCCTAATCATGACTGTCGTAAAGGAGTCGAAACGACAGGAGTAACAAATAGTAAAACTAAGGTCATTTAATCTTTAAAAACATATTTATTAAATAAATTTATTTTACTAATTTATGAGAAATTGTTTATAGGTTATGTTAGCAAATGATGATAACAAGAATAAATTGAATACAACAAAGAAAGTTTAAATTCATTCGATATATGTTTACGAACATATTTTTTTTAAAGTTAACTTCATGATAATCAACTAAATCTGAACAAAAATAAGTATCATAAGGGAGGGAGGATAATTATGTTAAAATTCAATTGAATGTTTGTTTTATTGTTTCAGTAACAGTGTAAGTTAAATTTTTTGTTACAAAGTGTATTATCATCCAGTTCGGTCCTGCTTGCCAACTGCGACTTAACGCGCGCGCCGCGTGGGAGATAAATCGCCGGAACAAACGTACAAACAACAAGACACGGCTGCCATTGTTCACTATTGTATATCAAACTGCATCCGCAGTGGACATACTATGAATTACAACCGGAAAGTTATAAGTTAATCCATTATCGAACCTTATGTACTTACGCTAACTTCATCTATTAGCAATAACTATTATAATTTAATAACACTCGAGAGAGTGTTAAATTTACGAAGTCTTTATTTTGATATCAAGGGATAATCAAGATTCAGGAGGAAGTAAGAAATGTTGTTCTATGCTGGTCTCTACAGAGGCTGTTCTGTTTATTAATAATTATTTAATATCTGTATGACATTTGATAACGGTTTATAAGATGATCTTATTATATAGGTAAGACTAGATAATATAAAAAAAGACGTATAAATCTCTTCTTGTCTCGTATGATATGGTTTCGAGGATCAATGTTCGCAAACAATATACGACTTCCATTTTTTTATGAATACACATAATAACTCTTTTAAGTAATTGTCAGTGTTTAGATATAAATTTATGTTTTGTTACATCAAATACGCCTTTACTCTAATTATGTGAACTTCATGAATAGAGTTCACTTCTTCGTTGAAGACCAGCGAGGCTGCTGCGACTATCCAAGAACAGCACTTAAAAAATTCCTTAATTATACATATTTGGTATTTAATTTCGATAATTGTTTAACTTTCGTATTCTCATCGTAATGTTTTTTTTTCTAGAGACAGTTGTGAGAATGCTCTCGCAATAAAGAGCAATGGACCCGCTAACGTGGCTGTCGTTGGGGCTGCAGTTCGCGGCGCTGTGCTGCATCGTGGGTGCGCTGCTTCTGTACTTGCTGCGGAAAGTTCGCGTCGCTGAAGTGCTACCGACAGACAGCGCTAAAACTGTACTAGTCACCTCCGTGGACACCGCGCTCGGTTTGCAGGTCACCACACTCTAACATTGTAATAACTCCTGTCGCAAAAATGTTTGTCTTTTTAAGTTTGCCGTTTTATCCACACACTTGTCTTAAATTTTGGTTTAAATGACAATGAGGCCGTAAGTGGTGAAGAGTACCCTGACCGCTCTTGAAGCAATGCTATTACGGTGGTAATCTTTATAGTGTCAATAGAATTTTGTTATTGGTACGGCAGAGAAAATGATAAGGCCCTAGTTAGAATATTTACAAATCATTCCATTACATCCAGTAAATTTGTGTCATCACCTCAGAAATTTTACTAACTCCTTCCAAACCATACCTCAAAATTTTGGCGTCTCCCTGGATAGTGACAGTCTAGCGAAAGAAATTTAACTTTGGAGTATTAAATAAAGAGTCTTAGTATAGAGAGGCATGACAAGAAGAAGTCTTAGTCCCTTACATTGCCGATATTAATATGCTACATCAATTCTTTTAGATATTATGACAGGGGCTGAATATCCAAAAACATTTGATTAAAAAGTATAAGTATTTCTACAAATGATTTTTTGTCCAATATACATTTCTTATGTATATGCATAATATAAACTCTGCATGCTTGTCTTGGTTCTCTTAATTTTACGTTACAGATAACCCCAAATAAATTCATTAGCGTTGAGTAATACCTGTCAGACTGAAAATACTAAAGGCGAGGGTTGGTTTAGCTGTCATTCAAAAAACGCCTAAAGCTTTATCATACAATACGATTTTAATTTATTACGATCTAATATTTGCAGTATCAAGTACATACTTCATAGGTAAGGGATAAATAATGCTTATCATCTTCTAATCAAAACACTATCCTTTATTATTAGACATTATTTAAAAGTAAATTTTAGTAAGTATACACCAAAAAGTTTTGATAATGTGTGTTAATATATTTTCAGAAATAGTAATATTGTTTCAGATAGCGACATATCTGAGCGATCGCGGATGGCGCGTGATAGCCGGTTGCCGCTCCGGAGGTCTCGGTGCTCGTCTCGCCGAGTCCTGGCTCCAAGCCCACGTCGCAGCTACCCCTGAAGATCAGCCTCCGCCACGACTGGTCACACTCGAGCTCGATGTGGCCCGAGAAGATTTATTGGAGGAAGCCGCCAGGGCGACTGCGCAACATTTACCAGCCGGAGAACATGGTAAAAAAAAACTTGATCTGAAATAAGGAAGTGTCAATTCTAAATAATATCTATATATAAAAAAATCTTAATTTCATAAAATTTTTTTACTTTTTTATTAAATAAATACATTTAAATTGTATTTTGTAATCAACATGATAACACTATTGATATGTACAAAATAATAATATATTTTAAATTATTTCATATGGGTAAAAAGATTGCACTGCCCGGGAATCGAACCCGGGTCGCAAGAATGGGAATCTTGCATGATACCACTACACCAGCAGTGCTCAGTCGAAATAAATGAAGTGTAGTAATATATTTTAAATGTGATCATTTTATATATCTTTAATATTTATAAACATTAATCATATTTTAAATTTCTAAACATTTTTCTTTTAAAATTGTTCTTTGTTCTGTGACTACGATTATTGAACTACTAACAATTATTTGCGCCATCTATCGGATTATGTAGCACAGATACAAACATGTGTTTATCTTTAACAAAACACAAGATATCATGTTTAAGTGAAGACAAATAACATTGATAGAGAGCGTTGTAATAAATTTATATCTACGTAAAAATATTCCTAATCTATCTGATTGAGGGCTTTATCGAGTCTTTTCAATAGTATTATTTTGTTTATGGGTAACCCTTGCAAACAGGAAACGTCCTGCTCGTCTCTCTAAAGCAAAAAGTATGCTTAAAACAATAATGTGTATACTTTAATGTTCCTACCTTTGAAATTATGAAAGTATACCTGTTAATAACTTTTTAAATTATAATAAACACTATATGTACAGAATATCTCGTAAAGAGAAAAAGCAACAATATTCAATTGCCAAAAGGTCTGGTGAGAATATATTTCTACTATGGTTAAATTTTATTAAATTTATTAAATTTTAATTAATTTATTAGTAATATTGTTTTGCAGTCCAAATTAAATTTATTTTATCAATTTAAATGAATAGTACTGTTATTGATCCCTCTATACCTTCTCACAATAAGTCTCATTGCCATTTTTAACCATTTGTTTGGAGTGAATTGGACAAATTTTAGATACCAAACGACATTTTTCAAACAATGTGGTATTAGAGATTAGGTGTTAGCTGAAGTAGGTATGCTTTGTCGCAAGGTGTGTGGGCGGTGATCAACACGGCTGGTAGCAGCGGGCGCGGCGGTGCCGCCTGCTGGGAGGCGGCACTGCGCGGGAACGTACTGGGCGCGCTGCGGGTCGCGCGCTCCTTCGCTCCACTTCTCGCCGCCGCCGCCGCGGACCATCCACACGCCGGACGACTCTTCTACATCGGTATAAAAATATTTATTACAATTTTATACGTGTCTTGATAACTAACGGAAGTTAGATGTGATATTTCGCGATAGTGGTTAAAATGCACAAAATTATTTAGAAAGTAATTCAAGGCGTTTTATTATGTAATTAAATTTTAAATGAAATATGTACATCTGTAGAAGAATAAAAACATTAAGTGGGTGATGTAGCTGAAGGATTGCTCTGATGAGAATGGCTTCTCAGCGCCATGACACGCTCATCGCCTTGGGACGTATGCTATTTAGTCTTATTATCAGTGTTTATATTATTGAAGTTCCCTAAATTTCCTAGGAATTGTGATATTTTCTTTAATTTCTCTTACCATTGGGAGTATTTTTCAATTTAGAATTACATTTATATAAGCTGTATATGTAAATTGGCTTAATGTTTCAGGACTAACATCAGACACAGCGTGCGAGAGTCTGTCCCGGCCGGCGACTGGGGACGCGGGTGAGGGCGGTGCGTCGTCGGCGGCGGCGGCAGCAGCTCGCTGGGGCACGTGGGGCGCAGCGCGGGCCCTGCGCACGTCACTGCGCACGCGCGGGCTGCACGTGGTGCTGCTGCACGCGCCCGACCTCACCGCCGCCGACGTGTACGCACTTCCAGCACAACTGACCGCGCCCAGCCAGCCAGCCAGGTGACAATCAATTTTTGATCCTTCTTAGTGTTTCTACTCTAGATTTTTTCCTTTACTACAATGCGACGAGTCGAGCAAGACGTTCGCCTGATGGTGAGTGATACGCTTGCCCATGACAACGCGGCGCTAGTTAAAATGGTACACACTGCACCACATTGCGCGCGTCGCCTTGAGACATAGGGTGTTGTCTCGTTACCCCAGTAATTACACTAGCTACAGCGCCCTTCAAACCGGAACACAGTAATGTTTGCACACTACTATTTGGCGGTTGAAATAGGAGCTGCGGTGGTATCCATCCAGACGGTCTCCGGCAACAGAGACTTACCACCAGTAAAAGATTCATTAACATATGTCTTCATTTAAAATTAACAAATGTTGCGGCCTAAATATTCATTATTAAAAAAACGTTGATTTAACATTCAAACGATGGATGATTTTATTGATAATTCCAAGCTATTTTTAATTTCTTTGTGTCCGTTTGTTTATTTACTGAACACATTTCAAATGAAAAAATGTAAAATAGGCCAAAATGTCGAGGAAAAAACTGTTTGTAAAAACTTGAAATGGCTTTTGGCTCTAATTATGAAACCATTGTTTCATATATATTTCCTTTAAATTAAATTAATTTATATTAAACAAATCATGCTACGGTATTAATATTAAATAATCGATTTCAATGCTGTTGATAAATTTCCGACCCAGAACGAGAGGGTTATCCAGTAACTTTGATTTGTTGACTACTGTGCGACTATAAGATATCCTCTGGTTACTAATGTTATGAAATGTAGTTTTATTAAAAAATTGTGTAAATTAAGTGACAACTTTTACAATTCCAGTCGACCCGACACGCCAAGCTCTGATGTTAGCGGTACAACTGCTAGCTGCGCGGTGACGATGCCGGGAGAGGCAGCAGAGTACAGCGCTAAGGTTTTGCCCACCGCTGCGCTGAAACTGCTGGAAGATGCACTAACTACCCCTGCGCCGAAGGATGCTTACTATTTAAAAGTAAAACATGACTCCTGGTTTACGAGAATGCCGTCTCTGAGAGTTGGAAACTAAACCAACCAACACGGGCGTAGCGATTGAATAAATAAAAAGGGCTTCCGAGAAGTTTTAACTTAAGTTGATTTATAAAATATTTGGTACGTGTCATAAAAGACAAAAATTTATTCTCGTTTATATTTTTTTTAATAAATAGGCAAGAGCTTTAAATTTTTTTTTAAAAGCATAGTTGGAGTGCTTTTTATCTCGGCACCACTTGGGTTCTATATTAGTATAACAATTTTAACTAAAATGTTTTCGCTGCCTTGCAGAAATGTTTAAATTTATAAGCAGAAATGAATATTTCATTTGTTAATAAAACAATACGTAATTGAAGTTTTAATTAATAATCAATTTATCAATGAATATCAAGCTACGCCCGTTAATATTGTCATTCGCTTCATCAAAGATCTCTTCTCTTTATTTGCTACGAACTTTTTCTTGTGCCTTTACAAATTTTACAACTGCAACCAATGTTTTATATAAAGTTATAAAGTAAATAGAAAAAAAACTTGAAAAAAATAGCCAATTGTTCAGTCCATTATCGTTTCACATAATATTAAATCGTGTATAATCTTTATTAATAATTAAACATGTATGTACTTATCCAAAGATATTATATTTTATTTCGCTTGTGCCGAAATCTAAACTATTCGCTAACAATGATTTTTATGGGAAAGAATTATATACTCATTTTTACACTCACTTTTTGTATTTGCGTTCAATTTGCTTGAAACCTTTTTTTATATGTTTCTCGACCTGCTGATTCCTTGTTAGTCGAGGCACGGGGAGCAGCGGAAGTATTGTGCCAAATAACAAAGGTACTAACAAATCACTAATCTGAACATTTAAAAGAAAATATAAATTCTTGATGTTGTTTTAACAAAAGTATTTGGTAGTACCTTTCCCTACGATTGTTTCACGAATGGTGATGGACATATGTTATCGCTTAACAACTAAAGCATTACTATTATTTGTTTGTATTATAAAAGTCGCATATTACACCAATTTTCTAGAGAATTCATGAACAATGGGGTGATATTGGATGTTTTGGGGTACGGTATGTTAAATTTGATATCAAATCAAGTTAATACATTACAACAGATTACGTCTAACTCATCGCAGTTTGTAGATCTGTTTGTTGAGTGGTTTACATTGAATATATCGTGTCACAATTATGTGTAAATATTTTTTTGTGTAATATTACAATATATCTTTTAAAATTAAAACGCGTTTTATTGTAAATATGTGAATGTATGTTTATATATCTTCCACTTGTATAATGAGTGTATTACAGAGTAAATGACATCACGTATATATTGAACTACATATTATATGGTAACTTTAACAACAAAATCTATTGTTCGCTAAGTTACTACAGCATAAAATATTGACAGGAATTTGAAAGATGAAGATATCCACAATATACATTCCTCTGATTCCAATAGATACCATGACTTGTCAATTAAAGAATATGTAATTCCCATTTCGATTCTGTTTTTAATGTCCATCAAAAGAGCTTTAAGCTGATTTTTAGAGTTAATTCGCGTCGACATCTTATTAAGACCGTTTTTTATACTAAATTATAGCATGTTCTACGGGCGGTAAAGTCTCCAATGTTCATATCTGTCCAGAAAATCAATAACCAAAAACGTTGTACGTTTTCAAGATTTGTGTGAAATAACCTTTTTTTTTCTCTTTATTTGCCCGGGCTTTATCGCTTATGAGATTACGTCGCCCGAAATAACCTTGATTTTTTTTTAATTTTACGGTAATAAAGGTAAGGGTAAAAGATTTTAAACAAAAATTTCAACTCTGTGCACTGTTTTGGAGTTAATAAAAAATATTATAAATAACTATAAAACACGTTAACACTCTGGTTCTTTTATTTTGAAATTATCAAATGTCAACCAAATATCATAGTTTTCCACGCACGTCATCAGGCCCCCCTTCCCGGAGTTGTCCTCTTTGTCCAAGCTGCTGGTACAGGTCCAGTACTGCGGTGGCCATGTCTTCAACTCCTGCCACGGCGCGGCCGTGCTCACCGCGAACTTAGCTCGATCTGTTTTATTGCCAACGTATTGCACGGATTCCTTTAGTTTCAACGATATTGCTTCTATATTTCGCACGCTGAAAGTATTTGTTATTCCGCTATATATAACAGTGAGAACTCAAAGAATTCCAATCAATGAACCGACGGCAAATAGTCAAATTTTAATATTCGGGATATTAATTCGTGTATTTATCATTTAAAATAACTGTCATATTTTTAGAGGTGTATTCATTCTGTTTATAATATAGACATCTATGTTCCAGTTAAACGAACTTTTATTAAGTTTACGCACCATCACCGCCTATCATGTCCCGTTCCAACTTCATGTGTGATGAGTGCATGTTTTATCTTTCCTTCCTTTCTATCAACCATCGACACATTATAGCATTACTGGCTTACCCATTTTCATACAGTCTATCCATCCCTGCCTTGGTTTAACACTACTCTTGCGCCCATCCACAAGCACATATACCACTCTTCTAATAAGATCATTATCCTTACGCATCACGTGCCTATAACTATTACTCCTCATCTTTTCTGTTGCAGCTGCTACCTAACATAAAAGATGAGTAGCCATAAGTGTACTTACCTATAATTTCCCTTGCAGACCGTAGATAGAAACTCGCTGTGGGTCGGGTTGTAAACGTCTAGAACAAGGTGCTTTGAAGTGGCAAAGTCCTCGTATAAACAATCACGGTTGCGAGGCGGCCGCGCTAACATTTCTACAAGTAATGAATCGCCGCTTGATAAAAATGTTACCTTTTTCACTTTTTTGCTGCAAAGAAAAAAGCTTTTTATTTTATAACTAACTTGTGTGCTTATATAAATGTATATGTGCATGTGCTTATATAATTATATATATGTAAATGTAATATAAAGCCGCAAAGGTATTCTAAAATTTTCATCTAGGTATTTTAACTGCCTCCTTGGCTAAGCGCTGGCCTTACAGTATGAAGGTCCCTGGGTTAATTCCAGGCCAACAAGTTGGCTAGTTACCAACTTCATATGGTAAATATGCCGCTATAGCAACATCACTATGTTACGGGTGTCGCTTCGATGAGTGTGTGACTAGTTATCTGTGGTTTTATTATCAGTTATGTGTATAAAAACAGTAATCGCAATTGTTCAAAGGCTATTGGTGTAGAATGATTGCCAGTAATTGCAAAATCTTAAAAATTGCACCCGCTACAAAAATACGATAGTTTTAAGATGTAATATTTCATTCATAATATTCGAAATGCGTACTCATTTGATTTCTTGGGTTCTAAAAAATTCCACTTCGGCAATAGGCCATCCATTCTCTTTGGTGTTTTTACATATGTAAACTTTGGCGCCGCCGTATGAAGAGCGGATGCGATTTCATTGACTGCTATCAAATCGATTGATAAGCACATGAACAGGTGACCATTTTCCCTCTCGCTCTCCGGGAAAGTTGGACGATCTTCTGTGAACAGAGAATGTGAAAAATTATTAAAAAAGGACAGGCTATATACAACTGCTCAAAATTAGCAACGGCTACGATTCGTATCCTGTATTAGACGAAGTAGATAATTTAATCTATCCCTTTTTTTAACAGATGGGTGTTATAAATTTCACTCGGCTGACAATCGTATTAGACTTAGAAACCATGTAGCTTTAGTATAAGTAACTTCACCATTCAGTAAACGTAAGTTTATCTTGTCGAAGTCTGTCAAGTGCACCACTGTAGCGCTTTTTTCTGCCACAATGTGCAAATACTACTACGAGTATGTTCCGGTTTAATGGGCGTGATAGCTAGTGAAATCACCAGGGTAAAATTTACTATATTTATTAGTGCCTCATTGTTATTGGCGAGCGTATTACTTACCATCAGGTGAATGTTCTGCTCGACCCGTCCTTCTTCTTATAACAGAGGTGCGAGAGTTATAATTTTCATTAGAAAAAAAGAAAAATGTTATATTACATTCTGACCATTAAGGTTAATTAAACCCGGTACGGTGTGCCCGATCCAAACCCCACCTACTTCATCTGCCATCAGGACACCGTGGGCATCATTCATTTTACGATTCTCGTATATTGCTACAGCGAGGTAATCCACATAGGTAGGCTAAAACATGTTTAACAACAAAAGTGATTCTCCTGTGTAGACAGATTAGAATATCTCCACTTCCATCCTAACCCACACTAGGTTAGGTTAGTGTAGTAGTAGTAGTGAGACATAAAAGGCGACCATAGAGGAATTAATTCCAAGCAAATCAAAGGATATCCCTTATATATAAATTTCCAAATATACATATACAGGGTATTTGGATTTTTTTGGCATATTTTATAAATGACGCCTTTCTTTAGCAGCGCCTCTCGTTTATAAACTTTTACGACTTACCATCAGGTGTAAGTCGTCGTCTAATCGCCTCGTTGTATAAAAATTTATAGTTTACAAACTTTACCAGCACAAGTATCATAAATTGGACACATTTCTACCAGATAGATGGGACATATTTATATTAATGCATTCTTAATTTTAATGAAATGACTTTCCTCACCCTGTAAATAGGCGATAGTGTATGTTGTAACATGGAGTTGGAAGTTATATATTTGTCGGAGGGTTGCCATCGGCCGGCGTTGCCGGATGTTATATATGTGAAATTTCTACCCAGCTCTAAGTAGGGCGCTACATTAGTTGGAGGCTTGTATATATACCACCTGTGGATACAACCAATACTTAAATTAACGCATATTTAGTATTTATATGTCAAACAGGAACAGGCTTTTCCTCTTTAGAGATAAGAAGCAGTAATTGATTGATGAATTTGATATTGATAAATGTATTGTTTGTAGAAATATTATAAAGACATTTTCAATTCACCAGAGTGCCTAATGAGCAGTAAGTGCACTGCACCCAATTATGCTTGTCGCAATATAAGATGTTAAGCCTTATTACCGCAATAATTTTATTAGCTACAGTGCCCTTCAAATCAGATTATAGTAAAGTACTACTTTTTGGCCGCAAAAAAGGCGTCGCTGTAGTATCCACCTAGAGGGTCCCCGGCAAATAAATAACTTGTGGTCGGCAACGTTTATGATACCTCTGTTATTTCAGGCATCCATAAGTAACTGACCGTAATAAACTTTTACAGGAAAATTAATTACACGGGAATAAAAAATATAAAGTAGATAAAAATATTCTTTGCAGTCTTAATATTGTAAACATCCGTATCATATTGCACTTAAAAGACTTCTGAACCACGCTTTTTTTTTAATCTGTATTACTTTAATAGGCATTAAATAAAATGTGTTACCATTCAACAGGTTTATTTTCATTATCTCTGCAGTGTAAATTTAAATAATTCCAGCCACGAACGCGATCAGAATAACAAGATATCAAACTGAATAATGCGAGTTCAAATAAATACGTAAACAATGGCGGAAAATAAGTACCAAGTGTTAACATCGTTTGGAGCAACTGGTCACCGATTACTCAAACTTTTACGATGCTACATAAAATTGTTATGAATTTAACAAATTAAAGTTATGTACACAAAATAACTGCAATAGTTTCCACGTTTCATGTTCAAATGTTTCACATACATAAACAATGTTTCATTGTAATATCCGTTCAATTGCGTTGTAATGAATGGATACTTCTATATATACCGTTATCCCTGTATACAAGGAGTAAAATTTTAGTCTGATTATAGTCATCTCCCACCATGTTCGTGGATGTCCACGTAAACTGTTGTTCATGAAAAATTTCAGTTTCCTCATAATATTTTCTATCAACATCAATAATCATCGTCTCATTTATTGACAGATCAATGCCCTGAATGTCACGACTTCCATGAAGAAAATAAATCGTAACTCATGAAACTAATGTGTTTGCCGGCAGAGGGGCGGATGGGCCAGAGTGGGAGTGGGAGAGAGATGTTCTGCCTCTTCTCCTACTCAACTACACATATGATAGTTAGTTTTTAATTGAAGTTAACTCTTAAATAAATACTGAAAACATTTACGAGTTTTAAATAAAATACTTGGGAGAAGAATCAAACTCTATTCCGTACGAGTGACAAATAGAAGTACAGCGTTAAAAAAATACATCAACCATTCAAAACATTCCTTATATTAAACATAGCAAAAAAAATAATAATAAAAGGCAAGGAAAGGTTTCTTTCCGTATTAAAACGCGATATCCGATTCCGTATTATACTCGACAGCGCCTGAAAGTGAACGATGGTAACGTAATTATAAAAAAAACAAATTGCAACGTATACGGAGAAAACAGTACCAGATTCACAAACAAACAGTATATACGATCACTGAAAAAACTCAACCGTTAACTAACGCCATTGTACTAAACCTATTACAGTTTTTCTCCATTTAACCCGAACAGCTCGGCACTGAGGATATTTACACTGAGACTTAGTAGGAAGCAACGACACGATTAGTCCTTAACGTTATATGCACATTGCTTAAATACTAATTGCATGTCTGAACGGACTCGATGAGGTGAGCGAAGTTGCCCCATAGTATAGGACCGGAAGTACACACCGTGCCGCCGCCCCGCGACTCTTGTGGGAGCTGAAATTATTATTAAGTTATAACTTGCAGTCAGCCTATAGAACGAACTCAAATACTTTTTTTTATTTTTTGAACCGATGAGACATGCGGAATGTTCATCTAATGGTAAACGATAATGGTAATCCTGTCCAATAAAATATAGCGTTAGTTAATATAATATTGAACCACATCGCAGTAGTCGCCTTGAGACACAGGATGTTAAGCCTCTTTATCTCAGTAACTGCACAAACTACAAACTTTTCTAGCAGTAACACAATATTTGTGAACTAATGTTTAGCAGCAAAAACAGCAGCTGCGGTGGTGCGTATTGGTATATGGTAACCATGCCAGCAGTTTAACACCATCATTAACATCAAAGTCCTCACAGAATTACACATCGATTATTCTCAAGCTCGCCACATTCAGCGATTTCTCGCGACCCATAGTCGGTTTTTAAACAACAAAGTGAACAGTAAGGAAACTACTGAATTCTCACCGCTCTGTTGATGTCGCCGACGCACACCCAATAGTCTGCTACTTTGGTGTCTTGACTGTTGTGCATCTTATGCGCGACCGCTACCGCCCACTTGGAGTGATCGTTGTGGGAAGTGAATGACATCTTCGCGATGGGGAACTTCAGGCGCTCGATGTTTCGCACTCTGTCGATTAAATACATACACCTTGTGAAGTGAAATGAGCTAGAGAAACCAACACTCGAAAAGGATTTTGTTTTATTCACAATGAGATAACACTTGACTTTAATTTCACAAGTTGTTAAGTGTCACAGGGGCCGTGAGCGGTCTGCTTACTCACACAGATTACTCTGGCTGTCATTTGTTGAACACAGCAATGCTGTTATGGCGGCAGAGCATATTACAAGGGCGATAGCTAGCCAGAAGGGTTCGAAAAACTCAGTATTAACCAAACTCCACTCCTCCGTGTTACAAGGCAAACGCCACTGAGGCTGTTGTAAAACATGTTATTCATAATGATTTCTTATATTTTACGGATCAACATCCGTAAAATTGAGTTTTAATAAACATGTTATTCAAATTACCTTTTCATTTCAAAACTTAAAAAAAAGGTTAAATAAAATATTAATACGGGTTTGCTATTTTACAGGCTCTTGTAGTTATTTTAAAATCTTGTTATCCTATTATTGGGTAACATTATTTTTTGTTATTCTGTCACGGCTAATCCCTCTATACGTTCAAAACATTTGCTCACTGAAAATTCCTTGTGCACTCTGAATCCAGTGTCCCAGGTCCGTTCGTCCACGATTCGACGAGGAGGTCCGATTGCAACACCTCCGCAACTAACCCACTGTACAGGTCATCATTAAACATCGCACTCTTTGCGAACGACAAGAACTTTCGCCCTACTAGCGTTTCAAAACTTTCTATGTGATACCTGAAATAATTTAACTGTATGTAATTCAACAACAGAGGCCGTTATACCCCAATTTGTAAGACGTTCGCGAGTAGACGCGAGGTTCGATCCCCACTGACCATGAGTTTTCGATGAAGGAAAACTTCATGAGAATACGGACATGTTGACTTGTGAGAGAACGCCCAAAGGTCCCCAGTAGCGATAACAATAACACTGTTTATTTGTAATTCAATAATTGTTACCAAACCAATCTCCCTAGGGCAGGTTCGAAAAAATCCAACCTTCAAATAAACTCCACAAAATGAGGCCCCGGAATCGAACCTGAGAGGCAGTTAAAATAACATTGATTGTATCAAAACAAACATTGATTAGTTTCAAATATAGTTCATAATGTATACAAAGCTTGGCATAGTCATCACATTCCAATACATTATGATTCAGCAATTGATACATTCTCATGTTTTCATGTTATCTGAAACATAAATACAACAATCCTTAGTGACTCACCAGGGCGACGCGTCAATCGTTTTGTTATGCACCACGTCAACTAAATTCGGTAGCTCACTATCGAAGTCCTGTGGCATGTGGTAGTATACTATCATGGGCTCGTTATATTTCAATTGGGTCGCAATCTGGTTCAGCGTGGAGGTCTGAACGGAGACGCATAAGAAAGACTGTCCATACTTCGTTCCCGTTGTGGGATAATTATACGACGACACATTCAGCCCGTGTACTGGAAAAAAAGATACTTCTAGTGTTAATATGTTAATTGTGTAAAGTACTTGTTACATTCTTGTCGTCTTCCTCTAAGGAGACTTAGAGATATAACTAACAGACACAAAAAAAAAACAAAAGTAACAACAAAAATATTGTAGCATTGACTAATAACTTTACGAAATAAATCTAGTTTATGAAGCAGTATAATATTTATTACCTTCTAATAAAGCCCATTCTTAAATTATTAATTATGTTGTATGATAGAACCAAAATATACTTACTGTCCGGCAGTGGAGGAAACCTTGGAACAGAATGGACTAACCAAAGTGCAGTGAACTTGTCGCCTAATATGACGCCTTTTGTATGACCACTCTCAACTCTAGACTTCATGAACTTTGAATGCATTTTACACATTTCAGCCAAGTCGTAATCATCGTAGTATTTATCACCAAGCTTAAATTTCTTGAATTTTTTCACTCCGGCTTGATTCATTTGACCTTTAATTTTTTTAGAAATATTTATTTCATTATTTTCAATAATAGCAAAAGACTAAAAATGTTTTAACAGATTTCCTTAATAAGCTTTAGTTACTGTACTCTAACTGCACAATATTGTTTGGCCTCGGATAATAGCTATGGTCTGCTTTTTAAACCTATCAACAATTTAATAAAATAAAGTACATTGTATTGAAATAGTATATATTAATAAAATTGTTGATGCACCACAAACAATAGATATTCATTGTTAGTTGTGTATTAACTTTAATGAGGATTCTGAACATAATTTATATTTTTTAACTTTTATAAGTTTCAGGTTTTCAAAAATTTAAAAAGAATAATCCATAATATAAAACCTCTTTTGCTCTTGGAGTACATTTCCGCAACAGACTGAAGTATATCTGGCTGATGCTCAGTAGCAGGGGGCTGATCATTGTATACTAATGAAATTATATTTCTATCCTGAAAAAGATAATGACATCACAGTTAGGGAGTGATAATAGAAAAGGTAAGATGCTGAAAAAACTCATGGCTATGAAACATAAGGTGTAGACCAGTATCACCAATGCAGAGCAACTGTTCCATGTGGTTCAAAATAGGCAGAAATTTGCAAATTTGATGGCCAATCTTCAATAATGGAAGGGGACTTTAAAAAGAAGATAAAAAATCTAAAATTAAAAAAGAATTATCTCTTGTTTAACAACCAAAACATATCTAAATTTACTTATAACACAAAAAAAGACAAAGATGATATAAATATTGAAATCTTCATCTTACTTGGTACAAGGGCATTAAGGTTTTTCCAACCATAGATCGTGAGTCACTAATGGCTAGATCTGACATGATCCATCCTCCTCTAAGCTTTGATGGAGTAAGATACATATATGCAACACCTCTTCTAACTAAAGGGTTTAAGTGATTCTTCTCCCGGGGCAATTTGTACACATAAAACCTGTAGTTAACAAATATATATTCTTTAATTAAACACAGTGTGCAACTGTTTACTCACAATTAACTCTAAAAACTAATAAACAATTTGCTTTAAATAGTGAATGTTGAAGTGCAATTAAATATTTTTTTACAGAAATTAACCGCTAAAGTTTGTCTGATAATTTTAATTGTATGATTTTATAAAACTAATATTTTACAAATACACCCACGCAAACCATTGTGTATTGTTATTAGAATTTAATAAGAAACAGCTATTCTAAAAAAAATTATTATTTAAGTTGTTTTGAGAAAACCAGACTCAAAATACAACCCTTTGTTATAAACAACGTTAAAACGCGTAGTGAATCATTCAAAGATTTTAATTATTCTAAAACCAACAAAAATAACTCACCAATCAACCGGTTCTCCCCTTTCATTTCTGCACTGAGGTGTCAAACTTAGGCACTCAGTAAAAATTAATGAAATAACCACCAGTAACGTAAATTGGTGCATCGCGATACGTGTTTACTTCATGGAAGAATCCCGCGAAGTAATAGGAGACTCAGGAAGTTCGCATTAGAGTTGTTTATGATGTCATGCAATATGATCATAGAATGTATCTACAAAGACTGCAAACAATAATTTGTTTATAAAACATTGACAAATTGTTTCCTTTCACATATACAAATTGTAGTGACGAATCAGATCGAAAGTCATTAATGAATTGTGCCATATTTATATACAAATTTTTGCTATAAATTTTTTTCCTATTGTTTACTAATCCAAATGACATGTGTCAAATTGAATGTTTATTTCATAACGTATATAACGTAGTGATTACTTGCTCAGTGGTTTATAATGTAAAGTTATAGAAAATAAAAAAATTAACAAGAAGTTTAAATATACACTTCAAAAACATTTTATTTTTGAAAAAAAAAAGTTTAAAACCGTAAAGTAAATATAAATCACAAAATGGAAATATATATAACTTAAAAAATAAAATTGGTAGTTGTAGGTTGTAGCGGTGTTTCCTAATTCATACATACTTTTTTCCTTTATAAATATTGTTATTATTTCAGGTTCTTTTTTCGGACTTGTGTCGTGCACATTCCATCTTGAAAGTTAAAGAAGAAATAATGGCACTTCCCAACATTTTCAATGTAGGACAATATTAAATGTTGGGATAAATAAAAACATATATTCCATTAATCCATTGATTATTTGCTTGGTCTAATAAATTATATAGTTTTAAAACAATGCCAGCTTTCACACTAAGGTTAGTTGGTAGAAAACTAAATGTAAGTTAAGCTCCTATATACTACTCCTATTTCGAAAAAAAATATTTTTATGTAAGTGAAATAAAATAAAATTACTACCCATAATCTGTAATTACCTTAACGATTACTACTTCACCTAATAATTGTATTAAAAAAGACATTCATCATAACATTATAAATTATATCAGTTTTTTAAATATTACAAATATGTCATTGTTCATAACAATCAAAATAAAATTGATACGTGTTGTGTTATAGACATTAAATTCACGGATAACGTATTATTGCTGCAAGTGAACAATTCAGATTCAAAATATTCAATTATTACACAACTTATGAATAGAGCTGCTTGCTAATTTGAATACATCTACAAAAAGTAATATGGAAAGACATAACAACTTTTAATATTTGTTAGCATTCTATTGGTGTTAGGTCTCTGTTCTAGGAGAATATCTAGGTTTAACTGCACTGGCTATCTGCTATACCGCTGCAGCGACTACATCTACCTCTAAACAGTGCAAACATTACTATTTTGGTTTGAAGAACGTTGAAGCTAGTAAAATTCTTGGAATAACAAAACTAAACACATTACACAAGGGGATGTGGCATAGTTTTTATCATACTAGTGCCCAAGGGCAGATCCAGCTTTGGCGCCAGGAGAGCGGGGGGGTCACATAGTCGTGGTCAAGTCCTAATGGTAGGAATACATACTAATATTTCATGTTCGTAAAACTGTAGGAAAATCTCCTTATCTCTGCTTATAATATAAAAGAAAAAACAAATATGTTGTTGTATATAAAAAATTATTATAGTTGAAAATAAAATATGATTTATTAAAATTTTATAACAATAACAGATGAAACAACAAAAACATATAATGGAAGACATATTAGTAAAGATTTCAGATACAAAAATAAATGCTATAAAACCGTTTTGCTTATGGTAACATTTTTACTTAAATTATTGTTGAGTAGGCATGGATACGGCTGCTTTAGAGTGTGATACATCACTCTGTCTCCAAAAAGACACTACTGTCTTTAACTCAGTATAGAAGTCAATTCCTTGTTTGCCGCAAAAATGATTGGTTCCAAGGAAACTGCCCCGTGTACCAGTGAATGAGAACATGGACAGTGGCACTGGGATTGGCACATTAATACCAACTTGTCCAACATCAATCTCAGATGAGAATTTTCTTGCTGTTGCTCCATTAGTGGTAAAAATTGCTGTTCCATTTCCATAAGGATTTGAGTTTATCATTTGAATGGCGTCATCCAAAGTGTCGACAAATAAACAAATTAATACAGGTCCAAATATTTCTTCCTTATAGCATTCCATGTTTGGTTTTACATCAGTTAGTATTGTTGGCCCAACAAAGTTGCCTTTCTCAAAACTTGATACCTTTACACCACGTCCATCAAGCACTAATTTAGCACCTTGTTTGACTCCTGCAAATATTTAAAAAATGTATCAAACATTCAGACGATATAAAACTGCCTCAGTGACATACCAAGTGCTTGCCTTGTATCAATGATTCAGGGTGCATATGTTGTGACTTTTTTAAAAAACATGTTTTTTTACAATTAGTACTTTTTATAACAATTTTTTGTCAGTTTAGTTTAATTTTAAGAGTGAGTATAAAAATTATTAACCTGATTCAACAAGTCTAAGAATCCGTTCCTTTGCCTTGACGGAAATGACAGGGCCGACGTCTGTGCCTGGTACATGACCGGCGTTCACCTTCAAAGCTTGCGCTCGATTTATAAGGTCTGGAATCCATTCTTTAGCTTCACCTAAAATTAAAAAAACCTATATAGTTTATCACGTATTTCAAGTAATATGTCGTGGCACCATCCGGCTACAGAAATAGGCGCTGCAGTGATGTAGCTTTCTAAATAGTGTCTGCAATAGACACTTACCATGGGTATTCCTTTTTTGTGATTTGTAAAGGCTTAAGGACTCACCGACAAACACTGCGGTGCTTAAAGCCATACAACGTTGTCCAGCCGCACCAAATGCCGCGCCTGCCAGCTGGTTCAGCGTGTGCTCTTTATTTGCGTCCGGCATTATGACGCCATGATTTTTAGCGCCCATATTGCTTTGAACTCTTTTGCCTGTAAAAATATAGAAATGTCTATAATTATTACTGTATGTTTCATAATTTGTAACGATATTTACAAACATTGTAATATTTGGTATATTCTCGTTTTCTACATGTGCATAAGGTTGTGTTTGTCTTGAAATGCCTTTTCTGATGTATCAATTTGCTTTCTCATAAGCAATTCTTTGACTAGTCTCAGAGCAGTCGTTATATTGAGCTAAAAATGGTTTGTGCCTGGTAGGATAAGCAGGTACTACAGATTGTCTAGTTATGAAACTTTGAGCATTATAGCCAGTATTCTTAAGTTGGTTGAGAATGAGTCAATCATCTTTTTGTTGACCAATGTATAATCTAATTAAACATTCAATATGGTCTCATAACAACGTAATTTTTTTAGAGTATGTTAGGAACATCAAACAATATTAGAAATAAAATAGAACTGGAGACATTTAATGATCCTCAAAACACAATCTGATCTAGTTTTGGGATTGTTAGTAGTTATAACAGGATTTAAAACTTTAATAAGGATTTTTTAAAGATTATTCTCTAATCAAGTCTGTCAGTAAAAAAACAGAATTTAACACATTACCGGCTGCAGAACCTCTTGTATATATGTGCTTGCCGGCTCCGTCTCCACCAACAAATGAAAGAGCTTTAATATCAGGATGGTCACAGAAGAAGTTTACGGGATCATGTGTCCCATGTACTACCTAAAATAATAATTGGTATATGTATATTGTCAGATTCAGGCGTGCAGAACCAATCATTGTGAACAACTTCGGCAGAGGCCTTACTCCAGCAGTTGTATATGAAGGTCGCCAGAAACCATTGAGTGAGAATTGGTTTGGAGAAAAAGACATATTTCTCAATGTTGCGACCTGTTTTTTTAATAAACTTGTATTAGTTTATTAAAAAGAACTTGTCTAACAAATTATTACAACATTGTATGGTTTTATATAAACATTTTATTTATTATATTTAATTATCTTTATTGAAAAGCCAAGAATTCTTTTAAGGAATGACTACCACTAAACTGCACTTGGGTAGTGTGGTGGATAAACTACATTGACTGTCTAATTGTCAAAGCTCCTAATCCCAGTAATGGAATTATTAAGAGAGCAGTTTTATATGTTGTCTGAAAATAATCCATACTAAATTTATTAAAGCTTATAATTCATCAAAGTTTAAATTCATAAATAACGACTAAATAGTACTAACATTGACAAGACCAGGTGGAGCTCCAGCTTCTTGTAACAGTTCCATCATTAACAAAGTCGCTCCAGGGTCTTGCTCGGAAGGTTTGATAAGGCAAGTATTGCCAGTAACTATTGCTGGTGGAAACATCCACAGAGGTATCATCACTGGGAAGTTGAACGCAGCAACACCTGAAAATTTACTTAGTTGAAAAAAATTATTAAAACAACTGATCCATTAATAAATAAAAAATTTAACGTCCACAATCTATATTATATTTTATCTAAAATGGCTAATACTTGATCACAACCTTAGAGGGTGTAGTGACCATGTCATGTATATTGAATGTCCTTGCCCAGAATACTTAGCGGCGCTATTATGGAGACAGATTTACATAAATTAAATGGTGTTAGATATACAGGAGCATTTGTAAAAACCCTACCACCAACTAAAGTTATATGAACCAGCTAATCTACAACCACTTGAATAAATTCTTTCCTTGGCAATTAGAATACCAATGTATTTTTTAAGGTAAATTTAAAAATACTATATCATCTTAAAATACTTTTTACATATAACACTGACCAGCAACAACACCAAGTGGTACTTTGTAACTATGTGTGTCCATGTCCTTGGCTATGTTTTGGATGCAATCCCCAAGTTGCAATGATGTGATGCTGCAGCACTGCTCCACTGATTCTGTAAAAATAGAGGTAAGAATTACTTAGACTAAAATTTAAATCTGTGTACAAATATTATAATAACAGTCAGTTTTTCACCACACTAAGAATGTAAGTTCTTCAAAACTATGTATGTAATTAATTATCCCTAAAAAAATCTTTTAAATTTTTCCGCTTTTTTAAAGGCTCGTAATTAAAAAAAAATTTACCTATATGAATTAAGAAAAAAGTAATAAATTAAACACAGTTATCAATACATTTTAATAATGGGATGGCAAATGCACTTTGAATTAGACAAACATCCATAATATTTCCATTACAATTGGCCAAAAAGAAATACCTTTTGATTTTGTTGTTTACAAAAATTCTTTTATCAACATTACATTAATATTTTAAAATAAAGGAGATATGTGTTGTTTACATGTTCCAACTTGATAACTTATCTTACTGCTAATCATAGTTTTAGCAAATAATGCAAATGATAATGGTTACATCACTGAAGGCAACAAATGTTTTATTATTTTATTGTGTTCTGAACAGAGAACCTGTCAATACTTCAAAAGCAGAGGTGGATCAACAAAAGGTCTTTAGTGGGTATATAACTCTGTATAACCCTGACTTTTCCAGATGCCGAAGGCAGGGTATCTTACCAGAGATCTAACTCCCGTACTCATCCCTGTTTCCAGTAAAATATATGTACAGCATACATTTAGATTGATGTTATTGTTTTGCTGCTATGATAATAATATTTATTATTTTAAATTTTAACATTAACTATTGATTACTACAAAAACAATATGTATATAAGTTCAGATATAAACGAGCCATTTGCAAGTTTTTTACCACTAGACTATTGATTTGTAGTAAAGAAGAGCACAAAAAGGTATTGCTTACGAATTCCCCGTAGCACATCTCCCTCAGCATCAGCGATAGTCTTGCCTTGCTCCTCTGTGATTTTTGCAGCCAACTTGCTTTGATTTTCGCGAAGAAGACGTGCAAACCTACATACATAATAGTTGTTTGATGTTTGTTAAATTCTGTCTTAAATTATATTTTTTTCTTATATCGTTTTTTACATGTACATTCACTTTAACACAGACACAATATCTTAAAACCTTTAGTAGACTTATGATTATTAAATGTCATGTGGATTCCAAATTTGACAAAGCTACTCCATGTGAATACCTGCTACTTCAGCTAGCGAGTGGCATCATTGGTCATGTCATACTATTATCAAGTTCTGAATACTTAATTATTTAAAAAAACTTTAATTGTATTGTGTAATCTTTTTTGGGGTCCTTATAAATAAATAAACAAATAACTTACTTGAACATAAGCTGTTGTCGGGTCATAATAGTACTTTGGCTCCATGATTTATATGCTTTTTTTGCTGCTTGTAATGCTGTATTAAGTTCTTCCTTAGTTGTTTCGGGTACTCTAGAAGTGTTTGTGAAAATTGAATTTACAAGGCAAGATGTAACAAAATTTGAATTTGCAATCCCAAATTTGGACTCTGTACACATAGCAATTAGTCTATTTGGGCCAAATTGTATATAATTAATAACATTTTCCTTTGTAGCTCTACACTCAAACTTTTATATACATAAGTGTAATTGCATAAGTCACTAACTGATAGAATGCAAAAAACAGATATTTTAAAAAACTTAAGGAATAAAACAACTACATTCTTTTTCATAAGTAATTTTCAATGTTGTATATATCACTACCACTAATTTTAAATAAACAAAAAAACTAAAGCTAACAAAACAACATTTAGGCCATGGTGACTGTTTCAATTTAGTATAAAACCTCACTATTTTATTTTGCTTTAGTATATATTGGTTGGAAAATTAAGTCCCATGATAATAGCAAAGGCAGGTTAAAATAAAAATTCAATTATATTGTAATAAAATTCAGCCAAAAGAGATAGTCTCTTGTCTTCAAATCCATGGATTTTATAAAATTTCTAACTTAATCATATATCATCAAATTATTTTTATGTAGTTCTTACATTTCTATCCATACAGGAATTATAGTTTATGTCTTTACCTGCCTATAACTTCATTTGTTGCTGGATTTGTTAATTCAATCCATTTGCTCGTTTTTGATTCCACAAACTGCCCATCAATGAACAACTTAGTACTGGGTGCAGAGCTACTGTATGCTCTACGAAGGATAACCCGAGACTGAAAAAGTATAAAGCATTTAATATGATGTTCGTATCTTAATTATAATACTTATTTTAGATTTTATATCACTTTATTATTATTTTTGAGTTAGTAATACGCAATTACTATAAACGGTATCACGTCCACAATTACAACAAAAGTTTTACTAATGAATAATAAATAGATGTGTAATACTTTAAGTGACAAATTATTCCACTGCGCAAAATCAATCCATCCGACTGGATAATATAAACAGTAGTAATTATAATTCCGATAAATGTGACCGTATTCATTTTTAAATTCTCTTTATGGAGCGCAACTTATTATCAGTTTATCCGTAATTGGTTTGTGTGTAAAAATTAAATGTATTGACTAACATTGCCTATTAATACTTCACAACATCAATTTATTTATATTATGTATGCACTCACACTTACTTCGTATTTAAATAATTTCAACATTGTGGAAGCCTCAGTGAGTTATGATAAAATACGGGCACTAAACATCGGACAGTTATCAGATGGATGTATAGCTAACCAAGCAAACAGTAGTAATTAAAATACAAATGTGGAGTCCTGACCTTCAAACGATAAAATTATTCAGATCCGGCGGTTGTCGTCAAGTTGACTGTTTTTAATAACTTTTTTATTGATAACGTTCCATTTCAACAGTCACTTAAAAAATTTAGACTTAATGATTAATATTTAAGTCAAGCAGAAAAAAACGTTTTTGCACAAATACTTATTAATTTGATATAGTTTTATTTTTTAATTTAAATATTTTTGGTTGAGACATGTCAGCTAAATTTTTGAAAATTATTGTCAAGGTAAACAATAAAATGTAATGACAAACTTTTCACTAAAAACCACAGACCTGTAAAAGGAAGCAGACCTTTGGCAGCGAACAGATTTGCGGTTCAAAATAAAAGATATTAGTTAGCCTGGACCTATTGGATAGTAATGAGTAATTTTATTGCAGAATTCTATTGCTATTTATAAATTTTAAAAACATTGACAATTTTCTCAATAGTTTCACAAAATTTACCAGAAATCAATCTGAATAGAATGACTGCATACAATTTGTAACTAATATAATGCGCCACCACATCACTTTCCCCCAAGACCGTCCGGTCTTGCTGTGCGATGAGTGTTGATCCGCTTTTGAAACATGGACATTTTCAGTGAAGTCAGGGAATATGCTGGTAATGCAGTTGTTGCAGTAATAGGATCCTCCAGGATGTAAGTCGGTTTCAGTCGGTCCACGCAGACAATGTTCTGTATTGCGGCGAGTCTGATGACTTGAGATTTTTCCCCTTTCTCGAGCACAGGATGCGGTCTGGAGCAGTGCGGAATAAGTGGCTTCGCGATTGCATTGTCCTCAAACAAGACTAGGAGTTGGATCTTTAAGCCCTTCTGTGTGAAGATTGGCGTTTTGTTGGGCTTTGTGAGTCAGGCTGTAAACGATTGATGTGCTCCCTTGGCTGGTGTACGGATCTGTCATGGTGGGGCAAAGGCAAAGTTTTAAATAACGTAACATTTAATCTACAGTAACTATAAAATATTGTGATTTTTTTCTTCATGCGTATTTTGTGAAAAAACTATTTCACCATTTCATTATTTTACAATATAAAAGACCGATACTTACTTCAGTATAGTCTACAATATAATTATAATTATTTAATGAGTCAAATTATTAAAATAGTGATTAAAAGTTTTTTTAAAGTTGTTAAAAAAATAAATAGTGTACTTTTGCTATACAATTGAGATAGTAAACTTTTTTTTAATGTAGTTTTCTGTAATTTTCAAAACGTTTGCAGTCTTTTCTGACAGATGGCACTATTAAAAAAAACTTACAGTGTAAGTTATAAAATTGTCAATTTATCAAATCACTACAGTATGGTTGCATCACCTCACAGAGAATTTTATTTGTTTATTTTTTCATTCTACGAAGCAACTCGATAAGACGTTCACCTTATAGCAAGTGATACGGATGCTTATAATAATGTGGCGCTAGTTACGATGATAAACACGGCCCCACATCGCCTTCTGACATAAAACGACTACACTACCGTTTTGCGGCAGAAATAGTCGTTGCAAGTGATACCTACCTAGACGATCTCCGGCAACAGTCCTACCACCAGTAACTTTATTGAAAGAGCTATAGATATTTTTAATTTATAGCAACGATGCAATTGTTGACTAATTTATAAATACAAGCGTCCTTCATAATTTGCGTCTTATTTTAATAAGACCCACATCCGGTGGGGTTGTTGGGAGCGGGTTACAAAGACTCTGTTCATATTTCGAACACTGCTCGCACTGTGTTGATAAGCTAACACTTGATCAAACAAGCACTACAACGATATACTATAATAACGAGCCGCTGTTGACGCCGTTCCCCTTCATGAAATGATTTCACGTAATCTTTACGACTCATCAAAGTATTAAGACTTGGTACACTGTTTCGATGGATTTTTAACTTATTTTTAGATAGAAATAGATATAACACAATATTTTTGTTGGCCTATCGTAGAATATTTAGGGAAATCCAAGACGACAACGAACTTACAAATAGATTTAAAATGGATTATTTCTGCAAAACAGTTCATTAGCAACATTCGATATATCTAAAAAAAATTGAGTACTCTTCCGAGAAAAGTCCTATTTGTAAATGAAAATATTTGTATGTTAAGGTAATTTATTTTATAAATACTAGTTTCATAAATACCACATCACCCTCGTCTCTTGCGTTCACTACATTAGCTATACTGCAAAATGTTTGCATATCTTTGCCGTCTCCAGCAAGAGTCTACTACTAGTTAGGATTGGTTTTACATTCGAACAAGTTTTTATCGTATGTATCAAATGTCAATTATTTTATAATGATATTTAAATATAAAAAGGTAGATAGAATATATATGTGAGACTTTTTAGATCTTATCTTAATACAAATTCGATATATTTGAACAGATACAGTACTGGAAAAACGAATCACGTACATACACATAACGTATACAAGGTTAATGACACTTCACTACAAATGCCTTAGTCATTTGACGTCCGTAACTGTTTACAATTTTCATTAAATGTTTAATTTTAAAATTTACCTTGTAAACGATGTGTTGAGAATTGCATACAATACAAGGTCACTACTAATTATTTTTGTTTAACATTCGCTTAGACCATTCCTGTTGCGACGTCTGTGTTAACGATTCAAATCATCGATTGTAAAATTATACTCATGTAAAACAGATGCTGTTGGTTAAAAATCTAAATTAATTATCCAGAACTGCTTCGAAATTAAGCAAAAAGTAAATCAAACGTCTCTTTGTTAGCTTCCATCGTTCTCATGCATAACACTTATGTACTTTTGTCAGGTATTCATGGAGTATAAATGATTTTTTGAATATATTAGACATAACGTTCTCCGATTCATAAATTATTCAGTTCATTGATAAGTTATTCAGTGGATAGATAGATTACTTATTGATCAAAACAATATAATATTGTTAATATGTTATGACAAGAATAAATTGTGCGCAAAAGTTAAGTGTAGCGATAATGACGCAGAATAGCAGCCAGCACCGATAAGTAAAGAGTACATGCTATTTCTGTCACGTTCCCCAACCGACATGGTCGCACTGAATAATTAAATCTTACCTTATACTGAAATGCGTGAAAATAAGATCGCTGCTTGTGCATACGCATAGGTTGCCTGATAAGAGCAGGCCGATGACCGAGCTATCGGTCATATGAAGCGGTCCGCCGTGGCAAATGACTTACGCATTTACAAAAGATGTGTATACTTACAGCAACATGCTATAGAGTAAGTACAGTCGGAGCTTTAAAAGCCATTTTGGATTTTAAAAGCAAAGTGAACGGGTACATTATATTGAAATATCAGTATTGTATATATTGTATTATGTATACAGGACGCAAATTACCCAAATTCTTAATTATGGAGTGCCATTTTCAAATTGAAATTGTTCGTTTGGAGAGAACCATGTCTATTATCTGCTGTGATCGAACCATATCTTTAACAGTTTTCCGGGTGCTCGTCGCATCCGAGGATCTTGCCATAGAGAGCCAATTTGGAAACTGGTTTAGAAGTCATCTCCGTAGATAGCTGAAAAACGAAATTTTCCTTCGCACGACGACTTTGCTGGCTACTTTAAGTACTTTTGAGGCGATTTACCCAAATTACAATAATTAAACTTAGTGTTCCATTATTCGATTCTTTCATACTTTAAAGTAGTTGTTTAATTTTATTCTATACTGTTACATTAGCGTAATAAGAAACTTATATTTAAACTACCAAATACTTATGTAACTTTTAAGTATTAAACGGCGTAGGCGATATACTAATCGTTAAACTCACCAATATGGCTGCCATTAATTCAGCGATGTTTGATTAACATTGCGGGATTACGTTACTTATTTTAGATTTTATCTCTCTTTGATATTGATGGTCGTAGATGGACGTGCATGTACATCTTGCTTGCTTTGTACAGTTAAGTTTTTTAAAAACAAAGTAAATTAATACTCACGACTACGTTATTAAATATTTTACGTTTATATAAAGAAAATATTATTGTAAATCTTTGTAAATGTATTAAGTCGTTGTTCCTATAGCTTATTGAACAAATAAATAGTTTCTTTTTCTTATCATTGCTCAATAAAGGCTTTATTTAAACTTAATGTGCTAATTTAATTTCAACTCAATTTAATAGAAAATCAGTTCCTTATAAAGAATACTGATTGTTTATATATTCATTTTCATCTCGGTAATATGGGTATGACATGACATCTTTGTGTTTAGCTGCATAAATTTAATTTGATATGTTAATAAAAAAGTAACCAATGACTTAATATCAACGTATATGTGACGCCACAGTGTCTCGCCAAACTTGTCAATAACAATATTCATTTAAGGAGAACCTTACTTTTTCCTTTTAACATTTTCAAACATTACAGTTTTGCATTATAAGGAAAGGACCATGACTATGTAAAATACAACCGTAAACACCGGATTATTCATGAACTTAGTATATAGAATATTTAGATACGTAACTAATAACGAAAACGCGATGAAAGAGATAATCGGTCATTGTTTCCAATACGTTAGCATTACAGGATATGCTTATCTACTTAATAATCGCGAATGAAGAAGGCTGAGGAGATAGCCTCGATTGCGTAAAATTTATGAATAAAACTGTTTACCTAATGTTCTTATTTAATAGATTAACATTAACAAAGTTTCTTATGTATTATTTTAGAGTTAAAATATTAATACAAACTAGTTAAACAAGCTCATGTATAGATGCCTCTTTTTATTTTACCTGTTTTAATAACTCCACCGAAGTGTTATCAAAAAAATAAAAAAAAAAACCTGTTGAATTCTCCTAATTATTCTATTAATCAATAACTAAGGTTCAATATCATGAAACGTTATCGTTATAAGTTTGAAAATATTTATGAAATAAAATTCTGTCTTATAGGTTTAGACTAATACAATGTGATTTTGAATATATTTTAAAAAGTAGGAAGCGGATAAAAGCAAAGAGGCCGTTGCCAGTGCAGATAGTTCGTTTTCAGGCACAATTACCGGTAATGAAATCGACTTATCCAACAAAAGCATCTCGCAATTAGCGTGCGCCTGCTATCAACACACAATCTCTACGCAGCAACATGACGTACTCTATTTCAGGAACGGGTCGACGACCATTGTATCGCTCATTTAGCTATAAACAAAGTTTATCGAACGCACTCACAACAATACAATAGAATGGCGACAATAAAACCGCCTACAATAACCGCGAGGCAGTTTTCCAAGCGATATTAGAGTAGTTATTCACTACACGGAGCTTTAATGGCGGTGTGGTATGCGATTGAACCAAAAGAAATGTTTGTAAACATCGCTTCGTAATATCAACGCTTTATAATCGTCTAGACAACATTTTTCAACTAGGTATTAGCCTACATACAGGTACTAATCGTACGGATGTTTTTGTTACGTGTTTACGCTTACTCGATTTTAATGCAAAAACGCATCAGAAGAAAGAAAAACATCACAAAAAGTGTAGAACGTAATACGTAGAGGAATTTAAATTAAGACTAAATGTTTAAATTATTAAGAGCAGTGATGGAGCGAGATTTATATTTGTACAAATCTGAACGGACGCCAACTGTCTGTTTCTATCTCTTTTTGGTTTATGATTAATAAAACTGCGGTGCTAATAATATGCAAAAGTTGAAATGTCCAACTAAATGGAATTATAGAACAGTAATTTACTAAGCAACAAGGTTTCAATTCAAAAATTGTTATATAATAGGACTACCGAAGAGATTAGTCCTTTATATATCTATTCATCAGCGTTGAGAACAAGTTTTTCAGATGTCCGAATGCCATATAAATGGTTTAACAGTAAAATTCACAGTTCACTGATATTCAGTTCTTCCTGTAGCTTAAATGTAAGAATTAAATAATATTACATTAAATAATATTATTCTAAGATTACTGATATTTTTATTTGAGAGTTTTACAGATTCTTTCATGTTTCAACTTCTTTGTCCAAAGATCCCTTCGAATATCGCTATGAATTATACACAACCAGTAAAAATGAGAATGACGCCACGAGGCAGTTAAAGTAAATATGGCAGCACTTGTGTAAACAAATTATGCCCTCGTTACGATGGACAGAACTACCGTATTTGAGGAAAATGTATACAGAAGTAATTAAATATCGTCATTATTATTATATTATTACTAATTTACTTTTGATCGTTGTTCACATAAATAATTATAATGAATAATGATATATTTGTTACATTTATTTTGTGTTTTACGAAGCCACAAGTCATATGGTAAAAAGGCGCTAGTTTGTTTTCATAGCACCTTATTGAGCTCGCCGCTTAAAGACATTTTTGGTGATACGTCTCATTATTCCTGTTATGCTACTAGCTGTAAGGCTCTTTAATATGGAACACATTAAAGTTTACACATTTTTCTATAGTAGCAGAAACAGGTTCTGCGGACCTTCGCGAGAAACACAAACTAGAATTGAAAAAGAAAGATGCTGTCAAGTTGCAATTACTACGAAATAAACATTGATTCGATAAATAATACCAAATACTTGTGGTTAGTAAAAAACATTTAAGAAAACTTGATCGGGGTAAAAAAGGTATAACAAGTTAAGTTTTTATTGTTGTAAATGAGGTTCAGTCTATAATATCCATAAAGAATAATGGCGTCTGAAGCGTCAATATAAAGTGCTTTCTTCAAATACGTAGCTGATGAAGTTACACAGGTGATGCAGCACTCGCTTGTTTGATCACTGCATACCGGCCGGCTCCTAATGTCGCGACATGTTTATCCACTATAAACAAGTTCACAGGAGTTATGACATCCTCACGAAGCTGTGTGCGACGTGAAATGAGTACAAATTGTAAAAAGCTAATATGGTATTCAATCTACTTAGAGAAAAAATACATTATTTATTTTAAAAATTGTTACACATGGATCAGTGTTTTTTTATTTCATTTGTCTGCAAAATGAAACCTTTTTAAACATTTCCGTTTACCATTTACACCGCAGGCTCCATTCAAGGGCCACATGTGGAATACTTTGGATGATGTTTTTTTGGAATCCGCTTGACAGTAAATTTGCCATGTTCCGGTTGTCAACGAAGAATATTCTTTTAACATAATTTACGTGATCGAGCAAGCGCATTGTAGTTAAAAAAACAATTGCACTTATTGCTCTAGTTGGGTGATGAGTTACAGAAAACTACAATCGCGAATACAAATTGACTGAAGTTTATAAAATCACTGATATATTAATATAATATGTAACTGTAAAATGGAAACTCTTTGATACAACCTTGTATGGATTTAAATCTTCGTCCGTTAGATTGCGAGTTCGACAACTTTAACATTGAAATATCACAGCATGTAATGTACAAGATACTACGCGTACACGATGACGTACGATTGTTATATGTAGGAAGTAAATGGATAAATAATTCAAGTCCATGCAATAAATTCATGATAAAGCCAAGTACGGGTTTTAATATGTAACTACATGCCTGTAAATTCACTGGCGCATGTGGCAATAATAATCAATGAGCGCGCATATGTTGTAGATTCAAGGTTATCACATTAAATTTCGCAGATAAACAGGCACAAAGGTTGTTAGAATCATTAAAGTTAAAATGATAAGTCTGTCAGACGGAAATTGATGACACAGACAGTTATGTATTAAACCTTTGTGTTATTTATGATTATGAGAATAAGGAACGCATCGTCACTAGTACGAAAATGTAAAGATTTTGAAATGTATATTGCAAAGGCAAACACAGCGGGAGACGATTCTAACAAGACATAAATATTCACGCATACATTCCTTTTTAAGACACTGTTGAGCAGGACATTTTAACAAAATAGATATTACTTTACAGTAGTAATTAGGTAACGTAAAGCAGATGTTAAATAGCCTTTATTTAAGTATTCGTTATTGTATCGATGTGAACACAATGGTTGTCAAAAAAGTGATTTTTGTTAAAATTCTACAGACAATTATTAGGTTATCAAATACGTAATATATACATCGAGAATCATTATGAATTTAGATAATTGAAACATATTTATGTCCGAAAACTTGATAACGATTCCATCTGCCAAAGTCGCCTTGTCATTAGAACGTTCTAGTCTATACGCGTCTAGTGTATAAACTTAAATGTACAGTGTTCTATTCAAATATATTTTAAAGGTATTCAATTTAATAGTCTTGTTATATATTGCAACTAAAACAGTGAACAAAGACAATCTTTATATGCATATAATTAAAAAAAATTGCTAGAGTATCGCGTACCTTCTTAAAATAATATGGCCACAAAATAACAGCAGATAGCGCATGTGTTTCACGTGATGAAAAAAGGACTTCCAAGGTTAAACCGATTTTCAATTAGTGCTATTTTCAATGAACTGTCTGTTCTTTTCATTATTCGTACAAAAAAAAAGTGATTTAATCGCCTCCGCGGCGCAGTGTTTAAGTATTATAACACGACGGAGAAACATTGTTCGATTCCGGCGCCACATTTTGTAGAGATAAGATGGTGTTAAGGATTTTTCTAAAACGCCTGGTTAGTTACCACCCTCACATTATAAATCTACTGCCATAACAGCATTGCTATGTTCCAGTTGTCAAATGTTAGAGCCGGAATATTCTACTCACTTACTACCGCGTTAAATCGAAGTCCTCTTAGCCGTTTGTACTTTAAAAAGTGAGCCTATACTATTTCACATGAGGTAATGGTAAGATACGTTTATTTGTATTGAGGGTATAAGTACTTTTAAAATCGCCAAGATGATGTTTCATAACGTCATGAAACGAACGGCGAGTCGCGTCACAATTACCATTATAAGATACTGGGACAATTTACTGATTGCGTTCATTATTGAATGTGCTCGTAATATCAAAGCAATTGCCGTTTGGCACAGAAACAAAGCCAAGACTAGCCAACATGTTCTTTATTTTATGAAGAGTTAAAAAAAATTGTTACTAACGAGCTGTTGTGCAATCATATTTGCAACGGACTCGTTCATTGTACGTGTTAAGTATAAGAAAAAAATTATTTAATTAACGTCTCATGTGTTTGTAGCAGTCAGTATAACTACAAGGAAAATAAATATTCTGTTGCCATTTAAAAATAATACAAAACTGAAACAGTACAGATCTTTTTCCAATGAGTATTAATCATAATCAGTCAGTGTTAATTTTGCTAACCGACCTTTTGAACACTAAGTGAAAAATTTCCATTACACAAAATAGGATATTTATTTATAATTGCGAACGTTGTGCTTCGTTTTCAGTGAATTGCGACGGTATCAGATAACATCCAATGTGGGTTACTGCCGATAACCGACCGACCGGCCTCGCTAATAATACTAGACCTCGTATATTTCAGCTCCAAATAATTATAAATATATTAATTCTATTATTAAAACATCAGGTTTCAGACAACAATTCCTAATGTATCTTATATTGCCTAGATACAAGGAAAACACAAGAATTTTTATGTAACACTCTCCACTATGCTATATATCAAAATAAGTTGTGTAGGAAAGAAAGTGTAAAGCTGTTAATGCCATTTCGGATTTTTAAATTACCCCCTGTACATCTAATGTTGAAAAAGTTAATAATGATAAATGAATTTATTGTAATTGAAAGACCTTAACGATATTAACAAACCACAGAAAAAGAACCATCGAGATTCACTACCGTCGATAAACCTCAATTTATTTTTAATGAATCACTTCCATTTGACCATAAACAGTGACGTCTTTAATATTCATGTCACTTAGTGGAATTACTCTTAAACGTCTCATCAGCGTTTTCAAATGAGAGCGTCATTCTGCGGTTTGTGTATTTGTAAAGGATTTTAAAAATCACTGAACAGCTGTTCTTTCTTCGTATGTGACGCGATTGATAATGAAGTACTCGTGCTTTTTTTTTATCAACAATGGGCTATGGTTTGACCTCAACTTCACGTGTTGTTAACAATGAGGTTGTAAATGGTCAAGCGTGTTCGCCCTGTATATTCTGACTTTGAGATGTTGGCAGCCGGAATACAGTAATGCTGATATGGTGACAGATTTACAATTTAAAAAATGGTAGCTAGCCAGGGCAACGTGTGGCACCGGAAACGTACCACGGACTTCCGTGTTACAAGGTTAGTCAGTCAAAAAAAGTATTGATCGGTTTGTTATGCAACAGTATCTTCTGGAACAAAAGCATATAATGTCAAATAATATGGCCGCAAGCAAATTTACAGGTTATTGTACTGCTGCTACTCTTCCGGAAATTTCAATTGCAGTGCTCCCAAAGAATATCCAAGAAGATGAGTCAGCGCTGTGGGTGTGCGTAAGCGCAGTCTGCCCGCGTTCGGACTGCGGCACCCCGCCACAGAACTGGTCTTGTGTTCATTAACTTTTATTTTAGTCGGTACATGCCACCTATTTAATGCCATCCATATAAAGTCGTTTACGAAATCGTTGACTCTACTAATGGTGTTATGACTTACGACTCTGTTACTTCAAATGTTTAATTAAAAAAAATTGCTAGAGTATCGCGTACCTTCTTAAAATAATATGGCCACAAAATAACAGCAGACAGCGCATGTGTTTTCACGTGATGAAAAAAGGACTTCCAAGGTTAAACCGATTTTCAATTAGTGCTATTTTCAATGAACTGTCTGTTCTTTTCATTATTCGTACAAAAAAAAAGTGATTTAATCGCCTCCGCGGCGCAGTGTTTAAGTATTATAACACGACGGAGAAACATTGTTCGATTCCGGCGCCACATTTTGTAGAGATAAGATGGTGTTAAGGATTTTTCTAAAACGCCTGGTTAGTTACCACCCTCACATTATAAATCTACTGCCATAACAGCATTGCTATGTTCCAGTTGTCAAATGTTAGAGCCGGAATATTCTACTCACTTACTACCGCGTTAAATCGAAGTCCTCTTAGCCGTTTGTACTTTAAAAAGTGAGCCTATACTATTTCACATGAGGTAATGGTAAGATACGTTTATTTGTATTGAGGGTATAAGTACTTTTAAAATCGCCAAGATGATGTTTCATAACGTCATGAAACGAACGGCGAGTCGCGTCACAATTACCATTATAAGATACTGGGACAATTTACTGATTGCGTTCATTATTGAATGTGCTCGTAATATCAAAGCAATTGCCGTTTGGCACAGAAACAAAGCCAAGACTAGCCAACATGTTCTTTATTTTATGAAGAGTTAAAAAAAATTGTTACTAACGAGCTGTTGTGCAATCATATTTGCAACGGACTCGTTCATTGTACGTGTTAAGTATAAGAAAAAAATTATTTAATTAACGTCTCATGTGTTTGTAGCAGTCAGTATAACTACAAGGAAAATAAATATTCTGTTGCCATTTAAAAATAATACAAAACTGAAACAGTACAGATCTTTTTCCAATGAGTATTAATCATAATCAGTCAGTGTTAATTTTGCTAACCGACCTTTTGAACACTAAGTGAAAAATTTCCATTACACAAAATAGGATATTTATTTATAATTGCGAACGTTGTGCTTCGTTTTCAGTGAATTGCGACGGTATCAGATAACATCCAATGTGGGTTACTGCCGATAACCGACCGACCGGCCTCGCTAATAATACTAGACCTCGTATATTTCAGCTCCAAATAAATTATAAATATATTAATTCTATTATTAAAACATCAGGTTTCAGACAACAATTCCTAATGTATCTTATATTGCCTAGATACAAGGAAAACACAAGAATTTTTATGTAACACTCTCCACTATGCTATATATCAAAATAAGTTGTGTAGGAAAGAAAGTGTAAAGCTGTTAATGCCATTTCGGATTTTTAAATTACCCCCTGTACATCTAATGTTGAAAAAGTTAATAATGATAAATGAATTTATTGTAATTGAAAGACCTTAACGATATTAACAAACCACAGAAAAAGAACCATCGAGATTCACTACCGTCGATAAACCTCAATTTATTTTTAATGAATCACTTCCATTTGACCATAAACAGTGACGTCTTTAATATTCATGTCACTTAGTGGAATTACTCTTAAACGTCTCATCAGCGTTTTCAAATGAGAGCGTCATTCTGCGGTTTGTGTATTTGTAAAGGATTTTAAAAATCACTGAACAGCTGTTCTTTCTTCGTATGTGACGCGATTGATAATGAAGTACTCGTGCTTTTTTTTATCAACAATGGGCTATGGTTTGACCTCAACTTCACGTGTTGTTAACAATGAGGTTGTAAATGGTCAAGCGTGTTCGCCCTGTATATTCTGACTTTGAGATGTTGGCAGCCGGAATACAGTAATGCTGATATGGTGACAGATTTACAATTTAAAAAATGGTAGCTAGCCAGGGCAACGTGTGGCACCGGAAACGTACCACGGACTTCCGTGTTACAAGGTTAGTCAGTCAAAAAAAGTATTGATCGGTTTGTTATGCAACAGTATCTTCTGGAACAAAAGCATATAATGTCAAATAATATTGCCGCAAGCAAATTTACAGGTTATTGTACTGCTGCTACTCTTTCCGGAAATTTCAATTGCAGTGCTCCCAAAGAATATCCAAGAAGATGAGTCAGCGCTGTGGGTGTGCGTAAGCGCAGTCTGCCCGCGTTCGGACTGCGGCACCCCGCCACAGAACAGGTCTTGTGTTCATTAACTTTTATTTTAGTCGGTACATGCCACCTATTTAATGCCATCCATATAAAGTCGTTTACGAAATCGTTGACTCTACTAATGGTGTTATGACTTACGACTCTGTTACTTCAAATGTTTAATTAAAAAAAAAATTACGAAAAGATTCTCTTGGATATTGATCTTTTTCATTTTTAATACATCAATTAATTTTAAAAATTGTTATAATTGGTCTTATGTTTAGCATAACGTTTAAAATGCGACAACTGTTTCATAGCAATACGTATATTTAATACATACACTACAAAGCGCGTATAAAATGTTTATTTGTAAATGATTCGTAATGCATTTTTTTTGAATATACATAAATTACCTTCAAATTGGATAAAACCTGTTTTCAATCAATACAATAGAAATTCGAAGACTAAGCCGTCTTTCTATACATTTCCCCCTTCGACAAAAAAAGAAGGATTTGGAATAAATGCAATATTAGGTGAAAAATACTTTTTGAACTGTTACACTAGATACAATAGTAGATGTTTATACAGTCGACAAAAGTATGAAGCAAGGCGTAGGAATAACAAGACGAAATTTCAATTTCAAATAATGCCCGTGATACACGATGAATAATATATATGTAACCTCATTTATAACTCACTGGACGTTTACCGACTGACGCTTATCCGTGTACGCGTCTGTACGGAGAAAAAAAACCAACGCCCTCTGATGAAGGGTGCTCGATAACAAGTATATACGTTGTAATTTTAATTCTTTAAAGTGCCGACCCTCTCAACTTGCACGCTACCATACCCAAACACGTTAAATTAGTATTTCGTTCGAATCTTTTTTTATACCATAACATATTCAATGTTTAACATGCTTTAATTGTAAACTGTTTTTTACTGGTGGGCTCTGTTGTCGGTGACCATGTAGGTAGGTACTATCATTTTCGATTTGACCTTGCATTGAACACAAACAATAATTTAGTAGTATCGGTGTAACGATCTTTGAGGGAAGCTTTTGTCCAATAGTGGGTGTCTTGCCGCTGATAATGTGGATGATGAAACGAAATGGGAAGAAAAAAGAATGTTTCCTGTTATGGTTTATGGACTAGACTACATCCTGTGAAAATACTTTTCTTAAATATAAATAAATTGTTTGTTATAATAAAACTGGTTAAAACTCATTTTACGTCTACTTATTATATGGTGTTTTACATAATTTTCGGATCGTGTTCTATTACGACGCAAAAAACCACCGTCAAATATTTATTTCATTTAAGCGACGATCGCGTACGAGAAGTCTGTTTAGGATACTTATCGTAATATAGTATTAAAAAGTAGTAGCTATTATAACTAAGGTAAACAAAAATAATCTTTGAAAGTTAGATTTCGTTTTCTGTTAATAACCTTACAAGTATTTAGTATATCCTTAAAGCCGTTGGCTGTTGTTAAAGAATATGATACGTGTTGGCCAAAAGTTGACACGGAAGCTTTCATTGTTGATAATGTTTTATGTCTCGACATAAACGAGTCGAGATATTAATTCCTGTATAGTATTTTCGTTCAATGACAACGCCTTTTTCATTTTTGACATTAACACAACTTACCGACGACTTCTGTATTAATTTCTTCGCAAAAGAACGGTAAAAAGATTTAACGATAAGTCCTAGCGTGTAAATTATTAATAAGGATTTGCAATAAATATTAGTATTTTATTTTTAAAGCATTCACTTTAGTAAGTAAAAAGTAAGATTCTTTATTTGATTGGTTTTATTAAGTAAAGTAACCTATAGCAGTTAAGCAGTAATTATTACTTATTAGTCGAAAAAATAAGTTTTATAAATTAAAGCAGTAATGATCCGTCGGAAATTTTTTAAAACTGTCGGCGATAAGATGCAATTGCTAAATATTTCCTGTCCTCTTTTTTTATTGTCTGTGATATATTAATTTCTAAACACAGTTAAAACTTATTAAATAACTTTGTTATGCAACATTGAAAGTGAAACCTTTATGTCTTTTAATCAAAAACATATTATAAATGATTTATAGTAAATGGTGTAAGAAATCAATCAAAGTGGTAAATAACTATTTTATCACTGGTTATCATATCGTTCGATGTTACCGAAACGTCAGGTAATCTTTATGACAATAAGTATGATATTGATAAAATGGTTTACTTCGCGACTACCGCTCAAATGTTAATCTGTCATCCACTTTTTAAAGTACTAATTTTCAAAAAGTCATCTAATATGGGTGATTATGTTTTTTATAACTTACGTTTTAATTTAGTATGTGTTTATGTTTTGACTTTAATTACTTTTCCTGCATACATTATACCTTTAATAAACAATGAATATAAGTTTTCCCCCTTGCCAATGGTTGGATGTAGAGGAAAGTATTTACTTATTTACTTCCATTAAGAATGTTTTTAATATAATATTATATTATTTATAATTAAGGTATGGTTGATAAACTTCAGCACATTTTAATTGGGTAGTTACAACGAGTACATTAATGATTGTGTTATTTTATTTGTTTGGTTATTAGTTTGTATGTTTCTATGGCTAGTCTTATCACATGTTTCCTATTGTTACAGTATTTAATGAGACCGCTCGTTGCAGTTTACGAGTAAACATTTTTAACAGAAACAATAGTTAATTACTTATTTTTTAGGCAATAGTCTAAAGCTATTGAACATTTTAATTTTAATATTTGAAAAGTTAGGTAATAAGAGTCCCAAGAGAATTAAGGTGACAGATGTCTTGATGTCATAGTTATTACGGAAATACATACAGAATATATGTAAATAAAAAAATATTTACTGATTATCATAAAAACGATGAGGTACTGGTGATAGGTCTCTGTTGCCGGAGACCGTCTGGATGGGTACCAACGCAGCTCCTATTTCAACCGCCAAATAGTAGTGTGCAAACGTTACTGTGTTCCGGTTTGAAGGGCGCTGCAGCTAGTGTAATTACTGGGGGAACGAGACAACACCTTATGTCTCAAGGCGACGAGCGCAATGTGGTGCAGTGTGTACCATCTTAACTAGCACCGCGTTGTCATGGGCAAGCGTATCACTTACCATCAGGTGAACGTCTTGCTCGTCTCGTCGCATAGTAGTATAAAAGATAAAAAAAGGTATACCTACTACTAAACGTGTAAACGTTAAAGTTTCAAACCGAACTTTATCTAGCATTGGATTGATTTGCATATCGAATAGTTATTTTCAATCAGGTCGCGATTGCGAGAAATGTTTCTGTTACGGTGTGGTGCGGCGACGTGATAAGTAAACGGGCAGCAGCATGTGAACGGGGGCGATATTGCCGGATAAAAATAAGCGCAAAGTTCACACAGTAAGGCTTCGCCGGGCGATAGTGTTACGTAAAGCCTACGTATCTTTATGAGCCTTTGTTTCGATTACGGCCGTGCGTACTCCTACAGAGTACTGTTACTTACAATATTGCTTATGATGCAGAAATAAAGTTTTTTATAATAAATACTTTGCGTCGCTTATTCGGAGCACACATAAATAGTCGCGTGTTGTGAATCAGAAAAATGGTTCATCATCCCAATCGATGTATGTCCGTCCACATCTCGAACTTTTCGCTGTTGAGGCCCATTCCCTAATAAAGGTAATTTTTTTATGCTTTTTATCGTGATACTGCGCTCACCAATCTGTGTACAAACAGTTGCCTAAATTATAATTAGAATAATCTTATATTATTTATTTTAATGGTAAATCTCTCCAAAAATGAGGAAGAGCTATGTTCAGAAGACTGTCTGTTCAGAGGCTGTCGACTGTCTGCAATGATTTAAATAAAAAAGGTTAAGATTTTTTGACTATAGGTTGTGCACAGTGCTCGTTTTTTCTTCTAATAACTAAGTATTAATTCAGACTGTCATGCTTGGCAAGTTGCCTACACTGTTTGTTGCGAAATCAATCTCTGTCGCAGAGAACGTTTGTCACTAACTACAATTTATAACAATCGGCGTTTAATTGTTTCCGACTGTATAAGAGAAGGCAGAAATTGAATAACAATTAAATTATCACTTTCAATTTGGTTATTTTTAACATATATAATCTTAATATTAATACAGTCATATTATAAGACACAATCATATTTTTAGCACAATAAATTGTAACAAAAACATCACGGAAATCGTTAAGGTGAGACACGGCTATAAAAACCAATCTCGTTCAACAAGAACGTAATACGCAGAGGCGAGTGATCGAAATATACCGGAGACTCCTTTGTGATACTTAACACGTGTAACTTTGTGTGCGAATGTCTACGGAAGTGAAGCAAGTTATGGTTTTTGTTCCCTGTTAATCAACTGCGTATGCGCCTGTACATGCGTCGGTAGTAAAAATTATACAGCCGTCACCCGGTAGCGGTCACCCATCGATATGGCGACACTAGACCGTGTGTAGAACGGCAATGTAATAAGAATTGAATATTATAGATCACAATCGGTTAACGACATACAGCTTGTTTCCTGATTGTCCTAGAATTGTGTTTAAGAATAAGTAAGGATCTATTAATGAGACATATATTTAACACTTTGTATTTAGTCATAACTTTCTAAACGGAGTGGCAAAAATGCAAATAAAACACAATTTGGAAACAAATTTTTATTTTTTTTGGAAAATAAGTTTCTTTAAAATAAAGAAAATTTTAAACTGTGCACTTTAATGAAAGGAAACTTAGCCCCAAAAAAGAGTATAATATAAAGAATAAGATATCCAACGCGGTTTATGGTAAAAACTACCCAAAACGTTTTTACGTACCTTCTGTTGATAAAATATAACACGTATGTTGTTGTACAAAAAGGGTACATTTATGCATAGGGACGTTAAGTTTATTATTTAGCCTTAGACCTTTATAAAAAGTTATCTGTAAACGAACGAGAAAATAACACGAAAAATATCTACGTATGTGGTCTTAGATAAAACCGAATGGGAGTCATGTCACAAGGTTAAAAATCCTCTTATCGCCTTCGTGCCTCTACCCTTCGGATAATACTTTAAATACACACGGAAAGGTTAGTTCCGCGGAAATTCAATGCAAATTTTTGAGATATCCTTGAAACTTGAATGTATGAGTTCGTCGTGGTAGGAAGCGGACGTGTTGCTTCACTTATGTCTGTTTACACCAATACAAACATCGCGCGTATACATTCAGGCACGAAGCGAAATAACATTTCTTAGACGTAATTTTAATTTAAATTTAATTCATCCTTTTGATTTTTTATTAAAAAACTATTTATAATTTTATGCATAGTTTCAAAGTAATAACTTATGTCACATTAAACCATTAAATGAATGAAGAAGTATGCACGACACATGCAAAATTTTTGCAATCAAAGTGCTAGTAAGAAGATACAAGATACAAGAGACAGAAATAGTAATAAATTTTTATACATTTTATCAACAAACAGTTTATCATTAAAATAATATAGCGGTTTACAATTTCTTTGTGAAAATACCTTCATTTGCTTTTTGATAATCATTTATTTAAGCGCATTTGCAGTACACAATAGCTTTGTTTGATTAATACAAATTATTACGTTAACACTCAATCCTTTTAAATATTCAACGAACGGACTGTAGTTTACAATATTATTATAAAAGTTAGGATGCATACAGCACCACATTGAGTGCGGTATTCTTTTATGTTCAACGCTGCCAAGCTCTTTTGGCTTTTACTGCTTCATTGAAGTCAGAATACGTGGAACCTGGATCTGAAAACTAAAGTTGCCCGTTGTTTTGAGAGAAAATACCTTAATTCGATACCGTAGTAAGTTCACTTACTACAGTGGAATTTAATCCGTAATACAGTAATGTTGGCACACTTCTGATCGACAAATAGGAGTTGCGGCATTTTCTACCTTTTTTAAATGAAACCTGCTTACTTAAGATAAGAGAGACCAACGTATGCTCCCTGTGGAGAATGTAGTATAAGCTCTTTACTGTGACTCGTTTTCTTTTAATAAACATTGAACAGATATAAAATTTGATAACATTTACCTTAACGACTAAACTAAGTGACATTAAGGCGTCACTACGGACAAACATCTAGTAATTTCCCGGCGCATCCCATTACCCTATCCTCAGCCTTCGAAGCAAACGTCTTACTAACTCTATGGCTGTCTACGGTACATCTTAAGCGTTATCTAATCGCTATTGGCTTAACAAATATTAGATAACCGACGCCCTTATCACACCCATCCAGCAGCAATTATTATTATCACAGAACAAATATTAAGTATTTACTTTCTACATGATATGAGTCGACTGAGCCACGACCCGAGCAGCCATGAATGTTTAGCTGGCAAGTTCGACGTACCCTGTATTGGTATAAATCAAAACTAATACGAACTAAAACAATTTTTTTATTTAAATATGATAAAATATAAACACCGTAAATAAATTTTGTCATTACATACATTATAGGTACATAACTTTTTAATTTTTACTTATGCCTAGATCGCATTTTTTCTGTCAAACCTAGGTAGATAATAAAATATCAGAATTTTAAGACATTTTTTCATAGACATTTACAGTTATTATTTAAATATTCATTATCTATAGTCATTAATGGTAACCTAAAAACAATAATTATCGATATGTGATAAATTTAATAAATTTTGGTATATTAAAATCACATTAATCTGTAGAAGTTACTCTAATAATAAGCATTTGTACAAATATTTTTATCTATTCCATGTCAATGAAATTGTTTACTGTTATATTAAATTTCAACTGTCCTTATGATCTTTACCTGTATACTTGTATGAACAGTTTCCTTGTTCATATATGCTTATTTAATTCTACTTCCGTTACCGTTTAAATTGTTTCTAATTCCGGTTAATGATTGTTTTTGTTTCAACTTCTCCGTAACTGGTAATTGTAGTTTAGTAATAATACAACACTTGTTTTTTAATTCAAATATCAGACGACAGGAATTTATGAACTTATGTATACCTTCCGCGTACTTGAACAATACATTTTTGTTCTTATTGCTGATAGTTTTGTTCACTTTTTGACAAGATTCTTCTGGATATTTGCATGTCGGTTCATTTCTCACTATATTTTCCTTCTCCGGAAGGATCAAGGATTAAGTTGATCTAACGTATAGCGTGAAGTTCCTCGGCGCTTAAAACTTTACTATCATCTTTTTTTAGAACTATAATGATCAAGTTTTATTCATTTTAAAATATTAGATTATCAGGTCATTGTATATTTATCGACGTCATTTTTCGTTTTATCTGTTGCACTTAATCGTACAATGGCTGTGATTAAACTATTCGGACGCTTATTTATGCGGTACGTATATTGTTTACCGATTACATTGAGTTCACGAAATATCATCGAATATTTGTCAATCGTAATGGATATCGACGATTTAAATGTGCGGCATATTGTTGCTCGGATCATTCTAGAGTACACGGTACTATCTCTTGTAGATAATCAACGGACACAGTCTTTACACTGAAAAACGCTTGTTTGAAATATACATATGCTTATTGCGTTTTTAATTAAAGCCCATTCATTATAAACTTTAACGAGAAAGTACTGTTCGATTTAGAAGCCTGTATCTTGATGTATACATCATGAATTCTTATAGAAGACTTTTGAGAGTCCTCAAGGAACGAGAAAATGGAGTAAGCCAGTAGAGACACATATCGAAGGACAAAGGCAGAAGAAATCAAGACTACGACATGCAGGAGTAAGTGGAAAGTTTTTCACCGACAACACCGCGAAGCAATTAAAATCTGTATTTATTTAAATGCTGTTACTTAATTCGGTAAAAATTTTTAAAATGCACAATACAGTATATGTAGATATATGAATATTTTAAAGTCAACAGTGTCGATCACACACTGTCATTTAATGGTTAGAACCTATCGAACGTTTTAATTTTTATATTTACGTGAATATTACATATTTAATAATTCTTCCAGGATATTTCTAGAAGACAAAGACACAGTGAACTCGATAAAAAAGCAGTGTTACTCCATGATAACTATGATTTCATGACATCGGTCACCTCGATTCTCTCTTGACCACGGCTGCAGTATAACACTCGAAACGTAGAATGCGATAAAATCCGTTAAACTTAGTTTTATTAAAGCGACCTCCAAGGTAATAATTTCACGCTCGTAATGATTTCAAAATTCCTTGATTTATATAAACTGTCAAGGTTATTATCTACAATAATATTTATCAACACAAACTGTACACACATCAATTATCAAAAGTTGTATGCGATCAGAAGTAATATATTTTAAATTACTTACACTTTTACAAAACTAAAAATATTTTTGTATAAAGACTGGTTCTGTTCCGATGACCCGGAACTTCGATTTAATGTTTTCGTTTATTTTGTAAACTTTTAAAAGCTTTTAATGTTAAGGCGATCGCAAAGAATAATTTAAAAAATATTCAATGTCGTATGTTACAACTTGTTATTATAAACGGGCATCATAAAAAACATATAATTAAGACATTTGCAAATATATTTAATAAATCCATTATATATGTGTTTTCTGTATTATTTAATAAATATGAGTTCCTGCTTTGTAATACAATACTATGTCACTATATATAATAACACTTTATTACCATCCATGAAACCAATCCATTTAGAAATAATTGAGACACAAAAAGTACACTATGTTATGAAATATTTGAATAGAAAATTTTTTTGCACCACAAAAATATGGAGATATATAAAAGTAAATAAATATATTGACAGAAAAAAGGCGTTCTTACCGCAGAAAACGGTATCTTCCAAAAATTATTTGTGTGGACTAATATATCCAGGATTCTGTTATGGTATTGAGTAAGTATATTCGTATAAGTAATGTTAACATACAAGGAATAAATGAAATACAGAAGTGTACTTAAATTATTTTAAACCTGTGTGAAGACTTTTAACATATACACACAAGTACTTTTAACGTATATTATTTAATTTGACCGAAGATTATAACATCCGTTTTATATTCATCTGCCGACGTCTGTTATACTGATCAAAGTTATTTATTAAATTAGACTTTATCGGACAGTGATAAGGGTCAAAGAAGATACACACTCTGTGGGTTTTATTTAATGTATACGAAGAGTTTTGTCGTGCAGTCAAGGCCGCTCTTATCTGGGTGTTGGGTTACCAGAGCCGCCGACTCAGGCCCGGGAACAGGAATTTGACGCCACACTAGCGCAAGCATACTACGAATTGATTGTTCGATGTTTAATATTTAGTGATGGCTTTAATTTCATATGATCCAGCGCTAATGTCTAAACTAATAATGTTGCAGTGTTCCATGTATGTTGTGTAATGTAAAATTATTTAATATTATTGTACATTTATTGCTGTATATGGAAAAATTCAAGTCTCTGCTCGATTTCATAATTTTTGAACACTTGGAAGTTGTTTTGCATGAACTAGTGGAAAAAACAGTCCGTAATTATTTTACTTAGTTTAATAATGGGATTGCACATTTTCATGATATTTATTTTTGACAGAATGTTCGCAGAGGATCCATAACATTGCGTTTGTCGCAAGATGCTCGTTATCATAGTAATTTGACTAGTTTTGAGCGTACTTCAACAATGAACACAATAATGTTTGCGGTACAGGCGCTGCGGTAAGACTTCGACAGTTTCCGGTAAGGGAGATCTACTACCAGTACGCTGCCACGTGAAGAATCTATAAAATTTTAAAATGTTGAACATTATATGAAAATGAATTTATTATTTTTCTTATTTGTTTCTTTATTCACTAGTTGAATTTTGACGACAGAGATTGTATCTACGTATTATCTTTTAACTTATGTTTTACCACTTGGAAGTCTGCGATCAAATCATTGTCCTTTACTGCACAAACAGGACGGGTGCTTATTTCTTAGAAATTCATTTGCAAATCATGTATCGTCCTTGCCGGATTGTGTCATCAGTCTGAAAGTCCCGTTCGTTTATGTGACTCATTTATTTAGTACAAATTGCTTAAACAATTTTAAATATTCTTATGAAATACTTTATCCAATGCCGACGCTGTATTTCGTAAATGTTTAAAAAATACTAAACATGATCAGTGAAATTTATCGCTAATGCTCAAATAAGAAAAACTTTGAACAATGCTAAACGTAAAACAGTTAACTGCTCCGCGGCTTACCGTTTGTCTTATAACACAGAGGTTAGGAAGTTACGTAACTACCACATGTTGTTAATAGCATTGTATTTCAGCAGTTACACGTACCGAACCAGGATATTCTAGGCAGAATATTTCGCCAAGTTTTTTTAAAGATGAAAGATCCTTATGATGGTTCCGCTGCTATTGTTAGTCCAGCAACGTTTGAATAATACTTAATTACTGTGATAGTTACTGCTTCACCTCTTCGTCATTTAACACCACATCAAATTGCGGTCAAGTTTTTGTCTGTTGTAAAAAAATACTGTATTTGGTTTCATTATGATGTTACTGTAGATACATATTATATACGGCTCGGCTTCTTTATGTAACGTCTGTTACTATTAGCTACCAACACTAAATAGTTTGTAGTTCCCATCTAAATGTTCAAATTGGCCTAGCTTTTACATTAAGCAATTCCATCATGTTCTCATGAAATGTTCTCTAAAGCTTTTTTTAATACTAAGTAGTTTGTGTTATAAAGACACGCTGTGCCGACGCCATTTAAAGTGGGAAGAGGGTAGGAAGGTAATAGTGATGAGAACGAGGAAGATGAATATAGCGAACTAATCTTTTGTTGATTTTAGCTGTTATTTTATCATCATTTTCGATTTGTTAACATTATTTTTGTACTCAGATTTCTAGAATTTTGTCCATCGTAGTTATATACGCTGAAGTGTACCTACTGAAAACCTGGGATATCTAACCATTCTGTACTATGTATATAAATGTTAATTATTAATACGCTTTAAATTTAGGTTCTTAAGTCTTAAAATGGTTGTATGTCTCTCAAATGCATTTATCGAATCATAGGTGACTGACTGCAAATGCAATTTTAATAGTGTTACGCTCATAGAACTTTCAAAGTATTTTAGTAAAAAAAAGCAATATGGGATGTGTTCAGGTCCGACTGGTGGAAGAAAACAAAAATAAAAAGAAAAAACATATTTTCATTATAATTCAATAAAAATGCAGATGGAAATAAGAAAACTTACAAGAAAAATGTCATAAACAAGCTTTAGCCTTACTTCGTTTTGTCCGTGAAAGTCGTCAATATTTTCGAAGATTAACTTAATAATTGGAATTAAATAAAAAAAAAATTAAATACTTAATTACAACTGACGTAGGTACTAGAGTTTTATACTAATGCCTGTTATAATAAATGACTCATGATATATTACTAAACATTAAGTTACAAGTAATCATAGTACTTAGATGTCTGTTTAAATACAAAGAAAATTAAATAATTCAGCTTTAATGGTCTATAATTCGTAATGAACTGATAATAAATAATATTCGCGAAATTTATGAAAACGCTTACAAACTAGTTTCCTTAACATTACGTACAAAATTATTATTATTATTCAGTGGTCACCATGCAACGACTCACATACAAGTGGAGAAAGACTGAAACTAACTGAGAAAATACATTAAAAAAAAAAAGGAAAAATAAAGTAACAACACTACCATCTCGGTTCTATAGCTTATAATAATTAAACACAAATCCAAAATGGGTCAACATGTCATATTTATTAAGTCATACAAAATCGTAGATCTGTGATAGTATAAAAATAATTTACTTGAGGCGCGAGGATACAGTTTAATGGTAAGAGTCAAAAGCGTATCCGGATGTATCTATCAGAATTTCTCCTATCACTTACAATTGGTCCCTTAATTAAAAAAAAAACTTTTTAAACTTTGTTATATAAATATTATAAAATATCACACTTTAAATTCAAAGAAAAAAAAAAACTATATGCTACCTCGAAAACTAATCACTTAGTTTTGTCAAAGTACTAAATTAATAAATGTGCCAATCTGAATATAATATTCAAGAGACAATAAATAAAACAATCTATCTCGATCAACTAAAAATTAAATATAATCGATTTATTTCGTTACATAGTAAAAGGCACTGTGCGGGAGACGGGGGACCGTCTGCCCTATAAACTATCGTGTACTTATAACTTTATACAGGTATTTCGGTGAAGAGCGAAGCATCGGCGGTTCGGCGGGCTTATTCTCGGGTTTGACATTTTTTGCGTGAAAGACGTTGCTCCGTCGAGAGGCGGAGTGGGAGGGAGCAGAGCGAGGACGAAAAAAACAATCACCAAAAGCCAGAAACTGGTTTCGGTTTGCCGTTCGCCCTCTTCGCCCGACGCAAAAAGGAAAAATCCTTCGCGATGCCGGGAACGCGGCGATGGCTTTCAAATGAACTGCGGATGATTGATGTCGTTGGCGTTGTGGTCGGAGTGAACGCGCCGGTGCAGCAGTTCAGATGAGCTTTATACGATGAGCAATGCGAAACGAGAATATGTACTGGAGTAGCTAGGTGAGTTTGTGCAGCCCGCCGAACTAACCGAGAAGGCGTCGGCCGATTCCGTACTCGTGCGAATAGTTAAATATGTTGTATGTTGTTTGTTTGTTTGTATGCATGTATGGTTGGCGCTGAGAGGGTTGCGGGTTGAGGAGCGGAATCGGCCGCGCCGCAATCGTGTAGAGCCACGTCCCGTCGACGCGTACCCCGTCCGTATGCGGTGCGGCATCGCAGCTGCTAGTTACAAAACAATCATTACAGTTAAACGAGACTCGAAATAAATAATAAATTATTATCTTAAATCCTTAAAAATAGATCACGAGCGCCTTCTCGCGGTACGGTACCGAGCGCGGGGAGGCAGTACGAAATAAATAAAAAAATGTTTCTATAAACTAACTTTACAGAGACCACCGCTCGGCGGAAGATCGCATCGGGAAGACATCCGCGAGCTACGCAATAAATATTCTAATAATATAAGGTGCCATTTACAAGTGCGTGCCGATAACTAAATGATATATAAAACTATATTCACACCGCAAACTTTCGAGACGCCAGTGAAAACTCGTATTTTTTAAAAAAAAACTTCATAGGGTTACAAGGAGCATCGGCAAACTGGAGATCATTCGTTGAGCGGGTGAGACGCGGCGATCGGGACGTGGCCCGGGCGCGGCTGGAAGACGTCGAGGAGGCACTAGGAGGGTGTCGGACGATCCTTATACGCTACGCTCGGTTCTTTGTAGGACTAGGCGATAACGAGGTCGCCGAAGGCAGACGAGAGACGGTTGAATACAGGTAGTCGCTCATCGTCAGGGTCGGGCGAGTGCGTGCGACGGAAGGCGAACGCGCCGGCGTGAGCGGGAGACAGTGCCGGCGACTGAGGAGAGTGAGGTGAACGCGGCGAGCGGGAGCCGTCGCTCATGTACGAGGCGAGAGAGCCGCCAGATGACAGCGAGGCGAGGGACCCGCCCGGAGACGGTGGCTCACGGCGTCTGGCTTCCTCCGCGTTGTGCACGAAGTGGCAGCGCGGCCCGTACGGACAGAAGCCGACGGAATGGAACGTGCGGCAGAGTTCCGTTTTGTACTTTGGGTGACGCTGCAGGTTCCGCAGTTCGCGAACACCGTGCGCGAACTGGCACTTGTCGCCGTATTTGCACACACCGGCTTCTTCGAAAGGACGGCACAACTCGGTCTTGTAGCGGCTGGTCGCTGGCGGGGGTGCCGGTTCGCTGGTGGTGCGTTCTAAGCGTCGATGGCCAAGGCGGTCGAGGAGTCCCGCTAGAGCGCGATGGGGCACGGAGGTTGCGCGAGCTAAGGCCGGGTGCTCCCACGCTGTGCCCGTTGTTGCACCGTTTGCGCCGACAGCGCCCAAGGCTCCGGTGAGTGCGCTGTTCATCGTCTGCACTGGTCGAGTTTGGTTCTGGAATAGAGGAAAAAACAGCCACGGTTAAAAATTTTACACCAATAACAGATTATCGACATCACAGTTTTTATGGAATAAATTAAAATAAATGATGAAGACTAAATTTTGTAATATATAGTTAGAGAGAATTTAACATAAACAGCATTTTACAAAGTATACGAAAGTTTAAAGCCCTATTTAAAATATTAGTAAAAAAAATGGTTTCAACAACACAAGTGTCGGAACAAATAATTGTGAACCCTCGCGTCGTTTACTTTTTTTTCCATTTGAAAACGTTACGATAGCTGTGTTCATTGTGTTATAGAAAAAGCGTCTAAAATCAGGTCCGGGACCGAGTACCTGCTCGTAGTTAACAAAAAAAAAAAACACCCCTGGAGGCTGGTCCCGTCTACCTGCCTCTCCTTTACAGTAATGGCTGCGATGTTAAAATGCTTAATACTACCAATTAACCGAAACTTTAACTGGCACTGTTAGGGACTCTGGGTGCGTCGAATTTTAATGGCTGATGCGACCAGATTTCTTTCGCCCGGGCCCCCCTGCCATGAATAATTTATTTCCAAAAAAATCCAAACTATTTGTAATGTGAGACAGACATTCCCTTGTCTTAGTGGACGATATAGATATGCAAAATATATATTCCAGTGTGTTTTGTAAAGTGCGTCGAACTTGGCCAGAGACGTATCACCATAACAATGGTGGTGTTCACGCGGGAGGCAGTTGACACGGGGCACGGCGCGACCACAATCGAGGCGATTGTGCACTATTGTACAGCAAAGGGCGACTACACACTAGCGTCAAATTAAGTAAAGCTTAAACCTTCTATGCATATATATATTTTGAATAAATCAACAAAAGCTGAATATTTAGTTTCGTTTCATTTGTAGATCATATTAACATTTATATAAAATAAAAACTTCCTGAATAATTATTCCATCAATTTCACAAAAAGAAATTGGGGTTTTACAAACGTTAGAAAGGAGTTGACTGTTTCATTAAATTCATTTATTTTACAAAAAATTAACATAAAGGTGTAAAATAATATTTTTGCTTATAAGATACTGCGCGAAGTCGTGTTATGTTAATAGTGTTTCGTGCGCAGTGCACCTTAAGTAGTGTTCGTTGCATTGTCGCAATGAGACATAATTGCAGCAAGCTCTCCACACGAGGGGCAATGGTCGGCGAGTGTCGCAACTAACTGTACTGCTATAGATATTAATTCATCGTCTACTACGCAGCAGTGACAACCAATTGTTTTCTCGATGTTTTGTTCCCTTGTTAAAAAATTTGAATTTTAAAAATTACGGGTTTTTAAAGTAATAATGAATGAGTGGGTATTCATATATGACATAAGGATACTCATAATAAATAGTTTCTTGAGCTTGAAGGCGAGTGCGGATGGTTGCGCGACACGGAACATGGTTACTATACATAATGTATGATACACGCTCCATCTTGTATGCGGCCTCAATCGATGTGAATGACACATCATTGTATATTCTATTCGACTCTGCCTCGTCCGGGGATCGTAAACACGCAAACACTTGTGTTTTGGAATACAAGGTACAAGTTATTATGCCATACTATTTGTCCACATGATGTGGGTAGGCCGACCACCGTCTTGTCCTAACGATAATACTGTCTTTGTCAAAAGTTTTAATATTTTCCTTATGCACTGTGGTTTGGTAGTTTAAGGATGTGAACGCGCGGTGGCAAATACTTGTTACTTAGTAATAAGTTTATGGCGTTGGATAACAAATAGCAATGAATCCATTCGAGGAGGAACATGGACATATTAATGAGGTTGGCAGCAGACTCTCAGAGAACATTACACATGAATGCTTTTAGCGGCGCATCAGCACTTATTGTTCGCTCACTGGGCAATAACCGAATGCTAAAGATCGACTCGACGACTGTACGACCTTCTCTTCTTGCGTATAAGTTCTGTTTACATGATTTTACCATTCACTCGCCGGTCTCAAACATGATATTAATCTACGAAATTCAACCTTCAAACAATGAAAGGAAGTTCCGAATAAGGTATAATTAAAGTTCAAATTTGAAAATGTACAAGATTACCTTTAAAGACAAAAGTACTGGCTTGTTCTTAAAACGTTAAACTGATCTAAATATCTAACAAATATTTATTGGCCACAGTTTATCAAAATCAAGAACAATACGCGGGCCACAGGAACGAAACGTCAAAGGCGAAAGTGTATCAAATAAATGAGCACCGGACAAGCATGACGCACGGGTGAAATGCCGCGAAAAGTGTTGAAAAGTTCAGTGGAATAGGCGAGCGGCTATGGAAATCGGCAACTGAGGCGTAATTAGAGAGTTATCAGAGCGGAACATTGGTTAAGCGTTGCTTTCCATCGGAGGTTGCGCGGGCGCAGCGAGCCCCAGGGAAAATGGTAATCACTATCGATTTCGAACGCGTTGTAAACTTAGGGCAATCAAATCTGCGCAAGCTCGCGTTCCTTGCGTCTGCCTGCTAATCATTATAACATGTGTACCCATTTAACTTGCCATGCCCACATTGCGTACGTTTGAAAACTTAATAAGTGCCTATACTACTTATATGGAGAAATAGATGAGCCCGTATTTATCTGAACAAGCCCCTTATAGCTTACGCGTATAATATACATAGGCGATGCCTCGAAATGAATTTATTATTGAAGTGCGATAATTTTTTTCTATGGCTACCCTACACACCACACTTGTAATTTGCAACCTATTTGTACCATTATATTTATTTGGTAAATACGATTTCCAGCACGGTGGAACGCTGTCCCAGTGCTTGCCGGATTGGATGTGTGCTCTTTGCATTAGCGAGCGATTGTGTCAACGTGGCGAACGACTTGTACTGTTACGCTCTTTGTTATAAACGATACATTGTACAACACTGCATGTCTTTTCCTTTGTTGCGGTAGATTCATAAGATTAATTACTAAAATAATTTATTAACATGGAACGACAAAATAATTGTATTCCAGTACAGTATAGTATTCCAGTTACATCATCTTTTTAAACTTCTTTATGTATTATTGTAAACAAAAGTTAGATTTCACAGAGGGCAACGACTTACACCGGAGATGGTTTATTTATCATATTGTTGATTATAGTTCTAATATGTTTTGTTTATGAATGATAACGTTAGAAATACTTGAATAAAATATTTGTATATCATGTTTTTATTTGACTTAAGTACGTAAATAAAAGCATTAAAAATTATCTAAATTAGGTACAACTCGTTCTTCGGTAAACAAAAAGTGTCAAATGAAAAAATGTTTAACAATGCGAAAAAGACAACAGCTGACAGAGAAGTAATTTACAAGGTGCTTTTAGTTTCTTGCGCGTGATTGAAATTCGTGGCTCTAATTTTTCATGCGTGTTCACCAAGCAATCTATAAAAATCTAAATTTTACGATGTCATCGACCCCTCCGTACAGCGATAATATTAGTATGTAAATTTCCGTTGGTAATAAGTAAGCATTTACACTGCTATTAGTCAATGTGATTTGTAGGAGTATTTAGTCTTAGCGAAATATTTTTTTTATAACCACTGGCCGAGGGCAATGACACCGTGTACCAAGATATTGATTCTGGGTCACTGGTTTACGCAAAACTTTAAACGGGCTATGGTTTCAATTTAACAATTCTAATGGAGCTCATAACAAAGGCGAACGTTTTTCCGTTTGTGACGGAAATACATATTCAACAAAAGGCGTTATTCATATTTAACGGTATCTGTACAATCCACTTTTGGTTCAAGAAAGGTTGTAAAATGTTATATATGGTTATAATTTAAGACAATTTTGTTGCAATGCAAATATTATAAAGAGAACTAATTTTACTTTTATTAACTTTAAACCGTTTTGTAATAAAGTTCGTATAGTCGTGATTACGTCGTGTATGTATCATACAAAGATTCAACTTTAACAACCAGACAGCTAATTCATGAGTCGTAATACAATACATGAGGACGGGCTTAATTATTCTTTAATTGTCTTTAAACAAAAGCGTTCTTCTATTTATAACTGAACTTTTAACAATTCAACCAGTCGCTGTAAAATTGTCACATGGTTAGATGGTACAAAAAATATGTAGTTAGTGGGTACGGTTAGACAATGATGTAAGACTTTGTAATAACACTAATATGAAATTGCTCCATTTCTCTAAGGAGGCAGAGGGTCTTGTCGATTGTCGTGATCATGTTTATTGAATGATTGCGCGAAAATATAGTAGTCATGCCGTTGTCCCCTCTGAGAGGCACACCATCAAACTACCGGCACTGTCAACTGATCAACCTTTCAATCTTTCGTCCCCAGTTTTTGTCTTCGAAAACAACTTGAAATATTGACTCTATTAGAAGTTGAGAACAAAAAGTTCATATAAATAAAACGCGACGTAATACTCGGAACTAACAAACAATAGATTCAAGCATATGATTCATAATGTGGTGCTTCGTAATTAATCCCTCGTGTCTGGCACATCCATAAATTATTTCAAATGTTTTACGCTTACCGCAATTGCTCTTGCACATATGGAAATAAATGTAATAAAGATGCGGTATCCTTTTTATTAATACGAATTGTTCGTTGAACGAAAATAGTTCGAAATTACACTAGCAAGTAGTCAGTGTCATTTTGAACTCTAGCTCTGCGGGAGAGCCCGCTCGGTGATTTGGGAGTCCGTTTTATAATAACGGTTAGGAAATGTTATTATAAAATTCATATTAATGTATGAAAATATTTAAATAAAAAGAAAAGGACGAAAAGACAGCTAAAATAATTTAAAAATATCCGTATAAAATTGTTGCCGTTACTTTTTGATTAACAAATATGGTTAAGACTTTATAAATACATTAAAATTTTTAAATTTACTATCAATTTCCAGGAGGTTAACATAATCCATCGTCTTTACGAGGAAAATGTATATCGACAATTTGAAAAAAGCGATATTCTAAGTCTCGGAAAGCGTACGTTCAACGCATGATAATTGCTCGGGCCAACAGCAGAGTTGTGAACGTATAATAAAGTTAGCAACTGTTAAAAGAGTCGGACCGGACGCGCGGGCCGCGGCGCGCATTCAGATAGCCCACAGCACATTGCGATGCAAGGGACGCCCGCTATGGTAAAAATGCCATCGCATGTCTTTATTTATAATTTGAATACACAACGATTGTTTCTGGTTATTAGAAGACACAATGCGCTTCCATTGTTCGAGGTAAACGTTAATCTTTGATACGGCGAAGAGGAAATCACGTAGTGAGTGATGTTACGAGAATCGTAAGCTGTTCTCGGCTTGTAGAATGATGTTTACGCGGCTGGTATTGGTGTTGTTGAAGTTCATTGGTATTACTGATGACGTGTCAGCTTTGATCGCTGCGGAGGGTGAACGTGTGCGGTGAAGTTGGTCGGATCGTTTATTTATTACGCGCACGCCATAAAGTCCGCGAGGCGAGGTGGAGGCGGCGCGTAAAGCGAGTGTCAACAAAGAGCCTCGTTCAGGTCGGGCGTGTTTACCCCTCGGCCGCTCAAAGCGGAGGAAGCACGTCCCCCGGCCGGTCCGCTTTTAGCACCTCCTTATTTATAGATGCAACAAATGAACGCCGCTCGAGACCGATTTGCAGAACTGAACGTGTAAACAAAGTTGCTCACGACGGCCGCTGCAGTTACTCGACATGGACTTATAACTTCAACTTCTAGGGTTTGTTTTTTAATTTTCAATGTTTGTAAGATTGACACTGTATTATTTATACATTGAAACAAATATTCACGAACATTAATTCATATATTATAAGATAGAAGCAGAAGTAATTAAATGATAGATTGCGTGTAACTAATTTAAAACGATTTCATTTAACGCTCCGCAATAGTATAAACGTACCGGGCACATTAGCGGTGCCCATTAGCTGCGTAAACTGAACCCTTGCGTCAGGTGCGACTTGCTTGCAACAATTCCTTTGTCCGTGCAATTTTTATTGTTGCGTCACAACAGCCCGCACTTTCCCCGCGAAAAGTGACATGACTCAACATGATGATAAAAAAACTACTATGACTAATTTCCTTTGCCCTATTGTATTCCAGTATAGGTAGATTTCGAGTTAAATTTAGAAAGTTATCATGCCGCTCACGAACAAAATGTAAGTGTAATCGTTAGGGAACAATTTACATGCCACTTAAGTGGACAACTGAGGCAGTGTTTATCTGTGTACTTAAAATCAATATTATTATATGCGTTTTAGAATGAGATAACACTATATGTTAAAATCTAAAAATAAACTCACATACAAAATTACAATTGAAAACACAAAGTTAGTAATTTATTTTAAAATTAACCTATTGTAGATTGATAATTTCAACTTACAAAATTCATTACTCCGCCATCGTTTTGGTATTCGGGGCTCACCTGAAACAGAAAACACAAAAAATAAGTAATTTTAAAGATTTCATATAACATCTTCCCTATGAAGAGTTACAACAATAAGTTAAAATAGCAGACCGAATCAGCATTATTTCACAAGCAATCGTAACTAAAATTGTACAATTTTATTAAGTTATTATACTAAATTTATAATGACTATGGTTTCCAAAATTTGCTTTCGTAGTACTTTTGAACATTCTTCCACTAAAGTTAATAAAACTTTGGTAAAACGAATAAAAGCTCTAGCTTACTGCGCGATAAAATTAATAAGCAACCACTTGGTTCTCTCAACCGGTCCCTCCGTTGAAAGCGACAGCACTTCCTACAAGAAAGTAAAACTACACTGCTGGCTCGGAAAATCCATGGAAGCGGCTGATGTAACCAGTATATTACAAATATCATTTGAGATCAGATCTGGACAACTAAAATTGCAAATCGCATGATCGAGATAATTTTTTTTTTATCAACAACTGACGTTAATTTTACATGATGACTATAAGGACAAAAATGGAGAAGCGTGGTTGCCCGGAACATTCAGGATTTTATTCTTTGATAAAATAAACAAAGTGATAAAGACAAATAGGTTTAACAGCGAGAAGCTGGTCGGAACAAAAAAAAAAACCATTGTCCAAACTCCATCACATGTGGCTTCAGAGTCGAATAGGGGACCCCCGTGACATAGCAAGCGGATAGCTGTTACGCCACGGAAGCAGTTAATTATGATATTAAAACAGTGGGAGACGGTCTACCTCTAAGAATGGACATGAGTAATAATTATGTGATTAGACTATTTTGCGCCGGCGAACATGGTCTTTGTTTTAGATAAGTAGTAAAAAAAATCTAGTTTAATTACAAGCGTCTGTTGTGTATGAGCTCCATCGAGCCAATAAATCATTAACAAGCCCGCCAGGCCTAACTCAAAATTCAGATATATAACAGCTAAGCTTATTATAGTGTTCAATAATAGAATTTGTATGAAACTATATACATTTGTTTAAGCCAATAATTATGATTATCACATTAGAATGAACATGCATAATATTTTAGGTTAGGTTGACAAACACTACACAAGTACTGTTACCGGAGACCGTTTTGCCAAAATGTATTTTACAAACAAAATTTCTATTGTGTTTCAGTTTGAAGTTTAATAAAAAGTCTATTTACCGAAATTGTAACAACGTATAAAGCTTAATAGATAACAAAGAACTCTGAATTGTTTTATAGAATTCCATTCGCAAATTACTGTAATGTAGTATATACATTGAATATTTCAACGGCTGCCCATTACACAACAAATTAGATCGAGCCCCGCCGCCACGTTGGTCCGAATACGTTATAATTAATAATATCGACTCGATTAGAAGTCGAAACAGGCCGGGCCAGTATCAGTAGTGGATATATTTAGTATTAGTATACACACCAGATTAGATTTGTGTGTAACTGTGTAACATGTATTGTATGTTTAAAAATTCGATGTCGTAGATAGAAAACTAAGTTTTCTTATTGTTGCGATAATTTCCACCAATACAATCAACTCCATCCATCGGCAAAATAATAAATCGTGGTAATGATAGCCTTACAACATTTTAAACTATGTCAGATAGACGATAAATTCCAATTTAGCTCTCATTCCGTGTTCTCACTGAAACTATAAAGTCGCCACTTCGCAATTGACTACAGCCACTTGCACGTGCCAACAACTTTGCGTTCGGGTTTGTTTGGCGTGAACGAGCCGAGCTGGTAATGACACAAGTCACCATCGCATGTGGGTGATCCGCGATTGTGGCTCGTAATTGGAGTCGACAGCGCGCGAAGGTCTACGCGGATCACGGACTTAATGGCTCAATAATAAAAATACCTTCTTTAATTTTATTTTAAACTTAGTTACTAAGAGCATATTGCGTTGAAAAATACACAAGGACGTTTTTAAAAGTTTACTAAAGATGCAATAAACAAGACTCGAGAAGAATAATACGTTTTACATTCAATCTCTGCACGTAAACAACATACCAATGTTTGCATAAAAATTTATTGAATATAGTAAACAATCGCAAGGACAATTTTTATCAACCATAACATCCCGTTCGCGCATGTCGAATTATAATTTAAGGAAACGAGTAGATGTAAAATATTAATGACTTAAATTTTCTATAAAAAAATAAGATTACCGGATACAACTAAGTTATATAAAATCATTAAAATTTTTAAGTATTATTTAACTTGTTACTTGAAAAATAAAATGCTTTAATGACGTGGTTTTAATAATGTAATGGAGTAATAAGTATTTGCTTCGAAAAATTTTGTACAAGTTTTTCGTCAAAAAATCTGTACATTCACTGTACTGTACATTGTCTGTCATCGGAGGCGCCTCAGTTTTGCGACGATCAGCTGCCTCCATCAACGAAGCAATCGAGGCCACTTGTGCTAATGAAACACTTCAATTGAATTGGGGACATTAATTCAGCCGCCATATCGCGCTACTGTTTACAATGCAGCCATATAAATTTTTTTAAAGTCTACGTATATGTTAATACAATACAGCGATAATAATAGAAGTGTTTAAGAAGTTTCTTATTCTATAATGAACAAATAATAAAATAAAAAGGGCTTTAATGTTAATAACAGAAAATGTATATTAATGAATACTTGTAATTTCTACTACCATCTATCTACTATAGATATTAATCACCTATGAACTATTAGTTGTCATTTCTTATCGTTTACTTTAATCTAATGCTGGATATAGTACATAGTAATTAGTAGTTTAATCATAACGCAAATTATAAATAAAATATTACATATCTTCACACACGGATTCTTCTTCAAAATGACGTCTGAAAATTTCGCTTTGTATCAAATATTAACAAGTTTACCTTGCGCAGCTCGACTGTTTTAATAATTTAGCTATTTAATATTGCTCTCGCCAGCTTCTATTTGTGTGAACGAGAAGGGTTGGCAGTGATACGTATATTTTCGTCACTAATATTATGCTAATCAATAATTACTTCGATTATTCACTTCCCTTTTGCAAACCTGTCAAGAGCGAATTGAGAAATCGCGCGTAACAATTAAACGTTTGGACTAATGAAAAACAACATACAGAACCTTCACCCAGCGCCCTACTACTGCGCTGATGTAGCCTTTGCATATTTAAATTAGTGTTTAAGAATTAATTAGACGAATCCAAGTTCCGATGAATACAGACTTTAATGAATTTAAATTACCTATTAACATGAAATTTAAGCTAACAGAGCTGAAATTTAATTTATTATCATAATAAAGTTCTACGAACTTCAAGCTTAATATCAACTAAAAAATTGCTCAATGAGTCTACTAGCTATAATGTGTTGTGAATAAGCTTTATATAAAATAAAAAAATGTCTAAAAACTGAATAGATCGCCCGACTTGACCTTGAAAATATAATACGAGTCTTTACCTACTTATTTATGCCTCTTAATTAACATTACTATTAACTAATTAATTTTTATGACTCGTTTGGTAACTTAGCAATTCGTGTATCAAATGAAAAAAAAAACATAGCTGACAAAAAGAGTTTACTAGGTTTTTTGTAAAATATGATTTTTACTGGGTTTTATAGATGGTTTCTTAAAGGCCATTTATTGAGAATGATTATTTCATCCTTTCAAACAGATTTCTGCTGTATCCAAGTACGTATTAGCGATGACTATTTGTGGCAATGAAATATAATTAACTTACACACGATTGAGTTTTAAGTTATCATCATAATGTAACGACGAGGCAGGCGGTGGGTGTAATTGCTCGTACAATTGGTAGGTCGGCAGCACCGATATTGGCGGATCTACGGAACGATTCACGAGGTGCGACGCACGCGACGGCGGTTCAAGCGTGGCGCAACACTCGCGAGCTGTCACGCAACAAGCGCGCCCAAACGATATGCATGCGATTCAAACAAACATTTACGAACTTTGTATTATTTTTACAGCTACCCTGCCCCCTCTCCATATTCGATTACAAACAAATGATCTCATCAATATTTTGCTTTTAATGAAAACATACAGCCTTCTTTTGACAAAAAAATCCTGTGTTTTATTATATTTTAATAGGATTCATAATTTAATACATATGTGCCATGTAATTATTTTTCGATTAACTACAGTCATTGAATTACAAGAAAAAGTCATTAAAGAACAAATCTTCAAATCTAACTATCATTTCTACGTTCATTGTACAAATCGTTAAAGAAACTTTAAAAAGATTTTAAAGTCCAGCGTACATATTTTTTTTATATCTGAAGTTTTTTGTTAAAATTTGGAACATATTTATATTAACCTTATAATTATTATGTGAAGAATGTATTGAATATCAATTTTTAACATTGCATTGAATTCAACTTGACATAAAGAAAAATAATTTCTTTATGAAATGTTTAAGTTTCTTATAAACACTATTCAGTTTATGATTTGATTGGTGCCGGATATCCGCCTTGTGAAGGTCGAAAAGCGACGAAACAGCAAGGTCGGCTGCATCACTTTCTCCTCAGAAAGGCAACTATACGTTACAGAAAAACTCCGCAAAACAATGATATGCTACTTGAAACAAGGGTTCCCATAATTCATGTGTTGGAAAGGGACTATGTCCTAAAGAATAAATGATATTAAGAAAATACAAAACTTTTAAATCATTTTTAGGAAGACCGATCCTCAAAGTAGTTTTTAGCTTAGCGTTGGTGACTAATTCTAACAATCAGCATTAAATTAAAAAAATAACCAACATGTTTCAGCCATTAGACGCAAAAAGATCAGCAATACTAGATTTTGACTGTTCACGTATTACTGTTATAAAATTTTTCTGTGTATTACTTTGTCAGGCTTAGAAGATTGTGTTTTGCATCCTGTTTATAAACTTGGTGTGGGTATTCTTGTAAAATGTGGACTATCCGTGATAAATGTTGCTGTTTGGCATAATTATTGTGTACACCGACGCAGTCATTGGAACAACGGAAAGGTTGACATAATCACCCGAAATTACGGGTTTGCTGACAATTTAGATTAGACGCGAAGTGCGCCTCGACGTGTTTAGCGAGGAGAGCCTTGGTCGCGCACCGTAGACGCGGCATTTTTGTTATAATACACAGAAACTCATTGTTTCACGCAATTTTGTTTCGTAACATTGATCATTTACGCAAGCCGACATAAAATAGTTAACATTGGCTGGCTTCTTGCTTACATCGTTAGTGTACTTCCTACTTATGCGTTATGTATCTGTTTATGATGCGTTCTAGTATAATTCTTGACGTCACTACTTTTACTTTTGCGCATTACTTAATATTAGAGTTGTGTAAAGTTTTTTTCATGGCAATGTAATAAGGCTTTTGAAAGGCATTTTTATGAGAACTCTGTTACATTGACATATCTAAATGTAGTGGTCCTAAAATTTATACTGCAGTAATTTCTTACATCTAAGAATAGTAATGTTTATGGACCATCCTCACATTGTTATATAAATGAGAAAAATTAAGGTTTTGGATTTGGTTTGTTAAATATTAATGGCTCGCAAATAAGTTGCGAAAACCACGGCGGGTGGTTGGTACGTGCCGCGATGGTAACTGCGCTGGTCGCGTTGAGAAATGTTTTCACAATCCTGTTGTAATATTGGATTAGCAACATCGACCAGGCGCACTCGATACGCGGACTAGATGCACTGAATATAACGACACTTTTTCTTGCACCTATATTTTCTCTATAGAATATAATATTTCGGAGGACTTTATTTCATGAGATATTAAATGACCACACGAGGCTATTGATTATGAAGCGTGCTTGCTCTGAATTCTATGGCGCCGATGTCATACTGACGAAACAGTAATGCTCTTTAATAGAGGAATAACAGCAGCCTTTCGATATGCACAGTATTTATTATATAAATGTATTGTAAAACATATGCACCTTAATGTATCAATTATAACCTGGAACCTCTGATAAGTTAAATATATCGAGATGTGAATTTCGGTCAAATAAATTTAATCCATGGAAATAATTGGGACTTTAAGAAGAAATCGTAACAAATTGGTTAGTTTAGATAGTAAACATCGATTTAAATGGCACATTTGTTTTGCTTACGGATAACGAAGTGTCTTGTTTACCAAAAGTAAAAGTTACTCGCAGCTAAAACCAACAAAACAGCGCAAATCTTACCTGTAACAATAAAATAGATTATAAGTTAAACAATCAGTGGAGTAATACAAACTGGAACACATATTTAGATTTGTTTTTTTACAAACATAAATACCTTCCAAAAAAAATTGTTCATAGAAATGTAAATACGTACTTAATAACCTGATGGTCTACCAATACAAAATTAAACTACTTTTGAAAGTAATTAATAAGAATGCAAGCTTTATTCTCGAATTATTATTTCCTAGACATTGACCATTATCCTTTTCTTTATAAAGACCCTGTTAGTCTTAATAATGAGGAAGCGGCCCGAGTAGATAAAAGCAGTTAACGAGGGAGTAAAAAATAAGCGGCATATTAAATGCGGTTAATTGTTCGTAGGTATTCAACGCTGACCAGTCGCGGAGCCAGTTATCGCTGTATGACGTCGGTGTTTTAATAACTAAAGCACTAATATCATATACATGCCCTACGAAAGTAAGCAATAACGTACTAAATAATTATTAATATTTACGCTAATATTATAGATTGTATAAAATTAAATAATACGGATTTTATCGCGTATGTTCTTTATTTATTACCATTATTAAGGATATTAAATAGTTAATTAAACGCGATAAAATTCGCATAATACAATTTCATTAAACACACGAAAGAAAAAGTTCGTTTATTAGATAAAACCGAGGCCATATGTAACCTTGGTAAACGAAGAAAAATTCATTTAGGAAAGCCTTTGCTCACAATTGGTAACATCCGTTGTGAAATTAAATTTTTAAAACAAAAATTACAATGACTTTCGATATAATAAAGAAAGAGGAAATTGTTTAAAAACATTGGATGTAAATAGGTATATCACTTTATAGAATTCCTGTCTGCGAATTAGCTATACCACGACGATATTTAGAATTCTTGATTTTTACTGATCGAATATTCATAAGTTATATGCGATACGTTATCATAAGAAATTATTCTATATCTTCACTTTGTGCTCATTTTTATAAAACTAATGTATGATTTAAGTAAAAGAAAGTAAGTTTATTTTGGGACAATATGTGTACGGCTTAGAGAATTAAGATCTCGGTAGTTAAGTACACAGTTAAGACACGGGCGATCTTAAAGTGATATTATGGGAGTACAAAAATCTAAGTATTGTTTATAAATAGCCAGTGTATTACATTGAATATGTTACATTATACGAGCATAAACATGCAGAAGATTTCGTCTGCCGCGTTGTAGGCGTTATGTACAAGCAAGCGGTCGACCTTCGTAAAGCGAACGGGCCCATCAGCGATCGAACGAACACTCCGCTCGTTAATAAACACACCTTTAATTATACATCATTTTTATGATTACTCGATTATAATAACTTGAATAACAACTACGAAAATGATAAGGCGTTTTCATTGCATGATTAGATAAACGGTTGATGCTTGTAGAAATATATGACTATAAAATAAACAATCTTGTGTTAATGTCTGTTAAATTACTTAATGCGATAATCACTTTTGTTTAATTTTCGATCATTCACTCTTTAAACCATACATTGCTGTCGCCAAATATAAAAAAACTACTTTTACATATAAACGTTTACATTTACCAGTAACGTTATTTAGTTATAAATTTGATGTCCGGTGTGAAGTAATAATTACGCCATAGACATACATATTTGATATACGTCGACCTGTTATCGTTCTTTGTAATTATGTAAATTTTTATCATTTCATCTCATGAATTTTTATATTTTTCTTAACTACAGCTCTGTTAGAGTTAGTAAAATAGAAATTTAATGAATATATAATAAGGTACGTTGCGTTTGTTTCAATGTTCTCGATTAAAATGGTACACTTTACATATTAATTTGGAATTTAAAGACATTCGAATGTCTCTTTGGTAAAATTTAATGTACATATAAAAGTACACATCGATACATTAGTGAAACGCAAATGGTCTCTCGCGAGTCCAAAGCCCTCTTTAAATTGTTCAATTACGGCGAGACGCCGAGTCAATTCGCGTGGAAGGGGTTGACTTAAGAGGGGTGAGGGGAGCCGGCGGAAGTGACCTAAAGACAACGTGCGGGACACATTGTGCGAATGTCTTTTGTGGGCTCGGTCTTCCCTTGCTAATTACGTGTAGCTCTAACCTCACCAGATGCTCCACATCCGCCCGGACCGTCTACTTCTACGTACTTTTTATGTAGCAAATGAATGTAAATTGAAATTACACTGCGGTGTCGGTCGATCTACATCACTTGTTCAAATGAGATGTTTGCACGCGAATAACATTTAAAGAAAAACAAAGTGATATGTCGTCACAATCTTAGACGTGGGCGTATCAATAATCGTACACAATTTGAGTAGATGTATAGAAACGGCTCGCTTGTTTTTCAATAAAAAAATTTGCGACAGTTTCATTCGAATTAAAAAGCATAACTTTCTCCATTATTGTAAAATCAATTGTCGTTTACCTTTTGACGTTGTCGACTGGTGTTGCTCCGAGCGATGACGAACGGAAACTTGGTATAGATTATGAAACACCTGATTTAGTATTACAACGTGAAAAGAAAGGCTATAGCACAATTTAATAATACTGAATAATATTTCAGAAGCATTATAATTATTACTTCTACATAAACTTCAAATATGCCAGAATACTTAATATTCTTAAGAATATAAGAAGTTGTGTAAAGGAAATTGTTTTATAACGACATAAAATTAAAGTAGAATAAGAAAATGCTTGTCATTTAAAAAACAAGTTCAATTTTTTTTGTGTTATTCATTTAAAAAATACATCCACCTGTCTAGTAGATTAGAACGACTCACCAAAAATCTATTTTACAAAAAGGAAGGAAACTAAATTTAGACTTGTGCTGTGCCAAGAATTTGTAAATAAAGCTACGTGATGAAGCATCACAGGTTGAACAAACTGTCATAAACCGATCTTTTAAGCAACTATCGTCCACGAGGTCAGCCCCGATAACATTTGAACCGGTGCTGTACTAGTTCGGGATAACATATCAATTTGCGTCACTTATATTTTGTTTTTTGACGGCCGTCACTAAATACCTCCAATGAAATAATCTCCAACGAGGTCTTCCGTACGCGAGATAACATAAAACAAAATATTATTTTAGCACCGAATTATTCTCAATTATTTTAGGGATTGAACTTATTTTTTAAATTTCTATCACTGGTAACTCTCCGCAATAAACAAACCGGAAGATTGCCTAATCGTCATATACGTTACCTATGTCGTTTCGGTATACTGTGAAGGTATAGGGATTTTATTGTTGTTAATTTAGTCTCAATTCGTTTACATTTATTGAAAGTCAATAAGTACTTAGGATATTAAAATATATTAGACTTGGATGATAAGATGCGTTACGAGGAGGGGCACCGGCCGAAGAGCAGCGAAGCATCGCCTCAACTCATTTCATAGACTACCCTACATGTCACGCTGTCGATTTCTAAGCTTTCGACGGGTAGTGTTCATAAACTTTTCATGTTTTAAAGACGGCAATATTATGTAAACAGTACAAAGAATGTTTTTTTTTTATTAATACCTTAATATTAAAATCTAAATTTTTAAATATTACCGACAAACTATATAAGAGCGAACCACATCCAAGTAAATAATAAAACCGATACAAAAGTAGGTTTAGCTATATGTAGGAACTAGATGCATCTATAGCTTCGTGTCCAATTTTCGCTTTTTTACCACAATTATCCGTACATATTTTTAAAAGTGTAGTTCACCGTCAATGAAACTTCGTGATGGACGATTCGTCGATTAAGTGATGAAACATCCAGAAGGACTACAAAACTTCCGATTTATAAGCATAACGCACGTCACATATAAAATACTTGGGTACATTTCATGGGCCCTTAAGCGTATAGGAGGGACCCGCCGAAGTGCAACGGTGCATGGCTACAGTTTGATACCTATCGTGCACTGGTTAGTTATCGTTACATTGAACTGAGTTAGGGCGCTCCACCTGTTAGATACGTAATTAGATGAGGTGCATCTAATGGTTGACTACTGCACAGGAATTTATAATTTATGTAGTAACTATTCACATTTTCCCTTTTATGAAGAAACTACGCTGTTAAGAGTGTATCAGTTTTATATTAAAACAAAAAACTATACCAGATAAAACGTAGAATTGAAGGAATGATTGAAGCAGGTTATGTCACCGTATTGCATTGTTTGTAAATAATACATTTGTTTTATTATGTTAATTACATTTAAATCGGCACTATGGTTATTTAAATTATCAGAAGTAAGCGGTGTAGTGGAAAAGTAGACAGACATAATAAAACACTTACGTCTTTTGGATACACGAGTTTCTCTGATAATCCGTTCTTTTATTAAGTATCATCAGCTTAAAACGAAGATTTATATAACCTCGACATACGTACGCTGTCTAGAACGTTATAATGACGAGGCGGCTCGTTAATGCGTGATTACTTGAACTTATAACACTGAAGATTGTTGAAGTGTGTACGATTGAAATCGTGCAACGATAGATCACCAAACATTCATGTTAGAAGAGGCCAAGGTTCGTTGGATCATTTTTATGACACGGGCAACATCCATAAGGGCTATTGAAATAACGACTACTTATTCCCCTAATCACTTTTTATGAGTGGCCTTCATTAAAACCACAGCGTCGAGGACAATAGCCCGCACCACTCTAATCCGGAAGCCTCTCAAACCCTTGACCTTCCATAACGTTTATTGTTAATGAGGCTATTATGACAGGTGCGGTGTAATCTTATACATCTGAGGTTTGATAAATTATTATTATAAAATAGCGAGTAATGTCATAGCGTTAGGTAAGAAAGGAAAATTATTTGCCGTATCTTTAGTTGAAGAAAAAGTGTTACCTTTGTGTAGAAGCAGGAAATAATTGCGAGGCCTTGCGAAGTTCATCGCCGTCTACGAGACCCCACGTTCCTTCCTACCTACACACCTCGATGCGATATTTCCGCGTTCAAGAGAAAACTGATTAATGAATTTCGTTTTGCCATGAGAAGTTAAGATATTAATCGCTTGAAACTTTAACTAAGGAAGTACATTTACAGCTTACTACAACTTTAAAATTCAAACATCCATCGAAAATACCAGAAATGACAAGGAATTTGTCAATTTTTTGTACTAGTTGACATTTACTTTATTTTAAATAAAGTATTGTTTCTGCACAGAGGTTGTTTACCTCTTTAAATACCGTCAACTTTTTATTTTTAATATGTGAATATTTACTGGCTTTTCTTAAATACGGGCTTGGCTCAATTTTAGTACCGTTTGCTATACTTTGTTTTTAACACTGCTTGATTAAACAATGGACAAAGACTTTGTGTATGAATTCTCCTAATCATGACACGTCAATTCTTAATATTACATGTATTATGTAATATAGAGTGCGACACTGACCCACCGGGGGCCGGTCACGCGTTCTACTTTCCTTTCTTTATTGACACATCATTTATAGAATGTGAAACTACAATCACTACGCATGATGTGCGATCATTGCGACGTAAACAAAGCAGAAGATAAGATTCTCCTTACTGTAATAAGACTTAAATTTCAGACTTGTTAAAAAATTTAAACTTACTAATTCTAACATGCCCGCCTATAATAAATACAAAGAACATTCGAAAATTACATTATATTACAACAACCACATGTACGTGTCTGTAAAATCTAGGTGATTTTGCTAACAGCCACAAAACTAGTAAAAATAAAATTTAACCTACAAACAGCACCTTACTTGTTTCTGCGCATTCATATCGTGTTGTTTATAACAAAAAAAAAATCAAACATGTATAATGACATGTACAGTTCATGATTACTAGTAAACTAATTTAGATATTAATATTGTCATTGATTCAATAATCATGGTTTTTGAATAAAATAACAACTCATATACACCTTATGCGTTTTTGTTTATCTAGATCGGTTCAAACAGATCTTACTCTTTCTGTTCGTCTTATAATTTTTGTTATGATAATAAACCCGCGTTGACATTACGCTGACAGGACACTCCGTTTAAGAAATACGTCTTCGAGTCTCATTTTAAGTATAAACTATGATAAAACATCTCTGAAATTGAATAGATGTTATTTGAAATACAAAAAGGTTATACATACAATTAAAACGTTTATATTGTAGATTTACATTCGCTTCTCAGATGTAGTATACGCCGGCCATTATTAAATATCTACTTGGTAGTTATTGTGAAAGCCTTTTCATAACACGAATCCGTCCTACGGGTTACGGCTCGCTAACCAGTTACGAAACATTTAAGTAGTTATTAAGTACACGTGACTTGCGAGTATAAGGAGGAGCACAGTGGAGTGTCATCCTTGGCATAAATGGTAATAGACAATAATCGTAAATACAATTCCTTCGTTCGTTAAAAATTCTTTTCGCGATGTAGTTTTAGGTATTAGGATTATAAGCGAGTATTCTAGATACATTTAGAAGACACTTTATTATTCAAACTCTACTAAAAACAGTATGTCAAAATTTTAGATGTCCTGATTGTGGATTTTTTGGTTACCTACGGAAAAATCGCTACACATGATTACCAAATCGCTGGGAGGTCTTAAGTAATTTATAAATATTTAATTGGAACAATTCAATGACTAAACAAATAATGCGGTAAGGGCATTGAGACCAGTACGCATAATTACAGGTATTTTTTTTAATTAAAATACAATATAAAGCAGGGTCGAGTGACACATCGCTCTGTTCGCCTCAATTATACGGCCCAATGTTCAAAATTAAAACTGAACGGCTGTAACAATAATGCAAATGTGACACGATTGTGTTTACCCCGTTTCACTTAACAATAAATTAAATAAAATAGGCAAAATACAATATAAAATACAATGTGACCTCAATGTAATCCTATCAAATTAAAATTTTTAAACGTTTTGTTTTATACGAACATTAAGCATATTGAATGTATGATGCGGACTTTAAGAAGGGCACGTGGACATAATATGAAGCGTTAAGAGTGAAACAGTTCGAAAGTTCGCTTCCCGCATTACAGGCACAAGAGATATGGCGCATGCGCGGATTATAATGTAACAGAGCGGCGTTTGTGCAACAGTTATGCAAAGTGCAATCGTGCGGATCGCGCTCGACGTGGGCAGACGCTGCCGCCACACTGTTTGTTCAGCACTTATTGGCATAAACACTCCACTCGCTAATAATCGTATGCAACGTTATGCTCGATATGTAACAATTTGTGTTATCAAAATATTAGGCCAGCATACCGAGTCTTGGGTTAGAAATTAGCGAATTATAATAATGTATTAAAACGATACTAAAGCCTCCATTTTGTACTATAACTGGCATAGATAGCAAGGCGCCAGGCTCGTCTCTGGTCGGCCGTATCATTACGAAACAAGAAAAGAAAGTTAAAGACCGTTTCGGCGGAGAGAATGTCACTGATCGCGTTGCACTACCTTCATGCAATTGTAATACATCCCGCTCTAATACCAGCTACGCGTGTGACGTAAGCACTCCTTAACAAAACTTGCACTTTTTATTTAATCTGTTAATATATAACGAACATGTAGAGTACATGGGAAATGTTTCCTTAATCGCAAAAACAATAATGAATGTTAACGTATTTAAATGTGAATAAAGTATAATAGAAATTAGGTGATCGAAAAGCGGCGACCGCCTTTTCGAGGCGTTTGAAATTTGGAATATTTTTTTTGTTGCATAAAGTTATACGTTGGCCGGTAGTTATGTAATGGTTTGGATCGCCAAGTAGGCAGGCAGGCAGGGTGGAGCGTGTTGGAGTTGCGCTTATGGTTAAAGTGTTACGGCGTGTGCTCGATTCCTCAGCGGTGATGTGACGCAACTCGGCTGCGAATGTGTGCCAAAACTGCAGCCGAACCTCCTCCGTCATGGACGTTAAACAGGCAGTAAGTATTACACGGATTTGAATCGCTGCGCCGTGCTTACGGAATGAAAGTGAAACGAGATCGACGATCTTATAAGCGCTGATCTATAATTTATTTTAGCGGTAATCCCTTGTCGGAAATAAAGCCAAGCGCGAAATAACTTGTTTAGATTTAGTTGGAAAAGTAGAACGACATTCACTATTAATTTTGAATAATTGAAACTAGGTGCTTTAATGATGTTATACATATTAAGATGAAATCAGCCATTGTATTACATGTTATTAGCCGTTATTAGCTAATTGTATACTCGCTTTAAATACATTCAAGTAATTCAAAATAAAATCTAGACTAAGCGATATTGGGTAAGAGATAACTCTTACCCATGCATAAGAATTAAATAAAAATATTATTTTAAACGTTATAACTTTTCAGGGTTTATCAGACGGACAGATAAGATAGTATGTGTAAGTATAGTACCCTTTTGTTTATGCAGTGCACTCCAATAAGGCCTCAGATATGCATTATCACCCACATAAGCACTCCGCCTATAACTAAGTGTTTGCTTACTCATTTCAAACGTCTATTATTTGTCGACAAAGTAAATATAAAACACAGAAATATTATTTGGAGTGCATGTACTATTTATAAATCGGAGATAATAAAACTTTACTTCTAGAACAATTATCTAATGATTTTCAAATATTTGTAAAACATATCGTTAGCTAAGCAGTGGACAATTGTAATTAATACCAGTTTATAACTTTAGAAGTGTATATTTGCTGTTTTAAATAGTAGATAATTTAGCTGATATAATTATTAAAAATAATATCATTAAAACAAAGAAATAAAGACATCCATTAATGAACGGAAGTTTATATAAACTATACAAGGGAAAAATTTGATAGTTTTATTCAAAAAAAAATATTATACAATATATTGCATGTTGAGTAAATATTTTTAAGCAATCTTGTATAAAATTATCTAAATATAGTAGTTAACATCTTGGCGCGTAGATTCCAAGGTGTGTCTTCGCTTTTAGTAGTCTTCTCGACCGTGGGCGTAGTCTGTAAATCGTCAATGCCGCTTGTCCGGCAATGAACCCTCACATTTGTTCTGCCGAAACAATTAGCAGAGCTCCACAAATCTACGGCGCCTCGTATTATAATCAGCCATCTTAATACTGTATCATATGTACCAGAAATCTACCAGTTACAGCTACACGAAAACTATGATAAGAGACCTTAAAATATCAACATTGGCTAAAACTAATTTAAATTTTCATATTGAAGGTAAGTAGTTTTTTGTTTTTTATTTTATTTTGCTATCATCAATACTCTGGAGTGCTATTTACATTGTGAAGATTATGCTAATTTCAAATATTATCTTTTTGAACATAATTTAAGAAGTATAGGTCAATGGCGCCATTGTTTACCTACCACCGCTTAATAATGCTAATTCGACTTATTTTCTTAAACTTTATGAAGTTAACGTGGGTGTCGAGACATTGCAATGTCTCAGTGACAGTGCCGCACCAACTTAGCCATAAATTAATATTCTGTATTTATGCAAGTTGAGATCCATAATTGAATATATACATTGTGTAAGAACGTTCAAGGTGAGCCAGACATTACGTTTCAAGCAATATTTAGAAGGTTCAAAACCTTAAGGAATCGTTTGTACGGTCCCTTCTTTTAATATTGCAGAACAAGTTACGTCCTAAACATGAGCTGGGTCTGGGAGGGAATAGAGGGTTCTGACTCACGTCCGGATTGTAATGGACGGAGAAAGGAACAGATCTCAAAATAGAATAATGACCGGTGGTCCTGGCCTACGCCCGTTTCTTGACAAACTGATCCGTACATTTGTTATATTCCCTTATATGTTTTATCTTAAATTTAATGAAATTTACAGAGCCCGACTACTCTTTGATTTCTTCTAAATGCGAAAACAAAAAAACAGAAATATCTACCACAATGAAAATGTAATGAACGTGTATATTATATTATTTTTATAAATTGATTTAATGGCTACATTTTTGCAGGACAACTACTAAACACTCGTTGAAATCGTCACTATTGATAACATTTTTCCACTAACGTTCGTTAGTTTCGCAACTTAATAAATGTGAGTAAATGCAAAAAGTGCGATAATCATATATATTCCACGGTCACAGCAAGATATCGAATGCTATTGGCATTTGAGACTAATCGTTTTACGTTGCCACGGTAAAGTCGCACTTATGTCTGATGCGAAGTCACATTTCGCCGACGCCACGAGAAAGGAAATAATCTAAAATTACTATTTGTGTACAAATGCCTAGATAAGCAGTAGCAAGCTCCCACGACCAAACTGATTGTTTGTGCAGCACTCGAAGGTTTCTGCAATGCCTCGCCGTTGGGAAACAGCGGAGGTGTCGACTTAGAGGCCAGAACCGGCTGTTTGAGAAACATTTGGATTTCGAAAAGTGTGGAAAGCTTGTTCGTACTAAAATCGCGAAAATTTCACGCGTAGGAGTGTCAATGTAAACAAGAATGTAAATACAGGTTATAAAATGTAACCTAATTGCAATGCAATATAAGCAGGGAAGGCGAGAATGGATTTAAATGTAATACCATGAAATCGTGTTTTAGTTTTGTAATTATTATTACTACAGGGGCCAAAGTTAGAATGTCTATGCGATTTCTTAATCATCATCACCATTATTTTAGCTTTTCGTTGTCGATTGGTGACATAGGCCTCCCCAATCGATTCTAGCGCGACTTGTTCGATTCCCTAATGTTGTTTTAATTCTGGTTACACTATCTGATGTTTAACACATCATCCGCATCGAGTTAACAATTTTAACTTACACGAACTTGTGTAACTTAACGAACCGGTTTCTTAAATAATTTGAAATGAAACGAGTTTTACACAAGATATTCTCCTCAAATTGCGTTTCGTAAGGAACACTTGATCCATATTTAATGGAGACGCAGTTGGCAAATAAAAAATAAAACAAAGTAATAATCTTTACATTAATATACATATTACGTAATATTTTAAAAAAAGTGTAACGGAAGTTTCCAGGTGGGAATATTTACTGGAGTAAGGAAGGGGAACAATTACAATGCCTTTATCTTAACACGTGGAAAGCTAATCGCATCGCGTGACGCGATCAGCTATTTCTCTCCGACATGTTCCATTAAAAACACACACATCCACATATTTATTGGCTTGTAAAATTTATAGAACTACTATAACATAACAAAATCTTAAAGAACCTAAAATATATTTTGTTAGTCACAAAATTGAAGTTCCCCATAAACCCTTTATTTAAAAAACAACAACCGTAGACAAATATGAGAAGATTTTACATTATATTTAGAATCAACAAATCTAGCAAACGTGTTTAAACCACAGTTTAATGTAAAATTAATAAATATAAACAATACATACAGTCAGTCTGAACTGTATAGTGAAGTTGTTATCTTTGTGTTTGTTGAGGCGTTTCCTTTTCATTATTTTGCAAGTCGATAAGGAATATAAATGCGTAAAAAATATGATCGACAGCAGTCATGGAAATTGCGTAGTTTGATGAACGAGACTTGTATGCTATACATCCTGGGTACGATTTGTGTAAATTCCTATTGCATTACTTTTGATCTAAGATTACGAACCCGATTTCACGTGTTAACTGACAATAACACAGTGGGTGATGAAGTGTGTTCGCTTAGAATACGCTGTCTCTCCTACATGGGCAGTCGGAACACAACAGGGTTGTAAAAACTCAAACTCCGCAACACGATGCCTAAAAATCAAACCAGGGACGTCAAGACAAGGCAATCGCTGTCACTGCGACTAGAAGGTAGAATATATAATTATAAAGAAAAAAAATATTTATTGAAGTAATTCTTTTTTTCCTATTTAAATGGTAAAAACAAATGACTAGGTCAGTAAGTGTATTAACAAAGCCATTGTTGTACTAGGTGCAATAAATGTATACATAAAAATGGAGTTTGTGGGCAATTAAACAATAAAAGACGGCTAACATATTATATATCTTTTGAATTGTTTATGAATAATAGCATGCTCAATAATCAGTGAAATATTTGTACTTATATAATAATGATAGGAACTTCGTGCAATTTTCGTTTGTCAAAAGAAAACCTGTTACAAGAGAAGGTGTACCCCAACTCCCTGAACAAAGATATGTCTGTGGAACAAAGATTTTTAAAGTAAGGTCTACTAGTCCAAAAAAAATTATTATAATACGGAGAGGTTGTATTTGTGAATAGGCAGGTAGACGGTTGTAGGTGTATTTACGACCTCAACGGTTTTCAAGTTTTTTTTTCGATCTGCCGAAACACAAAAAGCATTAGTGCACCTTTCAAAATTCCCACTGTTAACATTCAAACCATCCTATTATGAAATTATTTACGAAGTTCATCAGAATGTGGCAATCGTATAATAAAAATAAACATAATATAATATTTCGTGTTTGTAACTATGTTAAAATTCTAAACGGTCGTATTCAAAACAAAATGAAACTAAAAATTTTCTGAATAATTAATAACCTTGGCTCATAATAAATAAAGCCACCCTTCATTTGCTCATATTATATAGGCACATAACCAAATATAACATGTAGACGAGCAACAAGTGGTTTGGTTCATATGCAATGTAAACCACCACAAAAACCGTGAGCAGGTAGCGTAAAAGACGAGCAAACGATTTATAACTATGTGAATTAGCTAATAGAACCGGTTTTGCCCCACTAAATACACATGAGCTACTAAGCGAGCAGGTATACACAATTGTGCGACTTATTTCAATGGACTAAGAAACGTTTTTGAATGATAAAAAGTATAATACGAGCCATACCAGTCACACCACTTAACCGAGTCTGTTCTTCACCCCTGCTGAGATTTGAAAAGGATTTGTCAAGCAATAACATTATTGACGATCATATATAAAAATAAAAAGTAAATATATACACTGTGTAAAAGGTATTTTAGCTCAACTTTAATACGTACCTACTTCATATTTTTTTTTAGGTAATAGAAACCGTTTCAGGTATTTAGTCATAATATAACATATTGATAAATTCCAAAAGGTTCTATGAGGACAAAAAGTCAATTACGTAAATGTATGAATAAACAGAAAATCTTATTGTTTTTTATGTAAACATTACTGCTTTGACTATTTAATTCAGAATTGAATATCTTTTAAAAAATGATGGAACAAATAAAAATCTATGTAAGAAGGGTTGATTGGCTGCCTGTGTCCGTGGACAAGTTTTCTTGAGCCGACGATGTTAGTGTCAACTTACTTTTACTTTTCCAAGGAAACTGGCTGTGCGCCTAGCAAGATCGTATTCATGAGATTCCACAACACTTCATGAACGGACTGGTCTCGCCACTTATTCACCCGCACGCAACACTTGCAACTGGTTTTACTTATTTTCCGTAAAATGTAATTACGGAGTTAGGAATCATTGACTTGAACAGCAAAAGGTAAAGGGGAATACAAGTAATTTAAAAACTCAGCTAAACCGCCAACATTTCTTTTAGATCAAGATACAATTATTTAAGGTAAAAAGACGGGTTATATTTTACCGCCTTTATTCCACAAAATATTTTTCATTCAGAAATGAGATACATCAAACATGGCTAATGTTATTTTATTGGGATTGCTTTAAACAAATATTTTTTATGACGCATAAATATGTCAGTTTCATATTATTTAAATAATAATGTATCGCTAATCATGCTTATTTTTAAATATGATTTTATAACTAACGAAGATAATAAAAAAAATACATTGGAAAATAATTTAGAAGATTCCTTGCGATTACCGTCTCAGGAAATTAGTGTTGAGTACGTAAATATTAATTGTTAGGTACTAAAACTGATTTCATCATCTCGTAAAAAAAAACCGTTTAATACTTAAGTTTTTACAAATAATATGAATACAGCATTAATATCATAACGCAACAACGATAAAAAAATAATATAAATCAAGTCTTACCTTCAAGAACAGATCCCCAAAATCATACAGAGCAGACTGATGCATTATGGCAGTAGACATTATGTAAAAACAATTCTACACTAATTTTGATCCACGTTTTTAGGGCCCGTTTTGCGTAGGCGATAAACTGATCCACAAAATCACGATTGTGTCCGAAAAATTCACTACAATTTTGTTTATTCAAATTATAAGTCCACGATGTTTCAACGAGAATTTAAAAGAATCTCTGTTAAAAAGTTTGTTGGATGTTGTAACGATACGAGAATTCGTTGCGTTTTTGTTTTTCGTTCGGTGACCACAGATTGAGTCCGAACTAGTTGGCTAAGGGCAATGATTTTTTTTTCTACGCCCTCCACGATTGAGCCAGAACGGATTTTTTTGAACACAATTTCGCATTAATTGCGAAAATGTACAAAACAGTCCTTTGTTTCGAAGTCTTCTTCACATTTATTTTTCGCGTCTATACGGAATTACACAAATATTGGTCAAACTCTGCGCGAACTGTTTCAAATAAACTTTGGACAGTAAATACTTTTTGGTTCCCGACTTTATACTGCAAAACGTTTTATTCTGGCTGTATAAATCGTATGATACAAAAAAAATAAATCGCAGTGTCAACGTCCGCGCAAAACGCACCACACGTTCATTCCGTATCACGCTCGCTCGCGCACTAGGCGTGCGATTCGGTTCGCCCGTGACTTGTGAGCGAGCGGCGGGCGGGTGGATTTTGTTTTCAAATCAAACGGCGCGATCACGTTTTGGAGCGAGATTCGTTTTCGACTCGGAGGCACTCGGCTCCAATCGGCTGTTTCCGGCAGTTTGTTGTTGCTTCGGCCCCACAACAAAACTGATAAAACTCTGCTCGCGGCTCCAACAACGCTTTTATATATTACATTAATTACGACGCTTTTAAAACCCTGTAATAAATTATTATATTGTAAAGTTAATCAAAAATATTACAGTAACCTTTGGATTATATAACGAAATAGCATTTAGTTATTTACATTATGATAATGCGGTAGGGAACGTAACGAATTTTTTTTTTCATTATATTACTATGCGTCGCGACGAGCAAGACCTTCACTTGATGGTAAATGATACTCTTGCCCATGACAACGCGGTGCTAGTTAAGATGGTACACACTGCACCACATTGCGCTCGTCGCCTTGAGACATAAGGTGTTAAGTCTCGTTACCCCAGTAATTACACTAGCTACAGCGCCCTTCAAACCGGAACACAGTCATGTTTGCACACTACTATTTGGCGGTTGAAATAGGAGCTGCGGTGGTACCCATTCAGATGGTCTCCGGCAACAGACACCTACCACCTGGTAAAGAAGAAGTATATAAAAAGACGCTGTGATGCCATTGACGAGCACAAAAATATAACTTTTTACAAAAACAGACAGTCATGCAGTTGTGAATAATAGTAAGTAAATTTCTTAAACATATATATAAACGTATTCAAAATATATATAATAGTATATATTTTGAATACGTTGATTACTATTATACATTAGTAGCATGATATAAATAGTATTATATTGGAATAAAAAAAAAACTTTTTTAATATTAATCAGACAAAAATCAGCATGAACTATGTATATATCCTTTAATAAAAACAAAGTTTATGAAAAAGAAGTTAATACAATTTCCTATTTCGTATAGTTTTAATGTTTATTACAACACTTTTTTCTGTAACCTTAGATAAATAAACCTATTTAAATAAACCAAAATATATTAGTAGGACAAATAATATTTTAAAAACTAAAGACCAAGCTAAAAATTAGAGGACAGGTCGATGAATCGGGCAACCGGAGTGTATTAAAAATAAAATTCATTATTAAAATTTTTCATATATTTGGAAACAATAAAATGATACATTTCGATGTTTTTCTCGTTTATCTATTGTATTGTGTGAGGAAGTGCTAAAACAGAAGTAGCCAGAACGGTGAACGAATGTAAAAAGTTGTAATTTTAGAGCTGGTTCGACCAATCGAGATATCCGCTGCAGGGGTCCGCTTTAAGACTATATTTGTATCAACAAGAGGAGCGATTACATGAGAAAAAGTCTGCAAATGTATTAGACATAATTTAAATCATGTAATCATATATAAAAAGTACATTATTAAGTAAATAGTTTCGAGAGGATAATAATCAGTTCAGACTTTTTTCATCGCTTTAACGGGATTGTAACGTATCATGTCATCAAAACCAGCATGACTATATTCGACTTACGTTCGAAACAGTTGACTTTTCCAACTTGTAAAGCTTCGTCAAGCCCGGACCCACAGATCCGGAATCCGCTAGTTAATTAACTTAAAAAAAATTAAGCACGCTGCTTTAAGCAGTATTTTTAAACTTCATTATATTTACGTCTCTTGATAGGCCTGTCTCCGCGTCGCTTGTTTATAAGTTCATTATAGATTGTCCGCCACGTCCCCTGAGCAACTTTTTGTTATGGCATTCGTTGCAAACCCGTTTGTCGGTTTAGTGTTATGCGCTATGTTGCACCAACCTTACGGGAATTGGACTCTGCCAAGCCAGAAAAATTTCATTGTCATTAATGATTATAGTCTTCATATGCTTTGCACAACTGTGCTTAGCAACATTAACAGAATTTACTACTTATGATAAAGATACTAAGTTTTGTTTCAACCGCCATAAGACAATGTGACGTTAATTTTATTAACTAAGTTAACTGCTTAGTCGAGTGCAACCAAGTGTCAGTATGAGCTTACGTTTGCTATAGGATTACGTAAGTTATGATATAGGAAAAAATATTTTGCGGATATGTCTAATCGAAATATAATATTTTAATATACACAATTTCATTAATTTAGCTGACAGTCTTATATTCTCTCATGGGAAAATTACTGTAACGCGAGTTGAAATATATATGTAATGCAAGTCAGGGTTACATACAGCGGTTTGAAAATAACTAAACGCTTATTCCATTATTCGTTATTACGATTCCTTTTCTTTAATACTAATTTTTCTAACCATATTACCATATTAGGATTATTTTGTGTATAGAACTATAACACGATTCACGACGCTAGATTTAAAATGTTCTACTTTGTCTAGTATATACAATGAACTTACTAGTTTGTAAATTTGATTCTTTTAGTTAATACCTTGAGTCGATTTTGCAACAATCACATCTGGATACATAGTAGATTTCAGAGAGTGTAGTTTAGAAGTGAATTACTAAATACCCATGTAAGCTTACTAATTCAGACCTAAACATACATTTAGATGAATGAACGTAAGTCGTGTTTTTATTTATCTTTTAACGATTAGATGTCCCAACCTTTAAAGCTCTGGTTATTTTTCATACATTTTGCAATTTTCTGAAGTATTAATACTCATCATCATCATAAGGTGCCTTCATCAAACTGAAGTTTGGCGGTCAGATTGAGAAAACTTTTCCGATCTTGGGCTATTCTTTTTAATTGATGGTATTAATACTCATGGAGGTAAATATAAATAAAAACATATGAAACGTAACGAGAATTTAATGAATGGCTTCATTTCCTGAAATATCATTTGGAGATTTGCATAAAATATGTACATCCCTATTGTCCTTCGCAGAGCATCTTCTGAATCTGAAATAGATTAAAAAAAATCCGTTGTGGGCATAAAAATAAATATTTATTACGGAACCAGTAGGCCGGTGAACAATGACCATACATGACTGTTTTATGTAATGGGTCAGTGTCGAGTGTCGCTCACGTACTGCTTACTCCTAAAGTTATAGCGCATGGAAACACAATACATTGTATGCAAACACGCTTTGTAATGGTAGACCCACGTATGTTTATAGGCGAACTCTGTAATTAACGCATCAGCATAACGTTACCCATTGCGATAAACGATTCAAGACAAATTGTAACTTCTACTAGGCACAATTAAAGGAAGGCATTGATAACAAAACGCGAATTTTAAGAAAACATTTGTTTGTATCTTTATCTATTTCGGGCAAACTCAAACTATTAGACTGATGACAGAACTTATAATATAGTTGAAGATATAAGTAATAACATAATATTAAATAGAAGAAGTGTTCCGTAACAAAAAAAAATTCCAAAAATTATAAATAACTAGCTGACCCGACAGACTCCGTTCTGTCCCAAAAATTGGAATGTTCTTTGTTCCTGCCTATGTTATAGCCGGGGCAAAAACCCTGGTTATGAGTGGTTTGTGGGGTTCAGCACTATATATATTCATCTAATAACTAATATTTAAATATTATAGGGGGTCCAGAAGAGTGGCCAAAGCCATAATTAAAGTACATAAGTTATATCTAATATATAAAATTCTCTTGTCACAATGTTCGTTCCCATACTCCTCCGAAACGGCTTTACCGATTCTTATGAAATTTTTGTGCATATTCAGTAGGTCTGAGAATCGGTTACTATCTAATTTTAAAACCTTTTAAGTGATCAGGGTTGCCCACACCAAAAAAATTTTTTTTATTTTTTGGGATTTTTTTTTATTTTATTTTATTATTGTGTGGCATCAAAAACTACATAGAACCCTAAATTTTCACTTTTCTATCACCAACCCCTGCTTTTTAATAGACATTTTAATATTTTTGTCTCGCTCGATATCATCAATTGTACATGGCCACGTATCAAACCGCGTGGCTGTAAACTCCAAAAAAAAAATATTATCACTTGGTAAGTGATCCCCTCCACGTGTGTACCGGTGTCACCTCTCACCAGTACACAGCACGGAGTGGGGATGACAACGAATTCTTTATCTCTCAAACATTATGCCTTTTGTCACTCCCTCTACATATAAATATATTCTCAAGCAACTTTATTATTTATTATTAATAACTAATGTCATTGAATATAATTTATTATTAATCTATAATACAAATATGTGTCGGTAAGCGCATCACTCTACAACGCCAGGACCAATTTGGCCAATTTGAGAAAAATTCGAATAATCGCCGGGAAGCCCCTAAAAACAGCGCTTTTCTTTTTCCTATACAAACGTTCTCTAACTAAAATGTAGAGTCAATTTAAACTTTATTGCTATTTCATAAGTTCATATTAAATTACAAGCTTTCACTGCTGTCTAAGCAATGTAGGTGTGTTCCTAACGCTAAAGAATCAATTTTTTACTTTATTACAGCTGCTCAAAGTTCAAATTAGATCATTCTTTCAAAAGTGTGCGTATGCGCGTCGGAGGATCTAACGCCGCGTGCCGAAATTAAAACGAATGAAATAATAACATAAATAGTCACAAAATGTAAGATCATTACTGCTGATTTTCAATTAGGTCGGCTTCGCGGTATTATTTATTTTGTTTTAGTTTCTTTTTCACGACATCACATCAGTCCAGCACAAACCGCGTTACCGTCTGGCGGACCTAACAGACTTCATTCCGTCAAAAAGATTTGGAATGAGGCAGTTATTGGAAAATGGAACATGGAAAACGGAAAACGGATAACGGATAACGGAAAATGGAAAATGGATAATGGAAAATGGATAATGGAAAAAGGAAAATGGAAAATGGTATATTGGAATATTGGAATATTGGAACATTGAAACATTGGAATACTGGAATGTTGGAATGTTGGAATGTTGGAATATAGGAATGTTGGAATGTTGGAATGTTGGAATGTTGGAATGTTAGAATGTTGGAATGTTGGAATGTTGGAATGTTGGAATGTTGGAATGTTGGAATGTTGGAATGTTGGAATGTTGGAATGTTGGAATGTTGGAATGTTGGAAGTTGGAATGTTGGAAGTTGGAATGTTGAATGTTGGAATGTTGGAATGTTGGAATGTTGGAATGTTGGAATGTTGGAATGTTGGAATGTTGGAATGTTGGAATGTTGGAATGTTGGAATGTTGGAATGTTGGAATGTTGGAATGTTGGAATGTTGGAATGTTGGAATGTTGGAATGTTGGAATGTTGGAATGTTAAATATTGAAAATGGAAAATGGAAAATGGAAAATTGAAATCTGACATCTGAAATCTAGAAACCAGAAACCAGAAACCAGAAACCAGAAACCAGAAACCAGAAACCAGAAACCAGTAAACAGTAAACAGTAAACCAGTACACCAGTAACCAGTAAAACCAGGTAAACCAGTAAACCAGTAAACCAGTAAACCAGTAAACATAAACCAGTAACCAGTAAACCATAACCAGTAAACCATTAAACCAGTAACCAGTAAACCATAAACCAGTAAACCAGTAACCATTAAACCAGTAAACCAGTAAACCAGTAAACCATAACCAGTAAAACCAGAAACCAGTAAACCAGTAAACCAGTAAACCAGTAAACATAAACCAGTAACCAGTAAACCAGTAAACCAGTAAACCGTAAACCAGTAAACCAGTAAACAGTAAACCAGTAAAACAGTTAAACCAGTAAACCAGTTAAACCAGTAAACCAGTAAACCAGTAAACCAGTAAACCAGTAAACCAGTAAACCAGTAAACCAGTAAACCAGTTAAACCAGTTAAACCAGTAACCAGTAAACCATAACCAGTAAACCAGTAAACCGTAAACCAGTAAACCAGTAAACCAGTAAACAGTAAACAGTAAACCAGTAACCGTAAACCAGTAAACATAAACCAGTAAACCAGTAAACCATTAAACCAGTAAACCAGTAAACCAGTAAACCAGTTAACCAGTAAAACCAGAAACCAGTAACCAGACACTAGAAACGAGAAACCAGAAACCAGAAACAAACAAACTAAAGTTCATATTAAATTACAAGCTTTCACTGCTGTCTAAGCAATGTAGGTGCGTTCGTAACGCTTAAGAGTCAATTTTCACTTTATTACAGCTGCACAAAGTTCAAATTCAATCATTCTATCAAAACAGTGTGCGTATGCGCGTCGGGGGATCTAACGCCGCGTGACGAAATTAAAACGAATGAAATAATAACATAAATAGTCACAAAATGTAATAGCTAAAGATCATTCTTACTGATTTTCAATTTGGTCGGCTTCGCGGTATTATTTCTTTTGTTTTAGTTTCGGCACGCGACATAAAATGCATTCGTTTTCACGACATTACATCAGTCGAGCACAATCCGCGTTACCATCTGGCGGACTTGATAGACTACATACTGTCAAAAATTTGGAATGTGACAGTTATTTGTTCCTAATAAAATAATAATAGTAAATATAATTTATGTACTATAATTATAACTTTGGCCACTCTTCTGGAACCCACTAATATTTAAATATTAGTTATTAGATGAACATATATAGAGCTGAACCCCACACACCGCCCTATCACCAGAGTGACGGTTCAGTCCAGATTTTTTTGCGCTGGCTATAAAATAGGTCAGAACAAAAACGGCCACATTCCAATTTTTGACAGAACGAAGTCTGTCGGGTCAGCTAGTTTACTATAATAATTTTTTAGGAACAAATAACTGTCATATTCCAAATCTTTTTGACAGAATGTAGTCTGTCAGGTCCGCCAGATAGTAACGCGGTTTGTGCTCGTCTGATGTATTGACGTGAAAACGAATGCTATTTATGTCGCGCGCCGAAACTAAAACAAAAGAAATAATATCGCGAAGCCGACCAAATTGAAAATCAGTATGGTGGATCTTTAGCTCTTACATTTTGTGACTATTTATGTTATTATTTCATACGTTTTAATTTCGGCACGCGGCGTTAGATCCTACAACGCGCATACGCACACTGTTTTGATAGAATAATTGAATTTGAACTTTGTGCGGCTGTAATAAAGTGCAAATTGACTCTTTAGCGTCACGAACGCGCCTACATTGCTTAGACAGCAGTGAAAGCTTGTAATTTAATATGAACTTTTGTTGTTTGTTTATGGTTTCTGATTTCTGGATTCTGGTTTCTAGTTTCTGTTTTCTGGTTTCTGGTTTCTGGTTCTAGTTTCTAGTTTCTAGTTTCTGGTTTCTAGTTTCTGGTTTCTGTTTTCTGGTTTCTGTTTTCTGTTACTGGTTTCTGGTTTCTAGTTTCTAGTTTCTGGTTCCTGGTTTCTAGTTTCTAGTTCTGGTTTCTATTGTCTGGTTACTGGTTTCTGGTTTCTGGTTTCTATTGTCTGGTTACTGGTTTCTGGTTTCTGGTTCTGGTTTCTGGTTTCTAGTTTCTGGTTTCTGGTTTCTAGTTTCTAGTTTCTGGTTTCTAGTTTCTGGTTTCTGTTTTCTGGTTACTGTTTCTGTTTCTAGTTTCTGGTTTCTGGTTACTGGTTACTGGTTACTGGTTCTGGTTTCTAGTTTCTAGTTTCTGGTTTCTGTTTCTAGTTTCTGGTTTCTGGTTACTGGTTACTGGTTTCTGTTTTCTGGTTACTGGTTTCTGTTTCTGTTTTCTGGTTTCTGTTTTCTGTTTCTAGTTTCTGGTTCTGTTTTCTGGTTTCTAGTTTCTGGTTCCTAGTTTCTGGTTTTCTGGTTCTGGTTTCTAGTTTCGGTTTCTAGTTTCGGTTTCTAGTTTTCTGGTTCTGGTTTCTGTTTCTAGTTTCTAGTTTCTAGTTTCTGGTTTTCTGGTTCTGGTTTCTAGTTTCGGTTTCTGGTTTCTGGTTTCTAGTTTCTCTTTTCTGGTTATTGGTTTCTGGTTTCTAGTTTCTCTTTTCTGGTTATTGGTTTCTGGTTTCTGGTTTCTAGTTCTGGTTTCTGGTTTCTGTTTCTGTTTCTGTTTTCTGGTTACTGGTTTCTGGTTTCTGTTTTCTGGTTTCTGGTTCTGGTTTCTGGTTTCTAGTTTCTGGTTTCTAGTTTTGGTTTCTAGTTTCGGTTTCTAGTTTCTGTTTCTAGTTTCTGGTTTCTAGTTTCTGGTTTCTAGTTTCTGGTTTCTAGTTTCTAGTTTCTGGTTTCTGGTTTCTGGTTTCTAGTTTCTGGTTTCTGGTTTCTGGTTTCTGGTTTCTGGTTTCTAGTTTCTCTTTTCTGGTTATTGGTTTCTGGTTTCTGGTTACTGGTTTCTGTTTTCTGGTTACTGGTTTCTGGTTTCTGGTTTCTGGTTTCTGGTTTCTGGTTTCAAGTTTCTGGTTTCTAGTTTCTGGTTTCTATTTTCCATTTTCCATTTACCAATTTCCAATTTCCAATTTCCAATCCCCAATTTCTAATTCTCAATTCCGAATTCCCAATAACCAATTTGCAATTCCCAATTCTCAATACTCAATTCTCAATTCTCAATTCCCAATTTCAATTCTCAATTTTCAATTTTCAATTTTCAATTTTCAATTTCCAGTTTACAGTTTACAGTTTCCCGATTTCAGTTTTCAATTTTCGATTTCCAGTTTACAGTTTACAGTTTACAGTTTTCAGATTTCAGTTTTCAATTTTTAATTTCCAGTTTACAGTTTTCAGATTTCAGTTTACAATTTTCAATTTCCAGTTTACAGTTTACAGTTTTTAGATTTCAGTTTTCAACTTTCAATTTCCAGTTTACAGTTTTCAGATTTCAGTTTACAATTTTCAATTTTCAGTTTACAGTTTTCAGATTTCAGTTTTCAATTTTTAATTTCCAGTTTACAGTTTTCAGATTTCAGTTTTCAATTTTTAATTTCCAGTTTACAGTTTTCAGATTTCAGTTTTCAATTTTTAATTTCCAGTTTACAGTTTTCAGATTTCAGTTTACAATTTTCAATTTTCAATTTTCAATTTCCAGTTTACAGTTTTCAGATTTCAGTTTTCAATTTTTAATTTCCAGTTTACAGTTTTCAGATTTCAGTTTACAATTTTCAATTTCCAGTTTACAGTTTTCAGATTTCAGTTTTCAATTTTTAATTTCCAGTTTACAGTTTTCAGATTTCAGTTTACAATTTTCAATTTCCAGTTTACAGTTTTCAGATTTCAGTTTTCAATTTTTAATTTCCAGTTTACAGTTTTCAGATTTCAGTTTTCAATTTTTAATTTCCAGTTTACAGTTTTCAGATTTCAGTTTACAATTTTCAATTTCCAGTTTACAGTTTTCAGATTTCAGTTTACAATTTTCAATTTCCAGTTTACAGTTTTCAGATTTCAGTTTTCAATTTTTAATTTCCAGTTTACAGTTTTCAGATTTCAGTTTTCAATTTTTAATTTCCAGTTTACAGTTTTCAGATTTCAGTTTTCAATTTTTAATTTCCAGTTTACAGTTTTCAGATTTCAGTTTTCAATTTTTAATTTCCAGTTTACAGTTTTCAGATTTCAGTTTACAATTTTCAATTTCCAGTTTACAGTTTTCAGATTTCAGTTTTCAATTTTTAATTTCCAGTTTACAGTTTTCAGATTTCAGTTTTCAATTTTTAATTTCCAGTTTACAGTTTTCAGATTTCAGTTTTCAATTTTTAATTTCCAGTTTACAGTTTTCAGATTTCAGTTTACAATTTTCAATTTTCAATTTTATATTTACGAAAATCATTGTTTTGCGTAAGACGTTGCTTTTGCTACCCAGTTACATTGTATTTGTCTCTCAGATGATACACTTCGTGTTCTGCTTCTTGCTATAGAAAATTAAGGTATACTTCATATATACATAAATTTTCTTAAGCTAAGCTTAAAATACTTGTAATCTTAAAATTTTATATTATTGACAAAAAGTATGTCACCGAGCTTACCCCTAAAAGAAATTTAGATAGAAATATGTCAAGAATAAAATATTATACATTTTTGTATTTATAAATTGTACTTATGTTAAAACTAAAAAAAAATTACGATATTATTATTCCTTCAGAGTTGTCCCGCTTTGCCTATCTAAAAATCTGGTCACCTCAATGAAAAAGAGAAATTGTTGTTTTTACCATATTCCAGGCACTTTTTCCATATTTTCTCACCTTACTAACCTTCCCTGGACTTCCACGAATAATTCAAGACCACATTTAGCCAAATCGGTCCAGCCGTTCTCGAGTTTTAGCGAGACTAACGAACAGCAATTCATTTTTATTATATAGATTTCCGTTTGTTTGGTTTATTTTACTGGCAACTGTTTGTATTTATGGAAAGCACTTCATATTTATTTGTGTACCAATAATATTAATATGAATAAAGTAATATATACACACGGACAGAACAACGTCTCCGAGTTCATCTAGTGCTACACCAAAAAAAAGTTGTAAATTGATCGGTGTACGTTATTAGTATACGTGTTTGCGTAAATTAGCATAAACCTTTAATTGTACTTTATTTTTTTCAAAGTATGATACTTTTTTTTTGTTTGTAATTCTCGATGCATGAAATTTATAGTTTGTTATACTACTGCGCAGGTTAAATTCATTAAAATATCTTACGCCGACAGACTGGTACTTTTAAAATATAAATACATTAAAATATTATAGCGTCACGCAACTTGAGTCAAGTTTTCCATTACATCCATGTGTGGGTAAAACCTTTTTTTAACAGTTTGTTTTGTAATTAAAGCTAACTGCGTTCATCTTTAACTTCTTGTTAATCTCTTTTGCGCGTAAACATTGGCAACGTTAATTACTCTTATTTTTTGTCGATGTATAGTGAGTATTATTAACATAGTTTGCTTGTTACTTATTTACGTGTTTGTTTTTCTCTCTATCTAAGGTCTCCTCCACGTCTCTGAAGACCATGGCCGGTTTTAGTTTGACATTTGGAGCGGATGATCTGCTTCCTCCGATTCCAGTCAATCGTATCTCTTACGAACGTGTAAAATTTGGAGGACATTCTAAAATTATTTTGTATTGTGACCTTTTGTTACGTTTCTTTGTAAAGAAATACGATTATAACAGTAATTAGATTATATATTTGAGAATCCCTTTATGAATACAAAATAATAAAAAGATATAATAAGAAGAAACACTACCTGAATTTGAGAGTAGCAGTATTTTCTGTTTTGGTTGTAGATATATTAAAATTCTATGTCTGTTGAAAAGAGTAGTGATTGTGTTATACTTAATTTCGAAGATTGTTTTTGAGAAGGCATTAAATTTTATTGAAATACTAAATAAAGTGCTACAAAAAGATTAAAATTTAAACTGTTACTTGTAGTACTAGAGTTATAAATTCAATTCGTGCATGTATAACTAAATGAACAGTTGCAAAATAGATGTTGGTTCTGAAGGTAGTCGAGCATACCCTCTAATATGTCACATTCTGTGCAAAGATAGTTGATTCCGATAGTAAGACAAGATTGAAGCAGTCAATCAATAAAATTGAATTTTTTGTTTGGGCGACTGAGACGATTTGTAATATAGTAATTATATTCCAGTAATAAACAGGCGTTCTGAAATATTTTATTAAGTTAAATAGTAAACAACTTCGTAAACGCGTTTACAAATCTAGTTTATTTTTATCACGTATAAACAATAGAGTCGTGCCTTTTGGATTTAATTTGTTTACAGTAAGAAGAATCACAATTATGACGTAGAAACCACTCGATAACAACAAAGGTGACTTTGTCTTGTACGTTCGCTGATTTACGACCCACGGTAAGTGCAGTGCGATTAAATTGGTAATTTACTCCTACATACATCTGTTCTCCGTTTTTGTGTTTCCACTGCTTTGTGTCGTGAATGCTTTCATTTCTTCGTATTTATCCTATTTTACTCCACCAAATGGTATGTAGTGACGTCAAGTTTTGTCTACAGCGACATTGTTCATACTCGTAGTGATCTTGTATTGATCACACGTGTCTTATTTCAATAGTTACCAACTGTAAGTCATTTTCGGCGAAAAATGTAGTCGTTGTTATAATTGGAATTACCATCTTACGTTTTAATGCGATGAGCGCGATCTGATACTAAGTAAATGATTTTACTCGTACCTTATTTTAAATAGCAGTTATACCTTACTAAAAGGAAAATATCAGGCTGATCGCTTTTTTTATACTGAAAAAAAAAACCTTTTGAGTCTATGTATAGAAAAATAAAAATTATGTCAATTCTTTTACTTATAATAAAAGGTTAAAAACGATAACAATTTTGCAATCTTCATTGTATTCTTTTCTGCAACTTACATTTACCTTATAAGTACATAAAAGGCTTCCGGCGTATTTAGCTTAATCTAATTAACCTCTCTATTGACATCCGTATGCGATTCTGTACCAAATACGCGCTCTAGATACATGGTAGTTTAAAAACTTTTAAGAAAGTATGTGGCACCGAAAATTACCATTACTTCCGTTAAACCACTTCCGTTTAGCTAAGCTTTGATTAAAAGATTAAGAAAACAGTATATTTTTTGCATTAAAATAATATATTGATTCGACAGAAATGTTTGCTAGAAAAGTATATCTATAAATCAAAATATTTGTACACGACCTAGTCAATAGTAAAAATGTTTTATAGTATGCATTAAAAGTATTAATATTTTTTAGAGAATTGCTTTGTTGTATAAATATAAGTATGTTTTAACTATTTTTAGCTTATGTATTTCGCTAATCGTTTATGCATACCCGCTTACAGTGTAAATACTATTTATTCGAAGTTATAGAAGTATTTATGAAATTGATCAAATGCATCTAAAACGCTATAAAGTTGTTAGTCGATTCAACTCGTGTTTACGATTAAAGGGATGAACGATTTGGCAAATTATGTAAGTGATTAAAGGAGGTAAGGTCGTATTTGCTGTTTATTCAGCAAGACAAAATAAGTGGGGTACTATGTAGTGTTAGTTACGATATACATTGCACCACATTGTACTCATCGCTTTGATATATAAGTTGTTAAGTCTCGTTGCATAAGTAAATTTACTGGCAATGGTGCTTTCAAACTGGGTCACAGTATTATTTTAAAATTACGATTTGCGGCGGAAATAGCCACAGTAGTGCCTTAGCTAGGCGGCCACCGAAACTTACTAGCCGTAAAATTTAGAAAATACTATTCTCATTATTATTTCAGTATACTAAATAATAATATTAAAAATTATTTTGGTGAAAAAGAGTCAAATTGGTTTTTAATTATCTTTCGAATGTGATGTGTGGTATGCTGTTAAATTTTCTATAGAACTCGCAGATTTTACGTACAACATGTTTGTCTTCTAAAATAAGTTTCTGGTAATTGGTCTACATTTACTTACATAGATGCTATAACGACGACCAGTGGGCGGGTATGAAAAGCAGCATCATTTACTGAGACTTCAGACTTTACGCACACGTTTACTTTTTGATTCATTTATTTCCATTTTAAATAAAGTCCCGTATTTCGGTGTGAATAAACGTTTTGTTATTATTATTAATATAAAATGAAAAATATAAGAAGTTTGCATGTAACGGTGAGTGAAGCGGGTAATAATTTGGCGCGCGCCCTACAGCAATAAAACATGGCCGCCGATGCGGGCGCGGACGTTGCTTATCACGAACAAATTGCAGAATATAACTCAGTATGTTACGCGATAACTGATTTTTACTGCTCTAAATACTTATGTAACGAAGCCAACAAAAATGTCGCGCAATGCGCGCCTGAACGCAACTAAATCACGAAATATGTTTAAACGTTATCTCTGTGAACGTTTCATATGCATTTTCGACATATTTCGTTCATATTGTTGCGCCTAAGTTTATGTAATGTATATTAAAGTAACAGTTTCATGCAGTAAATAATTTGGTAATATAGTTTTACAAATTAAGAAAATAGTTCTATCCAAACACTGCATAAAGAGTTTCAAGATATTAAGTAATATAAGCATGTATCTTACATTTAACTATAATAAGAAAGCAACCTGTGTTAATTATAATATAATAATAGGACGATTAATACAATAATGAAGCCAATTATCTGTTTCCTTTAATTCATATTCGGGCGTACCTCGGAACCCCGATTGGACGCCGACCTATCGGCAGGCCCAGGTAACGCTGGAAGGATGCCGTAGAACACGACCTACGCGAGCTCTAAGCAGTGAATTGGCGAGAGGCGGTGCGAGATAGGCAACGTTGGCGCTCTCTTGTGTCGGAGGCCAAGACTCACTTTGGGTCGTTGCGCTAGAGTAGTTAGTTAGTTAGTTTTAATTCATATTACATATAAATGCGAAATTTATTAGTGAACTTGAACGAAATTGCTGTTTTTCTTTTTATTAAAATAAATTCGTTGAGTACGGTTTAATAAATATAATAATTATAATAATGTTTTACCCGATGGCGTCTAACTATAGAAATTAACTATGTGATTAATCATTTGGCTGGACAGGAAAAATAAATAATCTTAACATAATTTTGTAATAACGTAACATTGGTAACTCTTTATTTATAACTGTCAGTGTGTTGAGATGTACACATAAGTAAGACAAACACAGAGCATTGTTACTCAATTTAAATTTAATTAAAACATAAAATCTGGAAGAAGATTTCTGTACAAACCGCAATTGGTTAATTACATAGCTCAAGAGTCAATCACCAATAATATAATATTAAAAACGAAATAATTGTAAGCTGCAGATATACAAGCTGGACAGAATACGACAATTTAAATTAAACACTTGAATATAACATAATTTTCGTTATACATACTGTATCATCTGTAGGCACTTTTTTCGTGGTAAAACTTCTTTGAGTTATGTGTAAATGAATTTTAACAGTCCAGGTGCAATTTTAACACTTGTTTCAATAGTGAACAACACCTGCACCATTGTATAATTACCGAAATGTACCGTGAAGTTGTTAGTTTTGTATGTTTAAGTAAATAAAGTTATACTTTGGAAAAACACGTGGTATGTTAGTACCTATAAGACTATTGGCGGATAAGTGATGTATATCAGCATATTTTATGATATGCTAATGACAGAAATAAATAATGATAGAAACATTTTTTTTATTGTTTATTACATCATAACAAAAATATAAAATCGATCTATAGATTCTCATTTTTCACTTTAACTAAAGTCAAAACTTCTTTGATTGTTAATCATTAAAAAAATCTTGCAATTAATGGCTATAGAAATAGATGGGTCTATTCTATGTAGTAATTTCAGCGACTTCTACACTTTATTGCCATAATCTCTTAGATGTTTAGTGGTTACAGATATACTAGAACTGTCCCACGTGTTTTAAATTTATTTTTACAGACTTCTTTAGGCATTTTTTCCATACGACGCGCATCAATAGTATGGTAAAAAGAAGAATAGAAATACTCTAACCACGATGTTGTTTCGAATCACTTATTAACTGACGACAAGCAATAAGTTTATGTCTGCAACTGGCCAGAGGAGCTCGATGAACTTCTGCTATCAACAAACCTCTACAAATTGTAGGTCTGGAAGTAAACCAGGGCCTTTTCTGTTACGCATGCGTTTAGTGACTGCGCCACTAAGGAACTTAAAGGTATGGCCAAGCATTACGATTCTTCCCTTAAATTTAAACCAAAGTTCGTTATCAAAATAAGTCTTCTTTTCAGTCTTACAAAACTTATTGTTTTGCATGTTCATGCTCAATAAAAAATGCATAATTTGGTAATTATGTATTAGCCATAATTATCCTTGATCTTTATAGATTGGTGACGTCTATTCCCTTTTATGTAGGATAGTAATTTGAAAAGTACAGCCGTAGATCACCTCGAGGCGATGCCGGGTGACCTCTGTTGCTACCGGCTTCCGTACTACGAGCACACGTGAACGGATTAACGTTAACAACGAAAACGACAAAGGCCAAGTGCAGTGCCGTCGAATAAGGTATATCAGGAAGCGAGCTAGTGCGGAGTCGACTGAATACCAGCTGCTGGCACTAGCTGTTCTGTAACTTTCTAACGTGGTTAACAAGCCTCTACATAAGGACACGGATGCAATGCCTGGTTAATTGTCGCTATTGCGGTGGGAAATTACGTAATACGGTTGTTTTACTTTTTTGCTAAGAAAAAATAAGGCTGTCTAATACTGGTCCAGTTAAAAAATTACATATACATTTGTCATCATCATCTTATAATCTATATTTTTTAATAAGGACCAACGCTTGACTACGATCCTTGATGGTAAGCGGTGATGTAGTTTTTGATGGTAAAGCGCACTGGTACTTTCTTTGCATTAAATAATTTTTGAATGTAAAGAACAGACAAATTTATAGAACTCCTGAACCTTAAAAAAATTCGTGGCTGTTGATAACAATAATTGGATGTTGTTTTCATTTAATTTTGCTAATATTTTTTGTTAAAATTATGTTCAATGCCTTATCTCTCAATGTATTATTTCCTCTTTATTATTTTAATAACTAGGAGATAACGAAAACTGGGTCGTTTGTGTTATGAAAATGTTTGTTTTTCTTACATTATCTAAATATTTCTTAAATATTATTCTTCATTAAGGCAAATACCTAAATGAAATAAAAAACGGTTATGTCAATGAACTGTTTTTTAAATTGTTTCTTATATAATATACACTTCTGGTCTTATACTTTGTTCTTAATTGTTGATAAAATAAGATTACATGCGCAGATATCGACAATGTAATTGAATTGGTTAAAATACGAATAATCATTTCTATTTTAAGAATAAGACACGTGGAGTATTTTACAATGAGCTATTATATAGCTGAGATATTTTTTGAGAAAAACTATAACGTTACTTAACAATTAATATATGTAGATCGCAAAACCGTAAATGAGGGGTGCTAATTTCAAGCCCCTCTCAATGTATTTAAATGTCTGTTCGTTGCTATGACCACTAATTTAACGAATCATCAGACTCCTTGCTTTGACGTCGTTCGGCGACCTCCTTCCGGACTATGGTAATTTAGTAAGACGAGAATACCATGTACGCAGTTTTGCCAGTTAGCGCAACCACTCTTATGACAGGGACCGGTTTCATGAGGTCCATTTTCTGCAAGCGGTTCACTCCCAGGTTTCTTATTGTGCCGCACGGGTTGTATTGGTCCACGCCATAACCATTCTATTGCACTGTCGAATCTTTCGATACTTGTGCATATAATTATCAGTTTCTGCATTAAGATTTACTAACGTCTTGACGTGAAATGAAATAAACAACTACATCTATAATAGCAAATCTGTCTAAAGGTTTCTCTAAAATTATACTTGAACGTCTAACAAAGAACTTAGAAAAAAAACTAGTCAAGAGAACAAGCAGAATTTCGCGCCGATTATTCCCCCATAGATCACATTCTTGTAGTGAAGCAAATTATCGAAAAGCTAAACGAGTATGAGCTAAAGTACTATATCACGTTTTTCGATTACAACAAGGCTTTCGACTCCTTACGTCATTATTACATTTGAAATTGACATGTTTAAAAAATAATAGCGCCGTTTATTTATTTATTTAATTATAACCATAGACACTATAGTATGGTGTAAAACAAAGTGTTGAAAATTACTATAATAAATCAATTAAAGAGGAGACGTCCAGACTCAACAGTTAATTGTCCCCATCCTGTCCGGACCTCCGTGACGACGTCGAGTAACTTTAGAGGAAGAAACAAATAATAACATTTAACGGTCAAAATTTTTTCTCACGTTAGAAACTTTGACTAATGGAATATTTGTATTTTTTTATATAAAACCCATTCATTATCCAGTAAAAGACGACAACTTGCGGGGGACTTTAATTAGATTGAATTCATAAATACCAAAAAGTTATTCATAATTAATTTGTTTCTGCCCCAAGAATCGGAGAACTAAAGTAAAAATCGTGCTATAACAAGACATTAGTAAAATGTTAGAAATAGATGGAAATTGTGTTCGTAAGATATTATAAAGCTTTTCTCTACAATTTATATGAAAAGATTAGAGAAACAATTTTCTGAATAACTATTGCGTCGGTAATCCGATTGTGGAATGTATAAAAAGAGGCGTAATGTATGCAGAAAAACTACACCGTCTCTTAGATTTAAGGGTACTAAACATCATGGACAGTTTTGAGTAACGTCCAAGTATTAAGTGTTATGAAAACCTTTTATGCCATAAATATAGGTTTCAGCTACAAACAGGACTGCAATTGTCGTGTGGAATGTTTTGAACTACTATGTTCTTACAGAAAAGCAGTTTGTGTTGTGTTAAAGTTCAAATAACATTTTAAACAAAACAAACTTAAATGTGTATTGCTAACAACCTTTTATTAAAAATAGCTTCCTTCTATTATGAAAAAGTTATAAAGCTCTTTAAAATCTTACAAGACTGTGGTAATTTCTACCTAACGTCCTCTCGACAGTGATGTAGACAGCAGCGTTTCTTCATATATGTTGATAATAATTCTATAATCACCATTGTCAAATGTAAACGGATACGCAAATGCATTTTGCAATGTAGTCAATTAAATCAGCTTGCTAGTTATCAAGAAACGTGTAGCTGTCGCGTGTGAATAACGTATGCACAAGTAAACAAACACTATGCATCATGTGTTCAGTATTACGCAAGCGATTCTCAATCTTATCAATATACATGACACAACTTGTCGTCAATTTGTATTGCTATATAACGGGCCAGCAGAATTAAAGTTATTTACACTACCTTACAAACATTATCACCATCTTCCAAAAATGATGTTAAGGTAAAATGTTATGCTACAATTTAAGTCATGTTTTTGATATTTACTGATGGTACGTAAACTTGCTTCCAGGGATTATTTCTACCTGCTTTTTATTATGTTTAAATTTTAAAAATCTTGTCTGATCTCTTTTTCTAACATGCATAGAATAATAATATATTAAAACTTCTTGCAATTCTGAAGAATCGAGAAACTTGTTGTGTAATTTCCATAACTTTTTTTTCATATCTTATTCGTCTATAATCATATCGTCGCAGCGTGTATAAATACAACACTACCTGTGATTATTTGTAAATAACCATGACGATTGAATTTTTAAAACATTTTTTTCGTGTGAAATATTTTGTTAAACGTAAAAGAAAACTTCTTTACGTATTTTGTGGAATACATTACAAGAGATCTATATTCAGCAGTGGACGTCTATCGGTAGAAACGATGATGGTGAAAAGAAAACTTTTCGTCATTTTCTTAAACTTGTTTTTTAAGGTTTCTTTGCATATTTTCCTTTACATTTTGGCTTTTACATCTGTATTTTTTAATTATTTATCTATTTGTTAATAAATGTATCAAATTTTAACAGGATTTTAATAATATGGTTCGTATATAAAGCGTTTCCATTTTTTTTGCAAAATTAAGAACGACTTTAAAAGTTAAGATAGACACAAGCTTTATAATGCTTTAAACGTTCTAAGCACATATATTCTTTATTTTCCTATGTTATACACTGCCGTAAAGCATTTTATAATATTTAATCAGGTTTATTAAATCAAACTGATATCTGTATTTAATTGTTTATTTCTACTAGTCACACAATATTTAAATGCTAATTTAATGCAATAAACAATCGTTGTAGGAATACATTGTCTCATTCACAGTATACGTCGTGAACGAACTGTTTGCAATACAACATTAGTATCATTATCTGTTTAGAAGTAAAAAAAACATACATTATTATTTTTATAACATAATCTAACTTCATAAAATAAGTATAGTTTTTTTTTTAATTTCAGCAAGTATAATACTGTTAAAATTAAAAATGTATACGGGCGAATTGTTAATTTATCAAGTTTTAAATTATAAAAGAAGAGGTCGTTAATGTATGTATAAAAACACATTTCCTCTTTTATCATCTAATCGTAAAAGACTGCTTTGTGGGTTATCAAGTTCCAGAGAACGTAATTTATTGATATTACGGATTCGTTTATTATTTGATTACAGAAACAGGGAAAGAGTAGCTATAATTTTTTTTTTAATTCAACTATTAATTGACTGATTACGTAAAACTGAATCTTACAATGCCATCCGTACATTAGGATTGAATTGATGAGAACGATTATCAGAACCTTTTGCATTGGTGCAGCATTTATTTGATTCCGGAGACACTCGAGGGTTTGGGTAGTAGTAACGCTTGTTTTAAAGTCATCACATTAGCTACTACCCTCATATTGTAAATCCTCAATTGTCAACATATGTCGGCCAGAGTATTCAAGGCGAGACACTTCACCATATTCGCTCTCATTGTTAATTATTAATCGTTTAAAATTGACCTCAAACATTAACCCATTGGAGAAATAAAAATTATCAATGTATATATTTCTTGCCGGTATCATGGAATAGTTTATAATCATTATGCTGTATCCGTTTCTTTGTCGTAACAAAAATTTACATAAATATTCTCATTAACCTCTGACGTAAAAAAATTATAGGCGGGGCGTTTTTTGCAGCCTCTGATATAGTGGTCATCATTCCTCTTGTCAAGTACTCCAAAAAAAGTAATTTAGTTGATATAAGGTTATCCACGCATAGGGAATAAAGATAAGAAAAAAGGTTGCTAGTTTAACTCTGTTAAACACATCTAATCTGAAACTTGTCCAATGCTTCAATAAAATATTTATTATGCACTTCATACTGTTTGAATATATTTGAATTTTTGTATTAACAAAACACGTTAGAAATTATGGATATCATTTAATAATTACAGAAAATGAATTCTATACAATCTAAAAATAAATTTATCATAACAAAATTTAATACATAAATGAAATAATTTATTCGTCAAAGTAGAATTCAGCAATGAGGAAACCAAAGTGAGGTGATACCATTGCTGGATTTTTCCACTACTATAATAGATACGTTTGAATTAATCATGTTTCTTTGTAAATAAATATGATACGTGTGTGAATTGCAGACCTTACCGTAGGTTTGTTTCCGAGAACAAAAACGACACCTTTTGCGAACGAAGAAGTCATTGAAAATTTCGTTACGTAATTTTGTAATCTCTATGGGAAATAGGAACAATGGACGAGTAAGATAATTGTAAGTGAATCTGCGTGGCAAAAGAAAGTATTACGGACAACTATACTTAAATTACTTAAACCTGTGATGATTAGGATGAGAAGATTCGATCAGTACAATAGAAAATCTTGTATAAATCACACATCACAAAGTACTATGTGCTTATGTAAGTAGTATTTACAGTAAATGAGGAAACTATTCCATCTAATTTTTTTTTATTTAGTACTGAACAAAATAAGTAATGATGAAAGGGAACATACTCAATATGTAAAAAATATTTCATTAAAATATTAACAGCTATTTTATAAAAGCAAAGTTATCAATGCACCAGCGACCTCTTTTGTTTACTAGAATTTTATCTAATTACTTATTTCTTGCTGATGATTCACTGATCAACTAAATATCACTATACTACCCAGGCCAGCTTTTGTAGTATAAATAAGGGTAATACTCGTACATTAAGAAGTTCACCTTATTTATAAACATGACAGGTGCGAATATAATGAATTTGATGATTTGTATAAACTAAACTATTAGCAACAATATTGTTGATGAAATGGAAATTATTTAAAATATTAATTTTGTATATTGAAATTATATTACTTTGTATTGGTACTAATAAAGCAAAAACAAAATGTGGTAGAAGAGGAACCCCACGGTGTTTATATAGACGTCATAAGTCAGGACTACTAAAAGCCCTTCGCAGACTACCTCAGAGGATAGAGGGTATAAAATCTAGAGGGAATATTTATTTTTATGTTACTAGCAAGGCGAAATGGGTTGTAACAATATTACCCTAACGAACGTGAACATTTTTTTCCGATACTATAAATCTCTTCGGTTGGTGTGACAGGCGTAGGAAATTCTAATCGACGCTATAGAACCAAATACGAGGAGACATACCGCTTACAAAGTTTCTAAATAATTATGTGAATGCCTTTTTAAAAGAATTGCATATTTCGCTATGTTCATTGTTACGAGACTGTATTTTTAGTTTGTTACGACACGCCCGCGAATTATAATATGACATACTTGTTCATACTCTTTGTATGGCATTTAGGCGGTTTAATTAATTCGCGTTTCTCTCTGTATATCAACTTTTCAAATCTTTTTTCAAATAAATACTCGTATTACTTAACTTACTATAACCACTTACATTACCTTCTTGTAATATCCACTGATTAAAACTAATACAAGTACTTATATCCCTATTGCAATTGTAAAGGCTTTGACTACAGATTTTTCTGTTGCACTTTCGTACAACAAATCGAAATATTAAGATATTCGATAAATATTTGTAGAAATATAATACTAAGGAATGAAGTTTTTTAAAAAAAACGTAAATAACTTAAACATTAAACCTTTTAAACCAAAAGTCATAGATATTGCAGCAATTTATTAATAGTTTTACTTGGCTATGAATAATATTATTGTACGCTTCGTAAGTAAACCTCTTGTTTGTCGTCGGTTAAAAATTGTTTTCAATTGTCATGTATTGAAATCGAATACGACGGTGGAGACACAGGCGGTGCCAGGTCGGCTAATAGCTCCTATAACGCAGATCGCTCACGACACGAGGAAGTGTCGGACCGGTTTGCCCCCCGGGCGACTCTGTGTCGCCGTTGCCTCATACATGCCATTTATTATAATACCCCCTTCTACGTACAGCTGACAGGCTTCGGCTCAGCCTACGTAAACTCTGACGTAATTACTAAATATCAATACTTATAAAGTGCAAAGGATGAGCCGGTACAAGGAAGTTTTAAAAATTCAAAAAAAAAAATACTGATACCTAATATAGTAACATATATATCGTGAGCTTGTCATCTGATGTATAGCTTGAATAAGGCTTCACTCAACGAGTAGTTCCGGGTTATTTTTTGCCACAAAATTAAATGTAGCCTTAAGTTAAAAAAGACATACTAATCATCGGTCTGCTGAAATGATGATTGATATGTTTCTAATTAAAATTTATAACTAATTCAGTTTTTCTTCATTCTGGGTGTTATAGATCTTGAAATTAAATTAATATAAAAATCCTCTTTTTATGCTTTTAATATTTATTTTACTTAGCTAAGAGCTTATGCTTGGAGAGTTTCTTTTACAATAAATAGCACAATTACGTTTACGCAACCATGTGTAAGCCGTATTTAAAATTTTCAACCATTATGATATTGTCTCTTGACTAGTACACTTATTTGCATACTTTACAATTTTCTGAGAAGCAAATAGACTTTTTTGTTGTTAACATCCACTAAAGCATCGCCTAAATAATTACTTTAAACCCGTTCAAAGTAAGAGGCTTCACATCTCACTCTCAACTCGTGAGAAGAGCTAATGGGAGTTGGACAGGCGAATCATAATAGCCAATTTGAATAATGAACATTGTTATTCTACGACCGGTTGGATCACGCGACCGCAACCCACGTCCATCGCGGGTTTTACGATCAGGGATGTTGGTTAGTGTAGCCATGACCTTATAAGCCAGAAGACATGAACTTAAAAGCATCGTACATAATACTCCTTTCCAAACAACTGTTGGTTGTTTCTAATTCTTAATATTTTTGTTAGATTAGAAACCGTTTTGGAGTTCTATAACAAGGCTCTGCTTATTTTATGCTACTATCACGACTGCCTGCAGAGTGATTACAAAAAAAGATTACTTAACGCATTATAGTCCTTTTAAGTTTAAACTGCTGTGTATGAAATCGCGGCGTCATAAAACAGATTCGATTGTGAGAATTGTATAGGTAAAGTAATTTTTTGTTCATAGTCATGTATGCCAATAAAAAATGGGATATTAGACGCGGTTGTAGTTGCAGGAAAAAAGTATAATATCGTAACGATGATATGATAAAAATATAGTATCATAGAGTATTTCTAGTTATTGATTAAAAATGTATAACTTATTATTTTAAGTTTTGTGTTCGTGCTGAGAAAAAAAGAAACGAAATTCAGTCATTCTGCATTCACAAAGGGCAACCACGCCGGATGTTTATTTTACGTTCTCGGTATCAAATGGTGACCCTAACGTTGCCCCATAAACGTGTGCCATAAAACTCTCGCCATTCCGACACACGAAGCGTCTGAGAAAAAAAAAGATGAACCACGAAAGGCGGATGATCACTCTCTGTTAACGTGATGTGCTCAATCAAAACACTGTTTTGCTTAGCTATTCTATTTAAATCAATGCATTAAAAATACTGCTTATTATACACTTATCCTTTATCTTGTACCGGAAGAAAATCTTTTTCAAGAGATAGAAAGTCTATTGGGCTTGAAAGAGTTCATGTAAAATTTGTATATGTATATCACGACAAAAATATATCTACATTGAAAAAAAAATCGTCTAACTCAGATATTTTATAATATGGACTTATTATACTCATAGAAGTTTCGAGTCAGTCAGTTCTAGTCCAGTTGTGGAAATTTTTAAGTATGAAAATTTCCGTCGCCATCTTTTTCTTTCTTCTTTCGTTTTTGGGTGGTTTAAAAAAGACAAGTCAAAGTTAATAAAGAATAACTGTTTCTCTTACTTAGACAAACTCATTGTTAAACTTTCATTATTTGTAACAATGTTATACAAAGCTATATCACAAATTAATAATCTTCTAAAATGAAATAAGACATTAATTATGATTTATAAGGATTCTTTATCGCTGTGTCCCAGTTTGCCAAGTCATCCAGAATGCCAAGTTACATAATTTGAAAACAAAGGAGGTCATTCCAAAAAAAACGTTTCGCCCGAGTTCGGTTGAGAACAAAGCATTTCGCTCAGTTAAATAACTTATAACGAGGTTTGGATGTTTTGGACCTCGCATAAATCGAATCCTTGAACATTTTCGTTTATGATATTTGATTCGAATTAATGCGTGTGTATGTTCAGAGAATAAAAAAAATACAGATATTCTATTGATACAGAGATTAAGAGTTTATAAACATTAATAAATATATCCTAGATAGGTCTTTACATTAATAGATTTTCTGCACTCGTCGAAGCAAAAAACTACTTTTTAGTTTTATTTTCGATAAAATGGTGTTGTTGGTATTTCATTACATTTAGAAAGTAAGGTGATAACAACAGCCCTACTTTGATGTGGTAAGCTTAATTATCGTGTTTCTAATTTTTGGAGAGAATCAGATAGTTTGTATTAATAATTAGAATATAAACCCACGAGGTGGCACACATTTATAAAGATTAGCGTAATACGTGTGATAGTCCGTCGGCTTATTCATGATAAACTAAACAAAGAACTAGTAATAAGGTTTTCCTGATAAACTTTTATATCTGAGTCTAGATTTCAGAATGGCAGTATTATTGGAAAGGAATGTGTAAAAAGATAACTACAAGAAAAGGAAGCCGTATTAAAGCGTAGAGTAAGTTTAAAGAGCGTTAACTGATTTAACTGCACAACTTTGAGTTATAATTAGAAAACGAAGATCAATTTTATGTATTTATATTTAAAGACGTCGAGGCCAAATTTGGCCAAAATTAATGAGATTTTCTCGTTAGAACGTCTCTGAAGTACATTTATATGTCAACAGGTCACTAAAAAAAGTCACATGCCTACACTAATTCAGATCGTTTACGTATTCATCCTAAAATACTATAAATATTTCACTGCTTTTGATAAATGAAAGGTCGCATAACCAGCTTAATAAAATTTACAAGCAATATTTTTCTGGTTTAAATTATTCAATATTATTTATAATTAAGAACAGACCATACTTCTGGGCATAGGTTTCTCGAGGATCTCTACGTCACTTCCCGCGAGCATCATGAATTCGTTTTGTCGGTGGGCTACAAGAAATACATCCTGCAGTATAGATCATAAACGATTTAAAAAACAAATTAATTACTATTTATAAAACTTACATAGTCCAAGAAAATAGTCCACGTCTTAATGAAAACAAGTTTATCTGTCGGTGCGTGTGTTTTCGTTTTCATACAGAATTATTACCATGTTATATTTCACTAGGAGCTTATCTTCGGCACCATTCATTAATTACGTTTATCAACTTAAATTGGGTTGTGGTTTGCGATAAAGCGGTTTTTTATACATCATATTTCCGTCCGAGTTTATCAATTTTCGTATTAATCTTATTCATGCTTATTCGAAACTGGGCTAGAATTTTTAATACTTTGTGTTGTTACATACAAAAAGAAGTATCTAGCATTAAATTTTGATACGAAAGATTTTAACTTGTACCCTCCCGATTTTTTTCTGTTTTTAAATAACAAAATTTTAAAATGTCTTCATATAGTATTGTCACTACATTATGTCTTCATATTCTTTCAAAATAGAATAAAAAAAAATGCCTTCACCCGTATCCTTTTCTTTATACTAATAGAAACTTTATTGATATATAGATTTGGACTTAGCGATAATTTTTATCCCGTTATATTCTGAGAAATTTTAATTGTATGGTGACCTACGAGTCAAGGATATGCAAAAAAAAGTTTTATGGTGACCGAACCAGTTTTATCGATAGCCACTAACGACTTAAAAGGATAATGGAATAATATAATTACATACATGTTTACTTGTTGTACTATTTAATTAGCGGTTTTGGTGTTTAAATAACAAAAAGTTTGTTATGTACTGGAGTTTTGTGTTTTATTTTATACGTTTTAAAATTAACGAATGTTACTAAAGGTCGCTAACTCTCTTTCTTGATAACTATATTAGAGGTTAAAATATAAAACACATAGATTTCTTCCAAAATTGCAATTCTTTAAAACAAAAATTGAATTTGTTTATTTTTAAACTGGTTATAAGATAACATAAAAAAAGAATGAAAAATAGATATCTGGAAAAGACGCAATTACTCTTAAATATATAGTATGTGGTTTTAAAACATATTCTGCAATGACTATGTTGTTGATGCTGATGGCTGATTAAACTAGCTTTGTAGTAATTCTAGACACAAAAAAAAAATTCTACGAGGCGGCGAGACTAGCAAGACGTTCACCTGATACGCTTACAGTGATACGCTTGCCCATAACAACGTGCCGCTAGTTAAGATGGTATACACTGCACCACGTTCTGCTCGTCGCCTTGAGACATAACTTGTTAAGTCTCGTAACCCCAGTAATATCACTAGCTTACAGCGCCATTCAAACCGGAACAGTAATGTATGCACACTACTATATAACGGTTGAAATAGGAGCTGCGGTGGTACCTACCTGGTCTCCGGCAACATACCTACTAGCATTAAATCTCGTGATGTAGGAACTAATATGTATTTAATTTTAACCAATCACTCTCCTAAAGTAAATAATGTCGTTGGTGTAGTTTTTATGTTATAAAAATGTAAAGAATACAGTTTCATTTGATATTGTGGCACAGAGCTCGGCACCCCGGCTGCTGATAACAGATATCGCGTTGACTCCGCATTGTGCCCCCGCTGATAACACCAACACACCCTTTTGTTTATAGAATTACATCGATTTTCATTTTTAGTTCCCATAAAACTGCATTACATAGAACATCATTTAACAGAACTTCTACTACTTTCTTCTTTGTTTTTCAGGTAAAAACCAGATATAACTTAGACTATTATTTAATATCTTTTTATAAGCTAATCAATGATGTCACTAGTCTCGCTGTTTATAATCAAGACTTGGACTATACATAACATACATACATGCTTATGTACATACTATTATAAATACCAAGGCTATTTTTGTGTATGCATTCGTCTGCCAGAACGTCTTGTGATAAAACCTTACTAACATTATTATCATCATCATAAATAATTGCCATCTACTGCTAAACATAGATCTCTAGTAATGTATTCAACAAAGCACCATCTAAAATTACTAGTTATATTATATTTCATATTCAGTAACTAAGCTTTTTTTGTAATTCTAGTAATTTTATACCCGTAAAGCTTTTTAACACCAATCTTTACCTGGCCACCGTGGTAAAAAAATAGCTTGACTGTCTTCTTGTGATAGAAGGCCTCGAGTCCCAGTAGTGAAAATAATGAAGGGGTGTTTATATATTTATATTATAATGCATCGTCTAAGACTCATTGCATTAATAAAATCAATTTATCAAAGAGTTCTGTATTTTTAGGCACAACTAAAAATACAATTGTAGGGCATCGACACTATGCAGCTTCGCAATGGACCGGGGCTCCACAATTAGACGTCAATTGACCCCGGCGACGGGATTGGAGGCGCCAGTAGTGGGCCACTACTTTACCGTCACGTGCTGGGTGTCGTAGACACCGGCCTTGGGTACATTGGTCACCGTTGCACATCGTGATCGCGGAATTGTCGCGAACGTTTATTTGTTCCCTTGTTCGTCGTCGAACTCGAAAGTAGCCACGACGTCTGTATCATCATATACCTACATATTATGTAATAAGAATCAAAATCTTTTATAAATATTAAGGAAATATGAGAAATTTTCCATCTGGAATGGTCAATAAATTGTTCATATCATTTTAGTCAAGTGCAGTACTCTGATGATTATGCATCACCAATCGATTTCCATTCCGATCGGGCTGGAGATACCAACATCCAATAATTCATACCAACACTATATTAATACTAACAATCTTGTTAGTGATATTTAATATTATTATAATAGTACTGTCAAGATACTTCTTCTTCTTCTTCCCAATTGATGGCATGAGCACGGTTTGTGCGTGAGCCAATGTCATGTGTAGGCGTACAAAATAAAAGAATACAAATCCATTAAAATATTGTCTGCGTAGTCAATCGTTCATGTTCTCATCTTTTCATCTTCGCAATTGATGGCGAGAGCTAATGTTATATATAGACGTATAAAATAAAAGGATACAAATTCTTAAAAAATTGTCTGCGTGGTCAATTCGTCCGCAATGTTTCAAGTCCTATTTACTTCTTCGTTAAGATACTTATGCGTGTATTATAGGAAACATATTTTGTCATTTTATTTATGTCATTTGAATAGCAGTAGTTTGTTATTTTAAGAAAATAAGAGTAACGAAAAACTTGAGTATTTAGGACAAACAGAAATGTATCAGTAAGTTAACATATTTTTTAAAGAGTTGTCGTTACATTATGCTAATCCGGAGTCAAATCATTAACATAAATTTCTATTAATTTCGTCCGTTCTCTTGTAAACTTTATTTCTAGGGTAAGAGAAACAAATTACATTTACAACAATGTACTAAAGCTTAAAATGTATTGCCTTCTTAGGTATAGGCGCTGTTAGTAATTACTATTCTAATTTTCTTAAGTATTTTACGGTGGCACGCTGTGAAGTCTTGGCCCTTCGCAGTTAGGCTAATACGCCCAAGTAAACTATGTTCAAATTGTATTGAAATACTAGGAGCAACTATTTACCTTAAATCCGCTTATTAAACTTAAAGCAAGAGAATAGTTTCCGCTAAAAGAACATTCAATATAATTAACTTCAAATTGTAGCTTTACTGTTTGTTGCTTATTTAAACTAATGCTAGTTATACGAAATTGTCACAGAGTTCACAAGCCTTGTGTGAAATACATTCTAATTATTTTTCTGTGAATATATTCGAAAATATGAAGTTAATTACTTTTTTAATTTGTTTTATTACTATTACCTATTTTGTCCTTTTGTTTATGCGTTGTTTATTTATTAATTTATTCTCTTCTGTATAGTTAATGGTCAAGAAAAAAATTATAAGGCAGATTCTTCCTGTCTGCCTGTCAAGTTGTTAGAGAACAAGAGCACTGTAAATTATAAATGATGATTATTGAAGTTATTAATGTCTTCCTACTTGTAAACTGTTTTATAAAACTTCTTCCGCTTGAATCCGGAAGGCGACTTCTGATAAAAACAACTTCAGTTCCGCATATATTTATCCCACAACCACATTCTCATTAAAAGTATTTTTATAAATATCTTTACAATTGGAGTCTATAGTTATGATAATTGATGATTTATTTTAATACGATTGCTTATACAAAAAAAGGTGATACATACTTCTTTGTATTGCAAGACAAAAAAAATTGTTTTCAATAGCATTATGAATGGTCACTATCTAATGGTAATTTTATAATGTTTCCTTATAAGTCAGATGAATATAAAATTCAAGCTATTTTGGTTGTTATAAACATTTGTATAGAGTCTAAGACATAACAAAAGAGTAATGTTTTATCAATTTGCAACCTTTCTATAATATCATGATTGTAATACAAAATTATACAACATAAAAGATAAATAAACGTGTTCATTCAATGCGGATTAAACAAACAAAAAGTTATCGCTTGTATGTATATCTAACATACATAAAAGCGGATGGCGAACATTACGGCGCCAATTACATCTTGTGTATTGAGTTCATAAAAAAAAACCAGTTGAATTATGACGAAACTTACTCGGAGCTTTTGTTACGTATACGGAAATGCGGAATTACGCTCCGACCTACATCTAAATAATTAAATGTTATACAAACTTACAGACTAATGCTGAGGTTGCGTATTTTACAAAGTTTTTTGTTTTTCACTAATACGGCATCCTGCAGATCATGCTGGGTAAGATAAAAGTCAACCTACGTGGTAAATGACGAAAGAAATGGTAGTTACTTAACATACGTGTGGGGCTCGGGATTATATCCGTTGTAGAACTTTTTCATTTTGTACAAGAGGTCCGACTCTTAACAGCCAACCTTTAGATCTGTGGGGTATAATAAGAAGTAGAAGACGAGGTTATTTGTTATTTGGTATGGGCCGACCATAGTCTTCGGCAACAGAGATCTTTCTTTAATATCCTCCAGTGCGCTAGGGGCTGCAGAATTTCCTACGGAACGCACCAGTGTCCTTCTGCACTTTGGCTAAATATTTCTCTAGAAAAAGTCTTCCTTAGCACCTTTGCTGTGCTACGGTAAATATGAGATCACTTCGTACTTTATATTTATTTGCACACCCGTATAAAATAGTTGATCTTTGTTTCATAACAAGTTTGTGCGATTAGATCTCTAATGGCCTCAAAAACGTTGCGAAATTCATGTCATAACAAAACTAACCTAACTTGGAACAAATTAGTTGATTGTTTGTTTAATTATACCGTTAATTAATAAAATAATACTTATTACTAAAATAACGTATATAACTTCTCAAGCAAATAAAAAATGGCAGCTATGCATAAGTAACATTTTAGTTTTAGAATTTTTTGTTACCTTTTATTATCACCCATGACTATTTATTAAGTGGTCTGGTTTTGAACTGTTATTTTTGTTAAAAACTACTTTTTTGGTCTTGCAATATATTAATTACAATTTTCACACATGACAATGGAAAAATACGCAACGTTGATTTTGCTGCCATCAATAACATCTGTTGGAACTTTGCGTACTTTTTAGTTTTTTTTTTTAGTTTTTTTGATATTGACTAGAGGTAGCTAAACAATTAGGTTGTTACAAGAGTAATAAGCAGCAAACAATCACATAAATTGAATTCTGCAACATGACTTGCGAAACAATAGCTCAACATAGCACAGTAAAAACAGTAACTAATCGGTATGCTCTAATAAGTGTCTCGTATTACTGGTAAAAGTGCCAGTGTACCGGTTGTGTACTGTCGCAACAATCACCTAATACAATGCTCTAAGTGACATTCATTTATTTATCTATTCCTATTTAACTTGTAATTATGTTGCCGCTGGTTGTGCGGTGATTTGTTAGTTTGAAATAATAGTTGTGACTAATCTATAGTCCTGCTCCAGGTGGGGAGTGTATTAGCATGTTTATTGAATTTACTTAACCGATGGACGTCCACTGCTGGACATGGGTCTTTTGTAAGGTATTCAATAAAACGCAGTCTGGACAAAAGACATGAATCTCTGGACACCACTGGATTCAAATAGAGCAAGACCGTGCATAGGGAATAAAGTCATAATTAAATTAAAACATTAGAGCTATTTAACTTTTCGATGTTTTAAGCGTTGTGTTTTACGTAAAACATAATTGCAAATAATAGATGATTCTAAGTTTAAGTATTATTAACAAGCGACACAAAATCTTAAATTTAAAAATCTTGAACTTTCTCACCATTATTTCTATGACTTTAGCATTAATAATTATAAATATGTTTATGTCAATCTAGTTAATGTTAGGATACAAGAATTTTAAAAAACGTCTAAAATTTACGAAACACGTTGCAGTTACCGGGGATTATGGAAAGATAACTTGAAACTTTTTTATATCGATTCGTTGTAATCTTTCTAAAGAGGAAAACTTTTCTTAACACAAAATTTAAAGTTTTCCTTATACCACAAAGTAATATTATCCGTGGCTCATGGGGATCGATTTTTTAATGACTATAAAGACGTCAGTTGCATTGGAGTTATAAGCACTAGGTAATTTTTTTGAAAAGAAATAATTAGACAAAAATTGTTTATTATCTAGTTTTCATGGATCACCATCATACATAAATCACTTCCAATTATTTCTTAACTATTCGTAAGAAATATATTCAAGGTTTTAATTTCTTTCTTCAGTTTATGCCTTTTTTGGTTCTTAAGTATAATATATTTTTAGTAACGCTAAACGAGAGTCGTTTTCTCACCTTTCGCTTATTCTGCAATAACCTTTAGCCAGCATAACACCGGCATTCATAACAACTGTCAAATGGGCCGGCGGAACGTTCGGCGTCACGGTCTACCAGCGCGCTACTTCCGTGCGGATACCTCACAGTCTCTCGTTACGTACTTACCTGTTACATTATCTCGGAACTTGTCGCTAACAACTTTGCCTATACACCAATTCGTTTCATCGTAAGACCGGCGACGATTTTCATGCGATATACACTCCCGGACACGTCAATCGGCCCACCTAGTGTTTCAAGTTTTGATAAAACGTTTGATTTCTTAAAAAATCCAGACTACTACTCTTGCGCATACTTGACTTATTCCATCTTATACCCTATCACGTTTTTTTTTTCTCAACTCTGGATTCTAAATAAAAAAAAAATAACATATCTAAGGGTTAATCAATAAGTCAGCTTTAAAATTGCATTAAAACTTATTGCTCCACCTAACATTTTTTAGCTAGGAACCGACAAACCTTAAAACACTAGGTGGGCCGATAGATGTGTCCAGGAGTATATTTACTTGTACGTCATCATCACCATCAGCCGATACACATCCATTGCCTCCTCTAAAAATCTTTACAGCAGCTTCCCGCGACCTTCACCAAAACGTGTTCTACCTTGTAGAGAAACAGTAACTATACCGTCCTAACATCCCCGTTTATATAAATTTTCATATACATATATTTGAAATATATACTCGAAGAAGTATACCGATGCAGTATCATTATTAGATATAGATAGTAAGAATAGTGAAACATCTTATTGTTACTTGATAAAATAAACGGAGTACAATTGAACATGTAAAATAAATAAAAAACTTCCTGAGTCAAATCGATAGAGCGTTCATCATCACCGTTATCCTGCAACAGCCCAATGATTATGTTGAAATTATTAGAGAGAAAACTTCCAGGAAATATTTCTCGATACCTAATCAAGTAACTATTAGTCTTGATTTCTTTTAGTAATTTAAGCAGTTTGTTTCGACCATTGCGCCAATAGATTAATATTAAATAATATTCTGTCTCTATAGACCTTCAATAAAAGATTGATGTATTATTAATATGCAAAAACTCGTTGCGATTATAAGAAAACTTAAGAAAACCAGACATTGATAAATTAACTCGCACTCATGTACTTAACACTGTATCGACTATTTAAATTGAACACCCCTGATTATGTTATATATTTCCTCTTCGGATTTTAAATAACACGATTATTTTTAAAAACGTTACTACAGTTTAGTTATTTATATGATAATAACGATCATAATCTAGAGTTAATATAATACAGTGCGTACAGTTAAATGTTGTAAAAAAAACTTCTGTATATGTATTAAAGTACATAATGTTGATTATATATTCTCGTGAATTTTGATTACAGACATCTAAGAACTGTACATAAATGTAACCTGAAATCAAGTCAATCAACGGAAAACATGGCGCCGCCTGATGTAGGCTATGACATAAAGCGCACCTTTCACTGAGGGAACGGCGGAAGCTCGGTTATGTCACTGACGCAGTGGGCCAACTGCTGACCGTAATGCCAGCGGCACACTTACCACGACCCACCAAAACAACTGTGATGCAACCACTACTATTAACAACATATTGCATAACTCCTTCGGACTTTAAGACGCTATCGCGGCGTAGCATCGTTATATATGCATATTAGGTGTATATGTACCAAGCTTCATATTTATGAGCATCGATTTAATAGTGACAAGGTTAACAGTGGTGGTAATAAGAGAAGACCTGATTTTAAGCGATTTAATCGAACATTCCAAAATTTTATAAATATTTAATTTTAAACTGGTTTCTTTTCGCTTTTGTTTTTTTTTTTTGGTTAATAACATGAGAATTAGCATTTTCTTAAATTTATGAGAATGGACGCAAATTTTTAACAGAAGCATCTCAAATTAATCACCATCAATCTACAGACATCGAAAGCTAGATATAAATAGGTCTTCCCCAAAGATCTTTAATTTATCTTAAATGAAATAGCTTATGTTAAATGATATATTTATAGGCTACAATACGAGATAATGACAAGTTAAATCGCAATGATAGTAAATTACATGTGTTATTGTTAGTTAAGTGTGCCACGAAGCAAATTCTGTTTCTATTAGTACGGTATTTCATCTTAGAGATATATGATGATGCTAATAGTTTGTAACCGATTGATTACATAGTTGTATGTTATAGCAATTTTATTTATGAACTATAAACGTAGATTCTGTTACATCAAAAATAAGCTAATGCAGAAATAATATTATAACGACATGAAGAGGGAAAGGATATGTTTTAAGTTGGCAGATCTCTTTTGCCGTAACCATTTAGTTACCTGAGCAAACGTTATTATTTTCCGGTTTTAAGAGCTCTTTAGCAAGTGAAATTACTGTGGTAACGAGTCAACATCTCGTGTCTGTCGGCGACTAAACCAGTGTCACACTGTTATGGGTAGGCGTTATCGACAAATAAGTGTATAAAAAATGCAAATTATGATATAAGTTATGCATTAAAAAACCGGTGACGTATCTCCGGGTTTTGAGAAACGGGGCCAGACGAAAAGGGATCTTATTTATCTCCTAAACTGCGTTACATAAAGCAGTTATACGTGTGGAGTCGTGAGTTGCAATTTACTGAAACCTTCTCCTGTCACTGTGTTAAATTGTAAACTTATTAACTACCCACTTAACTGCGCGTAGCGTCGCAGAAAAGGTTTCATATTTGCAAGTCAAACAAGAGCGCCCGTTGCACAGGGGTACATTTTTGTGACCAGTTTTACGGATTTGCATGCAAATTGCTCGCCTTTTTAAAATTTCGCCGTAAACAGAAAATAGTTGGCGTTTAAAACACCAAAAAGAGAGAACAGAACGAAAATGTTTAAAAGCAGATCTGGGTTTTAATGTTTTTGATTTTTACGCATATATAATATTAACAATACTCACTTAACCACATTATGTATATTTATACTTTTTAAATTTCTTTGTTTACCGTATAAGATCCTAAAATAAACGTATAAAAACCGAAATTACAACAAAATTAATCATCTATTCCTTCATCGCTTTTCAGTCTCTATTACATGTAGTGTAATGTAACAAGTGTAAAATTACAAGGAGATTGTACCATAGCAGTTCTAAAGTAAAGCAATATTTAATTAAATGGCTACTAACATTGTAGTAAGAAGAGCTAAATTAGTCGTTAAGTTAAAACTTATGAGAACGTAATAATATGTTTAATGAAATATTGAATATGCTTGACCCCTTCGTGTCACCTCCATTTTTATAAGCAAGACACTAATTCTCTCAATAAGTATTACGTCGGTCGATACACGGGACCGGCAGTGATTTAAAAGGTCGAGACGAACAATTTGAAACCAAGACGTTCACCACGCAGTGATGTAATGTAACCCCGATTTTAACCTGAATGCATTTGAATGTGATCGATTCTTATAACCGCTGACGATTAATATTTTTTATTATCATTTTCATCTTAGGTAACACATAAAACATAAACATTTTATGACTGCATTGATCTAACGTTTAACCTCAATTTCCTGTTCTGTTGACAGCACAAACGAAAATGATGAGGCATGCTTATGTAAAATACTCTCTCATGTCTATTGAAACACAGTAAAACTGTTATTGCCGGTGATTGATATAGGAGACTATAAGTTCAAAAGAATATAAGTTTAATCACGTAGTTATTATTAAGAAATCGTTATTACACGAATTAGTAAATTAAAAATTAAATTTTAAAGGTTATACTTTGTATTGTGTTGTTTATAACTATATAGAATATTAGGGTACAACACATCTTTGTATTTTTCAATAATGTTTCAAACATTTGACTTGATAAATCGAAGCTGAACTCGGCCTAGCGTGTTTTATAAATGTTCTTTTAAAACTTTTTACATTTCAATTCGTGCTGAATTAGCAATTAAGGGTCCGTTGTCCTTTAGGCAAAAAAAAATTTGAGAAAATGACTTTGGGCAGCGGAGCGCGTCGATCGGAACTGACGAGTGGTCAGCTTCACTCCACTGCGCAGGAGTTGTGCCAAGTCATCGCAAAGCACCCTGTGAACGCAGCATCACTGTACTCTTAAAACACTTCTAACTAGAAAAATACATAAGTCATTTTTATGATAACTTTTTGTTCACATACCAATAAATCCAAAAGAATAAGTCTACTGCTTTTATCTCATGATTGTATGAAAAAATATTATAAACTTATTCTAAATAATCATTACCATTAAACGGATAACTACAATCAAAATAAACATTCTAGTAAACAAGAAGCACAATGCCTACCTCGTCAGCTGCTAAATAGTAATCATTATAAGACTATGGCATGTTACAATATTACCATATAACATAATCATTTGCAATAACATGTACTTATTAAAAAAAAACCTAATCAATAATCTTAATAATTACAACGTTTAATATAAAATGGTACAATCAAAACAGTATACTTAATTCTCACATAAATAATAAATAATAACGGAATATTATTACATATCAATGGAATATATTTATATTTCATAGCTGAAGTGTTGCTATATTAATATTTTTTCTAGGAAAATACTTATAATGCTATATTCATTAATATTAGGTATTTATACTTTAATGGATTAATACACTTTCAGAGGTATGTTATTATTTTGTTTTATAATTAAGTTTTTCAGACGTATGTGTGTGTTGTTGAAGGCTCTGTTATAATATGCTTATTAAAATTAAGGAATATTTTTCACGTAAATCATATGTTCATTAACATGACCGACAAAAAATTTATTAACGCAATCGTATTCCGTAAATATGTAATGTTTTCATTAGACGCCATATTTAATTTATAAAGCCCGCTAATTTTTTTGTATTTTATTTGCAATTATATTGTTTTCTTTTTAAACTGTAATAAGATGCGCACATACAAATGGCGTAAATGTTTTTAGATTTATATCTGTTGTCATGTATTTCAAAGCTTTTGGGATTGAACTTGATAATATTGTCAATATGTTTGTACTTTGAACTTTCCTTAAGGCAATGAAACTATGCAAGTATGTATGCATAAAGTAAGAAGCTATTTTGTCGTATTTTATACAGATATACATAGTAATAAGAGCCAGAGTACCATTCTTCACCATCTAAGGCTTCATTGTCAATTAACACTGTCAGATAACAAATTCACTGTTGTTGTAAATAAAAAATAGCAGCAAAAAGTTACTTACACTGATATTCATCTCTATTATTACAGTGTTACGATTTATTATATACTTTTACATCTATATATTTGATGTAATTAGCTAATTACTCTAAGAACTTAAATTAGCTACTTTTATTTGTGACCTAAAAACGGATATTTATAAATATTTTAAAGTAATAAACAAGTTTTGATATTGTGTCAAGTAATTAAAGACATCAACGCGTTATAGCAATACATATATTTTTTCGGATTTACACCATTCACAAGTGAAATAACTTAAAATAATCGCAGTAATATTGCTAAGAATAGAAAGTTTTATAATAAAAGATAAAATCTATAGGTAAAGAGAATAATGGGTTACTTCCTTATTAAATATACAAAACAGTACGGAATAAATATCTAGTACACCTGGAACTTCCTAGTAGTTAACTTGAAATTTATCATAAACAAGGGACAGGGTTGCCAAATGTAAAACGAATAATTTAATTAATATTATAAGCTTTTTATTTAAAATGCATATTGTTAGTTTTAATATACTTTAATATTTTACAGATTAGTAATTTAGTTAATTATTATTATTTTAATTAAGTTTAACTTCAAAATAAGATAAGTAATTAATCTTTCGTGTCGGGACTAGTAAACTGACGGCCCTAAGTTAGACAGTGAGAGTGTACCGCGTCGTTGCGCCCGCGCAAGCGGAGTTGCGTCACCGCGCACACACTCATACTTTCACTGTTAGATAATAGCACCACGCCACTGCCTTACTTACACACTTCCATACACACATACATACAATGGAAATCCAATGTAATGATCCGAGCATTTTGCATTTAACTTTTGCTTGCAACTCGCTCTACGTTCGTAACAATGGATATATCTTTATTCGACGATGCGGCATAGTAGCTGGTCGTTAAAGTGGCGTTAGTTAGGATGATATACACTGCATCACATTTAACTAATTGCTTTGGGATGTTAAGTTTCACTAACCTAACAATTTTAATAGCTACAAGGCACTTCAAATTGAAACAGTAATGTTTACACACCACGCGACAGAAATAAGCGCTACAGTAGACTAGACAGTCTCTTTCAACAGATACCTATAACCAGCAAAGGATTTAGTTAAATGCCAGCTATATTACATACAATTTCTAACAATAAACACAAAAACTGTAAAACTTGTTTAATGTAATCGGTTAATCAATTCGCAATGCCCTGTTAAATATAAAAACAATTCTATTGATGAATGATTCAAAAAAGTTCCGGCTAAAAAGTATTAATCACAAACTACGAGTACTAAAGAAACATTTTTGTTTAATTTTAGTTTCAAGTTTTAATTCTATAGAAAGCAACAGAGCGATTGTTTTGTTTGATAAATAAATGCCTTTATCAGTTAACGCCTACAGTAGTTACTAACAAGAAAAAATACTGTTACAACTGTTCTTTTATCTAAAATAGACTAACACTTACTTAATTGGATCTGAATTTGACATGGCGTTAAGTAACCATGTCGTCGTGGATGGTAAAGAGTCATCGCCTAAATACTTTCGCTCTTTTATATTGACAAGCGAAGTAGCAGATTTACAATATGAGTCTAGTCATAACATGAGGCTCCGGAATTGAACAAGGGGACCACGTGTCACTTACGAGATGATCGTGTAGCCACAGCGGAGGAAGTATAAGATAAACAAAGCCTTATTGAATAGTAAAAAACTAAGGTCAGATTTAAAAGATAGGTAAAAACGGACCCCTGTATGTATGTATACACCGTGACAACGCAATCGAAGTACAACTTCGTGGGTTAGCAACAAAGCTAATGAATTTTAAGTTTGGCATATCCGTAACCGATGACCTTGACTAGTTGTTCGCTCACAAAGTTAATTCTTTCCGTATCAAGATGATGGTAATGGAATGCCTACATATGTGCTCGTTAGTAACTATTGTGGAATATAAACTAAGTTGGGCCTTTGTGCCTAACGAACTAAGGATTTGTTTTAGCTTTATACATTAAACATTATGTGTATTGGTTAAACGGTGTTCTTTGTGTAGACTACGTTCTGTTAAAGCTTTGTTAAGTTTTAGTACATTTGTAATTGGTATTAGTTTCTACTACATATACAATATTTGTTAAGTTGCCTAAAAATAACTGAAGCTGTCCCTTCCTAATCAAACAACACAATTTAATTATATTTTTTTAATAAAACAATGTAAAACAGTTACTATGAAAAAGAGGAAGGAAGTAGTTAAAAAGTATAATAATTCGTTGTGTTATTATTATGGAACCTATACGTTTGGCCTTGACTCGTACTAAACGCAATAATAGATTTTTTTTCTTAAAGAAATTTGTTATATCGTTAGTCGTAGCTTATGGCTCACGTTTTTTGGCACCCATTTAAACATTTTCACGCATTTTTTTGTTAAAGTTTAAGACTAGTCACGAACGTATGTAAAAAGTTTTATCTTCGAATAGTTACCTTGATCTTTGTTAGCGAAATAGGTCTTTATAGTGTACAATCTATAATACTGCAACCAACGTATGAAGTATTTGTATGTAATGTATTCATTATTTTAAAACGTTATTATTGATGTGTTGCTTGAAATTTAAACTGATAGATCTGTATATAATAATAACAATTTGCACTTTTGTTTAAAATATGATAATTATAAAATAGCAATAAATTAAAATTTTTAATTATTGTTGCAGTAATATTTTTTTAAATGTTAAGAAGAAATAAAAATTACAAAATTTGAATAGTGGTTATAAGAAATTAATAACGACTATTAAAAATTTTTCAATGTTAAATTTATACAAAACTTGTTTAAATATTATACTTACAATATCTAGTATAAATAATATTATATTTCTTTTATTCGATGATATATTTACATTTGAATACAAGCCAAACTTTTTCGATGTAATGAAATCTTAATTTAGGTTTAAACGTATTTCCTCCAGATCAGATTTTAGCTAAATAAACGGTAATTTTCAATTTATGTATAAAAAAGGTAGCAGAAATTATTTGATAACGCTGGTCTCGTAAATTACTAGACTGATCAGCATATAAATTGAAACGTATGTGTACGTTTTTAAGGAGATTTTTTATCCCCATTTGCCTTAATTCGCTGTCAGATGACGCTGCAGTTTATTAACTTTTTTAAGGTTCTACCAATCGCCTTCGAAATTGGCATGGGAATAAAATCGAAGTAAAAGAAATCCTTTCGATAAAGACTTTACAATAATTTGTGGTATTTACACATATATTATAGTATACTTAATATATATATTTTCCCTCTTTACCTGATATTATTTTTCAGCGTTTTTTATCCTACTATTTACATAATTTACTTCTAATACTGTCTTATTATCTATCATTCCAAAAAATCGCAAAAAAAATAGTATTTATTTATTCTTATTTCTATTGTTAACTATTTCTAACTAAATTATCTTTATTGACTCGTATAAACTATTTACATCTATTTTTAGCCCTGTCTCTTGCTTGAAGTCATACTGTAACTTCCTATTGATGGGACATTCCGTTAGCAAATGAGGAACCGTTTCCTCCGCGGCGTTATCACATTGCACCATGGATTGTCCCGACACTTGAAACGTTTCAAGTATTGGGAGAATCCGCCGTGGCCAGTAAATATCTGGCTTTATTATGATTATTATAGTAACTACCAATTTAAAATATATAAACAAAATATATGAATTTGCAATTACTGTGGTATAAAAGAATACTTACGTATAATATATAATAGAATAATTTTACAAGTTCGAGATATAAACAAAGATGATCAATTTCTTTTTTGCTATGATAAAATCAGAATATGTGTAGTTATATTAACAATGACAAAGCATAGTAAAATATTAATGGATATTATAAAATTATTTTGAGTTTCCTTGTTTCATGTTTATGTAATTGTTATCATTAAACGAATTAGTAAAAAGAAAAAGTGTTCCAAGTAATATATAGCACCTAATCGTAGAAGACTATTGTGAAATGTTGAATTTGTCCGTTTTCACTGGCAACTCGATTAAATATGGATTGAGCAACTTACCGCGCTCTAAATACAGCTCATTTGGTTGTAACATAGAAGTTTTCCATCGCTACGACGTATTAAAAGCGTATAATCCCGTTGAATGCAAAAGATTCATGTTCACGTCACAAATTAATATTAAACAGTTCTTGGACAACAATAACAACGAATCAAGACGCCGATGTGTTAAATAGCTCATGAATATAATATAGCGACGTTAACATACCTACTTAACTCCATACATATATTTATGAGAGCTTATTTTTTATGTTTCATGGAGACAAAAGAGCGGTGGCGACTGTCGTTGTCCAGGGTCGTCGCACGATAAAAGCTGTATTTTTTTTTAATCAACGCAGCAAAGAGATGAGCAAGAAACTCGTCTAATGATAGAGTGATACTAGTGATAAATAGTGATACACTGCACTACATTGTGCTCAACCCTTTGAGGCACAAGTTGTTGTTTCCTTACCTTATTAACCAGTAATGTTTGCTGACTACTACTTCGTAGCGAAAATAGACGCTTCGGTGGTAACAACGACCGAATGATCTACGACGAGAAACCTACCACCAGTAAATGTGTATTTTATCTATACGTCCTAATCTGTTAATAAGTCATAATGTGTAGTCTCTAATGACCAAACATTTACGAGTTGAATTTTTATCAGTTCCTTGACTAAATTATCGTCTTGTGTGTAATTTTAATGTCAAAAGCACACTTTAATAGTATTGCTTAAATTAAAATTAACATAATACTTTAGATATTAGAATTACTTTTGAGAAAAATATAAGCGTTTCATTGAAAATTCGATATGCATACGTTATGATAATAATAAATTTTTGTTTAGTAAACAGAACCTATTTTGCTGTGACATTTTCATTATATATACAATATAACTATACCTTCAGCTAATTGCTTGATAACCTAAAACATGTTACATAATATAAAATATGTTTTTCCTTGTCTGCTCTGCTACAAGGTATAATTTTTTAGTTATATTATTTAACTAATAAGTAGTCTAAGAAATAAATCTATACAACGTTTACAGTTTGATTTATTTTCGAAAATCACCAACCACAAGCATAGGATGCATAAGAGGGACAATAAACTTTCTGCATTGTTAATATTAAACGAGACCTAACTTTAAAACCGCGAACTATAACTTTCGACCGTCGTTCCATTTTACGGCTGGTCACACCGGGATACGAAACCTTTACCAATATGTTTTTGAAAAAAAAAACAACCCTAGCTCCGCATTCTCATGCGGGTCGCGTGTTGAACGCGTGTCCCACATACGACGCAAATTCACACAATAAAAAGTTTCAACCGACACTTGAAACACGCATTTAAGTAGAGTGATGAACCTATGAATATCATTTAAAGCCGCTACAGCACTTCGAAAAGGGGTGCAAATAGGGGAAGGTGCAAAATATCAAGGCTCCGAACTGAGAACACAAATAACGAGATTTACATAATTAAGTAGATATGTTTTGCAAAAAGTACACCGGTTGATATTTCGAAACCGGATTCTGTGTTTAGCTTCATTTGTCATTATTAATACTTATAGATTTTTTCAAGAAAAAAAATACAATTGTCATTAGTTATTACACGTTTTTTTCTTTCAAATTCTTATTTGCTGATTAGTGTTTGTCTGTCATGTGTTTGTACAGAGTTAATACAATACAACGAGCGTTAGATTTAATAACAGACAAATGATTACGGAACAAAAACCTTGGAGTGCTGTTAACGTGTAAACTAGCGAGGATGTAAAGTTCAAGCGGTTGTCTGTAGTATCGACTGATGGTTTGGCCCCAGAGCGTTCCTATCGAGTATGCGTTCACTCGGTGCGATAACGAATGCGTTAACCTTTGACAAGGGGGGCGAGTTGCCGAGCTGACGACCGTTAAAAGAGCGAAACCGTTTCCCTAATGAATTGACCCCTCGGAAAACTGCCCATCGAATTAGTTAATCGATAAAAACCGTTATTACTATTCGTTGAAAATATTTAATTAGTACAGGTTAAGATCATATTTTCGGCCGTTGGGTTTTTAAATCTATTAATCTACTGATTAATTTCATCTGTTTTTATACAATTTAACAGATGTCCAGGTGTAATTTAACAATGTCCAGGTGGTAGGTCTCTGTTGCCGGAGACCGTCTGGGTGGGTACCACCGCAGCTCCTATTTCAACAGCCAAATAGTAATGTGCAAACATTACTGTGTTCCGGTTTGAAGGGCGCCGTCGCTAGTGTAATTACTGGGGTAACGAGACTTAACACCTACCATCCACCACCATACCATCACCATCTTAACTAGCACCACGTTGTCATGGGCAAGCGTATCACTTACCATCAGGTGAACGTCTTGCTCGTCTCGTCGCAAAGTAGTATAAAAAAAAATGTTTTTCAGAAAACTGAAAAGCTCCCTTTTTGTCATCAATATCATTATTAATCTCATTATTCGTCTCGCAATAACCAAATGAATGGATGAATATAGGAATTCTGTTAACCAAAACAATTTTAATGTTAGCGAATACTTTCTTTCATTAAATAAGTATTAGGTCTGTCATTTGCACTACAAAAAGGACAGTTTTAAAGCAGTGTACAGAATTTTCTTTTTGCACATACGACATGTTGAAGAATTGACAGTAAAGATAACACACACTCACAGAAACCCTCGGCTGTCTGTTAAAATAAACCATAACAAAAATAAAATGTTCATACAGTTTAAAATCTCACGAATAGTTCCCAGGATATCAATCTTCCTGTTTTGATTTCACCACTAATGGCAGATTGTTAGAACTTTAATTTTGGCAGATGAAGGACAATCTATAACAACCTTTATCACGTTATATTAGATTTTGGAATTACAAAAATATTAAAGAGGGTGATAAATCCGTTGAGTATTCGTTCGAGGGAAGCCCGCATATTTTGACCCCATACAGATTACAATACAGGAGAGGGCGGTTCGCCCCTAATAGTTTAAGTTTCAAGTACTAGCACATGACAATTTTGTTAACGATCTTTTTTTACTATCGTTTTAAATACTGTTAAAATAAAATAATATTATATCAACCATAACACATCATACTTTCAAAACATGCTAAAATTAATGTTACCAGTACTTCCGAACCCGGGTCTTAATAAGCGAGTCTTTACTTTGACGTTATAGAATCAGTATTTAATTTCATTAACTAAGTGTATACTTTAGCATAATCTGTTAATCAATGATATTTTTACTGAAAACAACCTGAATATTGGCTCTGTGTCTAGTTTTTGCAATTCACTAGCACTAAACATCGCGATCTGGTTTCAAAGCGATCTTCATTTCGTTTGTCAACGCCTAATGTAAAACTCGCAATGAATTTAGTAAAAACAATTGTCTCACAATATCTAGAGGTAATCCTGATAGATTATAAAAAATAATTCTCTGGAAGCAGTCTATGTAAGTAACGCCTATTTCTGCAACCAAACAGTAATGTGCAAATACTACTGAGTTCCATTTTGAAGGGTGATGTAGCTAAGGAAATTACTAGGGTAATGAGGATTGGAATTTGTACCAAAGCGACTAGTAAAATGTTTTTTATTGTTTTTCATCCTTACTACTATACTACTGTCTATTATGGATAGACATAGCTTTTACCAAAAGAATACAAAAATATTTTGTTGCACCAATACTGGACACCTTATTTTCATTAAGTTAATAAAACTTCTATTACGCGGTGCAATTAAAAGCGGCCAATTGTTTTAGAATATAAAACTAGCTCTTCGCTTATCTTTGCATCGAAATGGTAATTGTGTACGGGGGAGTAGCAACCGTCGCAGAGCAAAAACGTGGCTGCGCCGGTGAGGGGGAAACGAGCGGAGGTAAGAGTAGGGTGCCAATGAGATTCATAATTTTTTTATTTAATTCGTTATGGTATTTTATACATAAACGTATGATTATGTATTAACGCATGTTATACTTAATTAACTATAATATATTTATAGTCGCAGAAACATCCGTCACAGTGAAATCCACAAAGAGGATGCTGTCTGAATCAAGTCCAAACTTTTTATTACAATATAAGAAAGATTCATGTACAGTAGAAAGAGAATAATACAACCATACATATAATTGTAGATTAAAATTGAAATGTAAGGTTTTAACCATTTTTTATACAAGAAACTTAATTTAGAAAAAAATAAACTATGTCATAATATTGTTTCCTTTCCGACAATAACAGTAGTTTGCTTACTCTTCGTACGTCCGCTGTATAAACCTATAAAAGTATGCAAAATGTATTAAATCATGAAAAAAATATTATTTGTGCTAAATATTTCATATGTGACATGGGTAACCTAGTGTATATATTCCATGAAAATGAACTACCCGCATAAAAGTTATAGTGGTGCGCCAATCTAGTTATATTTCCCCTGCAAGCGGGCTTTTTAATTGAAGGGTGCTGCAATAAGGTAGGCCATCCGTTAATTCGTCTATTTATACAATACCAGTTTAAGGAAGAGAAAAATAAAATTGAAGATCTAATACTGCTGAGTTTACGGTTTAAAAACTCCACTTATAAAAAATTTCATCAATGAAGAAAGTTTATCTTGTGCTACGTTTTAATATGAATTAGACTTATAGCTGATTGAGTAGTATAGTCCTTGAATCTTTGATGGGCATGGAGAGCCTTCGAGAAGGTCTATATCCTGCAGTGAATGTCTATCGACTGATGGTGATGAACAGCAACTTGTTTAAAGTTTTTAATGTGACAAGCTTCGCCAAACTTGCGTGTTATCGATTATTATTAATATTTTACTATTGTAAATATCATCATTCGACCTTTATTCAATTCTGGTCTCAAACTATAATGTAATTCAAATCAGCTGACTTTTCCCTTATCCACTCTTAAGGATACGTTACGGTTGAATTTTTTTAAAAAAAAACCTGATGCCGCTGGTACTACTACCAAGTGTTAAACAAGTATGAAATAGTGCTTCTTTAACAAGGAATACGATAATAAGTTGTAATAATAAAAGTAGAAATTAACAAAAGAAAAATCATTATTTTTTGTGTTATCGTCTAATGGTATATAATACATACTACTTGTAGGCACACCAATACAAAGATTTCCTGTTTGTAATGAATATTCTCTTCTTTTAGTCGGTTTACAATATTTCGTGCTTAATAGTTTTATGTTTTAAATTAAAGACAAGAGCCATTTATGAGTTACCACCAGTAAGAGTGTAGTGATACAATCAGGTGAACGTCCCACTCGTAACTTCGCTTCGTCGGATAAAAAGTCAAACAAAAAAGTTATGTATGGTATACAAAGCGCAATCAGCAACAGAAGTGTTCCAAATTTAGTTAATTTGCGTGTAACTAAGCTGCAAGTCACGTTTAAAAACAAAAGGCGTGCTGGTGAACAGGCGAGCAAGCGGGCAGGAGAGCGGGCGAGCAGTCGACCACCGCGATGCGTTCTCAGAACACACTCGACTGTATTTAACCCGTCCCTCTGAGCGAAAATAATCTTCCAGCGCATTTACGGGCGCGTTTCCTAGCGTAAAACAACATCGGCTTTTTATTTTTTGTTACATCAGCCTATATAAGTTGCACTGCACGCCACGGAACTCCCATAATGAAAGGTTTGGAGTAAGCACGCCGAGAGGCTCTAGTATGAGATCGACGGATTTCACATGTTAAATTTGTACTGGGTTACAGTGAAGTTTATTATGTAGTTCATAAGTTGGCAAACCATCATTAACCGCAGGGAATCGTTAGAAGCAAGTGGCATCGGACTGGTCCAGCTTTTTTGATTGTATAGGCCTATGTTTAGATTTGTCCAATCTCTAATAAGTTATGCAACGTCTTCCAGGTCCAAAATATCATCATTAGCCGTTTGATATCCACTGTTGAACAAAGGGAATGAAGTATTGTGTAATGTGATATAATAAAAAAGCATAAAGTTGTAGCCGTTTGTAATTCTTTAACCTTTAATAATAAACTAACTTTTAGAACCTCATACTTTTACGTCATATCGTTTCCATTGCTATATTTTAAAGATACTCTTCGCTGTGACAATGTTTTGTTACAAACTGTGTGCGTGGTATGTTTATGAAGAGAAGCGATAACTTCGTCATACACTACATTTATTTAAAGAGATCAACATGTACATAATAACATACGGATGCGGCAAATCATTACTAGGGCAACGAGACCTAACATCTTTTGTATCAAGGCGACGAACACAATGCAGTGCAGTGTATCTTATTCCAACTAGCTCCTTATATCTACTACTTAGGAGGTCTTAATTACTGTCTCAGTAGAGGTTACCATAGCGCCTTTTTCTACCGTCAAGTATAAGTACACAAGAAATATTTTATTTCAGTTTGAAAGACGTTGTAACTTGTTAAATGACTTCTTAATATCTAACAGTACTAGTGTATTTTAATCTTAATATACTTACTAGCAATACATAGTTTTACATATAGTATAGTGAACATCTTACTCGTTATGTTTCAATTTACGCTATAAACTTCTTATAATATTTACATTATCGTAATAACTTTATAAAATACTAACGGAAGACTTTTAGACACAACTTCTATTTTAATCGATATGCAGTTATTTGAATAAAATCATATCAACCGCATCCAGTGTATTGTATACATCCATGTTTCATGTGTGCCGACGGTATCGTATACAATATAAGGGTATACAGTTGTGTGAAATGCAATTTAGCCTATACGCAGCAGCAATATGGACTATATTACCATGTAGGATGATTATATCTCAACAGGGGAAAAGGTCGGGGCTATCAGTTGATAAGAGCCGTCCCGCCGCCGGGTTGACTGAGCCGAAACGACAAACTCACGTTTGTTTATATGTATGAAAGAAGCTCTATGTCTATGCATAATAGTTATTAATATTAGATACAATGTTATGTATCAATTACTCTATGACCTCTACTATAATCGCGTGACGAAATGTACCATAGATATGATAGTTAAGAAAATGGAGAAGACAATGGCAAAACACTCCATAATAACTACCAAGAAAGTCGTCGTGTGGTTTATTACACATGATGACCACTACCCTCAGTCATGAGGAAATACGACTTAGAAGAAGATGATTAAAGGTATGAGATGAGCACAAACCACCATTATCATCGATCATGCTTTTTCAAGTTAAGGTATATTATTAGGTTACCTACATTGCGATTTTTTTGTACAACAGGCTCGCACTTGGCATTAATTTTATGTGAGACTATGAGGTTGTGGATGATGATAACTATATTGTCAGCTGTCATTATATAATTATAAATATTAGTTCTAAAATATAAACATACAGTTTTGGAATTATACCTCTGATTCGATTCCTCTGTTAAATTCCTGTACATATAGTTAAAACCATTATCAGTGTCATAATGCAAACGCTTTGATCGACAAAATACTGTTAAGCGAAGAGTAGGCCAGTATAGTAGTTTATTTACGTAATATACTGTTTCCGTAATAGGTAATGGAATGGTACGTATGTGTAATAAAATAGAAATAATATATTAAATATGATAATAGTATAAAGTTTTACTGTTATTGAATAGAGAGTTTTCTACCTTACTTAGATCTGTCTTACGTTTAAAATTCGCGTCAAACTGATCATTATTAATCAGAAAAAACCTTATGTATATTTACATATTTCGTCATAGCTATTAATTTAAGATGACGCAGTTTAAATACCACTCGTTTCTTCGTACACATAATGCCAATAAAATATACTTCCATTAATGTCAACAACAGAGCCCCCATTTCACAGTTGACTCCATTAACATTTAACAAAACCGTTATTACACTTAGACGAACTACTCGTAACAAATATAATAGAATGAAACTATTAAAGTACTTGATTACTGTGACTATTCATATGTTTTTAAGCTATAAAACATATGTAATGACCATCTTTTATATTAAATTACAAAGAACTTCATGTTCATTATACGTTTATATAATACATCAGTAGTTATCTAACGACGTTATGAAATTGTGGACTATATTTTAAATAAGAAACACCACACGCCATAACGATGAAGAAAATATAACAGTAAGTATAAACCGTTTTAAAAATATGCTACTTAACCCAGGTTTTAATCATGCGTTGATTAAATTTGGATGAACATGTTCTAAAATATAAAACATATACCAGTTTTACCCCTCGGCTTTGCTCGTGTTATTAGTTATTTTGTTAACCAATTCTGTATCGATAAAGAAATCATTAACTCTAAAGACTATTAATTAATTTATTTTTAGTTATTGGTCATTACAGGTTAAAGTTAAATTGGTACTAAAGAAAATAAGCTCATTTTTATCTTTATAATTATTAGTAAAAGTTTAATTCTCCTCTCATTCGGGTATATAAGTTTTAGCAAAGTAGCCTATAACCGTCTCCATGGTCTCATGGTCTCCAGGACGGTCTATCTATTTTAATTACTAAGATTAATCCTAATTCAACGATTTAGGCGTGAAATCTTCACAAACTATCAAACAAACTTACTTTCTTGTTTACAATATCAGTTCGTTTTTATAAATGGGAATATCTAAAAGGACTAGGTCTCAAAATATTATGAGACTAAAACAAAGCGTTCACTTTTACTTTCGTTACAATCGCTCAGTTCTCACTTACCACTTATAATAGGAAGAAACTGCACAATGCCTGTCTCTTTCCCGGTAATGAACTCGGAGATGTGGCTATCTTATTCTGATTGGTCTTTAAGATCATCTTTAGTTATACCAGTTCTTGTTTGCGCTTAGTCATCTCGGGTCAGCGATAGTCGTTTGAAATGTCGCAGCAAGCGATTTCTTAGCTTCATGTTATACGTAGTTACTAGATTGATTCATACGTAAGAAATAAATATTACGACATAGCACATTTACACCAGATACTGCAGTAGAAATTGTAAGTTAAACGTGTTCTATTATATTTTCGGCCAATTTGGAGAAATTATGTTGGTGGTTTGTATACGTAAAAACTTTAACAATATTATTTATCAAACGCGATAAAATCATATCAATGTTTTCAAATCGTTAAGTTTGAAAGTTAAAAGAAGTTTACAAATTACTTTAAATATGTATTAAAACGGCCCATGTTCAGAAGACGTCCTTCAATTGAGATGAAGATGATGAGTCAAAAATATAAGACAATCAAACATACATACAGCGGTCGAATAATAAGAATATTACAAACGAGTACGATTAATAGAAAACAATGTTATTTCTAATAATCGTAACCGTGTTTGAAAGTTTCTGATTACGGATACATCGAACAAGAAATTTAACAAGAAATGGTATCTGCTATTCAAAAGCGTTTAACACTTGACCTAAACGAATTCCGTCAATGATCAGGAGCAACAACTTAAAATGGCATCTGTAACAAAGGCGCACGAGGTTAAATGCCACTAGAGATAGCCGACGGACGCACCAACACCGCAATAACATGTTGCCGCAATAGTCGTTATCATAATTTATGACATTTGCGATCGTTAAAGTTAACTCTAACGAATTTTAAACTATTCATGTTTTTAGTATGTTCCCGATTTACACGTGGCAGTTTTAATTAAGCTGGGTTTTTATTACACAGTCATGTTTTTGCTACTTTTATATAAGCCGAGCATTCATTCCACGTGAGCGGAGTGAAGGACTTGTTCAAAAATTATCTATATAATATTTTTTAATATATATATATATATATATATATATACATATATATATCTAATAACAGAAAGTCTCAAAAATAGAATTATTGAGAGGAATTTGTAGCAACCAACAGGCAAATATTTTTTTAAGGTTAGCAAGAAATATGGACTTGTTTGTTGAAAGGAAATTATAAGGTAAGTCCGAAACTATGATTTATTTATAAAACCCTCCATCACTCAAATAAGTTCTAGTGAAACGAACGTTTACTTCTGGGCGTATCGATTACTCCGTGCCCGCATGTTTATCAATTCACTAAGCAAATAACGAGTCTTACAGTTGACGCTGATAATGCTCGTTATGAAGTTTATTTTGGGAACACAACTCAATTTACTTAACACGTATCTACTTCAAATATTATACATTTTTATTATATACATGTTATTTCACGTCAACAAAGGTAAGTCGTATAAGTCGCAACATTACGTAAAAAATTACTTCTTCCTTTCCGGTACATCCTTCAATGCCTAAAATCTTCACAATTGATGTAAGCTTAATAATACTTTTCCATTTACACATAAAGTTTTTTTAAAAACTATTGTTTTTATTAACTTATTCTTTCATAGTCCAATCGCTTGTTACTGTATACAAACATTTGTAATTAAATGTCAAAGTCAGAAGGAAATATTTAACTCGTCGTTGTTAGCTAAAGCTCATAATTTACACTTGAAGGAGAGAACCTAAACGGGGTTAAGGCAAATTTAACAATCACCGAAGCTAGTTTATTATGAATTTGCATTTAAAGTTATAACTCTGAACGGTTTGTAATACTTTAATACTGGTTCCAATACAAAAATTATGCAAACAATTTCACAATAAACGACATCGTTTTCGAAGAATATCTTGATTTCTAAATAATAATGAATCATGCGGCATAGGCGATGTAAGTTTTTTATGCCTATTAATTTTTTAAACTTTTATTGTTTCGTCGTCATTATGCGATAGACATCGACTACTGGAAATAGGCGTCCTCTTATTATTTGGGAGTAGAAAATTTAAGTCGATTATAATTGTCTCTAAGTGCATATTAAGTCCTCTATTTCTTAAAACATGTACACAAATTTCTCTAGAGACATTTAACTATATCCAAAAAAGCAACGCACGGAACCCTCTGTGCAATTATCGACTTGTTCAGCTTAATGATATAATAAGTTACACAGTGTGTATTAATTAAGAAGAATTGTAACAGTTTATTTGAATCCATTAGTCTAGACAGGCCATTATTCTTTCTCTCATGAGACTGAAACAAAATAAGAAAGAGAGCAACGCACCAGCAAATTAAAGACAATAACACTTGCAGGAAGCTTTGTCACCAGCGCATTCGTCTCGAGCATGATGTTAATATCACATTGGCATTTATACAAGGTTTTATATATGTATACTTTAATTTTATATGCAAATACTTTCATAATTACTATTCTTTTTCGTTCATCGTTATCGATTCAATAATAACTTTGAACAGATTTTATTTAATAAATCATTAATCTCTTTTACGATAAATGTCTTGTACTTTGTTAAAGTTTTAATGATATGATTGTCTTGGTATTTAACTACTTCATTTGTAAAAGAATCCTTGAGAATAATTGAAAATGGACATGGTAGATCCATGTTTACGTTCTGTTGATGTTCTGTTCTTTTAGTAATATTAAAGAACTCGTTAAAATGAATTTTTCGACGTGTGTAATAATAACAAGGTTTATCTTTTTCTCATATTTGAAGTAGGTTTTATATCAACCAACACGATACAATAAAAAAATCACGGAAATAAAAATTGAAGGATTTACCTTCACTAGGAAACAAGAAATATGTACATATTTGTTTTGACGAGGACGAAAATAACTCATTTATCAGTCTAAATAGATTTCCGATGTGCGTACGATGAAATTTTAACGTTTTTGAAGTACGATCATTGTGTGCCGAATTTGTTATATATTCAAAACAAGGACGGCAAATATTGAATAGTTACTAGTGGTCATCCACTGACCGAAATTCGGCAGCAATTTAGTAAAAAGCTATTTATTTTGATATACCAAACAAACACTTTTATTTATTTATGATAAAGTATAAATAGAGGTGATGTTAATTAACTGTCAATGTATATGTTAACTGGATGGTATAACATTAAATAAATAATATTAAATATAATAATACGCTCAGCCTTCACCTTTCGTAAGCTAATTAAATTCTGAAATAATTAAAATCGAGCGATGATATAAAACTAAATTTATCAACTGAACTAACCAGTGTGGATACCAGTAGTAATCTTTAATTCAAGCGGACGTGGTAACACTGTTTGCATATGAAAATTCGACACTTACAAATGGCGACCAGGGAATTATTCACCGTCTACGCAATCATAGTTCTGCTCTAAATTTCAAATTGGTAACAAACGTGTTACATTAATTTCGTTGTAATCATTGTTAGAGTTGCGAAAGTCTGAAAGTAGTAAACCAAATACCTCTGTTATTATAATAATTTAATACGGCCATAATGCAAACACACTAACATTGAGATATACATATTTTATAGATGCCAAATCTGGTTGGATATGACAAAACGGTAGTGAAATCTGAAACTACTAGTATATCAGTAGCAATCCTTTTATGTAATAAATAAACCTACAGGGCGTTTAAAGTGATTTACGGAAACTTTTTCATTTTAGTGGTAAGAAAGCATAGTAATGTCGTTCAGCTATTGACTGTTCATAACGATAGTGTTTCGGAAAACAATTCAGAAAATGTCAAAAGCACTAATCTATGTAAAATCCAAAAACAAAAACATTAAGTAAATCTCCAACAACACTGTCCTCTGATTTCTTGTTTATTTTTATTTTTTATAGTTAATAATAACTATTAATTATTACCATTTTTATAAAGCTGAAGTTCAGATCTTATTATTCTAATAATAAGCGCAAACCTACCCTTTACATAAAAATGTAATGATTTCCTTTCTTCTATGGTAATTGACCTATATTAAAGCTGTCGACTTTCACTTCAACGACAATTAACTTGTCTCTTTTCAGTTTCTTAATATAACTTTCATTATCGTTTGAAAGTGTGATAGTTATGATATTGGCAAGAAGATTGCTTTTATATTAATTGACAGTATACAAATAACAGCAACAATCCAAACTTTATTATTATATAAAACTGTAACTAAGTCTCCAACTTATCGACTTCAAGTTTGGGCTATGGGTGTTTAAGACATTATTATATTTCAAGGTTTCTTTTGGAAACTTGATGTAAGGCAAGCTGAAACAAGAAAAATATTTTTTATTTCTGCTCTGTTGCTAAAGAGAGATTTTGTTAGTTGTTCTGTAACCTGTAATAGCCTATTGCTACAGCCTTGCATAAAACTTTGTCATTGAACGCTTAGGCAAATCACTTTGCCAACAATGAACGTTAATTGACACATTCACCATACGCCAAAAAGGTGAAAAAGGACTGCTTGAGGAAATGTCTAGAGGCTCCATTTAAAAGTACACGAGGAAAATGTTTATTAACGCGTTATTAATACCGATGGCAGTGACCAGAATGAGATCGTTGAAGAGCGGACGGGTCTATCAGTAACCAAGCAGCATTCACCGAAGGTCAGTTGCCCCACGCACCGCACCATCACTTCCTCGTTGGCAACCGACGGCTTGGGCAACTGCCTCTCACCAGAATTAGGCACCCGCTTGCGACACGTCACACATCAACCGGTGACTCGTTTCGACTAACAAGTCTTCTTGTCAATAGTGTGGCTCACTTAATACTCCATCATAGTCATGGATGAGCTTTTTGTTAGTTTTAACATCAATAAAGTCATAATATTTATAAAACTCTTCAATTATTTCTTGTGTTTAATTAAACATTAGTGTAAAGTTCACTGCCTGCTGGTTAAAACTTTTCCAATCTCGTAAAAGCTAAACAGATAGTTTTGAACGATTGATAGTTTTGAAGAAACTTTGGAAAAATATATTACAAAAATCTGTCAAGATGCGACTTAATAAAAAATACAGTTTATCGCAAATAACTGTCTGCATTACTAGAATTTAAGACTGTCAATACCGTACATAATTCATGCAATCTGTTAAATCTACATCGTTATAACTGCAAAACAGTTTTATCAGTAAATTGTATATTGGCTAAAATATCTCCTTGACTACCAATTCCAATATAGGCAGCATTCTCGTATTTAAACAATAACGGGTTTAAGTTTATTGTCAGTTTAACACAACATTATTGGTAGTGGTGTAGCAAGTAAACTAACTTGTCATTAATTGCGTGTTACTTTGTACAATACTACGCACATTAACATCGAGTATGTACTGATGTTTCCTTATTTAAAGGATAATAATAGGTCGACGCGACTTCAAGAAATTTATAGTATTTACATTGAAGGTAATCGTATTTACATTCGCATACCACAAGTGAACGCAATGCTCGTCGCTGTTTCGTATAAAAAATCATATTAAAAGGAAATTCTGAAACTAAGAACATTTCGTATTGCAAATTTAACAGCTACTATTTCCTTGCAAATTAAAACCTACCATAGTACGAACCTTAAACAGTATACCACTTAAGTTATAAATATTCTTCACCTTATATCATCATAAACTTAATCATGAAGCCTTGTACAGGAAATCATGTTAGTAAAAAGTATGATCTTAACGTAACTTAACACAAAGAGAAAGACTTAATGTATATGGACATTCTTTGTTCATTTCGTTATTTTATCATAAAACATAATGAACGTTACAATAAAAATCTACTTAGATATATGTAGATCATTACTTTGATATAGACCATTATATTAACCGCGAAGTCGGCCAAAAAAAACTCTGAATCACATCTAAATATACAATGCGAATTGTCCGTCTGTCTAAAACTCAATCTATTGTTTACAAACACAACCTTCATTTTATAAAGGGTAATAAAATACAGGAAAAGTATTAGCACAGACGTACACGTGTACAATTGGAACAATTGTTAACTGCGTCACTGGATCTAGAGAATTGATTATGTTAATCGCTTAATAAAATAAATTAACATAAACACTGTAAGGGGCTCGAGCCAGGCTACATTTATCTTTACCGCATTGCAATTCAACTTTCAAGGCTGGAAATGGGCGTAGAGCGATTCATTATACAGTGGTAGTGTAGGAACAAACCACTTATCTATATACCTTTATGCTTTAGTTAATTGAGCTTAGATAAATCCTAATGAATATTTATGAAGAAATTGAACAGTAGCAAATGAAGTCCGCAAATTAGCAAAATATTTAACATTCCGTATTAAAATACCAATAACACTTATATATATTATTTTTAGTTCACCGAGATCTATTACTAAGGTAAACAGTCCAGAATTACGACTACATTTGTTAAGTTGTTGTTTATGATAACAAAAACTATATTTACTCTACAATTATAAGTGCATACGTTTAACTCTTACTTATTTATTTTTCAATAGTAGTTTTAAGTTTCAATTTGTTGTTTTCTAAAGTTTTGATCTACCAATTAATTTAAATCATTCATAAAGGGATTGACCAAGAATGGTTGCGGCACCAAAGCGCGCTTGAATTAATCATGAATTCGGTTATAAACTCAATGCCGTTTGAACAAAAGATTCCACACAACACATTCAACTTATACAGTATACTACTTCATAAAACAAGGACAATACCGGATGTTTGCCCGCACAAACCAAAATAACTTTGGATATGGTCCCAAAGCGTGATCTTTATTTGGGATACATTGTGAACCTAAATAGTTTAAACGCTGTAAATTGTAATATAAAAAACGCTTATTATTACTACGATCAAGTAATCGAGGTAAAAAGTGCATCTTATAAAAAAAAACTAACCTTTCGTGCGACTTGTACCAAGATGCGTATCTAAATTGATAATACCTATTTTTCGTCGAAAACAAAAATAACATTTCGACCGCGGACTGGGTGGAACTAATGAAATAATTGTACAAGCGTTTATTATATCAAAAATCCCTTTAAATTCAATGTACAGACACTTCTCGATAAAACCACCAACTACTGTTATTCATAATTTTTTAAAATCGTTAATGGTGAAAGTGATTCACACGATTACAATGAATGCCATCTTTTATCATATTCTTATTCTTTCTTGTTTTGTTTATAATCATAACACAACTATTTTCTTTGTGCGAGTTTAAATAATACCTAATTTCTTCAATAATCTCAAGGTTAGAAATTTAATAACAAGTAATTACTTAAAAGCATTATTACTATTAAAAGGTAAAACATTCAGACGAGTTAGAAAATTAACAGCATACTTTTATAATATAATTCTGATAGACTATCGCTGTAAAAAAATTTCTTAATTAATAGAAGCACACTTTATAATATATTCATCTTTGTGTTTACGTCCTCTCTTCTGTATTCCATACTGAAGCGTTAGATAGTTTTTCATAATCAATTAATTAAACATTTTAAGTGTATTTGATTAGCGTTTATTGTAACATGCAAATCAAATTCATTCAACATGATTATTGTGAAATTTCTTATCACATCGTATTAACCTACTGACCCAAAATTTCACAATATTAAACGTATCAAAAATTTAAATGTTGCCTTTTTATATTCAGCAAATTAAATGTTGCGCAAAGGGTGGTAAATTTCACCTGTACTCAAACACCTGCCACTGCTACCTTTAACATTAAAAACCCTGACCAATACATACGATTTTTTTTGTTTTAGGTTTGCTTCTACCTATTTTGGCTGGACCTAAGTTCCTATCTTCTCGTTAAGAGACACTCAACAACTTACACTGGAATAAAGCTTAAAAACAATTATTTTAGAAGAAATTATTATAATAATTTATGTGGCTTTGACGAAATTACATTTTTTTCTTGTTTCTTCACCTAACGGCTTGTGTATTTAAATTTTTATTTTTACTGAAATGAAAAATTTAAATATTTTCAAGTACATTCCTGTTGAGAACATTGTTAATTTAACATAAGTTTAAGATTCTTATTTAGACAATAGTTGTCAAAAAATTGAAATAGTGACAGGCAATGTTTTCATAATTCCACTTTTTTCCTAACAAGGAATATTAATACTTCTCTAGTAATAATTCCGTATAATAACACTAAAAACAATACCAATACCCTGGCATATACTTATATAAAAATATGATAAAGTAAATATACTTAACCATCCCTTAACACTGTATATAACATTCTAAATTCTGTATATAATTGCAAATGATAGCAGATATTATAAGAAACTATAATAAAATTCAAATGCGAATTGCTTTACTACAACGCTGAAAAAATTTAAACAATTTTTCTTTATACGATCTTCAATTTCGATAAAAATCTGGTGGTGCTCCTTCTCACGGCATACCCATCTCACGGGACCGTAAAATCAGTATGGTGTGCCAATCAAGTCGTCCTGGTTAATAATGACTTGCAGGAAGTGTGTTCGAACTACTGCCTTTAGTGGTCCTGGTGGCAAGCGAACGCTAAACATTCCATGATCGCCTGCCTTTTCAACCGGTCGACTGACTGTACTGAGTATGACAGGTGACTCAACCGGTATGGCTCCCTCAGCTTTAAATGGCACTTGATTAAAATATTGATGAAAAAAAATATTCTCATACGTTCTAAATTAGTAAACAAGCGGCACTCATGACATGGTTTATCTGTATAGGCCCGAGGTATTTATTTTACGCATTCGTTATCTTTATTTGCGAATATTAATAACACGTATTATAATTAGTTATATTGAAGACTAATCGATGTGGAGATCTTTAGAGGAAGCTTATATTCTGCAATAATATTTATTGCGAAGCCTTTTGTTTTGTCTAAAATTTATAGTATTTTACAGAAATGTCGGTCGATAAGTAACTTTTTTGTTGTTAGGTCTTCTTTCAACTCATATCCATTGAAAATCTGTAATATTATCAATGTATATAGCCTCATTTTATTCATCCACTGCTGAATAGAGACCATCTCCCATGTCTTCCACCTAATGCGGTGCTTTGCTTATGTTATCCATCCACTTCCGACCATTATAGGTCCTCCACAATCTTCGCCCCGTACGCGACCTCCATTCCATTTTATCATCAATCAACCTTCCATATACTAGATTATATTTAAAAAATGTTTTCGGACTAATTCTGGAAGGTAGTAATAATTTCTTCAAGGCACGACTAGAAGAAGAAAAAGTAATGACTTTCTAGAATCTTCTTAATGGTGGTTACAAAGATTTTATCACTAAGTCTTATTATTGTTGTGAAAACACTTATTGAAAAAAAAATTAATATACCTTTCGTTACACCGTATGTATTTGTATACACAATATAGGCAAAAAAATACGTATAAATAAATACTATAAAAATTCTTCTGTACCTTATCGTTCTTTGCCAGTGAATTAGGCAGTGCAATGCGTTATCAGAATAACAACTTTTTTCAATAACACCTTGAACCCTGCTTGGAAAACATTTTAGATGTAAAATATGCCAGTTGGACGTAATGAAAGCAACATGTGCGCTCAAATAATTAGAGAAATTAATCGCCCAGCTTTAATTAATGCCAGACAGACACTTATTTCATTTAAATTTTCAGGGGGCTATTCATCCCGGCTCGTAATCAACTGACAAGTTCAATATTTATGACTTTCATTAAATTATTTTTCACCAAACGAATCTACGGGTATCTGTACGTTCGCTTGATGGTTAATGATACCCATAACGATGTGGTACCAGTTAGGAAAACTGACACTGTGCTTGTCGGTTAAAACAAGCTGTTAATTCGAGTCCTATTCGTTAAAAATAATTTTTAATTCTCATCTATCTTTAGTGCTGTATAAATATTTGTATGTTTACTTGTGCGTGAGTGCGTATCAGGCTTAATGACCTTATCGTTCTTATTGCGCACGTTTGGTTACATCCAAATTATATAATGTGAGCTAGCAATTTTTTTTCATAAATTATTGTGTCGCTTTAATACCTTATAGTTTATGTGATTAACAGCGCTAACATTGTCCAAAAAAAATATTTTGCTAAAAGTAATTTATAACATTTTTCATTTATTAACTAAATCACTTAAAAAATTTAGCATATAAATAGGATTTATTTTAATTGATCTTTCTTCTTCTTTTATTCCAAAGTCCGGGTCCAAACGTGAGCTACATCGGCCGTGGTCGCAAAGTGGATAAGTTTAGTATTTTCTTCATAAAGTGAGGATTTCCTTAACTACCTTCTATCTAATACCTCGCTACCTTCTATACTAAATTATATTTAATTGGAATATCAATATATACATCGATAATGGATAAGGATATCGTTCGTTTAAAGAATAGAACATCTGTATCATACGAGGGTATCTACAAAGGGCTAGCTCTTGATCTCAATTTTACGATGTTAAGTAACAATGGTGCCGAAGAGAGTGAAGAATACACGTCCAGAATACTCAGTCTCTCATATGTAGCGACACAGCAATGATGTTATAAAGATAAATTATATGTGAGAGGCTGGTTTGGAAAAACCCAACCCATGTAGACACTCCACCACATGTACCTCCAACACAGAACCAGGGACCTTGGTATTATAATGAAAACTAATAACCATTGCGACACGAAGGCAGTTTTTATATCATTCAGTTTATTTATAAAGTCTCATCATTGGAGGCGACAATCATTCTCGCATGACCCGTATTCTATACAGACAGTATTCCGCCAGATGTTTCAATTCATTTATTCCTCTGCTAGTTATATAAGTATGCGATGAAGGTAACTTATAATTAGAAATGATAATTCGCAGAATCAACAGAACATATCTAATTGAAGTTTTCAAATGTAATCTGTATCAAGAGACATGCTTTTATACGAGTGTGTACAAAGTGGCCGAACTTGTCGTCAAACCGGCTCGCTACTTCGAAACGTATGACGATTACGTTCAAACATCTTCCACGAAGTTTTATTGCAAAAAATAAGTATTCCGCTAAGCTAACGCTACAAGAGCCACCGCCGATAAAGTAAACGCGTCAATTAACATTCGTAATATGTTTATTAGAATTCCTTGCATAAACGCTCAAGCGAGGATGTTATTTCCTTATATCGACTTCACTAAAATGCCATGCGATACATAATCGTATTTGGTATCAGTGAATGTATATCAATCGCCTCTGAACTGAACAATAAAACATTCATGCAGTATGATCGTAACGGTTTACATAACTAATACACTTCTTTAAAGATTGCTTTGCACAAAAAAACTGCTAAGATTATTTGTATTTAAGTATGTTAGAAAATGTTTAAAATAATCATATCGATTAGTATTTTCGCTTGCATAACTTAACTGTTTGTAATAATACTTTTTAAAAACATTATAAGTTATATTATCAAACGGCATACTGTTCAAAATATATATAAAGATGAAGATTTTTTATTATTAGTAATTTATACTTCACAAGAGCATTAAACTTTAAATGTCAGTGCACAACGTTGAAAATATGAGAATGACGTTGACGGGAAAATTCCACTCGTGTTATAACGCGGTAATGACTAAGACACCTTTTTAAATAAATCCTACTTAATTGTATACTAGGTTGAATAATCACTAACAATGCGTGGGTGATTGCACGTAGCAACTTTTCTGATTTATCATCATCCACGCAAATCAAAGCCCAGCTTCAGTTTATCGTAATACGTATCGGAACTTAATTTTATTAGTTCATTCAATCCTTTCCAACAAAAGCATAGAATATCTTTTAAATTCCGCGTTAAGCAAAGGCTGTGAGGAGAATCCTAAAATTTTAGATTAAATACCAGCAAAACAATTATTCCCCGATAGTTCATCTCTCATGTTCTATAACGTCAGGTCTACTTTTAGATAAAAATATGAAAAGACAAAGGTAACTGGACATATGTACGTCATCACAAGGCGATAAATACTATGAATTGATGTGTGAACAACATAAGTACTAAGTTATTGTTATGAAAAATCCAGTAATTTAGCACAAATTGATCGAATGAATATTGTTCTTTTGTATAACGAACCGAAAATATATCTTGTAATAAGATTCAGATGTGAATTTCTATTGGTTGAAAAAGAGACACTTATTTCTAATCAATTTGAAAATATCCGAAAAAGAATACAAGAAACTCAAATAAGATATTCCCGGCGGTATATATGTATAAGATAGTAACACTACACTTGCGTCTTTACAAAACTGGTTTAGTGTTCGTAACGCCCGCAAGTCTGCCTCGCCCCATGCTCGAATAAAAAATATTCATACTCAAAGAGCTATTGAATGATTATAAATTATATATAAAAATACATAAACTACGACGTCTGTTTACACTTATCCTTATTAAGGCAAGGCATGACGTCCTCTTGACCGACATCCTCGCTTTAAAGTTCAAGGTGAGAAAACATTTCGTCTTCATTTATTTCTACTTAAAGTTTTTGTAGAAATGGTAGGCGAACGGGCATGTCTCATCGCAAGAGTGGAGAGTCTGAGCCATGCTGCTTACCTTCGAGAAAGGAGAAGCCCTTTATTAAAAGTGTAGTTCAATCAATCTGGACTTATTTAACTTTTCTAAATAACTAATATCTACATAGTAATGATGTATGTATGAAAAATCCTAGCACAAATTGATCGAATGAATATTGTTCTTTTGTATAACGAACCGAAAATATATCTTGTAATAAGATTCAGATGTGAATTTCTATTGGTTGAAAAAGAGACACTTATTTCTAATCAATTTGAAAATATCCGAAAAAGAATACAAGAAACTCAAATAAGATATTCCCGGCGGTATATATGTATAAGATAGTAACACTACACTTGCGTCTTTACAAAACTGGTTTAGTGTTCGTAACGCCCGCAAGTCTGCCTCGCCCCATGCTCGAATAAAAAATATTCATACTCAAAGAGCTATTGAATGATTATAAATTATATATAAAAATACATAAACTACGACGTCTGTTTACACTTATCCTTATTAAGGCAAGGCATGAAGTCCTCTTGACCGACATCCTCGCTTTAAAGTTCAAGGTGAGAAAACATTTCGTCTTCATTTATTTCTACTTAAAGTTTTTGTAGAAATGGTAGGCGAACGGGCATGTCTCATCGCAAGAGTGGAGAGTCTGAGCCATGCTGCTTACCTTTGAGAAAAGAGAAGCCCTTTATTAAAAGTGTAGTTCAATCAATCTGGACTTATTTAATTTTTCTAAATAACTAATATCTACATAGTAATGATGTATGTATGAAAATATAAAACATGAACTATTAATCAGAAATTATTGATAGATTCACTTGAGTCAAATGATTGGTATAATCTCAGAATTTAATATATAAAATTGCATATATATATCAACTTGAATTTTGATTTATTCAAGGAACGGGTATGTACCCTTGATGATAAGTTATACTTAGACTAATGTCGAGGAAGTGCCGTTAAGGATGTTAATTGAGCTTATCACCTTGATAAATAAGTTGTTAAGCCTCGTTACCTTAGTTATTTTACCAGCTACAGCGACTTTCAATCAGAAAACTGTAATGTTTGTGACATTAGTGTTTCACAACGGAAATGGCATGGCGGTTATTCCTACATACACTGTTTCTAGCGACATAGACCCGTCACCAGTAAGTAACGTAAATAGATTATAAAACGGTACACTTGCTCTGTAGGTTTGTGTAAATGAGTATCGTAGACGCGAAGTCTGGAGTTTATGAACTCTGTGTACTAAGTCAACACTGTGGAGTATGCGCAAACGCAGCAAGCGTTTGCGGGTACTTCACTCTGTTGACTTATATTTATAATAGTCTTAGCCAAGTTACTTAGTGACTCTTTTAATGAATGTGATTTTATTAACTTTATAGTTTGCTCGTAGTTCAAAAATACAAACTAAGCAGAATTATGCGAACATGGAGGTTCCTGGTTCGTTCCCGAAGCGGTAAGTTGTGGTGTTTAGTTGGTGCAAAGCTGTTTTTAAATCTCCTAGTTTCACTACCACGTACATATTTTAAAACTGACGTCCTAACAGCGATTGTGTTCTGGCTATCAACATACGAGAGCCAGTTTTGAGCAACACGCTTCTCCGTCCACGGCCTGATAGTCACTTACACCATGTGAAATTGTGTTGAATTGTTAGTCCATTTTAAATAGAAAAAACTAACCAGATTTTAATAAAGAAACAAAATGAAACATATTGCGTTGTGCTTTGTGTGGCTATGCTTTGTTTAAAAAGCAGCGGGGATCACGCAATACGTGCAGACTCGTACCCACCCCGCCTCAACCGCCGTGTCATCTGTCTCACTTCCACACGTATCGAACACTATATACTCCTACACAGTCGCACAGCACACCTCGCGCACACAAAGTTGTTTGTTGTGAAAAAAGCACTGTAGAGTTAGCTAATCACAGTACTGCCCGGCTTTGCTTATAAGGCATTTTGTCTGTTTTACAAGAAAGTCTGTTACTGAAGAGACTTATTAAAAGAATCGCTAATTATGTAAAATACGGATAAAATATTATTTTAATTCAATCCTTTATATAAGTTTAATATAACAATTGCAACAATATATAAATTAATAAGATAGGAAAAAAGGGCGATGTGTAGCGCTGTATATATTTTCTACCCAATTCTTAGTATATTATTTAACAACTAAAACGTTTCATATTGTATTTATTTTATCGATGCCACAAATCTGGATTAAACACTAATTATAATGCAAATAATTTAAGAGAATAATGGTAGTAGATTTAAAAAATCTTGAAAAGATTTCACTTATATTACCTGTAAAATACGTAATGTTACTTAATGTGGCAATAGAAGATATTATATTTAATTCAACGGAACGATCGAGATGGACGTTTACTTGATGGTGACAAAAACGCCTTCACGCCTATCCATGACTATAGTACAGTATACTAATGGTAAGGATGATATAACCTTTTAAACCGGATCACAATAATGTTTCCACACTACAGTTTAGCGGCAGAAAAAGACGCTGCTGTGGTACCCAAAAATCCTCCGACAACTTATACCTATCATCATCATTCTGATCTTTACGTGTATAATCATTGAACTTAAATCATAAACTAAATCACATTGTGATAAGCATACGAATTGAATATATAATTAAGGACGTAATCAACTAAAATGGCGTCTATAAAACAAGAAAACGTGTGTGTGATGCTATCGCAAGAGCGACAGGCATTATGTAGGCAATGTATTATACATATTGTGAACGTACTCAGAACACTCTCAAACTATCAAAATGCGCATTCCGAGTGCATCAACACAAAACACCCATAGAATAACAAGATGGGGCCATCTTTACAAAAATAAAGTGCGATAATTAATATTGATTGTTGATACAGTTTATTAACATTGATTCTCGCTACGTAGGAAACAGCCTCGCCGTAGGAAACTGGTACGGTTGGTTATGGCAGTGTTAGGGATCCTTGTTTTATTAAAAACTAATATTTTATTGTCCGGAAAGTACATTTATAAAGTGATTATTCTTCTAATAAACTAAAAATCTACTTTTTGGACTTAAATATGGCCTATGAAGCTTTGGACGATATCAAAAAATGTCATCATACTGATATATTTGAAAAACAAGTAGAGTGATTGTGACGGGATGATTTTATATGGTTGCCTATAATCATCGGAATAAGTATCATATTATTATGAAGAAGCGTATTAATTGCCAGCACGTGAAATACTTCTTTGTCACTATTGTTTAAACAAAGTTATACTAAAGTGGTTTTAAGCAAGCAAACTAATAATTATCTAAATAGATTTACAGTTATGTAGTTTCATTAAAGAAATGTTCACGTGTCGAAATAGAATGTTCTCGGTTAAGAAAACCTCTGTATCCATAATAAATGTACTGGTCCCTCGGAGGTGCAGAATGATTATGAACGACATGACTTTTTCAGTTGAACACATTCTCTACAACCTTATTTAGACGTCACTAAACAAGTATGTAAGGCTGTGTGTGTATGTATGTTTTTTGTCTTTTATTCGCTCAATATTGACTTAGTAGCCAGCTGCGTTTTTATCACATTGAGGCGTCATTACACGGGTTAAATAATGCTCGTTGTATTCTCTGTTCGCTTCATGAATTTTGACATTTTTTTTTAACTTTTGAGTTCATTTATTAACAATGTAACGAGGATTTATTTTATTTATCAGTTCGATTGTTTTAAGCGATAGATATCATAAACTGTACAAATAAAATAAAGAAGTAGGTAACGTCAGGTGAAATCAGACCTTGACTTTGCCCTCGTTTGTACGGGTAACATATTACGTCAGGTATGTAACTTTACATAAGGCACGCAGTATAACCTTACAAAACTACAGTCGTAGCTCTTGGTGACATGGTGGTATACGTGCTCAGAAGTTGAAATTCACCTTTTATCTAACGTAATTCGCGTAGTAACTTATACATTGCGCGATGTTCTCGTGTGTCACCGGTTGTAAAATTGATGACGGGCATTGATTGTGTAACAACATAAAACTAACTATGATACGAGGCAGGGAAATACGCCTATTATGCAGATGAACACTATTTCCTTGCATTAGTACCGCCTGATTACTCTATGCTTGAAGTAAATTTACTTTTATGTCGATGAAATGGAATGATTTAACTGCACTACATTTTACAGATTTAAGTTTATGTTGTAAACCCGACCGAGTTTGTACTGCTCATGCATATTTATTTTATTTATATCAGTATTATAATTACTCGTGCACAAAAAAAATCTACAGTATTTCTCTCAAATTCAAAGACTTGCCAGTAAACAAACTAAATAAAGATTAATTACTTAACTTTTTAATAAAAGTATCCTTTACCTTACCTCTACTGATGAAACTACTTTCAAAATCGGTTCTGTTGGTAACGTGATGTTCAAAATTTAGTAAAATTTCATAGAGGGATATTATAAATTAAGTTTAAAAAGTTTTCCTGCTTACATACGTAAAATTTTTAGGCATGCCAATAATTAACTTTATTATATATTCTTGTGAAATAAAAACAAATTATATTTACAGCAGCAGACAAACCACAAAATTTTGATTCAATTTATATTGCAACTGTAAAATATGTATCACAACAACAAAGTTTATAAAGTAAAAGTTGTATAAAATAACTTTAAAAACAAAGAGCTAATTAAGGAATTAGTATAAATATTAGTCAATCAAATAATTTTCTTCCATTCTTCATAATTATCTGTAAATTAGTTCTTTTAATCTCTCTAAACGACACTACAATGTAAATTTGCTTTTAATGCTCAGCATGACAAGATAAATAAATAAGCTCTTACATCACCTTAAAACTTTAGTCAACTTGCTTGTCTTCTATAATCTAATTTATAAATCATTAGAACTAGTCCTAGAGTTTTTTTCTCAGATTTCCTGGGTTATGCAACGCATTAATTGCTATTATATAAACATTCTTGCCGCTCCATTAAAGACGATGTGCATTATTAATTGCGTTAGGTATCTAAGATGTCAGAAACGCGGATGCTGGAATCAGCGCGCCCAGGTCTTATGCAGTTGCGTGAATGCACGGACACGACCAGCTGACCCGTGTTTACGCAAACAACCGTATTGACTTTCCTGCTTAGCGAAGCCGCTTATATTGTTGCCCTGGGTCGCACTCGGTGCTTTATTTATACACTTAATTTATTTGTTCCTTATTACCACGGATATGTACAAGCCGGGAGGTGCTCCCGGACGCAGCTTCATTTATTCAAAACTAATTTCTTTTTAATTAACAACATCTTCCAATTTTTTGAAAGTAAATCACAGTGGTTTAAACTCTTTTAAATAACGATATAGATTACTATAAAAAAAATATGTATTTAAACGAAACATTTTACAAAATATACGTTTATTCTTATAGTCGTGAATACCTTTTAACTGGTACATAAGTATTTGCACAGCTTTCAACGCATTTTGTGTAATTAAAAAAGAGGCAAACTGTAAACATAATTTAATGTGAATAACCGGTATCCACTTAAATTGCTCGTTTAAGCGCAATTAGCGCTGTCTCACATAAGAATAAAATGTAATAGTCATGGAGTGCGTCTCTGCTCGCCGAGACGCTGGCACCTGGGGACCGGTTCCACTCGTTCTGCAGGCCCACGCAACGGCTGCCTTTGGCCTCTACCACGACACAACACAATAACACCACACTACCATCGCTTGACAGCAACACTTTCGCTTATAAAGCTGACGGTAGTACAATACAATATTTATTATATACATTTCGTATTCGTTAAAAAACAGAAACGGACTGTATACAAATACAAGACGCTTCCCAAACTACCATTTTTTTGAATATAAAACTAACTATATTTTATAAGAAAATTCGTGATAATTTAAAATATACGTTTAGTGTTTGTTCTTTAGTAAAATTACTGATTCATTTCAATGCGCATACTTTATAAGCAATAGTACATTAAGTGTAATCTTGTATGCAAATTTTATGTTCGCGGCAAGTCAAGCTTCTTTAATGTACACAGTACTCGTCCATATCGTAGCCGTTGCGTCTGCGAAACATTGAGGATGCGATAATTATTACTGTGTTGTAGATAAAAATTTCCAAAAAAAAAATTATAACGACTAGCCAAGAGCATTTTGAAACTTGAGTAGTATAGATATGTATAGTTACCTATTACAATATGCGATCTCATGAAGTTATATCACATAATTGTAAATAGATTACAAAATTACGCTTAATACATGCTTGAGTCAATTTGCAATATAATTCGTACGAAATTTACCATTCTACTTTTCCTAGCACATTTTATGACTGTAATTTACATTTTACATTAGAATTTAAAGTACTCTTGGCTGTAATAATAGTTTTTCGTATAATATAGTTGTATAAACTAATGCCATTAATATTTTCTCATCTCTCCAATTTTTATTCAATGAGTTGGTAGAAAGCAATTGGTGAATAAAAAAATAACCGTTATATCAATTTGTGATTATTTTTCCCAATAAATGGCTTATTAACCCATGGAATGCCCTAGTCAATATATATTGACAATAGTACACAAACAGGTTTTTTTAAACAATACCAAATCTTTCGATCCTTGATGGTTCTTTATTAGATAGTACCTTTCTTTAAGAACATAAGACAAAAGAATAATTTCCATTTCAGTGTAATGAAACTATATAATCTGCGAGAACTCAAACTGGTCTTCTAATGTCAAGTCTTTCATATAATATGGTCTTCTTATAAGTTACTAATTAAATACGTCAGTTACAATCGCCGATACCGGAACCATACAATGACTCATAGCAGATTGACAAAACAAATATTGCAGGTGTTTTTAAAAATTAAAAATTTTAGGTTTAATTATTCACTCTGTTTAACATTCTACCTAAAGTATGTTCATATTTACAAGTAGATCGTTGAGGCCGGTAGGAAGCGCCGGCTTCCGTCTCCAAGAGTGATTTCCGGTCGGAAGTGCGCAGCTTCCTGAGACGCACCACACGAGGTCGCTGAGGTGTTCCGGCTTAAATAATTTAGTTTGCGTCACCGCGTACTCCACTACCTTATTGAATTAGTAACCTGCTTTTTAGTAAAACAAAAAAGCCGTAGCTATTTAAGGTCCAGTACCGTTTAATTTTCAACATATTAAAGTAAACGTTAACGTAGTGTTCGTAGATAAAAGGTTCTCTAAATAGTTAATATAGTGCGGCTAATCACTGATCCGGCATTATATAAAATAAGTAAATAATGGGACTTACACCTTACGTATTAAGACGCAAAACGCTGTGTATATCTTAACTAGCGCCACATAGTTATGAGTAGTTAGTATCCAACGTCCTACGCGTCTCGTCGATAAAAAAAGGGGGTCAAAAAGACTACGAAGCTCTTTAGTATTAAAACGATTACGTAAATCAATTAACCAAGTATTGAAAGCTAAGAAATCAACTGTTACGCGTAAAAAGTTTCATAACAGCAATTTCAATTGCGGACAACATTCAGAATTCTTACGTAGACGGCCATTCTATAAATTGTCTATAAATTCTCAACGATCGCCGAGATGACTCCTAATGACCTTATAATATTTGTGTTGTTTGATGTCGACACGTTTAGTTTAACGTCTGATTCACTGTGAATGCGTAACGCAGTTTTGAAGAACGCTTTTTATTATTTGACCAGTATTGGTGTCGCTACGATGATGCAACCTATGAAATAGTCAAATATTTAAAGCTAGTCAATGGCCGTGACTTGGACCGTGTGTCATTCAAATATTGTATCTATGTACACTCAATCCTTCTATTGATAAATGGGTGTGCATAGATACAATATTGCAAAGGTTATACATCAGCATTAGTAACTGCCGCAGCGTGGGTCCTTAAATATATTATATAGATTGCTTCATATCGATTCGTTACAACCTTTTTGTCTCATAATGGCTGTTATTTTAAAATATTAAAAATAACGAGCATAAAGAGACCTTTAAAGTTACTAACTTTAATCTCTCTCATTTTTGTCTGGAAAAATGACAATTTAATATGTGATTTAGGTATGTTTAAAAGAAGTTAAAATTTAACCTGCATGTTCCTCTTGCTGTTGCTATTCTCAAGTGTTCTCTTTATCTAGTGCACCAGTGTCTTCTCTTTTTTGCTTTTACTACTTATGTCCTATTTTCCAGTGGGTTGTCTGGAAGAGATTGTTTTAAAGCAATAAGGCCGCCCATTGTACATTGTCATTGTTCATAAATTGTCTGTTCATTACTTCACTTTGAGTGCAATAAAGAGTATTTATTCATTTATTATTATGTTTTAAAAATTAAAAATTTTAGGTTTAATTATTCACTCTGTTTAACATTCTACCTAAAGTATGTTCATATTTACAAGTAGATCGTTGAGGCCGGTAGGAAGCGCCGGCTTCCGTCTCCAAGAGTGATTTCCGGTCGGAAGTGCGCAGCTTCCTGAGACGCACCACACGAGGTCGCTGAGGTGTTCCGGCTTAAATAATTTAGTTTGCGTCACCGCGTACTCCACTACCTTATTGAATTAGTAACCTGCTTTTTAGTAAAACAAAAAAGCCGTAGCTATTTAAGGTCCAGTACCGTTTAATTTTCAACATATTAAAGTAAACGTTAACGTAGTGTTCGTAGATAAAAGGTTCTCTAAATAGTTAATATAGTGCGGCTAATCACTGATCCGGCATTATATAAAATAAGTAAATAATGGGACTTACACCTTACGTATTAAGACGCAAAACGCTGTGTATATCTTAACTAGCGCCACATAGTTATGAGTAGTTAGTATCCAACGTCCTACGCGTCTCGTCGATAAAAAAAGGGGGTCAAAAAGACTACGAAGCTCTTTAGTATTAAAACGATTACGTAAATCAATTAACCAAGTATTGAAAGCTAAGAAATCAACTGTTACGCGTAAAAAGTTTCATAACAGCAATTTCAATTGCGGACAACATTCAGAATTCTTACGTAGACGGCCATTCTATAAATTGTCTATAAATTCTCAACGATCGCCGAGATGACTCCTAATGACCTTATAATATTTGTGTTGTTTGATGTCGACACGTTTAGTTTAACGTCTGATTCACTGTGAATGCGTAACGCAGTTTTGAAGAACGCTTTTTATTATTTGACCAGTATTGGTGTCGCTACGATGATGCAACCTATGAAATAGTCAAATATTTAAAGCTAGTCAATGGCCGTGACTTGGACCGTGTGTCATTCAAATATTGTATCTATGTACACTCAATCCATCTATTGATAAATGGGTGTGCATAGATACAATATTGCAAAGGTTATACATCAGCATTAGTAACTGCCGCAGCGTGGGTCCTTAAATATATTATATAGATTGCTTCATATCGATTCGTTACAACCTTTTTGTCTCATAATGGCTGTTATTTTAAAATATTAAAAATAACGAGCATAAAGAGACCTTTAAAGTTACTAACTTTAATCTCTCTCATTTTTGTCTGGAAAAATGACAATTTAATATGTGATTTAGGTATGTTTAAAAGAAGTTAAAATTTAACCTGCATGTTCCTCTTGCTGTTGCTATTCTCAAGTGTTCTCTTTATCTAGTGCACCAGTGTCTTCTCTTTTTTTGCTTTTACTATTTATGTCCTATTTTCTAGTGGGTTGTCTGGAAGAGATTGTTTTAAAGCAATAAGGCCGCCCATTGTACATTGTCATTGTTCATAACTTTGTCTGTTCATTACTTCACTTTGAGTGCAATAAAGAGTATTTATTCATTTATTATTATGTTTTAAAAATTATTACTAACTCCGTGGCGCCGTAGTTTCCAATTCGACGCTAAATATTGTAGAATTTGGTTGCTGGAAGAGTTTTTTATAATCAGGCGAATTATAGCTAGCTAGCTACCCACACTGAAAATCTTCGTGACGGCTGTCAACTTATGAGGGCCGGAGTATTCTGGGCGAGCACACATCACCGTCCTCGGCCTCATTGTCAACACCATGTGAAATAGAAGTCAACTGTTAGTTACTAGATAAAACACAAAACTTTACAAGGAAAAAATAAAGTTATTGCATTTAATGTTGGTTAATATTGAGAATAGAAATTAAATTTTGAACAATAACAATCCAATGTTTCTGCTAAATCGTGGCTCACGACACAGCATATTAAAAGCGCGAAACATTATATGTTCGTTGAACTCAAAGTGTTAAAATGTTTAAATAATGAAATATTGAATAGTTACTAGAGTCGCCATCAGCGTAAAGATTTGTTTTCGTAATCATAGAGTTTTTGCTTAACCGTGTGTTTCACGATTTTTTACTTTGATTAGATAGTGTAACTAACGTGTAATTTATTACTTACTTAGTAATTTTTGTGATTTATATTTACATTAAAAATACTTTTTGTCACATTTATCAAATATCGAGAAGTTTCAATACGAAATTGGAAAATAATGTTGACACAGAATGGTCTGTTGCAAAAACAACAAAAATGTAAAGCTCAGTTAACTAAATTCCATCAAAGTTTTAGCGGACTACCACATTTACAAACACACGTAATTTTTAAGATCCCGGTCATATTCCTAGAGCTTCCAGACGCTCAATTGCAATCAACGTGGAAAATGCAAGTACAGCCGTCCAGCGACTTGGTACAGCACAGTCGCAGACGTGGCGAAGAAAATAAGGAAGACGTGGAGTGAGATAAAATGTGAAGCTCAAGACCGAAAGCAATAGAGTATCAAAATCATGGCTTTCGGTATTGAGCTCGGACAGTGTACCTGCTGTGGCCCACCTAGGGAACATAAAATACTACGACAAGTCACCTAAATTTCATCCTGTGTGTATGTAAATACCAATAAAACGGGACAAGTGTAACACGAAATATATTTTAAGATCTTACTCACTAATATAATAGGCATGGGGCAAAAAACGCGCGCAAAAAGATTGTTAATGAGTTCCTCATCAGAAGTTCGCGGAACGATAGCACCAATTAGCTTTTAGTATCGAGCATCGAACAGAGGGGTTTTGTTAGTTGGCAAAGTTTGACACGTCTCAGCCATTCCCGTTCATCTGATAATTCAGCGAACATAAAGTAATACACTAAGCATTTAAACATTTTTACGAAAATAAGTAGCAGTAAATGAATAAGTACAATTAAAACATTTTTTTCTTACATCATACAAAATGTCGGTAATCATTGTTTCTGTACTTTAGTGTGCGGCGAACCTCTTATACAGTATAATGTTCTTGTGTTTTTTGTTGACTTATATTTTATTCTCCCTCTATTCCTTATTCCGTAACATGGCCATAATCGTAATTGGGAAAAAACATTACAATTCTGTCCTTACCAACAAAAAGCTTTGAGCTACATAAAGAGACACGAATTCGTACATCATTCCTACATATGGGTTTATGTATTAACCAACCGTCGTATAATTATACAACCATAAAAGAACAAGAAACCATTTATTAAAAGATAATATTATATGGCATTATTTTATTACTGTTTAGTATTTCTTCTTTTTTTTATAATAATATGTGAAACGTGAATATAACGAGTTATTATACAAAACGCGTAAACGTTTGTTGTTCGTGATCATTATTATACGATAACTTCGCATGACCCACATACATACATGTATAGTATTGTATTATATCAAATTGAAAAGTATAATCAAACGGTAAACATTGTGCAAGAACTTAAACATAAATTTTCAAAACCTGTATTCGCTTTCGTACAAAATTTAAAGTTTGCTGTATTACTATTTTCCTTTTAGAGATAAGCTTTAAATTATTAACTTATTAAGATTGATTCGAGGATTGGATACACTTTCATATAAAGACAAATTTTGACCTTAAAAATTAAAATCTTCTAGTAGAGGACCTCTTTTTTGTCGTGCTCAATCTTAGTCGGTATTATTTAAATTGAAGACAGGTTGGAAACCTGTCGCGGCCGGGCGGCGCTCTTTGATAAACTCAGCGAAGTGTAGAGGGTTGAAACGCTCGCGTTCCTCTCGCATACTTGCTCTGACGGGCTCAGGAGATAGCTTTTTGTGGCTTTCACGAGTTCTAATTCAATGAGCTATAACAGAGAGTTAAGTTTTAAAAGCAATTTCGGAACTGCCGTACGTTTTTAAGGCTCCACAGAAGACCTTGGACACTTTCATGCAGTAGCATATAAAGAAATCACTTCATCCTCTGGTAAACTAACCTTACGCCTCAGTTTTACATAATAAAACAAATGTTCCCATAAGGCATTATTGCGTTTTGTAATAACAGGAGTCCCGTGATAGCAATGAACAAATAATACCATAACAATATTAAGGTAAGGTACAGAAAGTAAACTTAGACAGTTTATAATATACAAGCATAGTCAATTAACGACTTTTTACCGATATATCTACATGTTTTTGCTCAATTTATGTAGGCGATATTTGTTACAATATACTTAGTCAAAGTTTGATGGGCATTGGTACTTAATTCAGTAACAAATGTTCGAGATTTTGACCTGCGAACATAGGCCCATGTAAACATACTAGTAAATTCAAAAATGTTATCTACTTTTTGTAATACCTTAAAAAATTGCTTGTACCAACTTAGTAACAAAAAAAATTTATTAAATTGAAAAATAAATATTGTTTCTCTATTTCACGATAACGCTATAGGAGTGAAAGAGTCGACGGAGATGCGTTAACGGGTTTACCCAATACCAATATGTCCAAGCAAAATGATGGCTTCCTTTCTTGGATCTGAAAGAGAACATTTATTTTATTATATAGATAGGTGTTCTATCGTTTATCATTAATCTAATCCTTATTTCTTTTCTTTATAAAACTGCTTAGAATCATCTGTATAAATGAATATTTTCTAACGATGGTTCTGGTAAAAAAGCTGAGTCGCTCAGCGAGCTATGGAGAGGGCTATGTTCTGTGTTTTTCTACGTGATGTATAAAAGAACAAAAGTCCAGCGGGTTATTCAGTTGAAGTAGCCACTAGCGGGCCTCATAATGTGAAAATCGGAAAACCGATAGGGTAAGAAGATGCAAGGAAACCAGAGAAGCGCAGTATTGGACAACCGTCTGCCAGGTGGACCGATGACCTGGTAAAGATTACAGAGAATCTTTGGATACAAATAGCATTGGAACGGTCGCGCTGAAAATAAATTCGGAAAGGCCTACGTTCAACAATGGACACTAAACTGATGATGATGTAGTTAAATATTATTTTAAATGTAGAAAATTCGTTTATACTTGCTTGCAATATACAAAGAACACGCTTCATCATATTGATCAAAACAGTTTTTTTTTTTAACTGTAATGATACACTTAGTAATATTTTAAATCAGCAAGATAATTAACATTTAGTTATGTCTTATTAACTTAGCAATCAATGCATCACGAGTTCTGTGACTTTCCCACTTGAATATAGACATATTGTACCTCTTAACAAATAAATTCGTACACTTGTTATTGAGTTTAGACCCACAATCAGAACCCATAATAGCAAATAAATTTTAAACAGATTTTTCATAACGAAGAATGATTTATGATTTATCGAGTACTCGTTTCCTATCATATCCAAGAATAAAATTTCCAAGCACCGACGCCATTCACCACTCATTATAACTCGTACAAACAAGTTTGATAAATGAAAAAGTAACGAAAATTAACTACTTAAAAATTTTATACTTATCTCATAACATTTCAATTAATGTCACAAACAGTAAACTTGAAGCGTTGTGATACGAAAAATAAAAGTAATCTGGTAAGATGTTAAAATTAATTTCAACCGGTATATCCAAAAGGTTTACAGTTCTTGTGGTTTTTTGTAATTTTTTTAGATCTTAGCAAAATTTATTTATATTTATACGCTTTTAATTTATGCCGCAAAGTGTTGAGTTTCACTAAAATTTCCCATCAATATATTAAAAACATTCAAACATTGTTTTTTCTATGTTTGCCTTGCAGGTTTGAAAGTGACGATATTTGAGTAGTTTTAACAGAAACAATATTGAGTAACAGTAACAACACACCTCTTCCCCTATCTAGGTCATTATCATGTATATAGATTGCAGGAACTACTCATTAGAACAAACTAAAGACTTTATTCAACGAATACAAAAGAAACCTTGTTCGTGAACCAGTGAAGGCCGACTGGCGACAACGAGTTACATTACGCAGGTACTAGTAATGTACTCGCGCACATATTTCAAGAAGTTCATGGCTACTTTTATTTTTGAGTGTGATAAACTCGCATCAAGAAGGTCAAGGACTTTACTTTTGGCGTAAGCCTCCCGATTCTGCTGCCAATAGCTACATCTCTAAAAACAAAGTCGGTAAACGTTATCTTGCAATATGTGCACATATCTCAGACGGATTCTTTTTAATTTCATTCATGAAAATTGTGCGACCGTCAACATTTTAAACATTGAAGATTTGTTTGTATATACTTTATTAATTATATTAGCGTGATACTGAGAGAATATTTCATAAAACGACATTGCTTGAGCAAATATTGACTAGTTCTATTCGGACGTCCTATTTACGGGTTCCATGGCGATTGCCTCCGAAGCCAAATAAATTTATTCGTATATATGTATGATATGGTAGTTTTTTAGTTCGCATAAGGTATTCACCGTAGCGCACGAATTAGCATTTCGATGCTGATTCGCCGGCGGCGAATCGTGTGTCCTTGGAATAAGGATGTGGCAAATGGTCGTCTTATCTGCTCGTTCGCAATGCTACTGCCCTATCGATACGAAATACAATATTGCAGACCAACAACTTTTTTAACATAACGCATATGTGTAAATGTTTAAAAGTACCTTATTTTTTTTTTAAAACATTCGCTATTGCTTTTATAAACACAAAAGTTTCTTGATATTACATATATTTTATTATTTTAATTAGGTACCTCATAAAATTTTTAGGACACTTGCAAATAAAATAAAACAAAACCGCACTCATGAAACTTAATAACATTAACAATACAAACTTATGTATGTAAAAAAACTCTGAACGGATATGACGTCATAGAAACAAATTCCAAGAGTGTTTAATATCACAGATATATGAATAAAGCGCGAATAGATAGAATATGCTTTATTCGATGTACAATACTTTACAAAATCATATAACTTACAAAAATTACTTGTAAAGTGAAAGCACCGCAGTTATTATTTCTGCAGAGGAACAGTAGCCTGCCAATTACTGTTTCGGTTTAAAGTGATGAGCACAATGTGATGTAGTGTATATCAATCTATCGCCACATTGTTACCAAGATGCGTATCATTTACCATCACGAGAACAACTGCTTCATCGAAAAAGAAACTGAACCATACATATGTCTGTTGATTATTTGTTAAAAAATGTTTAAATAACAATCAGTTTCCATAATTCCGCACATGAACAAATTATTAAAATACTGTTGGTATTTAACAACGATATATTTATTTCTCTTTTCATGACATTGGACATTCAATCCTAGGTAGTAAGATATGTATATGTTACTTAATGTGGCGATGGGTTTACCTTTATTTAATGGAAAAAAAAACAATAAATGTTGTAACTACTTAAATTATTTATAAAACTTGGCCTAAGGGAAAGGTTTGAATTGTTTTTAAATAAGTATGCGGTCGATCCATTGTTCCCACTACTGGGGCTCCGTTTTTTCACAAGAAGAAGAAGATTCTACGGCATCCACCACGTTTTCCAGGTGCGGGATGACGGATGTCGCATGTGCACGAAAGCGTTCTTGGAACTTGTCGGTTTCCTCACGATGTTTTCCTTCATAATTATTTATTTAAATTTTTCTCGGAAAAAGAAAAACGTCGACTACAGTTTCATAACGCTTATTTTTTATGAAAAGATGGGGCAAGGATAAGATTGTGAACAAAATTAATTAAATTTAATTAAAAGTACTCAAAAGAATGAACTTGACTAAATAATATTGATAATATTTATGGTACCTAACATTTGTGATTCAGGACTAATTAAAATGTCTATAATACACTTTAATAATAATAAATAGGTTTTTTTTACTGTACAGATCTATTTGTTTTAAAGCGTTTCGATTCGATAAAAGCAAGCTACATCCAAATGCACTTAAACGACGAGAAGAAACTTAACCGCTTCTTAAGTTTTTAAAAGTGTAGCTATTGAATATATCTCCTATTATAAAATGAATATATATACTACTATTATCAAAATACCACGATGTACTGTTAAAAAGTATACTCAGTAATGTACATACATGTCGTCAATAATGATGATAAAATATTTTCATAATTCATGCCTCAAAATTATACGAGACAGTGTCATGTCCGCATTTGTGGCAAGTAGACAATTAAATTAAGTCACAGTCGTTTATTGTGTGCCTCCGGAAGAGCCTTGTGACCTCTGTCTCTTTGTAATCGTAAAAATCCGGATGAGGAAGGCAAACCGTGTTCGCTTTGTTTCATCATTGCGGTTAGTCAATACGTCCTACTATATATAATTTATGATCCAACTCTTAATGTACGGTGTATGTAAACATAAACGTAATTAACAATAATTTTAACCATTTTTTTATTCAACATGTACACCAAAGGTTTCTTGTCAATTTGAAAAAAGAAAACTGCCTAGTTATAGTTTGTTTATAAATCTCATTTATGAAGTTCCTTTGTCTCTTTGTTACTAATACCAAACAGTACATTACATATTTAATGAAGCACACTTGTCTAAAACACACAGATAATATAAAACATTCATCGTAGTGTAGCAAGTTACGGAAAATATTTTAAACCGATCCGGACGTTTACTTTATGGTAAGTGATATGCCTGCCAATAACAACGCGACGCTAGTTAGGATAATATGCACTGCATCACATTTTGTTCGTCGCCTTGACACAAAATGTTAATTCTCATTCGATAATTTATTTTACTAGCGCTGCAGCGATACTTCGGCAACAGAAATCTAGCACCGGAATAAAATCCTGGGTAAAACAAAAAATCGAAAAGACAAAGTCCTTCACAGGCTATCCTTAGTATTTGAAAGCGTACAATGGTCACAAAAGCATAACAAAGGTGGAACAGACGGCATGGACACCAATTTCGGGAAAACGAAGCATTTGAAACGCAGACAGAAAGTACAAAGGGGGCCTATTCCGCGGCCGAGCGCTGAGACAATGCGATGGGACGCGTTTAGGGAAGTGCGTGACCTGCCTCGTAACTTGCGGTCGTCGACAGAGACGCGCTTCTTATGCTAATTTATACGCCGCTGTCGATAATATCGATAATGTTACCACGCACTTCGATCGCACGGGGCTGAGTTACGGAGGCCGTAGCTATACGGACAACTCTCCACCTCAATGGAAACATTTTGTCACACGATATACAAAACGTAAAATAAATAAATTATAAATAGCCTTTTCAATGTTCCCACCATTGGGATTCGTGGCATTCTCTCACACGGACAGAATCAAGACCATTTATTATCCCTTGATCAAAACAGTTAGACTGATTGTTGTACATCAAAGCAGCCGGAAGAATTTCCAAAAAAAAATATTTATATATTTATAACACAATTTTTAATACATACAATACGTATTAATCGTTTCAATAAGAGTTTGCCAACTATTGCCTTTTTATGCAATTTATTTCATAATTGCAATAATATGTAATTGGCATATTTTATAGTTTCTCTAAAGCAGATTTTAGTAAATATTATAGATAGTTTCGTCTTAAATATTCACCTCACCGCTTCCTTACATGTTGCTTAAATATAAACATAATGTAACGAGGTCAATTTTAAACTTATTAATATATTACATTATTTACCGGTGGTAGATCTCAGTTACCGATTACCGTCTGGACTATCGCAGTTACTGTTTCTGTCGTCAAACATTACGGTTTTCCGAAGTTACTAAATTAAAAAGACATGCACAATGTGGTGCAGTGTATTTCGTTCTAATTAACGCCGTCTTAATAAGAGCGCTCGATGTGAAATAAAAAAAGTACCATAAAGTATCTCTTGTAAGAAAAATGTGGTATCTTTAGTTTTGGTATAACTTAAGGCACATCACCATTGCGGTGAACTCCGCGCGTCTGGCGAACTATGAAAGTGCATTGTGCACGTTCTGGAAATCCTGCGTCATGTAACACACCATTTAAATGCATGATGCGATATTTGCATCGTGAGACAGACATATGTCATATGGATTATTAATACGTATTTACAAGTAACAAGGAAGTCTTTTAGTTGTCATAGCTAGAACCTGATAGTTAGAACCGCCGCCGTAACTTAACGGCTAACCGCTTTCCTTGTATCAACGAGGTTACAACATCAAATGTAGGGGTTTTATCAATAGTTACTGTTTATCGGACACTGAGCTTGCGAACTCTATTCCATGGCATAAATATGTTTTCGAAATCACATGACTATATATAAAAATGGTAGCCACCTTCATATTGTAACTCTGTCGTCATAACAGTATTGTTGTATAATGCTAACAACATATTAAAACCACAATATTTTCAGTCATTTAACATGTAGTATGAAGACAAGTACTATACAAAAAATATTTTAAAAGGAATCCAATTTAATAGAATGCGCGTCAATCTTGTGTATTAATTGAATACATAATTATGACACTGATTCATTTCATACACTACATAATAATCAAGGTTCTTGGAACATGTCGGTTTTCTTACGATGTTTTCCTTTTTCGTTACACTTTATACTATACCCATTTTATTACGAGCGAAATTTTTAAATGATGCCCTGCTTCTGTTGAGAAGACAAGGTTAACTAAAACTTCCTCGGTGATTATCCTCGATGTATTGCGAGGAGCTGCTTCCTAGGGGATCATCCACGAAACGTACCGGTGCCTCCCTGCACTACATATTACTAAACGTTCTATGCATCTTCACTATATTACGAGAAACACGAGACCACAGAATCGCATAGTAGGTATCAGGGCACCATCGTTACAAGCTCACGAACTCAAACACGCTTCCAGTCGCCTTCTATGACAGACGGGGGTTAACGTACCTTACTCCTATTCTTACTAACAGAGACTACAGGACAGATACTACCATACTACATCTAAACTAAATACTCAACGGAAGCTAAAACAATAACGCCCATAATTTAGTTATTTCACAAAGAAATGGAAACAATGAGGAGGGCACATTTGTTTTCAAAGAGTTTCTGTGTAACAAAAAGTTGTGAGCGGCAGTTTTACATGCCACGTTCGACCTGTGACGCTTCTCCGAAATAAAACAAAGGAATATTTCGTAATGTACGTAGACCTTTAGACGATAAATATATTTTTAAACTTAAAACTCGTATAACAAAAAGAGGAATTGATAAAATCGCTGCTTTAATAATAATAATAATAATAAAGTATTTATTTGTCTCCAAATTTCTTAAACTATAAACATTACATTAGGTAAATAGAAAGAATTAAAGACAAAATGGTCCAGGGCTCAGTATATCGGCATGTAATGCCGACTCCTGTTATTCTGCCCTGGCCTGACATTGTGTAGCAAAGTAGTATATAGAACACTTCTTATAGATACATTTTAATTACTTGCGCCAAAACAGTAAAAAGAAAAAAAAATTAAAAAGAAATGAAAAATAAATAAATAGTGAAAACGTTACACACAGACAACGACAGACACAACCCTATACACCTGTGCTGAATGATTGCTGCATCAAAAGCCACTTACGACATTTGCCCCTAAAAGCATAACGAGACACAGCACGATGAAGAGGAGGTGGCAAGTCGTTCCAGCATTTTGATGCAGCAAACTTAAACTTCCTCGGGTTTGCACCAAGGTGTACTTTGGCGTAGTAAGAGGACGAGCGTGAGGTCTCAGTCTGGCGCTAATAAAGTCTGCAGACCAGCTAAGTTTGTCATACAGATAAGATGGCATCTTACACTTTGTCAGAGAATGTAAAAAGCACGCTAGCTTCATTGTTCTCACGTTCTCCATCTTGAGCACATTTTTATTTTGCATATAAGGCGAGACGTGGTGTCGCCTCGGTATGGGGTAACAATAACGCATGCACGCGTTCTGAACACGCTGTATTGCCCTAGAAGTCTTTTTAAAGAGGCACGGACCATATACAATGTCGCAGTAATGCAAGTGGGACAGTACTAGACTGTTACATAACTGATAGCGTAATTTTTCATCAATGAATTTTCTGATTTTGTAAATTGTTCTGAGGGATGCGAAACATTTGCGTATTGAATTCTGTACATGCTCTTGGAATCTCAAATTTTCATCAATTAGAAGGCCGAGATTACGTACGCATTTTTCCAGTGGCACCACTGTATCTGTAATTTTAATACACGTGTTGTGTTGTTTTATAAATTTAGTTTGGTGTTTGGTTCCACAGATAATTGAGACGCTCTTTTTGGGGTTAAGAATTAAATTATGTCGGTTCGCCCATGCCACTATTGCCTGAAGGTCTTGATTAATATTGTTTATTCCATTTGTTATTCCTTCCGGTGATAATGGCACATGGGTGTATATCTGGGTATCGTCGGCATAAAGGTGTACTTTACAAAATTGGATGTCTTCGATAATATCTGCGGTGTAGACAGCAAACAAAGTTGGGCTAAGAATCGATCCTTGAATTACACCTTTATGGATAGTTGTCCCTTTAGATTTGGAAAGATGACCCGTACTGTTAACACATTGTACTACTTGGCTACGGTTGGAAAAGTAAGACCGGAACCAATTGCGCACTAGTGGCGAAAATCCAAAGAACCTCAATTTTTCAAGCAGGATTGGAATAGAAACGCAGTCGAATGCCCGGGAGAAGTCCAAAAGAACAAGTACAGTCCCCTGGCCATTATCTGAGGCGAAGAGAATGTCATCGACAATATGTAGGAGTGCGGAAGTAGTACTATGTTGCTTGCGAAATCCGGATTGTAATATAGGTAAGATCTTACATTCCTCTAGATATGGTGTAATTTGAGTGAGGACACATTTTTCTACTACTTTGGACAACGCAGGCAGAATACTTATAGGTCTAAGATCGTTCATACTTTCTATCTTGTTCTTCTTGGGGATAGGAGTAATTAGTGAACATTTCCATTGTTCGGGGAAAGTGCCTTCTGAAATCGATTTGTTGATTATTGCGGATATGGCTTTTAAAGAAAAAGGAAGTGTTAGGCTTAGCATGAACATGGATATCCCATCGCTGCCGATAGAGTTAGTTGGTGAAGACTCAATAATGCGCGCAATGGTTGTAGGGGAAACCTCCGTAAATGTAAACATTTGCGTTGAGTGTTTCTTATTCTTAATATGATCTACTTGATTGAGACACGGCACGTCAGGTACACTGTTAATAAAAAAATTATTTAATTTATCTGGATTTGCAAGGTTATGAGGTATACTGTTACGAGCACTAGGTTTTAAAAGGTTATTAAGTGTTTTCCAAGTGTCAGATGCTTTTTTTTTATTACAGTTGAATATATGTTTAAAGTATGCACGTTTTTCCTTAAGGATTGCAGTATTGTAATAATTGCGTAAGTCACGATAGTGCTGATAGGATGATTCACTTTTTAGTTTTTTTGCACGTCGACACGCTTTGTCCCGTAATACTCGCAACGACCTCATAGTGTCGGTCAACCAGGGTGCAGGAGGTTCTTTGTATGTTCGCGTGTGCATTGGTGCGAAAGTATCCATTAAATCCAATATTAAATGGTTGAAAGTAGCAACCATATCATTAATATTACCGCATTTTAGAACTAGCTCCCATGGGGTATATTGTGCAGCATTTTTAATGACATCAACGTTTTGACTAAGTTGTCTATAAGAAACTGTTCTCGGGCTGATTTGCATAATTTCTAGTGCAAAATTGACCACAACTAAGCCGTGATCACTAAGATCGTCATTGTGTATAACTTTTACTGAAGAGGGTTTTAGATTATAGGTTGTAAATATTAGATCCAGAAGAGTTTCGCTAAACGGTGAAATCCGTGTTGGTATCGTAACTATTTGTTTCAGTTGAAAATTATGTATAAGATCATTAAAGCATGGCGGAGTGTACGCTATCCTGTCAGCATTCAAACAATTTATATTAAAATCACCTAATAAGCTCAAGTTATCGTATTGAGGAGCAAAGATGGCCAGCGCTTCATGTAATAAGTCATAAGCAGCTGTCCAATTTTGCGAAGGAGGTCGGTATATGATACCTAGTGCTAGTCTATGGTTCTTAAGCTTGACTTCTAGCCACATCTGCTCGAGTATACCAACAGGATGACTTAACTGACGTACTGTAATTCCTGATCGTATATAGGCTCCTACACCACCACCGCGCGTTAAGCGCGGGATATGAATTAAATTGTAGCCCGGTACCTGGTACGAGTGCACGTCATCGTACGTAGTGCCTGTATGAATCTAGTAACATAAGTTTAAAATGTTTCCTTTATGATAAATACACGGAAGTCGCATAAATTTGTAATAATTGCCCACATCATTTAATAAACCAAGTTACTAAAATACTATATAAATGTGTTTGCCATAAAATGAGATTTGCATAAATACCTAAATACTTTACATGTAGGATGTATCTGACTAAAATATGTAAGTAAATATTTGAAATTTGCTGACAAAGAGAGAACCTAACGACCAAAAGCTGCGTCATGAGGGTTAAGTTTGTTTCGTCATGTTGAACCAAAATAATGATTTAGGAAAGAAAACGTATCATTGTAAGTTAATAAACGCTTTATAGTGATCACTTGCTATTAAGCCAGCTTTTAGTTATTTTGCCTACATTCCTCGTAAAAGGGATATAGTGTGTATAAGTCAATTTAGCTCATGGATTCAGGGACCCCCGAGTTCGATAAAACTAAATCGAAAATAGGACTAACAGCGTCAACATTTTTCACATCTGTTTTATTTTACTAATACAACAAACGTTAATTATTAAAACTATCTTTCTTATTATATACCTTGCTTGCTAATATTTGAATCTTACTTTTAAAAAATATCAATGTTCAACTTGTTCTATAACAAAATGTTTATTTATATTCGAGAGGTTGGTAATATGTAAAATTTTATGTATATACAACCTTATTCTCTTTTTACATGAATTCTTTTGTTGTAACACGATTTTCATCATTCAATTTAGACACTACATTTTAGATCATATTTTTATGATATATTTAACCAATTAAAATGAGTAAATACGAAATAAATTCTTAAGCAAACACTAAAAGAAATTTTTAATGTTCTTTTTACAGAATAGATACGTTCCAAAAAATTCGTGAACTCCGATCCTAAATTTCGTGTAGATGATAATTATAATCTATGAAGGGGTTACCGCATGAGTTTAAACTATTAAATACGTACGTGGTAATACCACATAGGTTAAAATTATCATATATGTTATATTGCCATGCAAATTGCACCATTTCACCAATAAGTTAGCGCAACGCAGCTTCCTAGTAAGGTAGTTGCCAAAGTGCTTTGCAGGCAACGCCACAGTGCAACCGTCGACTCAGCCAACACACGTACGAATATAATCAAAGAGATCCGCTTGTAAATATACAAGTACGTGATCGCATTACCAAAAAATAAACCAGGATTTTACTTGGTGGTGAGTTTTTTAAACGAAATCTGCTTAGCGCTGGTTTAGATACGCCGTTTGATAACGCGAAGTTTTTTGTCGATTCAGGAAATAGACACAAATTCATGTTAATAATACTATCAAACATAAAAAAATGACAAATGGCTAATGGCAAATTATGAATATGATTTTTTTTTGCTAAATATTCATGATTTAAAATAATAAGACAACATTTAAATTTTAAATTAGGTATTCATAGATATAGTAAACCGACGAGATGTTGAGCTCCTTTGAAATAACAGTACTAGAATATTATACTAGCGATTTAAATTCAATAACATTAATACTTGAAACATAAAAAAAACTATTTAAGTTATCCACTCAAACATCATAATAATGATAAAGGCATCATATAGAAACAGGACATTATATTTCAGTAGAAACATTCTAGGAACTGCTTCTAAAAACTTTTAACTGGCTCTGTGGACGATAGCATTGCTTATACCTTGTCCCTGGTTCGATTCCGGTGCACTCATGTTGTGGAATTTGGAGTTTAGTTCGAGCACGCTTCACCATCCACAGCTGCAGTGTAACTTAACACCATGTGAAGAAATTAAGATCGAGTGTCAAACAATTTCGTACCTAAAAAAAAATATATAATCGAATGAAAACATTAGTGATTTTTATGTTAGCTCAATAATTTACTTTCACATAAAAAAACCTTAACTGACAAGTTGTTATTTAGAATCACAGGATGTTTATGGCCCATTAGAAAGTCCTCGAAAGGGCGAGAAATTAAATAAGACAAAAATATATTAAATCAGTTTAAAGGGGACCCAAACTTTTTTTGTAGCCGTCGAACGTAAAGCAACCTTTTTTTGCTCGTCCCACAAAACCCTATTCACTTTAGACAAAAAAATTATAGTGAAGTGTTTTAAAGTATATTAATAATGATAACTTAAGGTTTTCACAGTAAGATAAACGTTATACTTAGAACATATTTCACTCATTTATTAAGTTGTTCGGCTTTTGGATATTTTGTATTTAAATAAATAGCAAGGTCAGATTGTTAACCTGTCTATCTTTTTAAGTTTTAACGTCCATTTGTCAATTATTATTAAGTTTACTGTGTATCAGTTTATTCCCCCGAGCATAAACGTATGAAAATAATCGTATATCACTAATAAACTCGTTAAAGTATTTGTGTGTGTTTGTGTTTTTGTAATATATCTATTAATTATTGTATAAGTCGTATATCGTAATAGGAGTTTTTTGAATATATATTATAATACGCGAATAACATATTTTGTTTCCCGTTTGTCCACTAATAATGTTATTATAAAATCAAGAGTAAATTCCCATCTTTCTACATTTACTATCCTTATTTATTTACTCTCTAATCTTATACAAACTTATATCTGTCTATTAAACAGTCTATTACATTTTCACTTGTAACACTTAGTATACGGCTTTACTATTATTCTTAGTATTTTCTAAACTTATCTTTAATCCAACCGTAATAGATATGTGCCCCAAGATAATAAGATTCAAGTATTATTTTACTACATTTAAATAATTTGTAACTGATTTAAGCATTTGTAACTTTAATAAAGACTATCTCTTTATTTAATATATTTATACATCTACACGGTTAAACAAAATAAAAATGAAACGAAATTATTAGTACTTCAAATGTTGCACATCACTAGCGTTGGGGAAGTCAAATTACAAGTGCAGTTAGGTCATGTGTCACTCCGTCCGAATGTGTAAGAAATATTTTTTGTGAATAATATTTTTTTTACATTGATTTAAAATGATTGAAATTTAGATTGCGTGTTTAATACTAGAAACAAGATAAAGAACTTCTCTCAGTATTCAGTGGAAAGTCTAAATAATTACAAACATCTTTAACTTTCATTACAGAACTTTTTCGTGCCTATTGACTCTGGAAACACACTTGTCACAAATTCTTATCAGTATCTATATACTAATGTAATAACGCTGGAACGATATGGAGAATATAACTATGGTACGAGCCACATAATTAGGAAAACTGATAATATAAAATTAAACCCAAAATGCGCATGATTCAGGTATGTAAAAACCTCTTTTATCACAAATGGTAACAAACGCTGTAAAATATTTTCAAGGCTGAGCAAACGGTTTATGGTTCATACATAAATAACAAAGAAATATTATTATTTATTACAGTTTAAAACAAAAATAAATAAACTCCTGCACGTGATTCGCAGTGAATCACCGCAAGCTATCATAAAAAAATTATATTTAAGATACGAAAACTGCAGACGTTGAAAAAAAATATGGCGTGTCATTTTGCAAAGCGCGGCAGGTGCGGGGACGTAAATCCGCACGAAACCGTACAAGTCGGCAGGTCCGATGGGGTAGGTAGTATTTTTTTGCTAATAAAAAACACCTGCACAACTATTCTATCACGGAAGCTTTAATCCCTTGTGCATAACAATGCACCGATTTCAAAAAAAAATCTTCCATTTTTCCTGCATGATCAAAAGCACAATACACATAACACAGTTGTAAGTCTGTAGCTTAACTTATTACTTATTCACTTTTAACTTGTGCAATTAGAAAATACTAAATTCTTTCTCATTTTATATTTTTCATCTGGTGATATTATTATATCATCCGATAATAAACAGATAGATTTTATTGCTGTATAAGACTTTCTGGATCATTTATACTAATATCATTATAAAATATTAGTTTTAAACATTTTCTAGCAAACATTACTGATTGTTAATTTGGGTAATAAAATGTTTGAATAAAGAAAAAAAGCATATAAATGAATTTAAGTTCCATGTAGAAGATGCTGTTTGTTTTCAATATATCATTAACGTGCATTCTTGAATTTCACAAAACAATATTAATATACACAGTACGAACAAATGTGGTATTAACTACGGACGCCATTTCTGAACTACCAACAATCATAAACATTCTTTTTTTATACAAATTAATACTATTTTAGACAGTTACCGTCTTACAATCTAAAGTGCAGAATTGATAGCATAGAATTAAATTTTAGTCAGATTATACATAATGGTTATTGCAACCTGAAATGTAACTTGTGCATTGAATAGATTAATTATTACTGAATACCATTTATATCCTCAACATTATCATTATAGGTAATATTCTAATCCCAATTCGTATTTCTAAAGCGCATACACTGGCAAAAATATTTCAATATATACAAAGATTTACGACGTAATGACGAGAAATGCAATATAAAAACTTGATTCTTCATTGTGCTTTCTCGAATTCCAATGAAAAAAAATGCAGTTTTGTCTTCATAGTCTATTTAATTGCTATGTTCATGTATTTTTCACTGTAGTATTGAAACTCAAATTGAACAATAATGAAATAAAATTGACCGAAAAGTATGTATACAACTTTACGGTCAATTTTTTGGCTCATGTTTCACTGTTTTTATATAAAATCATGAAATAAAATTTTGCGCTAAATATCATTCACAAGTATGTTAATGTTGTTTTCTTTGTACACGTGCAATATATTTATATATATAGACAACTAATGTATACAATGGGTGCATTATTGTCTGATCTCTATAACATTACAAATATGTACATCACGAGCGTATACTTCACACCTTTGCAGCGGGTTCGATGTACGGAGTACCAGCGATGTTTTATCTTCTCGTTATCATCACTAGGCGACACATGTGTAAAATGTAATCCATCAGCGGCGCACAACGTTGTGTCACAATTTCAACGCATTCCATCAACCTCCTGCAATGATAGACAAAGAAACTATATCCCTTCGTAACTAGCTTTAATATTTCATTAATCAATTACGCATCAATCAATTAGTCGTCGCACTGAAGCCCTAGGCGTGAACATGCAAGACGAAGACCCGGGAGGTAAAGATCAACCACTGATGACGGAGCCTCTTTACGTTTACAGTTTTCAATTGAACCATTGCTTAATTATAGAGATAAGGAAGAAGAATGGGTCATGTGAAACTGGTCGATGCCACATGGTGCGTGCAGCGGGCGGAGGGACGGGGAGGCGTGAGAACTTCGCAGGAGCACATATGGAACGCAGCTTTATCTCACCATGCATATTAAGCGACGCGCTTAATAATAATAGTTAACAAACACCGACCTCGTAATGACCGAAAGCTCGCACATTTATATTATGTTTAACGAACCCAGCGAGTGTTTATACGAATTTGAAACATGCAACTAAAACGACGCTTTTAGAGAACCTTATCCGCCAGTTAATACATAAACAAAATGTTTTGAATGCATTAACGCTGCCGCAGACGCTGAAACGTTTAAGCCAATATTTTTTTAAGGAAAATAATGATCCAGTGCGGACAGATGGTAGCGACATTTAAAAAATTCGTTTAATAAGTAATTTCATGACATTTTTTTTTAGAAATTGCTAGAAAACGTTTCGAATTCACACACTATTTGGGGTTTGGTAAATTTAATGAGAAATTTTTATGTGTTAAAATCAAAATTTATGAGGTAGAGTACTAGTCTTTAGAAATATTATATCATTAACAATTGTAGTAAATACTAATGTTACGCCGATGGCTTAGTTTTTATGTATGATAAAAATCACAAAAAGGTAACACGGTTTCACATTTTGCATGTTTAATTATAGATGCTACCTGTTCGTAATAACTCTTTCTGTATACTCAACGTATATTTAATACAACATACATAATAACAATAAGATCTATTCATAGAATAAAATCACCTTACTAGTATAGCGAGTAATTGTGAAATATGACTTTCCGAAGTCATAACGTGAACAAAGTCAGGTCCAAGGTAGAGTATTTTGATTCATCATCTGGCAACCGCCCAAAACGGGCTCGTTCTTTACGACCTGCATTTGTCGAACATTCGCTTTCAAATACTTGTCGCGGAAACTTTCGCACGAGAGATTATGTTATGGGTGCGAAAAAGGAACATTCATTAATATGAAAACTATGCATATAAAAAAAGATTCGGTTGTTATAAATAAACTTCCATCTAAAAGGTTACTTAAGCATTAACACGCTCTCTTCGTCTTTGGCAATATATTACTTTTCAGACTTGACTACATACTCGTACTTTTGTTATTAGGCCCTGTATGTGGCACTTCTTCTTTATTTTTGACTAATTTCTTTTTGTGTTATTTGTATATAAAAATAGTTATAACACTTACTTGGATAGGAAGACTCCGAAACGGCATCTACTGACGTCCCGATTCTTCAACCTTGTAGTCGCGTGTCATAAAAAATAGGATACTTGGGCCACCACCTGAAGAAGAACGCTTTTTAAATGGTTAATGGGTTCACAGGCTTTAAAGGTGTCGAAGTTGTCTTGTGTATGTCGTAGAACAGTGAGGGTGTTATAGAGAGCGATGGACCTCTCGGACTTATATCAAGGTATTTTGTAACCCAATATAAAAAAAACCCGGACGCGGCCATAGCCAGTAAGCTTATATTACTGGTAGACTTCATGACGAACTACAATCAGATGACCACGGAAAGCCGCTGAACGCACGCTGGTTATAGTATCCAGCTGCTGAAGGTGATGCTAAAAGTTAACTGTCGTTAAAGCACAATTATATAACTATCTCTCAAAAAAAGGTATCATATGGCATAAACCAACATTGTATTAAAATTCATATTCAAAACAATATTTGAACGTCGATGTGAGATATAAATGGGCTATTCTTGTTTGTTATTATGGTCACAACAACAACATATTGCTGATAGCAAAAGGATTCAGCGTTTAATGTATTCCTATTGTGCAGTATTTAGCAGAGATAAATAAAGGAAATGACTAACTGCACTTTGTTGACAGCTGTGTTTGCGTCGTAAATGTGAGAACAATATAATTTATTTCTGATAAGTTACATGGTCCTAATAATAATGTTACATATTCTGGTCGGCAATTAGAGATTGTTGTTAAATTTTATTTTGTCGTATTTTTTTTTCACTAATGGATAAGTAAATTTACTCAAGCTTCGATGTATAGTTTATAGATAGGTATAAACTGCAAGTAGACAATTATTTACTAGAATTTGCGCTGCTCACAAATTAGTCAGTTCGATAAGTAAAAGTAAAAAGGTGTTTTGATAACTTTTTAAGTAGAAAAATTGGAATCGAATGGTAGTATTTAATATGTAAACAAGTTTATAAGATACAGTGAAAACAAGCCCTTCCTTTTTAACACTTTTACAAACATTGATCTGAGTGTATATGTTATTTGCTTGCTATTCGCAATAACAAATAAAATAATTAAAAGTTTAAATTGAATATCGATTTCAAATTATCGCTGGTTTCTCAATTCCAAATACAGTTTCATTGTTGTTTTTAGACATATTTAGTATTTTTAAGTTTAAAAATAGTTCTTAATACGCATAAGAATTAACTAGATAGCAATTACAGATTACAGCGCTTATCGAAATAATGCAGAAATTAAAATGTAAACTTTTAATATGAACATATATTTTACGTTGACATACTATTGTTATCAATTAAAAGCACTAATGTTTTGATTATTTACGTACATGTTGCAATAATAACTTAATGTTTTAATTTTTTTTTAAATAAGGTACAGAATGCTTCGTTTCTACTCTCACTACAACTCGAACACTTTTGTCAAACAACTTGTATATGTGAAAGAATTGTAGCGTTTTTAAAAGCGGGCGCAGAGAAAAAATCTATTGTTACGCGAAACAATTCCGTCTAACCAAGACGCTGCGAGAATCATTCCTAGATAAAACCTGCTTCACTTTGCAGAGTAACTTCAGGACAAAAAGTCTGGATAAAAGCATAGGTACATTAAAGTCACGGTTGTTTTATATTATCTGCAATAATGTTATTAAATTAATATATAGTGTGTTTAATTATTAGAGTACGGGTTACACTTTTTTTAATTTGATTTATGTCTTCCCTGTTGTATTTCTAAAATATTGTATATTATTATCTATCAGCTATAAATATTATCAAAAGTAACTTAGTTCATAAAACGCACATTTGTTTAATCTCACTTAGACTATAGTTATGTTTCTGTCCTATACAATTCATAAACTGTTAATACATGTATTCCAGAAACTAGTTTTAATTACGCTGACCAACTCTGTCTAGTTTTACGAAGAAGCTGGTGCCAACAACTGAACTTCGACAGTAGTCAAGGATAAATTGCCGAAGTGCAACGTACTTCGGCATAAAGAGGCAAATAAGCTTAATTAAATATGTATACGCGTTGTATACAACAAGGCTGGTAAGATTTATTTTATGTGCGCTTATCTCTTGTTTAAGCAAGACTTAATTATCTTTATAGGAGAGTTTCCTAAAACAATAACGCCGTATTCAACGGCACTAATGTCTTACATCGAAAGTTAAATCGTATAACGAACTTTGAGACTTGGGAATATAGAAATAACATTTAAATTAGCATAAACGGATATGACATATATATAGAGCACATAACGATAGTACATTTCGATGTTGTTTAGATTTAGCGGCGTAGAAGAGCGGTCAACGCCCTGGACCTATGCCAATGCCAGCAATCATGACCATAACTTTCAATTAATCGTGCTGTACAGGTGATGTATGGGATAAGTAGCACTGTGATTACTTAAAAAGAATCCTCTTATTCAAACCATCTATTTATGGTATTGGTAATGATAAGTACATAAATAAACATGATGAAAATTTAATGTTTGTCCGGTACTTTTCATCAAAGCCCATGTTTGCAATCACCTTACCCCCTTTTTTATATGGGTGGCCTTCGTATACCTGCTCTCGAGGGGGCGAGAACAGATTAAATCGGGCTGCATCGACAAAACTCTACTGTGTTCCTTATTCACTTTATAACACAGCCAGTATATCATCTTCGTACACCCCAACCATGCCAGCGTTGGCTGCAACATGCGTCCCTTTCTCGATGGAGGATGCAGCGAAACATACAGCTTAATTAGCATCAGCAGCTTCTAATTATCTTACTCCGAAATTATTTTTTGTGCCGATAAATGGTCAGCAGTTTGAACTTTTTAATAGTTTTTCAAAATTGAGAGATTGCAGAGTTGCCTAATCGACACTATCGCTAGTTTTAACTTTTCATTCAAACAATCACCTTGTTCGTCTAATTACTTTTTTTGACATGAAAGCAATTTTAATGTAAAGGAAATTAAATTACCATTTAGTTTGTCCATAATAAATTGCTAATAAAGAAAAACATAATAAAGTCTTCTATGAAATAACCATTACGCATCGTATCGTATAAATAGTTTGAACAACAGCAATTTCGGGAGCAAATCACTAACCACGCGGAAGCCTCGAGTCGGCCAACGGTTGGCCGATTGCCCAGCCCAGTGTTTCACAGATACGTGGCATTGGGCCAGCCAGGGTCACGAGCGGACGTCGCTCCCTCACCGTCACGTTCTATCTAACAACAATCACGAACAACAATGCTGTATCAAGGGGATATTTCAGCATTGCCGACCTATTGTCAAGACTTTAATATGATTTGTACACCATAGCATTATTAGTTCTAAATTAGAAAATACAAAAGCAAGAGGTCTCCCCAACAGTCGACTCCATTTGTCAGCGACAAGAGACATTACATAGAAAAAAGTAAACCAAGAAGTGGGAAGAAGCTTTCATTTACACACATTATCTTTACTGGTGGCCTTTAAAATATTAGCTAAAAATCAGTGGTCATTTTGAATACTAAAACTAAAGCTATTATCAAAAGTCACAAAGGATTTTATATCTAATGACTAAATGTAATGTTAGTAAAGAGTAATAGAAAAGGAAAAGTAGCAAATATTATCTAATATTGAAATGGTGACTCATTAAAGTTTTAATTTTCTATATCCCCGAAACAACTTTAGTACCATGATTAAATGATGGATAATCACAACATAATCGCGGATATTCGTGATAATAAAAAAAAATTAAAACGGCTCGTGGAAAAAAATAGGTCTTCCTATCACAAGTTTAAGGAATTGACTACTTAAGGATAAGATAAGGCAAAAGGCCTTATCTGTTTCCAAGGGTATGAGCTGGGCACTATTTAGAAATGGTCGTTGTAAAAAATCTTAACAAAAAACTTTTGAGTCATGTACCACGCAGCAGGTAGTGAGTTATAGTCCCGAGGAGCTTTGTTATTGGTGGAAAGAATAATATTTCTGTAGCAATTGGCAGTGAACAGGGCTTTCATAACAATGAAGGTAAATTTTGTCCGGGCGATGCCTCGGCTATTTTAACTTGCAACATGTGTCCATCAAAATGTTTGTTTAGGCTAAATCGTAAAACGCACTCACAGGATGCATATAGATCCGTCAAGGTTATTTATAAATTAAAACATTTTCACAATATTTAAAATTTGCTTTAATATTGAAATAGATGCAAGACAGACATTGAGATCTCGTTTTGTGTTACATTTGAGACCTCATAGATAGCTACTATATAAACATTGAATTAGTAGATCCGTACGTAATAATTCTTCGTATGTTACTATTAACTAAAAAAAGGTTTTGTCTAGTAAGTCTCTAATATACATATAGTTTAAAAGGTAATATGTTTTTCAAACCAGTTATGTTTTTTAATGCGAAACAAAAACTTTTCTCACAAGTTTTATCGATCCTGGTACGTGTACATTAAAACTTTACTTTCCACAGCTGTGGACTATTTTGAATTCGGTCGAGTTATTTCCAATCCCGGATAAAAAATCATGGCTACCGAACCAAAAATAAATTTGGATCGCTTTTGAATCGATAATGTGATTTATTTTATTTACATTCATTGACGATCGAAATTGTGGTTCGTATAAATTTATTACAGAATTTGAGAGCTGATAATCTAGTAGTAAGAATCCCGGATTTACGACTTTTATTATGTCTTCATTCGAAAAAAACTAACTAGCATAACTTTTAATTTAAAAACGTCCTATTTGGGACTTTGTGACCGGTGAAACGTGAAACAGGGATGGTTATCTTTGTCCGTCCTGATTATAAGAGACATCATATTTTTTTAAACATTTATTCTAGCCCCATCTATTCTCAAGAACTTCCATTTCAGATACAACACCGCATCGGTTTCTTTGTTGTGAAACGCAACAGAGATGATGTATGACCACTGAGAAGCAGTTTTTCCCTTACAAACTGTTTAGGATACTCATATCACCAAGCATGCGGAAACTACTTAACGAGAATGAATCACATTATTGTGATAGTTATATGTTTTAAATATAAATATTATTTTTGCTTAATGTTTAATGGTTTTCAAACATCTTAATTAAAATCTCTACACATTGCTGTACTTTTAATTGAATTTTGAACTAATTAAAAGAGACAACGCAATAATTTGCTGACGCACGCAGAGTATCAACAAAAACGTTGTGAATCATATATTTTATCATCACGTATTCGTTATAAAGGTCATTTATGTACTTCCTTGATTTATGTTTTTTCGTCCTAATTCATATTGCTCATACGTTTTATAACCTTATATAAAATCATATATGAACTGCCGTATTAGATGCTATTAATTCTAAACGATAGATTTTTTCTGTCTACATCGGAACCTTGAATACGCCGAACGAGCACTGACCATAGCTGGGCTTTCCGCTACGGTCCATTACGCTTCCAAAACAGTTCTGGGGAGATCGCGGCCGCGCTCGCCGTGTGCGTTTATTTACGCAATGCGCGCGGCGTTGGCCGACTTCCAGAAACAAACGAAAATAGCACCTTTGTCGATGTCATTGTACTAAAGAGCAGAAAGCCCTACCACTGTGCGAACTACACATTAAAAAGCATCTATCCAAGAAATTGTATGGTACGGTTACGTTTCCAAACCACCGAGATACCTACCATTCTCATAATTTAAATCTCCGCTGTAACAGCAATGCTGTGTTCCGGGTTAACATATTAGAGCCAGAGTTTTCGTCGCGAGCACACTTCACTACCCACAGCCTCACTGCCTCTTAAAACATGACAAATGTTAGTCGATTGGAGGTAAAAAAGGAATCATTTACAAATATTGCCCACGTACTTAAAACAACTAAAAAAAACATAAATAATTGCCTGATTACACCTTAGAGAAAATATTAATCTATATTCATTGTTACAGTTTATATTTTATAAGAGTAAAGCGAGATGACTTTTATAAATCCGTGTCGTTTAATAAAATATAATCTCACTGTTACGACTTTAAAAGTTATATATAAAATCAAACTTTTCTTAAAAGCTTAACATGATTTAATTTAGGCAAACGACATTCATTTTAAGTCGGAGTACCAAATAAAAGCTAGTTGTACGATTATATTCATTTTAGAGAAAGCAACGTTTACAAGACGATTCTTCTTATAAGTACATATAATAAAAGCACAATAGCATAAAATGTTTTAAAAAACAGGTAAAAGCAATGCTTATTTAAAAAATAATATCAACAAAGTAAAATTTACATTGAAAAAAAAGACGTATTTTGTATATACATATTTATGATAATGTTTCCTTTTTTTATTAATAAACCGTTTAAGTTTTACTATTTAATTACCTAGAACTTGATAAATTCTCTCCAAATTCATAAAATGAATCTTTTTAAAGCATCTACGCCAGGATGACGAACAAAAGATCATTGTAGTTAACAGAAGACGCTCCATCATAGTAGAAAAAGATGGCCGGCCAACAAAAACTGAGACGATTCGTTCTCCCAACCCTTTTATTTTGCTCCGTCGTGCTCTTTTTACTTTTATTCTAAAAATATCGCATTCACGAACCCATTTCGAAAGGAAACGTGATTCTGTCCAAGGTCAAGTGAATTAGTATTCGTATGGTGTTCTCGCTGTTTGACCGGACGCAAAAACTCGTTAATATGCTCGCTCGTTGATTTTTTTTTCTAACGATGATTAGAATTGCCCGCGGACCTGTCTTCTTTAATATGTCTCACAGGTTATATAATTTGAACGAACGAAGAATACACCAAGACTAAGTGAAATCGCTTCAACGAAACCTTCGAGTAATTGCCCCAAAACCCGAAACTGATATTTAGTAGTGAATGATTTCGCGGTTTCAGTCTTATTTCAACGTTTATATCTATTTGTATCGAAACATAACTTCAATTTTACAAACGGAAAAGTTATAATTGCTTATTTCTTTCTTAGACATAATTCTAACAAAAGAGGGACCACTAATAATAATAAAAAAAGTGATACAAATAAGAATAGAAAATTTTCTAGCAGTGACTAGATGAGAAAAGTATAATTAAAGTAAATATTATTAACACAAGAAATGGTGGTTGTTTTTAAATGTGTTATACGACTCGAGAAGGCGCGGGTTTAATCTTCAGAGCTAGATCTTCCAATGGAAGAAAACATTGCTGGAAATCCAACATGTTGTAACAAAAAAAAGCTTTTGATGTTAGATATAATTAAAGCTGGGTACTTTTTCTAATTTTCTCAAGGAAATTCGAAAGCTTTAGATGGCATTACTTCTTACCTAATATTACTAGAAAGGAAATATTTTAACTATAACAAATTTAACGTATTCCTAAAACAAAATTGACCTTTATTAGCAAATATAAAAAAAAGATTGATTTATTAGCAAAGATATCTTTTCAAGCGAATTTTTAGTATAATGCGTAATGTTAGTAATTTGTAAACTCATATGTTACTCGTGTCTAAAAAGTACCCATCATGTACTTTTGTGGAATTTGTTAATAAATCTTCATTTTAATTATTTCGTCGTAAACATGTATTGCATGCTCTAAGCTATTATAAAATAAACACTCTTGACGTCCGCACTATCTTACAGACTTTTTGTAAGCTTGCCCGCCGCAAACTTATCAGCGGGTGGTAAAATGCTACACCACGACATACTACGACATAGGCGCCGATGACTTAAATAATTAATCGATAAATTCTGGAATTCAAAAATGATATTTGAAAAATAAAAATTGGTTTCTTCGTTATACGATACATCATACTCTTAACATTAAATAAGTTAACAATCATTGTAACTTTTAATAAACGAACTCTAGAGACTGTAATTGGAACTAACGTGTTTGACATGATTGTTATTGACATTCCTTGTGGCGGAGAAATTATTGTAGCCGGCTTACTTATAACCTCAAAGCTTGGGTTTAAGAAGACACGGTGTAAGACAGAAGGGGAGCGCGCAGCCGCTCAATGTTGTCGCGCATGCGCCTCCATTGCTTCATATTATAGAAGCAAGTGACCGTCAACGCTGCACAAAGCGCGAAGACCCTCGACGGTACACACTGACCCGTCTCAACATTAATGTGTCGCGTTACCCGAATACGTTAGCAAATAGTGCGATCTCCAACCAGTGAAAATACGAGCATGTGATAAGACTAAACCAGATCCAAACGTATTGTAGTGTTTCTATCCATCATAATCCAACAGCCATCATGTACAAAACTGTGAGACACGGCGAGAACAGCTTGCAGTACACCATTCTTCCGCAAACGGAGGAGGTGTTAAACAACAGTGGACTAAAGGGCAAAGGAAGGGATTACAGTCCTTCGATACACGTGCGCCGGACACGGAAGAGGTCTACGTTGAAATATATTCTACTGATAATTATTGGAATTGTAATTGCACTTTCGTTAGCGTCAGTCCCACTTTATATTATGGACGAAACCTTGTATAATCGTCGCAGCCTCCAAGATGCGCACGAAGTTATCACATCCGCGCCGCTTACTCCATCCGGTCGAGAAATGGTAAAATCGCGGAAGAAAGAATTGAAAATGATTCCGGAACTACTTTCAACTGAAAAAATTAAAGTTGATATAACGTCGCAATCTCCTATTACTTCTAGTAATATGCCCTCAACAACTGGCCGTAACAAGGCGACGACTCCCCCTTGGACTATGCCGGCATTGAGATCTTGGAAAGGTTTAACGCCTGCGACAACTTTACCACCGGTTCCAACAGAAAATATAGACGAGGTACCTCTGATTGGTACCCCATCAGGTAGTGTTCGTATGTTAGATAATTATATGTCAGTTAAACCATGGGAAAAAGACATAATAATAAGACCCACAGCCACACCAGAACCTATAACTATTCGAAATGTATTCAAGTATTACTCTCATTCCTTCTCTACTTCTGATAAAATTGTTAATAGTAATACAAAACTGTTTGACGATGTGTTAATCACAACTAGAGCGACCACTACACGATCTCCAGCAAACAAAGAATCCACGACGTTTTCTTCAGTAGATGAAGATGAAGAGTTCAAAGAATCATTAGAAGTGGACGAGGTGTTCTCGTTGCCTCCCTTAGAATCAGATTCGGCGGCTCCAATCAATGATTTTGACGAAGTAACTGTATCGAAGGCGGGCGGCAACGGCTGGTACGGAGCAAGGTGGCCTTTCGTCGACACGTCATCTTATTTCCAATGGACGGTAAGCACAATTACTTATGTAATGTTTATATGTACGCTGTATTGCGTGACAAACTTACGAATAACACGTAACAACTATTAAAGTATCATTCTACCGCAAAGTTACATAAATTACGTTAAGTTTATAAAAAGTTTCAATGAAAAAAATATGTTAACTGTCTTATTACCGTATTGTGATTATGTAACCAGTTTATAGATTTATAACGATTTACAACGACTTCCTGTTATAAGTCCGCAAAAAAATATAACCCTTGAAAATATGGAAATCTAGATAATTCCATCGGGAGTAACTAGGATAGATGTTATTATAAATTGTTTTTTATCTGGTATTAACGATTTGCGGATATATCAGAAGCAGTTTTATTGAGTAGTATTAAATCTCGTAATATAGTTATAACATGGTAATGTAATATAGGAAAACATCAAAATCACTTGCGAAAACAGAATATGATTTATAAAAGTCAATATAGCTTTTGTTAAAATTCTAGAGTTCACTTTTCTTGTATGTAACAAATATTACGTCCAAAAATTTAGAGTATTTATTAATAAGTACATACTTAACAGCATTCTTTGTCAAACACCGATTCAATGAGATAATTTTTTGGAATTTAACCACAGAAGAAATTCAATTAGAATGTCAATGATTTTAATAAAATACCGTACATACATTTTATTGATTCTAGTAATACTTGTAAAGTAATAATTCATACATTATGAATAGGTACTTTAAAGGAATGCTACTTTTATTTACATAAACAGTATAATAATGAGCAAATTTTAATAAATAAAACTACAATCTTATTTTATTACTTTTAAATGTTAACTTTCTTAAAACAGGAAATTGTTGACATTATCGTTATGATCAAGGTAATGAAGTAACAATTTATTTAAGAACATTATTTTTTCGAACATTAATTTATAACAGATAATATATTTTATTATTCGAGAGGGAGCTGGTAGCAACATTATAATAGACAGTACCACGAATACATTAACTGAAGCACATTGGGAAAAATAATGTGACCATTTATTTTCTAATAAGCAAATATTTAAATAAGTACCTAACATTGACTTAATTCACATCCATCAATAGAAATGGTGATAATGATAAAACTCTTCACATACACATCGTTGTTTGCGAATATTTGTGCTAATATTTTGAATTGGGAATGTTGAATGCCTAGATGATTTCCTTTATTTTGTTTTAAAAGGGAATCCGGAGTTTAGATTGTATGAATGAAGCTTAATTGATTCATTTAATAAAAAACGAGAGTAACCAGTTTCAAACTTTAAAAATAATTAACTGACTAATAATTATCTTGATGTTTCTTAGGGTTACTCCCTTGGTGACAATTTGTTGTTGCCTTTATTGGTAGCCGCTATGTCTTCAGTTGCTCTCGTACTACTCCTAGCCCTCGCCGTGCGACGCCGGAAGAGGACCTCAACCGCTTCATCACAAATTGGGGTATACCTTCGTTATTTTTATAAATATGTATTATTTGGATATATTAAAAAAGTTATGAATGTAATTTAACGATATAGTATTTTATTTGTTACCACGTCATTCGGTAGCAATCAAAAAATCAATATAAGATACGGGCTGTTTACTGTGCTTAGTCAAATGAATGTTTTCAAAGATAATTCACAAACAATTTACAACTCCCATTTATTTATTAATTACAATTATTTGCAAAATTATTGCGATTGTTATATTACATTCATGTTCTCATTCATATATAACAAACTGATTCTTATCAATCAAACAAATTATGAACAGTAGCATCACTTTTACGTAAAATACGGACTATTACTTTTATGTAATATATTTTTAATTTAAACAACTACAAAACACTATAAATTTGTTTCAGATTACCGCCGACCTTCAAGCAGACGATAATACAAACTTACTGCAGGACGAAAATCAAGAAGTCGAGGAGTGAATTATTCAATTTACAATGCTTGTTCATGTAGCTTGTTCAAGAGATCAAAATAATGTCACATGTACAAAGGGGTTCAAATTTACATCATGCCCGTCACAATTGTAGGTAGATCAATTTTCCAAAAGATCTTACAAAGGTAACATTATTGCCCAAGCTGTACACCAGGCATTAAAAGCACCTTATGATGATTCATCTGCTAAATCTAGAATATCTCGAGATAACATGTAATACAATCATATCCGCGTAGTATTCGATGAACAGATCATGTTTCAATCTTCCAGTGCCTATTATTTGTAAATAATGTAAGGTTCAACGGACCTTTGTCACACGCAAATGTCCACAGCAGTTTGCATATTCAGAGATACGATATAAATCGCGTAGGTAAGTACATTTTCTAATCGCCTTAAATAATTGAATGTAATTTAGATATATTTTTAATGTGTCAAATACCAAAGTTGCTAAAATTATTTTTGTTACAATTTATAATCAACATTCGAAATTATCAGTTTTATCGTTTGACTGTCATTTCTTTATTGATGTAATTCAAAACAAAAATAGCAATTTAAGAAATGTCATGAGAACGATAAAACCATAAAGATAGCGTAAACATGAGCTTGCTAGATAATTCATAATATAGCCGATTTCTTTTCTAGTACGACAAGTCTCTAATATAGTTAGTACAATGTGCTATATCATATCTCTGAAAGATTCGATTGTGCTACTCGACAGTATTAATTAAAACTGTGGTATAATCCAAAGTAAGCGTACGTTTGTCTAGTGATACGGTAGACTAAGTTGAATTTTAATATCTTGATGTTATATTTCGATGTCACATTTCATTCGTGAATTTCAGATATACATAATTCTCTGAGCCGCGTTTCATAAACTTGCTTTGAATTCAAAGATGGCGTGTATGTATGCGTGAAAAAATCCAGCTGCCGCTACGTAACAAAGGGTTTCATAGCAATCACGCGATTGCTTCGCTTATACTGCAAGCGATTTACTTGTTTCCTACATTGACAATAGGTTCGCATTTGATATTTCCTCAGATGTTAGCTCCATTAATGTTCCTTAAATTTCTGCTATAGAAACATGCAGATGGATTCTCCATCAATTTTACTCTTCATAACCTAGAAATAAGACTGAAATGTTGCGTTTTACATAGGTAAGTTTAATGGCACTGTGTGAAAACATAAAACGCAGAATATAACGTGCAAATATAGTTTAAGCGATGTCATAATAACAATGTTGGGTACATATTGTTAATGTTTTTCGTTCATTGCAACTAATAAAATGCTCGTCGCTTTCAGACACAGGGTGCTGTCTCGTTACCTCAACAATTTTACTAACAACAACGCCTTTTAAACTGGAATAAGTAATGTTTTTAACTATTTAGACAGCCTCCGGAAATAGAAACCTGGCACCGGTTAAACCACAAGCACCTGTCATCGCTATTATAATAATGTGTAAAAAAATATATTAAAAATTAATTGAAACAACGTACATCCCACATTAGAATGCTATTACACTTTTTTTCATATATCATGTGTAATAAATAAAAATGTGCTTGGATAAATTAAACCTCAACGATATATCATTGTTGTAAGAGATATTGGCTAACACGTTATATTTGGAAATAAACAACATAACGTAACATATATCGCACACATATTGATAGATTGGGTAAGCTTTTGTGTATATGGTTTTATGTTGTAACTGAGTGGTTATTTTGTACGCTAAATACCCACCATTTAGTAAGAAATTAAATTGTTTTTCAACACCAACTTTCTATTTAATTGCATTCTTCACTTTCATTAAGTTTGTTTTTTTATCTCCAATGTGGTAACATTTGACTACACTTTCACATTATGTTAACATGAGATCGTCCAGAAGCTTGGCCGCCCAGAATATGGCTAGCTAAGAGAGCTCGAAAAATCTCAACCGCCAAAGAAACTACACAACATGCGACCCCGGAATCATACTGTGGCTTTGTGTTATTAAACATGCGCTAGCCACCGCGCCATGGTAACACTCAAATATCATAAAATAATCTGTAACAATCATTTTAGATTGACAAATTTTATTATACAAAAACATACTACCATACCTAATTGACTTACATTAGAAATAAACATGAATATTGCAACTGAAAATTTATTATCAAATTATAGAAATACCTCGTTATCTATTACAAATAAACATTTCAATTCTTACAAAATATCTTACACATCATATACTAAAAGCATTAACTTACAAACTTCACGGAGTAAAAGGCAAACCATCGTCACCGGGGCCCACAACATCAATGATAAAGCGTTATGAACACCGCCAGACTCAGAACCTACGTATCTCAATACATTAGTATCTTTCAAATATAATGTAAATAAAATATTATATACCATTTTACATACTTCCAATACTATTATAAAAATAACCTACAAATAAATAAACAGTCCTCTTAATGTACCCTCTACTGGGACTCGGTGACGCGAAGCTCAGTGGGGATCGAGTCTGGGCCTCTTTGATGACACGTAAAACCGCCTTACAAACTAAGCTATCATGTCATCATACAAATATAATGTACTAAAAGTACAAATTACATTGTTGATGCATCGTATTCAAATACATTTTAAATAAAGGTTAAGGTTTAAAATGATTACAAAAAAATCAATTACGTATTTTTAAAAAATAAACATCTTTCGCAAAATATTAGTAAATAATCATGCGTATCCCCGCGCCAAAAATATAATCTTTCATAATAAGCTTAAATTTGTTAAATCAGATATCACATGTTAATTTATTTAAAAAATCAAATTTTATTGCCTTATAAAGTAAATTAATCATTTTATATCTAAATGAAAAAAACAGTGATCTATTTTCAAACAGCTAAATAATATTGTACCGCACCGGGGACCCCCACGTAAGAGACAAAAAAATGCATTAAAGTAAAGCAAGAAAATTAAACTAAATCGACTTCGTGTGAACATATTGCGATATAACAAATTATATCCAAAACACATTCAAAGTTTTTAAACAAACCTTATTTTGAAAAAAACTTCTTAAGTAAATATCGAAGAAGTAGTAGCAACATTACAGTAAAATATCTAAAACTTAAATCATATATTTTATATTTGCTAAACCTTATATAATGATTAACTTGTTGTAATGAAAACAAAAATGTAATGTCGATAGAATAAAGTAATCATTGTATCTGAATTTGTATTCCACACAAAGTCAAAGTCATTTGGCAAAGTAAACACTATTGAAACTTTCGTCAAGTTATCATCATTTAACCGTCACAATTTCTTTTACTCAACTTATATTCTACACTTCTGTTTCGTATATCTCCCGCCCTTCTCTTTCTAATTGATAGAAATATTATTAATTTGTGAGATAATGTCGTATTTATTAATTTACACCTTTTTATCTACAAGCTGAAACCTTACGTGGTGTTAATGACTATAAGGCCGTAAGTGGTGAAGCGCGTCCACCTAAAATATCTTAGCTCTCATGTGTTGACAGCCAGAACACAGCAATGCTATGGCGGCAGGTTTACAATATGAGAATGTTAGCTAGCCAGGTGGTTACAAAAAAACTCTACCATCAACCAAACTCCATAACATGTGGCCCGGGAATCGAAGCAGGAACCTCCGTGTTATAAGAAGGAACTCGTCACATTCGCCACGACGCCATGTGCTGGTGCTGCGCTCATTCACCCTCAAATAAACATGTTTTACTTAAAGTTTTGCAAACTTGATAAAAATCTGCCTTTTACCCCGGTCACCTAATGTTTAAATTATATACAAATAGAAATAAAAAGTAGATGTTACTGAGGTGGATTAGCTGGCCTCAAAAGTCTGGCCAAGACGTGGCGCCCCCCTACGAGCTTCAACTGTTGACCATCCATCAGAACACTGCGGACCCCGCTTGACGTCGGTACTGTTGCAGTGGGCACAGCCTGAAATAAGAAACTGATTTGTAAACGATGGAAGATCTTTCCTAGACGTATGCTTTAATTTAAAAATTATTATGATACTTTCCTACGTATTTAAATGTATGTACATACATATTTTACAAAAATGAGGGCTAATACAATTAATTATACACATTCCTCATTTTATACCATTTATGTAATATTATTGAAACCGGCTGATGTTTTTCAAATGTGTATTTATTTTATATAAATTGTATGTTTTTATTATAATATGGAAACCTGGTATTTCTCACAACAGCAAAACTCATCAAACTAAATCAGAACTCGTTTATAATTACTTTACTTTTAATTTTTTCAGAATCCTAATTGTTTACTTAAATAAGAGATGCCAACGTTATGGTTAATGTCTACAACTCCAGCCAATTAAAGACTGGTCATAGTTGGTAAAGCCATGTCGATTACCCAAAACAAACAGACAGACAAACAGAAATTTTTAAAGTTGATTTCTTGGTAATGTCACGTAAACATTTATATGAATTAAGTCAAGTGAAATTTATTTTGAAATTACAAACAAACCGCAAAATTTCTTAATTTTTATAGATATTTGAATGATACAACAAAATATTAATTTAATTAGTAATAATAACAATGGTTAGCAATTTTTTTAGAAGACAATTTATTAAGTATGTACTGTTATATAATATTCAGTACGGTAAAAAAAACCCTCTGAATTCATTGTCAGGTCCTCCCAGGTGAAGGCGATTAACAATCCGGGGATAACTAATACAACCTTTTTATTTACTTGGATATTTGTTATTAAGCAATGAACACCAGGTATCTGCCATTATTTGGTTTACTGGAAAATTTATAATCAATGAAAGAAATATTTTACTTAAAAAAATAGTTACTGAACCTAATAATGTGATTTTTTTATTGCACGAAGCTAATCGAACTTCTCCTGATGATGTTAATGAAAGGCTATGTAACAGTTAGCTACACCACATTACTCCAGTAATTTTACAATTATTTATCTATGATGCATTTTTAGTGTGACTTAAGTATTATTTACGTGAAAATAATATGATTAATAACATAAAACTTTTTTGCACTCCATATACAACACGTTAGCAGATAACCATATTAATTAATTAGACACTTTTTTGTTAGAAAAATCAGACAAAAAATTTTTGTTTGGATTTCCCAAAAAATTATTTAACCACATGCTTCCAAAGTCCCTTTGTTCATTTTAAACCATGCTCGTAGAAAACTACATGCATTTTGTTAATAAGTATCACTACATAATTGTTAGAACCCAAAAGACATGCAAACTGTATAAAAATCACCTGTTGAATTTTTATTCCCTGCGGTAGTCTAACTTGGTGTATCGGATTTACCTATAATACAATTACAATAGTAGTCATATAACAACACAAATATCCCACTTAATATTCCCATAGGCTGAACAGATGGAGAAAGCCAAACTTTCCTCACAATGTTTTGCTTCACCGAAACTTCAAACTCAATGGGGATCAAAACGCCGCTTAGACGTATAGCGGGTATTATCAACTGTACATACAAACTATACGCGCTATCAGTGTTGCGCAGGAACTTCACGCAGTCAGTTCTTGCTGGTAACAATATGGTGACAAGAATTTATTGATACAGACCTATTTAGCATTAATCACCATAAGACTGGATGGTGTGTACCAACACTATTTTTTTTTCCTTACAATTGTTTGTCGGTTAAAATGCTAACTGCAAAAATATTCTAAAATGTATAGATGTAATAATCTTTATAATTTACCTGTTGTAATTTCAGAACGGGTGGTGAAGTCGTAGATGTGGTTACTGATTGACCACCTGAAAAATATTTTTTTATTTAAAGAAACGTCGGAACAAACAATATTCGCATAATAAAAAATGTGCCTGTGCATAACAGTGTAGCGCAAGTTAGGACGTAAGTATATACACTGCACCAAGGTTACCCGCCTTGAGACAAGATATTAAATCTCCCGGTAATCTAACCAGCAACAACATCATTGAAACCGGAACATGAATCTTTTTACACTACTGTTTCGCGGTAGAAATAGGAGCTGCAGTGGTACCTAACTAGACGGTCTCCGGCAATAGAGACATCATCACATCTTCTAAGTCGTATTTCCTCGTAGGTCGTGGTCATCATGTGTAATGAAAAACACGACGACTTTCTTGGCAGTTATAATGAAGTGGTTTGCCAAAGCCTTCTCCATTTCACATACTAGTCCGAACACGGATGGTCATGACATAGACATGTAGGTTTCTTCTCGATGTTTTCCTTCACCGCCAAAGCACGTGATATTAGTTGTTGTTATGCCAATTGCACATATCGGATGCCGGATTCGAACCCGGTACTTTCGGGTAAAAAATATTTAAGAAATTATTAATCGCTAATAATGAATAGGCACAGCAATTTCATTTGTGTATCTATCTATACCTTGCTTCCGATAAAATAAGGGATTATAAAATAATAGGCAACTAACATTCTCGGTTAGTGGCAGGGTTTTTTCTAGCTACCACCCTCTCTCTACTTCACTACTTCATTGTCATTTAAGACCAAGTATTGAGCTCAAGTGTTACCCTACTGTTGATAAAAAACAACTCACCTATATTGCTTAGCACTATAGTTTGTGACGTGGAAGCACTGCCGCTTGACGTCACACGTATAGCACTGCCGTCGCTTTGCTGTAAATATATTCAATACTCTAAAAAACAGAATTTCATCCTTAACCAACAAAATTCTTAGCGTTACTTAGATAACCAAAATAATGCGTAAAAGTATGAAGAATGTGCAGCTCAAGAAAGTTCTAGTCTTTTCGATACTATAAATATAGTAGGAGACTGTTGCCTAAGTAACGGGCAACTCTGCGGGCCTAGACCCGCTGTATGTTCTGGCAGGACCTACCAGAAGAGGAAAATGGTCAATATGTCCTCAGAGGTAGGGATGGATATGCGAAAGCGCTTCCATTGTACCGCTGTAGAGAAAAGACGAAAGAAGCTCTCATAAAGGCAGATATAAGAAATCATTTCCACGAAGTAAATAAAAAAATATACATATTAATAGTAATTGTATATAATTACATTACTTGCTAGAAATTATTGGCATGTGTAAGAACGATATAACTTATAACTATAACAGTAAGACTTCCACTATATGTTGGTCGATTCTATGAAATGAAATTGTTATACTAATAAAAAAAATGAAAACTTTTGTCAATAAAACCAATTACTATATAACACCACCATACAAAATAAGATTTTAATATTTTTTTATTCAAAGTGTTACACTTAAGCATTTCTTATATTTACGTGAACATTTAACAAAACTAAGTTTTATCACGTTCCTTAACCCATTTACTACACACCGTTTCAAGTCCTTTAACCTGATCAAGTAATAAAAAGTTAAATAAGTGCAATAAGATCCGTAAAATTTAGTTTAATTGGAGTACCCCATATGAAGTTATACATATAATATATACATATATATACATGTTTTAATTATATTAAAAATCAGTTTCTAAAAACACTTCACCTGCAATATTATATTATGTAGAGGCTTTGCGGACGTCAGTAACAGAGGTCTCGTCAATCTAGTGGCAGGGGATAGCACACGCACGCCGCCACGACCACGAATGCTGCCCACGTTACTCACGCCACCAACACTGCTAACATTACCCACTCCTGGCACTTGTAAAGCTCGCGCTCCTCCCACCACACCTTCCAACTGAATCATTTGACCCTGAAAAGCTTACAAACTTAGATCTTTTTTTCATGCTCCTAACTGCCTCCATGGCGCTATAGCTAAGGGCTTTCCTTGTAACATGGATTTGTTTCTGGGGCCTCAGGTTCTAGTCAGACAAGACAGGTCAGGTAATAAAGTTCTATTGAACCCGCCAGACTAGCTAACAAGTTCATATTTTAAGTCTGCTACTACAACAGCAATGATGTGCTAGGGCTATCCACGTATGAGAGCCGGAGAATTTTGGGAATGCACGCTTCACTATCCACAGCCTCATTGACATCTAACAATGTAAATTCGAGGTCGTCTATTGTGGATAAAAAATGCTGAATGATAAGAACGCGTTTATAACTCTCTTAATGATAGAACGTCTTTGTATTATAAAAATCACTAAACTTAAAATAAATTTATATAATCTATGAATTGGTTACGATGATTAATAAAAAAAACATACCTGTGCATTCGTTAACAACTTCGCAACAATCGGCTGGGAGGACTTATCGCTGGTAGATTGATTTCTCACAACTTGGGCTATTGACTTCGGTGTTTGATTAGCCAGCTGTAAAGTCTGTCCACTGGCTAATTGTATTGTTTGACCACTTGATAATTGAACTGTTTGCCCACTAGATAATTGTAATGTTTGGCCACTGGGTAACTGAACCGTTTGACTTCCCAATTGAACAGTTTGATTGCCCAACTGAACAGTTTGACCACCAATCTGCACAGTAGGTGGTGCTATTATACTTTGTCCACTAGATATTTGAACACTTTGGTTCGGTAATTGCACATTTTGACCACCTAATTGAACCGTTTGAACACTTTGTGATGGAAGCATACTTTGACTTGCCACTTGGACACTTTGACCACTTGGTAGTTTTACAGTGTGCCCTGTTAATTGAACACTCTGGCCAGCTAATTGGACAGTTTGTCCTGCTATTTGCACTGTCTGTCCAGCTAGTTGAACAGTCGAAACCGGTATTTGCAGAGATTGGCTTGATTGTGTGTTTGTTTTAATTGTAGGGGATGAGGTTTGAGGTCTTGGACTTGGGTTTTTGATTTGTGTAGTAGAAACAGCTCTGACTGTCTGCGGCGAAGCGAGTTGGACTGTTTGGCCGGAAGGCAAGCGGACACTGTGTGTGGGCAGTTGTAAGGAGGATAACTGTAGAGTATGACCCGGCGTTAGTTGCACGGCTTGACCGCTTGGCAAGTGAACTGTTTGGTTGGTTGCCAGTTGCACCGTTCGTCCTCCTGCTAGCTGAACTGTCCGAGTAGAAACAGATGAAGTAACAACAGTTGGTACGCTGCTTACTACTGTTGTAACACTAGCTGATGTCTGAAATTTATATTGATATATTAATTACAAATATATTTTAAACACATAAAGACAATTTAGGAAATTTTATTTAGTAATGACAAATACCTGTGCCAACGTCGTCACAGATGTTGTGTTTGTTACAATAGTTCGTTTTTTAGTTGTAACTGGTATGGCTGCAAAATAAAAATAAGTTACATAAAACTAATAAGAGACATTAGTAATTTGAATAACATTACAATATTTAGTATAGTAGATACATAATGGAATTAATTTTTTTTTCCTTTCCTTGTAATAACAAACATCTAATAATTTTCAAATGAATTAATTAACTTGTCACTTCTAGAAATAGCAATTACTAGAAACTTTAAAAGGTCTGTTTATTTACATCTAATGTAGTATAGATAATTTGTATTCTGCAAGTGTTTAATACATGGAAAATAACACCAATAGTTACAATAACAAAAAAAGGTATACATGAAAACTGTGACAAGAGTTTATTCATTTTCTTCATCAATATATTACAATCATTAAGTTTTAAAACACAAAATATTGTGAACTTACTTTGTTGCATAAGCGCTTGTGGCGATATAAGTGATTTTCCTGATGATGGAGCAGCAGGACTTAATACTCTGACCATGCCTCTCCGTGCTGCAGTCGCAGTCTGTAAGAATTTTTGCATAATCAGAATGTAAGCTGGTAGGGCTTTGTAGCTGGAGACAGATCTCGCGGATTCGGTCACAATGTGGTGCAATAAATATGATCCTAACACTACATTTTACACTCTTGCTTTATATATAAAATAATTAAAAAAAATATTTTAAGTCTCTTCCGGTTTTTATATTCAAATACATGAATTCCTTTATGATAACATTATAAAAAAAAAACATATATCTAAGAGATTGGGAAAAGACCAAAACATTTTAGAGGAACTGTAGGAGTTCTCTTTTAATCAAAGTGTATATATTGATACCTAATAAAATTATAGGCGGCGATGGATCACATTAATTAGATACTTTATTGCGAATAACAAGGCTTGAAATCTTAGGTGTTAAGGGGATTTACGCATTGACAGTGTGTAAACATCTTAACAAAAACGTCTTTGCTATATGCATATTGGATACCATCAGCACATTCCAGTACATCTCATTATTATTAAAACAATTTAAAGGAGGATATTCCCTAGCACCAAAGAGACATTAAAAAGTTCTTATCGAGGATTAATAGTCAAATTATTAGTTTGAATTAAATGTAACAGTTTCCAGTAAAAACATAATTATTTACCTGTGAAGATGGAGTGCTCACAGATATAGCGGACATAGAGGAGGTTGTCTGTAGTGAAGGCGGTCTTATCAGAAGTGACCTTGTGACTTGTCCCGACTGAAATTAATTTAAAAATATTATCTGATGATAGAAATAGTAATGGCTCATTTTGTAACGCGAGCGTACGCGCGGTAAATTAGGATGAAGCGCGGGTTCGATTCTTACTGAGATTTAGATCGACATGTGCTAGGGACAATTCCTTTAATGGAAATGTGCTATTCACCAATCAGCACTTGCCCATCTTAGTACAAAAAGGCCTTGGCTTTTCTTGCCAAGTAGTGCGAATATTAAGATGGTTGTATATTTATTACATTTATATCTGATGACCAAGCCGAAGTTATCGTGCGAACAGAAAGAACTTTCCAGTTGTAATAGTCGTATGAAATGGTAGTAAACAGTAACGTAGTAGAATTAAAAAAAATTAAATCACTAGTAAAAAGTTTATTTTTATATATTAGGTCTCTGTTGCCTGAGACCATCAGTAGTAGGCTAACATTACTGTGCTCTAGTTTAAAGGGCGTTATTGCTAGGAAAGTTTCTGAAGCAACGATACTTAATATCAAATGTATCAAAATAATGGGCACAATCAGGTGCAATGTATATCATCCTAACTCACGCAATCGCGCCACATTGTTATGGACGGGCGTTTGTCTTACCATCGGGTGAACGTCCTTGCACGTCAAAACTCTTCATAGAAAACGTTAAGCTGTTGCTTAAATCTTTAATATTGTTTACTTACTTGATAATTTCATTACCTTGGATTGACTTTGTTGAACCGACGGAACAGATGTTGGTTGAACTACAGATACAACAGTTGTGGGGTGGTTTGATAAATTAGATGCAATCTAAATAAAGAAAAAAAATTAAAAACGATAAATTATTTACACATGAAAAGAATCATTATCGAAAAAGATAACTAAGTAAAAACTTATCATCAACAATGGTCTCATTATCACTTAACACCATTAGAAATTCAACATTCTTGTCTCATTCTCTAGGCAGGCAGGTTCGAAAATCCATCCTTTGACCATCCAAACTCTACATGTGGCCCTGTAATCGAACCAGAGACCTGCATGCTGCAAGACAAGCAGTTTTTAACCACCCTGCTACATAAAAGGTTAATCTCAGAGTTAATAAAAAAAACTTGAGGGTGATGAGACAAGCGTGACAATTACGTACCGGTAAATGACACGCCCGCCCATAAAAATGTGGCGATAATAAGGATGACAGACATTTCACGACTTTGTGCTCGTCTGTTTAAGACACAAGATGTTAAATCTCGTTATGCTAACAATTTCACTGCCTGGAACACAGTAATGTTTGCACACTACCGCTTAGTGGCAAAAACGGGCACTACGGTGGTTCTTACCAAGATGATATCCAATAAGAGACCTACCGCCAATATAGTCTAATAGTTATATATAAATACATACACTCATGGAACTCTGGGGCGACTCATTCTTCTGAGCAATCTTCGGCTTGACCATGGACGTTTTAGGCGTTACCACTACAGATGGCAAGGACATTGCAACTGTATCGCTCACTTGTGTTCTCGATTGGCCGACTGGTTTAATAGTTTCAACAAGTACTGTTTTCGTTTGCATCTGTTTAGGCGAATGCTTCGCTAACGGTACCTTCGGTATTGTACTAACCGGCTTTACTAAATTCTGCTTAACTTGTGTGGTATTCGGCTTTGATTTCGGCGTCTGGTTAATAATTTTCGTCGAGACGATGCTCGTTGGGGTGTTTTGTTTTCCAGGAAGCGATATTGTTTTTCTCGCTTGGACCACGTTTGTTTCCAAATTTGTTTTAATTGTTTGCCTTGATTGTTTTATTTGGACGTTTTTAGACTTCGGCGTTGGCGTTGCGACGAGTTTCCCTTTAGGTTTGTTTTGCATTATCTGCAGGTGCTTGACCTGATAAGCTTGTGTCGCCTGCATGAGTAATTGTGCTGAGGAGAGATGTGGGACAGATGATGGCCCGCTATCGTCAACATCCACGTCGCTGTCAGAAGCGTTTTCGACTACCTCTTCCACATTTGCAACTTCCATATCCATCTAAAACAGATTTAATAGAATTAATATTTTTAGCTCTGCTACAATATTGTTATTACATGAAGCACACTTGTTTAATATACACAGATACCGACGTACATTTATCAAATGTAAATAAGTCATGAATATATAAATGGTGTAAATAATAGGATAAAAACTCTGAACAATAATACCAGTAAAAAGCCGAAGAAAAAAGAAAAAAACGAACACAAATAATATCAAAAATCTTCAACATAGTAACAGAAAATACTTTTAACCTACAACTATCTACGGCATTTTTATACAAACGAATTAGAGATATTTTTCTATTCGTCGATTCGTGCAGGACGTTCACTTGATGCTAAGAGATACGCCTACCTGTAAGAATATGTCACTAGTCACGATGACATGCACATTGAGGCCTTGAGACAAAGGGTTACCTCGATAATTTCGCTAGCTACTATGACCTTAAATTAGAACAGTGTGATGTTTGCACACTACTCTTTAGCAGCAAAAATATGTACTGCAGTGGTACCTGCCTAGACGGTCTTCTGGAACAGAGACCTGCCCCACCAAAATAATACCATGTGATATCAAAAACCGGTTGAAATGTTTTATTATTATTTAAACTTATACATATGTATGTTTGTAATATAACTGATAAATACAGTTATTTTTCTACTTACAACAGGAACAGGAAGTGGCGAACTAGCCTGAGGTATATTGGGCGCACTTTTACCCCCACGACCACGCTGTCCAGTACCTTTAAGCCAATCCTCTTCACTTCTGTTAGACAAATTATAATTTTATAAATATTTAATGTTTAGTTGTTATTAATAATAAAGTATCTTTTAAAGATAATAATCAATTGCATCTGGTACAAGCAGTGACAAACCATTTGCATCCTTGGTAAGATTCCAAGGCCACAGTTGTGAAAATTAGATGATGGTAATATTTTACGAAGTCCCCTGGCTAGCTACTATCCTTACAATGTAAATCTGCTGAAAAGCATTGCTGTGTTCTTCTAGTTGCCAACATACGAGAGCTATAGAATTCAAGGCGAACACTTCACAATTCATGAGGTCTGTCTCATAACACCACGTAAATTTTAGCTCAAATGTGAGCTCATTATAAATAAAAATTGTAGATACGGCATATTTACTCCAGACAATAAATAATAACATGTAATCGCAGTTTTTCTTCTACTGATACTCAATATTTTTTTATTCTCCTAGACGACGCGACGAGCAAGATGTTTACCTGATGGTGAGCGATACGCTTGCCCATAACAATGTGCCGCTAGTTCAGATGGTGTACAATGCATCAGTCTCATTGCCCCAGTAACTTCACTAGCTTACAACACCATTCAAACCGGAACACAGTAATGTTTGTACACTACCGTGTGGCGAAAGGAATATGTGCTGCGGTGGTACCTACCTAGACGATCTCTAGCAACAGACAGAGACCTACGACTAGTAAATGGAGATGATGATGATAAAAAAAATGTAATAAGTATTTCATATGGTGGCCGTTATGCAACACCTACAAGTAATATTTCAAAAAAAAAATTCTATACCTGTGCCAATGTAAATAAGTCCAAACTGCAGCTCTTTGGTCGTATTTGACAATAGGGTCGCGCTTTACAGTAAGCAGCTTTTCCAATACGACAAGGACTGCGTTTGTCAACGCTTGGTCAGTGCATGGAGCAATCCATTGAGACATTCTGGAATATCAATAAAAAAAATGGATGAATAATAATAAGAAATCGAAATTTTTAAGTCTTTAACAATAAAGTAAATCCAAACTCATTATCTCTGTATAAAAGAAGTGGCGTGTGTTCAGGACCTGTGCCCTCAACAATCCACTTCTTTTCAATGCATCTTATCTCCTTGTTTACATAGTCCATTCATCTCTATTTAGATATTTCTGTTCTTTCACTTACATACTTATCATACTTCTAATTCTTTTTTTTTTTAATCGCCAATATTATAATAATGCGGCTGTGGATAGGATTTAGAAGCATGCTCTCCCAAAATACTTTGGCCCTCATATGTCACATCAGAAAAACAGTAATGCTGTTATGGCGGCTGATTATTATCTGAGTGGAAGCCAGGTGGGTTTGAGAAGCTCCAATGATCAATCGGACTTTACAACATGTGAACCCCTAAGCATACCAGGGACCGTCGCAGGTTACAGTAACACCACTCACATATTAAGAAGTTAATTTGAAGCAACCACAGTTTTTAATTAATACAGAAATTTAATGTTACACAATGAGATACTAATACTCTGCCAAATAACAGAGCTTCTGTTCCCTACATTTTTATTTTATTTTTAATGTGTGTGTGTATTTGGTGTTTGCGTACATTAGGAAATAAATAAATAAAATAAACTATTAATTACTACTGAAACAGGTTATCGCATTTATAACTTTAATTTTATATTTAATACTCACTTGAGTAGGGTGATCAGTTCAGTACGGGTACCCTCCCCGTTAGGCAGACGAGCGAGTGCGTCTCGCAGCAGCGCACCGAACGTGGCAGCGCGCGGCCGCTGCGGGCACAGCAACGCGCCTGTGGCGCCACCGCCGCACGTGCGGGTGATCGGTCCAACTACTGATCTATACCTGAAAAAATTATTTTATTAATTTAAAGCTCAATTAATATTCATTTTATTCAGATAAATAATAAACATACCCCTGTAGTACGTAAGTAAAAGGTTTTGTCGCTGAAGCAAACCTTCGTCTCTCTTGTGCTCGAAAATCTGCTATTTCTGCTGGAGTCGGTGTTCTCACAGTCCAAGAGGAGGGGCATCTGAAAAGACCGAGATTGTTTAAATTGTTAATTAGTTATAATAAGTCTCTGCATTTTTACTAACCTGAAAATAAGATACGTTGTAACCAAGTATAATACACTAAATGATTAATTTAAACTTTAATCAAAATCATATTAAAAAGTAAGATGACACGCCCATTTTCCTTCATACTTTCAGAAGGTAAACAACCTTTTGAACGAGTAAAATTTTAATATACACAAAAAGCGTTATCAAATTGCAAACTAAAACACCCGTCCTATCACACTACGGTTGATTAAGACTAAAGCAAAAATCGCTTCAAAGAAACTTCTAATCTTTGCCAGAGTACGAAGATACTTCTCAACCAAGATCGAAAACGAGAGTATTGCAATATTATTACAGTTGCTGTCAATTACTTACTGACAGTCTTTATTACTATATACTATTCTCATTGCGCGCCATATAACCGACGTACAATAGGTCTTTTACCGCGACTCGCTTCTACTTCAAACAGCGAAAGATTGAAGTCGTCTACTGTCGTCAGTATTTCCGTCCCGCTATAACATAGGATGCCTTTAAGAGAAGAGTGAACGAACTTCTTCTAGACTACTGGCTTTACAACGTAGACTACATCTCTACTCTTAATAGGGTGTGATAGTAGACAAATACTAGTTCTACATTAAATACAAACTAAATGAATTCGATGAAATAACGTGAAAATTTCATTTAACTATTAAGTCTTGCCTTGTTGGAACACCAATAAATACGTATACACATATTCCTACTTAGTAATTCCTGTATATGTACCTACAATACTCATCATCTGGTAATATCAGGTAAAGTCAATATTACTTATCATTTAGTAATGCCAGATCTACCAGACGAAAATGTTAATATTGTTATTAATTTTTATATTACTTCCTAATATATAAATTTAAACTCATTAAATAATTTACTCACCTTGGTGGTGGTGGTGGTTCGTTACAGGATGGCTGTGGTGAAACTGCCCTAAGCCAGCGTTCGCACAGACGGCCCAATATCGCATCACAATCGCGACCCGCTCCAATCCATTGATACGTCTGTCGATGTTGTTGTCCATATTTATATTTAAATAGTTGAATAAATTACAATACATGAAAGTTTTATCACATACTTGTGTCTCAGGTAAAAACTGCAAATAGGGGACAAAGTCATCTGGATGAGGTCCCCGTTCTCCAGTAAGAAAATCCAGAGCCGAATTGAGTTCGGCGCACCAATCGTCACATACTTGAAAAAAACACTTCTATATTAATCTTAAAAAGAACTATCGCTCTTTGTTAATATAGTTACATGTTATTACAAGTTACTTCATTTCACTCTTTGCTGTTAACAGATTTCAATAAACAGCATAGCTTGTTATGCATGATTTCATGTAAATGTTTAGAATTCTTTCGTTTTTTTAATCTTTTATTAGTTCACATTCATCTGATGGTTAGAGATAATACCAGCTCATATTTTTGTGGTGCTAATTAGGATAATACACATTGTGCTCGTCCCCATTACACAAGATCTCAAAGACTCAAAGAATTTACTCTTTTTTGAGACTAATGTCTCAAAAAAAATTAATTCAATTATTATAATGCCCTTCAAGATTGAGTAGTGCGCGAATATTCGCATACTACTCTTTTGCTTCTGGAATAAAAGCTTTAGAAATGTCTACTCAAACAGCCTTGGGCAACAGATACCTATACAGATATCTAACTCAAAGATAAATATTTTCACCATATAGATTAACTAATTGGCTTTTTAAACTTACAATTATACCAAGTATTTAATGGCGCAATTGGTGATCTCATGACTGCCGAACACCGAATATGGAGCTGTTGTTTGGATGCTCGATGGGCTGCCCTTGCGGGGAATAAAGCACGAACCAAAGATAAAAAGTTTGCGTGTGTCGTCTCCGTCAAAGCTTCATCAGCATCCACCAGAGTATCCTCATTTGTTTCCGTTGATGTGTCCACAGGAAGAACTTCGCCCGAATCATCCGCTAACTCTATAGGCAATGCCATCATATCTAGAACATAATACACATAATTAATGGTAACTGGTTAAAGCATTATGGAGTAAATGCTTTAAAATTTTGTAGTAAAGTACCATTCTCTTGCCACCATACTTGATGATCTGGTATTTGAAACAACTATCATACAGAAATAATAGTCATTCGTAAAACTTTTTTTAGATAGTCAATACTACTATATGGGAGTTTTTATACCAGCAATCAAAAAATCCTGTATTTTGAAAAATTAAATAGATGAATTCAAAACTGCCGCAAAGACTGTTTTCTGAGGACTTCAAAAGATTAAAGGTAGAAGATTTTTGACATCATCTACAGATAGAGATAACATTCATGCTAAAAAATAAATAGTCAATGCTTCAATAAGACCTGCAGAGGCCTCTTGACCAATCATCACACTTGCAATTGGTTTTCTACAGTCACAAATACACTAACAACCTAAAATTAAACACTGATCAATATTTGCAACTCCCGCTTTTAATGCAGATGTACACCTATAGCAGATACAGCTGAATACAATACTTAATTTCTCATTGTATCATTTTGGCGTTTACAAATAAAGTTTCAAAATAAATAAATAAATTAATAATTATTAAACTTACCAATACCATCAAGATCTTCTAATTTTATAGGCACTGGCTGCAATACTCTTGAATTTTGCGCAGATCCAGCAGAATCAATAGGTTCTTGTTTTATAGCAGTCTCAAGTTTGGAGTCAGTATACATTGTACTAAAAATGTAAAAATTATAATTTTTCTTTATAATAAGCTAACACTTGATCTCAATAGACCATGGTACTAAATGACATTGAGTTTGTGGATGGAAAAGCATGCTCACCAAGAATATGACCACTGTTACATGTTGACAACCTAAACACAGCAAAGCTGTAATAGTACAGCAGAAATAAAATATGAGTGACTTAGTTATGCTGATAAATTTCAATATAAGCTACCACCAACACAACTCAACATTATTGACCTTAGAATCGAACCAGGAACGGCCGTGTTACAAGGCAAGCCCTTAGCCACTGTGCAATGAAAGCAAAGTCAAAAAGTATTTGGTCTCTTTCTTCATTACATTATAAATTACTTCCTTGCTGAGCACCACTCTTATTGTACATTCTTAATTCCGTCTATAATAATGTGAATATGCTTTATGGTACAACATGGCATTGCCTTTTAAAGTATGGCACATACAAACTGAGCTATCCCAGCTTCACATGAAAAGTACTTACTTATAATTAGGATATTTAGTATCAATAATTTCTTGTTTAATTTCAGTATGATCAAACAACTTTCTTGAGTGCCTTGGACTGGCTATAGGATCCAAGAATGATGAATTTTCAGAATCCGATTCCTCTTGTTCACATTTTATTTTTATATTTGGCAAAAGGGGTTTAATGTCAATATTGTCATGATGATCATCTTTTGGCTTCTTGGCTGCTGGTTTAATATCAGTTTTCATTCCTCTCTGTTGAAGCTCCTTCTTAGCACCTCTCCTTAACTTCTGAATAGAGCCTCCAGTTTTAGCACCACCAAACATAAGTTTTTTAGCTCCATTAACAATAGCAACTCTTTGTTTAATATCATCAAGAGTTATACCAGTAGTATTGAGTTCTGGATGATTCTGCAATTGTTGTTTTAGTATAAAATGTTTATTTTGTGATATAACCAAAATTGTTAAAAATTTATTAAAATTTACTTCTCTATATTGTCTTCTTGCACGATGAGTTGTTAAAACATTTTTCAAACATTGCAATGATGTCAAATGAGAAGGGTTGCTACCACCAAGTGTTCCAGAAACACTGTTATCAACAGGCTGAAAATACAAAGAGTGTAAAAATGAAATAAACCTTTATGCCATAATTTGTACAGAATTTGTATTAAATTTTACATATTAATAAATAAAAAGTATTGGTCCAAATAATAGACAATAGAAACCACAGGGCCTAAAAGTATGTAAACTTAGGATGGTTATGTTTATAAGATGAAATTAAAAAAAAATACTTTAGATACATTACTTTTCTGAAGTTAGTTGAAACTGAAATAAGTGTAAATACAATTTGGAAACTTTCAGTTTTCCTGAACATTAATTGTAGACCAAACAATCTTCCTTTGCAAAGTGTGAAATAATTAATAGTTTATTAACAAATATGAAAAATATGGCTAAATAACTAACCTGTCCTATAATTGATGGCTTTTTCTTTTTTATAATTCGCTCAGGAGCTCCATCAGGATAATTCTCATCATCAGACTCTTCTCCTCCAACCTCACTCCAAATTGCAGCTAACTCTTCAAAGTATCTTTGTTTCACTCTCATGTATAAAGGCTTGTATTTATTTTTAGTAGACGGCTTGGGAGCTAAGAAAGGCAAATTTGGTACAGGACCAGGTGGGGCCCCTTTAACTACTGCTAATAAACGTTCTCGAGAGACTAACAACTCTGGTAATAGCTTGGCATAGTATGATTTTTTCTGAAACATTTTTTAAGACATCATAGTAAAATTTAAACAATGTATTAGTTTTACAATGTTTCCAACAACAGAATTACCTTATGCTTTTGTTGTTTTGTTCGAGCTTTCTTAAGAAACTTTCTCATTTTGGCAATATCTGGTCTATAGTTACCTTGTCTTAAATTACTGAACAAGTTGCTAAGAGGAGAAGTAAAATGAAATGGCTCATGATCAAACAACATTTTCAGGGTTTTCTCATGTTCTTCCTCAACATTATCACTAAATTGAGGCAACAACTTTTTAAGTTCATCCTTGTGTTTATCTTCTAAAGAATCCCAAGTCTTCATTGAGAAGAATTCTCTAAAAACACCATAATCTTCACACAATTCTTGCGGCAATTCAATAGTTTTACCAAGGATACTGACTGGTTCTAATAACTCTTCATCGCATTCTGAACTTCCACTAGAAGTCTCGGAAGAACTACTACTTTCACTACTATAACTTTGCTCGCTGTCCATTTTATCCTCCGTGTCTGCAATATTATCAGACATTTTCAAGAACTTGTTTTCGGTCTTAATATAACTATTAATATCTGTTTATTAAAACCTCTTTATCTTCTTTGCTACATTGATATATTCCCTCCTTTTGCTGTTTACAAAAAGTTAATGTTACCGTATAACGTTCGGTACCAAGCACCCATGAATTTGTTTAAATTAATTTCAAGTCTTGTCTAAAATAATATATAACGCACACGCCAAACTTCGTCTTTTCATACATAGTATGCGCCAGAACGGCACATTACGATGAGAAAATAGCTTGACAATCGAAATCAGCGACATTTTGCCATTTCAAAATAAAATTTTAAAACAAAATACGTCTTGTCTATGTCCACTATCAGAATTTTTACTCTTTACAGATCTACGAGACCGTCACAGATCTCATACATGTTCAGTTCATGAAATTGGATTACGTTTTTTATATAATTAGTCATGTTTTACATATTCTTCCTCATGTAATAGGAAATAATTTATTTATGATGGATAAGTTAATGTAACAAAAATATGAAATGTAATTATTATAAACATATATGTTACTGAGAATTAATATATTTTATATTGTTGTACATCTTGTGCCGTAACATTTCAATAAATAAATATATAGATACAGAATACAAAATTATCAAGAGTCCGAAATTAAAATTATGTAGCAACATAATTTTTAAGAATCATAAGAAACGACAAAATTCTAAATGTACTACAACTGCTATGCAATTTTTTTAAATCATGTATTTAAAACATTACAACAAAAAAACTATTTAAAAATTACTACATGAAATAGTCACAATGAAACAAATAGAACCACTTAATAAACACTTACTACAAAAGTCAGACATTTTGGTCTAAAAGTTTAGCGAATTTCTTATTATAATTAAACTTATATAGATGTTTGTAAGCGGTAAAGAACATACAAACTCTTTAAAAGAAACTCGCTTGCCAATTGTAAAGAAATGTCTATGGTTTTATAAGACTGTATATTATCTGTGACAGTTACTGAATGTGCATGATGGTGTACGGTTTGACTTTATGTTTGACGTAAATTAATCGTGGTGTAGTAAATATGGCTGACGAACTCAATGTTGACAGTCTTATTCACAGACTTTTAGAAGGTAATTTTACGTTTTTTACTAGCAGTTTACATTTAGTACTTAATTTCACTTTTAAAAACAATAAAACAATGGTTTTTAGAATGTTCTTTATTTTCTAGTTGCGTAATTATCATTCAGTGCATAGGAATAGAAACGTCAAACTCATAAATAAATCGATTATCCTCAATTCTTATCTGAATCTAGTTTTAAAGTTATTTCTTTGAATTCGTATTACAAATGTACATTTTCATTCTATAAATAGATTAGAAGTTAAAATGTTTACGATATTATACTTTAAAGAATGAATATTTTTGAGTATTAATCATGCCTGAATATATGGCATCTTAACAATTTCATGGGCTTATTGTTATGCTTTTTTCGCATTATATCTTACTTTACTTCTTAATTTCACTTTATCATGCTGCTTTTAATGGGTTACGACAGTATACAGACAGCAACAGGAAACGGCAAGGCGAAAAGGGAAATTGAAAGACATCTTTTCGGGAGAATGTATGGTTTACCCCTAAATTATTTTCAAAGTATTCAGCTAGAATCGTATAACTTGTTTTAATGCCCCATAGCCCTAATAATTTTCTCCTCAACATCAACTCTGTTTCTACTGTAAAAGTGTTATCGACCAAATTGTAATCATAAAAAATGTTTAGCTATGTTATTATATATTAACATAGCTTAACAATAATTGTATTTGATATAAGTGAAATTAATGAGACTACAATTTCATTAAAATAAAATTAACAAAACATGTAAAACTCTACTTATGTATTAATCATATAATCACAAAAATCATTTTTTATTATAAAGTTCATGCAATTTACAGCCATTTTCAGTGCATGCCTTCAGTAATGTTATGTTCATTTGAAGTATATCCAATATTTGTTTAAAAAAAAGTAAAAATGTTCTTATGACAACAATTTGTTATGTAATTGTCTAAATTTTTATAGCATTGCACTTTACATCATTGCTTAATATAGATATATAGAGCCAAAAGGACAACTTTTTCTGTGGTAATGTATACTGGTACAGAAGTTATTTGGGAATGTATTTAGTGCCTGTTTGGCTTATTCTTATTTTGTTCAAATTATTATTGCTTACTATTCAGAAAAGAATTGTATTTTTGGCTTTATCAGCGAATTTTTATATAGTCAGCACAAAAATAAATGATTAATAACTTTGCTCCAGTTAGAGGATGCAGGCCCGGAAAAACTGTGCAAATGTCAGAGTCAGAGGTGCGTGGTCTGTGCACCAAATCAAGGGAGATATTTTTGCAGCAACCAATATTACTGGAATTGGAGGCCCCACTAAAAATTTGTGGTAATTTGTTTGCTATTACTAATACAAAAGATGTTACTTTCATAACAATATAATCAGAACTTAATTCATTGCATGGGTTGTCTTGTTCAATGTAGATTATTTTATCATGGATTTATATCTGCCTTTAAATATTTTCATAGTTATATGTACATACATACAAAACGTTAAAACTTTTGTTTACAATAAAATGTTTTAAAATATTGTAATGAAAAAAGAATTAACTATTTTTATTTTAATAAATTATGTTTTTATTACACATTATGGAATTTAATACAGGTTAGGAATTAAAGGTTCAGCTCATGTATGATAGAATCAAAAAAAGAAACGTCATTTCCATAAACCTGATATCTTTACCTGTGACTAATATTTATGATTCATCATTGAAATATTTATCTGTTTCTCAAAGATTGTAATATCTATGTGTAATGATTTTTTTTTTCAATTAATAACTTGGAATTTTCTACCATAAGAAAGTTTATTGGAATATTTATATTTTAGTGTAAATTTACATAAAAGCCTGTTGTAAAGTAAACTTTTTTTCTTAAGTTATTAATATTAATCCAAAGCTGCCATTGATTGCATATCCAGTCTTTATATATCAGAAATAAACAAGTAATCATTGAATACTTCTCAAAAGTGCACCTTATTTATAACCTCACTTAAAGACTTACAAGATGAAAAGAAAAATTTAAAAATTTTGATTCCATTTATTATTGTCATAATAGTAGTTATAAAAAATAAACCATCTATTTATGTGATGAGTAAAGAGACCAGAGAAGCTATTGCTGGTTAAAACATATAACTTTAAACTTCCAGTATTTTTGTAAATCTTTATAAGTACATTTATGTAATCACTATTTAAATATTTTTTTCCAATTTCAGGTGATATACATGGTCAATACACAGATTTGCTGCGTCTTTTTGAATATGGTGGCTTTCCACCAGAAGCTAACTATCTATTTTTGGGTGACTATGTTGACCGTGGAAAACAATCGCTTGAAACCATTTGCCTTCTTCTTGCATATAAAATAAAGTATCCTGAAAATTTCTTTTTGCTGCGTGGTAACCATGAATGTGCAAGTATAAACCGTATTTATGGTAAGTTAAATTATACAAAACAATTTCTACTTTCTTGGCATACAAAAAGTTTACCTTTAATGATATAGTGTTATGTTGAAATTAATTTTCAAGGTATTTTCCCACCATTCAAGTAAAAATGATAATGTAATTAATTTTGTTATTTTTTTAAGGTTTTTATGATGAATGCAAACGTCGATATAATATAAAATTGTGGAAGACATTTACTGATTGCTTTAATTGCCTGCCAATAGCAGCTATAATTGACGAAAAGATTTTCTGCTGTCATGGTGGTCTCTCCCCAGACTTGCAAGGGATGGAGCAGATCAGAAGAATAATGAGACCTACGGATGTCCCTGATACAGGTTAATCATAATAGATCTTTTTTGTTATTAAAACTTGTGATGGAATGATATTTACACACTGAAACTGAGAACAGGTGTCCAAATTTAATAATTGACTATTGACTAATAAGAAAACAATACATTTGTCATTTAAGTAACTAGTTTTACGTTGATTTGGATGTGTTTTACTTAATTCAATTAAATTTAACACCTATTAATTACTTGCCCAGCAGTGTAACAACACTGCTGGGCAAGTCAAGACCATTTGTATATCCTGCAGGCCAAGTGTGGTTTGGCATATATTTACCAAATTGTTTTGTTCATGAAATATGTGTAGCACAAGCTTTGTTGAAATTCAACCTGCACCTCTTCGAGATGCGTAGCGTATAAGGCCCTCTTTCAATCTGGGCTATCATGGTATCATTTACCATGAGGTGAATGCCTTGCTCGTCACGTCGCTTATTCGTTTACAAAAAAAATATCACTTGTCCTATCTACTATTTAAATACATAACAAAGATAGGAAAAGGCTGCGCCTTTTTTTTCCAACATTATTCAGTTAACAAAACAAAAATAACAATTCCGCAAATTCTTGATATTCATTTTATTGACATCATACCATATCAATTGGCCTATTTTTTGTTTATAAAAATTCTGTGTCGTTAAACAACATACAATAGTTTTATATCATCAAAAAGTATTTGTGTATGTAATATACCTTTGATATTATAATAGTTATTACAGAGAATTTTCTCATCTAAAAGTTTAGTGAAAAGAATGACATTCTTCTCTAAAAGGTTTGTCTGGAGAAAAAAACAACACCTTGTATTGGCAAGCATGCCATGGGACTACTGCTTGCTAGGTGGACTGATGACCTGATAATTCATATTCACAGCATTGTTGGATTAAGATGGTATTGGACTGGTCGCTCTGAATATTGATTGGGAAGGCCAATGTTTAGTAATGGACAACAATATGCTGAAATAACTATTTATCTTTCCTCTTATCACCATGGGTATAACAAATAGGGTAAGGTGTCTGTTAAATATTAATAAAAAAAAAAAATCTCAGTATTTTTTTTTAATATTACACAGGTTTGCTTTGCGATCTGCTGTGGTCCGATCCAGATAAAGATGTGCAAGGTTGGGGCGAGAATGATCGTGGTGTATCATTTACTTTTGGACCTGACGTTGTCAGCAAGTTTCTAAATAGACATGATTTGGATTTAATTTGTAGAGCTCATCAGGTTTGTTTTCATTAACTACACAACAAGCAACAACACACATGAAACATATGATGCTCCTTATGGAAAATTATTATAATTGTTTACAGTAGATGCACTCAACCTGCGTCCTGCCGGGATTTTGTGGTTGGCTCAACTGGTGTGACTAATTTAAAACATTTTTAATTTCGCGGCCATTAAAAAATTATGTTTATTGATGAAATGTTAATTATATTTTGTACGCGATGAATTCAGTTATTGTTATAAATTTATGGTCCTCATAAAAAAAGGTTGAGTACCACTGATATAAAGTTATTGAAATTGATTAGATTCTTTAACATCGTATCTTTTTTACGGAAGTCACTTTTTCTTGGTTTAAATATGTTTATTTACATTGTCTAATAATACAGAAGTCATTGACAATGGCAGTATGTTTTCGATTCAAGATATGTGAGCTAAGGAGCATTTTGGTCCATTGTCACTTAACACCGTTTGAAATTGGAGTTATTGTTTTTCTTTTACTTTAGTATCTATCCTATTATTGTCTCTCTAAGACCATTATAGATTAAAGAAAAATAAAACAAGTTTTTCTGTGCATGTCCTGTAACCTTTACATAGTTTACTACATATTTTCATGATCAGCATGCATAATTGCTAAGAGGATTTGTATGCCACACAAAAAGAATGACAAACAATTTTAATACCACATATAAATGAAATTGTTGATGTTAATATTGTTTTGTAATTTATTTTATCTATGGCTGGAAGATAGTATAATCAATGTTTTTTTTAAGGTGGTTGAAGATGGCTATGAATTCTTTGCCAAACGACAACTCGTTACTCTCTTCTCAGCTCCAAATTACTGCGGTGAATTTGACAACGCTGGTGGCATGATGTCTGTTGACGAGACACTAATGTGCTCTTTCCAGGTGAAACTTTGTTTTTCTCGTTTACTATTGTGACGCGCAGAAATACATATATTACCTATTCACAAATATTCACAACACATCTGTTGTCCGTGATTTTTTTTCTATTTTAAACTAATTCCTAGATTTTACAATTCTAGAAACAAAAGGATCAAAATTCTATTTTTAACTGAAAACTTACAGATATAGATACTGACTGAAATGTATATGATATACAAATACATATATTTTTTTATATAATTCTGTTGTAACTGGTCATCGTCTAGCTAGACAAACATTATGGTGTCAATGACGTTGTAGGTAATAAAATTACTGGGGTAACGAGACTTGACGTCTTTTGTTCCAAAGTGTCTGGTACAATATGCTTATCTTTTTAATGCGATATTGTTACTGGCAGGCGTTTCACTTACCACCATGTGAACATTGTCTCGTTTCTCCAGGAATAAAAAAAATAAGTGATTGCGCCCATTTTGGTTGTACAACAGACAATAATTCAAATCAAAAACAATAGAAATGTTAAAAACAAAATCGGATAAGTAGTACTGGAAACTGCTATACATTAATGAAGGATTATTTTTTGGTAGATACTAAAACCGTCTGAGAAGAAAGCAAAGTATCAGTACAATGGCATCAACAGCGGTAGACCAGCTACACCGCAACGGTCACCCCCTAAGAAGAAATAACTGACGTTTGGGATCCAGTGTGCTGCACAGTGAGAAGAATGCTACAAAATATATTTAATTATACCTAGTATTATAATTACTATGTTTAACGTAGTCTTAGAACAGAGCCGAATAAAATATCATTTATAATGTTAAAAAAAATTATTTATCAATTTGTTTGTGCCTTTTTTATTATAAATATGAGTGATATTAATTTATGGATTTAGTTAAACAGAGTTTATCAAAGACATAAGATCTTTTATTCGGCGATGATTCCAGACTACCGGCTTTTTCGATCCCTGAAATAATGCAGCTTTCATGAGATTGTGCCCTGTAAATGAAACATTATTGATATTGTAGTAAAATTTTGTTCATGTTGAAGTTACTGCAAGCGATCTGAAAGATGGCGGGCATCGGACACAAAAGCGTTGTTACGTTTAGTTGTAGCGGATCGAAAGCACTTTGCTTATCATTTCTGGAACTAATGTGCCTACAAATGTAAAGTATACATAGGTCTCGGTGTATAAGTGAAAAAGATTGGCTCTTATAAAAATTCTAGTTATTGAAAATTATAACTTCTCTTTATTCAAAAAAAATTTAGTCATACATTTTTATTTTTTGTTAGTGTTAATGATTGAGTTTATTTATTATGAATGGAAAGGAACCTGTTGCAGAGCTGGCCTAAACATATTATTAACCATCATCGGATATAGCTAATTATTAAGCGTTTTTTTTTTTCAGTTATGACTTTGTTGCGATACACTAGTATGATTTAGGGTGAGGACGTGGATGTTCCCAGTGAAATTAATGTTAATTTGCACTCAGTATTAATTCTTATTGATAATATGAAATAAGTAGGTGGATTGGTAAAATTTTGGCAAATTGGCAAAATCACCTTACTGAGGCTATATCATCAGTAGTAAGTCTCAAAATGATGCAATCAGTGTAATTTTGAACAGTGGTAGCAGTGTAGTCCTCGCAATAATAGTGCAATTGCATTTGCAATTATGATTATATTTAAATTATATGCATGTTTTGCATTGTACAATTTAATTATTAGCTATAATCAAACATTCAATTAATAATAACTAATTAATAAAACAAGTTTGTTTTTTTTTTCATTTAGTGTGGCATTTATAACACTACTACAAATTTTTTTTGGGTGAGAAAAACAGAATGTAACTTTCAGGAACTAAAATTTGTCATTTAAATGGGCGAAAGTTTTACTCTATAACAGTTTTCCATTTTGCTTTTTAAATAATGTACTACAATTTTCATTCCTCATTTTAAAACTCTTGCAATATTTGCTATTAACTAGAAACTGCTGACAAAATTAGATTTATGTGATTTCACTTTATTACACTTAAAAGTTATTCTTCTCTATTTTTCCTCTACACTTGTAAAAGATTAGATTCAAAGGATATTGAGTTTAATAAATATTTAGATTAAATAATAAAATTTTGTTGTACTTTTCTCAAGTGTGTACAATTTTCTGAAATATAAATTTTATTCAACATTTAGTTGTCATTTATTTACTCATCATCCAAAAAGTTTTTTTCAGCCCAATTAATGTCATCTACATCTGTTTTTACAGGTAGTATGAAATTAACAAGATTTTTGTGGTTTTCAATTTTTTCTCCAATTTTTGTACAAAGTTCATCATTTTTCTTTTGATATTTCTGAATATCCATTTGTAGTGCATTTAAATATCCTCTTTTGGCTGTTACAATCTTTTTTAATCTATTTACGCTTTCATCATATTCTTTAGCTAATGATTCTAATAAATTTTTTTGTTTTCGTAAATTCAATACATCAACAGTTTTTAATTGGGCTTTGACATCATTAAGTTGTGGTCTCCTAAAAAAAAACATCATATTAAGTACATAACTTCATGGAAAAAGTTTTAGAATCTGGAATGCAGCTTTAATAGAATTTTTTAGATACAACAGGCACTCTGAAATGGCAAACTTTGAAAGTACTTGTCCCATTATATTTGACCAAGTGTTGAGATAAGGGATACATTAATCATTGCGGCATTAGTTGGTGTTATACACAAGTGTGCTTTTCATCTTGTGACAAGATGTCAAGTTTTGTTATTTGAATAATTTCACTAGTTACATTAAAATTGACAACAAGAATAAGTTGTGCATAGCAATTATCTCCAACAAAGACAGACCAAACAGTGGATAAATTATTGTAGTAAGTATAGAAATAACAGTGTCCTATATTAGATATCCCTATTTAGTTCATAAGTGTACTTCTGAGCCTCAACTTATTATTTAATCTTTGTTTAAAGTATTTTTTAATATCTTTGGTGGTTAAATCTTTTGGAATATTATTGAATATGACAATAAATAGTACTAATAATTATGAGACAGTTGTATGGAAACATACAGCTCAGGGATCACTTATTTTAAGATAAATAGCTGACTACCTCTTTATTTTTAGTCATTAAAAGTGATTTTCCTTTGTTATTAATATATAAATAACCTACCAGGCAGGATGTTCCGGATTTAATTCCATGAACTTCTCCTTTTGCTTTTCTAAAATTATTAACTTTTCTGGCATATTTTCATACTTCCACATTGAGCTGATTTCCTGGATCATTTCATCGAGGATTCCTTGTTTTAAAAAGTTAAACATAGGTACCCATTTCATTCGCTTTAGTTTCGCTTTTGGTACTGTTTCAAGGAATTCTTCATCCCTTTAAACGAAATCAAAAATGTAATAAATCTAAGAAAAGAAAAAGCATTGTTGCACTAAACTGAAAAATTATACTGCACCTCACTAAATCAACTATGTTACTAAACTCCTTTAGTATAGTAAAATTATCGTATGTTACTTCTGAATTGTTAATGTTAGAGTCAGTTTTTTGATCTTCGAACTGTTCGCCCATTTTGTAACTTAAATGCAAACGTAAAACTTAAATGTATATACCAAATCGTTAATTAAACTCCCAAACTTTCAAAACGTAACGTCACTTAACGTCAAATTTCATGTGAAGTGCCAACATGAAAAATAAAATAAAAAAAATCTTAATTAATTAAAGTTTTATTTATTAAAGCTTAATTAAAGTTGAAATTAATAATAACACATTAAATAAATTTAACTAGCTTATGTTGGTTTTCTACATCATGATGACGACATTAAATTATGTAAATGAATATTTAAGACGCCGATTTTCCATATGAAAACTGATATGTGTTTGTAATTGCCAATATCTTTGCAGTATTTAATTAAAATTAAATATCGACAGGAACGCGGCAAAAAATTATTAAACCAGAAACAAATTTGTAATGATAAATAATAGTTTTTTTTTTCTACAGATATGAAATATTCATATAAAGTTTCGAGCATAAATATTAAATAATTTTTTTAGTAAATATTATTTCTGTATACACTCGTGTTTATGATTGAAAAATCATTATTTACTAATGTAAAATAGTGATCTGTTCTTGTGTATATTAGAATAAATGCTTTTGATTTAATTTAATGCCCAAATCATCCCCTAAAAATGGCAACTCTTTTTACACGGACAGAACACTAGAAAGTTTCAAAATTTTTCCAAAAATTTTGTTTGTCTGTGAACCTTTGACTGTCAAATCATTTCTCTCTATTTTATTTTGTCGTTGATTTACCAGCATGATATCCACGCAAGCGGTTGAAAACAAAGTGTTTAAAATAATACTACAAGTTTACCATAACCTGGTTTTATTATAAACCTTCGACTGTGTTAAGATATTAAGTAGTAACAAATTTTTACATCTTGTTTAGAATTAACATATGTTTCAAAATTAATCGAATTGACTGAAAGGAGTTCATACTTCATAACAGTGGATATTACACATAGCGACGCTATTTTAAATGAATGTAGTCACATTGTTTCAAGTCACAAAATTTAAGAAGTATATGTAAGTACGAAATATTTTCGTATCACATGCACTTCTTGATTTTCACAAAATTTTTAGAAGAAAATAAACGATACAAAATTTTAATGATATAATTTAAAGTTTATTACCAGTTACATACTTAGGTAATTTTACCATATAATACTTAATGTAACAAATTTCAAAATGTAACCTTAAAAAATCCTATTTTATCAATTTGTTTTTATTCGTGGTCCGTAAATCAGTAATTATTATTCAAATATATCGCCATTATTTTGTGGAACTCTTTTGCAATCATTAATCTAAAATTAGTTGCTAATATCATGGTCCAGGTTCTATAATATTAATTAATTTCTCCAGTTAGTTTGTTCCTTGAATTTTATTGATGGTAGGTCTCTGTTGGATGAAACCGTCTAGGTAGCTACCACCGCAGCTTCTATTTCTGTCTCCAAACAGTAGTGTGCATTAGTTCGGTTTGAAGAGCGCTGTAAGCTATCGAAATTTGAATATACTGCGGTAACGAGTATAAAATGTAATGCCCCAGGGGGACGAGCGCTGTGTGGGGCAGTTTATGTCATCCTAATGAGCGTTACTGTTACAGGCAATTTTTTTTTTTTTTGTAAATGTTTTTACGGCTCTGGATACGAGTCCTTTTGAGCCCTGTTACAGGCAAGCGTATCAATTATTACCAGGTGAAAGTCTTACTCGTCTTGTCTCGTAGAACAAAAAAAGTGTAAGATCACGTTTTCATTTTCTAAGTATTCTGGTTAAAGTTACAAATTTGTGCATAGTAGCCATAATTAAATTAAAAAAATCCTGAAATGGCTGTTCACCAGTCTCGCGAATTCATTGGTTAATATTTATTAAGATTTGAATAATGTTATGTTAATAACCAAGCACAAAGTGGAGAACCACGTTTTGTTAAAAAAAGTCCAATAAGGAAAATATTTTATTTTTGGTGGGTGTACAGACAAATTATAATAAAAATAAAACGATATTAATATTACCTACCCACTTTTAACTTCTGTCAAATTTTTTTTGTTTAGCTTTTATCGTCCGTTGTTTTTTACCATCTATTTACATAAACATACAAAGATTTATTTTCGTGTAGCGGAAATGAACGTAATAAAACCAGAAAAGCTTTTGTGATTTTATTGTTTTTTTATTCATTGTATACATAAAAATATTTATAAATAATAAAACTTTAAGTAACAAACTTGTTTGTCTGTGGCAGTGACTATGTCACACAGTCTTAGCGATATTTACAGAAATTTGCCATTACCATTAATTATAACACTTCGTATGTCTTATAATTAATGAACATGGATTAGTGAATTTCCTTTAAAACTTTGTTTAATAACTGGTGTGTTTAATAACATAGTCAATGTATTTGCTTTTCAAGAATATTTTGTAAACATTAATAACATTTTAGTTAACGACTGTTGCGATGGCAGGGCGCTTTAGAAAGCAGCAGCTGAAAACAAAAATTGCATTAGTTGTGGTATTTATGACATATAACCTCACGGGCAATTTACTGTTCAAAGTATCCAGTGTTAATATGGTTAGTTTTATTTCTATAAGAAACGAGTCAAAGTTTCAGTTTCTTTAAAAATACATAAAAATCAAGTTGAGGGGGGTTCTAATAACAATCCACCGGTCATAATACAACAAAGGTATAAATAACATATTACCACAGTTTAAGACATCTATAGTTAAGATAAGGTTTGAAATGGCAAGACCTGCATTTAATATGCATCTACATTATGAAATAGCTGTATATGGCAAGGAAAAAGTTTAATTTCTCAGCGCATACTGCACCTGTACATGAAGAAATAAAAACGTAAGAAGTCTTGTCCACCTAGATAATGAATGAGTAATGAATGAATGATATATGTCATGCAAAATACTTCAAAATTATAAGAATATGACATGTGATGTATAGGAGTATGTACATTGAATTTGTATAGTACCAAAATGAAGTTAATACATGATAATACAATATAACATAAAAAAAATTAGTTCTTACAGGCCGGCTATTTTCAGAGGGATCATTCCATATTGTAAACTATCAGGAAGGTGGCAAAAATTTATAAAGAACAATATAAAATGACGCTTTTACCTACTGCAGAGCAGATATTAGTTCTTATTTTATAGACTACGGATAAAAGGCATAGTCTCACTTATATCACCAACTGTGAATGCATCAGCCACCATTAGATCTGTCGTGATCAGAGATATGATATTAGAAAATTATTAAAATCCTTAAATCAAAAAACTGTTAGGAGTTTGTATAGCTTTTGTAACTGTGATAGTTAAATTTTGAATCGATTACACAACTGCAGGCTAGTTTATACAGCTGGAACAACAAAAGCTGTATAACAGCATATTTACAGCGACCCACTAACCTAAGGGCCTGATCGGATGCTTGTCCCAGAGGAAGGTGCGTTTGACTGGCGACAGGTACGAGTCACGGATGTAGGAGGGGCTGCGATCCCATCTGGCGAGAGGTTTCAGCAACGGCCAGTCGTACCAGAAGGGGTCCCGAGTTATAGCTGAGATTGGCAGTGAGGGGCTCGGGTTGAAAATATCAGCCCATGGACGCCTCAAACCGCCAGCGTTGTACAACGGAGCACCTACACGCCATAAGAATTAGTGCCGAAGCAACAGACACATATGTTTCTGTACTTCGTCATCGTCCATTTTGTGTTAACCGTAAAGCGTTCTGTGCACAATCATAAAACTAAAGGTCTCATCGTAAAACGTCACACAACTTCCGTATACCTTCAAAGGTATTAATAATATAAAAAAAAATACTTGTTAGTAATTTTGGCTTTTACTTTAAATTGGGGTATCGTTTCTATGTGGCGCGGTTTAACATGCAAGAAGCTTTTTTTTGGCTATAACGGCTTATTTAATATTCTAAAATTTTCAATATTGTTATGCAAAAAATTAAAATATGTCGAAGTTTTCATGCAATGGTTTCTATAGTTTTTTTGTTAATAGCTTTTATATTTACGTAATTATTATTAAGACCGTAAATGAGTTTACATGCATATGATACATTTAATTATACAAAGAACACATACACTCAAAGGACATAGAGATTTATTTGTGAATAAAAATGTCTTGATTATTTATTCACTATAGATAGATCTGAAAATACGACATTAACACAAAATTGCACTAACTACTGAATATTTAAGGCTTAAGGTATTAATAAGAACGCAGTACCGGCAAACACTTTTCGGTTTTTATTTTTTTCGAACATAGTAATCCAAGAATTTTAAGCGATTTCTGTGAAATGTATTTCAAAAGAAATTATTCACGAAGAGGGTCGTGACGAAGATACAGGATGTACATGAGGGTCTGTTGCCCTTACCATCGGCATCGAAAGCGACCTCGCAACCGCGAGGCGGGCTTATCCTTGGCTTCACTGGTGTCGGGGACTTTCCTCGGAGTCCTCGATCAAAATTTGCCCATTTTTCGGCTTCGGCGAAAAACGGATCCTTTTTGAACGCGTCTGATATCCTCGCCGGCCACGCTCCTTCACGGTAAGTCTTATATTGAATACTACGCTCGTATAACACGTACACTCAAACCAGGATACAGCCACGTCAACATAATAATCAGAAACAGATTCGGAACAACGTTTATTATAACAGAGTGCAGTGTTCATGATGATGGACAATACGATTTATTAATTCCAAATATCAATGTAGTTTTGCATATATACAATGCAGGTCATGCATATCCTGAAAGATGTTTAAAAACATTGTGATGATTGCCAAAACAGTTTAGGCTTCGAAGAATGAATAATTATAATGTCAAACTTTATATCTCTTAAATAAAAGATGAAAGGTACTAAACTACTAAATCAAAACACTTGTTGGTCTTTTATATTTTAATATAAAAAATATGAATTGGGTTAGTCAATGTAAATTTTAGTCTTTACTATCCGAAAAATTTAGGACTAGCAACTTTATATTAGGAAAGGTATATAACAAATATAACATTAACATTTGAACTAAAAACAAGACATGTATAGAAACAAATTAACACAGTGAAATAAATTTGGCCAAATTCATAATTGAAAATTTCGTATCAGATATATTACAATAGTAACATAGAACATTTCATTGAATATATATTTCTACATATCCGTTTACTTCTTTTATTCATAAATAATTAACTTTTATTTTTGATTCTTTGAAAACTGAGATTAATTTTAATATTTTAACAGAGATTTGGAGACAACTAATTCACAACAACTAGATTCAAATAAAATTGAAACAGTCGGTGAATTAGAAGTCAGATGTTTGTACAATTTTCCGAATCCATGTGATCTGCCACGTCCGATATGTTCCTATCATAATATATAACAAACATGCTTACTAAAATTTATTATACAAGAATAGAATCATACAGAACTTAGCATACATCATGGATCAGCGAGGGGCCGTGTTTAGTTCTTTAAAAACAAGAAAACTTTAATCGCGGACACAAAGACTGACTAAAGTTTTCCATGTCAAGTTGAAAGAACGAACCACGACGATACGTAAGCTAACTTAAACTAATATGATCGTGCATATAGTTTAATAAAATTTACCTGTTCCCCAGTGAGGTTTAGAGTCAGGTTCATATTCGATGCCTTTAAGGCTCTTGGGCGAGAGTGGGTCGATGATGGGTGCGGTAAGGTCGGTGATGGGGTATGCCCGGTCCTTCAGGTAGAGGCCGTAACGAGAAGGATACAGCCGGTCGATGGCGGCTAGTCTGTCCAGATGATCTTGCCACGCCTTATGAGCATCGAAAGGATCGACGCCGCGACGGATACGCCTCGGTACGTGGTATACTGACAACCAAACAAGTTTATAAAATCATACAATCTTGAAAACAATTAAATGAAAACAATCTCGAAAACTCTAAATAAATAATCTTATAATTTAATAAAGATTTAACCCATCCGTCAATTAGGACTTTAAATGACCACAAGTCTATTGACAATAAGATATCAACAAAAAAAAAAAACTTTAAAGTAAGAAAAAATTGCAGAGAATAGAGAGAGAAACAAGAAAGTAGGATAAACTCAATAATTTCATTGTTTGTTTAAAAAAAGATATCTAATCCACAACAAGTTTAATTGTTAGAAATAGCATCGCAAAAGCTTTAGTTATATCATAACGGTAGATGATCATATACATATATAAGTTTATACGGAACTCACCTCTACCACATTTCGAAGATGTCTCGTTAATAAAATTACGATTAGCGTAATATAAACGATGTATCAAAGGGGGTAAAGGTCGATTAAAAAGAAAATGTGACCATCTGACAAATGCTGGAAGATCAAATCAATGGAGTGGATGAATTATGAATGTATGTATAACATTCATGGTCTTTACAAGTGTATACGATGTTAAGTGTAAGAGGTGATTCTTATTTGGTGCATGCGGTAATGATAAATGACAAGACGCAAATCAAAGCAGACATTTGTGTCAACACATCGACGGAACATATCAACGAAACATACGATATTTATTTTTTAACTATATACATAATGATGATCAGTACGTTACGCAATGAAAACATAGCACATACACATGAACAAAATTTTGTGGTCTTCCGTACAACTACGACTAATGTGTGATTTCGTTGAGTCTTAAAACTTTATATTATCAGTGTTGATGGGTTTGTGACTCCATGTAATGTTAACCGGTTCAAGTGTTTACTTTTTAACTTAATCTCCGAGCGTTTGACAGATTCCACTGCAACTTTATATGCGTAAGCTTTATTAATTAGAAATGCAATACAAATTTTTAAATATCTTACAATGACCACATTAAATTAAACAAATTAATATTGTCTGACGATGTTTTTGTACAAGATGAAAAAATAGACTGTAGCGACATTAAAAAGCTTATTCTATACAAGATGTTTCCGAATATTAAACTGCCCCGGAGACTTTCGACACTGAAACAATTAAATTAAAACGCCAATGTTTATCTATCTGTACGTTTATTACTAAGTGTACTAAGTACTAACAAAGTCAGCATTCGACCTCTTCATAACCAACTTTTATCTAGTGTATAGTTCCTTTTTTCTATAATAAATATTTAAAATTATACTTATTAAAATTTTTAATTAAAGTCGTTAATCATGCAAATTTAGACATACTATTATTTAAGTTAAAATAGCGTAGTAAAAAAATGAATAAGTGCAAAAAAAGAATAACTTTCATTTTATTATTATCGGCATTACAAGCTTAAATTTTAGTAAATTGAATAAAAAATCTACTTTTATTTATGCACATTTGTAAAATGTGCTGAATTTATACTAATATGGCACTCACTGCATCGCGGTAAAATTTAATGGTAAAATGCAATTGCATTATCATAAAAATACATAGACTTTACACAAATGCATTGAAGTTAACGACCATCAATAAAAATGATTCCATCCAAGTGTTGTTCTATGAAAAAAATAAAATTTTTAAAACATGAAATTTTCAAGAAGTCCAAGAATGCATTGAAATCTCCTGATGATTAATAGCGTTAGTATTATACAGTAAATATTTACATAATTATATTTTATTGTACTGACCTGGCCTGTACCGTTCAAGAGACCTTGGGTAGTTATGGGCGTAGATGGGACGCGGCGAGTACCCGTAGACTTCACGGTGGACCGGAAGGTAGCGGTAACCGGGGACGGTGATCCTTTCAGCGGCAGCGATGGGGTCGTCGTAGATCGATTTGGAGTAAGGGTAAGTGGAAAGAAGTTCCGGGAAAACGCTGCGACGGGACGGCCTGTATCTCTCTTCGGCTCTGATGTCTTCTGAACCTGTTAAAACGTACAAATTTAAATGTTGTCATTATGTCATTTTTGTTTTTACCAACGTTCTTATTTGTGTAATGCGTAAAGTGAAATATTAATACTTCAGATATTAATTTATAAGCATAATGTTATTCTTAACTAAAAATTTTCATTATATACACAAAAGAATTTAAAAAATTATAAATACCTTTTAGAGACCGCACAAAGGATTGCCAAAATCTGGCTTTCTTCGACGGCGTCTCATTTCTGCCGATCATTTCTAAATGACTTTTAAACATTTTGGTGTCTTATGTCGAGCTCGTGTTCTGTAAAAGAATATAGAAGTTAGAGAAACTATATGAACCGAAGGAATTGGATGGAAACAATAGCAGGTACTGTGTAACCTTGAAGTTAATGTTTTATCTTTAAATATTCGTTCAGGTGACTTAATTGAGCACTATACCCAGCTCGTTTCTCGTAAATAGAGCAATGACGTGTGCGGAGTTAGTACCGGAGCCGCAAATAGCCGTCTCGATGGCTGGCCGCCGTGTCGAATGGCGGTGGTTTTGGACGCGAGCCAATTTAACATTGCCGAGGAGAAACTCAAAAACGGCCGTTTTAACGAATGCTTGATCACTTTTCTATTTTCGTTGGTCGCGACCTTGCCGCAAAATATAACAGATAAGTCAGCGGCAAGACATGATTTTGTAAGGTACAATTTAAGTCTTACATAAATACTACAGTACACCTTCAGTCTGCAACCTACAAACAAGCCGAATTTATTGCAAATATATTACACGAAATCTCATTTCGAGAATAGTAACAGGCGAACTTTATGAATGCCATTGGTGAAAATAAATGTTCAGGTCATACTAAATCGAAATACATAAAACATTTATAAGGAATTGTTAAAAACGTATTTTTTATTTATTCCATAGCAGTTTCGATGTCATCGTAAAGGAAAAAGTATAAGGTAATGTATTGAATTTACTGCTAAATTTAAAATTTTGTTGTACCTTATATAACTATATTATGGAAAGCGAAGAGAAGTATCCGGCTTCAAAATTGATAAAAAAACTTATAAATACTTGAAATATTATTAGCGTATGTTTATCAACATTAGTTTCAATGTTGAAATTTCGGTCATTTTTGAAGGCCAATGTTGAAATATTTTTAATTGTTACTTTTGCACCATTCTTTATCTTATAACATTCGTTTTAGAATGGATGAAAATTTAAAGGTTTGTTATATCTTACAAAACGCCAGATTGCGAAACCGTTACAAAAATATAGAAGCGTCGATTTGGCAGGATCGCAAATTTGGCGCGGGATGGGTGCTCCTAAAATAGCAACGCACAGGGTCGTATCGGATTCACAACATTCCACTATCCCGCGTATTGATACCGACAGGTGGATGCGGGGTACACATTAATCGATACATCAACTATGTCTAGAAATGCCTAAATCCACTACTTTCCGTTTAATTTATTAATTAATCTATTTTTGTATGCATTTATAAATTTACTTTTAAGAAAAGAAATTATATTGAAATCGTAATCGTCAATTACTTTCTTTCTGGGAGTCCTGTATATCAGCAGTGAACTTCAACAAATTGATATCTGTATTAGTATCCTTTGTCTACTACACTTATGATTTTACAGTTCTGTATATGCAACCACATTTGTTATTTTTTCACCACACGCTTTTCGTATAAAGATTACAATTTTTTACATGTTGATAATTTCCAAACTTATCCAAATTTCGCCAAGACGAGTAAAAATATTGTAAATAGTTGACATACCGGAATAATGGTTACCCTTTTAAGACAATGTCTTATTTCGACTGAACACTCGCGAGCTAAGCTACTGAATTTTTCAGGACCCCGACGAGAGAGCGAGACGAAGATACGGTTACGTAATATGAAAGCGGGACGAAAACACTCCGGTGACAAAACTTTCGTATCGGGGGGGTGTTGAAACACTCGCGGGGTACAATGGCGGTTCGCGGGGTCTTACCGTTTAAAATAATGGTCGTAATATGTTTAGCGGTGTGTAGTGGTGGAGGAGCCGACGTCGAGTGTCGGACCGGGGCGGGCGCGCACTGCCGACGGGCCGGTCGCCGGCGCTGTAGCGCGCCCGCCCCCGCCCGGTCCGCCGCCCGACGAAACCCGCCCAGTAAACATTCCATTACATTGATGCTATTCAGCTTTCTTAGCTTCTTCACTCCATACCATATGGTCAGTTCATATATAAAATAGATACAACTCTATTCTATCACCCAACTATTTACTGTTAACGATATGTTTTAAATGAAAGAAATGATTTATGTCTTTTTCTAGACAACGAAAATTTCATGTTCGCGGTGGTGATAATGGTTACAATTAACCTTCGTTACTTTATCTAACAAAAATTCATCTGGTTAAACTGTATAAATTGTGGTTGAAATGCAGATTACAGATTTCGATCGAAATAGTTCTGGTGTAGGTGTTAATGATTAAATCGCCCACACATATTTATCAAACTGAAATAGTTCCAGCGCACCTGGATTTATGAACAAAACGGTGACTCAAGGGTTGATTAAAATCTAATCTCCTTGTGATGCAGTTTTAGATAGTTTCGTTTCATTTAACTTCATTGTCACTCACAATTGTTAGTAAGCAGTATTTATAAGTTCTCTTTGGAATTACAAAGTCGGCTTTTATTTACTTTTGTATAGTGAGATTTATCTTAGCTTAATGACTTATAAAAATTATTTGCAAATAAAGTGATCTATAGAAAACAACTTTCTAAATAAAAAATCTACGAAACATGAACATAAAAAATCAAAAGTAACTGTTGTTATCTTTTTTCCTTTCAGATTTTAATATTGAAAAAAGGTAGTTCTTTTTTATGTTTTATAGAGGAATATGTAATTTTTAATTTGAGTAGTTTAAAGATACAAATAAATTTAATGTAACTATCATCAATATCCCCTAGTAGCGAATGGTTCTGTTTTTCTTCAATGTACCAAAATTGGCAAAAGTTAATTTATATTGTTACGTTAAAGTCTATAAAACAATTTATTAGTTGAAAATTCAAAATAATTGAAGCTCACCTAAACTACTAACTCATGTAAAGCAAACCTTTTGTTTTATATAGTGTTTGTTATTAAGTAAATAAACTTCAGTATGTATTAGGAATCGCAGTTGTTTAAAATATATATTGGTGCGGAAATGTTTATAATCGCACGCGCAGTTTGTAACATCTTTTGCAATAATTCGTTTACATTGGTATGATAATATGTTAGCATCCTAGTTATCTGTTTTATAAAATAAATATTACTAATTTACCTACAAATTTAAAAGTGCATTTCATATTTCTTTTATATTTAAGAGTTCTGCATTGCTTAGTAAAATTTAAATTTATTTTTGTTGTAGTTCAAAACATTTTCTCCCTTATAACTGATAAATTATTAGTGATAAAGCTGACGCTTTATAACGGATGACGCTTTCCTTAAAAATTGAATAATGTTTGTTTTTCAAAAAAATCTGGCGCGTAATCAACGAATACAGAAATAGCATGTGATTTTACTTAACCGACTAGAAACTGAGACTTTTGTTGGTGGTAGGATTTTATCGAATCCGCCTAGCTAGTTATCACTCTCATATCATAAATCTGTCGCCATAACAGCATCGCTTGTTCCAGCTGTTAATACATGACGACCAGAGTATTTTACATTATATATAAACTTAAAAATGACTATTTAAAATAAATAGCAAACTCTACAAAAATTTTCAAATGCTTAAAATGTAGCATGAATGCACTTGACCTCTCCTATACATTTCCTCTTTTAAAATCAACAATAACAATAGACATACAAAAAACTTTTTGTTTTTTATATTTGTTGAGGTTTGGGTAACAGAAAATAAATTTACCCCTGTTAATTAACTACAATGCCATTGAAAATAGACAGAAGACTAAATCAATTGTTTCAGAGCGAAGAATAAATTATAATAATCATTAGACAAGATTGATACATTTATTAACTAAAAACATGAAGAAAGAATATCCCTTTCTGATTTAAAATATTAAAAGATGTTTAAAAAATACTCACGGTAAATTATTTGCTTCCTAAATTTGATTTGATTGTATAATGTATATTTAGAGACGACACTAGCACTCTGTATGCACGGACGACTAGAAACTGCTACGCCGCGCCACTACGTAGCGTTCGTTACGAGAACGCGACACGCACTTGACCGCCTTTTCTTTTTAGGTTATGTGTAATACTTCCATATTTTCGTGATGATGTTATTTATTTTATATCAAGTACATATTTAAAAAAATGTTAATCATTCTTCTTAATTATATCTTAGTTTAGATATACAAATATAGTACGCGTCCGACGGTTGCGACAAAGATATGATAATATCAATAAAGATATGCATAAACAAAACTGATCAATTTCATAAACATTGTGATTTGTCTTGACTTTATTTACCCTAATAACATTGAAATGTTTTATTTAGTAATACCTTAAGTTATGTTAGACATGTACAAAAAGCACTTGTTGCATAAACATAGCATAAACTCTCTTAATAATTCCAACACTGGGTCTCAGGGCCTCTCAATGCAAGAGTCAAGGCTACTTATTGTTGGTCGATGTTGCATGTCAAGTAGTAGTTCTTTAAACAACCCAGTTTCCCAACGATGTATTATAAAGATAGTTCTCGAATCATCTTCTTTGTGTTATAATATTTTAGTTTTATTTTTATTATTATATTAGACTGAAAATGTAGTATATATTCCTAATAATTATGATTTCATTTAGACGCAGAGTTTATAAAATTGTTCATAAATATGTCAACTAAATAAATATTCGGAGCACATACTTAAAAACGGCCTTGCGAAGCTTTTATATTTATTAAATGAGTAAACATTTTGTTACACGTAGTGAAAAAGAAATATATAGATACATAGGAAGTTTTGTGTGATTAATGCACATTGCCCTGACCGAGTCCGAACAGGGCGCAGTGGACTTTTGCCAGCAGAAATATTGTAGATGTACGATTGTGGGCGTGTGTTGACTTTGACAGGTTCACAGATAGACACGAGTAGCCCTGCGACGTCTAAGTATTAATTTAAAAACCAACTGTTTTTCAAAATATTTACAGAGACGTGCATTATATAGTGGAGTCATATAGCTATTTTGGTGTGTTCGTTGAAGGGACTCTCCAGGTTGCGAATTTTGGTAAATGAGATCTAATTTATTATAGGACTGGGTTAATTCGGCAGTTTAAAAAACATAGTAAACGTAATAAAATAATATAAAAACTTATGGAGGACTCTATTTCGGGAGACCATCTAGGTATGTGTCCTAAGAAGAGCGCTGTGGTAGTAAATTTACTGGGGCCTTCTTGTACCACTTGTAACTACTACTTTGTGCTAAATTCATAATTAATATTATGTTACATATTTTTCTATATAAAAAATAAGAATGAATTCTTTATAAGAAATTATATTTTGTAATAAGTTTCTAATCTTTGTTAAGATTAATGCTTATATTTATAATAACACAATTTATTATTAAGATGCGTTACAACTACGCGCCGCCAAAAAGCTAAATGCCAATTACTGTCTCAATTGGTTGCGTGTCATTAGATAAAAATCGTTAATTAATGTCACAATAATATTAAACACTCAAACTATAAATTATATAAGTTTAAATATCATATATTTTGGTTAAACGTAGGACGCATAGCTATAATCATAAATTTAATTTGAATATTCATAAAAAAAATTCTATAATATTTTCAACTAACTTCATCGCCGGTATGACTATTACTTTTTAAATTTGTTTACGGAGTCTCGCGGCGGTATTCGTGCGAGGTGGTTGTGTATCGCTGCAGTCTTAATAAAAAATCAGTTAATCTATTGTAGTAATTCCGAGAAGCGTCGCACGCCCGGTCAGTGGCGCGTGCTTCGCTAAAACCGGTTTTAGTGCATTATTATGGAAGAGATAATAGAAATAAATGAAGGTCAAAATGTAAAACAACATGTATACTTGGATGGGTTTGGAAGAAGTAATAGTTTTTTAAATGAAAGTTTGGATACAATGGAACACGAAGAAAGCATTTTTGTAGATGGAAGTGCTGCTCCGTGCGAGAACAAAAGTAAAATGACTGACGATATTGAAGAAGAAATGCAGGTAAAATATAGCCAAAGAGCAATGAAAAGAAACAGAGAAGATACAGAGAATGGAGAGTGGGTACGGGTAGGCAACAAAGAAAAGGTACAAAGAGCGGACTCGTTACAAATTTATATTTCTCATAAAGAGAAACTACCGCAGCAGTTTGCGTTGGCGAAAATATTTAAAGAAAATAAAATTAATAATATTATAAGGGTTAAATATCTGACACCTTATAGAGTTCGAATTGATTTTTGCAATGAAGAGGATTTAGAAATATTAAAAAATTGTAAGTATTTTCTAGAAAATGAATTTAAGTTTCAAGACACCAACAATGTAAATTTTTCGTATGGCCTAATAAAAGCGGTTGATGCGAATTTATCAAATGAGGAAATTTTAAATGAAATCTCTAGCCCCAAAGCTGAACTAGCGTCAGCATTTCGCTTACATCGAAGAAACAAACGAGGAAGTGGAGAATGGGTACCTAGTGAGACTGTACGATTATGTTTTCGAGGTTCTTATTTACCTCCGTACGTCTATGTAGCAAATATGCGTATTAACGTCGAACGCTATGTATTTCCCGTCTCACAATGTTCACGCTGTTGGAGGATGGGACATAATATTAAAAAATGTGTTTCCCTAAAAATTGTATGTCCAAAATGTGGTGGCAACCATGCCAATTGTGAAACGAAAGTATTTAAGTGCGTTAATTGCAATGGTGAACACATGGCGTTATCAAGAATATGCCCTGTTTTTATAAAAGAAAAACGTCTTCGTGAAATTATGTGTGACTTTAATTGCACATATAGAAAAGCACTAACAATATATGTACCTATAAAATCTAAGAATGAGCCTAGTCGCACTTCATCCAATCCACAAAGCGCAGCGACATTATATAATGACTCGACAGTGGAGTCAAAAGATAATGAAATAAATAAAAACCAGAATACTTACGCTCAAATAGTAAAAACCAAAGCTACAGTACATAGGGAGAAATCGTCATCAGATTTAAGCAAGAAAAAAATTTCTACAAAAAAAAAATTGACAAAATCACAAACATCAGAAGGGGGGGATCCTTGGGATAGGCCGTTAATTGATAACTGTGATGATAACAAATATGAAAGTGAACAAAATGAAGGACAAAGTGTAACGTTTAGTGAACTGGTAGGTAGATTAAGTAATATTATATTTCTCAAAAATTTACCGTTTAAAGAAAAGATAAATAACTGTATTAAAACTTGCTTAGAATGGTTAATTTTGGTTAGTGTAAATTATATATCGGATTGGCCAATGCTAAAGGGGATATTTGAATACTTTATGTCAAATTATGGATAGCAACATTAAAAATATCCGCCTCAATATCTTTCAGTGGAATTGTAGAAGTATAAGACCAAAATTACTTGCTTTTGAAAATATTTTGTTAAAAGAAAATGTACATATTGCTGTTTTATGTGAAACTTGGCTAGAACCGGGTAGTCATATGAAAATAGGTAGTTACAATATTTTCCGTAGGGATAGAGAGGATGGATACGGAGGCCTTTGTATATTAGTACATAAAACTGTCAATGCGCATCTAATTTCGATAGAAGAAAGTCCTGTCTCTGAAATAGAAATTCTACATTTAAAAGTTTTCAATTGTAGCGAATTACAAAATATTATAGCTCTCTATTGCCCACCCTCAGTATACACCACAGAAAAAAATTGGTCAGACATTTTATCGATTGCTAAAAAGAAAACATTAATTCTTGGCGATCTTAACGCACACCACTTGAACTGGTCAAATAAAAAGAACTATAGAGGAAATCAAATTTTTAACGCATTACTTGAACATAATCATATCACTTTAAATGATGGCAGACCTACATTGGTTAAATCGCTAAACGGAAACATATATCAATCAACCCCCGATTTATCAATAGCGTCTTCTGATATTGCGATAAACTTTAAGTGGGATACGTTAAGCGAGACATTAGGTAGTGATCATCTAATAATTCGACTCTCAACGTTAATTTTATTTAACCCGGAAAAAAAGGTTATGCGAAATTATAACCTAGCTAATTGGGACAGATATACACAGTATTTGGAGAAAATGTTCGGTGATATTACTTTCCCTCAGAACCATCAAGAATCTTATAACAAATTTGTTAGAGTAATGGAATTAGCGGCTAATAAATTTATACCCATAGTTAAAATCAATTTAAATCCTAATAATAAATTTCAATCTAAACCTTATTGGAACACAGAATTATCAAAATTGGTAGCAGAACGAAGATTAGCATTAAGTAAGTTTCGGCGGAATCCCACACCCCAAAATTTTGATTCATTACAAAAATGTATCAAAAAAGCTCAAATTGCCATTAAACAAGCAAAAACTAGTAGTTGGCATTCATTCTGTTCCTCTTTAAATGAAGTTACCTCTGCACATGAAATGTGGAAGAAGATGCGATGGTTCAAAGGGCGCAAAATTATGAGAAACCGGATGGGCATGAATAATGCTAACGATCTGTTGAAAAATTTAGCTCCTGATTTCGTAAATTGTGCTCAACCAAATTTTACTTTTTCTAGGTCAGAAACGTCAATATTAGAAACCGAATTTTCTTTGTCGGAACTTTTGGCTTGCATACGTTCTAAAGATACTACTCCTGGTTGCGATGATATCACATACTCCATGATTAAACATCTACCTAATAATGGTAAAAAAATATTACTATCCCTGTTCAATAGAATCTTCAAACATAATTTTGTCCCCGCTCAATGGAGAGATATAAAGGTGATTCCGATACCTAAACCGGGCGGAGATCTCCAACAAACAACCTCTTGGCGACCAATTTCACTAATGTCTTGTATGTGCAAAATTTTTCATAATATGATACATAATAGGTTAGAGTGGTACTTAGAAAAAAATGATATTTTTGACATTAATACAGTGGGCTTTCGAAAAGGGAGATCTTGCTTGAATATTATAGCAGAATTAGTAACAAAAATTCAAATTGGGTTCTCGAACCATCAAGTCACTATTGCCACTTTTATTGACCTAGATAACGCTTATAACAATATAGACATTCCGTCTTTATTAAAAATAATGTCCGATTTGGGATTAGGAATTAAAATATGTAATTATTTATGGAACTATCTTAGTCTTCGCAACCTCCAAATTAAAACAGAAAGTGAATCAGTATGTAGAAGCACAGCGCGTGGCATAGCGCAAGGCGATCCATTATCTCCGCTATTATTTAACATTGCTACTATACACGTTTGTAAAGAAATAAATGATGTATATGTATCTCAATATGCGGACGACTACGTTATATATACAGTATGCGATGAAGTTAGTCAGGGATCAGAAGCTATGCAACGAGCACTTAACCATTTTGATAAGTTAGTTTCTAATGTAGGTTTAAAAATTTCTCCGTCGAAAACTAAAGTATGTGTGTTTAAAAATACTCTTCGGAATATGGACATTAATCTAAAAGTAAATTATTATGAGTTAGAAACGGTTGAAAATATTAAATATCTTGGGCTATGGTTAGACAAGGCACTGAAGTGGAACAAACATATAAATGAAATGAAGCGAAAAATAGACAAATTTATTAATATATTTAAAATTTTAGTTGGCCCTGGTTGGGGAATTCATCCAACACATTTAAGACGTTTATATATAGCAATGATCCGGAGCAGGATGGACTATGCAAGCTTTCTGTATGACAATAGTTGCAAATCTAATTTAATTAAACTTGACCGCGTGCAAAATCAATGCCTGAGGATAATAGGTGGCTTTATCAAAAGTACCCCGATCCATGTTATGGAGAATGAATTGGGACTATGTCCTTTATTTACTCGCAGACTCTACTTGGGGGGGAAATTTCTGCTCAAAAATAACTCATTTTTAAGTAATTTTTCTAGTATTTTAATAGATAAACTGTCGAATTATTTACAGAACTCATACTGGCGTCGTAAAAATAAACCTCTTTTGGTAACTCTGAATGAGTACCTTAAGTCATTCACTGTTTCTAAGCGCGAAAAATTAGAAATGTTTTCCCTGACAATATGGGTCAGTTATATAGATTTAACCAATGCTATCAAACCTTTCGTACCTTCTATTAATAATGCCAAAAATTTATACCAAGAACAGGATCTTAAAACTATTTACTTAAAATACTTATCAGAGTCATTTTCAGGATTTTATAGAATATTTTCTGATGCATCTAAAGGTGACAAAGGCATAGGACTTGCTATTTTAGATACACAAAGAAACTATTCGGTTAAATTTAAAATTAGCGATAAAATCTCAATTATGCATGCAGAGTTAGTAGCTATTTCCAAAGCATTGTCCTATATGATCTCATTAGAAAAACAAAACATAATTTTATTAACTGATTCACGAAGCAGCTTACAACATTTGACACATTGTTGTACTCCCAGATTTAGAGGCTGTCCTATTGCCTATGTCATACTTGAAACCATTTTAAAACTAATGAAGCAGAATAAAAAAATTGTGTTGCAATGGATTCCATCTCACATAGGGATCGCAGGCAACGAGTTTGTAGACCAGTTAGCAAAAGAAGCCTCCATTGTGGCTGATCCATGCAGCATTATCCCACATTTCACCGATTTTATTTATCTTGTTAAAAAAATATGTGAAAAGGCGCAGAAAGAATATTTCGACGTCAGATCATTATCGAAAGGCATTTGGTACAGAACAGTCCAACCTCATGTGCTCAGTATTCCCTGGTTTGTACAGGTTGAAATAAGTAGAAGAGATACTGTCACGGCCTTAAGGCTCCGCTCCGGGCACATTCCATTAGGGAAATTTACATATCTAATGGGAAAAACATCAACACCGAATTGTACAATCTGTGGAGTGGTGGAGGATGCCCACCATATCCTTTTGGAATGTGTTCGGACTGAAACATTGAGACAACTGATCAATATAAACGGCCTTTCTGTTGGTATAGTAAATAGTATTTTAGCCTTTCCATTGTCGAGGAAAGCTAGATTAATGTTTGATCTAATTAAGAAAGCAATCCCTAAATTATAATGTACATGAATAAAATAAATTTAGTATAAGATACTTTTGTAACGCTCCTATGAGGGTGACATATTTTTTGTAATAAAACCCTCTATAATAAATAAAGATATAAAAAAATAAAAATAAAAAAAAAAAAATTTGTTTACGAATTTGAATGTACTGGAATATAAAATATTTCGAAACTTGGTTTTTTTTGAATCAATAACTTAATAATTCCTGATTGTAACATATAACCTTATAAAACGTATTAATAAGGAATAATCAGGCAAGACTTGAATTTATTTACCTTATATTAAGAAGACCTAAATATAATGAGTTGTTTATAGCAATACTGTATAGTGTGAAAATTCGGAACATGGGCAAAAGTAAAGTAGTAGTTATTTTCGTTATTTGTAGATATTTGTAACGTAGACTGTATACCACAAATTACTTTAATAATATTTGTAATTGAATCATAAATAGGATGATGATGTATGCGCAGATGATATCATGTTATATCGCGTGGTTATATTAAGAATCTTTATTCGTGATGTTATAAATATGGAAATTTTCATTATAGCTCAGAAAGATCCAGTGTTCAATTGAAGCAGCAGCAATATGGCGTTATATGTTTGGTCCACTACAATATTACAGCTGCACTTCAAGACAGATTGTTTCCAAAACTGTACATCCATTAGCAGCTATGAGTTGAGTTCTAACATTAAAGGGAATAAGATACAGTTTCGTATCTTTTCTCGTAGGAGAAAAACATGTAACTTATCATTACATATTTTTCTACTAAGCTTATTACTGTGGAAATAATTTATGGATATCATGTTTTTGCTTGTTATTTTACGATACTGTTCAGTAATAACGACCGTGGATTCGAATTTTCTATGAATAAATAACAAACTGGCTTATTATTTTGTAACTTTAACAGGAGATGTATTTTTCTCTAATATTTCATTCTGAGAGGCAGTAACGTCCTCGAGTGACGGTCGCTTACGGTTAGACGTCTGATGACCCTCACAAAGAGAATCGATGATCTAGTGAATGTCGCTGAAAACCAATGGACGCTGGCAGTGTAGGATCGATCGGTGCGGAGATGTTTAGGTGAGAGCTATTTTCAGTAGTATCCGTTTATTGTTTGATAATAATGACGATTTCTTCCTACCTAAGAAATAAAATTTATTGGACGTATGGTATTCTCGTTTATTCACAAAAATGCTCAAAACACATTACGATATTCTCCGTTTCAAGAGTCTCGATCGGTTCGATCCATCGCCATCACACAAGCGTCACTGAAACAAAAATAACCGCGTCTTTCGCGTGTTATTGATGTAAATCATCTTGTACCGCGAAATGAAATGCACTTGAAAAACATCTATACATATAAACACATTGAAGTATCTGTTTGTAAAACGAAAATAACAGAGATTTGCTTAATAAACATTAATTTTTACTGTAGGCTAAAAAAAGAGTTTATAAATCTTATGTCTGCCTTTTTAGAGATCAGTATAGTTTCCTAAACGACTTACCGGTTTTGTCGGAACTTTCACTGGCATATAGCTAAAGATATTAGGCGTAATACAGGCAAAAAATTCTTAGTTTTAAATAAAAAAATATGAAATATTTATATAATTTGCTTAATTACCACCGAGGTTGTTACAAATTACACTAATAAATAATATTCGCAAGTAAAATACAATATTTATATTCAACGGAATAACAGTTATATAACAACACATAACGTCGTGCAATAATAACGATGATGAAAACTGGCACTGGGAGGATTTACGTCTATAGCTTAATAGCTAAACAAATGCTTCGGCCACCAGTTCATTGATGCACAACAATAAAATTTGATTTATTTTATTACGACGTAAAATCACGAAAGTGTCAAAGAGGATTATAATATTTATTTAAAGTACACATGGAATGTACAAATTACAGTACACAAGAACTTGTTCGCGACGTCATTGTTTGATGCTTAAATTTTTTACCAAATTTCAGCTTGATATAATATTCATGTATTAAATACGTATTGTACACAAAAAAGGTTAAAACAACATAATATATAATCTACTAATCATTGAACTTGTTAATGGAAATAAGCGAACAAATTTAACATAAAACATGCAATGTATTAGTTATGAAATATAAAAAACAGCAAGCAGAAATAGCAGAACTCAAGAAAAGGTTAAAAAAAAATAGATAACAAAGGCAACAAAATACCTTTCGACGTTCATTAAAAAATCAACCTTGAAAACTAACTTGTTAAAATTACGTTTGACAAAAATAATACATTGCAATCAAACAACACTTCAAAGCTCCCAAGAAACAGATCTGCGTATGTTGTTTACTGATTTAATTTTATAACATCCAAACCGCTCCCGGACGTCATTCATAGGTCATGGGTGTCAAAACATCAGCAAAAAATCTGATGTCACCACTAATCGTCACGTGTAAGACTATCCAACTCTATTATGGTGACAATCAACACAGTACAAATACAGAAGCCAACAACAAACCGGATATAGGAACATCATTTTACTTACACTCTGTATGTCCGTTGCTCTGGCAACGTATGACGTAAACAGTAAAGCGTGGGCGTCAGTACAAAACAGTGGCAGTGATGGTCTTTTCTACCAGTTTAGAAGATCCACCATTCCCCTCTCGAACGAGCCAAATTGTATTGCAAGAGCGGCGCTTTAAGTAAAGTCGGGGGTCAAATAATATAAGTTGTTACGTGTCTGTAACATTATATCGTCCGACCTTGCTACGAATAGTGTCCGCCTACGCGCTAACGCTGAAAATGATGCGCAGACGTTTAGGTACTTATTGATTCAGTAGCATAAACACAATTTGTAAGACGTCGTTAATAAGTGCGCTTCTGTGTTTTCCTTTCATAATAATTAATGTCTAAGACAATGTATAATGGCATATGACTCGCTAACGGCGAAATTAGACGTAGAAGCTTTTGCAAATTCGGAAATTTTTATTATTATTGTTTTATCATTTCTTTATTATCATCGACAGCTGACATACTTCCGCTGCTTGATATAGACATTCCTTAAAGATTTCTACTTAATAGATCTTAGTTGTGTGCATTCAGCGCTTTTCCTCGACATTTACTAAATCGTCGGTCCAATTTAATCGGTCTATCAGTACACTACCATCACACAACGACACTCTGGTCGTCACTCCTTCGACTAAGCACTGCTCATTATTACCTAGGCCAGAAATCTCTTGCCGTACTAGAACCTTTACAATATATTTAAAGGGTAAAGAATATGAAAGTCGATAAGTGTCACATCGAATTAAAATTCTAACCAAATAACTCTTTTAATTGGCCTAAATATAATAACAAACCATTAAATCTTATTACTACGTTATCATATATTAAATACATAATCTGCTGTAAATAATATAAACATATTTCAATAAACACAATTGATGAAAAAAATATTAATAAACTAATACCAGTTTGCTTAAAATAGTAAATCTTCACAAGAATCGAATGAATAAAAAGACCCTCAAGGAAACTCCAAGGCATCCGCCTTCGAACTGACTATTCGAGACTTTTTGAAGCGGCCGGAAGCGCGTCAGTGTATCGGACAGTTGTAGATGGCGCCACAATAGAAAACTTGTGCGGATCCCTCGCAGAAGCCGGGAGCTCCGGCACATCCGGATTGGAATTCTGAGCATAGAAATGGCAAAATTACACATTGTTACATAAAACTTTCTCAGCGTAATGCTCTCCGCTCAAAGCGTTCACTCGATAATTCTCAAATCACTTCCTCTCAGATGTTCGATAAACAGAAACGTTGGTATGCTATTTTCATGTCCACGGAGTATAGGAAACAGTCAAAACACATAAATTTCAGGTCTAAAGTTATTATAAACATTGCTATAAGCCATGTAGCTTATGAGTTATGTAAACCATTGCGAAGGCGATTGCTTTAATTTCCGTTACCTTGTGTTTGACCTCCGGAGAACATTGAAAATAAAAAGAATGAGTGAATTAGCGGCGACAGTTGTATTAGAGAGGAACACACATTAGTTTAATAAACATTTAATACAACAGCATTCGTAAATATATTCACTATTTGATTACATTTATTAATATTAACAGAGGGTAAGTTCTGAGACAGAGATAAATTAACAACCCTAATACTATCACGGAAACAAATAACATTTTTTATTTAACGTTCTGGTTTAGATGGCTGTATAATAAGAATTGCTTTGTAGTTGACGAGAGGTTAGGCACAGAAACAAAAATAAAGAATCTTTATGGCTCTCTTTTATGTGGAGATACTCATTGTATTCTTGTTAGCTTGTGGTTGAATATTAGCGATTGTAACGAAAGCTAAAAAAGAAAGAATAACTAGAAAAAAACCGCAAACAGAAATTTTTAAATATTTACATCATTGAAAGATTATTTTTAGTTACTATTTTAATTTTTGTTATGAAATAGTCAATGCTAAAGCACTGAGTAGAGTTAGTATTTATTATATACACATGGTTTATTTTAAAATGCTTATTCTTAATAATAGTTAATTCTTTCTGATCTGACATTATACGATGTTAAAAAAACACTAACAAGTTTTATCTGTACTACACAAACTTAAATATTAGACGTCTAAAGTAATGATGAAAATTAACAGTTGCAGATTCTTTGTTGATTAATCAGTGCCACCTAGCATCGTTTGAGATAAACTATAAATGAAACTTATTCATTACAAGTTTTACTTTCTTATACTTTTTAATTTTTTTTCCATTACCTTCATTGTTTCATCTGCAAGTTATATACAAACATCTTTTATAAAATCCTTCGAATGTTATAAAATTGTAAATAAATTTAATAAAGTATAGCTTACCTATATGTTCCCAAGACTTAGTGTTAAATACTAAATAGATTTTGTTATTATATTTTCTTGCAAGACTCAGAATATATAATGCATACTTTTATTGATTATTTATTTTATGAGTCTTATCAAAGTTTGATGGTTGATTCTAATGTCACAATTATTCAATTTTATTCAACACGTTGTAAATTCAATACGCTGTTAGTGAACAAACACAGTTCAATCGTGAGGGATGTACAGCAAACATTTGTACACAGACAGGGTGTGGCAGTTCAAATGTTTGCCGTAGTCGGCGCTGCCGCTCACCGCTCGCTGACACCAGCTCCGACCGTTTCGCATTCTCACAACATTGTTTATTTTACGTTACGGTAATGGGTGGGATAATTGCACTTCGTAAACTCAAATAGTTTTAACGGTTATATGAATTGCAAGCAAGAACAATTGATATATGTATTTCGATTTAGTTATTGAACGTCTCGATAAAGTACACTTTTCTGATTTCACCAGATTGTTGTGGACAGATTATCCAAAATATCTGCAGACACAAGTAGCATGCATATACAATAGATCTGCAGACACAAGTAGCATGCATATACAATAGATAGTCATAAGTAGCATAGGTAACGTAAGAAGACTGTCGTGGAATAAGAGTATAAATAGTTGTCAATGCTGCTATTACGGAGAATCATGCAACTTAATAACAGGCAATTCTTTTGTATTATTTGAAACTTAGCTAATTTTAGAAATATTAGATCACTCTTGATGACAGAATTCATTACACAACAGGTTGTTTGTTTATTCCTCCTTTACACTCGTTAATGCATATTTTTCTACGTATAAATTCTTCTTTTGGGAGGTATTCCAAATCCTGACAACTCTGAATCTCACTTCCGTTTAACATAAACATTGTACACCGTGTTCTTGATCTTCTAAATGAAATCACGGTTTAATTTTCATAAAACCTAAATAATTACATACATGGTTATTACTTAAAATTATACACATCCTGGAAATGGCTGCAGCACGAGTATGCTTTCATCAAACCATACAATACGCAAGATAATTATTAAACAACATTAGCGTAACATAAAACAATCATTCTGTTTGCAGCAGTCGGAACATTGTATAACTAGGGAATTAGATATGCGAAAATAAGTTTTATGATGTACAAATATGGTTTAAAATAAATTGTAGAATTGGCCAAAGTAAAGTTTGTTTTTCTTATTGGCAACAAACGGCAATTGTTGTAGGGTGTAATTCAAAGATGGCGCTGCACGCGTCGCGCTCGTGTCGGAAGCGGCGTCCGGAAGCGCTGGAACGCCGCCCTCCGCCGACGAAACAATACTATCGTGTAAATTGAAATAAATTGATGCACTCGCATTATGGTGTTAAACAATAACCCCTACTGATCATTCCTCAAGGTGTCGAAAATTATAAGTTTTTTCCCATAATTATACATTTTGCAAAAAATATGTATGCGAAGGATGATAGCATTGCATATTGAAACTAAATAAGATTCATTATATATCATATACACAAATAGATATGAGTATCCTTCATACATATTTTGAATTATACGTTAATTTTCTGTACCTCGCCGTCTTATAAAATTTGTATGGTCATTACACTATCAATTGTATCAATAGTATAGCACTACGTTTGACACAGCTTAACGCTTAATATTTGTTATGATTATGCGATGTATTGAATTGCCTCTGTCCTTGTAATACGGATCTCTATGGTGTCATTCCGGTGTCATTGAAGGCATCAATGTGAGAACTAAAGTATTATGGGCAAGTACGTTTCTCCATTTTCAGTTTTATAATCATTTAAAACCATATAAATCTCAGGTTAGATAGATAGATAGATAAAACGTTTATTTGTCCAACCAGCACATACACATACAAACTAACAGGTTAAATGTAAACCTATTGTAAATAAAAAATGTTCGAAATATTATGGTAAGTAAATAGGTTATACTGTTTTATAATAGGAAGTACAGTTATTGACTGTTTTATTAAACTATAATTTGTTTAATAATTGTTGTAAACATAGCCACCGAGCGCAATTAAAATATCCCACGGGTATAGTAAAAAGCGTCAGGGCGAGGGTGTCAACCCACGCCCCGTGGACTCGTCGCGCTAATTATGCAGCAGTTCTCACAATTATCACTGACACTACGACCCCTAACGGTGATTGCAATAAGTGTCATTATCCTTATCATCGCCTTTTTATCTCATTTGACTTGAACATTGACTCATCAAAACTTAAATTTTATATCTTTTCTTCTTAGCGATACCCTACATATACCCTATCGCTGCGGGTACAATAAAAGAGTTAAAAAGACCAGTCAAAGCATTTTGTGTGAACTACAGAAGTATTTGCACATTATCGTAGTACCGTACACATTAGATTTTGTGATGAAAAAGATTTTTTTTTCATTGCACGAAGAGTATTAATATAAAAAAATTTAATTAAAGGGACAAACATCGATAAAACAATTCCATATGACGTCTATCCGGCGTGCTCTGATTTGGAGATGACAAATTCGCGACGGAAGTGATCCATTTCGCCGGGAAGCGGTGCGCAGGAAGTTGATTCGCCGACCGCGAACGTCGGCGCCATTATAGGAGTGGGTTGTTGTTGTACGGAATTATCTTTCTAATTTTATAACAAAAATCTCGACTTTTTGTTTACATACAATATTTAATGGAGAAAAATTATAGTCATCCTCAATTGTTAGCTCTTTGTCACACAAATAATAATTCCTGTGATAAAAACGTATTGAACGAAGTTAAACACTAAAACAAATATTTATATACTTGTTTATACTTTACAAAATTTGTTAAATACTACAATGCAACCGAAAAAAGAAATCGTTATTATTTTAAATGAAATATTTACAATATTTACGGAAATACGTACATAGACCATAATAACGTCTAACATCTGCCGATGGCGTCCCGCCCTTGCCCACATCTGCAAATGTTTAGAAAACAACTTAGATAATGTTAGAAGATCACATAATATAAATTAAACAATCATATTGACAAAAGTAGGGGCGTTGCGAATCCGACCAAAGATACCTTCGATTTAAAACAGTTTTGGGGTCGCGTGTAGGCCAGGTGCAGTATCAAAGTCATCTCGAATGACAAATTATCGTTTTGTATGAGGCTCAAATGATTTGTTCGTAGGCAATAAAACGATGACAATTGTTTGAGTAACCTTTTACATGATTCGATTTTTTTTCTCTTTTGTGATATGAGGTAAATATAAAAAAGGAATATGCTAATCACGTTTTACTCAGCGCAAGTAACTGATTAATTTTATTTTATAAATGAAAAACATGAAAAAGATTTTTTAACAAATATCAGCGACAATATGACGGCTTATTTAATTGTCGTTTATATTATGAAATTAGGCAGCAGATCTTTTTTAATAAATGAAGTAACTTTTTTTAGAGCGTTTTATTAAAGCGGTTTAATAAAACAATGTTCTGCGTGGTCGTATCAGCCGTTGTTTCCCTTTCAATTAACTCATAATTAACATCGCTTGGAATTCTATTAGCTCCCGGCGTTGCCTTCGCCGGAGTGAGGCTGACGGCGGCCTAGTTAGCGTGTTACTTACGGACAATTAGACACCTCGTGTTCTCGCGGCTTAATATTGATGAGACAGCGTAATTGATGTCTTATGTATGCAAGAATACATTCTTAAAAATTAATAATGCAACGATTCCATTGTAGTTCACTTCTACCTGACTCAATTTTTTTTACGACTCCAATGTAAGTTTTGATAAAGATTTCGGTTTTTATACATGTACCGGTCATGACCATTAATAGAAATTTATGATTAACCTAAAAATAAACTTGAAATCGCAGGTCTCGAATTGACATGCTCAAAGTGGTACCTTACTGCCACCATGTAAATACGATCAAGCGTGTCGCTTACCATCAGGTGGTAATATTACTCTTCTTGTTGCTTCTTTGATCAAAAATGTTTAAAACCATGAAATTTATAAGAAACAACAAAGTACGTAAAACGGTAGTTCCGAAAAAATTACCTAGATGGCGTTACATGTTCTTTGTAATATTAAATAAAAAAATATTTGTTAAAATAACATTAACATTTTATAAATAGATAATCTGAAAAATTGTTTTTTATTTATAAGTAAGTTTAACTTTGCAACAACCCACCGATCCAAATTAAAATATTTGAGAATGTAAGTAAGTTTCTGAATACGACTAAAATAGCGGTTTATCTCTACCACGAGGCAAGTTAACAATTGGTATTAACATGCTCATTTTAATTAGATTTCCATAGATCTGCTTCTTATTTAATCTAACAACGAGGTACATCATAAAACTATTTCAATTTCTACATTTATCAATAAACATTGAAAAAAAATATTCTTTCACTCCTTTATTTTCTATTGTCATTTTGTTATGGTTAGAAAAGAAAGAAGAATTAGGTGCATATGAACCTATTCTTTTCCAATTTTCTAGAAATATGTTTATTTTGTTACTAACTACGGAAGATACGGACAATAAAAGACCATGAAGTAATTACAACAATTATCAAATAAGACTTAACGATACACGTCCATGTTCTTGATATCACTCAAAATTTTCCTTTTTATTGAAAAATCATATATTATAATACTTCCAAGAATTAATCTCCTGCTATATTAAAGTATGTAGCAAGCCGAATATTCAATTGTATTACACTATACCCATCGTATTGTTGCAACGAATGCCTTTTGTAGTGTGACCCTTCATACAATTAAGTGTTTTTATATTTTGTTCACTGCGATACAATAATAAAATCAATCCTCCATTGCTGTATTTCTTCGTAATGTACAGTGGAAGCTGAAAGCTATCGCGTAGTGGACGTAGTGTAAAGTAGCCAGGGGTATTGGGAAGGGTCCTGTTTGACACATTTAGTAATGAGGCAGTTTACCATTGCGGACTAATTACACGGTGTGTGATGGACGACGTTACGATATGCGATAACAGTAAAGCTCCAGTAATGGCAAAGTCGACGCCGCCTGTGTCAACATTGTCGTACTTCCTTTATGATGTTGCCCGCTTGATTAATTGCTGGCGACGTTAATTGTGCCAGTTCAATTCGTGCAAACCGAAGATAGTGTAATTTTTAACAATGAAATGATAAATTTGAACTTAGATGTGTATTTATACGTTGCATGTAAATTCTAACTTGATTACTATATGTATAGCATCATCATCATGAATCATCATATAGTTTCAGTGCGTTGAGCTGTACTCGCCACACTTGATAAATAAGTTGGCGAATACAGTGTGCTGGACGCAGAAGGAGCTGCATATGTATTTGGAATTATTCCCTCAGGCTCTCTTTTACGAAATATCGAGGATAGAGTGGCAGTGTAAATATTCTAAACTGTCTCCTAAACGAATGTTATCCGAACCATCCTTAACTGTAACTTTATGTTACAGATATACCCTTCTTTTTCCATTAGTTAAAAATATGCTTCGAAATTCATTTTAATTAATTACTATAACTGCATATAGATAAAAAAGCCAATTGTATAAGTAAATAAATAAAAGGTTAATTCTGTGATGCTAACGTTTCGTTAGTTCTTATGAAAGAACTACATTATTTGAAGTGTTTTAAATTACTGTCAGTACAAAGATTATTATAGACTAACAGTTGTAGGTTATTTAAAACTTTTGGGGATCAATTATGTAGACCTATGTTGAATAGTCCCGTGTATAATGATGCTAACATTAATACTCAAAGCAGAAAACGTTCGTGCCCAAAAGCCTGGTCGCACCTGTGTACACGCCGCTACGCAACACAATCGCGGTCCGCTTCACAAAAATCGTAACTACAAGTGGCTCAAAAGTTCCGATAGTTCGTAAAGTCATTTCCGATTGTCGGTAATGAAGGATGAGTCTTGTTGCTGAACTGTGGGTGGAAACATCCCTTCGCGACAATCGTCTAGCAGAATACACTATTGTGCAAGGATTGCGTAAAAAAACACCGAGTCGGCGAGTCGATGCGAATCGCATCCGCTCTTCCGACTTTTGTCGGCGTGGTCTGCCATTGTGCTGTCCGATATTTTTGATGAAATTACGTCACACAATGGGAAGAACGCTCAATGGCTTGTTGTCTGATTGTTGTAGTCTCATTGAGCGAATGATGTATGGTTGGGGTCCATTGCTTTTTGGTTCCTTCCGATTTTCGCTCACTAATGCCTTTGCACAACATTCATACCTTTATAGATATACTTCTATACGACCTATTTACTTCGAATGAAGCTATATATACTTAACCTACTAAATAACATTGTAAGAAATATAGTAGAAGTAAAAAGTTATTATCGAAAGGGAAAAAAAATAAGGTTCTTTCATGATAAGCAGCAAAATGTCACAATATTTTAGCGGACCGTTCTCAGAGCAACCCTTTCGACAGCGAGTAACACAGTACTTTGTCAGAATTAATAGCGCGAAAACGCTACGGGACTTTCACAATTCATTGTAACAACTTTTCTGATTTTGGGATTGTTTTACGCATAGTTAACCTCGCAATCCAATTATGAAAATAAATTTATAAGGATCATTACTATGCATCCGAACCCTTCGGCACAAAGAGGGTCAGGTATCGTTGAAGATAGTAATAAAAAAGAAAAATAAAATCTGCTTTAATTAATTTCAATTACCCATATTCTTTGATAACGAAACTAAATATTTATGTCAGACATTATTTATCTTTAATGACTAATATTTAAGTTACGTCAATTGCTTAAAGTTAACTCTATCCAATAAATAAATACGAAAATCTCTTTTAGTGAGGCTTAACAATGGGAAATCAATCTCGGTACAGCGCGCCGTATAAACGCGATGAATACTAAAACAACTGGCAGTTAGTAGGGTGTGAAGGCGGGAATGATTAGGCAATATCCTGCGGAACCCTCCGGCCTCACCCTCCGACCCCTGCTGTTACATCTTACTTAATGCGCCCGAGCTATTTTGATCGGACATCTGATTTTCAATGCGTATGTAACACGGGCTTTTTGATTTTGTTAATGCTTTTTGGGGGCAATTGATCTGTTTTTTTTTCTTAATGAACTTAAAATTTTTCAATATCAATTTTTTAAATAGGAATCTCAATCATAACCGCTTAAGTATGGTTTCACTCATTAGATAAAGATGTGATGTTTGTGAGACGTTCGTACTCGCTATACGTTTCGGTACCCGTCATGTTGCAAAAACAACAGCTTTGGTAGTTTTGTGACATCCGCCAATCCGCACTTAACTATAACCTTAAACGTAAAGTAATTAGGAAATATGATTATTTGCTACTACTAATTAATCTTATTGAACGTGGTTTTTACCATTAAAAATATATAATGTACCTTATCGTGTAACTGTCCAAATAGGAAAGATAAGTAGACTTCGGGTGTACTTAATTCACCAAATGTAAGAAGTGTTTCTGTGGAAATCTTTTAGATATAAATCTGTGGTATTAAATCTTCGCCGTTCTTTGTTTTGTATTAACACAATAAAGTCATTACCGATCTATTCTTTTCATATTTTACTTTTGAACAAAAATTTAGGTCCTGTAATTGAATTCATTTATAGTAAACAGAAATAGCTAAAATCAGTTTATATAATGCTTCTTACATTATTACAATAATTAAATAATATTTTTCAACGATTATATTAAAAAAATTATGTTAATAAATTTATTATACTAGTTACATATCCAGTTTAATGTTTTTTTTTTAAATCATAATACTGCGTCTTACTCAATAAGGTATTTATACAATTTTACTTTGTAACTGTAATAAAAAAAGTAAATCAATTTAGAATTCGGGTAGAAGTGTTTTACGCAGTCAACTTTTTACTATGTTAGACTTAATAAATAGTTAATACATTCTAAGGAATACACAAAATAAACAGTTTTACAAAAATAATAAAAGTAGTTAAAGGCTAGCCCGTACTAAATATTAAGAGTGAATTTTAACTAGATGAATCTAATCTTTACAGGCAGTATCAGTAGCATAAGGCAATATTAAAAGGATCCATCACGAAAGCTTTGTGGTGACACCCTTTATTCGCTTAATTAGACAGTTATTGTCACCACCCCCGGACTGGTGCTGCACAGTTTTAGATTTAATTTGACTTAAACACAGCTGTCAATTTTTAAACTTACCAAAACATTGTAACCGCAATCGAAACTCTTCCATAGAAAAAGAACATGCATTTTTGTTATGAAATATATTAATTACCTGTATCATGTTACAGGTAATAATTTTATTCAAGTTAATACATGACTACTGTTGCTTGTTATTAGTAACATTTTTAGTCATCTTTAGAAGTAATTTGCGGAAGGTCTCTGTTGCCGAAGATCGTTTAGGTAAGCACCACCGCAGATTTTTTCTGCTGCCTAACAGTAGTGTCCAAACACTACTGTGTTCCAGCTTTAAAGTCGCTGTAGCTAGTAAAAATACTGGGGTAACAAGACTTAGTTAATATCGTGCCTAAAGGCGAGTACAAATTGGTGCTGTGGCTATCATACCAACTAGCATCATATCGTTGTAGAAAGTCACTATTTAGTGAATGTCCTAATCATATTGTCCTATGTGGAATAAAATTGTCACGTAATCAAATATGACAACTCCAAAATAAATATTAATAAAACAGTTTGCAAAGCTACAGTGCTTATTTATATAATAAGGACTAATAATACTTTATATTCAAACAAATCTGCGAAAATTTTTAATAAAGTTAACTTGTATTTCAATATACACCAGTAGAGTCATAGACATAGTTTAGGATTAGAGGAAAATCCGCGCATGGGTTACCCTACGAGGGTGGAGAACTTACTACATTTGGATTCAAATTAGCGCCGGAAGCGTTAGTAACATTCGAAAGAGTAATAATTTTATGTTTCGTTAACTGTTATAGATTCGTTGGTAATTGTAACATGTTTAGAACTCATAGTTTTACATCAACACATCCAAACTGGAAACACAAACACGAATTTTTAATGTCTGTATTTTTAATCCCATCTTGAATGGGTTAGTCTAAATCGCGTGCAAGAAATTTATGAAAATTTTAGTGTTTTAGGAAATAGATACGTAAAATTATATTCTATTTATAACTTCAGCGTATGTTTAATATGCAGTTTTAAATTTAACTTCATAAACTACGTACCTATTACTTTGAACCGCACAAAGTACAATAGTAGCTTAGGATTTTTATATTTTAAGACGAGCAGCATTTTCAACTGTTGCTAAAATGTTTGCCCATAATAATGTGGTGCTAGATAAGATAATAAACATTGTATCATATTGCGCACATCATGTTGAAACACAAGATGTTAAGTTTCACTTCCTCACAAATTTCACTGAATTCAATGTCCTTTAATCAGGATTACAGTAAAATTGAAACACTATCGTTTGTTGGTTAAAATGCTGCTGTGGATGGACTATGGCACCAATAACATACCACCCAGTAAAAACTTGAATTTTAGACTTTACTTTTAAATTCGCAGCAATGTTTTGGCTCGCACCACACAACAATATCGCAGGGGTGAATGCGACACGACAATCAAAATGTAATGGCGGTTTTAATAATGTAGACGATTTATAAAGATAAGTCCGTTAGAGTAAATATTAAATTTGTTAGCGATACTTGGAGATTAAGTGGGACGTCCGCTCGTGCTTATTGGTGCTGGGGAAAGCTCGCAGTTGATTATTATATATGGATATAAACTTATGTCCATGCCACGGTTATTGTTTATATAAACCTAGGGGATAAAATGTTTTTATTGGTGAACATTCATATCCAAAGATTAATGTATTACATATCAGGGTATAAGAAAACTGTAAATTTTAAAGAGAGAGCATCGACAACAACGAAAGTATTTCTTAGTATAATTTATTCTTATAACGTACCTGCAACGGTGTTTATTTGGTTTTGTAGATATCTGCACAGACATTTGTTGCTTTTATTTCCAAAAATCTTATCTCTCCTACCACATGTATGCTGATATTTTACAAATATACGTGCAAGCAGTTTCCACTAATCTTTCAGCTGTCATAAAACATATAAATAAGAATCATGTACATATCTCTCAATAGCACACAGCAAATACTACTAAAGTAAATCCCGCTAAATGTCAAGTCTTATCGGCACTCCAAAATTACCCGGATGATGAGGAATAACTCTTAAATCCAAACCTATTCGAAGACAAAAATTTTATGTAAGAATTAGCGAATGATATTATGAATACATTTTTCAGAGATCGTAATGAAAACGAACACATTAAACATTTTTTATTCTTTATATTATAGTCCTACATTTTAACAAAACTTCTTACTGAAATTATATATAAAGAAGTAGAAGCAATAAGAATAAGTAAAGCAACACATAAGTGAATTGCGGGAGGTGTACATAAATCTTCGCATATTGCCTAGCGGAGTAGCGAGCCTGTGAGAGAAACAGCTAACCCTTGGCTGCCTCGTTATTGAGCTCTCACTCCTATTGTTTCCGTCCTTATTACACCTGTGAGAGAATCCGATAACATAACATAAAGCCTTCTCTTTCCAATTTCAATTTACTCGAGACGGATTTCAGGGCTTTATAAGATCAGACGTAGTACACGTTCAAAGTGCAGAAGATTCTAAGAATGCTGATCCTAAAAAAATCTAAACATTTCTCCATTTATCTATTGTTTAGTTATTTTAAACTGGATTAATGCTTTTATGGTATTCGTTTCCTGCAAACCTGTCGGTGTGTTGAGAATTTTAGGATGAATACAGAAAACTTACGGAATATTATAAATTATACATTACATATATATTACAAACGCTCCGAATAAACAAGACTACATATACAGAATATCATAACTCTTGGTTGCAATGTTTTCTTTACGACAAAGCGACGATGACTTTGCTTTAATAAAAAAACATTCTTCGTAATTTTGCATGTACTGTATAGACTACTGCTATGACGGCAACCATTTTGTTTTCTTCTATCAACTCTGTCCTTTCCTACCAACTTACGAAGCTGACTGTTTCTATTTAGTGTCAATGTTACATTATCGTCACATTTATAGTAAGCTTATTTTAAGTCCATAACGATAATTAAACGGCGAATTCCGATCTGCAACTTAGATTGTTTAATCAGCTACTAAAACTTTTTAGCTTGCTGATTTCAGAAATTAAAATAACAATTAAACCCTCAATACTAAAGTTAATACAGCAAAATAAGTTGATGAGTTCTAATAAAAATATGTTTTTTAAAAATTCCAGTTAAGCCATACTAAGATATTATAAATTGTGACAAAAATAATTCTGAATACTTCGAAAAGGCGTGGGAGCCATTATTCGTTGTGGGCGTAATGTTCATTGCCGTATCCTTGTGCCGTGAATTGTAGTCGTAATAAAGGTTCACCTTAGTAATAGATAAGTAGGTCTGTACCTATTGTACTAACGGCTTGTGCTTGAAAATATACATCAGGTCGTTACAATGCAGTTGATTTACATATGAGATATTCAATTGAAGAGAAATTAGGAAAATATAGGTCGCATTTTACACTGATTTTCTTATATCTGAATTGTAGGTCGATTTAGTTACCAAACTAGTGGAGACCGCCTAGGTAAGTACTAGCACCAATTTATACTACCAAAAATTATTGCTAGCTGGTTAAATTATTAGGGCAGCGAGATAACAAGACTAAAACTTTATACTCTAAGCGACGGACGCAATGTAGTGCTGTATGAATATCTTAACATTGTTATGGACAGGTGTCACCTACCATCGGTTGTACATAGATTCGTCGTATAAAGAGAGGAAACCCTGTCTTTTTTTATAGTCCTGGGAATCTTTAAGAGAAGAGCGAATAGGCTTCTTCTAGACTAGCTCGCTTTACCATCAAAGACTGCATCGCCACTTACCACTATTTGGGATCGTAGTTAAGCGCTAGTCTATACATAATAAAAAAAATCCTGTCTTCCGCTTTATTGTATAAAAACTCTCGTTAGGATACATGGCGGCCAGAAACCCGTTAATTTTAATGAGAAATATTTACCACATTGGCAATAATAAACAATGTTTAACTAAATTCTAATTTATATTTGCAACCCTTTTTATGTCTGTGTGTCTCATTTAAGGCACAAAAACAGCTACAAGGCGTTATAGTTTGAATAGGTTCCAATAATATACAAAGACTTATATAATTTTATAAGTCTTAGATTAAAATTACTTTTATTTTTAACTTCTTGTTGTCAATGGTCTTCACGAAATTTATTCCAAAATAGAAAAAATTTAAATGTCTATAATAAAATTTTGTAGTATTTTCTAACGTATTTGAGTACAGTGGGTACGTAAAGCGAGTGTGCGGTCGCCATTCACGCAGCATCTCTCATTGTACCTTTTGTCCATCTCTCAGTCACGGCCCAAACATGCATTCTCTATGGGCGTTTGAAAAAAAATCAATGTTTACCTTTATACTCGAGCACATATTTTTATACAAAGTGTGCTTTCATAATGAGAACCGTTTACAGTATTACGCCTGTTCACAATACCCCAGTGGGCACGAATCGAAGGTGCGCTGATAAATGGACGCATCTATAGTTAATTTTTACAGAGACCGACGAAAGTACTGCCACTCAAATTACAACAGTTAGAGAACGCAACGTTTTAAATTTAGATACAACGAATCGTTCAGTGAAAATGGAGCGTAGCATTGAAATATCAGAGTTTTCATCTCGTTTGTATCTAAGCCCGGTGTAAGTTAAAAATAGATTGACCGTCAAATAATGAGAGCAGCGCGCGTAGAAGCGAAGGTCGAAGAAATGTTGGCGCCGATCTCCCTCTGCTTACTGGCATGATTCTAACTCTATTGCAACTTTATATATTATATCATAATTTATTTTTTATCGCACTTATTAATTTTCGTTGAAGTTTAGCACTATTTATTGAATTTAAGTATGATGTCTATAGTCCAAAAATATATGATAATTATATCGTTTTTTTTTATCAGATCAAGGCGGAATAGATGTCGAAGCACATAACATTTGTAAGTTTTACAAAAGTAAAAACTTAACAAAATATATTAGTAGATGTTTGCTTTAAAATTGTGACGTATTGAAACGACATTCACTATAACTATAATAACATATATTTTCATGATCATCTAAGTCACTGTTGTTTTCCTTTGGACCAATGACTATCAATTATTAGGGCCACCTTTTAAATATTTAAATAATTCTCAGGTAATATAAAAGTTAATAATATGACAGACAGATCAGGGGGCAGTATAATAAAACTGAAAAGGATAATTTTTTTAACTGTTAATGAAATTGAAAGACTAATAAGATTTAAATAGGTAATTAAAGTACTCCGTACTTTCGGCCCGCTGTAGAATATCAAGTGTGGCTACTCTACGTGGCCTCATTGGGTGGTCGCCACACTTCATTCAACGCCTCGCATTGTCGCTTGGATCTGTGTAAACAGACCAGCATTGTAAGATTAAAGATGTATTCACCAACCGGACATTTCCGAACGGATGTTACGGGAATTGGTCAGTCCTTATTGCGGTACGAATAAAGAAAGTCTTAAAAAAGGGAGAACTGGAAAAAGATAGATTATTTTTAAAATAACATAACCACAAGTGTCTTAATTTTATTTACATCTACAACATGTCCTGAATACTGCTTGTTATCAATATGATTCTAGTTATGAAGCAAGTTAATGTTTTATCATGACTATCGACGCCATGACTCAAGATATTACTTGTATATTACATACACACACATATATGTATATTACTTCACACGTATGACTTTGAGCGGAAAGTAAATACTAAGCATGCTTATTATTATACCCATTGACAAAAAATCTGTAAGGATTCGACCATGTAGTTAGAGCTTTTAAAATTATCGGTGGTTACATTGACTTGAAAATAAACTTACCAGCACTTTTAAATAATCATCCTTTCCGACACATGTGGCGCTTTGTCCTTATCTGTTGAGCCTTAGGAATAGAAAAGAAACAATAAGCGTTAAAATCGTCACTTCATAAACAATAATAACTGTTCGGTCCAGGCGTGGGAATCCAGTCTCTGCAACATTCATTTCCGGGACCTACCTGATGATTTTTTGCGGAAAGTTATATAACACTTGTCTAACTAAATAGATGTTCATTGAGTACGCTTTAGAGTATCTCCATATTTTTTTTTACAAAGTATAATGGGTAAAGCACAAGCTCTTGTTTCAATGTTATTGAAATCGAAAATGTTTCTATTGAATTTCGTTAAGAGGTAAATTTTTATTTCCCACAGAATCGTCCTTGCTAATTCTACTGGCCTTATCGTTGTTGTAGTGGGACTTGTAACTATTAAATTATGTAAACTAAGAAGCTTTATACCAACGCATATTTTTCTATAATTTTAGAATTGTCTCTTGCATGTTATGTAGGCAAGGTAAAATCTTCACGCATACCCCCAGTTTCAAACGATAACGATACATGTTTCTAATTATAATATTCGAGTCTTGATCGATTTTTCAATACTCGGCCTTTTGGCACAAGTTAGACACTCAAACAAGATGCATATATGTACCCAGTCATTTGTAAGTCCTGTCATAATATCCAGACTTGGGCCTGGCCTGCGACAACGAACATTCTGACGTTCGGAGTTCTGGGTAGTTCCCCGACACTCAGCGAATCATATTCACGATTATCCGCCTCTAAGGCTAAATTGGATGTACTTTTACTTACATATTTTTCTTTATTCGTCTACATATTTTTCAACGGCATACTTACGATCAGGTTTGGTGTCCATACCATAAATCTTAATAGGTTCCTCGACCTGTAGGTCTCAGTCTGCCTACTTCTGCAGCAGTTTCTTAGGTATACCATTGATAGGCATATTATTTAGCTGGTCACGGAGAAATCTGCTACAACGACGAGTGTCTCCTCTAAGAAACTTTATCAAGAAATATAATCATTATTAATTAAAACCTAGTGGTTCAAAAAATTCTAAATATTTAAAAAAAAACAGACAACAAAAGAAGCGTCAGCGCCTACCTGCGAAGTTGTAGTTCATCATAGTATGGAGAGTTGTAAATTTTTATGAATGGCCACAGAACATGAATGGACCAACTCGTAGCCAGACTTCCGTCTATCGCATGAAACGGATTCAATCAATTTCACGCTCAACGCCGTTGCATAAAACCAAAAATTTGAACATGCATGATACCGTGAAAATACTACTAAATAGTCTAAATTTCGCACATACTAACAACCCCCTAACGATTTATACGAGAAACAAATTATATGAATGGACGCCTCCGGAGAATATAGTTGAATACGAACCGCGGCTTTACATTATTTGGTTTATTTAACTAAACAGAATGTCACTTTGGATTACAAATACATTGTTGGTAGACCCCTAACATGTATTACAGCCATTTTATTTCATTTGATCGACGCCTTAGCTGTTTGTTATTTTAGAAGTGGTATACTTCGGTATGTATTTCATGAACTCTATTTCCACGGCTTTACCTTGCTGTGTTATTCTTAGTACTGTGAAGTCACTGTGCAAAGTATTTCAGTTATCTTAAAATTCACAAAAAATGTTTCCATTAACAATAATTTTAATGGAATGAATTTCGTATTTTTTTACTGGGAAAATATAATGTATTATCATAACTTTATCATTAGATTTTATAAAACTGTTATAATATCTAATAATTTATTAATTTCAAGCAATCCTGATGAATAATAAATATGTATACATATATTTATTTTACAGGGGATTTCATAATCATAGGGTAAAACTGGTTATTAATTGTACGTTATAGGTAGCGAAATAGGTTTTAATCGTCTTGACCATCTATTAGGTATCAATAATAGCGATAAATTTTATCAAACAATACAAATAGATAGACGTTAAATCATTGCTATCAATATTGTTTATTATCTTTAAATATTGTAAAAGTACTTCACAGTAAAGATACAATCAGTTCGCCTTATCGAAATTATGTCTTCGCACGATTAATCAAGAAAATGTTTTAAATGCATAAATAACCTAAGTATTATATAAATTTTCAGTACGCTTTTTAAACCGATTGTTTTATATTCTCTGATATAAATATTCATATTAAGTTTATCATTTTCATTCGCATAGAGATAGTAAAACAAAATGTTTGAAATGGTATGATGAAACAAATATAGAAATGAATTAAGCATAAAATGCGATATTTAAAATAAGTAGCAGTATATACAAAATAAAAGAAACAAAAATAGTGGATAACAAGATGCGTCTGGTAATTTTCTTATAAACATACTTCAATCTGTAGCAGGCGACACTGAGTCTGTAGTGTATTGCATCTTACAAATTCCTCTTACGACTTTGTAGCACAAAATCTTTAAAGGCGCGAGGCCTTGACGTGGGTCCCCTTTCCGGTGTCGAGACGCATAAAGAAACCAATTATAAGAATTAGAAACGCCGTTGTCCTCTAAAAGGCACTTCGGCTTCCGATTTTTCAAAGAGTCAAACATGAATGACATAAAAGATTACCATAATTTAAATTCTTAAAAATATTTCAGAATGCTTATAACGACACATAGTTTTTTTAATAGGAAACGATCGCGTTTATTTGCGCCTAATATACTAAGATTTGCTAATAAATAGATTTAACAGATTCTCCAAAATGTTCACACCAAAACTTTCGACTGAAGTACAAGCGATTAGATTAATATAGCCTTTAAAAAATCTATATTAATAACAAAGTTTCATTCTCGCAAATAGATAGCAGAGGTTTTGTTAAAGAAACTTTTTGTTGTTCCAAAGTCCGACGTGTGCTTTTGTCAGCAGGCAGGGACCCCCCGCTGTAATCTAATTCCGGCCTTCATCCTCTAATCTATCATGGTCATTTCGACTAACTACTTGTGTGTTGTGTTTTTTTACTTATTTTAGATTTACGTTTATAAGTATCGATTTTTTTCTACAGCATCAATTTCAAAGCCTTATCTTTTGCTTTTGAATAAACATTCAGCTATTATTTTAAATAATTTAATACTTTATATAACAAATGTATGTAATCACTAAAAATAACAATTACACAAAAAAAAACTATTTTAAATTCTCTTAAAAAGAGAAGATATTCTAGAATATGAAAAATTAGGTAATTAATTTTTATGCACATGGTATGTACAATAATTGTGATCAAACATCTGTAATTAAATGCATACAACAGCCGTTTCTGGAAAATCATTAAAAAACAAATGTACCGAAACTTCCTATAGTTTTAGACATGTCTAAATAATTAAAAATGTTATTTTAATGTTATTTTTATAAATAATTACTGTTTTTAAATGATTGTCGTATCTAGAAAATTACAATCTAATACTTAACCAGCACTCATCATTGAGGCATCAGCTGCACGGTTGGTGCGCGCTTCGATAACAGTAATTAATCATATGGCAACAAACCAAATGACCATTAGGAGTAACGCTGATTCACTGCCGACGCGGTGGTCGCAGGAAGACATCATAAAAGCTTCATATTCAACGGACATCTTGCTGCTTAAATATTGCCCCTTGATTCGTTTAGCTTTTACGTGAGATTCAGTTAAAAACATAGGCAACATAGAACAGGTTACTGACATTTTTAGATTTATCATTATTAAGGTAAATCAATAGTTTTTTAAAATAATCAAAAATTGTAAGTTTGTTCACTTTAGTCCTAAGATTTGATTTCTGTTCATATTACTCACTTCTCACATTTTGTCCTATATTAATATTGTTTAACAATCTTTAACCAAAATTAACCTAAAAAGATTAATATCACGGTTGTTAACTTAGACTTCACTACGAATTTCTTACGATAACTGTTTTACTTTAAAATTTATTACATGTTTGAGAAAACGCTGAGGTATATATAACCGGTTAACAACTTAATTTCAGCTGTTATAGCATCTGCTTCTCTAGGCCACTTTTAAGAGCGCATTGCTGGTTGGTGGTCATTTTGATTGTTGATCAGTGACTCATTAATCTGCTCTCTGACAGCTCTTTCACAACAATCAGCGGGACGCAATTATTGCCAACCGAATCGGAAGTGCGTCTATATTGACGACTCTATTTGCTACTTCCTTTCTGGAACTACTGGGAAATAAGTGCGACGATAACCAAAGATTTAGATGAATTCATTGTAACCCATAAATACAATAGCATTTATTCTGTGTGGTCAAACATTTAATGTTAACAATCTGGTCCATAGATCACGACAGAGAGCAGCAAAACGATAAATCGCTCGAATTGAATTAAAAAAAAATTAGCGTGGCGATTTTATTCGAATATATAATTTATCTTATACTTTGTCAAATTACAAATAATTCTATTAAATTTCGATCTTGATTTAAAAACTACGAAGGGCTTTACATAAATAAGTACTGTTACCCATATTTATCATATAACCGACTAATTTAAAATGTAACGAAATGGGATTTTAAAACAGTATTATAAACAAAAACAAGTTCTATATAACACGTACAAATAGATATTATTAAAGTTTTAGTAACTATTTCGTTCCCGTGTCGAACTGGAAACTTTTAAATTGGACGTTAAAGTGACTTGTAATAAACGCGCATCGCTTGTGTCTATATCGATTTTCTGATTTAGCTTCCCCCAGTAGATAACGGCGACGCTCAGGTAAACATACAACCTCCATATAAATACCATAACTTCTATCAAAACGTTACCTGACCGCTTTATTAACTCGCCCGGGAGTATTTCTGCGTAATAAGTATTTGTTTGTGATGTATACGTGTATACAATTATATTTAATAAGAAATGAATGTTCCCCTTTCAAGCATATTTCCTTAACGATTTAAGACAAGATGCTTCTTTAAATGTGAACTACCCTAAAGTATTACTTTACTCCTCTTTGACTACAAAACTGCTAACAAAGTAGTTTTGCAAATAGGCTAGTGAGTTGTTATACATAAGTTTGACAAGCTGTTCTTACATATGTATTTTTTCCAAACATCTTGGTCGTCATATTTTACTGATGTTTTGTCTTAAAAACTAACAATACATATTTCTTAAGTTATAATATCACTAAAAATATAATTTATATCTCTCGCAGCAATCGATTAAATAATACAAACAATAGTATAGCCGATAAAAAACACCAATAAAATAAAGTGTAGCATTAATAAAGATATACGACGGCACACTGCAGAGTTTCCTTTGATTGGACGGCGATTTATTGTGCGGAAATGCCGTTACTCGGTAATATTTCCGCTCCGCGGTGTTCATTTTCCCTTTTTTTACCGAAAAAAAAGGGCGCGTGACGTCTTAATTCAACTTATTCGGACTCAGGCGAGCCCCTCGTCTTTATAAGCCATAGCCTAAACTTACGCATATACGATAGTGACTAGACGGGACAGTATAGTAAACAGTTTCATACAGTCTTATATTACCTATTGAATGGACGGGAATGTTTTAACACGGCGGGGGATCGTCGAGATATTTTGTTTAATCTAGTTTGTAAATTTTTAGGTACTGGAAGGCATTCGAAAAAAATGGAAGATAACGAATCGATCGAAAACATTACCTTTTTATTTTTTAGACATCGTCTCAAAATTGCTATATAAGTATATTTAATAGTTTACTAATTAAGACTCATATTTTGTATAAAAAAATGTTATTAGTAAAAAATAGCATGTGTAAGATAGGTCAAATATAGAATAAGGACGTATTGCGTATTACTATGTTATCATAATTTTCTATACAGAACTTGTCATATATTATATTTGATATACTTACTGGATACATCACTTATAAGAAAATCACCAGCTAACACAATCGATAAGACAAATGGTTACAAAACTGGCGCGCCCCACGGAACCGGGACGTAACCCCAAACTGCTCGCATCCGACGCCGATGATATATACGAGGGTATTTCCTGACACCGGCCAGTAGCTACTTGATTTAGCGGAAAGTCAGATAAAACCTAATGCGAACAACAAAAAATATATCACAATACCAACGCCATAAATATGACGTCCTGTCGTAAACCTTTATGCCTGTGCGTCGTAGCTGCCACATGAAAAATGGCTGCTGTGATACAAATAGAAAAACTAAAACATATTTCTGCAAACGACTGAATAGTAGCGCTGTTTTCGCTGCGTATAGCGTTAAAGCTTATGGATCATAAACTTTCGGTCTTAATTCATATGTTTTAACTAAACCAAGTATACTTCATTTATACATATATATAATACATAAAAGCGCTGTTATTTCTTTTCTCTACATTTGTTTAAATACTGGTCCTTAACTTTACATGATGTTAAATCACAATGACGCCGTGAGTGGTGATAAAACATGTGTTAAAGCTGGAACAGAGCAACTCTGTTATAGCAGCAGATTTGTGTAACGCTATCAACTTCACACCATGTAACCTCAAATTCGAACGACAGACCTCCGTGTTATAAGGAAAGAAAGACAAGGTAGTCAGACCATATTACGTTACCAGCACTTGTCAACACTAATCTAGTGTCGCGATGAACGTTTAAATTCTCAAACAACTGTTAACTGTCTGAGTTAAGTGTTTTAAAGGTATATAGGAAAAGCTTTTTAAGTATTGCTTTTCGTTACAAAAACCCTATGAATAATGTTCGTGCATTTCCATGACGTGTTTATTAGAAGAGCAATAAATCGGTTGAGCCTCGACGGCGGTGCAGGGTTAGCCGCAAAATGGTGCGAACGCGTGCCGACTGAGCTCTTACAATGTACTTCAGATCCCTTAACAATATTTGATGACTTTGATTTACTTTGGGATTGTGTTCAGACGTTAATATTAACTTAATCCGATTTACTATATTAACTCGATAGGAACGGAGATTTCCAGAGAGAACATTAGTGTTCATTTTCAAATTATTTTTAGCTACGGTCTATTCACTATCAGAAGATTGACAGTTGCTTAAATATACACTAATATCTTTGTCTGTTAACAATAAATAAAAAAAAGCAAAATGAAGTGTTTTATAAGTACTTACATAAAATCACAAGCGAAACGTTGAGAGAGCAAGATACTCTAATAACGTAGAAGATGAACATCAGGACCCGTTATCGCGTTTCAACTCGACTGCGCCCACTGACCGCCGCTCGTCCATCATAACGATATTGCGCTTACATCAACAATATTGTGTTTCATGCGCCCTTTCCATCTATCCATTATCCAATATTACACCCTATCACCTCCACATCGGACTGTGGCTTCCTGCAGGATGCACTGAATCGTTATAAACACGGTAGTTGCCTAGGCATCGATGTTATTTTTTTTTTAAATAACTGCTCTGTAACCACATTTTTGATTAGTTTTTTTCTTAAATTTATTATTGCTATAGAAATTTAAGAAACTATTTAAAATTTAACCTCGATGAATATTTTGGTCATTACTCCTAATAATTGGTTTGTCTATATGTAAATAGTATAAATTCCAACTTCCTCTAGACAGAGATGCACCTTAAGGAGAAGAAAATTAACATCTATAAGAAACAGAGATTTTTACGTGCGTAGCAAATCACTGATTTATAACTTGATTGAGATTTTAAAAATTATATAATATCGGTAGCTATGATTCCGATTGGTTGTTGCTGGTACTCTTGAATACCTTTTCACCGATCAAGGATCCCATAGAGGTGCGACGTTCACGCATATGTCAGCACCCGAATAGCTGTATTTGTATCGAGCTAATCGGCTTAACCGCTCGCTTCGACAGTCGCTCCTTTCTGTCGGCCCTTTTACATCTACAGAATCGAAGGCGTTTTGAGAATTCATCGAAATTAATTCTCAGTTTGTTTGCCTATTGTCGAACTACCAACGACTCCGTCCTTTGTTGGAAGGTTATTATTTATTTAATAAACGGCGACATGGCTTTGTTGAATCTGTTTTCGATCAATCCGAGAAGGCGTTAGCTTATTGTGATTTCAGAAGTTTTTTTTGGTTAATGTACACTTACAAATGATTCTGGGTGTGAAGCGAGCAAGCGATTCGCTGATATATTTTTCCATTTTTTAAAGATGTTTCCGTAGTTTCAAACCTGGAGAAGGAACAAACAAAGTGTATTTAAGTTTACTGAGTTCATTTTAGGGTAAGAGATTTTTTTCATCTTATAATGAAACTTAAAATAATCGGTTCTTTCTTGGTATTAATATTTTTATGTTTTATTTCTAGGTACAGAGGCTATTTGTAATCTAAAAGGGTACCGCTTCCAATAAAGTAGAACAGGTGTAAAGAAGAATGTGGATGCGGCCAGCAAACACGGAGTAATCGGGTCGCAAGCTATCGCAGTAGGCAGCACGATTAGATAAACCTCGGGTCCGGCAAATATTTAACTAACAAACAGAGCACGATCACGGCATACACCTCTGACGACATTTAGATATATATATGTACGATACGTTTAGCGAAAACAACCGTGTAACTGAGGGGATAATGGTCAACACCTTCGTTTACTCGCATTACAGATTTTAAGACACTTGATTATTTGCTATATTTCTGTTTTTTATATATTTCTGGTTAGCAGAATGAACATTGGTAATAAGTAATATACATTACAATTTAAACACAGCATGAATAATTAGCCGAAGACAAGTGTTCTTGAATTTATTTTACCTTGTCGTCTAAACCAGTGAATCCTTGTAAAGGCATTAACTCAATAAAAACAAATTACTCCGCCATCAATACACATTTTTTTAATACAATATCAAAGGTTATAAATAGTCAACACAAGTTTTACACGAACAAATTTATGCATTTTTTAATATAATCGTAGTCATGTTGGTTATATAATAATGATCAAGTATGTATTGTACTGATGGTAGGTTTCTGTTGCCGGAGACCGTCTAGGTACCTCAGCAGCACATATTTCAGCCGCCAAACAGTAATGTGCGAACAATACTGTGTCCCGGTTAGAAGAATGCTATAAGCTAGTGAAATTACAGGAATAACGAGACTTAACCTTATGTCTCAAGGCGACGAGTGCAATGTGGTGCAGTGTATAGCATCTTAACTAGCGCCACGTTGTTATGGGCAAGTGTATCACTTACCACCAGGTGAACGTCTCGCACATCACGTAGCCTCGTCAAATAAAAAAAATTATACGTCACCTACACAAACCATATTTTCTTTTTGTCTTTGTAAATTACGCATAAATTTTACAGAATACATATAATATTTCGTATTGTATATAATGCGTAATATTTTACAACAGTGATCCTTTTAAATCATATAACCGAGGCAACAATCAGTGACGTGCGGATTTCATTATAGGCAAACGAAGCGTTATCTCAAGGAAAGCTTTATCGGTTATCGCGACCGATTCTGGTGTATAAATACTGTCATCGCTGGTATTAAATGTAAAATGTTGTGACAGGTTATAATATAACATAATAGACACATCAAAAAAGTCTAAGCAACATGCATAATATTACAAATTTACCATTTAGAATAATTAATTTTTAAGGCTTTACTCACTCAAAGTGCGTAGGTATGTGACCATTTTGTTATTGATGACATACTCAGTGGTTGTAAAAAAAAAATATTTCGATTATGTTTTGTTTTTTCATAAAAATCAATGAAAGGGAATTTGTTTGAATTTAAGTGCGTTTTTATTGCTACGTTTAGTCTTGATTTTATAATTTTACCAACCATTTAAATGAAATTAGTGACAAAATTGAATTGTTAGGTTTTCTTTACGTCATGGAGCGACATCATATGACGACAAATGAAATGCAAAGAGCTGTACGACGTACGAGTCGATTTCGCACAGTTTGGGGACTTACATCAACACCACTTGAATTTTGTAGCATCAAACTTACCTCTCGAGCGGTTAACAGCGGCTGGCGTCTTGCAATCAATTGTATGTACCAGTCTCGCCGAGTGGTTGTACTCCTTTTACGGCCTGAATGCTGTTTGATGAGTTCCCTTGTATTATTGTAGCGCTGCCAAAGACAAAAAATAACACTTCTATGAATGCCAAAATGCCGAGATACCTGAGATTGATTACTTCCCACTTGGAACATCCCTACAGCTCTTTGCATTTCATTTGTCGTCATATGCTGTCGCTCCATGACGTAAAGAATACCTAACAATTCAATTTTGTCACTTACTTCATTTAAATGGTTGGTAAAATTATAAAATCAAGACTAAACGTAGCAATAAAAACGCACTTAAATTCAAACAAAGTCCCTTTCATTTAATTTTATGAAAAAAACAAAACATAATCGAAATATTTTTTTTTTACAACCGCTGAGTATGTCATCAATAACAAAATGGTCACATACCTACGCACTTTGAGTGAGTAAAGCCTTAAAAATTAATTATTCTAAATGGTAAATTTGTAATATCATGCATGTTGCTTAGACTTTTTTGATGTGTGTACATAAGCCTTAATTTCACATGCGTTTGCTTCATATGCGATTATGACACGATATTTTATTGAGAACCGAATCCTGCCCGAAATGTAAACGCATACATTATCTTTCCAAAAGAATAAAACAAATCATTTTTTTAGTAATCCTCAAGATCACAAGGCAGTAACTTGCAAAGACTCGACATGACGAAATCTGTTGCTCAGTATCTTTAACCTTGGGTGCTGGTAATAAGTAATATCAACACGAAGAAATCCGTAAAATTTTGACACATTAAATGTTTTTATTCGCGTAAATAAAAGTAATCAATTAGAAATAGTATTTATTGTATTTTAGTTATTCACTTTCATTTAAAAATCAAACCTTTTAAAATATTTAAACTGTCGAGGGCGACGTGCAGAAAACGTTAATGTTTGATGGTATTATACTATAAAAAACTAACTTCAATCTCTTATAACAGTGGTTAATATCAAATTACTATAGACCGCCTACAAATGTCGGACGATTAATGTTAAATTCATTGTGTTAAGTTTGATTTGTCAATATCTTCTACTACGTTATCTTTTGCCTCAAAGTAATAGGGAAAACATTATTATGTAACTTCGGTTAACTAGTCCTTAAGCATAGAGGTATAATAAAAATAAATCTAAAAAGTGAAAATAAAAATACAAAAATAAACTTTTTTTTTACATTTTAGGAATTATTACGCGGATGTGAGTGAAAAGGAAACTTCTTTTTTCAATAATCACATGATAATTTATTTCTTTAATTTAATTTTACATAATGCTGACTTTTACATTTACTACAATAGTGTGAATCTCTATGGTTACAACAGGCTTCACACATTGCAATACTATATTTTGGTAACTAAATTCATCGAAACTATTATTTACAAAATATACATTATCTAATACAGATTTTACTACAAAATAGGTAAATCTATATAAACGTTTGGAATATACATAAATAATTATTGACTAAGCTGGTATATTCGACTATAATACTGAGCCTTATATCTAAATATTGCATTCTGATAAAATCTGGTCAATTCTCATAACTTTAAGTCTTAAATAATATAAAATTATTATAAACTTTTTACACGAATTTACAAGTTATATATATTGGAATGTATTTAACCGTACGTATAACACTATAATATAATGTATCGCGAATATCCATGCTAAACACAGTCCGCTATTTTGTACAAAGCAATGACTCTGTTACTGGCAAACGTTGACCAATTATAGCAAAAACCCACATTTATTAAATTAACGCTAGTAGTAAATACGATTTGATAGAAAAGAACTCGCAAAATAACAAATTGTGAAGATCTTCTTTTTTTCTGTAAAAATGTTTTACAACCGCAAAGACATAATAGGAACTGTACACACCTTGATATAACTACAAAATAATAATACTTTTCAATTTCCTTTCTATTCGGGGTGTTTGTTAGTGGTAACTCTCAAATTAATTCGTCCGAATTTTTAACTACACACTACTAACTATTTCTAAACTATGTTTTAAAACAGGGATGTGAGTTGTACAAAAAATCTTTACCAATTTTTTTAATCCGAAAATTGTAACTTAAATAAAAAAGTATATCTATATCACCTAAATCAAAGCCACAAAGCTTTTACCTGACGACTAGGAAATCACTGATTTAATTTTCATTATCACCACCAGCAACCGTTCGGCTGCGATCCGTGGCCGACGGGCGGTTGATGGTGCATCGGCTGATACGGTGGTAAAGACATACCTAATGGAGGCAGACCGTCAGGCTTCCCTAAACATGGTCTACCGTCCTTGACGAGGACAGGCACCGCTACACGTCGAGGCGAATTCAAACTACCGATGTTCAAATCGTGTGCACCTTTCTCTTGGACCGCCCTCTTCGTCTTATACCTGTGGTTCTGGAACCAAATCTTCACTTGCGTAGGTGTCAGCCGTATTAAACTCGCTAAATGTTCCCGTTCAGGGGCCGACAAGTACCTCTGCTGACGAAAACGTCTTTCCAGCTCGTAAGTCTGAGCTTTGGAGAAGAGTACGCGCCTCTTCCGCTTCTTATGGGCGAGGTTCGGGTCGCTGCTGTTGTTGGATGGTTGGTCGTGTTCGTGATCGTCGGAGTGATCCAAGTCATCGTTGTCGTGGTCCTGGTCCTGATCATGCCGCGGGTCAGTCACCGCGGGTGAGGAAGCTGATACGCCAACGTACGATAGTTCAGAAGCACGGGAAGTACTGTCCGGACTAGCTTGCTGACCAACTCCACCTATTAACAAGTAGAAATTACTAATTAATATTGTTTTTATATTGAATACAATGTAAGAATCTTTCTACTGCGTCTTTTTAAATTGTAATAAATGCATTTTTTACCAAAATTATTTATATTGGAAAATAAATCGCTTTATCATTACAAGCTTTGAGAGCTTAGAAATATTAAAACTTTGAGAATTTATTAAAAGAAGAATGAATAACAATAAATATTATTCCGTGAAATTAAATTAACCTATCAAAATTAACCACTACACGATAAAATGTTTGTAATACAGAACACTCCTTCCTAAATCTTTGCTTAATCTGCTGGGGTTGCGCTCTATTTAACTCCAACTTTGGGATGCCAGCGAACAAACAATACTTCGTGAAAAAAATCACAGCAAATATCGCATTGTCCCCTGTTTGCTCCCCTCGCGGATTCAATGATTTCACACGGCTGTCATAATACGGGCGGGCGCGAGGTTGGGCGTGGTGCGGGCAGGGAAGGGGTTACAGAATCGAGAGACCCCGACGCTGCCACACCCACCCATAAGCAGCTGGTAGCCATTTAGCTATTGTGAACCATCAATGAACGCATCCAAAAATATACCAAGAGACATCGCAATTTACTGTCTTTATTTTTCCCGTTTCACAATCTCCATAAAAGCAGTCGGTATGTATACTGAAATATGGGACATAACGAATAGCGGTACATAGTTTTAAGTTCAATAAACATGACTAAATCTGTACTTAAAACAAAAAAACCCGTCGGGGAAAAGGCAAATTGTTGCTTCAAAGACCTAAACTCCTTAATGTGGTCGTTCTAATTCCTGACAGCAAAGCAACGCACGCAAGCGGATCGGTGAGCACCGAGCTCACAAATTGATATCCCATTACCAGTCTGATAAATTACTGTTAACCGCTAAATGCTTTGGTTCAATACAGAAAAATATTTAACAAAAAGAAATACAGTACAAGTAAATTGAAAATTTAGTATCAAAATCTATATATAAAGTTATGAAAGTAAGTAACGAATTATTTACAATGGATTTAGTATGTCAAAAATCCCACGGGCGATTCGATCCAACGATGTATATAGGGAACAATAAAATCTATAACTGTCATCGAATAATGAACAAATTGCATCCCTAACAGCCGCAAACATTGTGTAATTGATAGGCGACAGCTGCCTTCGCCTGAGGAGGGCATGAGCACTGTCTATTGGTGACAAATTCGTTCCGCGTCGCACCCTCCAGTTAAACAATCAGCACGCTCTGGTAGCGGTCTACGTCGCCCCAACTAAGGGCGTGAACGATCCACCAACCCCGATTGGATTTACAACATTTAATATACAGTTATAGTCAATTGTTTCAACTAATGGTTTAATTACCGAAAAATTTAAAAAACTTTTAAAGAAATTTTTTTATCGATATCACATTTTAAAATAACAATATTTGGTTCAAAACTGATAATAAATTACTTGTTAACCGCTAAATGCTTTGGTTCAATACAGAAAAATATTTAACAAAAAGAAATACAGTACAAGTAAATTGAAAATTTAGTATCAAAATCTATATATAAAGTTATGAAAGTAAGTAACGAATTATTTACAATGGATTTAGTATGTCAAAAATCCCACGGGCGATTCGATCCAACGATGTATATAGGGAACAATAAATATTATTCCGTGAAATTAAATTAACCTATCAAAATTAACCACTACACGATAAAATGTTTGTAATACAGAACACTCCTTCCTAAATCTTTGCTTAATCTGCTGGGGTTGCGCTCTATTTAACTCCAACTTTGGGATGCCAGCGAACAAACAATACTTCGTGAAAAAAATCACAGCAAATATCGCATTGTCCCCTGTTTGCTCCCCTCGCGGATTCAATGATTTCACACGGCTGTGATAATACGGGCGGGCGCGAGGTTGGGCGTGGTGCGGGCAGGGAAGGGGTTACAGAATCGAGAGACCCCGACGCTGCCACACCCACCCATAAGCAGCTGGTAGCCATTTAGCTATTGTGAACCATCAATGAACGCATCCAAAAATATACCAAGAGACATCGCAATTTACTGTCTTTATTTTTCCCGTTTCACAATCTCCATAAAAGCAGTCGGTATGTATACTGAAATATGGGACATAACGAATAGCGGTACATAGTTTTAAGTTCAATAAACATGACTAAATCTGTACTTAAAACAAAAAAACCCGTCGGGGAAAAGGCAAATTGTTGCTTCAAAGACCTAAACTCCTTAATGTGGTCGTTCTAATTCCTGACAGCAAAGCAACGCACGCAAGCGGATCGGTGAGCACCGAGCTCACAAATTGATATCCCATTACCAGTCTGATAAATTACTGTTAACCGCTAAATGCTTTGGTTCAATACAGAAAAATATTTAACAAAAAGAAATACAGTACAAGTAAATTGAAAATTTAGTATCAAAATCTATATATAAAGTTATGAAAGTAAGTAACGAATTATTTACAATGGATTTAGTATGTCAAAAATCCCACGGGCGATTCGATCCAACGATGTATATAGGGAACAATAAAATCTATAACTGTCATCGAATAATGAACAAATTGCATCCCTAACAGCCGCAAACATTGTGTAATTGATAGGCGACAGCTGCCTTCGCCTGAGGAGGGCATGAGCACTGTCTATTGGTGACAAATTCGTTCCGCGTCGCACCCTCCAGTTAAACAATCAGCACGCTCTGGTAGCGGTCTACGTCGCCCCAACTAAGGGCGTGAACGATCCACCAACCCCGAATTGGATTTACAACATTTAATATACAGTTTATAGTCAATTGTTTCAACTAATGGTTTAATTACCGAAAAATTTAAAAACTTTTAAAGAAAATTTTTTATCGATATCACATTTAAAATAACAATATTTGGTTCAAAACTGATAATAAATTGGTTTCATAATCAAATCATCAATCACAAGACGATCATTTTATATCTTACATAATTTTAAATGTTATAATAATAGATAATTATAATGTAAGTGTATATATTTGATGTTTATTACAATGTATATATCTAAAATTGGGTTTGTATTTTATTTACACACGTACGTTTTATTCTTTCTCCTGAGTTAACTGTCAGAATCATCATTAAGTTCGCCTTCTTCACCCTTAGTATAAAGTATTGCTTAATTAATAAATAAATAAACAATAAATATATAGAAGTTCTTTAATTTTATGTTAATTTAAAAATTTACATGTATAAATGAACCCATGCTTTATAATCAACTAAAATTTTTGTATTAAAAGATTCGGTTACCTTGACCAACAAAAAGAAAGCTTCATTTTAAGTATTAATGAATCACCCTTAAAGCACTGAAACCGGAATTCGACGTGTACAAGTTCAGATTTTTTTTTAAATCTTATCAGACATTGGAAGCGGGACAGTGTTAACAGGCAATCGAAAGTATGAGCGCAATGAGTGCCGAAATATTCGATAAGCGATAAAAATAATTAATGACAACTACAGATTAGCAGGTGAAGGCACTCCACTGGAGGAGCATTTCAAAAAATAATCTCGGCCTCTCGAACACGACTACCGAACCGTTATTACTTTCGAGTGGGTCATCGCGTTTGTTCATGTAATTCGTCTGAAGCCGCTTGTAGTACTTTGTGAAATGACACCTGAATCGAAACGAATGTTTATCAGATAATTTTTATGTAGTACACTATGTACACATGCGATTATAACATCACCACCGTCACGAGACACGTTCAAAAAAGCAACCAACGAAGGAATATTTTTAGGGTAAGGATAGTAGTTTTCTTTTGATTAACATATTTTCCTTACTAACCCGCTTGCCAGGAGTAGCGGGTGCGGTGACCACCTCCATAATTGCAAAGGCTTATGTTCAATAGTAGACGCCAATGGGTTGAAATGTTATTGATGATGATATGAATATATTTTAACGTAAAGATTATATACTCAAATGGTACATGGTATCGTTTACATCTGATAAAACTGACATTTCATAAAGACAAGTTCACCCAAACTTGTCTGTCTTTGTGGTGAGCCGTGATAAGAGAATCGAAGTTAGTTAAGATAAAACTGTACCAAATATCAACGCCAGATAAATTTATGTGGCAATACACATGTATTATTTGTCATATATTATATGATCGAACAATTTAGAGAAGTAGCCGTTGATTTCGTTTATTAACATCTCTAGATTTTACTGTAATGTATGTATTTCCGAAACAAACCAAAAACTTCTAGGTGCAAACTTTTGTATTAGTAAAAAATTAGAAATTTACATTATATTAACGTATTACTAACGAAAACATATTTTTAAATAATGCCCACTAACAATTATGTTTATTTGTAATTTATTATTAAGTTTCTCTTTGGTATCTATCTCTGAAGGAGTCAATGAAATAGCACAAAAAACTTAAATCTTTTGTTTCTTATATGGATAATATAAACATTAGCGAATTAACAAAAAAACCTGCAAATTTGTCCTGAGAAACGAATATAGTTTAGAATGAAACACGTTTTAAAACACTAATAAACAGATAGATGAGTCAATAAAACTTACCAGCAGGTTCATGATGTTCCAAAGAAAGCCAAGGTTGATGATGTCTTAAAAGGTCATGAGAATAGTGGTGCTGAGGTGGCGCGTACGGCGGAAGCTCTAGAGAACCACAACCCAGAGGACCTTGAACCGGTGCATTCTCCAAACCCTTAGCTTCATTCAGCCCCAGGATATCAGAGATTTGGAATCCTGGACGCTGACCGGGCATCTTCATACTGTCCAGGAGCCTAATACAACAAAAACAACATGTTATAGAAAGCCTTTCATGTAGAAGTGATTCTTATCTATAGTACATTTAATTAAAAAAATTAAATATTGCTAAAGTGATGATCATAATAATTATATCAAAAATTAAAAATATATATTTCGCTTATAGTACTTCATAAAAGATTTCAACGCAACAGATAGTATGTAAATGTTAACTTAAAACTTGATTATAGCATTATTATTTTTTTTTCCTTATTATAATAACATTGCATAAATTCTTACAAACAAAAATTAAGATAAGAAATATTTTAGTACAAATAAGGTTGTGCATATTATTGGCTAAAGAAGTTATCGTTATATTAACAACTTTATGTGGAGTGTGAAGTTAAAACTCAAAATTCCACCATCACAACTATTCATTGGTGAGGACCTCTCGAAAATACGTGACTAATATAAAGGAATGGTTGGAATGATACAAAGCGGACTCTTAAAGTGGTGTCTATTAAAAAATCAGAATGATATTACACGTAAGCGTGAAACGTTCCTATGGGTGTAGAACGTGACGGTATGAAAAGGCGGCGACACAAGAGCCAGCAGGTTGTAAACATGACGATTAACAGTCTCTCACTAAGATAGCCTGCTAAACTGTCACACGGCCGTCCGAGATATAAACGATTTTTTTTATTCTGCGAAATAGACAAGAAAAACACTCACCCGACGGCAAGTTATTCGCCCGCCCATAACAATGTTTATTTTTATACTGTTATGCGACGAGACGAGCAAGAATTTCACCTGATGGTAAGTGATACGCTTGCCCATGACAACGTGGTGCTAGTTAAGATCGTACACACTGCACCACATTGCGCTCGTCGCCTTGAGACATAAGGTGTTAAGTCTCGTTACCCCAGTAATTACATTAGCTACAGCGCCCTTCAAACCGGAACACAGTAATGTTCGCACACCACTATTTGGCGGTTGAAATAGGAGCTTCGGTGGTACCCACCCAGACGGTCTCCGGCAACAGAGACCTACCACCAATTGAAATGTGACGCAAGTTAATATGATATACACAAAACTTTCTGCCTGTAGACTTAAAATACAAGATATTAAGACCCCAGTAATTTCACTATATCAAACCAAAACAATGTTTGGACATTATTATTATTAGGTCGTGGACCCCGTTCGCGTTCCCAGTATCAGATGAGGTGGGTACGACGAAGAACAACGGACCAACGCTGAACGTCATTACAGAATAGAACATTACTATTGGCTGGCAGAAGTTTGTGCAGCGGTTATACCCACCTAAACCGTTTGCAGCAGCAAGAACTACCAGCAATATAAAATTTTACATAATATAATTTGTTTAGTAACTATTATGGACACCTCTTACGTTGGAGACAGATTACTTAGCGTCATTTAACGAAAAATATTATTTTTTAATAAGTTTAATATAGTGATTATACCAAGCCGTCAAACCATGAGTAAAAATAGTAATACTATTTCATAAAACTTAATACTTTCGAGATTTAGTTAAAAAAAGCATATAACTATAAAAATACACAACAACATGATTCTGTAACAGTTTAAATATCTTCCTTCAAAATTGTATTACCTTCGTTGTATTTTATAAAATAATAAGTATAGAATATGTTTTAAAAACTACCCTATACGTATTCAACTGAACATCAAAACGACCAGAACGTTCTTCTGTCGATTAGTGATACTAGAGTGATTTTAGTGAGGTTAATTATGTTTAAAGTGCACTAGTATGCTCTCCTCGCTTTGAAATGTTAGTTGTCACCTTCATACTTTAGTTTAGCAGCAATCATAGACGTTCTCCAGTAACAGTAACCTATGCCTATGCGAACCACCTCCTTGTAACTCTTTAGGAAAAATCTTTAGTTATTTTCGCCATAATCGGATAAATAATAAACTTCTCATAATAATAAACTACACCGCACTCAACCACTATACAAAGAGTAACAATATCTCATAAATAACTTCATAGAATCAACATGTATCGTGCTGTGTTTATGTTTCATTACAATTTTTATCGGAATCTTTCATACTGAGAGATGTTATTTATATATATTTTGTTACGAAACCTTTTTTCCATATTTTTTTGTTCTAGTAACGTTTGTTATATAGTATTATGTAATAGAAAAATACAATGTGTTATAGTGATTCTTTAACAGAGAATAAAGGTATAAACTACTAGATAAACTTAATGCACAAATAAGTAGCTATGCTTTGTTTTATAACTTTAACTCGAAAGCGCGCTTATAATAATCGTGAGATAATTAACCAGTAAAACCTGAAAACCTTATTGTGCCGAAATAATTCGAATTATCTCTTTGTCGTGAAATAAATATTCAAGTGTGTTTAATTATAAAACTCCAAAACTCGTACTAAATATTCGGATAACTAAGTTAAAGTTACACGTATTCTATGTGACTGACAAAATTAGAAAAGAAATTTTCTATCGATTAAGAGGTACTAAAAATCTTTTATTATTGTGTTAGTTATTAACGTTTAAAAATTATTGATATATAATTTAAAAAAATTATAAAAAATGTTTCCCGTTGAATATTACGAATATAGACATAACAAGCAGCTAATATACCATGTCAATAGTTACATACATTAATATTGCATTCTTAAGTGACAGAGAATTTAATAACATCGGTAAGCAACTGTTGGACAGTTCATCACAAATGCACTTTTCAATGGCTGCTCACCCAGGGAAAGCGGAGCGAAAGGCCGCCGGATAGAGAGCTGGAAGAAAGGCCGGGCCCCACGGCGGCAAGAGGATAGGGCTCCATGCCAGCAGGGACGCCGGGGGCAGCAGCGGCGGCGGCGACCGCGCCCCATCACCTTCCTCGCTTTTCATCTCCCGAACGGGAGAGCTCACTTTCGGAATAATTTTGACGTTTGCAAACACTCGCGGGGACACGTGCTACGTCTCGCGACGCTGCGTCTGCACTAAACAACCCTCGAGTGGCCCTCGGGGTGAACAACACCCCGCACCGCCCTTGCCTCGACAGCCTACTCAGCTCCACGAGGGTGCTCCACCGACCTCCGCCAATCCCGGAGCACCGGCGACGGGGCGGTGCCCACCCCGGCCAATACGGGCGCAGTCCCAACAAAAAACATTTGAGTATACACTCTGAATAGAGAAGCTTTCGACGTAGCGCGTTTGTTATGCCGCTTTTTGTAATGAGTGCGCGAGTTAAGCCCATTGTTGAAGCCGGGTTCGTTATGGACGCCGCTCCAAATGCCCCGGATAACGATTTTCATTTAGAGTGTTTTTAATAAGACCGTGTAAGCTCGGTATTTGTTGGACACTTTTATGATTACGTTCCTAATACTTTGTACATTATTGATAACATATCGACACAACTTGACAAGTTATTTTTTTGTAATAAATCGCAAAAAAGGTGAACAAATACAATAATAAATAAACATGCTGACGTAAGAAAGTATAAATTATTTTGGTCTTACTCTCTTCAAAGTATATTCAAGAGTTCGGTTAAGTAAACGAAGTACATTCATACTTGGTAATGAACGAAAGTTTCAATGTATTTTAAGAAGAAAGCCTGTTTAAATACAGGTATCAATAAACAATAAGTCAAGAACTCGGGCGTCAAGAGGGTATTCGCACATGTGGAAGTACTTAGGGCGTTGTCATCGGAAAGACAATGGTAATTTCAGCACCGTTTCCGTGAACAGGTACAAAAATAGAGCCGATCCGTTTTATGATTTGCACGTGTGCAACTTATTGTTTGCGTTGTAACTGTCCAGCACATTTGTTTCTACTTAGAGAACGCTCCAAACAAGTACAATGAAAATCTTTAAAAGCATGGACAAACCCGTACAAAAAAGCATTATTTAAACCATTACAGTTTAACAGGTATTTTGATTATATACTTTTTACAATTAATATTAATTACTTGTATTGTAACGAATTTATAAAGTTTTATCGCGGGGTAGAAAAGAAAAGGTTTTGGTTATTGGCCGTAGAGGGGATGTTTGTTTTAACTGCAAAGTGTACGAAAAATAAACAGTTATGAACAAAAAAATAAACAGATACCTAATTTCAATTGTGTGGTATCTATGTAATAAACATAAAAGTATTTAACATGGATTTTTTTTTGATAATAGGTCTTTTGACAAATCTCCGATACCAATCGGAGATTTGTCTACTACACCACCACTACACCAGTAGTTACTGACTATCTTAGCTGCTGTAGTTAATCTACGGACAATAAAAGAATTCCCATTTGATAAAAGCCATGTAGCTACAAATATATATAATAACGTCACAAGTACACAAATACTCTTTTACATTTAGATCTCCAAGAAACAAGTATTAAATGTTAGCACATCAACCAATAAACATAACAAGTCCAAAGTAAAATTTGGCTTCAAACATCATTACAACTATTTAGCCTTGCGTCTAGGCGAAAAATGCAACACTGACAGCAAACATTAACTAATGGAAGAACTCACTGAAGATACTCGTAGAAGATTTCAGTTAAAAGTAAATACTGTTTACTTTTATAACACACCATATTGATAATTTGAATAATTATTTCTTCCATTCCAACATTTTAATAGCGATTTAATAATTATCATGTAAGTATTAACAGTTAAAATAATACCACTGCAATTACGACGTAGTCATACTAATGCTTTTACAGATGCGTCTCATCTGATGAAATCAACTACATTAATCTGATGAAAACAGCAGCTAAATTAAGTGGTAATATTTTATCAAAAATAATCTTATAAATACTTATTGGTTCAGAAATTTTTCTATAAAAAAATATAAACAATTGTCGAAAACTAACTCAAAGTTGAAAACATACAAAACAATAATTACTTAAGCAATCAGTTTAATCGTACAAGCATTAGACATTGCAAAATTCGTTCAGTTATATTTTACATTTTTGTGGTTGTATTTAATATTCTATTGTTCATAGCTATTGATACCGACCTCTTAAATCCGAGATTTTAAAGTCATTTAAAAACTAAGAGACGAGTAGTTGAATAATAATGGGTATAATAATAGAGAATAATAATGGGATTAACTTTACAACTTACAGGTGTGCAACTGTCTAAGTAAAGTATAATTATTATCTTTATAGAAAGCATTCAACTTGAAAGCTAGTCTGGTCGCGGTAATTGTTGTAAGTATTTTTCTTATATACAACCTAAATCGTGCAAAATGTTTTTTTATGGATTTTAAAAATAACGGTTTAAAACAATTTCCTTTACCTTGTGTGCTACAGATGTTTCGCATTTATGTTTTGATATATAAATATGAATAAGTATAATTTTTGTTCAATGATTCATACGGCGTTTGAAAGTAGTAAAAAAAAGTTCCGTGTAAAGAAGCGCTCTGCATTAAAGGGCAACAATAACAAAGGGCAATTATTTATATTGGGAACCATCCCCTAAGTGGCGTGCAGCGATACTACGTGAATCGTTTAATTGACTTATTGAGAATGGGTTTTTAAAATATCTATTCGTAACCATCGTTTTATTCGCCCGTTCGATTCATAGAGCACCTATACTTATACAATTAATCATTTTAAATCATAATAAGTCTATCATCAGAATATGAACATGCAATTATGACAATTGTTTTCTTATAATTGCATATCACGTTTTCATTAACATTTACATTCAACTTGTAAAAATATAAGAAATACTTTTAAGAAATATGTTTACTCAAAATAAAAATAATAAAAATCATTAATTAAAAGCCAAACTCATTTTACACAAGAAAAAAGCTAATACAGTGGATGCACAACACAATACAGTGATTTCAGATTGTGTCTTGATACATCAATCAGTTTTTAGAGTATATGCAATAAGAGGTGATTTCGCCTATCATAAATTAAACGCCACTCATTAGTTTTGGATACATAATTTTTAATAAAAGTAGGAAACGTTATACATAGTTTTGAAAATGTTTTATCGTCCAATACAATAGTATTGCTTAACATTTAAGTTTTGTTTATTTAATTTTTTATACTTAGTACAAAAGACACAAATGTAATAATTTTTATACAGAAATTTTAGACGTTTATAATAAAAAAGATTATAGTTTTAAAATAAAACCATAGTCCACTAAAACAGTTATAAAACAAAACAATTTCAAGTGTAGCATCTGGTATTATTGTCTATACCACCACTGAGGTAAGGTGCGAGGGCCAGATTTGTGAGGGGCGGGCGGCAGGTGCGCGCGCCCTCCGTTACACGGCTCACTACACCGCGACCTCCCAGTTCAGCACCCTGCCACGCTAGATTTATTACCATCGTCGGGATGCGACTGTTAGCGCTCATTAATATCTGTCTGGTATACTTATTTACACAGGTTTTCGGCTTATCGGTCGCTACTTAGTAGAAAAAAGCAAAGAACTAGTTTATTCGATGGTGTAGGATGGGTACCACCGCAGCTCCTATTTCAACCGCCAAATAGCAGTGTGCGAACATTACTGTGTTCCGGTTTGAAGGGCGCTGTAGCTAGTATAATTACTGGGGTAACGAGACTTAACACCTTATGTCTCAAGGCGACGAGCGCAATGTGGTGCAGTGTGTACCATCTTAACTAGCACCTCGTTGTTATGGGCAAGCGTATCACTTACCATCAGGTGAACGTCTTGCTCGTCTCGTCGCATAGTAATATAAAAAAAGAACTATGTAAAGGCAATCAATGTACATTAAATATATCTATATTTTTTTATCATAATTTTTGCCTAAATTTATTAGCTGTGTTCGTCATCATGGGGGAAATAAATCTAATAAATCGTAAGATATAACTCTTACGACCATCTCTGATAAATTTAGTAAAAGTTCATCAGAAAGTTTTTGTAAAAAAACTTTACAGGGTCTTGTTGTCATGTATAGATACCAATATCTTATCCGTCGTAAACAAGGCGGAGCTACAAACACAGTCTCTGAGTCATGCAACTTATTATAAAACTTTAAAATTTTTACAACGCCATCTATGCAGGTACGTATTTCTATGAGGTTTAGTGCCGATAAGTTCAATGTTTACAGCACCATAGAAATAAGGACTGGAGAAAATAATAAAAGTGGCCCTAATTATTTCAATGTCACGATAAGACCACAAAATATCGTCAAAACAAAATAAAAAAATCAATGCTATTTCCAATAAAACAGATCATATTCACAGGTTTTTAAATATTTTAATATATTTTTGTAAAATATGAACAAATATTGTGTTCGCATTAGACTATTTAATAGCCATTATACAGAAAATGTATTTGGTTTTCTATAATAAAAATACTGCGTAAATTATTATAGAAAGTCAAATACATTTATCGTTTGTACATGTAAATAATGTTTGCAAGAATAAATTAATAACATTAAAAATTTGAATGTTTTTTAATATTAAAATTGCATAGAAGCGTCGAAGCTATTGAACCATTGTTCCATTTAAGAGTACATGTTGCAAAACGGATCAATTTATGGAGCCTATCATTAGGCGCCAACTATAAAACAGTCGTTTCGTATTAGTAATAGCTAATGATAAAATAATAGAGGGATGATTTTAGGCACGATAGAAAAGTAATTTACGTAAAACTTGAATACACAATACGGAGGAGACCGTACGCTTCGTACCAAGCGCCGATGCCCACGAGAAAAAAATACCCCATGGCCAAACTTATCCATTATTCAAACTTCAGGTGTATTAAGAACAACATAGACAACTTTTTGGATAATGCGCGGCAGTAATGACTCGGAAAAGGTCTCTTAAATTAGACATTAAATTCAGCATTGACTCGGAAGGCATAGGTAAACTACACTAAACTTTTACACCAATCGCATAAGACCTTATAAAATGAAATTAACTGAACCCGTCAGTCAGCACCTACATTTGAACCAAATTTATGATACACCAACTTCGTAAATTATAAAAAAAAAGCTGATCCATTTTCCGGGCATAGAGAGTGAAGTCGATGGCTTTTCACGAATATTTAGTTACGGCGATCTGGTTAGGCGCATTCAGCTTAAATAGTCGGAAGCACGCAAATCCGCGAAGAGGGTTTCCAAACCAATTAAGGGCTCCACGAAGGCATGGGAAAGCACAGCTGACAGATTACGAGCTCGATGGTACTCAGTGCGGCGATTCACCACCGACGGGACTATAGGTGTGGATCACGCAACCCTATCCACCCAACCGACTGTGTATTTCTGCTGTGGTGCAAGTATTACACATATCATTCGCTTTTGCGATACTGATTCTTCATCTTACACATATCTATAAACTGCAGTGTAAGTAAATGTGTCCTCAGACAGAAACTCATATCTATATGCATCCTTGTGACATGAGGTTGCAAGTTTCATTAGTCAATTAATTTAGCTATTCACTACGACCATCAACCCAGAACACTGCTACGTTTACACACCACAGTTTATTATCAGTTGTATTGCATTACTATATAATTGAACTATATCCTTCAACAAGAAATATCGTTCGTAAACGTTAAAAATAAAATTTTGCAAACTTTGCAAACTAAAGTGACTATCTACTACTAGCGCATAGCTAACGAAAACGTTTTGAAACTTCGAATTACTTAAACTTAAATAATTTTAAGTAAAACTTGACACTAAAAATAAATGGCCCACCCATAAAAGACCTCCAACATCTCATAGTCGATTTGGATGCACTTAGTCTAAGTCAGTGGCTAGACGGTTTTACTGCGACATTGCTAGCGGTTACGAGCACGCTATCCATGTTTCTAACATTTTATTATTTATTTCAAAAACTTGTGTAACACTGTAATAAAATTAAAGCTTATTTATATTTAAATGCACTGTGCATTAATATTTGAATCACATTTTCTTAACCTTTACTTTTGATTACCTGCTTTGTCGCCAATATTTCTGTGTAGTTAAATAAATATCTATTCAAGCTTATGTACAGCAACTATTTTATATTGTCTTTAGGGTGCATCGCCGTATCGTCTACGTTCGTTAAAAAATTGATGCACAAGACTACATTTTTTATACAATTTTATCGAAGAAAATTAGAAACTAACAAAAAAAAGTTTATGTAGGTTTTTATTCTGCGCAATATTTAATTATTAGCTGGGTAACTTAACATATTAAATAAAAGTAAATTGACTCATGTAGACGTTAGGAGACACACGACCAAGATTGTAACGTATTGTTAAACAACTATGAAAATGTTACTGCTGCTATATTGAAATTATTGTTTTTTTCGTTTATGTAGCAATAGCTTCCGCTTTAGATAAACGGCTTTTGTGAATTTTAGCCAACAATAGTAAATAGGTGGGATCCATAAATACGAAGTATTGATTTTAAATCGAAAATTTGATATTACGTTCAACTTTTAAAATAATTTTTCGGTGGTAACGTTATTGGTGCCACGACACTAAACTTTTACCAACTGCACTCATGCCTCGTACATTTCAATTATCGTTTACTTATAACTTAAATTGTCGGCGGATTTATGTGCAATGTGGCCGATAATAAAATATACAATGAATTTGGGTTTAAAATCCATATTTGATTTTTATAGAAAAGAAGTCGCGGATGGAAACTTATTAAGCATATGATTTATTTTGTACATAAGTGGCATTACTCACGCATAAGTTCCATATCTATAGTCCTCTTCAACAGGCTGCCGGAATTGGCAGTTGGGGTCGACGCCGGCGCTAGCGCTGTACTCCGATGGAACTACAGACCAACTGTTGTCATAATTATAATAATCTCCGTAACCCATATCGTTTTCACCCATCATTTTCATCATACACAATGAACTAGTGAAGATATTTAAATTATTTCACACACTAATTTAATAAAAATATAAACAATTTTGTTGGCAGTTATGATTGATTACTGATCGCCATTTAAAAACTAATCTGTTAATAACCGTGTAAATCTTATGATAAGGTGCTCGGAATATTACGTTACTTTCAGCGAGTTGTCACCGTGGGACTGCAATCGTATCGACTGATCGATGCCTCACCGGCCATTATCAATAATATTATATCGTTATCATATCTAGCAGCTTTCCCTCGCGATATGGGGACTTTTATAAACGCGACGCCGTTTCGCACCAGCACTAATAATATTCGGCGGATCACTTTACCGGGTTCAGACGCATAGTATAACCCCCTATTGCCCCTGTTCCTCAACCTCACTAAGTACAAAAATACAGTTTTCGTTTTCATAAATATTGATAAATACAAAGCGTTGATTTATTAGTCAAGACTGTATCGTAGTATTTGTAGTATGTGTGAAATTAGGCTACAATAAAAAAAACAGTATTACACGAATGAGTATCATGAAATAGTGGTTAAATTCAGTGGTAATGTCTGTGTGGTGACTTAAAATTAATCTAGACCTAATTACTGGTAAACATGCACATGTCTTACTATGAATACACACAGTGTGTATATCATTTATCCTTTATTCAAAAGATTAATAGTGGAACCAGTTTTGGTAATATATGACTATTGGTTGGCTAAACTTAAGGTAATGTTTCTGTTAGTATCTTGATTATGTAGAGGTAACACAACGAAAGGTCGTTGGTTTGAATAATTATAAACAACTGCAATTAAAAGCTGTTCAAAGAAAAAAAACCATAACTGTCTCCCTCTGTTTAAATATCGTGCATTGTTATTTATTTATTACTATTAATAAATTAGAAAATAAAGAGAAAAATGTTCTTGGTCCAAAGTTACAACGCAACTCTTGACGCAACAACTCAAGTAGTTGTATGTTAATTGACGCATAATATTTTGTATACTGTTGTACTGTAACAAAAAGTTCGTACGAGTGTTACCTCTGGTGGGACTCGAACCCACAATCCTCGGCTTAGGAGGCCGATGCCTTATCCATTGGGCCACAGAGGCGGCGGATGAGCGTCGCTACTTTGGCCACACGTTGTAACGCAATTGCGTCACAGCGCGTCACTGAACGGCGGCTGTGTTCACACGCGCAAATTAACGAGAATGAGATAACCGAATCAATGTAATTATAATGTACCTTGATTTTAAAAGCTCTTTAATTTCGATGGCCGATGTTAATTATTAATAAAGATCCTTTGTTTATTCTTTGCCATTATCAAAAACATTATGATTTTTCTTAACATTTATAGTAATTCCGATTGACCATTTTCTCGGTACAAGGATTATAGTACTTTCCTTTTCGAAACTTTTAAAAAAGGATTAGACGTTCTTATATTTTGATTCTAACATTTGCTAGTTGTGTAATTTTTTAAATATTATTTGTGCTCACTTAACACGTATAATAAAACGAAATACTTAATTTTTTATAATATAATCTTAACACCTATTAGCAGTGTAGCTTACAGCGACAATAATATTTGCCGTCGAAGTTTTTATATCTATGAAATGGGATCGATCTATTCCGTGGTGAAATATTGCATATTGTACTAAACCATGAAATACATTTTTTAAACGATAACGTATTTAAATTTTGGTATATTATTACCGTTTGTCTAAAACAATCTCACAATTTTTTTGATAAATAGGAAGAGATCATGAAGATGCAGACTTACTTTTGAAAATTTAAAACAACTTGGTCCCATCATATGTAATAAAAGTCAATACTATTGTACAATGCTATATTATGAAAATTAGGCCTTCATCGCTGTAAAAATAAGTTTTGGTCGACGCGACCGATTCATGCTCAAACATTTTTAGTTGTATTGCGTCACTATGACGATAGACGTTTATATTTTTGTTCGACAAAATTCAAACGTATAAAGTAGACCTGTAAGCATTTAAAAATAAATTTTTACTTTCAATGCATCCAAACCAATGAAAATTTATTATATATAAGCAAATAGATACGAAGATCACATGAAAGTCTTAAAATAAAAGCCATATTGAGAGCAATTATTGAAGTTCCGAAGTCAAATATAATTCTTACTAAGCCTAATAAGCAGTAAACTTGTTATTATACATAAATAAAACAAAAAATCTAACGTCGTGAAGGCAGCCTTATGGTTTAAACATCCGCCTGTCATTATATATTCATTATTTATTACGATATTGATGCAAAAAATTGATCATAAAGGATTGTGGCAGACAACTTTTCGACATTAAAAATCAATATGATTACGTTTTTAAACTTATTCGGTTACCATATGTAGAAAATATTTTTTATTTTTATTCTACAAGGCGACGAGACGAGCGAGACCTTCACCTGATGGTAATCGATACGCTGGCCCATAATATCGTGGCGCTAGTTAAAATGGTATACACTGCTCCGTATTGTGCTCTCTTGTATTAAGTGAACTCACTAGGTTCCAGGTTTCTCGTTATCAGAGAAGCTCTCATCCCTGTTGCCAGTTACTGTCTAGGTAGGTTAGGTTTTTTTTCAGGCTTAGAGCCGTGCGATTTGATACGCGGCTGTGGTTAGGTTAACCACCGCTGCTCTTATTTTTGCCGCCAAACATTAATGTGCAAACGTTACCGTGTTCTGGTAGTTTAAAAAGCTTTAAGTGGCTTAGGGTTTTAAGGTGGCTATAAGCTAGTGAAATTACTGGGATAACAAGACTTCTACGGTTTTAAGGCGACGAGCGCAGGATGGTGTTGTGTGCTAGTACATAGAAGAATCTGCACAGACGGATCGCGGCAAAGAATAGACTCGAGGTGTCCGCTGAGGGGGTTTGAAAAACCCTCTGGATGCTTAGTTACAAATACACAGTTGGTAAGAAATGTTCGTAGCCCACTCTGCCCCTCGCGGCTAAGCAGCACTATTCCACAGTGGTGATGGCGACAGTGCTGCGGATGATAAAGTGCCCAATATCAAATATTTCTTAAAAGCGTCTTACGTATTTTTTCCGAAATATTTTTGTTTTCATTGTAATAGTTTAAAAAGTTATTTGTTATTTTTTCTAACTAAACACTATCTAAGTTAGCCAAACAAATTGTGGTTCATAAGAGATTTTAAATAAAGAAAAAAAATATTAAACAAACATGACATTTAAATAGAACTGATAATAATGGCGTATGAGAAATAATACAAATATTTTTTCCATATTCATTTGAACAGAATTTCGTATGTTTTTATTTAATTCTTTTAGGTCATTTGTAATTAATCTACTTCTAAATGATATATGATGACAAAGAAAAGATAATATTGCGTATATATTTAATAGAAACACTATATTTTAAATAATTACATGGAATGAAACGGATATTAGATCACTTTACATTTCTACAATATGTAAGCTGCGAACTTAAATAAGCTAAATAATAATATACAATTAAGACTGAAATAGAAGGTACAAGATAAAAGTCTATATTGCAGTTCATTGCTTATCTAGACTGCAGGAAAAGTGCACGATGTCTCCATTAGGGTAACGCACGAACGCGCTCTGGTTCCCGAAACGCTTTTTACATACAGAACAAACGTTGTAATCGTGTATAACTATACTCTTCGATTCGTGGAACTCCTTCACCTCCTTAACCTGAAACATCAAAATCAATGCTAGCAGGTCACTTTTACCAAAGACTAGCGATACTTTTCTGCTTTCACTTTTCTTCAATTTCACCTAGATAAATGATAATGAGGCCGTGGATGGTTAAGCGCGCTTGCCAAGAATACTCAGCCACTCAATAGCTGACAACCCAGAACAGAGCAATGCTATCATGGCTCAGAAGAACCATACCATCACTCAAACTCCACAACATGTGACCATAGAATAGAATCAGAGACCTCTGCGTTACAAGACAACTACTTAGCCACTGCGCTACCGAGGCAGTTAAAAGCAGATTTACATCACGACGGTGATAGCTAGCCAATCGAAGCACCATATAAACATTAATATGTTCCTAGTTGAATAAAACTGCAGCTAATGAAATTTCCGGTATGACGAAATAATATAACTTCCTGCCTCGACACGACAAGCAATATATCTTGTTATGTAAACATCCTAACTTCCGCCACTTTTTTATAGGCAGGCGTATCGTCTAACATCCGGTGAACAATCTTCTCGTATCGTCGCAAAAGAAAAAAATATCAATATCAGTTACCTGTAAATGTTCCGCATACAATAACCCCTTGAGTACTTGAACTTTTCTCTTCTTGGTTAACTGCCTCTCCAGTGCGCTTTCTAAGAAGTGTTTCAGACGACTTAACGGCACTGAGTCCGGCAAAACAGAGAGCGCCTGCAACAAGACCATCATAATTCACGATCTAATCAACAAAATATGGCGAGACATAAACAATACAAAAACTATCAGGTACTACAAAGTAAAATATTCTTTATTCACTTATATAAAAACGAAGGCGATACTTTGCTTGAGAACTGTGAGGTAGTGGCTTAGTGCTTGCCTTGTAACACGTCTTTGGTTCGGTCCTGGGCCACACAATATTACTTGATTGGAGCTACGGTTTTTCAAACCGGCATTTTTAGTTACCACTCCCAAATTGCAAATCTGTTGACATGACAGCACTTCACAACGAAACTGTTCGTTGTCATTAAATACCAAACCAAAATACATTGATGTCAAAAGTTAGCCATTTCTAAATAAAAGTAGGTAAAAACAAAATCATAACATAGCTTTAGAAGAAAAAAATATTTAATTGTTTATATTGTAACATATAAAATTGTTGATAGGGGAACTTTTTGATCATATATTATATGGCATTAAAAAGTGTTAATAGTCAACCCAAAGTTTTACCAGATACAAACTCAGAGACTTTGAAATTTCATAAGATAACTTAAGTATTTGTGCAGTGCGTGGTTTATACCTAAAGCATTAGGGTACTACTTTAATGAGTAATGTGCAGATTGTTTTATCTATAACGCACCAACCTAGACTCTCAACTTATAAGTAAAACAGAGAACAAAAAATTATAAATATTAAAAAGGACCGCGTTCATTACGTACTCATATCAAAAGTATCTCTGGACAAACCTTAAGAGGTGATATCTTGTCGGCGTGTTTCTCCAGTATAGACAAGGCTGTTTCCAGATCGGGGACGGACGCGTTAGGATGTCGCGTTACGTTCACCAGTGGTCCGGCCAACGTTCCACTTTGGGTCGGATTTAACAGTATCCGCATCAATATGACGTACACATCAGGAGTGGTAGAATTCTCACACACATGCTCACAGTACCGGATCGCTCTCTCGACGTCGCCTAAAATTAAAAATTGTCAATATTACCTGACTACAACCCTCATATTGTAAATCTGCCGCCAAACCAGCATTACTGTTTTCCCAGTGCGAACATAAGAAAAGCAGGTATTCTGGGCGAATAGGTTTCACCGTTGACAGCTTCATTATCGCTATGTGAAATTGAAGTCAAATCTTAACCCATTGTAGAACACACTGATATTCACACTTAAGAGAAACTTGTCACCAGAATTTCTTTTATATCGTCACTCTTGTTGGACGAGCGTCTAGATACTAACGCAGCTTCTGTTTCTCTTACCAAAAATAGCGTGCAAACATTACTGTTTCCGAGTTTAAAGTGCGTTGTAGCTTGTGAAATAGTAAGGGTAACTGGACTTATCTTGTGATTCATGGCAATGATAACAATGTGATACATTGTTTATAATCCTTAAATTCTTATGGGTGGTCATGGTATCACTTACCCTCAGGTAAACGTTCTGTTTGTTTAAACCCCACAAAAATAAAAATAATGTACTGAAAGTACCTAAAATCTGTACATAAATAGCGAGTGCCTGCTCGTGTCGTCCAAGCTTTCCCAATATAACAGCTCTTTCCTCAAACATGGAATCATTAGGAAAGTGTAATATTACTCTCTCAGGTGTGTAATGCGTGGACTTTTCAAGGAACGCAAGTAATTTTGATTTCGTATGCTGTATCTCCTCGTCCGTGGTAGTGGTTCCGCCTTTATTTGCGTGTTCTGTTATCTTCTCTCTATACATACTAATCAACGCGTCGTGATATATCGAGTTCGTGTCGTTCCACGTGTAAATAACGTGTTCTAGATACGGGGTGACCAGAGATTTGTGCTCTCTTAACAGAAAATCTAAAACCTTCGGCCGCGGAAGATTCTCAACTTCCACAATGTCCTCGGTAAATATTTTCAAGCCTTCTTCGGGATGTTCTTCTAATATCCAATCGGAAAACTTGAATATCAAATTGATGTGATCAGCACCTAAAATGTTTCAAAAAATTGTACATTTTTAATTCGTCGAAGCGACTAGAAAATGGATCGCTCACTTGATAGTAAGTCTCAAGGCGGCGAGCACAGTGGCGTTTAGCGTGCAGCATCTTAAATACCGTCTCATTATTACTGATGGACATATCATTTACCATCAGTAGAATATTCTGCTCGTCTCATCGTTCCGACGAATGAAAAAGAAAATATGTTTTAATATAGCTATCACACCATCCAAAAATTTAATTGTTTGTATTATAAAAAAATATTAATAACATATTTTTTGTTCATGAAATAACATGACGTACCAAGGTGTTGTAAATAATTTTTCGTCCTATGATAGCCTTTAAGACTGGAATCAGGCTGCTTTGCTTGCTCTCTTAACAGTTGCAGTGCTTTCGTGTGTTGCCCTTTTGTTTGATACAATATGATTAATTCACTGTGTTTGCCGTGTTGCGACAGAGTCTTTTCGGCCTCCTCTAAACGACAGTTATTCAAGCGTAGCAGTGGCGCCACGAAAGCGTCGTTCGTCTAAAAAATAATTATCTTCAAAACAACGAAACTTAAGACGTTATTGGTAAAAACACCTTTTTAAATAATAAAATACAAAAGGCCTATATAATGTTTCCACTGCTGGTACTTGACCCTTCCCTCACGATGTGAGTCAAGGCTACTTACCCACACATAACAAATTTAAACCTATTTAAAAGCCTTCTAGTAATTACAGTGACTGTCCATTCACTGAACACTGAAAACCTTTATTATACAAAGTTTTCCGTACTTAATAAGTTCAATTGTCAAGTGTTCTTAAATACTATATATATATATGAACAAAACGATAAACGGAAGACTATAGCTTTTTACCCACGACGAATGCTGAACCTTAATTTTATATTATGTTAAGCGACAACTAGGCTAGGAATGCTAACTATAACGTACTCGCAAAGAATACTCTGGCACTCATAATTTGTAAGCCGGAACACAGGAGTGCTGTTATAGCGGCGGATTTACATAATGAATATGGTAGCGAGCAAGACGGGTTCGGAAAAACTTTAACAACACGCCTCACCAAAATCCTACGTGGGAGCGGTTGGATATCATAATTAAAATTTTTACTACATTGTACTAATTATGTGTCTTGATTAATCAATACCTGTAAATAACACTTCAGGAGAGTCGTATCTATGAGCTCCAGTTGCTGCGTTACATTTCTGTGACTAATAGTTTCGTCCTTACTTCCGCCCTCTTCAGTAACAGCCTTTCCAATGTTAGCCCGCACATCTACTAGGTAATCAATTAAAGCGTTCAAGGCATTCTCTAAATCCTTGCCTTTCAGTTTCTTATGATCTTCAATGTCCGGCTTGTTGTCTAATTCAGGAAACAGCTTTATAACATCAGCTGGATCGGTATTAAGTTGCTTAAACACCTTCATAGATTGTGAATATTTCTTGTCATCAAACAAATCAAGCGCACTTAACATACGAATTGAGTTTACCGTCTGCTTCCTTTCTTCTGGGGAACAATCTGAAAGAAGCTGAATGGGAGGTCACATTAATATTGCTGAAAATGCTACGACATAACAGGTGTTGGGTTTTAGGTTCAGAGCATGTTCGGGGTAGACGACAAATACGAAGTGGCATATATTTGACCTAGTACAACAAGTGTGCACTTGTGCATTCCGTAGGGGACCCCGAGGTCCTTCGCTACGCACATAAAGTAACTACCGAGGGCGTTTTCGTAAGTATAAATTCCACTCCCCGCTAAAAAGCACGGCATCTTGTATTGACATTAGAACACTGGTCAAATACATACACAGATTTAGTTAATTCTGAGAACAAATTAAGCTAGTGCTTAAATGTGCAACATTTAGGATTACAATTATTTTACATAATTTATTAAACTCAAAATATTTTAATGTATATTAATAGCGTAAAACATGACTTAATACTTTGGTGAATCTTTTAAGTTTTCGTAAACATTTTGTAAAAATGATATTGATCTTTATTTTAAGAAACGTGCACAGTACCTGATGGTAAGCGGTATGCATGTCCATAGCAATTGTTATTAATGGCCTACCTTCATTTAATTAGCCTATGCTAAAATATCTTTCATTTATTATATAATTTAAGCTATATAATATTATTAATACTGAATGCATGCTGAAAAACTTATCACATTTCTTATGAATACAACATTTATGTTTATAATCCCTAGAGCGTTAGATTTGTCGTATTACTTACAGTCATGAGTCGAGCTACTTCAGCTTTCCTTTTCTTAAGTTGGGTACCAACCATATTGTATGGATAAAAGAGTTTCACAAATAATATACACTAATACCAAGTTATTTTATAAACTAAATGAATAATTTTTTATCCAAACGACGCAAACGTTGATATCTCATTCATTAATTAAAATAATGCAATATCGCCTATTACTCAATTTGTAAGTGATTAAATAAAACTGATTAAAAAAGTATACTGAGAGTAACAAATGTAAATATTGTTATATAGTAAGACAACACTTTAATAATTCACAATTTGATTGATAGATTTAATAAACAAATGTATAAGGATAATAATAACTTTAATTTTACATGTCCATGAATAGCGTTGATTAAAATTATAAAAGGAAAATTAATACCGTTATTTGCGCAGAACACTTCTGTATTATATAAAATACTAGCTGACCCAGCAAACTTCGTTTCGCCTCAAAATCAATAAATAAAAAAGCTTATTGATAATTCCAGGCTGTTTCAACTTTAGTAAATAATGAGGTGAAAACTTAACCAGAAAAAATAATTCCTTATCAAAAGAAATGCCCGTTATTAATTTGGTTTTTCTATTATATTTAAATGCACACGTTGATGACTTCTACGACCTAAGTCAGGACGTCTTCTCCTTGGTAGTATAAATTGTAGATAATCAAAGTAAGGAAAGTTCTCGCGCACTCAGCGGTTAATAGTGTCACTATCACAAAAGATCAACAAAGTAAAGTTAAGACTTAACTACTATTTTGAACCAATGTGAACTTAGGACAGCGGTGTTCCCGGTTGGATTCTATAATCGCTGCACACGAACACACTTATTTACTGCATGATAACCAATCATCTATCAATTCAACCGCATTATGCACAAAAAAATTAAAATGAACCGAGACAATTTCACCTTAAGCCCAGATTCCCGCTAAAGTAAAATATTCTTCTTCTTCCCAATTAATGGCATGAGCACGGTTTCTGCGTGAGCCAGTGTCATGTGTACACGTATAAAACAAAAAAATAAAAATACTTAAAAAATTGTCTACGTGGTCAATTCGTTCGCCATGTTATGTGTTCCCTTTTCTCTTAAAATATTATAGTTGCATCAGAAATTGTTGGTTGTCAATGTCAATGTCTAAATCAAAAATATTCTTTTAAATTGTATTTGGTTTCTAAATGACGGGACGAACTTCAAATATTTGACGTTTTATGTATTTACGGTAAGGTGACCAGACGTTCCGCTCTTTCACAATTAATTCCGCGTCCCGCGACGTTTTTCAAAAGTCCCGACTTTTAGAATTAAGTTAAATTTTATATTTATGAAAACCATTGTTTTGCGTATCACGTTGCTTTTGCTACCCAGTTACAATGTATTTGTTTCTCAGATGATACACTTTGTGTTCTGCTTCTTGCCATATAAAATTAAGGAATATTTCATAAATAATATACACTAATACCAAGTTATTTTTATAAACTAAATGAATAATTTTTTATCCAAACGACGCAAACGTTGATATCTCATTCATTAATTAAAATAATGCAATATCGCCTATTACTCAATTTGTAAGTGATTAAATAAAACTGATTAAAAAAGTATACTGAGAGTAACAAATGTAAATATTGTTATATAGTAAGACAACACTTTAATAATTCACAATTTGATTGATAGATTTAATAAACAAATGTATAAGGATAATAATAACTTTAATTTTACATGTCCATGAATAGCGTTGATTAAAATTATAAAAGGAAAATTAATACCGTTATTTGCGCAGAACACTTCTGTATTATATAAAATATAACGAGTTTTTTGGTCGACAAAGCAATGCAAGCAAAATGACATGTAGTACGTCCGCTCATACGTAGCGCTAGTTAGGATGACATACCCTGCACAATATTGTATAACATCTCCTGAAGACATAAGATGTTAAGTCTCGTTACCCTTTTAATTTTCCCAGCTACAACGCCCTTCTAACCGAAAAATAGTAATGTTTGTACACTGACCAAAGTGGGTTAATGTATTCGCGCCTCATTGTCACTTAACATCATGTAAATTGAGGTTAAGTATTAGCCGGAAGTAGATAAACGAAAAGTAAAAAAAAGCTTACGGTTAAATCAATAGCAATTTCAAACTGCTTGTCCTTTAGGAGCTGCTGCCTCTGCTTGGTGACATCGATGGAACTGAGGCACCACACCTGGCCTACTGAGGCCACGAATATTAGACCACGTTTGCATCTAAAATAATTTCCTTACGTCATATACATTTGTCAGTTAAAGTACAAATGATCTATAATAATAATGATTAAATGAATTAAAGTCGACATTGTTCCTAGACATTAAGTGAGTTATTTTTTGCTTTTTATTTTTTTATTTCTTAGGTCATGTATATCTTGTACCACCTAACAAAACATATTTTACTTGCACGAACTAATACAACAACCTGTTTTGCTAGTAATTTGTAGTATAAATTAAATCATATTGCTCAAGTCCTACTTCGTTTCAATTCCTCCCGTATCATTAAACTATTTACACCACTAACATTTCGTAAAAGCTATGTGTACACTTCTTTATTCAATGAGATAATAAACACAATAAGGATTTTTATGTAATTAATCTGTTTGGTAACTCTTTAAATGCATTCAAAACCAAAATAAAAGTTTTGATGTTATATATATGTATGGTTGTATTAAAATCTGAAATCGAGGCTTTTAATAATTATTAATGGGTAACTATGTTTGGAACCCCTTGTCCTCTAATTATCTTCTAAACATATGTTTGTCTTAGCTAAATTTACCTGTACATCAACCTTGCTTTGTTAAGCTCTGGCAAAGTCTGTATAAACATCGGAGGTTCGACAGTTTGCACTATTACTTGATCTGTGAGTAAACCCAATATAAAAGGTTTGTCCCAAACTGAAATAATAAGTTTTCACAATTAGTTATATTTAACCTTAATATTTTTTTACTGTTAAGTCTCTGTTGCTGGTGATCGTTTAGGTAGGTACCACCACATCACCACATTACAACCATCAGACAGTAGCAAGAAAAATAATAGTTTTTCAGACAGATAACAGCTATACATTGTAATAATCTTGTACTTCATAAAAGGTATATGATACTAAATGTGACCTATGTACCTATAGCCACTGGTGCTTCAGTCCATTTAATTGTTTTTTTTATTTCAATATTAGCCTCTTCTACAAGCACAGAAGTATTATCACGGCCAAGCAGAAATGATGTCTCTGAATATCTTGCAATTGTAGGCTCGAGTGATCGTGAGCTGCTTGTAGGGAACAACTCTTTAGGCTTGCCTGATGAAAGCTACCAACAAATTAAGAGAAAAAAATAATAAAATATAAATATGAATGTCCTCCATTTGCTGTCAACATTACTTACTAAAATTTAAAAATAACAAAAAAACTACAATGGAATGTACAGTAATGCCAAATGTTGGAAATCATTTGGTACTACTATTAAGCTAGTCAGGTGAGAATGAACATGTGGCTATGAAATCTTAACTTTTTTGCAATTTTATAATGTGCCTTTCTTAGGTGACCATTTGTTGACAAAGAAAAGCAGAGTTAAACACACTAGAGAAAAAGAAGAAGTTAGTTACATAATCCAACTTACATCAAACAACATGTATTCAGCTTTGAATCCTACACATAAATAATCTTGTCCCCATGCCATAACCTTTGGCACATCAGGTACAGTAAAGTCAAATATGTGTTGTTTGAATTCTCCATTTTTACCATAATAAACTTGAAGTTTCCTTCTTACTGCGACACAAAGGTGGACTACTGAATTAGATTCTCCTGTCATAGATGTTGCTGACTGAAAAATATAATAATTGTATAAGTAAGTTGTAACTTGCCTGTCATAGAAGGCATCTAAAAGAGTTTTTCAGTTCACAGGATTTAAAGGTAAAAGTCTTCATTGCCCACTAAGCAATCCTAGTGCGAGTAACAAGTATGAGGTGATCTTGGCTAGCTTAGTGAGCAATGAAGGGCCCCACCTTTAAAGCCAGGAAAACCAAAAACTCTTTTACTCCCGTTCTATGATAGACAGGGCTTACCTTAGTCCTGTTCTTGGTAGCCCGGGACTACAGACCCGGAGTCAAAGCCACCTACCTAGCTACAACACTCATATTATAAATCTTTCGCCATAACAGCATTGCTGTATTCTGAGCAAGCAAGCATGTTGCAACATCTTAAGCTACATTGTTATTTAACATCACATAAAGATATGGTCAAGCATTATGGTCAAAAAAAAACCTTGGCATATACGTTTATCCAGTTCTAAGTAGAATATATTGAACAATAAAGAAAACAAATTTCCTTTCAAATTAAACTCCTGATTAGTCGACAGAAATTTTCAGAAATGTAATTGACTTAGAACTAACCTTATTGTCCAATGCAAATAGTGATGCACCCTTTGTTTGAGGAAAGGATTTTATAAAAGGGAAATTTACTCCATTGATATCATATGTTGATAATAGGTTATCTGTTAGGCATAGCAGTAAATTGTCCTCTGTTGACAAGCATAACCAATAAGAAATTAATTCCGATTTTTAATTATTAACATTATGTCGGCTGTTCATGTAATAAGTTTGTCAAAAAAATTAATCACATTTTGCAGTTTTTCTTTATAAGCTTTCCAAAATAAAAAACGAAATTCCCTACTTTTTATACATACCAGGTACAACTTCTATTTGTTGAATAGGTTTTTTACTGAAATTTTTGCAATACCGAAGTAGTTGTAGCTCATATTTTTGATTGCCATTTAAGGCTGATAATGAGTACATTAATAAGTGACCTTGCCTTGTGCCTAACAACAAGTTACCGTCTGAAATATAAAGCATTACAAATGTTCAAATTCAGATTAACTGTTTTGTACTTAGTACAAGAAAGTATGCTTGTAATTGGGTTTTGTAAAAACATGAAATCTTACCATAAGCTGCAATAGATTCTATTTGTACGGTTGCATTTAGCAAATGAGATACTTCATATGCTTCATGCATGATTTATACACAAAATTATATGAAATCAATTGTAAAATTAAATAAAACTAGGCTTACGAAAAACTTTAATTCCCTTAATACAGACAATTGATATTGAAAAATACATACAGTCATCGGAGAACATATATATTGTAACTATGGTTTTAAAATGTATTTATATTATTAGATTAACATTGTTATTGTTGCTCTTTTTGACATTGACAAGATTGTCAAATAGCTTATACTAACTTTCTCATGCTTTTAACAGATCTCGACAAATTTGTTAGCATTATTGATTCGATTATTTTTATATGATATTTAAGTAAGATAAATGAAATTATTTATATCGAGAAATATCGATATATTATGTTTTTTTTATTTGCATTTTTATTAGTGGTACTTTAGGTATGATAATTACATGAATAAAAAAACCAAATTAGAAATTTACTCTTGTGAAAGTAGATTTATAACGAAATAGGCTAATAAGTAATTGTATGCTTTTTCTAAAGACTCAAACAGTCGATAACAAATAAGTGAAAAACTGTTTCTGTCTGTTGTTGTTCAGAAGTATAAAAGGAAGCAGGCTTATTATTAATTAAGAATATTCGTCAAGAAGACTTACAGAGCAAACACCATTAAAAAACATGCATTTTTTTAATTTTTTACTGGCGTGCAAATAAATAAGATAATATATAAAATTATTAAATTGATTTAAGAATGTACTACAATGCTAAACAAAGCTCTCTTTCTAAAAGGAATTATTTTGTTTAAAAAAAATTCTGGAACAGTTGTCTGTTTTTTTGTCCACCACATCTAGTTACTATTGTAGTGACTTTCACTTAACCTGTATGCAGTTAAGTATATGGTAGTATTTCGGATAAATACATACTACGGCTTATAAGTATTCACATAAATCATTATGAAAGCTTGTATCCGTAGTTTCACTGCATATATGTTTGCATTACAGGCTCTCTGTATGTATTCACACAAACTATAATTACATTATGGCAATTACTACTAACCCAACCAACCTCCAGTAATGGAGAGGCAATTGAAGAAGAAGAATCACTACTAAATTAATTATAAACGCTCTAGATCCAATTAAATACTTATTTTACATTTACTGGAGAAACATACACAACAAACAAATCAGATTAGTTGATATCCATGATAAAGAGGTGTACGTTTTAAAATATGAAACATATATTTAATTTTTCTTAATCAACGAGGCCCCAGCTATTTTTCAGTTTTATGACCATTTTTTTCACTTATGTAGTTATTTACTATATTGATATTTATACAATTAAAAATTTTACTTTACAGCAGTGTTGAGGCAATTTTTGTCCCAGGGTTTAGTAAATAAAAAACCATGTTTACTATTCATTTAATATTTACTTTTATAATTATGTTATTTTCATTCATAACTAACAACGATATGGGTGTTACTATGTATTCAAATTCGGTAAACAAATTAAAAACAAAATACAATTTTCACTCACTATTAAAATTTATTATTACAGTACTAGTAATAAGAAAACTCTTTTTACTTTTAAATAATTTATATAAGTCAACCCCAATACGAAGTGTTTATGTATGGATGTATGAATTTTAATGCTTTACGGATATTCTCATGAAGTAAATGTGCACGCAAAACGTGAAAGTGAGAATTCAGTGGGCTAAAGACTATTCCGAAAACATAGCTTCAAACATTCAGGTCACTAGTAAGTCTTAACTTTTTACACAGGGCCTTTAGAAGCGACGTCGATTACAAAATTCATATTAGATAAGACTTAATAAAATAGGCATATCGAAACTATCTTAGTCCTTACTAAATCTGAAGCGGTCCAGGCGTGAGACCGAAGCTGACAATAAGATGACTCCGCGCTCGACTGTTAACCTGGATTAGATACTCAGAGTCATACCATAAAGATAATTATAATATATTTACACGAATTATAAAGGTGGTCAGCAAATCATATAGCCTTAGGGACGACAACTAAGCTCCACTATGTGTGATTTGAAATCTTGCGCCGAGCGCTTTACATACCTTAACATACTACAAATTTATATGTAATTAGTTCATACATATAGTAATACAATGTATATAATATATACTTGACCGTCGCCAATTGTAATTGTAAACGGGACTGCACTATACATGCATGCATACCTCGGTTCTGTCAGCTGAGCGCGCTGTCCACGTCAACTTCACAGTAAACTTTGAGAGAAAGCTTTTCTTTTTATTCCATGAGACAAGCGGGACGTTCACCTGATAGTAAATGATACGACCACTTTTACATTGTGGCGCTAGGTAAGATAATATACACTACACCATATTGTGCACGTCGTGGTGAGACACAAGATATTCATGTCTCGTTAACCCAGTAATTTCCTATCGCCATTGTTACATTCAAGGAATCTTACCCACTCTAGACTTTTGTACGCACAATAATATAGATACCGCATCGCTTACTGCGCACCACGGGACACATGCGTAACCATCACCGTCTTTCAAGTGAAACTTATCAGAACTGGTGCTTGAATAAATTACATCGATAGTGTCACGTGATCAGGCTACGTCTAAACCTTGTTATGAAATATTTAATTACTCTATAATTAAAAGCTTTAAAACACCACGCCTAATTTGTAACTGTATCCAACTCGAAGTGCAAAATGAAATCGAATGAAAGCTTATAAACTATGACAATGAATTTAATTACTTTAACATTGTTTTTTTTTTATATAAATGTCTACGAATAACGTGAATTCAAATTTTACATAGCAGAAATATTATTTATTGAATACATAGAATATAATCGAAAAACTATGACGTTAAAATAGGACACAGTGCGAGTTTATTAAATACATTACATTTAACCAGTCCTGAATATGTGACACGGAAAGATAGAACGCAATTTATTTAGTAAAAGTTTCGTCAAAACTAACTCAGTATCTATAATTTAATTAAAATTTAGACTTTGAACTGCTTACACAAATACACAATAGTATGAGATATAATTGAATATTATATAAAATAATCGTTGAGAGATCAGTTTACGCTACTTATAAAAAATTACAAGATATCTTTCTGTGTAGAATCAAAATAATAAATTGCGATAATCCGTTACTGAAAGTAATCTACATTCGTATTTTTTTAATTTAGTGATACATATGTCATTAATAAATATTCTAAAGCACTACTGAAATATTTTTCTACTGATTACACGGCCCAAGCTAATTTACTTTCCAAAGGATCATCATTATCATCATCATTTCAGCCGGTTGTTGTTCACAGGTGAACACAGGCCTACTCAAAAGATTATGTAATGGTAATCCTCCAGGTATTTCGAGTGAAATAGTACAAGGACCTATCCCTCTCCGTCTATGTGAAAAATGTCTCCAGCCGAGTACATCATGGGCTACTGATAAAATACAGATAAATAAAACAATTAATTCATAGAATAGAATAAAAACAATTTATGCCAGATAACCAATCTGTCGTTTACCAAAATCAACATTAAAAAGAAGGTATTTACATTCAAAAATTATATTGAGCTTAAAAAAAGTACAAAGAAATCACACGGAGACGGGTCCACTGCGGATTTTTACCCTTTTTCACCGACTACCGACAGCTCAAGCTTTATACACTACGGTATCACACGATTACTCGTCGAAAACATCTATTATGCATATAATTTCACAGGATGGCCAACACGAAAAGAAATACTATCACTAAATAGCATACGAATGACCTCGGTCGTAGTTCCGATCTGTGTCGGATATGTTCCGACAAGGTCGACGTCCGCAAAGGGAGGGAAGGGGGTGGGGGTGGCGGGATAGTGTACAATCATTGCATTTCGCATCGAAATTTACAAACCTATTTGTACCGTAGCGGTCGCCCTAAATGCATGCGGACAGACGATAGTCTTATAAAGTACACTAATGCTGTCGGGCCTCTGACGTCGGAGCGTGGGCATGGGCGATGAGGTCGGGAGACGCGGGCGTGGGTTCCGACGCCATCTACGACGCGCCCGGTGATCCACCGCTCGGCCCACACGCTGCTGCGTTCTCAGCTGTTCAATAATTACAATGTTAACTCTAAAATATTGCAAACGAATACTTTGAATGATCATTAGAAACATCAAAAAACTGTAGCAATGGACCAGAGTACACCGTACGAGTATGTACTTGAAATATATCAGACATGTAATTTTAACATGTATTTTTTATTTAGTTATATTTTTTACCTTGTGTATCATGAGCGTGGTCTTGCGTATTGGAGGAACCTGGCGTTTCGCCGGCGGGCTGCGTCCGTGGTTTGAGGAACTCGTTCAAAGACGGTTGGATTGCCAGCTCGTACTCCGTAAAATTAAAGAGCGGCGGCAGTGCACGCCCATTTGGCAGCCGAGCACCCGGTTCGCGGAGCTCATCAAAGAAGCTGTGTGCGCACGCCTGCAGCGGCGAAAGCCGCGCGCCTGGCGTGTACTCCAACAGCCGCGACACCAGCGAGATCGCGTCAGGCGGTGTGCACGCCCGAAACACCTGCGATCAATTGAATAATTTTTATATATATAATACGACTGGTGGTAAAACTCTGTTGTCAGACACCGTCTAGGTAAATGCCACCGCAGTGCCTAATTCTACTGTTAAACAGTAGTGGTACAGGCATTACTAGGTTCTGGCGTTGTATCTAGTGAAATTATTGGGGTAACTATATATGACATCTTGTGGTTAAAAGCGACGGGCAAACATGATCATCCTAACTATTGCCAATGTCCAATTGGGCACGCGTATCACCTACTACGCTCAGGTGAACGTCTCACACGTCTTGTCCCGAATACTGGCTCACTTAACTGTAAGTGACCATACTAATAACGCACCATTTAAGCTTTAGTGTATACATCAATAGTTTTAGTATAACAGCAGTACAATCCCATGAGTCATTAAATGCAACTAGTAGACGGAAACACAGTAACACTAATACTTACTACACGGAGGCAAAAATAATCGTATCAGTTGTCGTCACAATAATATTAATTATAAGCACCCTAGTCTTACCTATACATTTTTAACAGATTTCCGATAACAATAATTTAAGAAGCTATTATGACTTAAGCGACATTAATATTTTAATTTAATTCTTTAATGTCTCTAACATGGTATTATTGTACATACAATAATGTCTGTGTAAAAGAAATGTACAAATTATAATAAATCCGGGACTTGAAAATTACTATTTGCGTTCAACAACTAAATATTTTTTCCACTATATAGCTAGACGAACAGGAAATTAAACTCATGGCAAGTGGTACGCCAGCCCCATAACAATTTGGCACTTGTTGGGATTGCAAACACTGCACCATATAGTGATCGTGTGATTTTACGACATAAGATGTCACAAGCCTCGTTAGCTGAGTATTTTCTTAATGTTCCGAAAATAAATATAACTCAATTTACGACCATTTATATACACTTGCGTCACAAACATTACTGTACTGTATAAATATTGTATTATTGTGATTTACTTTAGTTTTGGAGGCATGCGAGAGCAGCGCTGGACCGATCGTGTGAAATTTTTTTGACGGAGGTCTATGATGTGCTGTGGAGGTTCGTCGGCTGACGATATATGATATATTTTATTTTTACACTCTTATTATACTAAAAAAATTCATTGTATTATCATAAATTATTTCTGTTTAAATTTTTAATGGCCAATATTTACAATGTTATTGGTTAGCTCACATGTAGTGCACTGTTTTAGCGTAGTACAAAAATGGTTTCTCTCGAAAGACTTTTGAAGATTTGTTAAAATATGACCAATGAGTATAGAAAACATTAAACAGTTTTAAAGAATAAACAAAACTTTCACTCAAGTTTCATCACACTGAACACCAACAAACAGCAATATCGTAGATAAAGAGGTCAATTATTCCTGTGCTTTCTATTCTAGAAGTCATGCTTTGTCCATGCCATGATATATTTTATCCATATTTTGTTCGTTTCTGTTGCAAAATCTAATGCATTTCAAATCTTGTACTCAATAAACAAGTACACAGGACATCGTTATATAGGAATAAAAAATACTGGAGTAGTATTAACACCTCATGTCTCAAGGCGACGAGCACAATGTGGTGCAGTGTATATCATCTTAACTATCATCCATATTCTTATAGGAAAGTGTATTAATTATCACAAGGTGAGAGCATTGCATGTCTCATCCCTTTGTCGAAAAAAAATATTTAACCATTATGTTATTTAATATTTTGATACCTTTCTATTTAATAAAAAGTGTTACATCTTATACCCAATTACACCTTTCGCTATTTAACCCACCTCAAAAGAAATTGTCGCTATGATTACTGTCTATTGAGATAATTGTTCAAATAGATGAACAAGTATTTATAAAATAATAATTTGAATCAATTAAGATGAATCCATTATACACTATATATGATCATCAAACCGGTATGTTCTTTCTTCATAAAATTTTAAAGTATTTCTAATAGATATTGTATTTGTTAAGAAAATATAAATTTTATCATTTAAAAAAATCGCCGTTATAACTTCATTAAATTTTTATTAACCAAATGGTAAGCGTATCCTATTTATTATTAAGAAACTGTGATTATTCAGTTTGTAAGGTTGTACGCGGAAAGTCCCTATGCTATGTTCGATCTCTCAGTGAGATTGGAGCTTGTGGAGAGAAAAACATTGAGCAATCTGTCATATTTCAAAATCAACTGCTTTCGTGGACATGTGACATCCACGAACATACGCCTGGATGAAATAGCATTGAATCTCTCCCCGGGAGAGTGGATTAAGTCCCGGTATTAGTTGGGTAAATTGAGAAGCAATAAATATAAAAATAAAACTATCAAAGTTTTATTTTTATATTTATTAAGCTTAAAATAAACATATCAATCGCAGTGTATGTAACAAAACATGGATAAATACCTTACAAATTTAATAAGGCGCTGAACCAGTTTTCAAAAAAGTTTTCACGACATTAGCAAATTTGTTATTTCTTAAATGATAATGTACTTCAAGTAGTAAATTGACGTTTATATCTATTATATTATTAAATCTTCGATTTGGTTTATACATCGTGTGGAAAATGAAGGCTTTTTTGTTAGTTGTATAGCTGTGCCTTACTCGAATGCGCTGATGATCAGTGGCCGACTTGGGCATCGTCATGCGCTCCAGCATATACTGTAACGTAGGGAGCGTTATCATCAGAAGCACTTACTTACACCGAACATTATGGACAATATGATGGACACTCTTAGATTCATTATTAATGTATGTCTTTTAAGCAACCACTGCATTCTTTGGAGGATAATCTATAATTATTAAGTTAATTAATAAAAATATAAAAAATTAAAGAGCAATTTTTATTTACGATATATACTTTTTAAACATTAGTAGGCTATACTAAGTAAAATACGAACAAAATGTAACATAAAAGGTCTACGTTTACCTTGGTCGAAGGAAATTTTGGTACAAGTTTCTCCCTAAATTAATATAATCATGTAAATAATTCAACCACCCATATAAATAACGAATACATGAACACTTTGTATGAAAAGGGCAATAAATAATGGTATTGAAAATATTTAAAACAAAATCTGTTTTAATTATATACAACAGTACTAACCTTCGCCCATGGATGGCTTTTGATCTGTGGAAATTTGAATTCTGTATAGTTTGGATTCATCTCGCGGATCTGTTCGCGTGTCGGTGTGCCCAGAACCTGTAACAAAATGCAAAAAGAAGGTAAACACACTGACGAGTGTACGTTTTTATATTTCAGTAACGTCAAATGTTATGACGCATTTTGGAATTCCATGAACCAATGTTAAGAAAAAGACGTTCACCTGGAAGCAAGTGATACTGCTGCTTTTCTGCGTCATATGTAAAAATTAAGAGGCAGATAAAATTACAAATACAACACCACTTTCTGCACGTCGCTTTGAGACAAATGTTAAATCACATTCCACCAGTAATTTCACTTGTTAATTACGTTACTGTTTGGCGGCAAAAACAGGAGTTGCGGTGATACTCACGTAGACAGTCTCCAGCAATAAATACCTAACACCAGTAACAATAACTTTTAGGTTATATTTTAAAAGATATTAGCGACTATACGAGTAGTATGAGTAACAAAGCGATTGATTCTTCAATGTAAATAAATCTTTACAAAGTTCTATTATCAGGTAAAATTATTTACCTTGATTATTTCAACCAACTGGTCAACTCCAGAATCGCCTGGGAAAATGGGTTGGCCTAAGAGCAACTCCGCCACGACGCAGCCTGCGCTCCATACATCTGCGGAATATTTTTTGTCTTTTTCAATTTTCATTATTTTATTACCTACATACATGTATTATTTATAAAACTAAGGCGTCTGCTTGCCTTGCGTAGTGATCGGGGATAATCTACAGCTTTTTACTATTACTCAACAATCTACAATCTTAATAGTCAAGATGTTTTTTTTTTTGTAGGATTTGTAGAATAGCACATCTTAAATAATGAATAAAATTTCATCACATTATTATTTCTGTAACCTTGATGCTCCCGTGATCACGGTTGCTGTAAAGCTCTCGAAAGATCGGAGGTAAAAAATAATAAAATAAATAAAAAAACACCAAAATTTGATTTCATCAAAAATGAAATATTTGGTTAAACGTATTACAAGTTTTTTTTTTTTAATTATGCAGTCAAAAGTAGTTTTGTTTGTACTCACCAATCTTGGTAGTATAGTCTGTTGCACCGAAAATGAGTTCCGGTGCGCGATAATACCGCGAACATATGTAGGAGACGTTCGGTTCGCTGCGAACGAGGTGCTTCGCGGAGCCGAAATCGCACAACTTCAACACACCCGTCTTGGGGTCCAGCAATAGGTTCTGAGGTTTGATATCCCGGTGGCAGATGCCCAGCGAGTGGATGTACGCAAGGCTTCGAAACAATTGGTACATGTAGAGCTGCCGGGCAGAGAGATTTTACTATGACTTACATACGTATATACTGTTTTCTATTACGAACATCTTACTCATATCTCCGCTTCATCAAATAAAAAAAAAATCTATAACAGACAGCTTGTTCGAAAGATGCCTACAGAACGCAAAACGTGTATTAGGGATTTACCCACCACCAAATTAGGTCGTAGTAATTAAAAGACTCCTTGACATTTACGAGCAATAACGGTTTCTTTCAGCTCAGTGCTCAAATATGTTTGCTACACAGTGCCATCTGTAAGCATTTTGTTTCTGAGACTTGAGTTAATTATTTAAAAGGTTATTCCCAAACTACTTGACTAGTTACTAATTATGAGTATCGTAATCTCTGGGCAAGTAAGCTCAACCATCTACAGCCTCATTGTCACTTAAAATCATGTGAAATTGAGACAAGTGTTAGCCCATTGTCGATAAATTAAAACAACAAACTAATAATATGTATTTCCCCGAACTTTTCATACTTCACATACCTTTATAAAACTAATGGGTATGGTTTGTTCATCTTTGGAGTAGTGACGTGCAACTTTATACACAGTCTCTGGTATGTACTCCAGCACCAAATTCAGGTACACTTCGTCCTTCTGTAATTAAAGCGATTACTTTAAATAACTTTATACACATACCTTATACAAGTTATCAAAATTTTATTAAAAAGGTTAATAAGGAATATCGTTTTTAATTAAAGTTACATCGCCTATCATATACCAATTACATTAATTGAATTAATATTATTTAATAAACTAGTATAAGATGGTTGAATTTGGGACAATCATATTGATCTTTTGCATTTCATCATGCATAATAATAATATTATTAAAATAAAAATCCTAAAACAAAAAAGTGGCTTGTGCAGTGCGTGTAAAAGAATATTAACATACAATTGATCTTTGGCCGTAACATTACTTTTGTAATATTATTTTAGTTCATACACCCGTTTGACTATTGGAACAGATCAAAGATAAATGTTTAATAAACTATCATTGCCTTCTGAAGATCAAACAAAAGCAGATCTTGAAATTACATAATATTGAAGCCTGGCAACGGCTTACGATAAAAATCGGTTTATATAAGATATAATTATAGCGCGAGAACTAATCAAGTTAAACGCAATAATAATAGAATATTTTAACGAATAATATATGAAAAATAAGAAACTAAATTTACATGTCACATTAAATATTATAAAACTTAAAAGTAGGTGATATCCGTGAACAGATTTGGCCAATATCCAAAGGATCTTGGCTCCGACGTTCGGCGACGATAACTGTCTTACCTTGAACTTTCAGACTAGGGACACTCTGAAGGTATTGCATATTGGAAAACAAGCTGGCCAATGCAACATTATCAAAATTGTTAACAATTTACTGTGACTACGAATAAATGATTTTTTTAATTTATACAAATGTTAAAGTCTTATTCAAAATGCACAAAGCTGTTAATAAACACATGAAAACAAATGGTAAAGTCGAATATATATAAAAAAATGGAATATTTTACAAATGTTTACCTAAGATGTAGGCTTTTATATGAAATGTTTCAAAAAGCAAGACGTGTAGTTTGATTTTCGGAATAATAGTGCGCGACAAACGACACGTAAATGACCATAGCAGTCTCTCATAAAAATAAAACACAAAGCCGTTAAACTCCTGTAAATATTTATAGTTAGAACTGAGCAGGAGTAATGGTGAAAACAATTTCCGCGAGTGAAAGCCCTTGGCCGATGATGATCAACGAATAAAATCAACACACCACTGCACAACATCAGGTCACCGACCGATAATTTATATTTCGTATTGTCACTACAGATAATGAGATAAGGAACAATAAATATATAAATCGGTAACCCTCGTCTAGAACGTCATAAACCTATATGTGCGTTAGCACACGCTAGCGTAACATCTGATATTTGTAACGTACTGCGACATCAATGGACTGCAATGCATTTAGAAGTGGGCTAACCGCCGCGGCCACTGCTACCTTATCCCAAATAAAACAACATATATAAATAAATGTTACCCTTATTAATATAAGTTAAATATATCAACAATATTTATAGCCGAATTTCAGTTGCCAAAGAACTTTTACAACAATATATTTGGTTCTCAATTAGAAATTTCACATTCAAATGTAACGAATAGTTTTTAGTAATGCATATATTTTAAAATTTCTCTGCATTTAATATTTAAAGAGTAATTAAGTTGCTGTTAAAACGTGCTTTAAGGTTTAGCTTTAATACTATGATTATGTTGAATTATTCAAAACAAGTAATTTAACAACTAAAACATTGCACCTTCTATGTAGAAATATAAATAAAATAGTTACCTTTTCCCCACTGGAGTAAAAGAAGTATTTCAGTTTGACAATATTACAATGCTCCAGCCGTCGCATGATTTGAAGCTCTCGATTCTGTAAAACAAAAATGCAAGTTAAATTTTGCTTTGACAAGTGGAACAAAAATTACATATCACACCAATGAAAAAGTCTGTAAACTTTTACCTACCTTAAACCGCTTATCCTGGAGCACCTTTTTTATTGCAATAAGTTCGCCGGTGTCGCATAACTTAGCCTGGTAGACGACGCCGAAGCTGCCATTGCCAATCAGCTTCATGTCAGAGTAGCTGACCTCCTGAGGCCGGTCGGGGCCTTGCCCCGGCGTCGCCACCACGGTCGTCACCTTTGAGCCGTCCTTGCCTGAAAAATCGCATTAGAAATTTATTTACGACGAGCTTATTTTTAAATGCGTATACAGTATGCCTGTTTCATCATTCAACTTAGCGTTTTAAGATTCGTGACAGAAGTATTTACTAGGTGTACTTTTCAATTGTTTTATAAATGACGAATGTGTAACGAACGCCTACCCAAAGATACAAACCATTAGCTTCAGCTGTATGTACTTACGAAAATTTATAAACAAAGATTTTTTTATTTGACACTACACGATACCATTTCACAGGTATCTGAAAATTGAAATAACCTTAACCTTACCGATTTACAACGTATGTTTGCTTTCGTACGGATAGAAAAAAACATTTGATACATAAGAAACTTTCGTTTGTGTAGAAATACATAAGTAAGGAGATATAGTTGAAGATACAACAAAAACAATTCCCGCTATTTTTAACTCCGCAATAATACACAAGTTAGATAAAAGCCGATGATATTCAGAAACAGGAAATAACAATTACAGGGAAATGGAAGTACCTAAAGTGTTCAGAGACTTTCCCGGAAGCCCGGGCAATATGGCGTCTACAGATTAAACGCACCTCGTCGTGTACTCACGGTCGAGTGCGCCACTTCAGAGAACAGCGTAACACAAGGTTAATAATACAGTACAATGATATAGGGAACTGGAGCGTTAAATATCATGGATAATATTGTCCTATTACGAAAACTCATGTTGTGCAATGGTAAATACGACAAATACATATACAAAAAGTAAATTTCTAGCTGACAATTAGATTTTCATTACGTCGCGTACGTGTATCACGAATAACTTTTTACACAGCGCTGTCCTTTAGTTTTGATTGATTTCAGTTGTCAAGAAAAAATGTATAATAGCTTAGTTTCTCTTACAAAATATTTTTAAGATAATCAACCGCCAAAACGAGAAATTTTTTAAAAATTTATTCCGCAATTATATACTACAAAATATATTCGAAGTTATTCTACACTAAGGATGAACAAGAAAGTTAAAATGATTTTGCACTGTTCAATGTCGTTTTTTTTGTTTTCATTTATCGAGGGTTACATTTTACGGAATTTTCTTATTAATATTGACTTTACTATAGAAAACTTTACGAAATTTGATTAAAACCACACCAAGCTTATTATCATCTGATCGCCACAGTAGCGCAATTTTGTTATACATATGATAAAATTTTAAACATAATGTTTAAATATTTAAATTGGAAATGCTTTTTAAGAGTAGTTTAAGTAAATATTAAAGGACTCGTCTTTCACGAATATATTAAATTTTTACAGATAATTGATAATGAACCAATAAAAATATAAATGGTAGACCATACAAGACCCTAATAATTTTACTTAAACTCAATAAAGATTTGATTTGTTTGATTTTTTGATCTGGCCTTTGAACATAAATAGGACAAATTTAAAGGGGTAGTTAAAATTAATCAACCAGTGTAAGTTTTTATAACTTGATATTGTGTTATTTATACGCGTCCTACATGCCACAAACCAATAACTAGAGATATGGACCTTTTGCCGTTTTTAAGACATCAACCGAAAGCGCCACGCCTGGCGAGCGGAATTATAACGCACTAAACCACATTACCCACAGCTGCGTATAATTTAAGTACAACACGTGGGACGTGAACACTCTATAATAATAAATCTCACAACGACAGTTGAACCGATTCAAAACATTGCCACTACTTAAGTGCCCTTACTCAAGAGTATTTTAAATAAATATTTTAATACATAACCTCTACATCCATGGCATTAAAGTAAATGGAGGAATACACTTTATATTAAAACAGCATTAGGGAATATTACAACAAAATCGAATGAAGTGGTTAGATAAACATGCTGATAAACAAGGGTGGAGTGAGCTCAGGTCAACGTCAATAAGTACATGGGCGTGGTGCCCACCCAGTTAACTTATTGGCTATGTTTGATGTATATGTTTTCTTCATTTATTTAACTAACCTACAAAGTAGAGTTTTCTTTCTTGTATTTTCAAATAAAATAATATTTATTAATTTCAAACGCTCTTTGAAAAAGTATATCAAATTATTATACAACTTGTTAAATGTGTTATAGTACTGGTACGATCTCTGTCATTATTTATATAAATAAATATTATAACTTTATCTGTTTGTAATACCAAAATAGTAATTTTTAACTAAATTGAAATGAATGTTTGATCAGTATAACACAAAACTGAACTAAATTACGAACAAGTTCAGTTTTAATGGCAATTATTAAAAATTGCAAGAAACTTTCGGATCGCTTTGGCATCAACAAATATTATATTAATATAAATAAAAGAAACACTGGCAGTAAGTCTTCCAGGTTCAATTACCTGCTAACAATTGTTATCAAAATCGGCTTGGATACTATTCTATGTTGATAACGTAAATTAACTCAAAAAATTAAACTAAACAATAGTTAACGTGATACAAGCGGCAGAGATAAAAATTCCAAACACAACATCGACATGCCAAACCTTATAAATTACAATAATAAACATCATTTAAAGTGAAGCAAAACATATTATACAATAATACCACGTACAAATCATGCTTTTAATATACATAGATAAAATATTTTAATTGTTACGTATGACTCGTTACTTATCCATGTTACAAACCACCTGATTATACCACATATTTTACCACTTCGTAGTGATTTAGAAAGTAGATATAAGTAATAAGAAAATATGTATACAAATAAAGTATGTGTTTTCATTTATTATCATAAGTTTTGATAAATATGCATGTAAGTAATACTAATTTTATATAACGCATAAGTAAGTTATGATTTTTTTCAGTTTTAATTTTTTTATATAATGTAATTCATTAATATTAAACAAGTTTTACAAAACAGTAAAAAGTTCCAAATGCGTTGAATTTAAAAATGCCAAAATGCTTAGCACTTGCTTCTTTCTCTCTTCATGCTTCTTTTAATATGATTTAAACTACCACGAAAAAAATAACATAAAAACATCTCTATGTACATTCATGTCGTGAATTAAGCTCTGGATTAAATATAAGAGGCCCGTAAGTTTTTAGAATAGTTACGGTACATGCAACAATTTTCCAACTCCATAAAGCGGATCAACATCTTCAATAAGGAGATGAAAAATTGTAGTGTTCAGCTTCAGCTGCAATTTCAAATATATATGTAAAAATATCTAATACTAAAAACTTTGAGCTAAAATTGTGCGCCACATCTAAGCACTTACGATGCGAAGTGGTCGCCTTCGTTTCTGTAGCCAGCTCGGCCTTTTTAGGAGTATCCACGTCGCCTGGGTATCACGGTAAACACAAAAGCAGCATTAGAACATTGAAGATGTGAAGACATGTGATGGATGAAACAATCAAACGATACATGGCAAATCGATAGTGGCGTGATATTTGCATACGTTCAGAGGCAGTATAGTTCGTGGCACAGTTACAAAGAGCAACTCACTGATGGTGCGCCGAAGTTTCTTACAAAAGGTTGTGAGTCGATCGCGGGCACGACTCAGTTGGCCATTCTTGTCAGTATCAAGAAGGCGCACAAGCGAGGGTTCGGAACGCGCGCTGACCTCTCCGACGGGGCGGAGAGCCATGACGGGGCCGTCGGAGACTGCCAGATTGTTCAGGCATACCGGGCCTACGGGACACTCCAGCTTGGCAGTGGATCGCACGCGAACGCGGGTCGTAGTCAACTGCCGGCCACCGATGGGCAAACTCTCTCCCGCCCCGCTCCGCGAAGACCGCCTCTTACCCGTATACCGTGAATACGCTAATTCAACTTCGTAACCGCACTCCATGTGATGTACACTAGTTACATTATTTTATTTTTTAAACTGTTGCATGTTTAATTTATAACGTTCAATAATGAATTAAAGAAACAAATGTTACGCGCTACACGTCTGCGTAAGTAGTGTTAAGGATGATTAAAATAAAGTTAAAAATTATAACTCATCAAGCGTATTAAAACACAATGGATTGATGCTAATCTCTATTTCCCATGACGAATAGTGAGTAGATAATGACTCTTTTATATAGTAACATTAAACCTTGACGATGAGGATTTATGTCTCATGGGGTCTATCAACGCATGACAACAACGCAAGATCATGAGAAATGTTTTTGTATGGATAAAGTTACATAATAACCAGTACAGAAAAATCTTTCACGCTTCCAGTAGATTGCGGCAATGTGATCCAAGTGTACATCATACAATTTGATCAGTATGACATCGCATGCGCGCGTGTCTACCTGTTTATATAAACGATGATAATTTAGACATGTGACGTCACCAATACATTAAATTTAAATTCTAGGCGTTAAAAAACTATGCACACAATTCATAAATAAACTAGTGCAATGAATTCCGATTTTTATCTGTAAACAGCACAAAGTTATACCTTCCATACCAGCAATACAATAATTTATTATTAGACTAAGGTGTATGTATAACTAACGGTAAGAACCTGTATTCAGGACTTAATAAATAATTTGAAGCGGTTAGTTTTCATTTGGCTTTAACAGCTTCTGTTTAGTCTAGTAGCGACAGTTTATAGTTATTCAAATGTTACATAAATTCACTTCAATTTACAAAATATATGACAAGTTACATACTTAGTAAATTTTTATATATGTGTCAATAGTGAAATAACCTAAAGAAATAATGTTTTGGACCACCGAACTAAATGGTGTAATGCATTTGAAACTTAGTAGTTACATTATAAATAAAACAACGAAATTACTAAAATCTTTTCTATTTTTCTCGCGCTAAGATTGTACAAAGTGGTATTTTGTAAGCAGACAACAAAAAGATGTTTTGCTTTATATTTCTTGTGAAATACTCAGACCGAATTATGTTTGGACAAATGAGCTGTATAGGTGGATTTAAAATCAAATTTCAGACATCTTATATAACTGACTTTTAAAGTCATCAATTAAAAAAATAAACTTTGAACATTAAAATAAATCTACATAGAACTTATATTCATATATACAAAATACGGTAAATTCGATACATTTCTTGAAGTTTCTTAGGCGAGTAAAAAGATCCACCTCCAAGCCCAAATGTGAGCCCATAAAAAGTAAATACGCATGAAGTAATATTAGGTTATGTTAGGACTTCCCTTTTTGTTTTTAAGACAACCTAATCATCACTTTATTATATGTATACTGACGCAGTTGTAAACATTGAAAATAATTAACAATTTCGTTTATACGTGGAAGCGATGAGCGGGATGTTTATCTGATGGTAAGTGATACGCATGCCTATAACAATGTGGAGCTAGTTAGGATGATATACAACTCCTCACGTTGAGACAAGATGTTAAGTCTCCCCTGATATTTCACAACTACAACGCCCTTCAAACCGAAACAAAGTATGTTGTATGCTACTGTTTTGCAGCAAAAACTTTACGCTGTAGCCGCACATAAACCTTACTTTAAAAAGCCGTCATGAAAGTGTCAATTGAAGTTTTTTAAAAAAGGTTACGACTTTAATATTATAACAGCAATATAGACACAGTGAAACTGCATTGTAATTTCTAAATTAATTCATCCCGTACCGTTGACAAGTGGCGATAAGTGGTCGCACTACTATTATTTTGATCGGTTTATCCTTTATAACAATAATCATGAACAGAATAACATTATACTTGATATTAAAAAATATCAAAACAGAAGATTAATTTCGGACTTAATAATTTGATTATTTTAACAATAATCCGGATGAAGGACATTTCAATTAAACGACTTGTAGACTATACACAGAAACAATTGCCTATGTGTATAAAAAACTATTAAAAAGTCTATTTTAGCAAACGTCTTAAAGTAAGTGTTAGGAAATAAGGAAAATTTTCAAGTACTTGAACAAAACACATTTCTTACCACGGCAATGAATTTTTCTTATCAAGAAAATACGCGACCTCCATCACCTTTTAAGTTAAGGATAATGAAAAAAAATTGCATATTTGTTGTTGATCTATTAGAACACCACCCAACGTTTTGTTTTCAATAGTAAAGTCTATGGTTAAATATATTGAAAAACCAAACACTCGAAATAAATCTTAAACTCTAAAACCGACGTCCATTATCTCCATTAGATGGCGAAAGAAGATTATCTTTATCGCAGAACGTCTCTCAGAATGAGTAATAAATAACACATTTATAAAAACACTTTAACTACATTGAGCTGTATTGGAAATTTAGAGATCGAATATTTTATATGTATTATGAAGTGAATAAATGAAAGAACTCTTAAATATATTGAAAGTCCCACTAATTTTCTTTTTCTCCGAAATATCCGAAGCCTGTGTATTTATTACACCACCACACCACATATTATAATAGTAAATTACTTAGCAATATTGATAATCATTTAATGCTGCAGAACACCATAATCACATTTCTCTATATTGTACTTTGTAAAAAAGAAGATATATCTTGTCTTCGCTAGCGTGTTATTAAGTAAAATTTACACACGTATTATTCCTTCGTCTACACTCAGAATATAGGACATTACATTAAAATAACTATCTTTAATCACATTGATGTATACGGATTACTAGATACATAATGTATTTTCTTTATGAATAATTAATCTTAGAAAAAAAAGGTGACTAATATACCTACTATGACAAATTATATGTTATAAACTATACATCATTGTCATCATACAAGGTCGGAGACGGCAATTGGATTAGAATTTTAAGCGGTCTTGCTTTGGATTCGCGGATCGCCGGAGGCCGTGATACTACGAACTTGTAATTCGATACTCATTTAGTGTGGCTTTGCTTTATCGATTTCTAAACAAATATATTATTTTTTAACTGAAACGTTACAGTATCATAATATTAAAATGATGCACATACGTCACGTTGTTAATTAAAATATAATTTGTAGTAATATAACCTAAATTTCTGCACTTTTAAAGTAAATAACTAAATAAATCTTAACATATTTATCCCGTAAAATTAATATAATTCAAATAAAATAAATACATAGACTGGATAACTTTTCGCTTTAACTATAAATAGTTGCTAATATATTTCCAACGTTATTAACTCAAGAAATATTGATGGTGGACATTAAATTTTTCCAAGCATATGTCAACACAATCGAAATTCCAAACATAATGAAATACAATCCTAATCAAAAGAAAAGTAAGACATAATATTAAGTACAGATCATGCTTTTAATATACATAGATAAAACAAAAGTTATTAACGTAATACGTAATTTGTAAAAAAAAATTATCTGTGTTTATTTATATCTATAATAATATCTTTTTATACATATAAAGAGATATAAACCACCCGATTAAATGGGTGACGTTGATATATTTAACCATTTTTTAGCTATTATCTTAGATACAGGTATTAATTAGTTGTTAAAAAATACCAGAAGACTGGTAGAACTAAAATTCGGATAGTTATAGACTACGTCGCAGCTTAGCATCAGATGGAATCGTAGACGAGCGCACTAGTCCAGTTGAAGAATTATGAAACGATAATTTCTAAAACTCTTCGTAAATGGAATAGTTATAAAATGTCGCAACGCATTTCCAAGTCTAGTTCATGGCTGGTGGCGCATCTCCATTGTTTTGTGAAGATACACCGACCGTGGGTTCATGCCACGACGCACCGGCGCGCACGCTTTGAAACCAACCAAGGCGACATCGCTGCAAGACTGCCCCCGCATAATGCAACCGGTCCCATTCGACAAAACTTGAGGCACCTATACGTCATTAAACTTACAGCATTCATAGATTTATATATGATACGCCGCTTATAAAACTTTTTTATGTACTAAAGCCTAATCTTTAAATATTTACTTGATATGACTATTTATTACTAGACTTTTATTACGTTGTCAGCCACTAAAAACAGTTACATTTTATCTTTAATCAGTACATGCAATATTGATAATAATTAAGCAATTAGACATTTAATAAAGAATGTCATTATCATGTCGTCATCATCAAGTTAGAGGAAAAAAAATATCGTGATCTTCGATTATTGTTTTGCGTTTCATTCTTTGTTATCAAACGGCGAAACAACCAAAAGCATACAGACAAACAAAAATTTCATTGCGGATGTCTAAAACCATACCTAACTTACTTAATTTAAAAGGTTAAGCTTAATGTCGTGTATATTTATTTTAGTCTCTTACATCCCAATTCCAGAACGGCCACTTGAGGTTTTTTAATGTAAAAAGATATTTACTAACTTAAGAAATAAAAAAAATATATATTTAATTTCATATTAAATTACTGTCACTAGTTAGGCCTTTTATACTTTTTACGGACTTGTCTCTCGACAAAACCATAGCATTGTAAAGTTGACTACAATCGTAAAATATTACAACTTTAGGACCACATTATCAAATTTTTAGCTCATTATTAATTATTCAAATGTCCAGTTTCACAAGCCATTGCCCACTGTTTTAAGACGCACTTCATCATACCATTGCAGTTAACTGGCACCATTCCATACACGTCATCTACATAAAAATATAAATGAAACAAAGATTCAATGCATTTAGAAATTTACGTAAAACTTTATAAATTTTTTTTTTTCTTATTTATGTAACATAGCCCTTTTTTCACGTTCACATTTTTAATTTACTCTTACAATTACAAGTTCAATTGTTGTATATTGACTTACAATGGATATACCATTTAATAAACAATTTTTGATGCCAGACGGTACCAACGGTATTTTCTCACAAATCAAAAATTCATTTTGGAACCGGATTATCACGATAATTTCCATGTTTGGTTTTTATTTACTTCAGGTACAATTCTTTTGCTGAAATAATCTTACCAACTATCAACCAGACATTTTTTGTCAAGATAGATAAATATTTAAGAAAGTACTAACTTTATGATGAAATTCCATTCAGCCCAAATAACTTTTTTTGATAAATTTCAATATTGCACCTATCCATCGATAACACTATCTAAAAGTACACCACAATATCATCTCTATTATCAGCGGGTAATAACAAGTCGTGTGATGGCAACTCGATAGATAACTCTACATATTTAAAGGAAATATCTTCGAAACTATTTAAATAAAGTTGGTAAAGCTATTACAGTGTTATACAGTCACAGTCAGAACATAAATATTATGTTTACTAGAGAACTTTTACGCGAAGAATTAAATGTGAATAAGCACATGCAAAAACAACACTAGTAGCTTTAAGAAAATTTATGTATTACGATCTAGTTCTAGGTAGAGAACTTTATGAACGGCCGCAGGATATTACAAAAATAGATAGTCGTTATTCTCAATTTTAAAAGACATTACACAGTCAAATATGAATTATAAATACTATGCAGCATACACTAAGTTGCAAAAGTACTAATGTGATATTTTACGCAAAATATATTCAACTTCCCATTATGTTTTAGTATTTTTTTATCATTTGTTAAAATTATATAAAAAGATTAAAACAAAATTTTATCATACTCTATATTTACTGACAATAGCAGAAGTTTTCTAAATTCGTTTGTTGCGACGTGCAAAGGCATTTGATATCGTCACAATAATTTTTCAATGTGTGTAATCCTTAAATTACTCTACAGTACAGTACTTCGAAATGATGAACCAAAACAATATTAAAAACTGATCAATTACGTCAACTTCCGTTTAGTCTAATTTATACTGGTTTGCTTTATCGGACTTATCAAAAATTCGTTCCAACTTTTATTGTGTTACAATAAACATTTTTTTTTACAAATTCATTAACATTATATTTTATTGCTTATTTTTTGTGTTTATCTTATGAACAATAAATTTACACAATTATCAATATGTAAGCGTATTACATATTACAGCTATACATGATAGAAAAAGAGATACCATTTGAAGAAGAAATTCAACGTGTTGAGTAGAGGTCCCTCATTCTATAAGTCATGAGACTGCTTATAACATTCTGTAGCGTACTGATGCTTACAACGCGAACAATGATGCTTACACAGCATCAGATTGCGCTCCTCTCTTGCTCTTAGCACAGACTGTGAAAACATCTCGTTAACCCAGAAATTTCCCAGGTCGCCCTTCTAATCAAACCACACTACTGCTTGTCAGCAGAAAAATGGTCTAAGGTGTATATAACGTTTTATCAGGATCGATCAACTATACAAGACCTTAAATCAGAAACAAAAAAAAATCGTAAAGCTACTACCTTTATATTGTCCATTTTGCAATGAGGTGAGAAAGTATTATACTAAGAACTTAATTAAATCTATATTTTAGAATTACTATGCAGTTTGAGAAATCTAAAACATGGAACATTACCAATGGAATTTTTGTATTATAGTACTATAAACAGTACTCTCGAAACTACTTTTATGCGCTTATCCGGTATCCAGTTAGTAAAATAATTAGATTAACAAATTATCGAATTCTGAACGGCCTGTTGCAAGGTTAATTTGGAGTAGACATAATTTAGAAAAACCGCTTTGAATACTGCATAATTTTTTTCGGACTATAAAGTGTCCACCATTGCATTGAACTGTACTGCGAAAAAGACAAAATAATGAAAAACAGAATTTTTCGTTACTTCATAGACTGCACGTGATATGACGTATATACATAATTTATGTTCTAGAGACCGTTTCTTACAAATAAGTACTTAGACATATCTATTAGTATATTCAAGACCGCTTTGCGAATATTAACGATAGGTAAAAACAACAAGAGGTATGATATCGTACCTATTATTTTAATTATTTATTATTCTTTTTGTAAGCATTATTCAATTTAAGTAATAATTTAAAACAAAACAGATAGAGTGCATTTTGATAAATCACCAGAAGTAATAAACATACACAATAATGACTTAAGAAAATGTTGATTCGTTCAATAGCTGTCATAACACGGGCAACAAATAAAGCCTACCGATTTTCTTCCTCAACAACGAAACCGGTTCTATAGCTTTATCACGTCTGTGACGATCGCCCCCATCGGCGTTCACAGTGTAAGTACCACGACGGCGCAGCATCGTCCCAGTTCCACACCTGTCTATTGATCGTGTTACCAGTAATACACTTCACTAACCAGATAAACATTGTCATTCAAGCCCACTTCACACACGATCACTATCCTTAACAAAATCCAATCACATGTCAAATATGAAGGAACACTGTCTAATTTCCTGAAGTACGGATACGTGAGGGTAGCCGTTAGGAAGTGGGTTAACGAACCGATTAGCAATTTAGCAACATGCAGCGACTGTGGCGACCACGCCGCTCGACTGTGACCGGGCCAAGCGAAAGGCGTTGTGGAAACCGAGAGTGCGTTGGCACGGTTGTACCGCGAATGGCAGGATGGGACGCGTTTGACGCGACCGCCAGATAGCGAGATCGCCGTCAGTCACTGATAACTTGTCCGATAACATGAACAATTCACGATGTCGGCCTTCGAACTAACATTTAGTAACAGAAGCAAAGAGCTGGTTATCGGAATTTCCGGAATGCATTTAATAAGTTTATGTAAATATGCAAAAACTACACACAAAGCTCCTTAAACCAATTGTGATTAAATTGCAGATATATACAATAATAAGCTAATAGATAAAATAAATAAAAACTTATAGTTACTTAAATACTATCATATCTAGAAGGAACTGGTTTATAGCAAAACAAGCATATATACATATACAAAAACTGTCTCCATAAATGTAATCCTTCCAATGTAATAAATTTTACAGCAATAATCATAACAAAAATAGCTTTTACAGGGTCAAACTATATATGTTGTCACACTAACTAGTCACAATTTATATCAGACTGGATAGTGTGACAATGTTCTACCAGTAGTTAGACATGTATTCCTCCTACCAATTAATATAATCAAGATTGTTTGATTGAGGTTGAGCAACATATATTATTAATATTTCTGCACAAAAACACTCATAGTTGCCAATTTTCGCGATAAACAGTTTCATGGTGTAAGGAATTATAGCATTCAGAAACAGTTTTCTTCCATTTTTAAATATGAAAAGATATATAATTTTTCCATGAAAACTATGACATATGTTTCCATGAAAAATATTAGATTTGAAACCTACCCAGTAGTGCAGTTGCTATGTGACAATAAATGCCAAGGTTACTCTGAAACAATATAAAAAATGCCAAGCTTCTTGCTGCCTAAGCAATTTAGTTTGTTAAGGGACAAACATACTGAACAATTTAATATAAATCTCCACTCCTAACATTTTTCATAAGGCAATTAACAATACTGTTGGATTAAAAAGCTATGTAGATCTGATGTAACAAAATACCTCAAGTAATTGAATCATTACTCAATGATTCAACTGATTATGGGTATTCACAGATGCATTTTCTATTTAGAAACAATATCAATAGCATTTATGTATGCATAGATATTTCTAAATAATAAATGACATGAATATTGAATTTTTTCATAATTCCATCATCAATAATAGAATTACATCCATTGACCAAGACAGATTTTCTTTTAAAAAATATGAACAACTGCTCATATTAATTTATCACTTCATGAAGTACCTCAATAATTAAACAATTTAACTGCACTTGTTTCAAGATCAGAATCTTAAAAATGTTAGACAGGTTTGTATTTGATGGGCTTCTTTAGCCTAGGTATTTTCTACTTCCTAAGATAAAATATTGCTTTTAAGTAAGAGATCAAAATGTAAGAAGATTATGAAAGAAATATACTACTACATTTATTAGTGATGGGTTTATATTGAAGAATTCATTACATTTTAAAATAATCAAAAGCGTAACTTAAATATGGAAATAGCATAACATTTGGAATTCAAAAGTATCAACTCAAAAAGTAAAATAAGTCTACATATAATTGAGTACATTAGTGGTTTTTGGTAACTTTCATAATTATAAGAGTGTAAGACTTATTATCCAGTGAACATCCTGCTGATCTCATCTTTCCATATTTTAATGAAATACCCAAAATCTTACAAATAGAATCAGCTTTCATTTACTTTACACTAAATATGAATTTTTTTATATTTTATGTACTTCTATGATATGATGATGACAAGCAATTCTTAATATAGATTCCATTCATATGTATAACTTATAAATTATTAATAGAAAATGTTTTGTAAAGTGATTAGATATTAATAAATAGTACTACTTCGTAGTTCAAATTTATTTTTTTGTTATAACACAATAATCATAACCCTTTATTTTTTAAATTATTCTCCTTAATTTAATTAATTGGGAAGGACTTTTTTCAGCAGTGAACAATAATAGACTGAAATTAAGATAATAATGATCAAATATAATACAAATAATGATAATATAATGATAGCTTGACATTTTTTATTGTAAACTCATAAGAGAAATCATACAATTAGATGTACTGTGTAAGTACAGAGCTTATTAATGACTGCATAATTAAGACAATCATAAATTTAAGAAGTGATATTAGTAAATTAAGTAGTAAACATACATTAAACATAAAAATTAAGAATACTTCACTCCCATATTCATTTGAATTCTCATAAAAAGCTCTTTTGTAAAATTCATTCTATGTAAAATTTCATCTATATTCTTTTTTTATTTTCAACGAAATTTCACGTTATATCTTTTAAAATATAACACAAATTGATAGTTTTTTTAGTTTTTGGCTTAAATTGTTAGTTCTAACTATAGATCGTATCATTAATTACGTCATTTTAGAGTAACCTCAAACTTGTAGCAAAATTACAAAGACCAGTACTGAATGGAACTAACATATACGTTCATATTGTAATGAAATTCAAACGCCCTAAAAGGGTGAACAATTATAATGTATTAAAAATATCACGACATACTGCGCATTTTGTTAAAAAATCAAAATTTGACGTGATATCTGTCACACGCCAAGCCAAGGCTTATGTGGCAAATCTAAGCCACAGCCTGTAGCCATTTTTGTATAGAAGTTATATAGACAATTCTGTCAATATCGATTTAATTTGTAAAAGTCCGCAGGACTCGTGCAATTTATCCCAATTTGCCAGTTTAGTCATACTACAGTGTCAGAATGGGAATACGTCACTGTAAGAAATCACGATGGCCGACAAAAGAATGGTTAGGTGGTACTTACTGCAAATTTTTACTCCTCCTAGAGGCGGTTTTGGTGGTTGATTTTCGAATGTCTTTCGAACGGATTTGCTGCCCTCGGCGAAAGACGTGGTCCTAGGGCGCCCGCTCATTATTATATGTATAAAATAAACGACCGAATCCTGAACTTCATAGATACTACTTCACATTTCTCGTTACCACCCTTGCTAGCACTCGCACTGAACTCCTCACTTTGCCGATAAAATACTATGTTAGGAATATAATAGTCAAAATAGTGTCACTGATATAATATTTAAAACAAAATAAGATTGTTTTAGTTATATTTTACAATATCATTTTGTTAATTTTTGAAATTTACATCAATAAAGTGAACGACAAATTTTTAGTTTCTTCGGACTTCACAGACTCGTTCGTTCGGCTAATTTCGGCATTCGTTCGGGAGATACTCGGACCTTCGATCAGTGACGTACCAGACGCATAGTCCAATATACGCAGTAATATTAAGTTCAACAGATTTCTTAAAAAATACATTAAAATAAATCCGTTTTCTTAGGTATTTAAATTTTATGATTTTTTTTAAATAAAATGCTAAGATTACAAATATAATGACATCTTTTATCTGGCATTGCTTATGAATTAGAATATAACCTCATAGTCGTAAGAATTACAAAGATCAAAGAAGGCAATCCATAAAACATGGGTACTTATTGTACTTTTTTCCAAAAAACTTTAATAGAACATATGTTTATAGAAACCCTTTTATTTGATTTGTCTAGCACAAGAAGAAGTAATTTTTTTTTATAGTCAAATTCATATCTTCAAGTGATGCAAGAGTAACAACAGATAACAAATTATACTTCAAAGAGTAATGAACAAATAACAAAGTAGCGTTGTCTGTTGGGTTACAAAGAAAGTAATCGTGTGTATTTTTTGATTTTCAGTAGAACCTAATAATTTTTTACATTTAGGCTAGGCAAACAAAGTCATTTTTCACGTATCTAATACATATATATTAGAAGATATTATACATATTAAAAGACGTAAATAACTTTAATTTTTAATGAAACGGTAAAATTCTATTCCTTCGACATTTACGGTGGATCTGTGTATATTCCATCTTGGTAAGGTTTTCAAATAGTTTGGTTTTGCAGCTGATACAATGTACAAACGGGTCCGCGATCTCGACACTGATATTAGATTTAAATTATTCCTCGTGCTGATCAAACTTAATTTAACCCTAATGATCAAAAATCTAATGGCAAAAGTAATACATTAGATTTTATTAAATGTTTCTTACATTTTTCTTTCGTCTAATTATCACGGAAAACTTCTTCAGTTTATTACTAGCCGCTGATATGCCGGTCTCTAAAAATAAGGTGTGAGTTACGATGTAATGCGTGACTGTAACATTAAGACAATAATATATATAAATAAGTTTTTTAATAGAAGATCTCTAGAAAGAACTTGCTTTTATATCAGTTAACACGAAAATTCTTATTGATTATTGTTCAATTCAAAACACACATCGCCTTGCACAATAATATATGCGTCTATTCAAACAATAAGACGCATAGTGTCCGTTTATCTTTATCGGTCGTGTAGGCAAAGCAGACCTATAGTATATGTCGTCACAGACATCAGTCAGTGCGCTGCGGTGAGGGGAAAAGAGAGCAGTTGCGCGTGCGCCGCGATCGGGGTAATAGGCCCCTTCGCAGCTTGTTTATTAGCCAATAATGTAATTCAAAGTCATCTCTAGAATTGATGAATAGTTCAGTGGGGACCACAACATCATACTGCCATTACAATGGAGTGTTATACGTCGGACAGCTGCGACAGTGACAGCAGGGAGCAGAAAACGCTTGATTTATCAAGCAGATTGCTCGACTCAATGACAATATCAGCAGAATTGAAATGTATCATCGATGAGAAGGATTGCGCGGAAAATTACGAGATTCTTCTTCTCTACAGCAATCAAATTAAAGCGCTACCCGATTCTATAAACAAGTTTTGCAATTTGAAAATACTAGACGTTAGCAACAACAGATTGGCAATACTTCCTGATCTATTAAGAAACTGTCCTCTGACTTCTCTCATCGCCAAGCACAATCAACTTACAAATGAATCGCTGCCCAAAAGTTTCTTTGCAACCAGAAACACACTTAGAGAACTGAATCTAAGTGGAAATAAACTAAATCATTTTCCTGAACAAGTATTAGATGTAAATTCGCTTAAGTATCTATACTTAGGTGGTAACAATATAGTTAATATACCAAAGGACATCTGGAAATTAAACAGGTTGGTAACAACTATTTTATTTTAGAAAATAGATTTTTGAAAACATTGTAATGGCTTCGAAGACAAAACGGTAATCTTTTAGCTGGCCTCATTGCAAAAAATTGCTTTTAAAACTATCTGATTATAAATTTAAAACTGAATTAAATGTTTATATCCCATCTTAGTGTGTTCTCATTTTTTATCTAAGACCAACTAGTTACAAATATTTTTATATCACTTAAATTAATAACTAGCCACAGCATACCACTTTGTTAGCTCGAAATCCCTATTTAACATCATAATTATTTAAGAGCAATCTGTACGTTACAGATTTTTTCGAGTTTTACGATTTTAAACGCAAAAATCTTTAAGAAAATAATGTTGTACGTTTTATTTAATAATAAAGAATGCTAAAGAAGTTTATGTTAAATTATCATTGTCTACGCAAAATTACATATTAAGGGTTGTTATTTTAAATTATGCAAATTATTTACCACTAACAGAAAAGTAAAGTATTAGTCGTGTGTTTGTCTGTAGAATCAATCATTGCTCTTAAATTGGTAGTTCGATCGAAAGTAAATCATACTGTTTTTTTTACATTGTAAGACAATTCTATCGAGAAACTTCTTATCTATAATTTATCAAACGGTCTAGATATTATAATATCTACTTAGAAGACACACTTAACAATGTAAAATAAAATGATTGACGGAAATGTTGAGGAAAAAGTTATGTATTGTTAAGTGATTTAGTTGCTTTAAAAGGAGGTTTTAAATTATCTATCAAAATGTTATATACATAAAACTTAAACAGTATACTATAGATAAACGTTGTTGTACTATATGAAAGCTACACAATTTAAACAAAATAACGTATTCATATGTAAATAACGATCAAGCAACTAAAGTTTTTTTAACAATGACGGAAAATATAAAATCCATGTGACATGTATTGAAACATAACATGTATCAATAATAATTAAAAAAAAACTTTTTTTTCCCTAAAAAGGTTAAAAACGATCGTATGTTGTACCTGCAGAAAGTATTCCTCTATGATTTCTCAAGGTCTAGGAAAATGGGGGAGGGCGGGTTAAATAGCATAAAATGTGCTTCTGGTAAACAGTGAAAGTGGTAGTTTGACTATATAAAGGAGAAGACTGGGCTTAAATATCCCAATTTAAAAAGCATATCGGAATTGTTTTATCATTTTGGCCACCAAATTTTAGTTTAAAAAGACTCTTTATAGTGACGTCGATGTTATATGTAGTACTTATCTACATCCTCTTTTATGGAGGTCGCTGAATTTTCATGGTATGAATTTCACAAATGTAATACTAATTACCAAGCATAATTAAACACTACATACATAATGCACTATGCGATAACGATAAAGTAATTTTCCTGCTGCTATATAAGTTTATAAAAGTTTTTTTTTCCGTTTTCTTTATTATTTAGAAGGAAACAAAAAAACTCTTAAGATACCACGTACATTAGGCAAGTACAATCGCAACGTGTATGTCATCAAACAGTAGTGTGCACACATTACTGTGTTCCGGTTTGAAGGACACTGTAGCTTGTAAATTTACTGGCCAAATAAGACATAATATCTTATGTCGGTTTGTATTATTTAAAATATAACACGTGTATATTTACAATTGATCTCAATAGTACAATATAACAATAGAATGTCTCTTGCGTCTAATTTAGGTAGTATAGATGGGCTCAATTTTATAAACTTGATGATTTGTTTTAACACTTTATTCTTAACAATGAAGTCATGACAACCAGTCTACTAGTTATTATGATTAATTACCATCACCGATATAATTAATATCAACCGTGATTCACACTCGTAACCAAAATATTTTCTACAAGTTACAAGTTCATTATTTCATAATTAAGAGTAAATAGATCCCTATATTATCGTTGTTTAAGCATTATAATAATGACATATTTACATAAGTAATATAACATTAAAATACATACCTCATAACAGACATTAGAAATGTATGATTTATTTAAACATTAGGGATATTTCAACAAAAATTTTAGTTATTAACTAATTAAATTTAAATGCCTATTAAATATAATAAATATGTACCAAATTGTAAACCCATTTTAAAGAGCCAATATATTTCTTTTCATATACAAAGGAACCCTTCTATATTTAGTAACAAAACGTAACTGTTTCAGTCATAAATATTAAAGTTCATTCTGTCCTTTTGCAGCTTACAAATATTATCAATTGGCGGTAATCAGATTTCTGACGTGCCAGAGTCAGTCGGGGCGCTAACTTCTCTTCAGGCGTTAGTCTTGAGTGACAATTTCATCGAGCAACTACCAGCAAGCATTGCCAATCTAAAACAACTCCGCTCCTTACTGATACACAAAAATAAAATTAAAACATTACCGCCGCAAATTATAAAACTAAGATGTTTAACTGAGGTACGACTTCTCTTTTTTTTTAATTCCGTTTAATATACATTCAGGAGTGTCGATCAGTAATATTTTCGTTATTTAGTACAAAGTGTTCTAGAGCAAAAAAAGTATACAATGAGCAGAAAAAACAAAAAGTTAAAAAAATTATAATATTGCGTTACAGTTAAGTCTTCGAGATAACCCTCTGGTTGTGCGATTCGTCAAAGATATGACTTTGCAACCGCCATCACTGCTGGAGCTAGCAGGGCGTAATGTGAAACTTTATGAAATACCTGTGAAAATCGGTGAGGTGCCACTGACAGTAATCAAATATTTAAAAGCAGCAGAGCGTTGTGTTAATCCAAAGTGCAAAGGTATGTATTATTATTTTATATACGACGAAGTAACAAAACGAGCAGGATGTTCATCTGATGTAGATGAACATCCTGCTCGTTGATTCTGTGATAGGCCCATAACAATGCGGCACCTGTTAGGAAATCATACACTGTTACACATTGCGCTCGCCGCTTTGAGACTAGATGACATGTCTCGTTAACCCAGTAATTTTTCAAAACATAAAAATTAAAAACAAAAACCTGTTAAAGTATTATTTTTTTAAACCAATGATCAAAATATTTAATGTGGTGAAAGTGCTTACGATCTCTCTTTATTACCTGCAATCTCTGATAGTATTAGGTGCATAATACGATTTAAAAACGATTCGAAACAGATGTGTTATAATTTCTTTGTGACATTAAGTCAATAATAAAACCCAATAACGACTTCTTCTGAAAATCGCTAAAATATTTTCATACTATCCTAAAAAGCAATTGAGTCTAAAACTCTCAAGTCACGGGAAATTGTAAGCTTTGTACTAAATCACTGAGCCAATCTTATAACATTAAATGACATCAACTGCGTATAATATATTACAATCCGTATAAATACAGCATAGCGCTCATCCAAGGTCATCTGACAAAATATGTTAATATAACCAGTGCTGGTGGTTATGTACCATTATTTCGGCTTCGAACAGAAATATTTACGGCGAAGATTACTAACAAACAGTATCTGTTTACCTTTAACCTCTGTCTTAATTTTTATAAGCCGATTCGTTCTGGATAGTATTTACAACTAAATTCCTCGAAACAAACTACGATAAAGAGTATCAAAGTATATGTAAGTTATGTTTTTTAATAGAAATATCCTCGGTGGCTGATACAATATTTCTTTGTTTATTACTTATCTAAATGTGACGTATCTGACATTTGTTCATCCGTCATCAATAAATTACTAACATTAATCAAATATATTAGATGTATGTAGAGTTTTAGTTAACTTTGTTTGATTCTCTGTATGTTCTGGGTAGTTTCTAAAACCAATGGACTAATTTTGGCGGGACTTTTACTAGTAGATAAGTAAACATTTAAAGCATAACCGATTTTTATGAAATAAAATAAATTAGAAATTAGGATTCCGAAGGAAAAAAAAATTAAAACGAATAAAATAATGAACAAATTCCGATTATATTAAATATCCTTTATGATACATATTTTATAAGTCTAGTTTAACCAGTGATAAAATTATTTTGTTTAATACAGATTATAGTATTAGATCACTTGCACTAGCTAGTGTTTGTATTTATATAAAACATTGCAGCTTTTCCTTCGGCGTCCACAACTATAATAATGTAAAAATCCTTTTGAAAGGATTTTCAGCTAGGACTGTATAAACTGTTATTTCTCATTCAACACATTCGACACGTATTCTTATATTATTCAAGTCATGTTATACAATGCATAATAGTAGTTACGCAATCTAACGTTTGAATGTACTACTAGTAAAAACTAGTGGTAGCTTCGCACATTATTAAGTCTTTTCGATCGTTACTGGTTTTACATGTTTATTCATCTTTAGTCGAAGAACAGGAAAATTATAACAACACGCTGCAAAGTAGACATTTCTACCAAACAATCTAGTCACGATAACCTTTGACACTTAATTAACCAAAGTGGGGGGCCTTTTGGGTCTTATTCACAGAATATTTACTGTGTTTATAGTATTTCTAATAGTGTTGTATATGTTAATACATATAGTTTTTCTCTTGCATATTATTGGTGGTAGGTCTCTGTTGGCGTAGACCGTCTAGGTAGGTACCACCGCAGCTTCTATTTCTGCCGCGAAATAATAGTATGTAAACATTACAGTGTTCCGGTTTTAAGAGCGTTGTAAGCTAGTGAAATTACTGGATTAATGAGATTTAACAACTTATGTCTTAAAGCGACGAGGGCAATGTGGTGCAGTGTATACCATCTTAACTAGCGGCACGTTATGGGCAAGCGTATCACTTACCATCAGGTGAACGTTTCTCTCGTCTCATCGCTTCGTTGAATAAAAAAAAATATATTTTCGCTTAAATTCGTATATGTCCTAATTTTACCAGTTTTAAACAATTCATAAATAAATTTGACTTAGTAATTCTTGTATTATGCGGAAAAAACAAACCCAATACATACAAAAATTTCAGTCGTCAACTAATTGGTCTAAAATTCAAATTAAATAAGTAACCTTCAAATAACAATAGAGGATTATATATAGGAGGATATTTCAATTAGGATGTAAACAAAATATTGTACTGTGCTAAGATGATTTCTTGGCTATTATATTTCCTACAATAGAGGAAGTAAAAGTTACCTTATTATGTTACTTACCACGCACTATAAAAGATAAAGTTAAGAAGCAAGAATGTTCTGTAAAACAGTTGTTGGAGCTATACTGAATTTATTCGCGATGATTTGAAACTATCATTAGAGTCATGAAATAAAAGCAATATTCGCACAATTATCGCATGTGACATCCGATCAATCGCTTTATGAGTATAATAATATTATGTAAAAGATTTTTATATTACTTGCTGCTTCTCAGTAAATGAACTTTTAGAAGAGACATTATGGCATATATATAAATCAGTGATTTACGGGCAATTATTGTGCAATTCTCTTTACTAGTGTAGTATATCTTGTACTTTGCAAGATACATAATTACCATGCAGTCTTAAGTCATTAAACCTTTAAACTTTGCTCTCTAGCCTCAATCACATGTATTACAGAACATTGCGGTCAACAGTTCGATAAGATTGTGGTAGTGTCAAATGAATCTTTCAATGCGTTACCACTGCTTGTTGTTGACAGAATTCTCTTCTGGTTTCTTATCCACCTTGTAATTTAGGTGAAAATCTAAAAAGGCATAGATCTAATTTAGGAAAGGCTGATAACCTAAAGTTGTCTTTATCTTTATGTTAAGTGACATTAAGGCGTAGATAGTGAACCGTGGTAGTCCAGGATAATTTGGCATCATATGACATCTGGAACATAACACTACTGATTTAGCGACAGATTTACAAACAAATCCGGAATTAAAACAGAAGTTCTTTGTTACATAGTAAATGATAAGCCGATGCGCGATACAGAGTATATTGTATCAAACCGTTAACATAGCTTTTTGAATCGTTTACGAGATTGTACATGATACTAACAATACTATTGTTTACTGCGGGTAGGTCTGCTACCCGAGACCGTCTAAGTAGATAACACCGCAGAGCCTATTTCTGTCTCCCAACCAAAAATTACTGTATTCCTGTTTAAAGGGCGTCGTAGTAAGCGAAATTACTGAAATAACAAAACTTGGAACCTTGTCTTAAGGTTACGTTGTATGTCATCCTAATCAACGCTACTTTGTTAAGATCAAGCATATCACTTACCGTAAAAAATAAATCAAGTTCTTAAAAAACTTATAGCAACAGTATGTACGCTATTTTTAATATATACCCAAACAGTTTGGTTTAATTATACTATCACATTTGAATATTGCAGGTGTGTTTTTCGACAATCGCGTGGAACATATAAAATTCGTCGACTTTTGTGGTAAATACCGTATACCTCTGCTTCAATACTTGTGCAGCTCAAAATGTATCACTGGAAGCTGGGAGAGTCGTGAAGTGGACAACAATACTAATACTCACATGATGCGTAAAGTTCTCCTCGGTTAACATTGCTGTATGTATGCAGGAAAAAAATATAATTATTGTAATCACCTATAAACACATTCTTCAATTTTGTCCCTTCCTTTATTTACAAAATGAATTACATATAATTTGTTACTATTTCCAAAAAAGTCTTGTTATAATTAATTATGTTTATTGTTATAATTAATTGTGTTAAGTGATTATAAGACCATGGATGTTGACGTGTGCCGGCCTAGAATGTTCTGGCTTTTTAAAATTGACAGCAGAATGACAAGAATTCAGTTATAGTGTCGAATATCCAAACCAACCTCTGCTGGATGTGGTCCCGGATTTGAATAATTGTCCTACATGTTACAAAGCAAGAGCTCAATCAACTGTGCCAAATTGAACTTTTATATTGCAAATGTGTGTAAACTTAAGACATGTAAAGACATTCCATATAAATTCACTTGTACTATTGGACTATGTTATATGAAAATTTATATTGTTACAAATTAATTAAATTTTTATTGAATATTTCTATGTTTTATTTTCTTAAATACAGTAAACTATTTGTGAACACCTTCAATGATTTCAATATTATTCACCTTCTTGTAATAATTTCATTCTTTGTTCTTTGCCTCTAAGAATAGCCGCTTTAAACAGCTTACAATATAACTCAATTGCACATGGAGAATCATCATTACCAGGAACTGGATATGTAATTAGATTTGGGTTACAGTTGCTGTCCACAATACCTATGGTAGGTATTAACATTTTAGCACTATCTCTGACAGCAGTGTGTTGATTAAGAATGTTATTTTGTGTGTTTAAAAATATACACAAATCTGGTAATCTTGTTATGGCTCCAAATTGGTGATTAGCATTAGTAAAAATACCACCACGCCAGAATCTCGTATGTGCATATTCACCACATTCATGAGCAGTTTTCTCCACAAAATGTGCATTCAAAGCGTTCCTATTGAAAAAACAAATAATTCCTCCTCTGTAAGCTATGTGCGCAGTGAAATTTAAAGCTTTCCGCAAATGTTCTGCTGTAATATCCAAATCAAAAATGAGATGACCTTGTCTAGATCCATATAAGTATGGCCTCATAAACTCATTTAAAGATCCTTCCTTGTGACCAAAGTGAACTCTCGCTTCAAATAAATCCTTTACAGTAAATAAACTGTGGACTTGAAAATAGTCTGGCTGTTCTAATGGATTAATTCTCTTTGGTAAACATTCTGAAACATCAGAAACATACAACAGTAAATAAAAGACAATAGTAAAAATGGACATAAATAACATGAAATATGCTGTTCTCTAGACAGGTAATTAATATTTGTGTATGTATAAGTAATCCTGTATCTTTGTGTAAGAAAATTATGTACCAATTATCTGGAAAAATCATATACAGTCATAGTCAGTCATATAGGGAGCCCAAGATTAAGTGCACAAAAAATGTTCATAAAATCAATACACTAAAATAATTCATACTCCAAATTAGTTAAGTTTGTCAATGATCACAAATAATTAAAACCTACATATTAAGTGTTTAGAATACAACAGAGAGGATGATCATTATCTAAATTAAAGATAATCTACCTAAATTTTTATTAGCATGTGCATCTAAGTTTTATGAGATTTAAGTAAAAGGTATTTCTGTTAGGAAGATCAGTAACTGGTCAGCATCTAATCAATATTCATATTGAAAAAAAAAATGTTTCATATAGTGTAAGTATAGATGCGTTGCTACTGAATAATTGAGAGAAAAATAAATATAACATGATTATTTGTGTTACTTGTTGCGAAATAGATGCTTATAAATTAAACTTTTATTAATTTTGAAACTGAAGTAAACATACCTTCAGCAACTTCTGTAGATTTTTGTGCTACTGTTTGCGCTAAAGTTGAATTATTTCGTAAGTATAAAACTCCACTTTTCATAGAATGACCTAAAATTAAAACAAGTTTTAATAATAACAATAATTTTTATTAGTTACGCTTTATTAAAAAAAATTACTGAAACATACCTAAACATCGAGGCAACATGGTTGTTGTTAAATTTTATTTATAACAATTTTTTCGTAAAGACGGTGGTATTACATGTAATATATTAATTATTGAATTATTAAAAAGAAACTGAAAGAACAAGGTTATTTTGTTTGTTTTTTTTACTTTCCTCCTAAGAAAGGCAAAGGTACTATATAACAGGTACAGAAGAATAAAACATATTATGTGCCATAAAGTATAAATATTAAATGATACTATACTTTTCTAAAATAATCGAATGTATCTATTCTGGAGTAACATATTTTTTAATATAATGATTTCTTATATTTCCGCGAATGTTACACATTTATTAAAACTCAATTTGACCATGACTGCTGCAAAGCGGTCGAAACGTCGGGAATAAACAAACTAAGTAATAAACGCGATAAAATCCGTAAAATTGAGTTTCAATAAATATTTTTTAATGCATTTTATCTGTTTCTTTTTATTGTACTCAATTAAATTAAGATTCTGATTTTCATTTTTAAGAGAAATGAAAAGTACTGTATCATTCTGTCTATTATTTTTGGCTCTGTACTTATTTTTATGAATCTGTCAACGTTTTCAACGTCTTGAAAATAAGTGATGTTTGCGAAGAGTAATCCAATGTGTTGATATTTTAAATAAGCGAAATGTCTAAGAAAAATATTGAAGATGTTGATCTATATGCTATACTAGATATTCAAATATCAGCTACTGAATCGGAGGTAGGTAAGAAATTGTCACAATTTATGATATATTTTAATTTGTTCAGTATTCAAAAATTTATTTCTTATTTCCAGATCAAAAAAGCATATCGTAAAAAAGCTCTACAGTGTCATCCAGATAAAAATCCCGATGATCCTAAAGCAGCTGAAACTTTTCATGAACTCTCAAGAGCTCTTGAAATATTGACAGACGTATCAGCCAGAGCCGCGTACGATAAAGTATTAAGAGCTAAAGTTGCTGCGAAACTTCGTCATAAAGAACTTGACAGTAAACGACAGAAATTAAAAGAAGACCTTGAAAGACGAGAGCGTGAATTCGCTATTGGAAAAGATGCCAATCTTACTGATGAACAAAAATTGGCTGCCGAAATTAAAAGGTTACAAAAAGAAGGCAGTCAGCTTTTACAGGAAGAACAACAAAGAATAAAGGAGGAAATCCAGAGAAGTAAAAATAAATTTAACGAAGCTGTATGGGATCCTGGCATGAATAGAATAAAAATAAAATGGAAGGCAGATAAAAATGATCCAAGTAATGGTGGTTATGATGAACCAACATTAAGGAGATGTCTAAAAAAATATGGTGAAATTTTGGCTTTAATTATTTCTCCTAAAAAAAAGGGCAGTGCTTTGGTGGAATTTGCAAGCAAAGAAGCATCAGAAATGGCACTCGAGTTTGAAAAAGGTAATACATAAACTTTATGAAAAAGTTTGAAATTGTGAACGCTTTCATTACTTATTTTTTATTCTATTTTATCTATCTTAATTTTTAGGGCTAGCAGAAAACCCAATTACCTTAAAATGGTTAAATGGAAAACCTGTAATAACAACTAAGAGGGATCAAAATGTCCCTTCATTAGTTACTGACAGAGATTATGAGTCCATTGTTTTAACAAAAATGCGACAGGCTGCAGAGAGACAAAGGCTAGTTGAACAAATGATGAAAGAAGACGAGGGGTTATGATTTTAAATAAAAGATATCATATTTTATTGCTATGTTTTAATAAAATTTTATCTTAATAAGTAAAACTTATTGGACAGGGCTTCAAAATTTTAAAGAAAATAAAAAAATTATGTTTTATTCTTCATTGACATTTCGTAAGGCTTCCAATCTTTAACAAATTCTAAAACTTTTTTTCTTTGTATATCTCCATATTCTCTGTGTGGATTTTTCCATAGGTTATGATTTAAATCCAAAACTCCTCCGATTATTTCCTGCAATATAAAAATAATGTATGAATTATTGATTTTTGTGCAATTTAAAAATCCAATGTCAATAAATGAAAAATAATTAAAAATATATTTATTTTAACTTATTAAACAGATTATCAATGCCTTATGCTTACAATTGTAACTTTTATACTTGCACAATATTATTATACTAACCTCTGCAAATGTTTTTGGGAACAATTGTTGATCTTCTATAACATGTGCAAAACCAGGATCCATTCCAAAGTCTATCCAAAAATATGGTAACCCTTTAGGAACACCCTTTCTGATGTTTTTACCCTTTAAATCTACAACTTTTTTATTCATGGACCATTCTGCTTCACATTCAAGTAAAGCTTTCTTAAAGTATATTGATGCCATATCACCAACATCTCGCGGAAGAGGCACACAGTTAATTACCATATGAGGATACCGATGCAGTTTTGTTGCAGTTTCAAAAAATACTACATCTTTGTTTTGTAAATTGAAGAATTGGGTAATCATTTTTCTATAATTCTGGAAATAAGAAAATTGACGAGTATTAGCTACAGTCTATAACTTATTATTGACAACAAATAATATTTATGCTTATCATGAATATTAATCAAATGTTGAAGTTGTTAAAAAAAACATGAAATCAAACAGGTTCATAATTGCATATTCAAAATGTAAGTAACAATTGCAATCATCATCAAAATCAATTTTTTTATAACTTTAATTTTTCCTCATAAATGAGAAAGTACAAATTAGGTACAAACTGCACAAAATTTGGTTTTTTCTACCTAGAACAGACTACACTTGATCTTAAGTGACAATGACTCCATATATGGTGAAACAAACACCATCTCCCATGTACATTGCTAGTACTTTGTAATGCTGTCATGACTGTCTGTGGTCGGACTAGTATGTGAAATGGTGAAGGCAATGGAAAACCACTTTATGGTAACTGCCAAGATTTATTGTGTGTTTCATTATCCATGATGACCATGACCCTTAGTCATGAGGAAATATGACTTAGAAGAATACTATCTATTTAAACTGGCTTTAGGTAATATGCTTTATTAGCTTATTAAGTTTCATAAACTACAGTTTTGTAATTTTGACTCAATTTTTTATTGACAATTGAATTCATGAGATTTTAGAAAATAGCTCATATTAAAATAACTACTAAGATATATGACAAGGTATTGTACATAAGTATGTATAGTAGTAGCAAGATAATGTTGTAGTTGTAGATTCTATAAAAAATATTTTATTGTGCATTAGTCCATTCCTCCTTTTTTAATTTAAAAAGAAAGCAAACTCACTTGTATTTCTTCCCAAACATCTTCATCCACTGAAGTAACACAAGAGGAATGTTGTTGAGTTGTAATAATACACTGTCCTTTAACAAGGGACTTCTTCGCTGGTAGTGCCAGATATACTTTGTTTCCACAGCTTACTATTAAATGTTTCAACATGTTTTTAGAGTCAATGCAGTATTCACATCCTTCTAATGATTTCTCCAGTTTCATGCTCTGATTGATTGCATGCTGCTTCTCTCTTTCACTATCTCTAGCAACACTTTTGTTCTTGGATATTTCATCCATGAAAATATCTTCAAGGTCATCATTTGGATTTTTGTGTTTTGCAGCAATTGCAGCTAACTCCGCATCCTGATCAAAGTTGGTACCATACTTTTCTTGTTCAAACTGCAATACAATTATTTTTAAATATATTCATTCATAATTGCCACTTAGATTTATTAATTATAGTAGTTTTCAAGATATTATATCCTCCTTAGCCTGCTATTGAATAAATAAAATTTAATTATTAAGCATAATTTATAAGTTAACACTATTATTAATTACATTGGATAGGAATTTAAGTTTTAATTATCATTTTACCTTATTATTTAGTGCAAAACATTGTCTCTTAACTAAAAATATTGCAATAACTTACTGGTAGTCCTCAGCATGATATGAATTTGCAAACTTTCTTTTTTACAACACAGGGTTATATAAAATGAATTTTTTACAAATTATTAAATTGGTAGTGTTAAAAAGTAAACCAATTGTATAAAAAGTTATTAGGATGAGTTTTAAATAAATTATTTGTCTCATTGTAAATGTGACACTTACCATTTGTGATAAATTATATTGGTCATCATTTCCAAAGTACTTTATTCTTTGTTTAGAATTATGTGTTTCAACTTTTCTTTTGCTACCCTTGCTCCTTGAATCACCAACATCAGAGTTTGGTTTCGTCAATGGTCTACTATTCCCTGAACTAGTTGTAGTCATCAACATTATTTCATCATCACCTTGCTCTTTATGTGCTTCTGGATTTTGTTTTCTATATTCTCTTGCAGCTTCTAACTTAATTTTTAACTCATTTACTAATTTTGAATCACCCATAATCTCTGCTTTTACAATTTTTGCCGCCAACTTATTCATTTTCTCATCACTTAGGTATAAAGACTCATTTTTTTTAAGTGTTTGTGAAGAGTCTGGGATTTGGCACTTCTTTGTTTCTAATTCACGATTCAACTCAGAATCATCTATTTTAATTTTACAACTATTTACTTTTCCTTTTCGCCAGTTACAAGATTTGTCAAAACCGTAATTGTCAATAGTATTAACAACATCAATATGTTCAGATTTGGAACTTACTACTTTCATTTGCGTATTTTTTAGTGGTTTTGTGTAATAATCATCATCATCAACAGGTTTCAGGTACTGTTTCATGTTACGTTTACTTTCATATGTTTCAGGTAGACCAGAACCTCCGGCTTTCCAGTAAGGGTTAAGCTCTCTAGAACTTGTTGAAGGATTGTACGAATCTATACGTTTTTTATTTTCTTCTTCTCGTGCAGTTTTAACGTCATCTTTGGTATATGTTTTCAACATCCCAGTCATTGACATCCATTCCTCGCGATCTTCACGGTTTAATTTATCCTTTTCGACCCATTCACTGGATTCCGAGGAGTCGCTTGTAGAATCTGAACACTTAATAATAAATATTTAATTATTATGTACATTATTTTATATAATTGTAAAAAAAAACAATGATGGATAATGGTACCTTGTGTTTAGGTGTACTTTTAGAAGTTTTTCTTTTTTTTGAACGGTCTTTCTTATGGTGTTTCTTCTTCTTTTCACGTTTTTCCTTCATGTTTACGAATTTACGATACAAAAGAGATAAGAATAAAAACCTTCATTGATGCTACAGATTATATATAATTTAACATTCAACGTTTTGCAATAGAAAATTTAAAAAGTGGTTATTATTATCTGTATCTGTTTTGTTGCAAATTAGATATTGTCTATTACGTGATAGGTATTATTAAACCAAGCAAGATAGAAGTTTTTAAAAATATCTCATCGGGATACCACATTAATAATTAAATAGAATAAATATGATTATTATATATGCTTAATAATATGCTAATAATTTAAATAATTGTTAGTTCAAGTAGTGGAAATGAATTTAAACGTAGAAATTGAAAACTTTATAGTGATACATTTGTACGGCTTTGTATTTAAAGCTTATTGACCGTCTTCGTTAAAAGTGAAATCAAATTCTTTGGTACTAGAGGTATCGTGAATACATTACGTTTATAAGATTTATGACTTTCGTAGTGTGTTATAATTTCACGGGAATAATTAACTAATTCTTGGATTTGTAGAACTGTCAAATTTATCATTTATCGGTTTGTATCTTTGTTTATTACTAGGTATAAACAACGTGCGCAGTATACAAATCAATCTTGGTTTAAGTGAAACTCCCGATTTCATGCTTTCTTTTTTGTAGTTGTGATTTGTCATTATTGCACTTAATGTTTGGGTGTGTATTATTGTGCCCTTTGTTGGCTTAGCTACGTGTTATATGTTAATTAAATTGTTATATACTTATACGTTACAGTTATTATTAATTACTGGAAAAACAACAACACAGTAATAAGTTTGTTAATTGTAGGTGAAATTTTCTTCTAACATGTTTTCAAAGAAAAAAAAGAAGCCGCTTATTTCGCCTCCAAGTAACTTTGAACACAGAGTGCATACAGGATTCGATAAAAGAGAAGGCAAATATGTGGGATTACCATTGCAATGGGCTTCTCTTGTTGGTAACAATCAGGTAATGAATGCTTTTATACAATAAAAAAATAAAACAAAATTTTATGGGTCTCAATGTATTTCACTAAATATATTAAATGTTCGTCAAACTTGTAACCAGACAATAAAAAATATACAATTGATATTATTACAGACAAAGTTAAAATTTTATCAAATTCAAGAAGTAGTTCACTTTATGTGGGGGGAGATTCATTTGGATATTGTCACCACTACTTCTTGTAAACTATGGAGGTCATATAACATAATTAAATATGATTAACGTAATTTGTTATCCCATTTTTTTTTTTCAGATATTTAAATCAACAAATAGACCTTTGCCATTAATAGACCCATCTGAGATCACTCCAACAGAAATTTTAGATTTAAAAACAATAGTAAGAGGCGAGCACAGGTCCGCTTCTGTTGCATCAATGGTGCGCCCTCCATCTACTAATCCTACAATCATCAATACCCAGCCTATACAAAATGGAGTAATTTTGCCAAAAACATCGAATGTAGCTAGATCAAATTCTCTTAGAAGTACAAGTCCACCACGTATCAGAAGAGATTTACGCAATCAAGCCAATGTCCCACCAGCTGTCCCAGAAGAATCTCCACCTGTGCCTCCTGCTCCTCAGCAATATCCTAGTTTACGACGTGAGCAAAGTAACTACGCCTTAAAAAAACCAATACCGGATTCACCTGTAGAATGGACACAGCCTGCACATGAGGCTACAGTAAAGACTATTACTGAACAGAATGACAATCAGCAAACAACAATAACATACCAAAATATTCAGAATGCAAATGTGCCTTATCAACATAATCACCCACCACAAACTCAACCCGTCCCCCATACGATGCAAGGTCTGAATGGAAATAATGTTAATTTGGGTAAGTGATAATGATTTCTTATATTTCCGCGAATGTTACACATTTATTAAAACTCGGTTTTACGGATTTTATCGCGTTTATTATTTGTATGTTTATTCCCGACGTTTCGACCGCTTTGCAGCAGTCATGGTCACGGGAGGACTAAGATGACAGACGTCCAAATGTCACAGCTATCACATGGTACCCACAACTTTTTAATTATTATTAATGGTCCGATCTACGCAGAAAGAGCTCACTGTATCTTGAAGTCTTCTAGTGGTTCGCCTGGGATTTGGTTTAATTTTATTGATAATAGGATCCCAGGCAGGTGGTATTACCCAACCATCTTCTCTATTAAAATTAGGATGTTTTTTAATTTCAATATCCTGCCAAGGATGATTCGCGAGGCTAGGGTATAGGTCCGTAAAACCGAGTTTTAATAAATTGGGTAAGTGATGTTATGGTAGAATATTTGCACTACTTATCAATTTTAAAAAAAATCCAATTGGATATCTACTAAGACTGCCCTTATTATTTGTATTGATACTTCCCTATGTCTGTAAAAACATATATATTTTGTATAGATTTCTGGTTACGAACCTTTTGTTTTTTAGTGTGGTATTTATTTTTAGGAATGTAATTCTTTTAACATGCTTTTTTTTTCAAATCAGGTGATACTTATTCAATGACGCGACACCAACACGTCATGCCTCCGGGGGCGCCTTCTCATTTGCCACTTGCTGCATCTAAACATGAATTGCGTTTAACCCATGAACAGGTAATTTACAGATCAACTTTAATTATATATATTTTTTAATTAAAATTTTTCTATTCATTTTCTTTATTATGTCATTATGACACACAATATTAATACTAAAGCTTAATACAGTTTTCAAATATAAAATATTTAAAACTCACTATAAATACAGAATTTCTTAAAAGTGAAATTAGTAGTTGTTGATATATTCTACCTCAATAATGTCACCAGATATTTACATGGGTGTGTTTTTGTTCAATAGTTCCGAGCAGCTCTGCGTCTTGTTGTTAGTGAGGGTGATCCTAAAGCAACATTAGTTGGTTTTAATAAAATTGGTGAGGGAAGTACAGGAGTCGTCTGTTCTGCTACCGACACGAGAACTAGAAGACGCGTTGCTGTTAAAATGATGAACTTAAGGAAACAACAAAGAAGGGAGCTCCTTTTCAATGAAGTGGTAAATATGAATATTTATTATTTGTTAACAGTGAATATGTACCATTGAACAATATTATGAAAAAGTGTTTCCATGTGCAGTGGCTAGGGGCTTGCTTTGCAACACAGAGCATTCAGCTTTGAGTCTAGGGTCACATTTTGTGAAGTTTCATTGCTAAAAAGGATTTTCAAACTCGTCTGGCTATTTATCACTCTCATATTGTAAATCTGTCACCATAACAACATCTCTGTTATAACTGTCTACAAATAACGAGCGGAGTATTTATTGCTTAATTGTTACTTAACATCATGTAATATTGAGGTCATTATAGCTTAGTAGATGAAAAAAAAACTTGTTTGTGTGAACTTGATCAATATCAAATTTTTTTAGATAGTATGAATTTATAATTACTTATCAGGTTTGAAAATGTATAATTGGCTGTATATAGTATGTCTCATTAGTAGCTATGTTTTGTGTTCATTGGTACCAGTTATATTAGTGTCAGAAAATGATATAAATTACATTATTATATTTGACTATTATTAATTACAGGTAATAATGCGCGATTACCCTCACGCTAATATAGTAGAAATGCATGCTTCTTACCTGGTGGGCGATGAATTGTGGGTGGTAATGGAATACATGGCTGGAGGGTCTCTCACTGACATAGTGACCCGTTCACGAATGGATCCGGAGCAGATTGCAACAGTTTGTAAACAGTGCCTGAAGGTATATTCTTTATCTATTCATATTGCACACAGACAAGAGTAGGGTAGTAGGGCATTTCTTTAGTCATTCTACGTTTTTATATCTGTGATGGTGTCCTTAGTCACCAATAATGTTAGTGTTAAGTTCCAGCCACAATTTAGGTGCAATGTGTTGTGGAGTTTGGTTTATAATAAGGTTATTTTTTGTATATTGTTGGGTTAGCTACAACACTCATATTGTAAATTTGCCAACATAACAGCTTCTAATTGAGTATGCTTCACCATCACACATCACCATACGAAAAAAATATTTAAAATTTGTTTTGTTACTAGACTAAAATTGATATAACATGTTCAATTTTTTTTAAATATGTTTGACTTTAATTGTTACAGGCGTTAGCATTTCTACATGGCCAAGGAGTTATTCACAGAGATATTAAATCTGATTCTATACTATTGACAGCAGATGGTCGTGTAAAGTTATCTGATTTCGGATTTTGTGCTCAGGTTTCTCAAGTAAGTGTTTGTTTTGTGCATAAAATTTTTTATAAGACATAGTGAAGAGGCGAGCAGGACATTCACCTGATGATAAGTGATACCTCTGTCTCTATAACAATGTAAGAATAAGAATAAAGATATTTATTTGTCTAAAAACAACTTAAAGCTGTGTATATTATACTAGATAGAATCAAAGTTTTGTATGTTAAACAAAAAGTAGTAGTGCTTGTTAGGATGATATTTTTCTAACTAGTGCTACATTTGAAAAGTGTTGTTTTTCAAATCTTAATACAGTTATGTTTTCATGTTATTTTTATCAATAACTATGGAGGACCATGAAGGAATTCATTCCAGTTTCTTTAATAAATTTGGTGCTATAACAGCTGTGTTCTGTTTGTTAATATATAAAAGCCGGAGTGTTCTGGATTAGCACCCTGCACATTTCTTGGCCCCATTGCCACTTATAACCATGTAAAATTGCGATCAAGTGTTAGTCTATTGAAAAAATTTAATAATTTTTGAATTGTGGTCTAGTTGTATTGTTGGACTAAGAATTAATCTATTCATCAGGAATTGCCAAAGCGTAAATCTTTGGTGGGGACACCATATTGGATGTCTCCTGAAGTTATATCAAGACTTCCATATGGTCCAGAAGTAGATGTATGGTCGTTAGGCATAATGCTTGTGGAAATGGTTGATGGAGAACCACCTTTCTTCAATGAACCTCCTTTACAGGTAAGTTTACTTTTGAATAACAATAAACTTTTAGATATTTATAAGATATGAAATTGTGCATGTTAATAAAATGTATGTAAAGTAAAAATTAATATATTATATGTATATGTGTATGTTTTTCTTTAGACAACATTTTTCTGTTACACTTCGCCTTTTTTTCCGCATTTCCCCCTGCTGAGGTTGGCTGGTAGAAAATGCCCACAGGCATTAAGTCCGCCTATTTCGAATTTTAGGGGACAATTAAGATTTAAAAAAATATTATATTTAAACAAAATTTTTTAAGAACTATGTATAGGCTGAAAATAAACCTTAAAAAAAAACTGGAAAGACACCTGTAGTAATCTTCAAGGGATTTATTTATTTAATAATGGTTTATTTGCTTTTTTCCTTTATGTGTTTGTATGTACAGATGTGAATTTTATTGTTATTTTTTAAATCTTTCACCATGGTTTTTTTATATAATACCGAGAGCACCATTCTTACTCCTATTTCAGAAAAACAAAATTCAAAACTGATAGTTATATAATTAATGTCACAAACGCTAATATTTTCAGGCAATGCGTCGTATACGGGATATGCCTCCGCCTCGCCCACGCGGTGCTGCGAGGTGTCCACCTGATCTTCTCCAGTTCGTCGAATGCGCTTTAGTAAGAGACCCTGCCCAGAGGCAATCGGCTGCCAGATTACTCCATCATCCTTTCTTGCGCCGAGCCGGACCGCCGGCACTTTTAGTGCCGCTTATGCCACCTCATCATCAACACCAAATGCCAGCGCCGACCCAAATGCAGTAACCACCGATTATTAAAAACGAGGTATTATATTATCCGACTGAATAGCAATCGTTCATTTTCATTCTCAGCTAACAGATGCCCTGTACACAGGTCTGTCCCAAAGTGCACATCAATTGGTCCATGATTCCTCTTCAGATATCAGAGAACTAGATATAGCTTCACTATCAGTGTTTTCATTAGTTGCCTTTTTCTTGTTACTTTAATAAGTATAAATTATTTCAGTGGTATCTGCATTTCATCAGACATCGGCCCTCTAATGTTTTTTAAGTATTGGGTAGGACAATCTTCGAAAGGATACATACTTTATTGTCCTCAACATTTCAACCCTCATAACCTTGCAATATTACTGCACCAATATTTTTGCTCTCTAAATAATATATAGCTTTTATTGATCATTATAACAAGACAGTATTTCAATTCATTTAATATAGATATTAATGTTAAAAGACAATGTCTATATTCAATAGAGGTGACGGCAGGCATCTCATAAATGACATATTTCATATCTTTAAGGTTATTCTGATTGTTGACAACAATTACTAACATAACAATTCACAGCCTAAAGCCTCTGCCTGAGTGTTGAGAACTACTCCCATACATCTTTACCAAGTTAAAGACTATTAAGATCTAAAAATGTATTTTTTTATTTATTGACAAAATTGTAATGATACTTGGTATAATTAGCCAATGCAACAAACATCTAGATAGTTAAGTGCAGTGGCTAACTTGAAGTACCTGGTTTGATTTCGTAATAGCTTTTTGTGTTCCGGATGTTAACACACGAGAGTCTAGAAGTAGCTTAGGAGTGCGAGAGGTCAAGTCTAACGCGCGATCCACTGTAGATAAAAAATTTGAAATTGGCAGAAATGGTACTTTGCAAGGTATGTATAACAATAATAAGTGATTCAAAGATAATTTCCAGTTGTACTTATCTACATTTATGCAATCATTAATCAACAAGAAATCAAATTACAAAAGTTCCAGTTAACTGACTGGATTGTCAGTTGGGTTTTTTTTTAAGAATATAGGTATACTGTTGTTGTAAATAAAAAAATCTATAACTTTTCTATATTAAACTAAAACAAATTGAACTTATCAAATATTATTCCAATGTGCAAGTCAACAAATCTTTAATAACTTTAAATTATAGTTGACGAAATATAATATTACAATAAAAAAAATTTTTTGTTTTAAGAGATATGTATAATATGCTTTAGTAAAACTTTTTAATTATTAAAGGGTGTAGTTAGGATGATAAACACTGTGCTCACCACCTTGAGATATGACATGTTTCTAGTATGTGCATGAGAAAAGTACCTATGATTATTTTATCAACAAAATTAGATCATGTCATAGAAAGTTTAACTGCCATTGCAGAGTAAGATGTTATGTTGTAATGATCACCAATGTTTGAGTGTTTTTATACACTGTTGAAAATCAACAAATCAATGCCTCTTTTTTATTTATACTTTGTGACACACAGTTATTAGTTTACAAATAAATTGATTTAGATAAAAATAAAAAGCTAGGCTAGGTGCACATTTAGAGAGTAATGTTTTTATTTGCTTTTTTCATTAAAAAATTGCTATTTTTTTTTTGGAATCTATATCAGAGATTTCTCATTTGACTTTTCTAAAACTTCATACTATTCCATTGTAGACATTCTTACTGATCACCATCACATTCCTTATTTTTTATAATTTATATATCACATCTCTTGTGAGTAAATTGTATTGTTATTTATAAAATTGTCGTGTTATTATTGCCATACATTTGTTGTTATTCTTGTTGTAGGATAAACGTGTAAAACTTACGCCTTAAACGTTTAGTGTAAGTTAAGTAGGGTAATGGTGATAGATAACCTTTTGGTTCAAAAGTTTTCACCCCGTCCATAACACATCTCTTAAAGACTTGAAAGTACAAGTAATATTTATGTATGTACTTAAAAATGTTGATTATTTGTGGAATTATTATCAGATTTATAAAATGAAAACAATGAACAGATGCAAATGTGTACAAAATATAATTTTAATGCAATCGGGTGAAGATTATAGGCAATTTTTAAATCAGTACATCATGAAGATGCAAAATGGTCATCGTAAATTTTAATTAATTCAGAACCTGGGTCTTCAAACTATACTTACATGGCATACCTAAAAAATAATTACAGAAGTGATATTACTGTTGAAAAAACGCAACGGCATTTATCACACTATTAAAAATTAAATAAATAAACAGCCATTTTAATGCTTCCACAACTGAGTGATTGATTGTCCACAAAAGCTGTCCTGAAACTAATTATAAGTGTGATTGTTTATAAGTATGTGTGTGTGTTTTGATTTGATGATAACTATATAAATATGTTGGAGCAATAGATTCTGTAAGCGTTTTTTAAAACATGTTGTCGGCGGTGTTGCCACTACTAACATCGTTTTTTGGGATTGTTAATTTTTCAATAAAACGCAGATTTGCTGAATCTCGCATTTGTCAGACAACGTAACGATTTCTAAAGAGGTCCGTACACTTCGGCGGTCGGTGCGAAACTTTTTGTATCTCTGGCGCGTTCCTATTTATACCCGCGTAATAATTACAAAAACATGAGTCATCTCTAAATTGAACTTAAAATGTAGAGACGGTTTTACAATATATTTGCGCTGATATTTAATAAATTTTAGCAATTAAATAACTTTACAACCTAATCGCGCCTACAAATATGTAACTGGAAGCTTTTAACAAAACCACTGCGAAAGTAAAAACGTCTGGTATTTCTTGTTAATAGTTTGGAGACCTTAGGTTTGGGAGATGATATTATACTAATACAACACTTAATCGGATGAGAATTTAAAGTAAAAATTCCGAAAATTAATTTATATCAAAACAAAAAAAAAATTGCTTATAGTGATATACAACATTTCTTAATACGAAGAAATTTTACAAATGATAAATTTTTTAGATCTAAAATATTTTTTAAGGGCTATGATATTTTTTGATGAAAATATTTTTGTTTGTTCAATTATATATAATTCATTTACAATTTTACAACGATACAATGAAGTGCCTACGCGTTTATGAAATTTATTTTAAATCAGTATTAACAAAACAACATAGAACTGTACTTATTTTAAATGCCCTATTGCATTTTTTCTTAATATATTCAGTTGGTGGGTATAAAATAGTTTTATCATATATCAAAATGGTAACTTGTTTGTTATATTAAATCTATTTAAGTAAATAAACAAGCACACTCGAGACCTTCTCTTATAAGGAGTCAAAGGCATTTATCCACCACAGTGGCCAAGAGCGAGTTGGCGGATTAAATTTATTTGGAATTCTACATTCCAAATCCATTTTTTATTAATTTTAACGGAAATCATAATTATATTACTTAAACCCATAGCCTTCGAGAGCCTTTTCGTACGGGCGATCAAACGACTATAAAGTATGGACTGTATTCAAATATTTAATTTTACAAGTAACTTTACATAGCTTTTAAAATTTCACCCATGTTCTTAGGTGATATAATCTTCAAGATGTACCTCAGTTTGATACAATTACTTATTACTATAGAAACATTGTTTTAGTCAGAACGAACTGGATTGTTTTTTTAAAAAGTTGTAAAATATTACCTCTTTGTCACTTAACATGTGAAATTGTGGTTAAGTGTTAGTCTATTGTGGATAAATAAAGTTTTTTTTTTGGCTCAAAATTTTTAAGATTATTATCTTCACAAGTTGTTTTAAACAAAAACTAAGACTTTAACGAGTTCACATTGAGCAATGAAAAATTACAATCGCAATATTTCCGTTAATTAGCCCGTTGGCGGTGTCACTCAAGTGCAACGAGTTAACATTTAGCCACAATTATACTTTAACCTCCTTATTATACTTATGTTTTTGTTATCAAGACAAAATTTAGGTCATAACATGATTGAAAATAGATTCGTTAGTATGTATACATTACATTTACTCTTGGTTGATTTTATGGTTGTTTTCTATTTGCCTCATATTCAAATAGACCCATAGAGCTTGTCCAACATACCGAGGGTTTCAATAATTTATTCTCGAAATGCACTTTAGAGGTTAAGTTTGTATTTAAACATAATTTATTAATATTTTAACATGCTGATAATATTGTCGCCAGTGACTTAATATGGCAGCTGCGTTGTTGTGTGAGTAATCCAAGTGCCTTAAATTGTTACAAGCACATCGGTTTTCGTTGTTAATGCATTGCCTTAATGTTGCGTAGAGATTAAAATTGTTCATCACAAACAACTTTATTATATAACGAATCATTGTCGTCGACAATGTAATTTAATTGTAATCAGTTTCCATAAGGTTATATGCCAAATATATTGTATTATTATGAAATCATTCATTGTTAATAAGAAAATGTTATCAAATATAGATTTTGAAATATTTCTTGCTGTTTTATTTCATTATGGGATCGAAAGCTATGTCTAGACTTCAATACAGCACAATTACTGATATATATTTTTATACCAATATGAATTTTCTTTCTTGATTTAACAGCTTTCATGTTGTGGTTTCTGTTTGCCCCCCTGGTACAATTAGTGGCCACACGATGTGGTGAGGCTTTCAAACTTGCTTGGCCTAGCATCCCTCATAACGTAAATCTGTTGCCATAACAGCATTGCTGTGTTCCGGCTGTCAATGTATGAGAGCCGGAGTATTATAGCCACCATCCAGTCTCATTGTCACTTAACACTATATGAAACTGACGTCATGTATTGGCCCGGTATGTTCTAGTTGGTAATGGTTGTTGTTATTGTCGGAGGTATTCGTTTTTACTATTGAAACTAACTCTGTTCATCAATAAAACTTTATTGGACATTAAACATAGACTATGGTTACAATAACGAAAACTGTTGAGTTATTTATTTGTAGAATTCATATTCACTTTCGTCCTTTTTGATGTTATTTTTGTAGCCTTTTTCGAAATCTTTCGGCAGGACAATGTACCTGAAAACCAAATACAGTAAGTAGTAATTAAGTAGAGATTTGTGTTGGTGATTTTTCTAATTTTAGTGAGGCTGTATTTTTGTTAACTAAGAACATTTGTGATTTTTTTTACATGTGTTGTGTTCTCTGTATTTTCCCCGAAGTGCGATACGAGCTAGTTGTTTACTTCGTATTAAGTGAGACGCTGAAAACAATTTGGGCGCTAGTGGGTTCTAGTCTGAAATTCTTTTATAATAACAATAACTCATTTAATACAAAAACAGTGATATACAATAGCATTTCCTACAATTCATTTGGATAGTCATCCAGGCAAGTCGTGCTCGCCTCGTCGAATAAAATATTAATAAATTATAAATATAGGTAACACAAATATCGCACAGTATTATGACATCTTATCCACTGGAAGAGAGTATGTGTTATAATGTATGTATGATCATGTGGGTTTAAGATAATATAACTTATACCGTACCTATTTTCTCTAACGGCGTGCATGCCGGCTTCCTGGCAGATGGCGTTGATGTCTGCACCAGAAACACGGTCAGGCCGTGCGACAAACTCTTCGAGATCAACCTCCTCCGAAAGGTTCATCTTAGCGGTGATCGTGGAGAATATCAAACGCTTTTGTCGTCTGAAAACGGAAATAAGCATATCTATGTATGTGCTATGAGAAAATATTTCAATAAACTGTCGTCAAGCACGTTTAAACATTACTTTATTCTAGTGGTAACAAGATTTACTGTCGTGTGTCAAGGCGACTAGTATGATGGTGTATAATCTTACCATCAGGTTAACGTTCCCCTGGACTCATATTTTCGTGAATTAAAAAAAATGCATTAACAAGAATACCTATCAGGAAGTGGGAATTCAATCTTCCTGTCAAGGCGGCCGGGCCTGAGGAGTGCGGGGTCCAAAGTATCAGCGCGATTGGTCGCCATTATTACCTGAAAACAATGGAATTAAATTAAAAATAGTTATGTTAAAGTTATTATATAATCTACAACACTTCAAACTGGAACACAGTAATGTTTGCACACAACTGTTTGAGCAGCAGAAATAATTGCTGCAGTGGTGAGTTAAAGTCATTTATAAGTTTGTAAAATATTGAAATATATTTACTTTGACATTAGTTGTCTGATCAAAACCGTCCATCTGGTTAAGTAGCTCCAAAAGGATCCTCTGGACTTCTCGGTCAGCACCGGTTTGCGCATCGAAACTGCAAAAGTCATGAACTTATAATTTTACAAGGAACAGTTGTCATATTTTAACAGATACAAGGAAACACTTATTAATAGGGGTATTTAAGTAAACAAAAACAAAAAGTATTTAGAAGCCTGTTGTAATTACCGTTTAGTAGCGATAGCGTCTATTTCGTCAATGAATATGATGGCAGGGCTATTTTCCTTAGCTAGGCGGAACACGTCGCGGACCATGCGGGGACCCTCACCAAGGTACTTCTGCACGAACTCCGAACCAACGACACGAATAAAGGCAGCTGTAAAATTATTTGGTATTAAGATACTTAATGGTGAAAAGTGACATGATAATGAAACCAACATCTTCTAAAAACGTCTCATTAAAATGTTACATCTTCCCTTGATCAAAATGTGGTATAAATGGCCTTCACTCTCTTTTTGTGTAAGAGTCTTAGCAGAAGGAACATTAACAGTGTAGTTTTTTTATTACTTTAAATCCAAATTTAGATTTTTAACTTCCCAAAAAATTAGTACTAATTTTAATAAATAATTGAAGAAAATGAAATTTTTGAAAAAAAATTAAACAAGTATCTAGAATAATCATATCAATAATAACAATGTTGAAAATTGCTGAACACTTGGAACATTATTTATTTCATCATCCAAAAAAACAAAATTTGACTACTGATATGATTAATCACAATTTTAAATACAAAAGTGGACTGACCTGTAGTATGATGTGCAACAGCTTTGGCTAACATAGTTTTGCCGCACCCTGGTGGACCATACATAAGCACACCCCGTGGGGGCTCAATACCAATTTGTCTATACAATTCAACATGAGTGAGAGGCAATTCCACAGCCTCTCTTATCTCCTGCTTCTGTGTATCCATGCCACCAATATCAGAATATTGTACATCAGGCTTCTCATCTGAAACAAGTTTCGATTTATAAGGTTGTCAAATATCTCCCTTCCGCTTTTTTGCTCTTTATTCAATGCTTTATAAACAGTGTTACAGTGATCGGATTTAGTTCAAATATGCGCCGTTTTGTTCGATAATCTGTTTCCATCTAGACGGCAACTTCATAATACCTTCCTCGTAGAAGCCCCCCTCCTCCTTATTTGCGAAGAACTTGGACAGCCACTTTTCACAAGCCTCTTTTGAGTTCAACTTTACACCACCAAGGGCGCTCACCATGGACAGGAACAGGTGGTAATCACTTGGCGCTATGTCCGGGCTATATGGTGGATGCGATAAAACCTCCCATCCGAGCTCCCGTAGCTTCTGACGAGTCATCAACGAAGTGTGTGGTCGGGCGTTGTCGTGGTGGAACACTACACCCTTCCTGTTGGCCAATTCTGGACGCTTCTGGTCGATCGCCTGCTTCAAGCGGTCCAGTTGTTCGCAGTAGATGATAGAATTAAGTGTCTGGCCATATGGGAGCAGCTCATAGTGGATGATTCCCTTCCAATCCCACCAAACACACAGCAAAACCTTCCTGGCCGTCAATCCCGGCTTGGCCACTGTTTGGGACGATTCACCGGCCTTCGACCACGACCGTTTTCGCTTGATATTGTCGTACGTGATCCATTTTTCGTCGCCAGTCACCATCCGCTTCAAGAATGAGTCGAGTTCGTTCCGTTTCAGCAGCATATCGCAGGCGTTGATTCGGTCCAGAAGGTTTTTTTGCGTCAAATCATGCGGCACCCAAACATCAAGCTTTTTTTTGTATCCAGCCTTCTGCAGATGGTTTAAAATGGTTTGGTGACTAACTCCAATCTCCTGGGCGATGTCACGAGATGCCACATGCCGGTCTAACTCGATGTAGTCCATGATTTGATCGGTATTTGTCGTCACAGGTCTTCCGCCGGCTGGCTTATCCATGGTGTCGTTTTCACCGGCTCTGAATCGTCGAAACCATTCCTCCGCGGTTCGAAGTGATAGAGTACCATCCCCCAAAACACCATTAATCTCACGGAACGTTTCTCTAGCGGATTTGCCTTTAACGAAGGAAAACTTTAAAATAGCGCGAATTTCGGCGTTAGTGAACTCCATGTTTACACGTCTATAACTGTTGAACGCAATATCCAAACTAATTATGCATAGCGTCGTTTTGTAGGTTATGTCAAGACCTTTCAAATTATGTATAGTATTGCTAGATACGAGCTCTGTAGCGCTTTGTACATAGCCGCGAAATTCAAAAGACAAAAAGGCGGAAGGGAGATATTTGACAACCTAATATTAAGGTGATGAAAGAAATGTAAATGAGTTTGTATTCAATGCATTTTTCCTGTAAATATTTTTTTACCTGCTTGTAGCATAGAAATGGAGCTATCAGCCTCAGGTGGCAAAACATCAACTAAAGCATTTGAATGTTTGTGTAGAGCTACAGATGCAGAGGGCTTGAGAAGTTCTCTATCAATAGTTGACAAGATCCGAACATAGTAATTAGAGCCAGTGGTACTTCCAACTGAAACAATAACATAAAAAAATTGAGACTTTTGTAGTTGAAACGCAAAAATTCACAAAATACGTAATTCAGTAATGTTATAGGTTAAGAACTCAATAAATAACAAACCAGTATAAGTTTATGAGAGAGGGTTTATGTAACAGCAAAGTTAAAGATTTTTTTGCAATTCGTAAGTAAGTTTAACATTTAATTGTGTCATATAAAAATAGATTTTAAAACAAGGACATCAACTAAATTACTTTAATGGTCTCGATAAAGAGTAGGCATGGAATTTGTGTACTGAACACTTTAGGGGTTGTGTTTAAGCAAGTGATTGTAAAGAATTAACACAATTTAGTTATTCTTTTTTCTAAAATTAGCATAATTATATACCTATGCCTGTATTTTGATCAACAGCTTCAAGGAACTGTCCAATTACCAATGGAACAGATTGGATACGCTTCACCTCTTCTTGTGCATGTAGGTATTCTTTCTTCAGGTTTCTTTGTTCATCTTTGATGTATTCTTCTTGTACCTCCAAGAATTCTAACATACGCTGCAATTTCTGTGAATGTAATATTGTTTAAATCTTTACTTGTTGTTTCATTGTGTTAATATATACATGTTGATATCAACAATCCAGACAGACTTACTTTCTTGACTGAAGTTTCCTTTAGTCTACATATACAAGAAGATTAATAATCTCATCAAAGTTTGAGATTTTTCACTCTCTTTTTCCTGATTGTTTAGAGCTTTTTAATCCTACTATTGGCACATTTTAATACTAATACTATCTTATTATCTATCATTACTTATAAAAACTATTACAAATATATATGAAAAATCAAATTTTTTTGTTCTTATTTCTTTTGATTACTATTGTACATATTTAAACAATATTTGAAAAACTCATTCCTAATTTATTTTTATTAACTTGTGTAAACTATCCCTATTTAAGGTTTATGAGATTATCAACATCTGTTCTGATTGTAAATTTTTTTATTAAAATTAGTGTGAGGGGCTGGTTTTTTATAATGTTACAGCTTTTGATTAATGCAATATAAGATTTCTAAATATTTTAGACTATAAATTACTTGTCCAAACATTTATGACAACACAGTTTTGATATAATTTACCACTTTCTTATGCCTTAAAAAGTATTGAAAATCTAAATCAAATTTCACTGCTTATTAATATTTTGGTTGATTCAACGATGTGGATTCAAATGATATATTTGATATAGTAATAACGGCAAGCTCTAGAGAAATTTAGTAGCAAACACTTATTTAAAAAAAAATGTTTTATTGATCCTGTCGCATTCCTTGTTATTTGTTATTACACTTCAGGTATTTTAAATTGTAATATTATTTATCATGATTAGAAATAAAGAAATAATGTTAAATGACTTTTGTGGCTATATGATCAACCATTACCGATTAAATGTTTTATTATGACATATTGAAATATAACAACGTCTACGATGAGATTTATGTTATTAAAAATATGTATATACCTTGTATTTTGTGTATAAATCTTCAGATTCTAGTTCATCAAACGACTGAGGTCCAGCGAACGGCAGCCCTTTTGTGTCAGTGACTTGATCGTCCTACAATTTTCAGAAATATATTAATCTGTTACAGCGAAACCAATGTTATTGTAGACATTTTATAACTTTACCTTTTCGGGCAAAATTATTCCAATTTCTTCCATGGTATAAAATACAAAGTCACCCAGAGTTAAACACCAACTCACACAAACCACAGATTTTAAACAATGATGCTGTCAAATGTTAAACGCACTGTCACGTTTGCTTCAATCCACGCATTTTTTCACGCATGTTTTTAATTAATATTTAGAAATAAAGTTAAATTATTTTAATTTATTGTTATATGTTAGAATAATTTTATTTTAATGTATTATTTTTTATTTGTATTATGTTGCAATAATTTTATTTTAATTTGCCATATTTATCTTCTTTTTGAGTTTAAATTAATAAAAATAAAATAACACTTTTTTATAATGAACCTTTTCTTTATTCTGCATTTAAATACATTTATAAAAGAATTGGGATATTGAAATATAAACAATTTACTTCAAGAACTTCATATTATAAACGGCTTATAAAATATTTAAAATTTGCACGGCCTTATGATTTAATAAATAAATTTAAGTGACAACAACAATTTTCCTACTTTTCTAATTAGTTTAAGCAGGAAGTAAATACAGTGTTTTTTTTTTTAAAATATTTTTGTCTTAGCAACCTTTGTTAGTGTAGCAGCCGCTAAAAAATAATTAAGTAAGTAAGTGTTTTATTTAGTAAAACTCGAGGATTTGGAATCTGACTTTATTAACACGCGTCCATTTCTTTGCCGTGCGAGCGGATCTCTGCCCGACGCCAAGCGCATTCTCTCTGGCATCAATCTGTGCCACAGATACAATAGAGGAACGCCAACACGTTATCCTTTTTATTTTTTTTACATGCTTCTGATAATTGTACAAGAAATCTTACACTGCTAGGATATGCTAGTTTACATGAGTTTTTACTTAATAACTAGTGTTACAGATATGTATGTTAGCAAGACATCAATTGGTACATGTTATAGATCTTAGTAACCACTTAATCTGATGTTACCACAAATACAAATCCTAAATCATATAATATTCTTGCATGTTGTATGTTTAATATTTATAATAAGAAATGTTATTACTAAAAATTTCACAAATATCTTAAGTTTACCAATATATTAATGAGACAGTACTTAATAATTAAGTTACATAATCTTGAAGATATGATGGTTTTCTAATTTCCCTTTTAGGTCTGTTCACAATTCCACTCTCAGGTACATTCTCATTTGGGACTACAGGTGGAGATGGCGGATCATCTTTTTCTTTTATCTCCTGAGATGTAGGAATGCCATCAGATACAACGGACAAATTTTCAAGATCTGGACTCATATGCGGGTCTTCCCCTTGTGTGTCACTGTTTGTAGGTGACTGTTCAGTATGTGTATTTCGTGTGAGAACCTGTGATTTGTTGTTAGGCTCCTTAGGGTGAAATGATCTAATATGAGCTAGGTCTCTTCTATATAATGTGTCATTTACATTAACTATATATGACCTATCTGATAAAGTGTCTGCTATAGAGCCTTCTGTCCAGTATTTGTTTATAGAAGGTTGTAATTGTACCAGGACAGGTTGACCAATTTCCAAGCGAGTCGCCTTTTTTGCTCTTTTATCATAACTATATTTAACCAGTTCTTTCTTTGATTTTAAATCACCAGGAACATTTGCAATTACTTTAGGTTTTAGTAATTCTGGTAGAACCGGAACACAGTTACGCGTTCTTCTTGAGAATAAACGTTGCACTGGACTAGTATTCATTTTATTGGGTGTATTACGATGAGAGAGAAGACTATACCAGAAATCCTCCCTACCTTCATTGCATTTCATTATTAGTCGTTTGGCAATTTTAACTGTGGCCTCTGCTTTTCCATTTCCTTGAGGATGGTGAGGAGATGAAATAACATGATTAAATCCCACTTTTTTGCAAATTCGGAAAACTCATAATTTACAAAATTAGTACCGCCATCCGAAACCACCGTTTCTGGAATGCCATGTCGTGAAAAATTCTTTCTACACATTTCTATTACTGACTTGCCAGATAAGTCTTTCAATTTGTCTATTTCAAAAAAGTCTGAGTAGTGATCAGCTGTTATTAAAAATTTTTCTTGTCTACCGTTTCTGTGAAGAAGAATACATCCAATGATACTATCTGGAAAGGATAATCTGAATACTATGACTTTGCATCGTGAATTTTTGTTGGTTTGGCAAGAATTTTGAACACACTCTACACTGTTTTATGACTTTTCTAATATCTTCACTCATTGAGGGCCAAAAGACTGTATCTCTAGCTAATTTTAATGTATTTTCACTGCCTGAATGAGCTTGGTGAAGTTTATCTAATATAGTCTCTCTATAATTCTCTGGAATGAGTATGCAATTATTTTTTAAGATCAGGTCTTTGTAAGACGTCAGCTCCTCTTTAAAACTATAATATTTCCTTATAGACTCGGGTATGTCTTTGATGGATTGGGGCCAACCACTCATTATGTACTTTTTTATGGTACAGCAATCATCGTCTCTGATTGTACTTGCTAATATATCTATTAGGCATTTATCAGATATGCGTAAATTTCTCAAAGGATCAGTCTTTTCAATTATCTTAAAAATTTTTTGTTCCTGGTATTTTCATTGTCTTTACATCCTACATAGAATCTTGATAAGGCATCAGCCATTATATTTTCTTTGCCTGACACAAATTGTAACTCTAAACTGTATCGTTGTAATATTAGCAGCATTGATTGAAGGCGTCTTGGAGCTTTAAGAAGAGGTTTCTTAAAGATATTTAGCAAGGTTTGTGATCCGTTTTGATAATTGTTTTTTTGTTACCTATTATCAGTTGATCGAACCTGGTGCACGCGAAAACCACCGACAGAAGTTCCTTTTCAATTTGCGCATATTTGCGTTCAGTGGAAGTTAGTGTCCGTGATGCATATGCCACAGGCTGATTCTCTTGAAATACTGCAGCCCCCAGTGCAGCTTCACTTGAATCACATTCAATAATTAGAGGTATATTCCTGTCATAATATTTCAGAGTTTTTAAGTCACTGATGATACTCTTTATTTTGTTAAACTCCTTATCGGCCTTGTTGTCCCAACTCCATGGAGTTTTATCTAAAATCAAATTTCTTAAATAAGAAGTTTTTCCACTTAATTAGGAATGAATCTACTGAGGTAAGTAACAACACCAAGGAATCTTTGGAGTTCTTTTTTATTCTGTGGGGTAGGTATATTTTTTATGACTGCAACCTTTGATGGATCTGCTTGAAGACCCTTGTTAGTAAATGTATGTCCATAGTACTGAACGGATGTTTTTAAAATTTTCATTTTATTATGGTTGAGTTTACAATTATGATGAGCTAGCCTTTGTAATAGTTTTTCCAAATTTTGATTATGGTCTATTATAGCAGTTTGCATGCTCTCTCCCACTCCATATATGATTATGTCATCCACTAATAGTTCTACACCATGTAAGCCATGTACCACTTCCGACATTTTAATTTGAAAATAGTCAGGTGCAGATGATATGCCGAAGGGAAGTACTTTCCAACGGTATTTGCCAAAAGGAGTCCAAAATGTTGTCAATTTACTACTCTCCTCAGATAATTTTAAATGCCAGAAACCTTTTTTAACATCAAGGGTACTAAATATTTTTGCTTGCCCAAGTTCAGGAAGGACTTCGTCTAAAGTGGTGAATTGATAATTTGGTCTCTTAATAGCTTTGTTGAGAGGGATTGGATCAAGACAAATTCTAAAATTATCTTTCTTTTGTAAGATTAAGATATTGCTTACCCACTTTGTGTATCCTTCTTCTTTCTCAATAATGCCTTCTTTTTCTAATCTATATAATTCTTCTTCTAAAGGTTTGCGGAGAGCAAAGGGTACTCTACGTGCCTTTTGGATGACAGGTGGTATTGATTCATCTATCTCCAAATCTACTTCACCTGCAAAACTACCTTGTCCCTGGAATACTATATCATATTTTTAATGATGTCATCTGCATTCTGTGATTTACCATGACCGCCTGCAGAATTTTATTAAACCCATTATCACACAGGCTTTGCATGAGAGAAGCGGGATGTGGTTTGTATGAACAATCTGGAAAGTAACTTTGTATTTTGTTGTCCTGTTGTTGATTTTAATTTCAAGAGTATGTCAATTTTCACCATGTATGTGAATGTTATGTCCCCCAAAACTAAATAGACATTTTTTAGACACTCTCATGTGTTCTTTTAAATATTGTTTGCCTACCATTTGTACTATATTTTTGTATCCTATCAGGGAGTCATCTGCCGCTGTGTCTAACAAACAGGTTATATTCTTCCAAGTGTTGTTCACTCTGTACTGTAGAATCCTCTCTGCAAGATTGTTGTGCTGTTTTTCAGTAATCTTGTTGATGAATAATTCCCCTTGTTGGCTGTCCTCATCACCTTCCTCTTCCATATCGCTTGAGCACCTTACATTTTCATTCTTGATCTCTTTTACTCTCTTTTCTGTTTTCTTGCAAACTTTATCAAGATGATTTCTACCATTACACTTTTTGCAGCGGGTACCCCAGGCTGGACAAAGTTCTTTTTTAAATTCATGAAAACTTGCACAAAATTTGCATTTAGCATTTTTTTTCTTCCTTTCAGTGTTCTCTACTTTCTTCACCTCAGAACCAGAAATGCTAAGTGTTTTCATTTGATTCTCTGTGGCTTCTGATGCTCTGCAAATGTTTACACAATCTTCTAATGTTAGCTTCTCTTTCCGAAGCAAATCCTTTTTTAAATTGATGTCACGTATGCCCAATACAATTTTGTCTCTTAACATTTCATCTTTGAAATCTTTATACTCACATTCATCAATTAGCCTCATGAGGTCACTGTAATATATGTCAAAGGTTTCATGTTCTTGTTTTTTTGATAAAAACATGTATCTATTGTATATTACATTCTTTTTTGGGACCATCTTCGCCTTTAATTTTAATAAAATGTCTGTGGTATTGTCTATTTTCACATCTATGTTGTAATTGCTATATTTCTTTAGTGCGTCTTCGCCAATGGCGCTGAAAAGGATACTTGCTTTTCGGTGCTCCTTATCAGTCGACCACTCGTCCATCATGGTCGCCGTACAGTAGTTCTTCCATGCTGTTTCAAATATTTTATATGCCTCAGCAGGATCTAATGTGATATTTACTGGCGCAGGCCATGGAACATTTATGACGTCTGAATATTGTGGCGTTGGGCACTTACTTTCTATCATTGCTGCATTAGTTGTAGCATTTGGCTTTGCTGCTGCACGAGAACGCATAAACTCTTTGTTGTTTCCGAATCCATTGCGCGTATTATGTTCTAACTTCTTTGTTTTTAATATATTTAAAAACTCCCAGCTGCCACCATGTTTTATTTAATAAAACTCGAGGATTTGGAATCTGACTTTATTAACACGCGTCCATTTCTTTGCCGTGCGAGCGGATCTCTGCCCGACGCCAAGCGCATTCTCTCTGGCATCAATCTGTGCCACAGATACAATAGAGGAACGCCAACAGTAAGCATCATGAAAAAGTTAACTAAAAGGTGACCAACACGTTTTATAAACTAAGAGTTTTTTAAAACGATAAATATAACCAAAGTTACCAGAACTAGAACAATCGCAAAGCATATAATAAAAATATTTTTTCTACAACTTTCTATCTTTAGTAGAATAAATGCATAATATTTCTTTTTACTATCAACATAACATAAAAAACTAACTATTTCTTCATTCTGTTAACTTAAAACAACTGTCGTATCATGTAGCATTAGGTGAACGCCCAAATCGTTTCGTCGCTTTATTGTATAAAAATAAACCAGAACTCACGTATCAAGACGAGTACATCTCGAAAATTTGGAAAATTAATTGAACGACATAGAAGTTTACATGCAGTAGCGCTTCGTAGCTGCAAAGTACAACAAAGAGGATAGCGCCTAAATATTTCTCATATTCAAAATTTACATACACTTTGTCGGCAGTTGTTGAATACTTACTAGGGAAAGTGTTATAACATATATTTCATAATAAGGGCTTGTCCATAGGTTCCAACGCCAACATCATTAAAATATTATTAAAACAACAATCGAATGTACCAATTTTATTTCAAGTTTCAATTCTCTTTTTGCCATTTCGAAATCATTACACGTTTCTTAACTTTAAGGCTCTGTGTTTATTGTTATTTTCTATATTTGTACATAATAGTATATTAATATTATTTGTAACTGTTTAATTGTTGAGACGACAATAAAAATACGCTTACGAGGCATTGGATATTACGATTATACTCTATTGATTATTACAATTATACTCAAGATTAGTTATAAGGTTTTTAGTTTTTAATTAACATATTTTTATCAAATTAATTAACTCGCGTGCATGCTGTTAGCAAAGTTTTACAGTGATTTTCCGACTTTTTATATTTATTACATTAGATTACGACTATACATATGTTTTGAACAAATTTGCGATATCAAAGAAAAATAGTTTCATTACATTTTATCACAAAGTCAAATGTGTTATCCGCAAAAGGATATCGCACGTTACATATAACAAATATATGATATCAAACGCTACATCTTATCAATAGAATATTTGATATAAAATAGAAGTTCACAACTGATATTTCGACATGTTATTGATATCTTTTTAACTTATAATAAATCTAAACAAATTACCTTAAGATATTCCCGAAATGTGGATGTGACTTTGTAATCGGTGTAATTAATCTAAAATATTATCGTAATAGGTTATTGCAATCTCTTTTAAATGTGATTTGTGAAACATATATAAACGACTTTTGATCTTTTTTGTAACAAACCTTTACAATGAAGGTGTTGGCGGTTCTCGTGGCACTTGTTGCTCTTGCAAACTCTAAGTCTGTTGGGCCTGTAGAGCTTGACAGCTACACCGCCTATGGATACCTTAAAAACATTGGTATCCCTGAAGGAGAGAGGATCCAAAAGGCTGAAGAAGCATTCATAAGTGGATCGAGAATTGTCGGCGGAGTACCTGCTACTCTGGGACAGTACCCTTACCAGGTTTGAGTCGTTAATTAAAATATAATTTTTCTACAAATAATACAAAATAACGTCACTAAAAATCCGTTAATTTCAGGCCGGTCTTATTACGGATATCATGGGCATACAAGGTAGAGGAGTTTGCGGTGGTACCCTCATAAGTCCGAGTAGAACATTGACTGCTGCTCATTGTTGGTACGATGGACAAAATCAAGCATGGAGGGTAACTGTAGTACTTGGTTCAATATTTCTATTTTCTGGTGGAACCAGGATAGAGTCTAGTGTTGTAGCCGTTCACCCTAATTGGTTTCCGCTTTTAATCAGAAACGATGTAGCTGTCATCTATTTGCCCTCTGCTGTAGCTACAAGTGGTAAGTTTCGTGTTTATACAACAATGCTGTGGTCGAGTTAAAATAGATTTTATATTATATATATATTATTTTACAGATACTATTGCACCTATTGCATTGCCAACACAGGCTGAAGCCAGTGAAACCTTTGCCGGATTTAGAGCTGTCGCATCTGGTTTTGGTTTAACTGTAACAGGTAATTAATTTTATTATGGTTAATTTCAAATGTTTAACATCGAGAAATTATAGCCTTGTGGCTACGAACGATGAAGACGAATTGCGGCTAAAATAATGACAAAATTTTCGCATTTATCACAGTACAGTAGAGTAATTAAAATATATATTGATATTTTTTATTATGGTATGTTATAGGTGGTTCTATTTCGACGAATCAGTTCCTGAGCCACGTGAGCTTGAACGTTATTACAAACAGTGCCTGCAACTTGGCTTTCCCATCTGTTATCCAAAATTCTCACGTCTGTACCAGTGGCTTAGGTGGTTCTGGCGTGTGTTCTGGTGATTCAGGTGGTCCGCTAGTTGTTTCTCACAATGGCAGAAATATTGTGGTATGTATTTCTTGAACTGTGTTATACAAAAGCCCTTTTTACTAACAAATTTAAGTACATAGTAATAGTCTTTGGTAACTGGACTCTAATATCAAAAACTGGTAGTAGGCTTATCAACATCTCCTCGTCTAATGACTTAATTGAATAAAAGAAAATATATAAAATGTTTCTTTATTCTAGTATAATTTACGTAAGATCGTTGTTAGGTCTTGACTGCAAATGGTGACAACAAAATGTTCTTAAAATTCAATTAATACCGTTTTTTTTACAGATTGGTATTACTTCCTTTGGAATTGCTTTCGGATGTGAACTTGGATTCCCATCAGCATATGCAAGAGTTACTTCATACCTGACCTTCATTAACCAACACGTGTAAATACATTTTTAATAAACTATTTATTAAAATTGTTTAAATTATTTCAACATTTCGATGGTGTTGTAATTCAATGCAATTACTACTTATTTAGTACTCGTGCGTTCGTCCGGCATTGTGCTGCTGTTGTATAAATAAACACCTCTCGTAGCTTACCTCGTAAGGATAAAATCGAGCCTATTTACCCACCACGCTCTCAAATACGGGTTGGTAAATGTTACTTGTCACCAGAAGATCAAGTTCAGTGGGGATTGCAAAACCGAGATTCGGGATACCGAATACATTTCAAGCATTTTTTACGATTTTGTGTTACCTGTTTTCACTGATCTAAATATCGGTTTATCGATTCTTACTAAAAAAAATCGAATTATTTTCACTATATGTTCAAGGATTGCCAACATATCACTTCTTTATACATAGATAGTGAAGCTCATGACGTCCACACACGTTACACATTTAAACGCACTTTTTATTTCAATGCTCTTTTCTCTAGATTCAGCTGTCGTTATATTCATACATTAATAATAATAGCTTCGTTTGCACTCAACACGTTTTAATAAGTTTATGCCCTCGTTCAAATTTTTACAGGTAACACAATGAGAAATTTTCTAAAATAATAGGTATCTTTTCTTATAACAATTATTTGCGATTAAAATAACTATAGAGATTAGTATGAACAGATAGACAACCAAACATTTTTATGTGGATAAATAAATTAAGTTTACGTTAAAAATAAACTACTTACACTGTTGCTAGCAGGAATGTTTTTATAAAAGAAACAACATTTCACAAAAATAATTATTCATGTCAAATAAAAACAAAATGAGCTCGACGTTTTAATTGAAATTATTGTCAGTACGGAGTTCTTCAAAAAGGCTTGGTAAGGTTTCTCCGGAGTACAAGCTGTTTGCTTGTTTGTCACCTCGGTGATATAAAGAAAGGTGTAAAGATCAATCTTCTATATTTTCTCACCCTAGTTTATTTTTTTGAACTACTAGTTATTAACTTAAAGTTGCAGTAAACGATAGCCATAATAATACAATACGGATTATTGGATTCAGAATTTTGTCCTAAGCCCTCTATTTTAAGTTACAATAGTAAATAAAAGTAATAAAAATAGTAATAATAACGGTTTAACAATAAGAATTATAGTTTTTATGACAAGATTTCTCGTATGGTTGTCAAAATTCCTCATGTTCGGAAATGAAAATATTTTAATTCTATAATATTTTATTCATGAACTTTGAATTTATTTTATTTTTTATATTATTTGAATAATTTATCTCAAATTATTTTAAATAATTATAAAGTGTTTTGTTTAAACATGTACCATTATAATTAAAATTTTACACAAAAGTACGATTCGTTAACAGAAAGACAATACATAACTACATGTATTTATTTACTGTAAACTTACTGGTGGTAGATTTCTGTTACTGGGTCGAGAAAACCTGCTTGCGTTGCTGAGATGGAAACATTACTGTGTTGCGTTGTAGGTATTGAAATTACTGATTGACGAAAGTTAACTTCTTATATCTTAGGAAGACGAGTGGTGCTGTGTATACACCTTACCTAGCACAACATTATTATGCGTAAGCGTTTCAATAACCATCAGGAGAATCTGTAGTTCTACTCGTTGCTTTGCTGAATAAAATAAATAACACATCGTGAATTCTGTATCAATTGAAAACATAATGATTGATTTATCTACAAGGTAATTAAGTCGTCTATCATTTTATGTCTAATCAAAATGATTAAAGAAGCGATTTTTGTTTTATCACAAAGTTATACACGTAACCTTTAGATAATGAAATAAACTAACGTCATTCTCAAAAATACTTAATGAGAAATAATATTTTTCGTGAAATTACTAAAAGATTGCTGCATTAAATATATATATAGATAAGGACTCCATTTTACTTTTAATAATAAGATGGGTCTTTAGAAGAAGATCTATGCCTAATATTAATTGAGTGGCTAAATTAAAAACCTTGTTTGTATATAGTAAAACATTAAAGTTTTAGGTATTTTTTATTACAAAACCTCGTATCGATTGTATTATTTTTAACAGGTTGCGATGGTTTCGCAACGTGTGTTATAGATAGTGAATATCTCCGGTTGATGATCGGAGATTGCTGTAGTTAGCCTATTCTTGGAGCAAGCCTTCTATGTATAAGGATACATTCATAACAGTATATTAAGTAGGTGGATTAATTTTTTTAATGATAATGGTTAATCAAATAATACTTTAACACCTTTTATCATAACATGACAACTGAGAAATGTTTGTAAGTATAAAAACACCTGATTTTCATAATCACTGCATTGTTGCCCGTTAATATTTTTTAAAAAGCACAATGAAGTTCCCTCTGGTTGTTGTAGCAGTCTTTGCATTTGCAAATGCAAGGTATTTGGAGTTTGAGGTACCAGAATACAACACAGCTTATGGATACATGCAGAAATATGGTATACCTGCTGCGGAAAGAGTGCGGCTAGCGGAGGAGGAAAGCAAAAATGAAGCTACTCGAATTGTAGGCGGGTCAGCGGCTCGTCTTGGTCAATTCCCGTGGCAGGTTCGAATTTATATGATGTTCATTCTCTTGAGAAAATAGTTGAGAAAGTAAATTATTATTTTTTACTATCATGCAATCTCTCTTTTCAATAACTGTGGAACAGAAGACAAAGACTCTTTGAAGCGAAATTCTTCTTTTGTCATGTTACAATAATCTTAAAACTATATGATAATTGTGTTGACTTTTTATTTTATGTAGTAGTTACAATTAATATAAAATAAACATAAACAAAAATCATATTTACTTCGATTTAATAATGTAAATTATTTTTATGTATTAAACTTTGTAGGGCAATGGTACAGTTTATTTGAAATTCGGGTGTCTGAGTACATTTAGTATTTTAATTCTATTATGATTTAATATCTTCCATGATAACATACATTTTAAAATGACTCCTGCAGGCTGGTCTCATCTCGGACATTCTTGGTACCACTGGTCGCGGTATTTGCGGCGGTGTCTTGGTCAACGCTAGACGCGTGCTCACCGCAGCTCACTGCTGGTTCGACGGCAGGAATCAAGCATGGAGATTCACCATCGTCCTGGGATCCATTACACTTTTCTCCGGCGGCACCCGGATTGAATCTACACAGGTTATTATGCACAATAACTGGAATCCTTCGACAGTGCGTAATGATATTGCAGTCATTGTACTTCAAAGTTCCGTATCTTTATCTAGTAAGTAGCTGATGTGGGTTTTAAAAATAGTATTCGACCAAAGAATATAATTTCTACAGATATAATAATAAAAAAAAAACTATTTTCTTTTAGATAACATTGCTCCAATCGCCTTACCTTCCGGTTCCCAAGTTAATGATAATTTCTCTGGTGCGGCCGCTACTGCGTCTGGTTTCGGACTAACAAGAGACAGTAAGTTTTTTAACATTTGATGTAGCGTATATTTTTAAGAGTTAGTTTAATTAAACAATTTTTGTTCGTTATAGATGGACAAATTACCACGAGCCAATTCTTGAGCCATGTCACAATGAATGTGATCACGAACACAGCTTGTTCTATTTCATTCCCTCTGTTGCTTCACTCCACCAACATTTGCACAAGTGGTGCAGGCAATCGAGGAGCTTGTCAAGGTGACTCTGGTGGTCCTTTGACCGTGGTCAGAAACAACAGGCCAATCTTGGTAACGTATTTCGTTTCAAAATAATTATTACTTTTCTGGTTTTGTCAGGGATTTAGTAGAGTCAGGTACTACGTAAAAGCTACGTTCGCTTTAAAGTAGGATGTATTTATAAAAAAGAAAATATGATTATAAAAACTATTCAAGAGTTCCATCCCCTTAACATATAATCCTGCAATTTCGTTAATTTGATTTTATGCGAATATCTTATCTTTTTGTTCCACAATATATTCAACAGTACAATGAGAAGAGCGCGTTTGGCAGTTGATGTTAAATAATACACCTGTTCATAACATTGTAGTGCTGGATACGATGTTTACATAATAAAAACAAAAGTAAAATTTAAAGTTATGTAATACAAGTAATTTCAATAGCGACAGCGTACCTTTTTAGACTGTCCGCGGCAATAGGATGGTTACACAAACTTTGCAACTATGTGGTGTTTCAACAATTAATATTTATTTTAATTTTTAGGTTGGGCTCACTTCCTTCGGTTCTGCTTTGGGTTGCGAGAGAAACCTCCCGTCTGTCTTCGTAAGAGTTACCTCTTACTTGAGTTTCATTCAACAAAATATGTGAATTGTCAAAGTTTGTTAGATAATTTCAAAAATTATTTGATCAGTCAATCTGTTGTTTCTAATCTAATTTTAAAATAAAGCTACAAATTCACTTATAATTGAAGACGAATCATTTCATTTCCTCTTTTTAGTTAAACTTTCTTGCCGTTATCATTATATTCAACTAAGCCATTTTATGAAACTAAAAGAACGTTCACCAGATGCTCAGTTATATACCAGCCCGTAGCTAGTTATGAAGTTTTACTACATCACATCAAAGAGGGACAACTCTTAGATGTTGACTCTTTATTCTCAATAATTTCAATAGCTCACTTTTTCAAAGTGGAACAGGTTAATGTACGCGGACTACACATATGGAAAATTATGTCACATTCATAGACGGTCTCTGGCAAGTAGAGTTTATTATATTAATAGGAGAACAGAATATTTGTAATTGAAAAAAACAAACAAAATTTATTGTATATTTTTGACAGCGGAATATCTATTTATATTAGATTAGTATGACGGTAAAAAATTGCAAAGTGGACGTTACAAAGTTCAACCTAGATTTAATACCCGCTTAATAAAACAACAAAATATAATTAGGTAAGTAACGTTGATAAATACACAATGTTATCTTTAAAATAGATTAATCGTATTAAATACGTTTTACTTTTAACGATCAATCATTTCTTTTCCTCAACTGTAAAATACTAATTATGTAAGAGTACGTTTCAATTACTTAACAAAAGTATGCACATGCATATATTCATATGCACAAGCCACGTCGATTTGTCGTATTAAATAGTTAGCAGACTTCATAAAAACAACTTTACATTTATGTTATTTGCATAAAATATTACGTCAGTACTTTCCGGTTATTATAAAGCTTTCATTAGTTAAATCAAAACCTAAAGCTTTTAATTAACTTTGAATTTCCAGTAGTTAAAATACAGCAAATACAACGATGCTGCAATCTAACTAGATTGTATGTTTCAGGATTGTTTTATATTTTCAAACACATGTAAACATTCGTACGTATATTGTTAAACTGTTGAATATAATAGACAAATTAAGATCTTCAGAAGTGCTGTTACGAACTTATCTACTCATAGTACAGGATAATTGAGAATGAAAAAATAGTCAGGGTTGCCTTTAATATTTCTTATTTCATAGTGTAGTAAGTTTAATATGTGTCCATGTAGACTAACAAATTTCCCTGAGCATCTATATAATGTTGTTATGTGAAACAAACAATAAGATTTGATTGGCTCCGGTAACAGCATTCAATCTCTCGTCTGCGGGCAACGGCGTACGTTCGTTAGCTGCTGCAAGTTTATTGAATATGAATAACGTAATTTTAGGAAACGTTAGTTTGTTGCGGCGTATGAAAATCCGAAAATTCTATTTGGATTGAATTTTTCTACATTGCATAGTTTAGCAGTTTTCGTATGTATGTTTCGCAAATAGAATTACATTTGTATAAAAATTCATCGAAATATAAACATTTTAAATTTTTTAGTTTTGATGTTTTGTTAATACTATTTGAAAAAAAAATTGAGCTGTGATTGCTTAGTTTGTTAGGCGATTGTACACGCTATCGTGCAATTAGAGACCCGGGTTCCATCCCCACCGAGCATGGGCTTCCAGTAAAGGTATCGTGAGCATCGTGAAGAAATCGACATGTTTTAAGAATAACAGCTTTCGTGGACATATGACATGCACCACTTGGCTACAGTGGTGGACAAACAGCCTTGACTTGCTTCTTGCGAGCGAAGGCCTCGAGGTCCAGTACTGTACAGCTTTCTTCACCCGCTCTCTTGTGAAGGCTGTTTATTTAATTTTATCTATATCACATGATATCTCCCACAAATATTTATGGGAGATTTAGCAGACAAAATCAACTGCCTTCTTCACTTTTATGTTAAAAAATATAGATATAATAATTAGTATCCGACATCGTTGTTATACGAATTGGATAGGAGATAAAAAGGTTTTGTAAAATATATCCAAAACTTTGTAAAAATAGCTTGGTTATATATAGAAATTATACATTTATATCCACACGGAAACAGAATAATCAAGAATGCACACGAAAGTGCATTGTCATGTTGCAATGATTTTTTAAACAGCGACCAGGCTTTCAGCACGAATTTCCCGTTTAAATAGCAAAACTGCGTATAGTTTAGTAAACAACAACAGTTATTTACTAAACCGGACGTCATCAGAACATATGCAAATAGTGAATCAAATATTTTAGAGCAAAAATTAAGAATTTTTATTGATGTTAAACCTAAAATTTGTTTAATAAACTTTGGACATACAATGTGATAATTAAGAGGTAAAGCGAAACTAGCAGTAGGTTTGTATATTCAATGTGTAGTTGCGACTTGGGTCCTAATATTCTTAGATTGTATAATACGAGCCGACTGTAAGTGACGTTTAATAAACCTGCACGCGGGTACGCCTGTTTATTGTAATCCTGCTCTGCTAAATTCTAATAGATCACTTATTTTACGTTAAATATTCTGTAAATCAGGGTTTATGTCATATAAATACATTGTATGTCTTCAGATCTTTCTTCCAGTACATTACAGTGAAGTTTTTATCTTCGGTTCTGTAAATAAAATGTATTTTAGTATTTAAATTTTTATAGATACCTTCTATGGTATCCTCTGTGATCATTCTTGATTAAAGCAGTTGCTGTCCTTTCAACATTATGATCAAGTAGCCCAGATCCAGGACCTCCGTAATGCTAACAACGTATTTTACATATGGTTCGTGAATCTATTTTTAGTCCAGCCTTCGTTCTCTACTGTGTAACTGCGAAAGTGTGCTGCAATCTAAATATCTAATCCCCAAACAATTGGGATTTGTGAAAGCATGATTTTGTGTTTTAAAATTAGAAGAGTTCTCAGAAGTCCAAATAATAGTACATATATTTATTTTTTGATTGTTAAAGTTGCTGTGTATTTAACTATTTATTATTCAGAATATCTTGTAATATTTATACTAGGCTATCATTGCCTGCCTATATGAGAGTAGTTTTAAGTTGAAACCTTAGTTATATAATTGTAATATAGTTATATAATATAAAACCCCAATTTATTATAAATTATTTAACAATAAGAAATTATTCTGCTGTTAGAATTATCCCGTAAATTCTATAAAATAATTACTGAGGTATAGTTTTCTCGGCACAAATTAGTATGATATTTTGCGTTGAGACCAGCACGGCTTCACATTAGTTTGCGATTAAGCGAACCTGCCATAGCAATTATCGCGCTAATTAAATCTGCGCTATGTTATGACTAATTTATACGATAGAAAAGTTCACCCTTGTCGAAATCGTTGGCGCTAAAATGTTAACTTTTGGTACGAAATTAAAATAAAATTGCAATTGATTAAATATTATATAATGTAAGCCAAAGCGCCAGCTAGAGCCCAATAATTTTTTTAAAAATGATCTGTGAAGGTCCAAACAAATTCCTGCAATTTTTGCAGAGAATCTACGCAGAACAATCAGAACCGTAAGTAAAACTAAATTAGTTTTATAGTACAAGTATTATGAAAACATTGAAATGAATTGAGTAGAAATTCTGGCTTTGATGTTACCACAATTTTATTTATTTAGATAGACTGTAGATATATATGGAAAGGTTTATACATTCTATATCGCATGCGAACGTTCTACTTTAATCATTATCATTATGGACATAATATAAGTAACAGAAAATCAAAAGAGATCACGAAAAACCAAGTTAAAAACAAAAAAAACTTTTTAAGTAAAACAAACTACTGTAATTAAATGCGAAATTTTAACTCTCACTCTTCACAATTTCCTCTGCACATTAAGCTGGAAAAGAAACCCAATCAGAGTTAATCTAGCATTTGTATTTATATGATAAATATTAAGATCATTATGTACGTCATACTATGTGGAATTTTTATAATGAAAATAGTACTTTAGTTAAATAAAATATATGTTAAAGCATCGTTTTAGTGTAGTTGGGTGTCGTGGGGCATACGAAGGTACGTTACCTGCCCTTCCTAATTGGTAGCGCTGTTCTTCCGCGTCGGGCCGTGGTGTGAACCGATTGCCACCAACCAGCTAACGAGTACCGGCATAAGTATTTTGTTTTTGCACTTTTAATGCATCACTTGGGAAATTAATCTTTTGCGTCGGCTTAAAATATATTTGATTTTCATTCTCGATTTCTTGCGGCTAAATTTACGTAAAAATTTAATAATTTTACAATAGTGTTGGGCTTAATTGACGCCGGAAACCTTTAAAGAAGATTGGTGAAGTTACGATGAGGTAAAGTTAAAAATTCAGAGTGAGTCTAGATGATGATTGATTCTCAAAATGAACGGTACACTTCTGGAGACTTCTCATTTAGAACGACATTAACCTGAAAGTTTTTATTTACTATTAACCGCAAAATTTCTGCAACATGTGTATTGCACTGGATGTCGTATAGACGAAAATAGTTATAATTCAGTGTAATAATTTGTCAATAGTAAGAAATAACTACCAAGTTATGCGGTACAATTAAATATTCATTGAACGTTAGGATTTTTTGTATTTATGTAAGGTAAAATTGTTAATTGAATATGCGATTTCAAAACACGATATAATCTGTTTCGTTTTGAATTTGATTTCAATTAGTTGCGATGAACTACGTTACACGTTCGTGGAGGTGAACTCAAACATTAATCGAATTTCGGTCTTCGTCGGGTGAACGATCAAGTGTGCGTTAGTTCACATTACGGTGCTCTCGAGTTTCACTCGATACTTGCAACTCGATTGCTCTGTATCGAGATCGACTCGAGATGTTTAATACGAGTGATTGCAGTTTGTCAAGAGGATATACGAGGAGTACGGATAGACCCGGATACCCCATATAGGAGACGTGTTAGAATATTTCTGCCATCAATCACTAACGGCATGTCGTAGAAGGTAACCAAAAGAGTACTACACCAATAAATACGCAACTGTTTTTCTCGTGAACACTACCACCATACAAATAGCTTTTCTTCATGAGGAGGTTTATTTATTATTATACAAAAAAAAATCAACGTGAAAATCCAACACGTACTAATTAAATGTAAAGGTGCCATTTGTTGCAACATGAAATTTCTTTTAATAAACAGAAATTATACTAAATATAAACTAGAATTGTATGAAGGTAAGTAGTAAAAGTAAATTTCAAATTTAAAAGTGATAACATAGGGCAAAATAATCCTTTTTGAGGCTCTTTATGAACAGTGCCACTGTTCTAACCTCACAAATTGCCAGAGGAAGTACATTTCAACATCTAAATGCAGGTTTATGTTCAGTAGTGGACATTAATAGGCTGGAACAAGAAATGTAACTATTTTGATTTGTGATATTATACGATTGCGAATTGCATACGAAGTTTTTTCAGAAGTATCAAAATTTATACAGAAATTATAATTTTTTATCATCGTATCAATGTAAATAATATACATCGATATTTCCTCAATTATGAGTATAGTCATGATCAATTGTTTAATAATAAACGCTTTTATGTAGTTTCTTTGTGTCTAGTAAAATTTAAGTTAATGAGGTACATTTTAGGCTTTATTTTAAATAAACTTTAAAAGCGTTTAATGTGTCGAAAGGATCCATTAGCGAGGTTAAGTTCCTTTGCCAGGTCCATTATTCGGTCGCCTATAACACCTCTGGCCCATGCAAACCCTGTCGTATCGGATGTTCGTTAAAAATGTATCGTTTTATAAATAATGAACGTCTTTTTTGGAATTTCATGATTTTTTCGACTCGCAATTTTTTTATATTTTGCCTTTAATTTCGACTTGCACAACAGATACATCACAGACAAATATGTAATTCCTTCAGATAATTAAAATTTAGACAGTTGTGTGCATTAGTTGTTATGTTTAAATGAGCTGACAGTGAAATTGTTAAATACAGTGTCACAAAACTTGCTTTACTCGCGAAGGACCTTTTGAGCGCGTCGCCAACTTGATATTAAATTACTCCCTTAGGTCCGAAGGTGTGTCCGAGGACAATATTTAAACGCTAACGACGTTCACTTCCCAACCCTTTCACTTTAAGCGAATTTTTAACCCGTTAGTGAGTTGAAAAGCATGCCCATTAGCGAGTTTATTTTCTTTTATCTCATCCATTACTCGGCCTGTCTGCAACATCTTTCGCCGGTACAAATCTGTCACGTTGGATACACATTTTGTGACGAGCCGTTGTGTAAGCATCTGGTAATTGCAACTTGCCTTTTCTCGAACTTTCTGTGAGGCTGTGTAAACGAGTTCCAACATTGTACCCAGGTAGATTTGAAGAGACGTTCGTTCCTTAACATAAATATAGGGTTTAAAATCTTTAAATCATATTTTGTTAATGATCTTATATTTCCGCGAACGTTACAAATTTATTAAAACTAAATTTATCGAGTTTTAAATTTTATCGCTTTGGGTGGGATCCCAGTCCTCCCGTGACCACGACTGCTCAAAGCGGTCAATACATCGGGATTAAATACATATAGTAAATAAACGCGATAAAACCCATAAAAATTAATTTAATTTTTAGTTAATCGATTAGAAGAATTTTAGCATTTTAAAAAATGTTTAGGTGATTGCCAGATCATATTAAGAATAATATATTTCTAAAGTTCTTCAACAGAAATAAACATTCGACAGAAATTAATAAAACAAAAACTAAATTATGTATAATGTAACCGGTTCCTATAGAAACGTTTCAAAGTAAAAATTACCATTTCTGTATAGTGTATACAATCAAATATACTCAAAGCCTAAAAACAGCGCTGAATCAAAATGTATTTATTCTAAACAAGCCCATGTCGTCGCTCACCGCAGCTTGCCCGCCCTGACTGGTCAGTGATATTATCAACGATAACCCAGTTTTCTGAGGAAACTATTTAATTCAGTTACCGTACCGTACAGGAAGCCTGAAGTAAGTCGGCGGGACAAGTGGAAGCACTTATGTCAGATACTTAAACGAAGGACGTACTTGGTTACTGGCCGCTGTTTGAATTAGAAACTAAAACGGTGTAGTGATTGCTTTAGTTGTTTATTTATTTTTATAAATAATACGATGTATTTAAATGATCGGGTATAAGGTTTTGTGAGGTCACAGCTTCATCACGAATGCGTTAAATGCTTTCCTTGTTTTCCAGATAAATACAATACCCAAATATGAATTATGTTGTTTTCACTAAATTATAACTTATTTTCAAGTCATAATGTGTTTTCGTTACACACTTTGATCCTTTATATAAATATCATCACTTATGATAAGTGTAATGATTTTAAACTGCAACACAGCAATATTTGTTTAATACAGTTTGGTAGATATATATCAATGACGATTATTAATTTTTTTAATAAATATTAAAATCAATGTTTTCTTCCATTGAAGTTAAACAAATTTAAAGAACGCGATTGAATTGATATTTTACCACGCATGCAATCATTTTTCCACAACACACGCCTTTATTTAATTTTCGTTTATCAAGTTGACAGTTTACAGCAGGCGTTGTTGCTTTAGGCTTTTAAATACATACTTTACCTGTGATTAAAATTTCACACTGTCGGTCCCGAGCTCGTCCCTAAACAATATTTTAACATTAACGACGTTTACTCTCCTACTGTTTCACTTTGGACGAGTTTTTAAACCCTTTAATGAGTTAAAAGGCGTGGCCATTAAGGTACAAGCGTTTTAGCGTTCTTTAATCTTGTTCATTACTCAACTTGTCTACGGGATGGAGTTTTATACGCAAGTTACTTACCATAAGCCATCCCGTCCTAATTTTTACCTAAAATGTTATTAGTATACAAACAATAGTTTATTTCTACATAATTTAAAAGGATTATTTCTATAAGAACTTTCAAATTACAGGAGGCCCCAATAAAAATTAATTTAATTTTTAGTTAATCGATTAGAAGAATTTTAGCATTTTAAAAAATGTTTAGGTGATTGCCAGATCATATTAAGAATAATATATTTCTAAAGTTCTTCAACAGAAATAAACATTCGACAGAAATTAATAAAACAAAAACTAAATTATGTATAATGTAACCGGTTCCTATAGAAACGTTTCAAAGTAAAAATTACCATTTCTGTATAGTGTATACAATCAAATATACTCAAAGCCTAAAAACAGCGCTGAATCAAAATGTATTTATTCTAAACAAGCGCATGTCGTCGCTCACCGCAGCTTGCCCGCCCTGACTGGTCAGTGATATTATCAACGATAACCCAGTTTTCTGAGGAAACTATTTAATTCAGTTACCGTACCGTACAGGAAGCCTGAAGTAAGTCGGCGGGACAAGTGGAAGCACTTATGTCAGATACTTAAACGAAGGACGTACTTGGTTACTGGCCGCTGTTTGAATTAGAAACTAAAACGGTGTAGTGATTGCTTTAGTTGTTTATTTATTTTTATAAATAATACGATGTATATAAATGATCGGGTATAAGGTTTTGTGAGGTCACAGCTTCATCACGAATGCGTTAAATGCTTTCCTTGTTTTCCAGATAAATACAATACCCAAATATGAATTATGTTGTTTTCACTAAATTATAACTTATTTTCAAGTCATAATGTGTTTTCGTTACACACTTTGATCCTTTATATAAATATCATCACTTATGATAAGTGTAATGATTTTAAACTGCAACACAGCAATATTTGTTTAATACAGTTTGGTAGATATATATCAATGACGATTATTATTTTTTTTAATAAATATTAAAATCAATGTTTTCTTCCATTGAAGTTAAACAAATTTAAAGAACGCGATTGAATTGATATTTTACCACGCATGCAATCATTTTTCCACAACACACTCCTTTATTTAATTTTCGTTTATCAAGTTGACAGTTTACAGCAGGCGTTGTTGCTTTAGGCTTTTAAATACATACTTTACCTGTGATTAAAATTTCACACTGTCGGTCCCGAGCTCGTCCCTAAACAATATTTTAACATTAACGACGTTTACTCTCCTACTGTTTCACTTTGGACGAGTTTTTAAACCCTTTAATGAGTTAAAAGGCGTGGCCATTAAGGTACAAGCGTTTTAGCGTTCTTTAATCTTGTTCATTACTCAACTTGTCTACGGGATGGAGTTTTATACGCAAGTTACTTACCATAAGCCATCCCGACCTAATTTTTACCTAAAATGTTATTAGTATACAAACAATAGTTTATTTCTACATAATTTAAAAGGATTATTTCTATAAGAACTTTCAAATTACAGGAGGCCCCAATAAAAATTAAACAAAATGTCAATAAAAACCTGTAAAAGCCGATTAATAAATTAAAAACACAAATTAGCATCGTAGAAAAAAAAAGGTAAAAAAAATTTTATTTGACGAGCGAAATTTTTCGATGACTGAAAATATCTGAGTGAGGCTTTTAAGTAATAAGTTAAAAAGTTATGAGCGAAATCAAACAATTAAAGAAATGAAAATGTCTTTCGTTAGACAAGACAAATAATAGGTAATTTTATTTTGTCAAAAGTGTTAAGGAAAAAGAACCTTATCTGAAAAAAAAATGCCTTGGAGGTATTGTAGGTAAAGTAATTCACATTCCTATTCTAATTACAATATTTATGTTGTATTAAAATCCAGTGCATCTAGATTATACTATTGCAAGACCACTGCTTTTTAAGTCATGAAAACCTTAAGGCGATAAAAATAAATTCTTTTGTAAATGCTTACTTAATTTATTTTACTTACATGGTTGTTGTACACCTTCACGTTTGTAGCAAATCTAATATTTGATTTACAATTTCGATCCCAAGGTTCTCCTTCTAATGTCGGAATGTCGCTTTAAATAATTTTAATATTTGATTGTTCAAGTTTAGCACTAAGCGAAGACCTATCGCTTTGCTGTCAAGTGACGGTCGCATCGGGAATAACTGAGTAAGTAAACAGTCAGTTAGTCTCTAAATTGACTGTTTATAAAATGTTATGTATGTTATTATAAATATATCTATGAGTTCCCAGATTGAAAAGTAAAAAAAAATATGTTTTAAAAATTACTGAAAAGGTTTTCGCTTTGTTATTGGTGACCAAATTAATAATAGTTGTTTTATAAAGTAAGTGATTCCTGTTACGATAATAAATTAATAGACTGTGTTCTATTTATGCAATATTTTATAAATCTTTCCATATAACTAGATACTGCATTTTTTGAAACTGTTATCTGAACGTGGTATGGGATCCACAGAAACAAATTATTAACGGACACCCATCCGCAGGGTTCCGTCTGAATGCTCTGTAATTCTCAACCGAAGATCCTCTGGCAAACAATGTGGACTCGCATGACCGGAGACTACCCGAAACATCGCTTAGTGTAGAATAGTTTTCAATGAATAATGTCAGCAGTAGCCACTGGGAGGCTTAAAGCAGTGAATTATAGTAACTATGGAGTCGTCAGTACAGCGTTTTTAAATTTTTTACTTAGTAAATCAAATAAATGTATTTAAAACGTGTAAAAAAATATTTCTTTGTTATTACTTAGAAACTTATTAACGATTTCGATATTTGTTATTTTATTTGTCATATATATGAAACTTATTTTCAATGAGGTAATTTCATGTATAATAAAGAAATTAAATACTTTCTTGGCGAAGCGGCTAAAAGTTAGTGTTAAGGTTATGGTAAAGTTACTTCAACAGAATTGCCGTATTCCCGTTGTTGTTGTTGTATATCTACGGCTTAACTTCAATTGCAATTAAGGTCATGCTTAAAACCGTCGGCAATTTGTACAATAACTCAGGATAACTTTTCTTTCTATGAACGTGCTCCGTCTAATTTATACAGGTCGTGTTATTAAAGCAAGGTACAATAAATTATTAAAAAAGGTCCTAACGGTTCATATTTTTGTTAGAGAAATATTATTTTAACTTCAAAATGTAAGAAATTATATTATTCATTCTTGTGACGTACAAGTGAAGACTTCTCCACTGCTTCCTGTGTTTTAGCAACGAATCATTTCCTGTACTGGGGCGGTATAAGATTGGTCATGCTTATCTTGCACTGTAAACATGGGGACGCGATGACACGACGTCACATGCTAGACTTGATAGGGAGATGCCCGGATGCGGATGCGGCTGCTCCTCGCTGACATGTGTAATGTGCCTCTTGATGCTTTGCTGTCTTGGTGTTTGTTAGAGTCAAGTTTACCATTCATTTAAGATCATGTGTTGATTTTCGCACATATCGATGTAGTTAATTATTTTTAAACTTAAATGGTGAAAATCTACTTTAAAAATTATCTTGTTTATATTTTTATTTACATCAAACTGGCGGTAGAAATTTGTAAGTTTTTAATATATATATTCTTTAGTTTACATACCAGTGTAACAAATAAAAATACAAAAAAACTGTAGGCGTATAAAAATAAATTAGTTAAAGATTTAAAAGAACAGATGCACTCCTAATACTTCTATGAAATTCCTGTGCCCGATCGGTTTGGAGATGTTTGGGGGACGCCGATGCGCAGTAGTGGGCATCGGCACAGTGGGGAAAATAAATCTCGTGCTCACGAAGAAATGATGATAAAAGAAAATATGGATAGGGCAGTATATTAAAACTTAAAACAGTCTTTTTGAATTATATGCATATGTGATATATACTTCTATTAATCTATCCAACTAAGCTTATTTCTTGGGTTAAGTATTCGAACATAATCTAGTTACAGATCGAAACTGTAACTAAAGGTTTGTGATTAAGACAATAGGCTTATAAAAATGTTGAACAATCATCCCCTATACTCTCTTTATTTAAAGTAGCGATAGTGCTAGTGTAAGTCAATTGTTTTAAGTGGAAAGGGTGTTCACAGAAGTAAGATATTTTTAACGGCATTAGTGTATAAGTTTGGAACGTGCTGTTGTATATCATCGATTGTCTTGTGACTAAATTCTTTTATATAACAAATATGTCGACTTAAAGTTAATTGGGAATTCCCTTATATTCTCAAAGCCAGTCTCCCCTCGCAAACTCGCTGCGGACTTTACGCATGATCGGGAACTATCCGAAACACCACTTAGTCCGGTATAATTTTCAATGAGTAATGGCTGTGGTGACCGTAAAGAAGCCGACCTAGGCTAACTTAGGCCGTATGACTTAATGGAACTACAAAGTTTCGATCAATACCTTGAACGCACTTTATGTGATGAATTTAAACGATATAACGCTTCATCACCAGTTTATTACTTTAGTTTTCTTCGAGGATAAATCAAAATTTAATATTATTATTGAGTTATAGTTTTTATAGTAAATATTTATTCATCAATCACTATTTCAGTCTATTGTTGTTGTCAATAATGATTTTTTTGAAGTAATTCATTTAAAATTAAGTCTTAGCTTAGTCTTAACTAAGGATTAGCTCTTATTAAGCCATTATGGATTTTTCCTTATTTAAAATTTTTATAATCTGATTTATTGTTACCCCCCAGGCGTTATATACAGCGTAAATGTTTACGAATAATTGTTAGAATAGAATTAGTCATAAAAGTGTGATGTGTAATATAACTAATACAACGGATTTTATAAAGCAAATGTTTTTAACGAATGTTACTGATGTTAACTTTAGTTTTTCCTATAAATAATACGCTGTGCTTTGTGAATAACGATCGTTTGAGTTGTGAATCGATTGGTCTGGGTACTTAGCGTATAGCTCATGCCGCAGCAAGCGCCATCAGTCGGCTTTACCATAGATTACGCATAACTCTATCAATCCCACGTCTGGCACGTGATTGACGCCATGGGGGATAATTGAGACGTCAGATTGCGGACAGGTTATTCCGCTGTCACCGTGAATTCATTTGCGGCATCGGCGTTTCAGTGTCTTTGTTATGATAATATTTTAAATTTTCAATAGCTCGCAGGAAATTTATGTATTTTACGTGATAACTATCTTTCCCTCAATTTATTTACCCTCGTTGAGTCTCTTTTATTCTGATCCTATTCAACATTTTTTATGAAGTGAAATTAGGATTACGTAATTTTCTTGGGAATGTATGGTTATAATCGCTTGGCTTATGGATTGGCGTAGTAGCAGGTATATGCAAAGGAAATACCGGCTGCCCTTTTCCTATAGGTATTCTAGTCGTCTTTTACAATACGCCGAGGGTACGAGGTTTATTTTAATCCGTCTTCCACACAGCAAAAAATATTTTTTTTATTTAAAAATCATGCATGTTAGTTGTTAAGTGCTGTCCTAATAGCTTTAGACTTTGCATTACAATGAAGGTTTAATAATGGATAAAGTCCATCACTTAATTTAAAAGGTTGTACTGGAATGAGATACATTTATTGTTTTTTTTTTCATTATTAATACGAAACGTGTATAGATTAATAATCTCAATCTTGTGCCATAACCGATGAATAATAAAAAAAATATTTTTAGCATTGTTACAGTAGCTTAATGCAACTAATTATTTACTTAAAAACGCTTACAATATAAAACATTATGTTGGGTGTTATCCGGCTCGTAGGACCAGATGTTGGAAAATGAACAGTTCGCCTTGAATAACGTATATTAGAAGTAGTGGTCTGTACAGTTGCGCTGCCCGAATGCGAATGTAATGTGCTTCTGGTCGTCCGCACCCCCTCCGCTCGTGAACGACCGCCGAATGAACGACGACTATTGCGGCCACTCATTCCTCGCTGACTTCCGGCGTCAACATGCCCCCGGCCTTGGAAACTCCGTCTTCCAATGGTAACTCCTCTGAAGCTGAAAGTGGACAAATTTTTGAGAAAGATCTTCGTATGACCCCGAAGCTGTCCTGATGTCTGCAACCCGGCTGACACCATCTCTGCCCGGAACTGTGGTTATGATGCGACCCAAGTTCCATTTGAGTGGCGTCAAATTGTCATCCTTGATGACAACTAGCGTGTTAGGCTTTAGATCTTCTTTATTCTCCTTCCACTTGCTTCTCGTTTGCATTTCTGAGATATATTCCTTGGCCCATCGCGACCAGAAGTGTTGGCGAACTTGTTCCACTCTCTGGTACCGGTTGAGCCTCACCATGGAGACGTCAGCGTGATCAGCGCTTGCAGGCGCTGTTAATGGTCGCCCGATTAGGAAGTGCCCAGGGCTTAGGGGCTGGTAGTCGTTTGGATCTGCGGACATTGGACTAAGAGGACGTGAGTTGAGAATGGCCTCAATTTGCGCGAGTGTTGTGCTTAGTTCCTCGAAGGTAAGATGCGCGTTACCCACTGATCGCAATAAATGATGCTTACAAGATTTTACCCCGGCCTCCCATAGGCCACCGAAATGGGGTGAATATGGCGGAATGAATTTAAAGTTAATGTTTTGACTAGTTGCGTATTCAATGATTTGCTCGGAACAAGTTGAAAGAAGTCGGGCGAATTCGGACATGAGCCCTACGAAATTCCTTCCGTTATCCGAAAATATATCTGAAGGTTTACCGCGTCGTGAGATGAATCTTTTAAGAGCTAATAGATAAGCGTCTTAGAGAGATCACTGACTAGTTCGAGGTGGACAGCACGCGTAACGAAGCAAATGAATAAACAAACATAACCTTTAACCAATTTAGATCCCCTACCTTTGCGATTTAGGATGAGCAGTGGCCCAGTGTAATCGACACCACAACGTAGAAACGGAAAGCTAGGAGTGATTCTTTCTTGTGGTAAGTTACCCATTATGGGATTAAGCGTATTACCTCGTAACCTGCGGCAGGTGACGCATTCATGTACCACTCGCCTGGCGAGGTTCCTGCCTGCTACTGGCCAGTACAGCTCACGTACGCTGTACAGCAGCGCCTGCGGACCCGCGTGCTGTAACTGATTGTGCTCATGCCGAAATAGAAGCACTGAAAACCAATGTTTGGAACAAATTAAAACAGGATGTTTTTTGTCGTACGCGAACTCATTCGAGTTATTCAAACGACCGCCAACGCGCAAGACCTTATAGTTGTCAATGAATAAATTTAAGTTGGACAACTTGTGTTTGTTTTTTAATTGTTTGTTACTTGCAATTAGATTGTATTGCTCCGCGAATGACTCTAACTGCATAAATCGCATAAGCATTAGTTCTGAGTTTTTAACTTCGTCTACAGACAGCGGTCCACGTATACGGCTATTTTTGTTATGTATGTTATGAATGAAACGCAGTACGTAGGCACCTGTACGTCTTAACCGATTGTATTGCGAAAACCTTTCGAACGGGAATAAAGAATTCGTTGATGATGCATTGGTAGTCATAGAAATAATTGCCTTTGATTTAATTTCCGGTAAATTTGATTCATCCGTTATTCGTATACCTGAACTCAAATCGAACACGTTCGCGTTGAAGTTATAGTCGTGAAGATACGACGGCCCCTGCCACCAGATCGTAGAAGGAAGATCTTCTAGCCGAACTCCACGCGAAACTAAATCGGCGGGGTTTTGTCCGCTACTCACATGGCGCCAAGAATGACCGTTAGTTAGTTCATGTATCTCGGTCACTCTGTTTTGCACAAACGTTTTTAATCGATTAGGAGCCATGCGTAACCAACATAGAACAATTGTCGAATCGCACCAGAACACTATGTCGCGGAAAGAAAGTTTAATTGATTCACGCACCTTATCGTAAAGTCTAGCTCCGAGTAACGCGCCGCATAGTTCAAGTCTCGGTATACTCACTGGCTTCAACGGGGCTACTTTACTTTTCGAACAAAGCAACTTAGTCGTGACTGTCGTATCAGCGTTAACCGTCCGCACGTAAATGCAGGCGCCGTATGCCGCTTCCGATGCATCTGTAAATATATGCAATTCTATGTAGTTAGGTTCACTACCAATAACGTGCCGCGGTATCCTCAAGGTATTGAGTAAAGGTAGCATGCTTGCGAAATGATACCAAGTTCGTGCGATATTGCTAGGTACCTCATCATCCCAGCTTAGTTTTAACAACCATAATCTTTGAAGCATTACCTTGGCTGTAACGATTACCGGACTAAGTAGTCCCAATGGGTCGAAAATCTGTGAAATAATAGATAAAATATATCGTTTAGTAATCCTTTGTGATGTATTGATAAATTGCGAATTGAAATAGAATTCATCACTACTATTATGCCAACCTAGTCCCAAAGTTTTAGAATTAACGTTTTCGCCAAGCGTTAAATTTTTTATCGATGGATTCGTATTTAAACTTAAGACCTTCGAGGAGTCGCAATCGAAGTTATAAAGCCATTTGCGTAGAGGGAAACAACCTGATTGCAGCACCTTAGCAGTTAATGCGCAATTTTTTAATAATTGTTCCTTGTTGTCATGTCCAGTGATCATGTCGTCTACGTAGAAATCCTCGTTAATAATTCGCGCTACAGCGGGATCGGTACTTATCGATGCTAACTCCTTCAGACATCGGCAACTAAGGAACGGCGCGGACGATGTTCCGTAAGTAACTGTATTTAGTCGATAAATACCTAAGGTTTCGGATGGATCGCTGCGCCAAAGAATGAGCTGAAGATCACGTTGATTGTCACTAACTAGACACTGGCGGTACATTTTCTCTATATCGGCGCAAGCTACATACCGATGTTGTCGAAAACGTAACAAAATTGCTAATAAATCTCCCTGTATAGGCGGTCCTACCATTTGCAGTTCGTTCAGAGACACGCCAGAAGAAGAAGGTGAACTTGCATCAAATACCACGCGTAGTTTAGTTGTGGTGCTGTGTTCGCGGAGTACACCGTGATGTGGTAGAAAGTAGTGAGGTGTGCCATAACTCTCTATACGAGTCATATGACCTAAGTTAATATATTCCTGAATAAAATCACAATATAAACCCTTTAAAGTAGGATTTCGCATCAAACGTTTTTCAAGAGCTAAGAAACGACTTTCGGCTATGGAATATGACTTACCTAACCTATCCGGGGATGATTTGAACGGGATACGTACGCAGAACCTTCCATCATCACCTCGCGTCGTGGTGCCGACGAAAAATTCCTCGCAAGCGCGCTCCTCATTAGTGTGTATAACGTCGTGTGAATTTGGAAGTTCTTCTAACTCCCAAAACTTACGCAGCTGAGTATCGATTTGCTGTGAAAAGTTACAGTTGATGGAATTATTATTTGCTATAATAGAATTAATCGGACCGGATATAATCCATCCTAATAGCGTATCTTGAAGAAAGGGTCCGCTTGTTAACCTAATTCGATCCGCTTTTAACAAATCCCAAAATATATCTGCGCCTAATAATATGTCAATATTATGAGACTTATAAAATAGCGGATCGGCCAGCTGAATGCCGTCGGGTATAACTACCCGCGCGCTTTGTATCGGCGACGCCGGCGACGTTTGCGTGATGCGCGGTAGAACGAGACATTGTAAACGCGTAGTGTACGGGTGGACGCGCGATTTGATTCCAACTTCACATGAACTTGTTGTATGTGTGACTGAATCTCCAACACCTCGTATTTCGTGGGTGGACTGTAATATCGGTAAATTAAGTTTATCGCATAATGATTTCGTTATAAACGATCGCTGGCTGCCGCTGTCCAGCAGCGCGTACGCTGAGTGATAGTTGTTACACGAATCTGCTATGTCTATTAGCGCGTAAGATAACAAAACCGGTTTAAAGTTAGGTGCATGCGCACGTTGATTGTCTATGTGTGCATTGTGAACGTGGACAGAAGACGCGGGCTCGGTCGTGCTGTGTGCGTGAGAGAGAGAGCGCGATGCAACGCGGTGCATAGTCGGAAGAGAGAGGGGTTGATCGGGCTCGCTGCTGTGAAGGAGTGAATTATGTTTTGTTGCACAAAATTTACACGGGCCGAATCTACATTTGTCTACGGCGTGCCCCGCGCGCAAACAATTAATGCACAGCTTGTTATTTTCGATGAATGACACCCGTGAATTTATATCCCATTCGAGAAACCTTTTGCATGAGTACAAGGGATGATTCGACCTACAAATCAAACATAATTTTTTGTAGTAGTGGGTAGGTCTAGACTGTGACGTAGTGCTAGAAGCATGGCAGTGTATTTTGCTTATTTGCGCGTTATATTTATTTATATTCGATTTACTGTGCGATAATTGCAATGCTTCTAACATATCCGCTTTGTTCTTTAAAAACATAAGTACGTCTTCGACCTTGAGCTTGTAGTCGTTAGTGCTAGTGTATAACGTACCTTTGTGTTGCTCCCACTCACGCTCAGTAACTTGGTCTAGCTTAGAAACGATAATGTAAATAACGAGGGTATGCCAATGCTCTGTTGGCTCACCGAGAGTGTTCAGCGCGCGTAGATTTTTGAGCACGTTATCAATGAGCGTTCTTAATGATATAGACGACTCTTTACTTAGCGGATGCATATTAAACAGCGATTGTACGTGATTTTGAATTAATAACCTATTATTGTCGTACCTGTTTAATAAAAGTTCCCACGCGACATTATAGTTTTGACTCGAAAATTGTAATGAATTTATGACTAGTGATGCGCCTCCTTTAAGCGACGATTTTAAATAATGATATTTTTGTATATCGCTTAAATGTTTCGAATTATGAACCAAAGAAATGTACGTGTCGCGAAACTCAAGCCAGTGCTCATAACTACCGTCAAAGGTGGGCATATCGATAGTGGGCAATTTTACCGACGCGTATATTTGATCGTTGTCGGGTAATTGATTAACGGTATTATTTTTGCTATATAAATATTCTGCCTGCGCTAACAAGTTATAATAACTATCTTCAAATGCCTCGCGTTGCGTTAACTGTTCATCTAGATCAGATTCAGATATACCCTCTTCCAATTTTGTTTGAATAATATTAAATTCTGAGAATAAATTTGTAGCACCTTGGATACGCAACTTTAAGTCAACGTGTTTTTGACCACTTAAGAGTTCGTCACACGTAATTGAATTTAAATAATTTGAAAATTTTGTTAATCTACCCTTGATGATAGACCGTTTTCTAATGCATTCGCGAATTAAAGTGGCATTAGAATCGCCTTTATTAGGAGATTTCTCGCGTGATCTACCTGCGCTTTGTAAATTGTCGGATGACCCCATTTTGGTAACTAATGAAAGGTTTAGTACTTACGTTTGAAATTGTACGCGTGGGCTGGAAATTACTAGCAAAACGGTATTTACTCAGCTGATTACAATCAAACGGGTAACTCGCATGAACCAAATCAATCTTGCGCTTTGTTCCTCTTCGATTCGGCACCCTCCGCTGTCCAAGAAATGGCGGCAACTCCGACGGTAGATTGGTATTTCCTCTTGAAATTGTTTCGTTTCTTCTTCTAATTGTAGATTGCGCGTAATACGTTGCAAAACGGTTCAAAATTTGGCTTCGAAGGACCATATGTTGGGTGTTATCCGGCTCGTAGGACCAGATGTTGGAAAATGAACAGTTCGCCTTGAATAACGTATATTAGAAGTAGTGGTCTGTACAGTTGCGCTGCCCGAATGCGAATGTAATGTGCTTCTGGTCGTCCGCACCCCCTCCGCTCGTGAACGACCGCCGAATGAACGACGACTATTGCGGCCACTCATTCCTCGCTGACTTCCGGCGTCAACACATTAACAAACTTATATTTTCACGGAACCTACGTAAATAACATGTTTCAATAAGGCTTTAGCCCCCTGCTGCTGTCAAAATTGCTTTATCACAAAAATTATTCAGTTGTGTTTAATTTTCATGCATAGTTCATCAAGTAAAAGATATACAATTATTTCTGGTTTTCATATTTTAGGTTTTGATAAATTCTGTAGTTTAACGCTTATAAAACCGTTAAGTACGATAATTTATGAACTATATACAACATATTTATCATGGAACTTTTACTCTTCGAAGATCATTAGACGTGAAATCCGAATTAGAAGCAAAAAACGAACTCATCAGAAACGTCTATTTTAGGTAAATTATCTGATTATGTGATAACATAACTAATTCCGTTATTAGCTCACGTATAAGGCAATTATTTTAAGGGAAGAAATTATTAAAGTTGTATTATAGTAGATATTATTTAGTAACTACTTTTGTACAAAAAGTTTTACCCTTGTAGCTGGCAGCTCTCCGTAGATAGTTATTATTTCTCTAGGCAGCGGTGATCTCTTAGCGAATTAATGTTATTACTCAATATTTAACCCTCTGTAAGATGAAGTAAATGTGTCCCCGGAGACTAAGTTATTGATGGGGTTGAACTTTGGAACATTTAGGAACACCTGTCAAATGTTTACTCGAAATATTATATCTATACTAGCTGATCCGACAGACTTCGTTCTGTCAAAAGAAATTGGAATGTTCTTTGTTCCTGCCTATTTTATAGCCGGGGCAAAAAAATCTCCTGAACAGAACCGTCACCCTGGTTATGGGCGGTGTGTGGGGTTCAGCACTATATATATTCGTCTAATAACTAATATTTAAATATTAGTGGGTTCCAGAAGAGTGGCCAAAGTTATAATTAAAGTTCATAAGTGATATTTACTATAATAATTTTTTAGGAACAAATAACTGTCACATTCCAAATCTTTTGACAGAATGTAGTCTGTCAGGTCCGCCAGATGGTAACGCGGTTTGTGCTCGACTGATGTAATGTCGTGAAAACGAATGCATTTTATGTCGCGTGCTGAAACTAAAACAAAAGAAATAATACCGCGAAGCCGACCAAATTGAAAATCAGTAAGAATGATCTTTAGCTATTACATTTTGTGACTATTTATGTTATTATTTCATTCGTTTTAATTTCGGCTCGCGGCGATCTTCCGACGCGCATACGCACACCATTTTGATAGAATAATTGAATTTGAACTTTGTTTAGCTGTAATAAAGTGCAAATTGACTCTTTAGCGTTACGAACGCACCTACATTGCCTAGACAGCAGTGAAAGCTTGTTATTTAATATGAACTTTTGTTTGTTTGTTTCTGGTTTCTGGTTTACTGGTTTCTGGTTTACTGGTTTCTGGTTTACTGGTTTCTGGTTTACTGGTTTCTGGTTTCTGGTTTACTGGTTACTGGTTTACTGGTTTACTTGTTTACTGGTTTACTGGTTACTGGTTTCTGGTTTCTGGTTTCTGGTTTCTGGTTTCTGGTTTACTGGTTTACTACTGGTTTACTGGTTTACTGTTACTGGTTTACTGGTTTACTGGTTTAACTGGTTTAACTGGTGTACTGGTTTACTGGTTTACTGTTTACTGGTGTACTGGTGTACTGTTTACTGGTTTACTGTTTACTGGTTTATGGTTTACTGGTTTACTGTTTACTGGTTTACGGTTTACTGGTTTACGGTTTACTGGTTTACTGTTTTACTGTTTACTGGTTTACCTGGTTTACTGGTTTACTGGTTTACTGGTTAACTGGTTTACTGTTTACTGGTTTACTGGTTTACTGGTTTAACTGGTTTACCTGGTTTACTGGTTTTCTGGTTTCTGGTTTCTGGTTTACTGTTACTGGTTTACCTGGTTTACTGGTTTACTGGTGTACTGTTTACTGGTTAACTGGTTTACCTGGTGTACTGGTGTACTGGTTTACTGGTTTAACTGGTTTAACTGGTTTACTGGTTTACTGGTTTAACTGGTTTACTGTTACTGGTTTACTGGTTTACTGTTTACTGGTTTACTGGTGTAACTGGTTTACTGGTTTACTGGTTTCTGGTTTACTGGTGTACTGGTGTACTGGTGTACTGGTTTACTGGTTTACTACTGGTTTACTGTTTACTGGTTTAACTGGTTTACTGGTTTAACTGGTTTACCTGGTTTACTGGTTTACTGGTTTACTGTTTAACTGGTTTACTGGTTAATATGAACTTTATGCAATAGCAATAAAGTTCAATTTGACCCTACATTTTAGTTAGAGAACGTTTGTATAGGAAAAAGAAAAGCGCTGTTTTTAGGGGCTTCCCGGCGATTATTCGAATTTTTCTCAAATTGGCCAAATTGGTCCTGGCGTTGTAGAGTGATGCGCTTACCGACACATATTTGTATTATAGATTAATAATAAATTATATTCAATGACATTAGTTATTAATAAATAAATAATAAAGTTGCTTGAGAATATATTTATATGTAGAGGGAGTGACAAAAGGCATAATGTTTGAGAGATATAGAATTCGTTGTCATCCCCACTCCGTGCTGTGTACTGGTGAGAGGTGACACCGGTACACACGTGGAGGGGATCACTTACCAAGTGATAATATTTTTTTTTTGGAGTTTACAGCCACGCGGTTTGATACGTGGCCATGTACAATTGATGATATCGAGCGAGACAAAAATATTAAAATGTCTATTAAAAAGCAGGGGTTGGTGATAGAAAAGTGAAAATTTAGAGTTGTATGTAGTTTTTGATGCCACACAATAATAAAATAAAATAGAAAAAAAAATCCCAAAAAATAAAAAAAAATTTTTTGGTGTGGGCAACCCTGATCACTTAGAGGTTTGAAAAATAGATAGTAACCGATTCTCAGACCTACTGAATATGCACAAAAAATTTCATAAGAATCGGTAAAGCCGTTTCGGAGGAGTATGGGAACGAACATTGTGACAAGAGAATTTTATATATTAGACTAGCTGACCCGACAGACTTCGTTCTGTCAAAAAAATTGGAATGTTCTTTGTTCCTGCCTATTTTATAGCCGGGGCAAAAAAATCTCCTGAACAGAACCGTCACCCTGGTTATGGGCGGTGTGTGGGGTTCAGCACTATATATATTCATCTAATAACTAATATTTAAATATCAGTGGGTTCCAGAAGAGTGGCCAAAGTTATAATTAAAGTACATAAGTGATATTTACTATAATAATTATTTAGGAACAAATAACTGTCACATTACCAATCTTTTTGACAGAATGTGGTCTGTCAGGTCCGCCAGATGGTAACGCGGTTTGTGCTCGACTGATGTATTGACGTGAAAACGAATGCATTTTATGTCGCGCGCTGAAACTAAAACAAAAGAAATAATACCGCGAAGTCGACCAAATTGAAAATCAGTATGGTGGATCTTTAGCTCTTACATTTTGTGACTATTTATGTTATTGCTTCATTCGTTTTAATTTCGGCACGCGGCGTTAGATCCTCCGACGCGCATACGCACACTGTTTTGATAGAATGATTGAATTTGAACTTTGTGCAGCTGTATTAAAGTGCAAATTGACTCTTTTGCGTTACGAACGCACCTACATTGCTTAGACAGCAGTGAAAGCTTGTAATTTAATATGAACTTTTGTTTGTTTGTTTCTGGTTTCTGGTTCCTGGTTCCTGGTTTCTGGCGTCTGGTTCCTGGTTTCTGGTTTCTGGTTTCTGGTTTCTGGTTACTGGTTTCTGGTTTCTGGTTTCTGGTTCTGGTTTCTGGTTTCTGGTTTCTGGTTTCTGGTTTCTGGTTTCTGGTTTCTGGTTTCTGTTTTCTGGTTTTTGGTTTCTGGTTCTGGTTTCTGGTTTATGGTTTACTGGTTTCTGGTTTCTGGTTTCTGGTTTCTGGTTTCGGTTTCTGGTTTCTGGTTCTGGTTTCTGGTTTCTGGTTTCTGGTTTCAGGTTTCTGGCGTCTGGTTTCTGGTTTCTGGCGTCTGGTTTCTGGTTTCCGGCGTCTGGTTTCTGGTTTGTGGTTTCTAGATGTCAGTTTACAATATTCCATTTTCCATTTTCGTTTACCGTTTTCCATTTTCCATTTTCCAGTTTCCATTTTCCAGTTTCCATTTTCCAGTTTCCATTTTCCATTTTCCATTTTCCATTTTCCATTTTCCATTTTCCATTTTCCATTTTCCAGTTTCCATTTTCCAGTTTCCATTTTCCAGTTTCCATTTTCCATTTTCCATTGTCCATTTTCCATTTTCCAATTTTCCATTTTCCATTTTCCATTTTCCATTTTCCATTTTCATTTTCCATTTTCCATTTTCCATTTTCTCCATTTTCCATTTTCCATTTTCCATTTTCCATTTTCATTTTCCTTTTCCATTTTCCATTTTCCATTTTCCATTTTCCATTTTCATTTTCCATTTTCCATTTTCCATTTTCCATTTTCCATTTTCCATTTTCCATTTTCCATTTTCCATTTTCCATTTTCCATTTTCCATTTTCCATTTTCCATTTTCCTTTTCCATTTTCCATTTTCCATTTTCCATTTTCCATTTTCCATTTTCCATTTTCCATTTTCCATTTTCCATTTTCCATTGTCCATTTTCCATTTTCCTTTTCCATTTTCCATTTTCCATTTTCCATTTTCCATTTTCCATTTTCATTTTCCATTTTCCATTTTCCATTTTCCATTTTCCATTTTCCATTTTCCATTTTCCATTTTCCATTTTCCATTTTCCATTTTCCATTTTCCATTTTCCATTTTCCATTTTCCATTTTCCATTTTCCATTTTCCATTTTCCATTTTCCATTTTCCATTTTCCATTTTCCATTTTCCATTTTCCATTGTCCATTTTCCATTTTCCATTTTCCATTTTCCATTTTCCATTTTCCATTTTCCATTTTCCATTTTCCATTTTCCATTTTCCATTTTCCATTTTCCATTTTCCATTTTCCATTTTCCATTTTCCATTTTCCATTTTCCATTTTCCATTGTCCATTTTCCATTTTCCATTTTCCATTTTCGCATTTTCCATTTTCCATTTTCCATTTTCCATTTTCCATTTTCCATTTTCCATTTTCCATTTTCCATTTTCCATTTTCCATTTTCCATTTTCCATTTTCCATTTTCCATTTTCCATTTTCCATTTTCCATTTTCCATTTTCCATTTTCCATTTTCCATTTTCATTTTCCATTTTCCCTTTTCCATTTTCCATTTTCCATTTTCCATTTTCCATTTTCCATTTTCCATTTTCCATTTTCCATTTTCCATTTTCCATTTTCCATTTTCCATTTTCCATTTTCCATTTTCCATTTTCCATTTTCCATTTTCCATTTTCCGTTTTCCATTTTACATTTTCAATTTTCGGATTTCTGTTTTAAACTTTCAGCGGTAAATAGTGTCACTATCATAAAAGATCAACAAAATTAAGTTAAGACTTAACTACAATTTTGAACCAATCTGAACTCAGGACAGTGGTGTTCCTGCCTGAATTCTACTATCGCTGCACACGAACACACTAATTTACTGCATGATACACTAACATTGAACATTCAACTGCATTATGCACAAAAAAATAAAAATTTTACCGAGACAACGCGACCTTTACGCCTAGATTCCTGCTAAAGTTCGTAAAATATTCTTTTTCTTCCCAATTGATGCCATGAGCACGGTTTGTGCGTGAGCCAGTGTCATGTGTAGACGTATAAAATAAAGAATTAAAATCCTTAAAAAATTGTCTGCGTGGTGGTCAATTTGGCCGCCTTTTCTCGTAAAATATTATAGTTGCAATCAGAAATTGTTGGTTGTCAATGTTCTACTTCTTGCCATAGAAAATTAAGGAATATTTCATAAATACATAAATCTTCTTAAAGTAAGCTTAAAATACTTGTAGTCTTTATATTTTATATTGATGACCAAACGTATAACCGACCTTAACCTTGAAAAAAATATACTAATAAAATTTTGCAAATATTTCAAGTCAATCAAACTAATTTGACAAATTCTCGTGGAGATTTTTACAATATTTAAAAATGCCAAAAATGTACTGAAACAAATTCACTCAAATAAAAAACATTTATAAATTGTACTTATGTGAAAACTAAAAAAGTATTACGATATTATTACTCCTTCTGAGTTGTCCCGCTTTAAACTTATTGCTCCACCTAACATTTATTTTTAACTAGACATTGTCAAAACTTTAAACACTGGGTGGTGGGCCGATAGATGTGTCCGGAAGTATATATTGTCTGATCGATTATGTGCTATAATTATATTATTTTATAGCGATTTAACGATTTTGAGCAAAGGAAGAATTGTCTTGTTTACTTCGTAATATGAGAATAGAGTATTTCCTATCTTTTAAATACGACTTTCTCTTATGAAAAAGTATAAAATTACGAACATCAAACAATTTTACGAGTTCTGTTGAACTCAACTAAAATCTAAAAAAGTTTATTTCGATTTCTTTAACAAGAATTCTCGTTGTAAACTGTCTTCTTCTTGTTTTAAGTTATTTCATTTTAGGTGCTCGTCCTTCTAGTAGCATTACAATACAGCTTTCTACACTTGATTGGTTCAGTTGTTGTGTTAGTCTTCTTTAAATAACTTATAACATATCGCATCAAGATTATATGTAACTAGTAGTCCATGGCCTTTACTTCCCTTCCCTTTTTAATGCATAAAACTCTTTCTGCTCTTTCACACGACCATATCAACGTAAGCTCTCTCTTAGCTGCGAGCTAGGTAGTTCACAGGGAACTGTTTAAAAAAAATAAAATAAAATTGGTTGCAATGAAAAGCGCAACAGCGCAGCAGGCAGGTGGGTGCTACACGGTAATAGCCGATGCAGCTGATAAGCTGTTGAGTGCCTCTGTGTAATGGACTTCGCCCATTTCCAGTAATGTCTCGTTTTCAGCAGCCAAATGGTACTGTTGATAGTAATTGTTTGATTTTTAATCCATATATTAGGTTACCATTCGAGTACTCAATTTTTTTTACATTTTCGCAATTGTGAATTAAATCAACAATTTCTCTAACGCGAACAGTTTTTTTATGTTCAAAAAGTTTGGCCAAAAAGTTATAATAATGTAAAAGTTTTTGATTTATTAAGGATGGTTTTTGACAGGCAGCAAATGATTTATGTGATTACAAATTACTACGAGAGTGTAGTCAAGGAAAAAGTCAAATCGTTTTAAAGCTATTAACTTAATAAATCAATTTGTTTGCAAGAAAAGAAAATTAACCGGGACGTTATAAAACATTATCTGTTCACTATAATGTTCCCACTAATATGGCATTGGCCTTCACCCACAAGGAGAGATCCAAGACATTGATCGATCACGATCACTAAGCGCAGGTTTGGCGGACGAAAGCTATTCTTGAAACATGTTAGTTTTCTCATGATATTTTCCTTCACCGGAAGTTCAAGCTCGATGAATAATTAAAATCGTGTACTTGGACAAATAACACCAACAGTTAACAAAGTAGTATTGTTAAGGTTATCTCAAGCATGTATTTTATGGTTCGGAAATCTAAATTGATTGCTTAGGGGACGAACCCAGTGTTACGGACACTGAAATATTAAGACAGTGAAAAATCAATAGTTTTTCATGTATACACTTTTCTTTGTTGGAAATAAATTGTTCATTAAAGTATTGCAAAATGTAATTTTCTAATTGTTTTTATATTCATTAAGTAGTGTTTGTTAGTATATTATTATATCTAGCGGTAAACTTTATATAAAATCTATTGAATTGAATTTAAGTTTTAATTTTTCTAGCACCTCATGCTACAAGAAAGTAATGCTTAAAAAGTTAATATGATATATAATTGTATATCTGTCTACCTGCACATGGCCAGCCTAGTGAACAAATCGCTCACTCTCTTTGTGTGAGAAGGCTCCGAGTACAAGAATTAGGGATTTAAGGAGAGCTGTATCTTTATTTATTTGTGTAAAAAACTTAACATTACTTCGTACAGTTTTAAGATGGCACAAATATGATATAAACATTAATATAATATCGAATAACCTACAATAGTAGTAAAGTTGTTAATCGTGTTTAGAATTTTAATCCCTTCCAACGAACTGCCGAACAGTTCTTAATCATGTATCAACTCAACCCTCAACCTATAACCGATGACTGACAGAACAATTTATCATCATCTATTAAGTGCCCCCTCGTTGAGGATAGCTTGTCCCTTATGAAATAAGAACGACAAGATAAGTATATTAAAGCAACGCCTTTAAGTCAAAAACTGTAAATATTTTTTTTATTACATACTTTTAATTATAATATTTTGATATATAACATTCCTCGATTTATCAGCTTTAATGTAGACATGTTTGTTTTACGATACATATTGCTAGTTGAATAAATTTTCAACGAATTGAGGTTGCTTTGAATATTTATTTTGAATTCAAATAAACGTCTCATTTCCGGAAACGTGGGAAAGGATGTTAATATTTATAATGATGTGCAGTAACATGTGAATTTACCATTACGCTTTATACATAGTTTAAAGAAGAGTTGTAGAAGATTTGTTAACATACATGTTGGTATTTAAAAGTGCAAAATTTCATTTCAGTTTTGCATATAAGTAAATAAATCTGTGGTCATAGATCAGACAATGATAAGTACATTTTTGCTCAGTATGTCTTATTAATATAATCGCCAATAAAAGGTTTTACCATTTTGATATATCAGGATAACTACACGCAAAATATTTTTTTTTTCATACATCGAGTGTTTCATATTTTAATATTGCCTTCAAGATTTCATAATAAGTTAATTGTTTCTCCTAAAAAGTAATGAAATTGCATTTATCATATTCTGACCTATGGCCAAGGATACATAAAGATATTTACGTTATTTATATAGATGGGCGTGTTTGTCAAGTGTTAAAAATATTACTGCAGCAATGTTAATAGAAAAGTGGCTCGTACTGTAGTGCTCTCGTGTCTACAAAAAGTTCAGGAGTACAGGCTCGCTGCATGTAACTCCGGTAACAAAGGCGCTCTAACGTTATTTAATCCGATGCATTAATGCCCCGCTTCGCCCAGAGGCGGCGTCGCTTTAAAAAAAATGTTAATTGAAAGGGAATGATAATTTTTGCACTTAAAAAGTACTCTGTATATTTCACTTTTCTTTTCTTTCGCTGGCTTTATAGTAGGCGAGAGAGGTTTAGGAATTAGATTTATAAGTAATTTGATCACTGATTTATAACAAATAATATAATGTCGTTAAAGAGTTTCTACAATTTTAAAACGTTTGTTCTTCATCCGTTCCGTTTTTTTCCTCTCTCTCTGCCATAAACTTTTGCTGCACCAGTAACAGTAGTAGTTCGTAAACTCCCATCTTTTGGTAGCGAGTACAAAAAAGATACGTTAATTATAAAATTAAAGTTCTGTGCGCTATAGTTTAGTAATTAATTGTCATTTAAATGACATTCAGGCATTTAAATGAATTTACAAATCGTCATCTTCATTCTAATCCATGGTATCAATGCTCTACTCCATCCATGGTATCAATAATCTAGACGACGGAACACAGCAACTTGTCACGGCTGATTTCCAATTTGATGATGGCAGATTTCCATGTGGATTCAGAAACACCTGAAATCGAATCGGACATCTATTTGTTAAAAGGTAAGAAATACTCTTCCTGTAATACAAAGGTAAGCTTTTCTCACGACAGAGAGACTCATATATGGACAGTACAAAATATTAACAACTGTTACCTGCTTTTCTTAAAAAGAATTCGAGAACAAAGATAGTATTATGTGCTTATACTGGAAGGCACATTAAAATTTTAAGAAAGCTAAACGTACAGTAGTTTTACGTGCACTTAAGAACTAAGTGTACGAGAGGATCAGACATATCTCCAATGCACACCACGACTCATTCGGAAAACTAAATAAAACAGTAGTATTCTTGAAACATAAACGCGCATGGACGGTTATAACAAACGCGGAGAAACTTGTACCACATTCTTAAATGTTTTTTTACCAATGCTCTTAACTAAGAATAATATACAAGAGGTATTAGTCCTATATTTGAAAAAAATATCTACTTTATATATCAGATATTACTTGCGACATAGCGAGTTAGAGCCTAGTGGTTTGAACGCCGGCCTTCCACTGCCAAGGTACCGGATTCGAATCCGACCTGTACCAATGAATTTTTCAATTTATGTGCAGTTAGTACAACACCAACTAATATCACGTGCTTTGATGGCGAAGGAAAACATCGTGAGGAAACCTGCATATCTATGTCATGGCCATCTGTGGTCGGACTAGTATGTGAAATGGGGAAGGCAATGGCAAACCACTCCATTATAACTGACAAGTAAGCCGTCGTGTGTTTCATCACACATGATGACCACGACCCTCAGTCATGAGGAATTACGACTTAGAAGAAGAATTACTTCCGAGTCTTGAAGAGAGTAAAGTGGCCAAAACAATGTTTAAACTGACTTAGGCATCTTTAGTTGTAAAAATAAAATTTAACATTTAATTTGTACAGCAAGAGCATACAAAATCTATAGAGAGGACAGTTCGGTTAAAAAAAATGAATTGTTTCACTTGTCTTGTTAAATGCAGCTGGGGTTCTGTTGTCTATTGGGTAAGGTAATGTGTTCTGAATCGTCGAATGTCATTGATTGAGATGGTGGAATGCATTGAGCGTGTAAGGCAGATGGCGAGGAGGCGGTGCGGTTGTGCGACCGACATCATTCAGCCACCGCAACCGTAAACGCACGCTTGTCCGGTACAGACCAACGCGTTGTTGTGCACACACGAGTTATTTATATGACAACGGACACGGTGCCACGATAAACCGGGAACTATAGGAAACGCTAATAGATTTTACGTAACCCCAAAATTTTCAATTACTTAGATTAGTATTGTTCGGAGAAACGGTAACGGTTTTTACGAAAAGTTAACTTAATTTTTGTTTCCAATTTTTTTTACTTTTCCGCTTATCTCGAATTGGTGGACGCAATGTGGTGCTGTGTATGCAAATCCTGAGTACATTGCCGCATTGTCACGAGCAAAGCGTATCGCTTACTATCAGGTGAACACTTAGCTCGTCTCATTGCTTTATGTAGACGAAGTCTTCTTTGAGTATTTATTATATTCATAAATTTAACTCAACATTTTTAAGAAAATTGATGCGGTATTAAAATTTTAAAATCTTATAGAAGGTTACGGTTTCCGTGAAAAAAAAAATACGAATAATTTAATGATTTCTTGTCCATTTTTATTCATGGACAGATTATTTTTGATTCTAGAGTCAAGAATAAAATAATATGTTGCGAAATGTTACAAGAAATAATAAATCTTTATGCTGTTTCCGTAAACTAATAATGTGCAAAAAATTACAAAGCCTTTGTATAAATGAATTATATTAAAGAATTGAAGTTCTCGATCCCTGTACATTAACTTTATGAATGAATTTAGGAAAGCCATACGCACAAGCATAAAGATTTACATTACTTAAAACAATTCCGTGTTGAACCAATTTGTTATTTAATTTCTAAGTGGTAACATAGGCGTTAATGAAAAGTATAATTAGACGACTTATCTTGACATAGAATTCGCTATGAACTTAGTTAACAATCACTTTAATTTAGCTTTAAAAAAAGGACCATAGCTTACATGTAGGGACATTGACTGTAAGGCCAATTTTAAATATTATTTATCAAAATATAGTAAGTAGCCAGTAAAACTGAGCTCCGCGTTCTACACTACAATAGTAAGTCGGAACAGCTTTTCTTCTTTATACTAACATCTATGACAAGTGTAAGCCTTTTGTTCTGAGGATTACATAACAGTACAAATGGAATACATTTTAGTAAAATCTAAAGTTTAAAACAAAGGTTTTGAAACTTATTTTGTTTTGAGTACTTTTAACTTTAACACACTTAGAAAACCACTTTTGTAATAGTGTTTTTTCTTTTCGATTTCAGACTTAGAGAACACTAAACACACGTGACACACGTAACACACATGAACACTTTGAGAAATACTAAACAAAATATAGTGTTATCACATGCAAAGCCTATCCTTATCTGTCCTTCGATATTTGACTAGGGCATAGTTATTTTTTTTACTGCTACTATTAATATTAATTACTATTAATATGCTCGTGGTAGTCATATAGCGGTGATTTATAAGTACAGGTAGATGAAGCGAAAATAACTTCTTGTTTTACAAATTAGCATCACTGGAGTTTGGTTAACTATTTTACTATGTCCCGTAAGATCTTAGACATTTACAGTACTGGTCTCGCATGTCAGTGACTGACAGATATAGTTAAAGTATATATTATTAGTAGGCGTAAAACTTACCACCTGTTGCACGTCATAACCATTTCAATTAACTTTATTTAAAAAAGAGCTATATATTTTATTTTGATTTCCTTTTTGGACAGATTTGCAATTACTTGTAAATTGTGCAATAGTCATTAAAAATTGGATTTTTTTAATTTCTTAAACTGTAGGAAAGCGAGGGGAACGCTTTCACTTTTGTATTATCTATATAATAAAAATGAATTGCTGTTCGTTAGTCTCGCTAAAACTCGAGAACGGCTGGACCGTTTTGGCTAAATGTGGTCTTGAATTATTCGTGGAAGTCCAGGGAAGGTGTAAAAGGTGAGGAAATATGGAAAAAGTGCCCGGAATATGGTAAAAACAACAATTTCTCTTTTCCATTAAGGTGACCAGATTTTTAGATAGGCAAAGCGGGACAACTTTGAAGGAGTAATAATAACGTAAAATTTTTTTTAGTTCCAACATAAGTACAATTTATAAATATAAAAATGTATAATATTTTATTTCTTGACATATTTCTATCTAAATTTCTTTTACGGTTAATGTCGGTGATGTACTTTTTGTCATTAATATAAAATATTAAGACTACGAGTACTTTAAGGTAAGTTTAAGAAAATTTATCATTTATGAAATATACAAATAAATTACTTACGTTAATTTTATATGGTAAGAAGCAGATTTGTAATATTTATTTGTTTAATTAGGTTGCTAGCACGCAGTACGAACACAAAGTGTATCATTTGAGAGACCAATACAATGTAACTGGGTAGCAAAAGCAATATGTTACGCAAAACAATGATTTTCATAAATATAAAATTTAACTTAATTCTAAAAGTCGGGACTTTTGAAAAACGTCGCTTGACGCGGAGTTAATTGTGAAAAAGCGGAACGTCTGGTCACCTTACCTTAGATACATAAAACGTCAAGTATTTGAAGTTCGTCCCGTCATTTAGAAACCAAATACAATTTAAAAGAATATTTTTGATTTAGACATTGACATTGACAACCAACAATTTCTGATGCAACTATAATATTTTAAGAGAAAAGGGAGGAACAAGGCGGACGAATTGACCACGTAGACAATTTTTTAAGAATTTTTTTTTATACGTGTACACATGACACTGGCTCACGCAGAAACCGTGCTCATGCCATTAATTGGGAAGAAGAAGAATATTTTACTTTAAAGGGAATCTGGGCACAAAGGTGGAATTGTCTCGGTTCATTTTTATTTTTTTGTGCATAATGCGGTTGTATTGATAGATGATTGGTTATCATGCAGTAAATAAGTGTGTTCGTGTGTATCGATAGTAGAATTCAGGCAGGAACACCGCTGTCCTAAGTTCAGATTGGTTCAAAATAGTAGATAAGTCTTAACTTTACTTTGTTGATCTTTTGTGATAGTGACACTATTCACCACTGAAAATTGAAAACTGAAATCTGAAAACAGAAAATTAAAAATGGAAAATTGAAATCTGACATCTGACATCTGAAATCTAGAAACCAGAAACCAGAAAGCAGTAACCAGAAACCAGAAAGCAGTAACCAGAAACCAGAAACCAGCAACCAGAAACCAGGAATCAGAAACCAGAAACCAGAAACCAGTAACCAGAAACCAGAAACCAGTAACCAGTAACCAGAAACCAGAATCTTAAAACCAGAATCTAGAAACAAGAAACCAGAAACCAGAAACCAGAATCTAGAAACCACAATCTAGAAACCAGAAACCAGTAACCAAAAACCAGTAACCAGAAACCAGAAACTAGAAACCAGAATCTAGAAACCAGAAACCAAATCTAGAAACCACAATCTAGAAACCAGAATCAGAAACCAGAAACCAGTAACCAGAAACAGAAACCAGAATCTAGAACCAGAATCTAGAAACCAGAATCTAGAAACAGAAACCAGAATTAGAAACCAGAATCTAGAAACCAGAATCTAGAAACCAGAATCTAGAAACCAGAAACCAGAATCTAGAACCAGAAACCAGAACTAGAAACCAGAAACCAGAAACTAGAAACCAGAATCTATAAACCAGAAACCAGAAACAGAAACCAGAATCTAGAAACCAGAATCTAGAAACAGAAACCAGAATCTAGGAAACCAGAAACCAGAACCAGAATCTAGAAACCAGAATCTAGAAACCAGAAACCAGAAACCAGAAACAGAAACCAGAATCTAGAAACCAGAATCTAGAAACCAGTAACCAAAAACCAGTAACCAGAAACCAGTAACCAAAACCAGAATCTAGAAACTAGAAACCAGAATCTAGAAACCAGAACCAGAACCAGAACCAGAACCAGAACCAGAATCTAGAAAACCAGGAAACCAGAAACCAGAAACCAGAAACAAGAAACCAGAATCTAGAAACCAGAATCTAGAACCAGAAACCAGTAACCAGAAACCATAAACCAGAATCTAGAACCAGAATCTAGAAACCAGAATCTAGAACCAGAAACCAGAATTAGAAACCAGAATCTAGAAACCAGAAACCAGTAACCAGAATCTAGAAACCAGAACCAGAAACCAGAACCAGAACCAGAAACCAGAATCTAGAAACCAGAAACCAGAAACCAGAATCTAGAAACCAGAATCTAGAAACCAGAATCTAGAAACCAGAATCTAGAAACCAGAAACCAGAATCTAGAAACCAGAAACCAGAATCTAGAAACCAGAAACCAGTAACCAGAAACTAGAAACCAGAAACAGAATCTAGAAACCAGAAACCAGAAACCAGAAACCAGAAACCAGAAACCAGAATCTAGAAACCAGAATCTAGAAACCAGAATCTAGAAACAGAATCTAGAAACCAGAATCTAGAAACCAGAACCAGAATCTAGAAACCAGAAACCAGAAACCAGAATCTAGAAACCAGAAACCAGAATCTAGAAACCAGAAACCAGAATCTAGAAACCAGAAACCAGAAACCAGAAACCAGAAACCAGAATCTAGAAACCAGAATCTAGAAACCAGAAACCAGTAACCAGTAACCAGTAACCAGAAACCAGAATCTAGAAACCAGAAACCAGAATCTAGAAACCAGAATCTAGAAACCAGAATCTAGAAACCAGAATCTAGAAACCAGAAACCAGAATCTAGAAACCAGAAACTAGAAACCAGAAACCAGAATCTAGAAACCAGTAACCAGAAACTAGAAACCAGATTCTAGAAACCAGAAACCAGAAACCAGAAACCAGTAACCATAAACCAGAAACCAGAATCTAGAAACCAGAATCTAGAAACCAGAAACCAGAATCTAGAAACCAGAATCTAGAAACCAGAATCTAGAAACCAGAAACAGAATCTAGAAACCAGAAACCAGAATCTAGAAACCAGTAACCAGAAACTAGAAACCAGAATCTAGAAACCAGAAACCAGAAACCAGAAACCAGAAACCAGAATCTAGAAACCAGAATCTAGAAACCAGAAACCAGAAACCAGTAACCAGAAACCAGAAACCAGAAACCAGGAACCAGACACCAGAAACCAGAAAACTGTAACCAGAAACCATAAACCAGAAACCAGAAACCAGAAACCAGAAACCAGTAGCCAGAAACCAGAAACCAGTAACCAAAAACCAGAAACAAACAAACTATCTATCTATCTATGTATCTACAAGCTTTCACTGCTGTCTAAGCAATGTAGGTGCGTTCGTAACGCTAAAGAGTCAATTTGCACTTTTTTACAACTGCACAAAGTTCAAATTCAATTATTCTATCAAAACAGTGTGCCTATGCGCGTTGGAGGATCTAACGCCGCGTGCCGAAATTAAAACGAATGAAATAATAACATAAATAGTCACAAAATGTTAGAGCTAAAAATCCACCATACTGATTTTCAATCAGGTCGGCTTCGCGATATTATTTCTTTTGTTTTAGTTTCGGCGCGACATAAAATGCATTCGTTTACACGTCAATACATCAGTCGAGCACAAACCGCGTTACCATCTGGCGGACCTGACAGACTACATTCTGTCAAAAAGATTTGGAATGTGACAGTTATTTGTTCCTAAAAAATTATAATAGTAAATACAACTTATGTACCATAAATCTAACTTTGGCCACTCTTCTGGAACCCACTTATATTTAAATATTAGTTATTAGATGAATATATATAGTGCTGAACCCCACACACCGCCCACAACCAGGGTGACGGTTCTGTTCAGGAGATTTTTTTGCCCCGGCTTTAAAATAGGCAGGAACAAAAAACATTCCAATTTTTTTTGACAGAACGAAGTCTGTCGGGTCAGCTAGTTAGTTATATAGTAAGAGACGTTTCAATATTGAAATGAGTGTGCGCTTTATGATATTACTATTATCTGAAAATGCTATGTAAATAATTTAACCCGTGTGCATATAACTTTAAAATACTGCTAGTGTAGTGGTTTATTAATTGTACAATATTCAGTTACACCCCACAACAGTTCTGGTTTGTGCTGAGACAACAATCACAGGGTATGGTTAGGCAAGAAGTTTGCGGCCGACGCCAGGACACTTGTGTAACATGCAAATTATTGGTTCTACAGTTTAGTTTTGTTCGTGTCGTACGAAACTAAGTTATCAAGTCACACTATATCATACCTGTTTATCTTCAAAAAGGAAGTCACATTAAATATGTGACAGATATCTTAATTATTTTTTTTAAAAGAAAAAAGGGTAAATAATTATAGAACTCTTGATAGAATATTTTTGATATATTTAGTATCAAAATCACCTTTGAATTTAACAGTGACTTGTTATAAAAAACAAATAGCCAAGGAAGTACACAATGAGAGTTTGAATTTTTTTTAAACCTGTGCCAAAATAGTTTCAGGTTTAAATAAAATCAGGACCTAGAGCTAAACTGAGACTTAAACCAAGATATAGGAGTGTAGAGAGTAGAGGCGATACAATTTACGATATGAGAACGTCATCTAGTAAAACAAATGTGTTCAGGTCGTTTATTTAATAACAGTTTATTTTATGTGAACTGCTCCACTTACATTACTATAACCTACAACCATCTATTACCAAATAGAGCAATTTTTTTTCATAAATATCTAAAAGTTACAATGTCGCCGCGCTATCCGGTAGTAAATTACAATCAACGAGACTGTTAAAAAAACTGTCTCTGTTTTATATAGTAGATTATTATTTATACAGGTATAAGTATTATTTATTGTAACGTACGTGTTATTAATTTGTATATAGGTAATAACATAATTGTAACATTTATTTTCGTTTAAGCATGCCTTACGTAAATTACGTTTGATATTAAACGGTGTTGCCACAAAGTGACCACTAGATGTTATCATGTATAGAAAATGGCAAGACGTCGTCTACAGCACCTTAACCATAATTTAGTCACGCTTGGAACGTTAGGCACAGTTCAACTGTAACTACAGCTACAATTAGAGTATTATGTTTGTATATAGTATACGATAGTAACAGGAATTATACGCTAGTGAACGCAGGATTAACCATAGATCTGTTTATATTATATTAATTATAAATATCATGAAATTAGCTAATATTTGTTGAGTATTAGGGAAGTTTTATTAACTGAAATTATTAATCACTATTAATATTGCTCTCATACTTTAAGTACTAATTTTTAATCAATGAATAATCATTGATTTGTATTCTCTAGCCAGGCATTAAAAATCATCTTGAGTAGTCAGTAGTAAATATGGGCTCATACGACAAGTGTCTCTATCGCGAAGATCATTAGTAAGACAGACTGAGAGAAATATTCTGGATGATGACCTGTAGTTTTAATGATATAAGTAAAAAAGAAAAATTGGAGTTTCTATTGTAAAATTGGTGTTTAAATAGAAAAATACGAGACAGACAGGTAGAACAGACAGAGAGACAGAACAGACAGACAGCTTGTATAGATAATATTTTAGTATATAGTTATAAAAATCACTAGGTTTTTTGTTAACGTAGTCATTCTATGTAGCAAATATTTTCGGAGACCGTTGTTTCGTTGTAGCTTGTAAATTTTATTAGATAAAATAGACAGAACAAGAAAGTGGAGCACGGAGTGTTATATTTTTTTAAAATAGATTTTTGTGTACAAAAATTTACTTAGAGCATTTTAACATATGATTTAATGTAGTATACAACCAACATTACAATTGAAGCTATGTAGGTAGAAAAGAATACCTTATAATGTTGGTTAGTATACAATAGATTCAGACAAAGTACTACTACTTGTGTGTCATATACGCGTGAGATTGGCGCTGTAAAGGTACCTTACGACTGCATTGTTTATTTATGAAGATCCGCTTTATGATTTGACGTGAGGCGGAAGAGCGAGCTGTTATTTGAATAATCCATGTGACTATACACCACCGTGTGTCTTGAAAACACGATAATGGTAAGAAATTGCGTATTCTCGTATTACATGTACACCCATACATTCATGGATATTTCATGTTGAATATTACATTATGAACATTAAACTGATGTTTTGTTTTGCTCACAATTACACGTAATGAAACTGATAATAGAAATACACTGGAATTATTTTATACTAATATTACATCTACATAGATATATACAATTAAGATTTAAAAATATTTATACACAGTTTAGTCGAGAGCCATATATTTTATTTGTTATTTTCGTCTTAAAGTTTTTAAAGAAATTTTAGACTTAATAGCCAATGAGTAGTATACGTCAGTCAAACATAGTCAGAAAATAGAACATGAAGACATTTGTTGGTATATTTCGTCCATTTCTTATATATTAATAAATTATGTTGTACATATTTTAGAAGTTTATTAAGCGGGATTTGAACATAGCATATAAGTTATTAGTCAAAGTTTCTGATTTAGTCAGTAGCATTGAGCAGCTTGTAGATGAGAAAGTTACAAAGAGAAATATGAAAGGACTTCTATGACACGGCTTAAGTTGAAGTTCTAAATACTATTAATAGTTTTGAAGTTTTAAATACTATTAATAGTTTAATTATAGTACAGTAGACTTGAGAGGTTACTCTTTATCCATCTGACAGTGGAGCAACACTCGGATTGTAAAATTGTAACTATATGATATTTCTGGGAAAGTCGAAACATAATATAATTCACATTTGTTTACGTCATTAACAAAATGTTTAACGCGATCAAAATAATATACATGAAATATATACAAAAGTTCTATTTGTATATCATACTATTATCATATTATGTTTCTGCATCTAAATTTAATTTTGAAATTTTTAATACTACTTTGTTTAATGAACTTTTGTAATTGTTTTTTTTCCACTTCACTGTATGGGCCAGTCGGCATGAAATAAACGTTTGTTTGTTTTGTTTTTGTTTTTATATACATTTATACAAATTGATTTTTTCTATAAGCTTTTTTATGAATTTTGAAGAGCATCGAGCATGAAAAAAACAATTATTTGTTGGCAGCAACGAAAAGTTCGTTTTGGCATAGTATACACGAACATCGTTTGCGTATATAAAAACAAGTCGTAATGCGAGTGAGCGGCCATCAATTAGACTGCAGCCGGATAACTAATGTGCCGAGCGGCGTTCGTAGGTACGTGGAGTTAGTGATGTATCGGCGCGGTGCGTCGTGGCGCGTGGTGGCGTGTGGTGGTGTGTGGTGGCTCGTGGTGGCGAGTGGTGGTGCGCCGGTCGGTCCGCCAGCGCCGCCGCCGCCGCCGTCATTAGCCGCGGCGCCGCGATGCGTGACTGTTTACGAGCCGTGACTCCGCTCACCCCCTTCACCCTAAACGCAGACACGTGTACGAATTAATACAGATTTTTCGCAGTAAATCCCATCGGTATACGCCGAATGTGCATTTCAGATGCTACGTAATGCACAATCGTCGTAATTTAATCGAAAAAACTAAATTGGTTACAACCCCTTCATTTTGTTATATTGATTATAACAGAAAAGGCGACGGCATTGCTAAATTTATGAAAAAAGTCATATTAGTGTTTGTTTATACAATTTGCAATGTTATTAAACTTTAAATTATTTAAAGACTTACAAAATTGTGTAGCATAAGAAATGTGGCAGTTTCTGTGTAAATACATGTGACTAAAGAGCGTTAGAACGTCGCAATAGCAGTAAAAATATGATAAATAAAGGTACAATTGCGTTGTATACTTTCAGGTCCATAATTCCTAATACCCGTGGTACGACGAAATTCACTTTGGCTGATATGAACATTGCGGGAACGGCATTTTGTCGGGCGCACATTCTTCATTACAGCAGAGTAGAGTACAGCTAACAGGTTTTATAGCCAACAATACATGTTCATAAAATTTGCATACCTTCATTCGCGCTCTTCCTTAACCATTACCTTTCCATTTGGTAAATAATTTAGAATCCCTCTAGGACAGCGGCCAAATATTAAAAGTGATGGGTCCCCGAGGTTTAATATTAGACTCCCCTCGCATTAAATCCTCTGCCACGCGAAATTCCCAAATGCACGCGTCGGATATTTTTTGCACATGTTCATATTTTCACTTTTTGTATTGTCATTCGACACAGAATGTCACTCATGCCACCGTAATTCAGATTTGTTCCCAGAATTTCAAACTCCCAATCGGCGACACCAATCATATCATTGAAGTTGTATCGTTCAACTCGATTGCGCAGGGGAGTATCGATAGCAGACATTTGCTGCATCGTATTTAACGTCAGTTTACTTCTACTGCAGAGCCAGAAAGTAATGCAATATTAAGGAATCTAATACGAAATTAAACAAGTGAAATATGCATCAGTTCAGTCTTGAGGGGAAAAGAGTTATGCGGCATCATTTCAAATTTATATTACAATACACTAACTATACGCGGGGCGTTGAATAATCGAGCTCATTGTATATGCATCAAATTCGCACAACAAAACTAATCTAAAGCTCAGAGCAATAAAAATGTCCTACTTCCCGCCGCTGCATTAAAAATAAATGAACACAAGGTGTAATCTCGGCTATTCCTATTATAAAATTTTGCATCTTAAATATCATACATTTTTCAACACTTAGCTTCGCATCCTGCCATCCCAGGAGAGTAACGATCCCTTTTACTTTGCATGAGATATCAACGGATAAAAAGATGTTAGTACGTTATTTTGTTATACAAAAGTTCGCCTGTAGCTTTTTTGGTTCATGTTTCTGGTATATACGAATAATCTTATACTAAACTCGATACAATCCGTAACACTGTTAAAATTGGGAAGGGAAGACAATAAATTTGTGTAATAATAAACGTTGATTTATCAAAATTAAATCTCTTTGTACGCTGAGTAATCAAGTTTATCAGTCATACGAATCTTGAGTAAAGGGTATTAAAAAGTCTGTTTATTTTAATAAATGTAATTGAGTTTGAGATTTAGAATTGACATTACTTTGTGTAGCAAATCATACAATAATTTTTTTCGTCGTCTGAAAGGTAAAAGAAGAGAAATAGCGTGTTGTCTTCAAGCGTTTACCTGCTCCTTTCTTATTCAAAGACATGTTCAGGGGGCCCCTACAAAGCGCGGAAAACGGACAAATATGCTCCGACATCCCCTGTCTTGGGATAACAGAGGTATTGTTTGTTCTTCGTATTTTTATAAAGCCCCATAATAAAACGTTTGCATTTTACATTTTTGGCGGTCATAAATAAAAGTGCTCGTGTAAAATTGCATTTTAAGCGTTTCTAACCTACGGATACCTATGAAAGGGACGGCTTTTGGGCTTTTTATTGTGGAAGGAAATTAAAGTTTTCAAATAACGTTTGGGTCTGGACGAGATTATATTGCTGGGATACGGAAAGTTTAGAATTTATAGCGCTTTGTAATACGTTTTTACGCAAATATTAAATGGCTCGGTGTCGGTGGAATGTTTTGGCGTGCGATTAAATTTTGTCGACTATTAATTCAACTATCTACAAATGAACTGATAATAAATTACGTGAATAAATTACTATGCCCCGTGTCCAGCGCCGCCTGCAGCGACCGAAACACAACCGAACTTGTAACAGGGGTTCAAGTGAAATTAAATTACGAGATGACAAAATGAGTTACGCCCTTTCCTGTAGATTAACAAACAAAAACTGATGGCACGAGGGTCACGCTTGTTAATACTGTTAAAGGCAAATGACTCTATTCTTCACGAATGTGTCGCTTGTTCGTTCACAATGCTACAATTCAAGCGCCGCTATTGTTCTTGTTCATTCGGATACCGATTTAGTTTCGCGCTTTTATCGGCGTCCATTTGTATGAGCTCCGTTGCGGGCTATGTTGTTGTTACTAAGTCATCGCTTCATTGGGTTTTACTCACTAAAGCCAACGGATTGAATTGAAAACCTTTAATTTTTGAGAAAATAAAAGTTCGAAATTATCTTCTCGTTTCGTATTCGCTTGCGTAAAAAGGCCGCGTGGGTAAAAAGCATTGTGATAGTGGAGATGAAGGCCACGATTCTCAATAGTGGGAAAGGAAAGACTGTATTTTATTTCTTCACATGTAATTTTGTATATTTAGTTTGAATAATATTCGCTAAAAGTGTAGGTTATGAATTTGTGGTCCTGTATTTAAACCTGATATTTTTAGAAAAAAAAAAATTTCCTGTACAAATGTAAATGTATTTTATTTAGTACATTTTATTATTGAATAAAGATATCGTTAACAATACAGTTAAAAAAAAAATCATACTTTTATAGAATCTGTGCGTTATTTCGGCGGTGAAATAAATACGCTTTTTAAAATATTTCCGTTGTAACAATAACACACCAATCGCACTCTTCCACGAGCGCGCCTGACCGCGGCGTTGGCTGGTTACGTTCGGGTCGAACAAATTATCCACGGTCCACGATCGTGATCCAATTAATATTAAAAATCACCATAGCAGTCAGGAATACGGAGGGCTTTATTGTTATGTAAATTTGTGCAAACTTCGTTTGCAGACGTAGGCATGACTAATTGTTAATTCGGGTAATGCGCTTACGGCAGTGGGACACCGCAGCCCGTCCCGCGCCGATGTATGTAATAAAGGATTACTCGGATGACCTAACCGCGCTGCACTCTCGCTTCCTCTTGTTTACTTTCTACTGATGGGAACTAAGCACACATGACGTTATCCTTTTAACCTTTTTTTGCGAGCCTTTTAGTTTTTAATCCTGGCGCAGTGATTGTGGCTTACGGTTACACTTCTTTCAGATTTGTCTATGTGTGCATTTCTCCTTTTTGATAACACGATCGTTCTAGATTATATTTAATGGTAAACCGAATTAAATTTTCTGTTGAAATAAAAATTCAGGGGCATTAATTAATTTAATTCTTATGAATATTACTACCAGCTGATACTCTGGAAATTCACATGACAAAGAAAGCTTATTTTTGAAAATGATTTTTCTGTTCATACCAACTGTCGTCGTGAAATTATAAAAAAAAGATACACCGCAGTACAATCTAGTGATAAGTGTAGATCAAGTATCGTTTACTGTAATTGTATATTCATAATGATAAAATAAAAACACAAGCCAATTTATACAGTCATTAGTACAAATGTTTAGGTTTTTTTAAATCTCCAAAATTTCCAAATAAAATATTTTAAAACATTATTTTTATATGTATAACACCTTTATTTTGCAGATTCACGGACCGAACAGAAAGAGATTTTTTTAAAACAATTCTATGGCCGGAGTACCCTTTAAGCATTCATGAAAGTTATGTAAAACCCACATAATTTGATATTACAACCACAACATACATTCCATTTTCATTTATTTGTATTGTATATAGAGGTTAAGAAAATGAGTTACTTTAGCTAAGAGATTGCAACTTGGGTAATTATTTAATAGAGTCGAAAGCGGTCGTGGCGTGCGATCCCGCCGTGAAATAAGACATTACATGCCCCAACGACGCATTTTGTACACCCGTGATTTGATACGTTATTGCTTTTCCATCCCCTTTATTAATACATTTATAAGAAACGTTTTTTGTAATAACAAAAAACGAAAAAAACTGAGTTCACATTTTTTAGGTTCAGTAATCATAAATTAGGTATGTATCTATATCTATGAGTAATAAGTTTTTAATCTGTGCAAATTGTTTCATTGATCAAGAAAAAAAATTAAGACAGATCATATTCCAATGTCGTGTTATAGTTTGTTTAATTTTAGTGAACTGTAATGTATTAAAGTAGTTACGTGTATTAATGCTGTATCAAGCAACAGAGATGAATATTGTTCAGAACACGCTGTAGTCTAGTTTCGTCGGAGGCGTTTGATAAATCTGCAAACTTGCCGCTTCTAATCTTCCGTGTACAAGTGACTAACTGCTGGCAACTCGTCAAGTGCTGTTTGCTACTTACAATGCAATCGTAATACGGACGTATCAGTTTGCAAAGACGCTATAGACAACTGTTCTAACAGAACGAAACTTTACAGTCAATTGTTATATGTAAGACAAATCTGTAATGTAACAGAATTTTCAATTTACAATAAAATACTAGAGTGGTAGGTATCTATTGCTAGAGATCATCTGGGTACGTACCATTGCAGCACCTATTTTTTCGTCAAACATTAGTGTTGCTGTATTCAGGTTTAAAGTGTGCTGCGGTTAGTGAAATTACTGAGAAAACAAGAGTTGATATTTTGTCTCTCTCTAAACGATGATATGGTGTATCATCCTATTTAGCTCCACATTGTTTATGGGCAATCAATATTCTATCAATTTCACTGTCCCGCTCGTCTGGTCACTTTGTCTAATAAATTAATAATAAAAAAAGAATTTTTCTTTACATTACTGTTCGGGAAGGGAGGTTTGTCTTTGTATTTTATATGTTTGTAACGTAACAGCTGCGCAATTTTAGTATTTATAGTAATTATTATGTGAACGTGTAGGTTGATATTACCAATTCATACATAATCACAGCGAACAATAGTAATCAGGCGTTTCGTTATGAAGGAAAAATCACATTTCGTCGACAGGCGAGGCGGTGCCAAGCACAGATTTCGTCGGCAATGTATCGTGAAATTAGTTTAGTGGCACTATATAATTACGCGCCCTCACTTTTTATAGTCCCTTGGACGACGGGCGTCGGTCCCCTTCGCGACGGTCCCCACCCCGGCTGTGTTATGACGAAAATGTCAACTCGGTATGCGACTTGATAGATTGACACTATTTTAAACATGTCTTTTAGTCATTTTTTATATATTTTTTTGCTGTTTCGTTGCTATAAACTTCCTTCTGAGTTAATATAATACAGTTAAAGAAGCAATTTTTTATCGGTAATGGACTCACACTCAAGTGTACACTGCACACTTACATCATGTAACCTTTAGTGATAATGAGCCTGAAGCTGATGAAGCGTACTTGGAAATAATACTCTGGCTCTCATATATGAAATTATTAATGCAACGAGACTTGAAGGTTAAGTCTTGTTAATTTCTTAACATGATAAGTACGCAATTAAGTCGCGTAGTATAAACATTATTACTTGTTTGGCATACTTATGTACAGACGAACCACCATTTATATATTTCACATATTTTTTGATCGAATGAACAAGGTTTATAGTAATTTCAAAACTTGTACGTTAATTATTTATTTGATCATGTCTAATAACTGTTACAGTATATAAAGTACGACTAAACGTATAATTTACAACGTAGAATGATACAAGGTAAAACATCAATGAAACAAAAGCATTGCAAGATACATTTCATAGATTTATTATATAAAACCTTAACACTACTTTTGAATTTTTAACTTACACATTATAGTAACATGTGGAATTTACATAGCTATACGATTAGTACAGACAATAAGTAAATTAGCTATAATTATTGCGCAAGATTGTCCCTGAAGTAGGGAAATCGTTTCATTAATAACTAGAATACTTAAGTACCGAATCTTAGGTTACATAATTTAATATAATAAACGACAAAGCTCAGATATTCCTTACCAATTTTTATATCTATTTCGATTCATGTATTTACATCATGATATGGAATCTGATTATAATATAATTGTAAGCAAATTTAAAAAATTATCTCTGAAGCACCTATATTATCTAATGAGGATTTTTGACATGAACGGGTTTGCTTTAGGTAGTTTACAAGTTCTTAGTTATATGTAGTTTATATTTACTATGATCTGCTAAAACGCAAATTTGCGCATACGGAAAATATTGATATCTAATTTGTGACGGATTTCGCAACGTATGCATGATTTCAATATATACTATCATAAAATAGTTCGGTGAGAAAAAAAATAATAACAAGTAAGTTAGTAAAACTATCACTATACAAATCATACTTCGCGTAACATAAAAAAATTACAATTCACTATTTTTTATAAATCTATAGAAAAAATATTTGTATGATTCTTTAAAATGCAATTCGTCTATTGTACGCTATAAATATGAATGTATCGTCGACGGTTCGTACAATAATATAAATACAAGCTCTTAAATAGTTTAATAAATTTATGATATGGAATAGAGCAAACTTTCGAATAGGTACTAATGAAGATAATGAGAGACGTTACTTTCCTTACAATTCACCTAAGATATTAAGATCAAATCTTTGTACAAAAATATGCAGAAATATTTCCTAAAACACTGTCTACGTTAGTACACTAACAACATTACAATACAAAGTAATACAACAGGTATCATGTGTGAGGACAGAATATGTTTAAAAGTTTAATTTAATCATTAGACGTTTTTATTTTTTAAATAGTCCAGACATACCTGCTGTCATTTTGCAAGAACTTACATATATTTTAACTCGACTGAGCAAGCTTTACCAAGAGTATCTATGCTGCTAAATTGATTATACTACAAGCTACAGTGTACGATGAAATGATTTTAAATATAATAAATAACCGTAAAATATCTTTCCATTCAATATTTAAAATTATAAAATCTGACAATTTGGCTTTAAAAGGATTCTAGATATGTTATATGTTCGTCATTTATAGACTTAGGTACTGGTTTCTCTCTTAATCGTTGTATTATCTAACAAAATGTGACAAATATTTGCTTAAGAAAGAAAATACTCTTTTCTATACATTCATAGTTAAAAAGTATTTATTCAATGCATTACAAAGCGTTAAGTATATATATATAAATATAATTTGTTGGTGTTAACTTAATATTATTGTGAAAATATTTTATCGATGAAGAATGCTGCAAAATATGGCATTTATTGTTAAAAAATCAATAAAAAGTTCTAATTAAAAATGGCGCTAAAACCATTGCAATCTGCAAATATCAAGTGACTTAGTAATTTAGTGTTTTCTGTTTTATGTCTTTACATCGATATCTTAAAAATAAGTTTTTTCTAAACAAATTTGTTATATATCACAGGCTTAAATTATATTCATTATAATTAAAGGACGTGCATCCTATACGTACTTACTTTTAATAGATATAGTAGAATGAAATTAGGGGTAACTATTTACACAAACGGGGGAAAAATAATGAGGCATACCCTCCCACAACCCTCGGAGATTTCAAATTACCGCCGCGGTGAAGCGGCGCGGAGCTCACACGAAGCAATACGTATCTTATTCATTCATTACTACAAACGGATATTATACACTGATCACTTTACACACTAACAAACTGAAATTAAATACTTTCAATATTATCCACCGATCATAAAACTTTAAGGTTTGGAACAAATAAAAAAAAACATAAAACTACCACAAACATTGTAGTCAATAGTTAATGAATATAAATGCATTATACACGTATTATACCGGTAATTATTAGTTTCCTAACAAATTCTCTACCTTATCCATGAATGAAGCTTAAGAAACCGACCACTATAAATATTTATTCGATTCGAACAAAGCTACGCACAACACTCGCTGTCTTCCATTTCAATTTCTTTTTATAAAGGGTCCGTTAAAATTTTGAACTTCAAATCACCTTCTCATGATGTCGGAGTGGATGCACAGTTGGTTAAACTATCAAAAATCACTCATGATAATGTCTTTAAAATTTAGAGCGAGTCACTTAGTTCTATTCTTGAGCTCGGTTACGTCTAGGGATTTATGTGAATCACTTTCTGGAGCGGATATTTCTTGACGGATGTTCTTCTCATGAAAATATATTGAAATATTTGAGGCCGGCCGATACATAAGGTATAGGGATAGCTCCTGTGTAGTAACTAACCGACTGGAACATGAGATAGGCGATATTCAGAAGCTATCACACTATTTCGTTTGGATGCGTATTCTGATTCGAGTCATTTTGTCGGGCGCACTGCTGAAAATTAAAACGGTAACGTTTGTTAATGACATTTCTGTTTAATTTTGATCGTCGGAATATTGAACACAATGTTATACAGTTACCTCTTGCTTTCGTTCCCACGTTTTCATTGCGGTTTTGTATTTTTCGAATTCATGACACCAATTTGAATATATTTTTTGATATTCATTGCTCTTTTCTGGTGGGGAGCATCTGAAATTTAAACCGTTTTAATAGTAATAATGTCATATTATTTTAAATGCTTATTCGTTACAGTTTTATTTGAAGTATTGTAATTTTTGATCACTTATATATTATATGTATTACCTATGAGTGTCAACAGTTATGTTGTATGAGCAGAGCAGCGATCCTCCAAGCCAACAGTCGTACCTGCCGGCGTCACCTTCGTTCACCGAAATGATGAGTAAACCGTGTTCTGATGTCTCAATGTATTTTTCAGGTTTGCTGAAATTGTATAATTTTTACATTACCTTGTTTTTGTGACTATTTATAAAAAAAATCTTCTTATAAAGATAATTAATAACAGTTTTAAATAAGAATACAGACAAGACGCATGTTTAAGTAAACGAGAACATTTCTAAAAAAATTCATTCTACATTACTGTTTATGGTACTATACATAACAATTTTTTTATATTTCCTATGCATTTTTACGTCCAAAAATCATGACATTATCTATATATATATACATTATTAATTATAGGGTTACAGAAACAATGAAAGTTCAGTCGTGTTTAACTCACAGTGTGATTAAGACGCGTTCGTTGAGAGTTAATAGTGCAAAAATCAATTCTACCCTTTATACCTTTTTCTCGTGTCGCGTGTTTTAATAATGCACTTTATGTGCAATGGAAGAAGACATATTAGAGGATGACATGGATGTCGAAATCTTAATCTACCTGTCGAAAATAATGAATTAAATGAGCAAGGAATTGATGAAGACATTAACACTTTTGAGGAAGTGAGATCACTTAAGAGAAAGAGGATGATAACACAAATGGAACTAGAGAGATTACAGAAATAAGAATAACAAGTAGTGAGGTTTTACCTAAACAGTTTGCGTTAGCGAAGTTATTTAAATGTAACAACATATCAAATATTACAAAAGTTAAATACATAAATCCATATAAAGTTTTGGTTCATTTTGATTCAGAGTGTAGTGCAGAAAACTTATTAAATAATACGACTTTTCAAGAAAATGGATGGCGTTGTCAAAAACCATTAGAGGTGGGTCTATCTTATGGGATCATTAAGAACATAGAATTGGAATTAAATGAAAAAGAAATTCATGAGTCGATAAAAAGTAGGATAGAATTGTCTAACATAAAACGTTTGCAACGAAGGAACAGAGATGGTAGTGGATGGACTGAATCTGAAACAGTGCGCTTGGGTTTTAAGGGTCCAGTGCTTCCTGGATATATTTATATACATGAAATGAGAGTCAAAGTGGAACCATACATTTTTCCAGTAACACAGTGTTCCCGCTGCTGGAAGTTCGGACACACGGCTAAAAGATGTCCATTAAAAAAAATAATTTGCCCCAAATGTGGAAAAGATCATGATAATTGCGAGACGACCAATTTCACATGCAATAATTGTAAGGGCAGTCATATGTCCTTGTCGAAGCTATGCCCCGTTTATGTAAAAGAAAAGAAAATCCGGAAGATTATGGCCGAATTTAATTGTTCATATAGAAAAGCCATAACGATGTATGTTCCTGACTGTACCCCACAACCCCATAAAGATGAAACTCAAGATAAACTCCAAAATAATAATATTACATCTGAAACATCCACAAATACTAATAATCAGAACTCGCGCTCTTATGCAAACGTTACTAAGTCATTTTCATCGGAGAAAACCACCGTTAATAACCCACGTAAACTTCAAAACAAATCGACGGGAAAGAAAAAAATACGTCATAATTTGGCTGCTAATGAATTTTGGGACAGCTGTTCAGATACAGAGACAATTCAAGAAGACATGAATAAGAATGTTAATGAAAACGAAGACCGATCACATACCACAAATGATACATCATTTTTTTCTCGCTTATTATTAAAACTTAAAAATATTATCTTTTCTAGAGAACATTCTTTGGAAAAAAAGATTAAGAGTGTGGCCAAAATCTGCGTAGATTGTTTAATATCATGGATAATTAATAATATAACTGATGTCTCGATTTTGAATTTCAACAGTTATGGATAGTAAAACTTTGCAACATTTCAATGTTATCCAGTGGAATGCGCAAAGCATTAAACCTAAACGCCTTGAATTTGAACAATTATTATGCCAAGAAAAAATTCACGTAGCTGTATTAAACGAAACTTGGTTAAACCCCAAAGTCATTTTTAATATTAATGGATATAATGTTTTCCGCCGTGATCGAGCTGATTCTTACGGAGGCGTAGCTATTTTAACTCATCGCTCCCTACAGGCACAGATGATACAAGTTGGTGGTATCAATGAAGGTATTGAATGTATTCAAGTCAGGATTTTTAATTGCAAATACATCGAAAATATTATTGGAGTGTACTGCCCTTCTTCGGTTCGCACAGTACAAGGAGACTGGGACGCAATCTTTTCGTTAGCCTCGGAAAAAACCCTTGTGCTGGGAGATTTTAATGGCCACCACTCCAATTGGTCCCAAAGATCTGATGCCAGAGGCAGTCAAATTTATGATGCGTTAGTAGAAAGCAATTTTATTACATTAAATGACTGCAGCCCTACTCGAATCCGAATGGTTAATAACAGTTTACAGAAAAGCTCTCCGGATATTTCTATCGTGTCAACAGATGTTTCCCTGTATTTTCAATGGCAAGTTACAAATGAGGCGCTTGGTAGTGATCACCTAGTATTAAAAATATCCACGTATTATTATAATGACCAGCCTAACTCTGTCAAAAAAAGGAATTTTAAAAGAGCGGACTGGGAAGCTTTCCGCGAGTGCATTAAAAGTGATTTATTCAATTATAAACCTCCTTCTGACCCACAAAAAGCTTATGACTCACTAATTGGTATCCTCAACAAAGCCGCCGATAAATCCATACCGAATTATGTTATAAAGACTACACCAGACTCTAAGTTTAAACCTAAACCTTACTGGACCCCGACCCTATCAAAAGCTGTAGCAGAGCGGCGTTTAGCGTTAGTTAACTTCCGGAAAAACCCAACACCTCGAAATTTAGAAATACTCCAAGGTAAGGTTTCCACTTCTCAAAGATTAATTAGAAACGCTAAAAGGAAAACTTGGCTAGAATGGTGCTCATCAGTAGATAGTAACACTTCATCATATGAGCTGTGGCGCCGAATGAAGTGGTTGAAAGGCCAAAAAACGTCTCAATTACATGTGAATAATGAAACGGCTAATAGTCTTCTACATAGTCTAGCGCCAGATTATGTGAATCCTGACCATCCATTATTTAGTTCAGTTAATGCTAAATTAGAAGGTCCATTCAAGATACATGAATTAGAGAAATCTATAAAAGCCAGGGATACTTCTCCAGGATGCGACAACATATCATTTTCAATGATAAAAAATCTGCCGGTAGGGGGGAAAAAGTTTCTATTATCATTTTACAATATTTGTCTCCAATCAGGTTTCGTCCCAAAGCAATGGCGTCAGATACGTGTCATCCCTATTCCGAAACCAGGACGTGATCATACGACGCAGACATCACTTCGACCTATTTCCCTTATATCTTGCCTATGCAAAATTTTTCATTCACTAATTAATAAAAGACTTGAATGGTATTTAGAGTCACATAGAATATTTTCTGAGAATACGTCTGGTTTTAGAAGAGGGAGATCATGTTTAGATAATTTAAGTACATTGATTTCAAGAGTCCAGCTAGGCTTTTCCAAATCTCAGTCAACTTTGAGTTGTTTTCTTGACATCGATAGCGCTTACAATAATGTAAATATTGTTTATATGTTGAATATGCTGGATAGATTAGGTGTAGGCTCAAAAATTTGTTCATATTTGTGGATGTTTTTGAGTGAAAGAAATTTGAATATGGAAGTTAATAACACACACCTATGTAGATTTACAGGTCGTGGTTTGGCACAAGGAGACCCACTTTCCCCTTTATTATTTAATGTGGCTACTGTTGAAATTTGTCATAATATTCAAAACATTTTTATTTCCCAATATGCTGATGATTTTGTGTTGTATGTAACTAAAAACAATTTAAAAACTGCCGAAGCAGATTTGCAACAATCACTTCAATATTTATGTTCAGTTTTAGATTTATTAGGTTTAGAAATTTCAACAACAAAAAGTAAATTTGTGTCTTTTCAAAGGGACGCAATAGGCAACACCTTAATGTTAAGGTAAAATTAAATGATGTTTGTTTACCAGTTGTTGAAAGTGTTAAGTATCTAGGCGTGTGGTTGGACTGTTCTCTGAAATGGGGGCAACATATTACTGAAACTTGCAAAAAAGCTACCAAGTTTTTAAATTTATTTAAAGTACTGTCAGGTGCAAGTTGGGGAGTACATCCAAAGCACCTACGGATGCTATATATTTCTATTATTCGCAGTCGCATAGATTATGCTAGCTTTTTATATGATAATAGTGCTGTTTGTCACCTTTACAAACTTGATAAAATACAAAACCAAGCTATGAGAATAATTGGTGGTTTTATAAAAAGTACACCTATCCATGTTATGGAAAGTGAACTTAGTCTACAGCCATTACATATCAGACGTTTATATTTAGCAGGTAAATTTTGGCTCAAATCCTCATCATTCCAAGATAATTTACTTCTCAAAGTACTTAAAGAATTATCATCCACAAGCATGTTATGCTATTGGAACTCTAAACGAAAGCCTCTATTATTAATAATTCATACTCGATTTAATTCTTTGCCTGTACATAATAGTCACACTTTGCATATGTTTTCACTAAATACTTGGGTGAGCAATATTAATTTAGATGACAGTGTTAAAATTACTATTACAGGAATGGAAAAAGCGAAACGCTGTTACAAAGCATTTGAGCTTAAAAATATCTGCGACAAGGTAATTTATACAAAATATAGTAGCTTCATTAAAATTTATTCAGATGGGTCTAGAGATATACAAGGTAATGTTGGAGCGGCTTTCTTTGATTATAATTCTCATAATTCAATGCGATTTAATATTAAACAAGATGTATCAATCATGTTCGCAGAGCTTTTTGCAATATTGGAGGCTTTATCATATATCAAATCACTTAATCATGACAAATTTGTTATTTTCTCAGACTCAAAAAGCTCACTACAACACGTGGCTCGCTGTACCTCGACTTTTCGAGGGTTACCGATAGCCTATACTATTTTAGAATTATTATTACAACTGCAAGCAGAAGCTAAAACAGTTATTTTGCAATGGATCCCATCCCATATTAACATTTTAGGAAATGAATTAGTAGATTTACACGCAAAAGCTGCCACCAGTGAAGGTGTAGCTGTGGATGTATTACCGCCTTTTAGCGAACATATTATAACAATAAAAACATTTTGTTACACGAACTGGAGTGAATACTTTGATCTAAGATCCAGGGAAAAAGGTATTTGGTATAGAACAATCCAACCACACCCGTTACGTACGCCATGGATTATGAACTGTACACTAAGTCGGCAAAACACTATAACCGCTATGCGACTTCGCGCCGGCCACGTGCCGTGTAACAAATTTGCTTATTTAATGCGCAGGGTGTATTCACCCTATTGCTCTTGTAGTAACAAAATCGACGATGCTTATCATATCCTAATGGAGTGTTCGAGAAATCAATTTTATAGAGAGGCTTTCGGTTATAGTGCTTTGTCACAGATTGGTAGCCTAAATATTATACTTTCTGAACCACTGTCTAATGAAGCTAAACATTTGTACAAAATAGCTTTAAGTCGTATTTAATCTATTGTAAATTTTGTTTGTGTGTATAATAAGGGCGACGTAATCGCACAAGCGATAAAGCCCAGTTAAATAAAGAAAAAAAAAAAAAAAAAAAAACAATGAAAGTTTCGCACATTTTCAAATTGGTAACACCATGTTACTAAACTAATTTGACCCTTTCAAATAGTGACGAACGGGATAAAAGTATGAAAAGAATTCCGCAAACAAAGAGCTGATTCAGCGAATCCCTTTGCATTTTAATTAAACAAAAGGAAGTGCGATAACAGTAGATAGCAGTCAGTAGATTTTGAAACACTTTAATTAAGGCTGTTGCATGCGTGTTCGCCTTGAACGTTTCCCGAATTCCCTTTTAAACTCGCATTAATTTTTATCCAGTGTTTCGTTTCACTGCCGGTAATAAAATGGTGGGTAGATTGTAAACGGTTTTGGAAGGAAATTTAACGCTTTAAAAAGTTTCCATCAAGTAGGTGAGGGCGAAACTTTGTCTGAGGTTCATTATGAGCGGGTGGTTTTATGACATATGTACGTGTAGAATTTATTAAGGCGTAATGTAAGTTTTAAAGTACACACGAAAATAGTCGTGTTGATTTTAAATCGCTTTTGGTAAGCGCGTCAAGTCTGAAGTTTTTTTAAAAAAAAAGTAAACTGTTCTTTACACACGAAAAACTGTTAAAATAAAATAGCATACAAAAAGACAAGTTTTCCAGCACCACTTATAACATAGCAGTCTGTATAATGGTACTTAAATCAACCATTTTATTCGAGCACTAGTGTTTGTGCCGCCGAATTTGTTCGCGTGAAAATTGCGAGTACAGCCTTCAAAACTTAATTACGCTCTAGAAATATACCGTAGGTATTATAGATCTTTAATGTATATAGCTGTGTATATCTTACTTGAATGTGATAGGATGCCTTCCTTTTTCTTTAGAATAATGGTACCAAGTAATGGCGCGTGGCTGAAGAACTTCAGGCATCTTCACGAAACTGCCCAAATGTAAGCTTTGACCCCAAGTAGCTGATACGCTCTTTCGGGAGATCGAGGAGTCGCAGATATCAGCTGTCTCATTGGCAACATCTTGAATCAATCTAAACACAAAATCACCAAATGTGCATTCAAAGTAAAATACTATCATAAATTTCATATATTTTATTATAATGATCTGTTACGCATACTGTATTTGTTGAAAGAAAGTTTCAGCCATTTTGTGGTGAAACATTCCCTATTAACTTACTACTTAGTCTTCTATCGAACGTGCTCCTCTAAGCACTAAGTAAGCAAAACTTGGTGCTCTGAGTAGGTATTAGTTTACGTTTGCTCCTTAGTAGTCTACGTTTTAAAACAGAATGGAAGAGCTTAGAGAAATCTTTTAATTTAACATGTCGTAGAAGACTATTTGAATTAAAAAAACTTTCATAATATCTATTCATATTTAAAATCAAGACGATATAAAATCGATACATTTTATTCAACTTAGTTTCTAGACGAGGACATATCTTTCTTCTAAGTCGTATTTCCTCATGACTGAGGGTCGTGGTCATCATGTTTTTAATGAAACACACGACGACTCTCTTGGCAGTTATAATAGAGTGGTTTGCCTTCTCCATTTCACATACTAGTCCGACCACAGACGGTCAATGACGTAGATATGCAGGTTTCCTCACGATATTTTCCTTCACCGTCAAAGCCCGTGATATTAGTTGGTGTTATACTAACTGCACATAAAATAAAAAATTAATTCAGGCCGGATTCGAACCCGGTACCTCCGGAGTGGAAGGCGGGCGTTCAAACCACTAGGCTATGACAGCTGTTGACTGACGAGGACATATACCTGATGGTAAACAGTACACTTCCATTTCACGTAGTGTCAGTTAGAATTTTTATACAGCACCATATTGCATTCGCCTCTTTAAAATAAGTGGTGTTAAATTTTCTTATTCCATTTGCTAACTGCAAAAGTTGCTGCTTCTAGCCAGAATACAGTAATGTCTGTACACTAAGATATTTAATCAATCAGGCTTTGTCTGTGTATCCATCGCGTGTTTTATTTGATGTCGACGCTGGTGCTTTTGTCGATATTTTTAGTGTGTGAATAAGTTGCTCACCCCGGTATGTATTCGCGACAGACGCCGGCGTCTCGGTCCCAGCCGCAGTAGGGGTCGCGCGCGCACCGCACGCATGCGTCGTAACGGCGTGCGCACAACGCCAGACGTAGCTGCAGCACCCGACGATCTGATGCTGCGTACAAGGATCCGTGGACTCGGGACAGTGCCATTGCCTAAACAAATAAATACTTGTATACTTCATTTTCATTCACTATTAGTCTAAGGAACAAAAAAGAGGTCTCAGTATTAATAAACTCTGTTTTTCCGAATGAGAGATTCGTTTAAGAGATCTAAACTATATACACGTATCATCAGTTGTAGTTACATGTAAGTGACATCGGACCGGTACTGGTTATCGATCGAGGAAGGCCTGCATACAAATATTCAAAACATATTTTAAATCTTTGCTAATCTGAGTACGGTTATGAAATACAAAAATTCTTGTACTACCGTTAACGACGTTAATCTGAGTAAAATTGTATGTAACATTTTTAATTCATAATAAATCTGAAAATATTTTGTTCTGTAATGTACAAAATTTTAAAATGCATTGGCAGTTACATAGATAAATTAAAAGTTAGTTAAGTCATTGTTCTTGATAACTTTCTCGAATTTTTGGTTGCGGCACTAAGAAAAAAAATACTACTTGCTATGGCTCGTTAATCACTAATAAGTAATATTGCATTAGATAATAGAAAATATTTAGCGATTTTCACAATCGCTGTTTATTAATCATATTAAAAGGAAGATCTTGTAGTCGTTGCTTTGAGATCTGAATGTCTAATTAGTTGAGTACCTTATTTGCTACAACGTTGCCATAAGTAAAAAAAAAACCATATAATCTTGATTAAAAAGCCAGCATACCTGAATTGGTTCCCCTGGAGTAACGTCAAAAATATCAAGTAGAGCTGACTGATTATCACCGTTGCGATTCCATTGTACTATTTTGTGTACTTTTCCCTCATCTGCAACAATCATGGACGAAATATTAAAATTTGCAAAAGAGAAAAATGTTTATATATTTCTTCTCTCTTTAATGTAACCTACTTATAATTAATGTCATACCAATTTCTACTTTTTTTTTCGAAATTTACTCAAAAGCTGGGCTACTAAAATAAAAATATTTTAATTCTGTTTCACGATTTTTGGTCTCTCGGGATTACATACTAAAAATATGGATTTACGTATAGTGGTTCTAGAATCAACTTGTAGTCATTATGTGATTGATATATATGAAACAATAAATAACAAAGAATTTATTCAGTTCAGTTTACCAAGAACCTAGTCTAGGTCAATCTACCGTGCAGGGTTTGTGTTTATTGGCGGATAGATAAAGGCAGCTTTGTTTGTTTTGTTCATTCGAATCTCAAGTTCAGTGAGGACAAACCCCCGACTTTTCGAATCGTATAGCGCGTTGTTTAATTGCTCTAAGTAACGAGCTATCGCCAGTTCAGCTCAAACAATGTATTTATAGGTAGATGTGAGGTATTCCCTTGATAAATGTGACCCCAAAGCTCGCCGTCTCACCGCAAGAAGAAATTAAAATGGTTCGTTACGTTCGGGGATCAATTAGTGAGGTCTGCGGGGCAGGCCAGTCCATGTTTATTACGCTTTAGCTCTTTACCATTTATTTTTGTTTATATGCTATTGTTACTAAGCATATAATTTACCACATATAACTCAGCATCTATTTTCACATTTTAAGTACGTATACAAATTTTCGGTTTTACATAAATTAATGATGATTCTAGATGTATTAAGTAATAAACTATCAATATACAAATAAACAAATTCATTTGCTTTAAACAATTATTAACATTCCTTTTACCTCTTAAATATTAGAAGACTTCACAAATTCATTCTACTTCCGTTAAATGGAAATGTCGCAATTAGTTAAAACGACGCAATAATTCAAGAAATCAAAACAGTGTTCATTTATAAACAGCTTGTCCAACAAAGTGATAAATTGTGAGGGCACATCAAAGAGACAGCGTCAATTAATTTGAGTCCTCAACGGCGGGAAGTCAAGGAACAAAGATTGAGATATTGATTGCTGCAATAGTAAGCTTTTCACTTACATTAGTTTAACTTCACGAATTATATTCAACTAGCTGACCCAGCAAACTTCGTTCCGCTTCAAAATCAATAAAAAAAAACGCTTATTGATAATTCGAGACTGTTTCAACTTTAGTAAAGAATGTGATGAAAATTTAACCAGAAAAAAATAATTCGTAATCACAAAAAATGCCCGTTATTAATTTGGTTTTTCTATTATATTTAAATGCACATGTTGATTGACCTAAGTCAGGACACATCTTATCTTTGGCATTATAAATTGTAGATAATCAAAGTAGGGAAAGTTCTCGCGCACTCAGCGGTAAATAGTGTCACTATCACAAAAGATCAACAAAGTAAAGTTAAGACTTAACTACTATTTTGAACCAATCTGAACTTAGGAAAGTCGTGTTCCTGCTTGAATTCTACAATCGCTGCACACGAACACAATAATTTACTGCATGATACACTCACATTGAACATTCAACTGCATTATGCACTAAAAAAAATTCAACCGAGACAACGCGACCTTTACGCCCAGATTCCCGCTAAAGTTCGTAAAATATTATAGTTGCATCAGAAATTGTTGGTTGTCAATATCAAATGTCAAAATCAAAAATATTCTTTTAAATTGTATTTGGTGTCTAAATGACGGGACGAACTTCAAATTTTTGACGTTTTATGTATCTAAAGTAAGGAGACCAGACATCTCGCTTTTAGCGGGACAGTCCTGATTTTTTTACTATTAATCCCGCGTCACGCGACGTTTTTCAAAAGTCCCGACTTTTAGAATTAAGTAAAATTTTAAATTTATGAAAATCATTGTTTTGCGTAACATATTGCTTTTGCTACCCAGTTACATTGTATTTGTCTCTCAAATGATACACTTTGTATCCGTACTGCGTGCTAGCAAGATAATTAAACAAATAAATATTACAAATCTGTTTCTTACCATAGAAAAATAAAGTAAGTAATTTATTTAAATATTTCATAAATGCATAAATTTTCTTAAACTTAGCTTAAAATACTCGTAGTCTTCATATTTTATATTGATGACAAAACGTGTATCACCCACCTTAACCTCGAAAGAAATTTTAGAAAGTAATATACGAATAAAATTTTGCAAATATTTCAAGTCAATCAAACTAATTTATCAAATTCTTGTGAAGATTTTTACAATATTTTACAAAATTACTACAATCTACTCAAACAAATTCACTTATATAAAAAAACATTTATAAACTGTACTTATGTTAAAACTAAAAAAAATTACGATATTATTATTCCTTCAGAGTTGTCCCGTTTTGCCTATCTAAAAATCTGGTCACCTCAATGAAAAAGAGAAATTGTTATTTTTACCATATTCCAGGCACTTTTCCATATTTTCTCACCTTACTAACCTTCCCTGGACTTCCACGAATAATTCAAGACCACATTTAGCCAAATCGGTCCAGCCGTTCTCGAGTTTTAGCGAGACTAACGAACAGCAATTCATTTTTATTATATAGATTAACATCTGTATATGTGGCTCAGTGGCAAATTACTGATTTTCTGATTCGAAATTTCTTGGAACAGTTCTGGAACTACATAAGTTGAATTTGCCACCACAAAATTATTGGTGTTTTAAAGTTATCAACATAGGACTCCACAATCTATCTATGCCTGGTATAGGTACATTTACTAATTCAGAGTTATTAAGAAAATATAAATCAGAAAGGGTACTGATAGCATTAAGTAGCATGCAAAAATTCCTTTTGATGTTTAATTTAAGTTGAAAATGTTTAATAAACAAAGAAATGAAAAAAAAATCCAATTTATTTCGTGGGATTGCTTTGCAATCTAAACAGGTTCACCGGTTCTAAAATAAACTTTGCGAACTCATAAAGTAGGCGACCTGTGTTTTACAGAAACTTCCCACCGAAAACGAAATTGAAAATGAGAAGAAAAAGTATTTCGACGGGACCTCCGTAAACAGAATCGTATTGGGCACGTAGCCCACACCATTTACAGCGGGAAAGCCTCCATTGTACGTAAGGTCACAGTCCGACCCTCTGCAGTTTACTTACAAAGACCGATCCGCGATTAAATTAATATTCAGGACACGAATCTTAATAGCTAATTGGATTAGAGGCATGTAGCGAAATTACCTAACTGGGTTACGTACAATAATATAATCGTACGTGTGCTCGTGTGTTGTGATCGTCTTCCGGCAGAGTGGCAGCAAGGCGTACTGCCATTGTTGTGCCTTGACACCGTGAATCACTAACGACAATGCCTTGATAAGTAATACACTGACTGCTAACATGCTTATTGCATTAAGCGTGAGGTACATGTATCGGGAGTAATTAAATTTTACTTTAACCGCAACGAACGAATTAGATTTTCTAATTTATTATGAAATTACTATTAGATGATATAAACATTTATGTTGACTAAAATGTTCAATAATGTATATAAATTATAAACAATCTTTTTTTAGTTCTCATTGGTAATCTTTGGAAAAGGTCAAAGCCTCCATGAGCTAAGTGAAGGTTGATGGAATAATCTAAGTATATGAAAATTCTAAAGCTTTTACCATTTTTCATTCGAGTCCATAAAAATATATTACTATAGAATGGACTATAACAAATTATATGCTGTATTATATATAAATGTTTTAGCGTATTATAGTCTTTCAATAGATTTTAATTTCAAGTACTTTGTATTAAGTCTCGTGGCATTCTCTATCCTAGGGACGAGCAGGAACGAATGAGAGGTACTACTAGTGAGAAATTATAAGAAAACATGTAAATAAATAGTAAAAAGAGAAATATAAAGGTAATATGAAAATAAAAATATAAACGTCTTATTAAAGAAACAAGCAAATACATACAAGTATAAACATATAAAAATGCAGTTTTGAATCATAATTTGCTCTTTTTAGTAGTTTATAAAATAATACACTTTAAAGCTAACTGTAACTTTGTACATAGTAATATGAACGAGTAGTAGGTTGGGAGGGGGATGTAAGACGGCATCAGTTTGACATCACGGCCTATTAGTTTTACTGAACGAGGCAAAGGTTCCGATTGACGCAAACAAGCGCAAGTAATCATGTTCGTTGAATATCGCATGAAGTAACATACTCCGCCCATTAGTTGTTTATATTTATAGAATTTCCGTACTGAGAAGTATCACAAACTGACAAAGTTGTCAGGGAATAATGATATTGTTTTTCCGTGAGATATCGATATTTACGAATGAGTTTATTAGAAAAAGTACATACACTCTTAGCATGTTTAATTTCTAAAAATAATAAGTGCTATGTCGTTTTTGCAGATCTTTGACTAAGGAAAAGACAGAATAATCTGTGTATGCATGACAGTGGTATCAAAATTCTTCTTTTTGAAAGGATGTTATTTGTGTACTATGTACAAACATGAAATCTCGACTATAAATATATAGAGGTAGTGAAAATGTATTAAGTCTAAGTAAGAGAAGCTCTTTGTTGCTATATAGGTAAATTCTTAGTTGCGCTGAACTGTTATGAGCACATACATAATGTTGGATTACAAGTAATCCAACATTTAATTCTAAAAAAATATCTATTTTAACTATATCCATTAGCAGAATAATTTCAAGAGAGTACGCATTGCTAATTACCGTTGTAAATAGAATCGATGCTTCTCTCCTAACACCTATATTGAATACGAAGCATTATTTTAGAATTCACACTTGATGCGATAATAGCGGGGTACAAGGGAAAGCATTTAGGCTAAACATTCAACATATTTGTCTCCAACCAAAAGGGAAGGTGCACATGGTGCCAGCACAAATCTGTTTACCGAGTCCCCGTAACATGATTTAAGCGTTAAGGTAACGTATAATGTTGTATACATACAAATTACAAGTTCTCTCCATATAAACTATCGCCGGTATTAATAGTTTTAGTTCGATAGCTGAGTGTACGATACGATAAGCATAAAGTAAAACTTCTAGTGGTAAATGTTGTTAAAACTGTATAAAGTGGATTTGATAATTTATTAATTATATATTAAAACGTATATGTAGTTTTGTGTAGTAACTATGATTTTGTATGAACTAAAAATAAACGGGTTTGATAGATAATTACCATTACCTTGCTGTGCCTATTCAGTGTTACATATTGACTTCACTCGATATTATGTTTACGAAAAACTATTTATGTTGAACACATGAAATTAGATTGATTTTAGTGATTTCATTTTCAATATTTCATTATTATTTACATTAATAAACTTGCACATCTATTTCAGTGTTAGCAATTTGTAGACGATGAAACGGATATATGTGGAAGGAAAGATATTGTTTTTAAAATCTCTCACTGGCGCCGATCGTAAAAATCTTTTATTACTAAAACCGAAACATCCATTTAAGTCTTCAAATAAACCGAGTCGTAAAAACTTGGTAAACGTACTCCATTCGCCTCCTTCACATTTTTCGTCAAAACTCCTAAGTAAACTAAGATTTACATGCGTAATCGAGTGTAAACTGAAGACTCTCGCAGAGTGTGCACGTGTTAAGTGCTCTGTGATGTAGACTAATATTTAGCCTTCACTGAAGGGCTCCTGCTCGAACATGTTTTATATCGAGTATCATATATAAACAGATTTATAAATCATCATATATAATGCAATTAAAATTACAACATGATTTTTAAATATAATAATATAAACAATCCTCTTATATTATTGGGATTAGGAGTCTTCTTTCACAAGGAGATAACTAAGGCCATTTGCCGACCATGCTGACCAGGTTTTTAAACTTGTCTTCCCCACACCTCTTCGATACCAAACCAAAGCCAGGACGTCGAGAAGTCTCGCAAAGTGATACTTATTACAGCAAGTAATTAACATAAAATATTTTTCAGCAAATCGGTGTTATTTAAATTGATGAAGTTTTTAGTGAACAGTATTTTTCTAGTAAAGTTCAATCTTATTTACCGTATATATCCCGTACGTTAAATAAACAGACCGTTCATATTGTTAGTTAATTTACACAGTTAATCCTAACGTCGTGGCTTACATCGAGCTAAATAATCATTAATTCTGCTCACGGTTAGACAAAATAATTAAACAATCCCACATTAGATTTGATCGGACGGGTCGGCTCCCAGTGAAACATCCCGAACAGTTACGAATCACATAAGGAAATTCACCGTTGAAACGTCAAACGGGAAAATCGTATGTAGTAAAAACAAAACATTGTTAACTTATCTATGATGTACAAATTACATCGTATTACAAGTTTATTTATATTAAAAGTAAATTCAATTGATTTTTAAGTTAATGTATACCTTTGTTTACTGAAAATAAGTATCGTATCTGTAAATTAGTTAATGCAAAATAGCAAATTATATAGTAACAAATTTAATGTAAAATAATATAAAGTTATGAATTATTTTCGGACATAATTTTAAAGACAGTAAATGAGACATTGAAATTTATGAAATCTAATTATATTATTACATTATTTTCAAGTTCGATCGTGATGCGAAAACAAGTCTGAAAAGAAATAATCTCGCAGTCCAATAAAGACGTTCGGAATCGACATGCCTAAGTGAAAACTTTTTGCGACCCCCGAACAATATAAGTTTTATTCTTCCAAGTGGTATAAATTCCCAAACACAAAGTAGCTCTAACGTCTTTATTGCTTTTCATAAAAAAAAAAGTCTTCGTTTAACGTACAGGATTGATAATTTGCGGATCCAATAGGTTCTCTTTGAAGCTTCTAATAACTTTTATCCATATGTTACCAATGGGACAAAAGAAAATAATTTATTTCAGCAAATAAGCTGGTTTATATAGTATATTCATAACTGTATAACATTTTTTAAACCATTTTTGTTTTAAGGTAAAACTTAACACACGAGAAATGGTTTCATCTAGATTATATTTACCACATGTTGCACATAAAACTGTGATGTATTGGTATCGAGTATTGCTTCAGTATAAGCAACAAAATCAAACATTGGTTGCTTTCGTAATGAAATTGCTCGTTAAGTACCTAAATTAGGACAAATAAATTTTGAGATTGACAGTATGAACAAATTCGTTTGGGACTTTTATCACGGATCGCAATATGTATTTTATGAGAGCAGTAAATCGAAGAGCGCGGCTTTTTAACGTTTGCCTACGAGCGAGTACTCGTCCGAATTTTATGAGATTCGTCGTTAGAAATTTTATGCGACTATCATAGAGGCGGACTTGTGAACCGATATATACCAGGCACAACTTTTTTATTCATAATCAATATGAATATAATATTTGTTATAATTTTAGCCTATTTATGCTCACGGCTAAATAAAAGCCTTATCGGAAATAGGTAATTGTGTATGGGGGCTAAGCAAGATAATGGTGCCGAAAAACTGCAGTTTGACCGAAATTGTGATATATTCTGTCTCCTACACGGGTATATAATAATAAAAAATAGGTCACCGCTGCGACTCGAAATCTCTCAAAATGAGTCAAAACCATTTATTGACAAATTGTAAGGATTAAAAATTTTCAATATTTTATGTATCGTTCGGAAGCCTTGGATGTTCGTTTATAACCACCCAAAAGTTTAAATAGTTCATCGTCATTAACCAAGTTTTAAAGTAATAAGCAAAAATAACTTTTTTAATAAAAAAACAAATATATTTAAGTTGAATTGAAACTGGGTACAAAGTTCTATTGAATTTTTTCGAAAATTATTCTCAACACGTTCCATAGGTGTATTTTAAAGGAGGAGGAATTCGCTGCGGCCGACATTAGGGATGCCGCGACCGAGCACGCCCCCCCAAAACTTTCTCGCCCGTGCACCTTTTGATATTCAATATACTGTGGCACCTAAGCAATCCTTTGATGAGATGTTTTATGCAAAAAACGTTGGCGCTGTTAGCGGGCGCGATAAGCGTTCAAAAGTGAACACATTAGTATTCCCCGATCCGCCCGGGAGCTGGGACCCCGGGACCACGGCCGCACCCTACAGTTTTGGGGAGAGAAAAAAAAATCAATGTTTATTCTCTTCGGACGCGATTTGAATGCTAATTAAAGCTATAGCTAATTGCTTTGTTTGTAACACCAATCCGTTGCAGACGAACATGATTTGTTGTTTTGGAGGTTCCTATATTTTTCTACCTACAGGAAATTATATTATACATATATCTCCGTCAAAAAAACAAGATTTTTTATATTATATTAAGAAATGTATAAAGAGATCGTTAGTTGTCGACAGCTGGACTTTATTTAAATAGATTAACCCTCGCGCAGAATACTGGCTCTCAGATGTTGACAACTGAAATACAAAAATGCTATTTGGTTTATTTTGAGTTGGGATTAAGAAAAGTCTGTCACCGTCCGTAAAAGATCCTCTACAGAAATAGTTGCAGTTCATTTAATAAGCATCTTTCGTTTAATATTAAGACAAACTTTGCTTTGCTTTTGATGCTTTGTCATTAAGTTATTCCATGTTACTCCATATATGTAACAAGTAAGTCTAATACCTGAGTGTTAGTGATTAGAACTTAAGCGAATAGCAGGCGTTGTAAACTACGGCAGCTGGAGGCGGGGTTACTAAACCGCTTTCACATATCATTTTGTTAGACCGCATTTCATGTTTATGAGAAAACTTGTACTTCATGCACTTAAGCAAATGGGTTTCCGATACTTATAAGAGTGTTCGCATCGGAACGCCATGGTTTATGCAAGGTAAGTTATTTTAAGGAATATTATTCACTTTGCTGTACGGACGTTCGTGTTTTAGATTAGTTGCAAAATTGCCATAATGGCCTAACAGGGGTTCGCTAAAAACATTAGTATTCCAACTATATCAGATATGGTAATTTTAGTATTAATAAAATTTTCATTTTGATGTTTTTAACGATATTAGTAATAAACAGAAGCACCGTGAGGAGGTTCTTTTCATAAAGACTGCTTTTTAACTTCATTCTTTGGCTATAGATTATTGAATAAGTTAAACAACAACACTCCGGTGACTTGATTTTGAAGGTAACGGTCGCCAAGGTCAGTAATTATATAATTTTCTGAAACAAATTTGGTGCGTCATTGGTGCTAAGGCTCTAGACGTCAAGTGTAGTTACCGCAGTAATATCACTAGCTACTACAACCTTTAAATCGGAACACAGTAACGTGTGCACACATACTCTGGTCTCAAGCAACAGAGAGCTGCCGTCGGTAGTTATAGATAACATTTAAATATCTCAGTAAATACATTGAAAGCCTGACATTTAAACTACCATAATTGAATTAGAAATGTCAAAGCGCACACACGACATCGGTTTTATGTGATTAAGTCACCAAACATGATACGGTATACGGCAAGTGGACTATTAAGCTGACTGTGAATTTTAAATCGTTTTTAATAGAAGTCCCGAGTATAAAGCACTTGCCGGTAAAGGCTCGGTCTACAATTTCATTTTCCATATCTCTCTTACTTTTAGCTAAGTAAATGTGTATATCCGTGTATAACGCAGTAAATTTAAAAACAATTTGATATTTTTTTTATTACAAACGCATTGAAAATAATATCGAAGGATGTATTTATCTAAAATCCAAAATTTCAATGTTTTTGTATAATTATTCGAAAGGCTATATTAAAAATCAGATTACATAGCCTTGGTACACAACAAACTTAAAAATTATTACGCAATATGTATAACAATAACATGAAACCAAGACATGCATTTTATTACTTAATTTAGTTACATGCGAGACAAGTATTTAAATATTACTCTCTATCATGGCACATAACGTACACGCAAGAAAGCGGAATAATACTTTTGTAGTAATTTGTTTATTACGTCTAAGGAGAACTCCCCACTAGGCCTTGTTTCATAAAACAGACGAGGAGTAATTAAGTTTCAAGTCTCTTGTTAACACGGGAACTGTGTTTGAGAGATACGTTAACATTAATATTGTGTTTGTTTGTTAACAAAGGCGCCCTTGATACTAAAGAGTCTCGGTGTTGACGTCTAACTCGCGGAATTTAATTAACTTCGTTAACTTCTAAATACTCTTAACGTCTTTCATACCTCGGTTTCCTTTCATTGACAAACGGAGCGGGCGGGTGTGTATACGAGAGCTGTCAAACTTTTATCAACCTCGGTGAAGCGTTCAAAAGTTCTTTGGCAACAGTGATTTGGGCGTGATAAAACAAATGGAATGAAGTAAGACAGGGGGCCCGCATTGCGGGCACATCATATGCTCGTTTCTCAATGTCCGCCGGCACCTCGAGCGTCGCTACAACTTTAAGTCGGGTGCAGTTTAATGCATATTATAATACAGTAACCACACGGAGTGGACTAGCGGGGTTGTAGTATCGCACTCGACGCCACACTACCGGCGAATTCTTTATTGAATGTGTAAACTGAACCTTTTTCACGGGACGACACGGGTTCTTTGTAATATCGGGAATTTCTGCAACTTGTTTTACACATCTATGTAAATTTGCGAACTGAGAGAGCCACGGATTATCGGGATGTTATTCTTTGTGTTATTCGTTGCGGTTTGAGTACACGATACCGTTTCACTGTGTAATTTGCACAAAATGGAGTCGAAAAAAATTACTGTATTTAAACATTTTGTTGAGCTTGTTATGACGGGCAAAGTTAAAGGCAAAAAATACGTTGGATGCCGAAAAATTGTTTGCTAAAACATAAGGGAATGGATCGGTGTCGGCGGTTACACAAATCGTAAATCCGATGATCATCCACCAGTAATGGAGAGGCACTTTAAAATGATGAAGAAGAAGAAACATTTCATTGTTGACAGAAGTTCAGTAATGTAATGTACATACAATGTGATAATGCCGGAGCAAAGGCATTACCGCGCTATTGAAAACAGAGCCAAAGTTACTTTATGCAGATTAACTTAGAGTAATTATCACGGTACGTGGCTAAAGCACATGAGGGAACGTCAAAGGTAACGCTTAAACAATTTAATATTCCGCACGAGCATTTCAAACGCCAACTCGAACGTAGCTCGCCTTTCGTAAAAGTTGTTCAGTAAACGAACTCCCCCTTCGTTAGATATCTACGTGAGTTTAATCCGTTCCGTAGTCTCGCGGTAGGGTACGGGCTGAGAGCGATTTCCGAGGGAAATTGGTGAAAATTGCAACAACATGGGCGAAAATTACCACTCGGAGGCGTTGTTTAGATCGGTACGGCGGACCGAATTTATGCGGCGATGGAAATACGAGGTGAGGTGAGGTATCTGCGGCCGCCGCTGACCGAGCCGGACTTGCGCGGCGAGCGGGCTGCGGTTGCGTGCCGCGTTGCTCAACATCAAAATTATTTTTACGACGTATACGTATGAACTTAATGTAGCTCAGATGTAGTTTATGTTCTAGCAAAACTTTGAAGTGAATTTAATAGTTTCTGTAGAAGCGTTTAATCTGCGGATGCTTAATCGTCTGAAAAGCGGTTATGGCAATTATCACTTGATGTAAAGTTATATAAACTGCTATGTTTACAAGTAAATTACATAAACTAAATGGAGTAATTATTTTGAATAATTTCGTTTTACATTATTTAATACGGACATATTGGTAAAAAAGTTAACCATTTTCCTCCGTTTCACCATAAAGGAAATTGTTTTAAATATTAAATAGAAATAAAGTAATTTCAAATGCTTTCAAAGATCATTGAACACAATTAAAACGTTAACTTAAAGCATTTGATAGAAAAATCAGGAACAGTTTGTGTTGCCCCATTAAAACTGCAAAATAGTATTCGTTTGTTAGAAATACGGTGCGCGGCTTAAAAGCTTGAGTGCAAGCTTTTAAAAGTTAATAAATTGTGAGTTGACAAAAAGCGTTAAAAATTTTAAGTGTTGTATACGCTATTTGGGTAGAGACAATGAACGGGTGTAATAGGTTTTTCGTGTTTTAAACTCTTAATCCGATGTTTCTCAGTCGAATGTACATGAGCCCCTAACCCCCGGTGGACGATGCGCCGTCGGCGTCCATCGACCAGCGGACGAGTCCACCCTCCAGCGGCGGGACGAGTTATGGCCATTGTGCCACTTTCACTCGCCACTTTTTAATCTCCTGGTGCGTCAGCAATTTGTCGCTTTTATGAAATTTCTCAGCGTTCCCAAGAAGAATAATTTTTTGTAGTCACTGCGAATTTTGTAGCTCGTTTATAGGACAGAAATGGGCAACGTGCAGTACAAAGGAAACTTTCTCGTGTTCCGCGGGACATACCTGACTTTGTTTACGAATAGTTCGCTTATGGGAAAGTTAAATTTAGCTCGCTATAAAATTTTAATCTCACGCTTTAACATAATTTCAAACTAATTTTCACATCAAGTAGGTAGATAAAGAAAAAGTATAATATTTGTCTGCATTCAATACTGTTTTGATGATTTACATTTATGTAATAACTTAACCAATAATTCTAAATAAACCACAGAATTTATATTTTTGTAAAATACGTACTTATCATGAAGTGTAAAAATTCATTAAATCATATCTGGGACATGCACAAAATTAATGCATAGTAACAGAGGTTGTTAAAGATGATGTAATGTGTGCATAAATAGTGATAAATAGAGGCAGGCTTCGAGCTCATCGCATACATTACCGTCAGCTCTCACGATACCCGTGGGATTATGGGAAAAGGATGCTCTATGGAGGTTGAGACATAGTAGTAAATATAGTCTACATTATATGTGTGCTCCACTCCACCAGATATTGATCTACTCGTTTATTTATAACGCAACGAAACAATGATTATGTACTATACATTGTTGTCAATAGTTAATATTAACATTTTAATAAATTCCTTAGTTATTTATATAATTTTAGGTAATGTTTGTGATACCTGTCGTATACATTAATTTCATAACAAATCATTTCAACTTGTTGACACACCTGTTTTCCTTTGTGAAAGTAAAAGCTTACAGTTGTCATATTCTTCTGACGATTTTATCATAAGTAAATAATTTTTTTAACAATTTTGTTATAATTTTAGTGTCTAAGTATATTAATGCATAGAAAACTATATATAAAATTTATACATATTGCATGTATTTTAGATAAGATGTGAGAAAGGTTAGAGAGTAATTTACGTCTGAATTTTTAGTTGAAATGTAGTTTATTAAAAAAAATTAACTTACTTGTTCCTGCGTAGTACACCGTATATTCTAATTGGTGTCCTAGCATATCAACTCTCACTCGATCCACAACGAGCCGCGTGAAGAACAAGTCTCTCTTGTAATATATAGGTTTCTCGTTTTCATGTGATACGGCGCTGTCCATTAACGGATGAGATCTAAAATGAAACAAGATGAAGCTGTCTTAATCAAAAACGTTATTGCAAAGTAGTCTAAGAGAAATGTTTTTCTAGACAATAAAATATAAAACCTTCAAAAAGATATATCCAAATGCAATGTACAAAATATTTATAAATATCATATACAAGTGTAATTTAGTATATCCGCTTGACGCATAATGATACTGTTGAGATTCAATAACAGAACAATATACCTTATATTTGCTACGAAGCCTCTACGAAAATGTAGCTTTGCTACGTAGCTTCATACTTTACTAACTTAAACCTTATACAAATGTAAATAAGGGGTTTCCTCACTCGTTTAATTAATATTCAAAGAGTCGCAGATAAAAATGTAACTATTTTCAGCAGACTTTTTCCGGTGAAGTGTTAAAATCTCAACGTTTCCACATGAGGATCGTGGAAAAGCGGGGAAAAAAAAATAATTGAACACTCTGGGGGGTGAGAGCGTCGGATAATTAACAGGACGTGTCGCCAGATAAAAGTGCCTGTGGATTTCAATGAGAGCGGCGTCCTGGAGTCGCAGGAGACCGCATAGCGACCGAGCCATGTTTAAACAACGATTGTCGGCCTGTTCGCTCTACCCTCGGTTACAATGCCTGATGACGAACAAGTGATCTTCATGCATTTTTTTTAATATCACTTAACTAATTAAATTTGCAGATTTGCGTTCATTTCGACGCCAATACCAATGTAGATTCTCTTTGATTTTTGATCAATAAATATTGACGAAATTTACTGTTTATATACGAACAGTTTTTGTGGGCGAAACGCACTAGCCTAGAAGAATCTTGTCCATTCTTTCATTAATGCTGATAATATTTTAATACTGTAATAGTTTAGTTATATTAATACTGATACATTGGTTGGTAACATACCTGATAAAATTAAGTACTGTGTCCGGCAGTGAAGATGTATCATTTACACAAGTTCCTGGCCTCGGCTCGGGCACTCTGCTGCTAATAACAGGCAACCAGGCTGAGCTGGAAGTGGCCTGTTCTTTAAATTTGCCTTCAAAAGCTTTCTGGATGTCGTTAATGGTAAAGGTGCAAATTGCAGAGCCCATCAGACCAGTTGATGCCGTTGTAAATACACCGTAGAAGCGACTGTCATCGCCGGGAACTTTGTAGATGCTTTCTGTTGAATAAAAAAAAACATTGAAAAATTTCATTACGATTACTAAAAAAAGTTACATTAGAGTATTATGGTATTTTTTTTATTTTTTTGTGGTGCTTAAAATATACTAAAAATGTATGAATTAATGTGCGTATGTACTGAATACACAAAACATTTAATTCTCTTTGCTCCTAGTAATTTCACTACAGTGTCTCTCCAACTGAACAATCTGGATAGTATTTGACAAAATAAATCTATATACATAAAAATATTCAACTTTAAACTAAAATCATTAGACAACAATATTGAGTACTATTTCTTTTATTAATTTTATTCCCCAATAGAGATGTTCATGCAGTAATATTTAATTATTATCTTCTAGTCATAATCATTTATTTAGCTCTTATAATTTAAAATATCTTAAATTTCTTATCGAAACAGAATGAGGTGTACAGAGATTGATTATAAATATAACTTTTATCATTCACAATCATTTATTATCTCCTTTAATTCATACGTTCTTTTAAGATTAAGCATTTGTTGGTTGTCTTGCGTGTGTGGAAAGATAATTTTCTATGAACTACTGATCTCAGGGAGAACATACAGTATACATACATTGCGATATATGCCTCGGAAATATTTTAAAAGCGAAGTCTATTATTTTAACAATTCAAGCGAGGTAACAAGTTAAATACAATTTGCATGTTAAACGGTTCAAAAACTGAGCCGGAAAATTATCAAGTACCGTCACGAAGTCTAATTTGTTCTTGGTTGTCCAAAGTTATGAGAGTTGACTATCAAATTGTTGTAATTGTGTGACGCAAACTTTATATCTCGATGTCACCAAAAGTTGCCGTCACAATTAAACTAGTTTCGACAATTATAAATGTCAATCTATATAGTTGGTGAGCGGTATTGTGGCTTGTATGTTTAGCATATAACTTCGCCGTATCAGTTTTGATATACAACCGCAAAGACATATTGGGTAATTTGAAATAACAAGTTTACCTAATTCATAAATGTTTATAGAAATTTCAAATAGCTGAAATTTACAACTAATTTCCTTTAATTTCTGGTAACTATAAGCGACAAATGAAGTGCTAATAAAGTGAAAGAGTTTATAACGTATAGACGTATTATCTGTGACACAAATACGTTAATTATAGACAACTATGCAGGCGACGCGCACATTCCCGTACCGAATAGCTGGTATCTGGTATACCTATTACATGCTCATGAGTAATGCAAAGAATGCAGCGGGGGCCGCGTGAAAAACCGTAGCTCGCCTCCAGCCACGCACGTTAATATTCAATGAAAGCAACCGGATTCGGCGTCCAAAGAGCAAAAGATATTTGCCGGACTTTTCTCGCCGAAATCTCACTACACTCTATTGAATTTGGACCTGTTCGCGTTAGATTGACTGACGATGTATGGATTCAGAGTAAACAGCGAGCTAAAGGAGAGCTTAAAACGTACAAAGGAAGGCATGTTATATACAATCGTACTAAATCTGAATTGGTATTTGAGTGGGAAATACAAATCTATTGTAATTTTGTTTTGATAAACATTAAAAATAGGTATTATAGATTCTTTTGAGCTTATTTACACGTCACTATTGTCTGTTTATCGTATGCCTCAATAAGCGTAGCTGTGAAAATATTTTGTCTAACAAGCTAAGAGCATCACTAATCAGTAGTGAACGTGCTATTCATCTTAAGGCTCCGTTGTAATAAAAATTTACAACGGGGATTGTTTGTTCTTTTATCAATCACAATCAGGTGATAGACGTCCACTGTTGAACATAAGCTCTAATCACCTTTTCCTAACTTATTTCCCAATAAAAATCTTAAACAATAGAAACACTTACGTATCTCATTGAAGTAGAAAGGAAATTCGCCGGGTATGCTGCAATTGAGTCTTGCTTTCAGGTATGTAGCCCAGTTCTGGTTGAGTATGTTCTTGCCGCCCGTGTCCCTTTTGCAGACCCTGGCAACTCTTGAGTATACCGCTTTGCCACAGTTAATGTATTCTACGGCGGTTTCCCGGAAGAAGAATAGTACGTACTCGCCAACGTCGAATGATCCCACGAAGTTCGGTTCTGTTAAAAGACAGAGAAACATTTTCTTTAAGTATTATTTTTGGAACCTTAACATACATACAATTGTTATGCATCTAATAATAGTATAATTATTAAGCATCTAATAATAGTAAAAGCTAAGTTTCTTTTGGCACAAGTTGTATTTAATGATTTTCTTTTTGATTGTAGACGAAGTTTTATTTTGAAAGAATCTATTAAAGGAAGGTTCAAGAAAATGGTAAAGAAAAAAGGACAAGTTAAAGATTTCCTTCTTTTATTTTTAATTAAAAGAACGATCTAAAAGTAATTTGTTTTTATGTGCTTAGTGTATAATAAGGAGAGAGATGTCGGTAATATATTCTCTAAAGGTTTTATCTAGTTATAGTACCATTAAGATACTGAACTTCTACTACATACTATTACAGCTTATGGACCCTAACCTCTCATAAGTATAACCGTTGCAACAAAACGATAACGCATTCTTTTTAATAGACATTGCACAATGTTTTCTAAAATATTATACTTACGTTATTGAGTATCTACTCTATATAATTTTGAATGATTTCGTTACAAACGGCAATATGACGCCTGCGCTCCCACGTTAAAAGCTCAATATCAAATTGCTTTTATATAGCCTGTGATGTGCAATAAATATTCGATGAAGCCGTGTACGTCACTCTATACGGGGTATTCATGGCTCGCATTAATACGTACTTATTTGTTGGTCGCATAATGAACTAGCCACGCGACGGGGATTATCGGCGCGTGGTCACCACCAGCAATATCTTTATCCTTAACGTCCCTAATAAAACCGTGCGCATGTCTCAGTCAGTTTCAATTTTAATAAGGCTTTGTGCCTTTTAAAATTATTGGGTTATAAATTATTTAGCTTCATCATAATTAACAGGCTCGTTGAATGGATTTTTTGTTGATAAATACTGCACGCCCGGGAAGTTTATTGGCTGAGCTTATTTTGAAAAGTGCGACAAGCTGGTATACCTACGAGAGATTTTTTATTAATTTATTAATGAATTAAATTGGCATTGTCGTTGCAGTGAAATTAGCAGTAGTTTAGCTGAATAAAAATACTCCAGAGAGGTGGAATTCGGAGAGAAAGGCATCACTGCATCAGTGACAAAGACGGAACAGTTTAGGTTTTTAGATTCTATAATTTTTTATCTCTTTTAAGTTATCTATTAAGAATTAAAATTGCATATTATCTTTTATATGCGGTTAATAACAAACATATCGATGGTTAATTTTAATAAATGTGTTATGTTTCTCAGTATCTATTTATTATGATTTTATTATAATAATTACTATTACGTATGGATTTGTTTATCGTTCACCAGTTGTACGATATTATAGCAGAGGATGATGCTGACTGCATGAAAGGGGAGTACATAGTAATTTTAATTCAACCGGCGTAATAATCATATTAATATTAAACAAAATCATAGCAATAAAGGTGTAATGGTAATGGACAAAGGGACATTAAAGATAATTAAGCGAATATGTCACAATTTTAGCCGCCGTGTAATTGTGGCGTACGGAAATGAACGGGCAAAGATTCGGGGCCATATTACAGCTCGTTAGAATGAGCGCAGTTTAATTTCCATTGTTTAGTCGCAAACAGGCGGATTCCAGTCTAAATCGTGTCAGTGCCGATAATTGTAACAATAGTACTAATGATTATCGGAGCACGCGCCTGGGGCGGTCGTTGATTGCTGATTAGTGACGTTCAAATTTTCAATGATTCCACTGATTTGTGAATTCATCGACCATCCCCTCCTGAACAATTAGTGAACGATTCAGCCTTGGCTGGTTTAATAAGTTTCCTTTTAAAATGCACTTTGTTATGAACTGTCCTAATTTTTGTTTAATATCCTATATATCTATAATTACGGTTACTATAGTTAAATTACATAATTTCTTTATGATTCAGACAAAATAGAGTTGTCTTAACTTTATTAAAATCGATTAGTAATAGAAGTGAAGAAAATTTATTAAAATTTAATGTAATGACTAACCCTCTCCTTTAATTTAATGTGTATATATCATGTTTTTATGTTTTAATAATCCGTTTGGAAATGAAAATAATAATAATATATATGTACTCACTATCTAGCCATTTGGAGTCGTATTTCAAGGTCCTCTTGTATGAGAATTCTCGTCGACCGGTTGTCAAATTGTGCAGATCAGTTCTGAAGATGACAGTGTCGGCTTTTGTAAACTCGGCGTTAGTGCCAGAGTACAAAGCCGGCAGACCGCCAGGGTTGCCGCGCTCGACCCACAGCGCCGTGGAGTTGTCCGCCGGGTCGTAGGGGCACTTAGCGATCCCCATGCCGATGCCCGGCACGTACTCGTGACGGGGCAGGTGCGTCAGGTTCGACTGTAACAAAACATTAACGTTTATTTTTATTCCTTCCCGTTCGATACATTCTACCTCCGTTGTTAAGTATAAACGCTTCTTTTAACGACCGCCCAGGTATCCATTTGCATGGAATTGAATCGGACTACCCACCCTCCGCAACCCCGAGAGCGGCCGTTAAAAGTTAAATATTAAAAATTTTACGCTCGAACACTTCAATTTCATGCGCTATTAATCAAAACACATCTAAAAAAAAACATCGCCTAACGAGTGGATTTATGCGCCTCAGTTTCAGCGTAACCGGCCGTTACTGGCCGCCCCGACTCCGTACTCAACAACACGTCTGCTATTAATTTTTTAAAACATGTCCGTTACACGTCCCGCGCGATTTATAGATCGAGACTTATTATTTTCGAGGCGTTCGAGTATTTTCGGCACCGCACCGGCGCTGGATGTACAGAGAGGCGGTCTATTAGTATAATGCGATGGGTGGCGGTAAGGTTTTCGAAATTATCATAAAATTACTAAATGTAGCATAAACGTGGGGTGGGCAGCGCGCCCGCCGCCGTGGATTGAGACTTTATGTAAATTTTAACGACGCTGCGACCATCGGGGCCACCTGTGACCCGCCTCACGCTCCGCTCGGCGCTCCGCCCCGCCGCCGGCCTGCCCTTGCCCGCGGCACCTGTCGAAAACCTATGTCGTTTTTATTTCAATAAGCCGAGGATTAAATTAGGCATGAGGACGTGCCCGCGCCCGCCGCCCCGGGGTACGTGTAAGGAGAGCCTTCTTCATTCTTTGCTTATTCACGTTACGCTTAGGGTAGGACGTTGTTAAATTACAATTTTAAAAGTTTAAGAAGTTCTCCAAAAATAAATGTAATGTTTATTTTTTTTTAATATAAAGCTAACAAGACCTTAATATTTATGCGTAAGTCATCAGTTATTACAAAAAATCATCAAATCATTAATCAATGCAATTCCAAATAGATTGAATAGTGTACTCGTTTTCTAAACTCGGTTTTAATAAAAATGCACTCGGAATATATTGTACTATTTAATACGAAACGCAAACAAAGAATAGAGCGAACAACAAAAACTATAAAGGCACAGTGTATTCAAAACGTTATTCCACACCGCAACACATAACAGAAAATGGTGCAGCGCCCGCTGAAAGTATTGTTAAATACTTTACACGAAGTTTACAGGGAGTTTTGTAGACCGCAGTTTATTCCCATTTCCGGACGTACATTATTTCCTCTCAGCATCGGCCCGGGCTTCCTAAGTCCAGGATAAACAAGCAAATGGATCGGACGGAAGAGCTCCCGGCCTTTCCCTCCTAGAATAAGAAAGTTTGCTCGACGGACCCTTCATTAGGCACTTGCTATTGTTTGTTTACGAAATTAGCATCAGCAAAGCTTTTCAGAGTCGGACTGAATCGACCAGTGACGGAGTAATGATGGCCTATTGAGTGAAAGTTCCCGGACGGGATTTACGTCTTTGTTCGTTATGAATTTGAATATTTTTTTGGATTGTTATGCTTTAAATATGTTTTTGATTGTGTAAAAGTTTTGAAGTTGGGAACAATACTTTCATTTTTATTCTCATTCCTGGACTGCGTTATTTTGGCAATAATCTGATGATTATAAAAATTCATATAAGTTTAATTTTTCTCTACAAAATTTTGAACGTACGTAAATTAAGTTACATACTACTCTTCTCTGAAGCAATTGGTTATTTAAATTCGGACAATTTTTAAAAAGAAAGTGGGAAACTGCTATTCAATATGTAATTCTAGTATGTGGTATCCAAAAAAAACACATTTCTGTTTATACGTCAATAATGATATAATAAAAAAACGACCGAGATGACAAGCAGTTACGATATCAATCTAATTTTTTAACGTATCTATAAGGCAAAATTGTTGTTAGTAAGTTTTTGTGCAAATTTAAAATTTCAATCAATAAAATTATCTACAATACATGCGAAATTTTAAAATATAAGTAAAAGTCTTGACGTTTGGCGGAATCGACTTAATGGATTTGTCTGTATAAATACGGACGTATAAATTAAGAGTATTAAAATAAATGTTATGATAAAAGCACTTGTAATGGCTACATTACAAGTTCTAATAATGCTAATACCATCATGAAAGCTGTAAAGAATTTTCGTTATAGCCTCATCCAAAGCGAAATATTCGAAAACCGAATGAACGTAAGAAACCTGTGGCCGCAAATTCGCACCGTAAAATTTAAAATGCACATGTAAACGCGACTTTTTAAAGTTCCACGGCGGTTAAATAAAATAAAACACTGTCGAAGCGATAGTTGGCACCTGAAGATACGAGTACGTACCTCGTATGACACACAGCAATGGCTTCCCAATACATTGTGAATATATTTTCGAGTGGAGCGAAACTTCTGAGACATTTGCTATAATGTAGTACGACTTGAAATTCAATTTTAACTGTAGATTGTGACAGAATATGAAACGACAAGTACCAATACCGACGTTTTGTAAAGTTAAATAGAAACGTAGGCTCTTAACATTGTTTGAAATTAATCAAAGTGAATAATATTGCTTCTATGAAGGGAAAGTAAATAAAAATAGCCCTTTAATGTCTCCACTACTGGGACTCGGGGTTCTCTGTTACACAGCTATAGTCATGGCTCTTTGCGCGTTGCTGGATGTTATATGTCCACTAAAGATGTTGCTCTTGGAACTTGTCTGTTTTCTCACGATTTTTCCTTCACCGGAAAGTTTTGGCTTGGTGGGGAAAGAACCCACGCTTTTTTGAGACACGTAGCGCATAGGACTGCTTTACTAAGTAAACTATTACAGCTTTAAGAAAAATAGAATGAAAATCATGTTCACGATAAATAATTAGACACTTCAACTGCTAATAACATTTTGTACAAATACATTAATGAAAATAGGAAATAATTTGCAGTAAAATTTAGAGAAGACATTAAACTAAAAGCTAATTTAAAACGATAAGATAAAATTATATTCAATAACTGGTATTATTACTTCCAGAGGATTTGCTATCAACAGCACATGTTGGAAATGTGATTGCGAAAGCGTAATTACATTAAAGTTATATTATTACAGCATCTCTCTCCGAGTATCGAGAGGGGGTAAGTTTTGAAAGCACAAAGGATTTTCGAATTCGTGAGCTTGCGCCCGAGGAGGTTTTGACAACGATGTCACTATCAGCTAATGATTACAATATCATCTAATATTGTTCACATCTAGTGTAATTTCGAAGCTTTAAATTAGTTTGCAGTAAAAGGCAACTGAGAGGGAAGAACAGCAAGATATGAACAGACAGACTTTTTTAGTGACCGAGCGAGTACGGTAATTTATCCTATAATTGGAGAGGATTTTGTATTTATTATATATAAATAGGCTAAAACGGTGATAAGATCAGCTTAAATAAAAAAAAAGGAATCTTTAGCTCAGCTTACGAATTTTTAACTTTCAGTTAAAACATTTTCCACGGTGTTTATCTAAACATATTAAATTAATCATCATCGGTATTTTTATATACAAAATTTCCGCGAATACCTATAGACTTCCCAAAGCCTCAATATAATATCAGCGCTACGGGATTAGGACCTGCTGCCGTTAAGTTAGGCAGGAATTCGCAAATCTGATGGCCAACCTCCAGTAATAGAAAGGCACTTTAAAAAGAAGAAGGTGCGGAATTGAGACCTGCTCAACATTTCATCACTCCACGATATACCTTAATTTTATTTAGCCATTTCTTACGTTAAAATAATAACTGTTATCATGTGAATTTCGAATAAAGTTATCTTACTTTAAATTATCGGAAACAGAAAGAAACACATAGTACCAAAACAAATCAATGTTCGATTTTTTTTTACCATTTTTGGAGTAAAAAAGTTTTGATGCAATCATTGTAACAAAATAAGTAATGGGAGTATTATTCAAAGAATTATGCGGGTAACATATTATAGTTGAACAGAATGATCTTTAATTGAGGAACTCTATCCTTGGTTGTGGAAGTAGAAATTAAAACTAAATCGAAATTGCCATAGATATTCGTATCCTTATAAATTTCGTAGCCAGAGCAAATTTTGCACACCGTAAACAGAAATAAGCAATGTTGCGGAATTATTCAGGGCGACAAACGGCAGGGGGAACTTAAAGATTTGTGGGGATTGGCCCGGGCGAAACAGCAAAATTATTATAATGATAAATTGAATGAAATATTACATCTTTTGACATAAGAAATTTTAAATAGAATATCCTTCCAATAACGACATAAATCGTAGAGTTTGTATGATGGAAGGGTTTTGATAAAACCATTTGTGTTAAGCTATGATTAGGTTTATACTGTTATGATAACAGCGTTGTTAGGTACCGGTTGTCATATAAATATTTGGCAGACTTTGCAGTGAATGTCTCCATGCCTTAATTTGTCCTTGAATCTTTTAATGAACAAAAAACACTTGCTGCTTAAATATACGAAAGGATGCAAAACAATATAAATTCATCTCAATAGTGCAATTTTGGTTACTTACTAGTGTAGTTTGAATGCAAAACGAATGTTAGTAACAACAAAGCGTAGACAATATTGGCTCCTAATTCTGAATGGGGTAGATAAAGCACCTGTGCACTAACAGCGGCGCCGTGTGAAATATGGGCGCGTTTTAGGTATCCATAAACACTGCGACCTGCTCCTACTGGTGTCTATATACATATAAATTCTAGTAATAATGTTTATATTAAATCTTTCATACAAAACTCTCAGAATATAAAATGAATATGAACTACCACATGCCAAACTTAGTTATTGTAAGAGACTAAATAACAACAAACTAGAAACAGAGGCGATTTGTGTTTGTGATTACAATTACATAATAACACAGAGAGCAATGTTTGAAAGTTATTCGTCATTAAACATTATGCTTTTTTAAACATCATTATGATTTTTGTATAAAATACGTTCCGCAAGATTGATATAAAATGAACATTTGTACCAAGTACAGTATCTCAGCTTAAGGTATAGTATGAAGATAGAAAAAATATATATAAAATCTTATAAATCTTAAAATTATTTGTGTAGTTTTAATTGCAGTAAAGTAAGTAAGCCCGTAGATGCGTCAGTTTTCCCATTTCTATTTAATATAATTTAAATCCTTCGTTAACCTTAAGACTATTTTGAATACCTTTAAGTAAACGTAAGACGAGCACTGTACCGTTTTCATATTAAAATATTAAAAAAAACTATATAAAAAATAAAATGAGCTTTTTATTAAAAAATAAAGCGAGAAAGGGTGAAAAAAATATATATGAATAAATTACAAGTGCTTAATTCTTAGTGGGTAAGATATAGTTTCTATTAAGTTTAACGAGGGGCATAAAGTCCCGCACAAAAATGGTTATACAGCATCGGCGTGGTGGTTGAATGCGGCACTGCATGGCTTATAAAGTGATTTTGCAGAGTGCACTCAACTGCGGTGCCGCCGTCGAGTTTTCACCATAATTACGATAATGACGCGAACATTCTTGTAAGACACCCTGCAAACTGCAAACTGCAGCCTGCAGGGTCGCTTTCAGGACGTATGAGTCGTAACATACATTCAAATTAAAACGTTTACTTCAATTAAGTGCATTTCACGTCCCCCGGTAACGCAGTAATAAATAATTAAAAAAATGTATTTTTTTTTCATATTAGTAGTACTTATTTAATTATGTGCGTCACTTTAATTCTAAGCGACGGTATTAAAAATATTTCTAACTACGTACATTATATAATACTCGAACAGGAATATATTTGTTGATTTCAAAATATATAGAGGAAACGTTGCGTTTATGCAATCTGTTTAAGTAGGGTCAGTTATAATACCATTAAAATCCGATAAGCTTTATAATTAATGAGTTGTGTAAGGGTTAAATATTAGTTAAATACGCTACAATAATAACTACAACTTTACCTTTATAAGATTTAATTTAATTATTAGAGTATTTCATATTTAAAAGTTTGTATATGAAATGTGGACTAAACTTTAGCTTTTAGACCAATAATTATGAAAATCGTTACGAATGTTATTTTGTAGATAAGGTTCGCCACCAGATGGCATTCAAGTATAAAATTAACCAATCGCCAATAAAAATGGTATGCATATAAATTTTTCACACGGGGAACATATTTGTTGAATTTATTTTGTCATAACTTTCCACTGGATGGCGTTCTAGTATAGAAGCTTCTGTATCGTTCAACCAATATACTGACAAATATGTAGAGATAAACATACTAACAACACAATGGCGGGATAACGTGAATAGCATTCAGCTAGCACAGCATAAACGATTTAGCGAACTAATGTGGTGCTTTGATAACCAGAGATATAGAGTGAAGATATGACGTCATCATGGTACATAAATCATCAGCAAGTCATTACATGTAACTAAGCAAGTACAGTACGAATATAGAGGATAAATTTCCAAAACAGGTATTAGTTAATCTGTCTGATACGATTCCTCGTGATGGTAAGCGGCGATGTAGTCTTTGATTGTAAAGCTGTCCCTTAAGGATTCCTATATTATACCTGGATTGAACCAACAGTTTGTTCTGATCATTCATTGTTAATATTATGAAATAAGTCGGAAAGACTCATGCGTCGTCTTATTATCCGAGTCTCTATGAAATTATAAGATAAGAATATGCCGGAATGGCCGAGAAGGTAATTTTCATGCTTGGGACATGAAGGTCATGAGTTCGATTCTCAGTGAAATTTGTCTTTTTTCCTCTCGCCCTCTTCCACAGTACGAACTTTGACTTTTCACATCTCCTTAACCGGAAGAGCTATGACTTCTTATTTTGGATTTCTCGTTTACATATTCCGTACTTCATTTTATCCTGAAAGAGTAACCATGTAGCTCTTCCGATTTAAAAATTACAAGCGTTATAGATTATTTAAGTCGGCGCATCATCCTTATTTACGCTGATGCAAACAGGTAATAGAGACTAAAACCCAGTAAAAGCGTTTTATGCTAATAAGCGGAATATTTTAAGTTAGTAGTTTAGCTCATACCGAACTAAATTTCACAAGTTTATACATAACGTGTGAAAATTATAAAGTTTGAATTATTTTGGATAGGAACAAATATTTTATGTAAATGAATAAACATCAAAACGCAGACGGCGGAGCATATTTTATTGTTTCAGCTCATTTGATTCCTGTGACGAGGAACAGATTCAACGTTTTCAATTTAAATGGGAACAATCAATAAGCGGAGCTTATCGCGTTTTATTCGAACAAGATAAATGTTGTGTGTTTTAAATCTGCTTGCTATACAAATTGTTCTATTGTTATTGCTCTGTAATCGTTAACAAACGGCTCGAAGCCTTTGTTTGTTATACACATTTAATCAAATCTTTTTTGATTGCATTCATTTGTTTAATTATTATCTGAACTTTAACTGCCTACATAGCTAAGTGTTTAAGCGTGGTGTATTAACATATAACGGAGTATTCTGGACGAAAACGCTTCACTATCCATATTTTCATTATCTCTTCACACCATATGAAATGTAAGGTTAAGTGTTAGCTAATTGTAAATGAAAAAAAAATATTATTACTTCCTCCATTTTGAGTATTAAATGTAGTCTAAAAGTTTTTAAAATTATTCTTTAATATTATTTAGGTAGAGTTAATACATTCACAAAGAAATTACGTGATTTTTATTAGATAATACAAACTTAGAGGTTATATTACTTTACCTTTCAAACTTTTCAAATGTTATTATTAACAAATGATAATGAAGTAAAAAATATTTCGAATTTGCCGAAATAACATCAACGTATTGATTTCTCAAGCTATTAACAAAAATCATTAAAAATCAGAAATGTAATAGTAAAATAGAAATAATGGAGGTGAAGTGATGGGGGCCCGGATTGCCATTGTCGTTTGTCTTCAATGTTCGTCCAATAGCGCAAGGCCATTTGTAACAGAGCAGATATAAATTGGCGGTTGCAACAAATATGAATTGTTGGGTCGATTTTCTATCAGTTCGTTGCGTCCACAGCCGGTACTATTCGCCCTATCAATTGCGTACATGTGATTTCACTCAATTTTTGAAACTGACATGCCCTTACCCTAGGGAGGGTCGGTAAATGCATTGCTCAAACCGATGTTTTTATTTTAGAGGTTTTGTATTTTACATTTATTGATTTTTGTATGACCTTATCATAATTCAAAAATGTAATACGGGATATTTATGAATTAAAATTATAAAAATGAATTGATTATACGCGTAAACAAATATTTAAAATATATTATTTCTGATTTCTGTTCCTATTTTCACTAAAAATCGCTGGAGCCTTTTAAAATAAAAAAAATTCCAAAACATTCCGAAAATTACAATAACAGTTAATACCTTTTCAGTGAATAAAATCGTCCACTATCAGTGTTTTAACAGGCTGCTCTGTATAAAACATTGTGCGGCTATTATTAACATTATATTGAATGGCCCTTTTCCCCGCAAACGAAAACTTTCAGATTGAAACCCACATCCCTGGTTTGCGGTTGGGAACATTATTTATTTTATAACATTTGTACGAAAAGGAATTGATATAAAGATGTAAATTAGCGAACATTATTACTTACCCATTATCTCATTAATATAACTACAGCCTTCTGATAAAACTTAACTACTCGATATTAAAAAAAGATGACTGTGAGACGATAGAGTTCATTTTAATCTTGATTTAAAGTTATTTTAATTTGAAGCCATTATTTCAGCTGTTAAAAGAATATAATGAAATGGAAAATAGAAGTATTTTTATCTCGGAATCAGAAAATGTATTCCGGTTCCCTGTCAACGTCATTTAAATACATTTTTATCGCCCATTGAACGGGCGCCGTGAAGTACCAAGCGTCGAACGGCATGCACTACCAAAGCTTAAATTTCATTTTATGTTCATGATCACATTCTATGCATATTTTGTAAAGACATTTTTAAACGTTATATCGGAAACATCGCTTTATATTTCTATCTAAACGTGATAAAAACGTGGGAAGGGTCAAAACGGGCCGATACATCATAAAATTATATGAAAGTCAAGTGCAGGGATGGCGATAGGTGAACAGGGCACGGCAAATTTATTGCGGTCTGCCTTCGATACCTATTGTTGGAGCCGTTTTATGACTTTAAAAAAAAATAATTTCATGAAAATAACTCGAGTTATCGCCACTCGGAGCGCTCTCGAGCGCGCCTGTACCGGTCAGGGCTGAATATCTGTGGGAAATTATATATTGAAATTTTCAAATTTAAAGTGTTTACTGTGGCGGAATAGATTTGCTATAAAATTGTCACTGGATACGGGTTTCAACTGGGTCGTTCAGTCAGAAATTTCTTTGGCGTTGGGGAAAAATCTGCGCTCGTCTTACGACGTCATTTGAAATCAGGTGCCGTGAAATTTGCCGCGGTTCTTGGAGTGAAGGCGCAGTACCTACGCGACAATGCATCACCGCATGTAGAGACGATGGTTTCCAATTTGAAATGAAAAATAATTATTTATGTACTAGCTGACCCAGCAAACTTCGTTCCGCTTCAAAATCAATAAAAAAAAACGCTTATTGATAATTCGAGACTGTTTCAACTTTAGTAAAGAATGTGATGAAAATTTAACCAGAAAAAAATAATTCGTAATCACAAAAAATGCCCGTTATTAATTTGGTTTTTCTATTATATTTAAATGCACATGTTGATTGACCTAAGTCAGGACATCTTATCTTTGGCATTATAAATTGTAGATAATCAATGTAGGGAAAGTTCTCGCGCACTCAGCGGTAAATAGTGTCACTATCACAAAAGATCAACAAAGTAAAGTTAAGACTTAACTACTATTTTGAACCAATCTGAACTTAGGAAAGTCGTGTTCCTGCTTGAATTCTACAATCGCTGCACACGAACACACTAATTTACTGCATGAAACACTCGCATTGAACATTCAACTGCATTATGCACTAAAAAATATTCAACCGAGACAACGCGACCTTTATGCCCAGATTCCCGCTAAAGTTCGTAAAATATTATAGTTGCATCAGAAATTGTTGGTTGTCAATATCAAATGTCAAAATCAAAAATATTCTTTTAAATTGTATTTGGTATCTAAATGACGGGACGAACTTCAAATTTTTGACGTTTTATGTATCTAAAGTAAGGAGACCAGACATCTCGCTTTTAGCGGGACAGTCCTGATTTTTTTACTATTAATCCCGCGTCACGCGACGTTTTTCGAAAGTCCCGACTTTTAGAATTAAGTAAAATTTTAAATTTTTGAAAATCATTGTTTTGCGTAACATATTGCTTTTGCTACCCAGTTACATTGTATTTGTCTCTCAAATGATACACTTTGTATCCGTACTGCGTGCTAGCAAGATAATTAAACAAATAAATATTACAAATCTGTTTCTTACCATAGAAAAATAAAGTAAGTAATTTATTTAAATATTTCATAAATGCATAAATTTTCTTAAACTTAGCTTAAAATACTCGTAGTCTTCATATTTTATATTGATGACAAAACGTGTATCACCCACCTTAACCTCGAAAGAAATTTTAGAAAGTAATATACGAATAAAATTTTGCAAATATTTCAAGTCAATCAAACTAATTTATCAAATTCTTGTGAAGATTTTTACAATATTTTACAAAATTACTACAATCTACTCAACAAATTCACTTATATAAAAAAACATTTATAAACTGTACTTATGTTAAAACTAAAAAAAAATTACGATATTATTATTCCTTCAGAGTTGTCCCGCTTTGCCTATCTAAAAATCTGGTCACCTCAATGAAAAAGAGAAATTGTTGTTTTTCCCATATTCCAGGCACTTTTTCCATATTTTCTCACCTTATTAACCTTCCCTGGACTTCCACGAATAATTCAAGACCACATTTAGCCAAATCGGTCCAGCCGTTCTCGAGTTTTAGCGAGACTAACGAAACAGCAATTCATTTTTATTATATAGAAGATTGAAACGACCTCTTTTTCATATTATTTTTTTTTCAGTCCAAATTAAACGTTATAATAATCATTGATTGAGTAAGTATTGATGTAAATTATTTCTAGACATGTAAAAAATTTTGATACTATACAAGTATTATTTTGTATTTGACTGGCGTTACGTTTTAGTTACTTCAATTTAAATATAACAAGTTAATTTTAACGAGTTAACATGCTGACTCGTTACGCTGTTTGATGCAGATCGTAAACTTATATAAGAATTTTGACTATTATTTACTTACATATAGAACCCAGTCCTTTGGGCTGTGTGCGTTGGTGCCGCATACATAGAGCCGCGCGCCGTCCCCCATCGGCTGGATCACCCGGACGTGGTTTCGGCAATCGAAATGCTGCGAAAAGATTAAATATTAACAGAAACCAATTAACAGTTATATAAAACGGTAAGACTGTATTCATGATAATCAACAATGGAAGAGTTTAATTTAGTCTAGACGTCTTTATCCGATTGACAACATGGAGCAACATTAGGTGTCGTTTGATTTTCTTTAGCACTTACTATTGTTCTGAGATAGTAGTATTAGTATATATCGTATTAAGTATAGTGAATGTGAAAATATGTTGTTAATCGAAACAACAATGTTGTTAAGACTGTTAGCACTAGGGTTATTTCTACCACATGCAGTCCAAGAAACTCCGTGTGACAAGGCAAGCGGTTAGCCGAAACTCGTTCATTCGGTATATTGTATTAATAAATAACATTTTTGGGGAAAGTAACAAATTATTAATGAACACTTAAAACGTGAAATGAAATGAACAGGCAATGAAGAAATCCAGCGTGCAATCGCTCGTCCGCGTAAATTTTATTGGCATAATAGTAATTCGGTGAAGAGGAAGCGTATGTGTGCGTATCCACGGCCTGTGATTATGCAAATTTGCGTCCAGCATAAATATTGAACGGGACATTAATATTCCGTGCGACAGGAGTATGCGTTGTTCGTTTTAGTGAATAAAGCGTATCTGAAAATGAAAGGCCTCACTTTATTTCAGTTCATTAGTGTTGCATCTTTCACAAATATGTCTGGATTGCTTTTCGGCGGTGAGTTTACGCGCGTGTGAACCTTAATTGTGCAATTAAAAGTTCGATCGTTCGATGAAATGGTAATGACTTTGTGGACTGTCTCAGCTCTGCTGGGCTTTGTTCTCTCTTTTAGTTTTTACGATTTTGGTGCATTAATTAATTGTTCCACTTCAACATCACTGCTCCTCGGATATATGAGATTAAAATTGATTTAATGAGAAATGAGTAAAAATATTATAGTAAATGAAAATTCTTAGAATTGATCAAATTAATGGTAAATATTTAGGTTAATAAGAATTTATTCGGCCACCATATAAAGTTTTAAGCATTATTTCTAAGCGATACCCGCAACTTAATTTTATAAGTTTTACTAAAGTTTAGGTTCTAAGTCAATAATTAATAAAGCATCATAGAGATACAGAGCTTACTCTCGCAGACATTCGACTATTGCATATACATAAAACGAAATCTATAATCGAATGTCTTCAAAATTGTAGTTACTCTACAACACCATCTAGCGACGAGTTATAACAAAATGGAATACTTATATAACAGATACCAAAAACGTCTTTATAGACTATGTTACATTTTCTTTGATATTGTATATTAATTTTGAAATTAACTACCAACGAAACTTTACTTATTAATCATTCTAAGATCGTAGAAAATTATTGTAAAAGGTGTGTAAAATTTTTTTCTTTCTAGATTTATGAAGTTTGAAATACATTTTACAATAGACTTGAGTAAATATTTACTTTTCTTTGTCATTTGCTGGTTATGTTACCTGCGATTTACTCGCGCTTGCTTTAATAAGCTTCGTAGTTGTACAAATAGTTAAGTACATTTTGCTTAATTCTCCGTCTCCCAGAAGTTTTATTAAAAATAAAGTTACCTGCTGCCGGAGTTTGAGTAGCATAACTATAAAACCTCATACAATTCTATACAAAATGAGATGTTGAATGATCACTGTTGTGATCATAAACGAACGAATTTTTTTTTTTTAATGTTTACCATATTTGAAAAGACAAATAAAATCATATACATATTTTAATAGAATAGATGTTTTAAATATGTGTTGCCATTAGATTATGGATCAGTATTAGTGAAGCTGTAGTGGAGCATCAGAGTTGATTGTGATAGCGTTTTTATTTTATAATGTCAATGTTGTATATGAAATAAGAGGAAGTGAAACTGTAATATTTTTCAATTCCGTAGCAAAATATACAGTGTTTACAGATTGGCGCTCTTGGTTGCGGTCGGCCGGTAGATTGAAACTAATTTTCTCTACGTCACGACGAAAGCCGACCGGGCACAGAACTATTGTGCTGTTACTCTGTCAGATTTTCAAATGGACCAAATATACAAGGGGAAAGGAAATCGCTTTGTCGGGTATGTTGTTAAATCGAGAACGACTCTGTTGATTTGAATCAATCGTGATGTGTATCTTAGTTTTTATAACGTTTCCGGTTTTATAACATTTTCAATTAGATTCAATAATATTTCATACAATCAGGTTCATTACCGTTTTGTTAATAAGCAACGAGGAAAATACTGTTTACTAACCTATTAAAAGTTAATATTATTTCCTTAGCGAGGAAACCTACAAAGAAAAAAATGTTCATTGTTTCTTTATAAAAACTTACGCTACATTTTCTTTGATTCGGCCTCACATCGGCAACTTTCCGAGGGATTGTTCTAAAGTAATTATCGGATTAATATACTTGGAGCATTCAGCGATTGTACAGACGTGAACTGTTTTGCGCTCAGAAACAATCAGAATTAAGCAGAAGAACAATCAAGCTCACGTCTAAGTTTCTTTTAACGGCACTTAGCCAAGAGCGTTCGCATAACTTCACTCGGAACTAATGCTTTCGATTGGTCCATTTCGTTAATTATTCGCCACTTTACCTAAGTAGATTTACGGCAGGATTTTCTTTTCTTCACTTTTTTCACGGCGACATTTTTGCCTGATACTACGGACGTATTCCCGCTTAATAGTCCTTATTAAGTATTTAAGAGAACTAATTTACATTGTTTCATTTGTAGCATAATGTACGTGAAGTTAGTACACGTTGCTTTAAGTTAACTGTAATTACCACATTTACATTAATTTCTCAGGAAAATTTTACTTTCTAATTGTATTCGTGTGCTTAAGTATCCTATTTCATAGAAAAGGATCTATACCGCAAAGTATTCTTACCAACTCAGAAGTGCGATAAAAAGTGCCCGCTCATGTGGTAAAATTCGAGAACGAGTCGACCATTTTACTGGATCTTAAAATCTAAAGTTCTGTGATTTACCTCGCGGTTTTTTTCCCTTAATAGCGTCACAAAGAGCGGCGAGCTTAAAACAACAAGGCGAAAGCTGAGACCGTAGCGGCCCCTCGGAATTTCGCCGACGGCACTTTCCAGCCTTTTTCGTGTAACGACATCATGTTTAGAGAAAGGAAAACTCGCCGACAGTGAGAAACTTTGATTAGAGCTTTCACGAGTAGCCGTTCTTTCTACAATCGAGGTGGTAGAGTCGAACACATTTCTTTTTTATCGCTTTCTTTAATACTAATAATTTACTTTTTTCCGTAACGGAAGAGTTCGAGTGGGTAGCATGTGGTCTATTGCTTATCCTGCCACGCTACTGCAAAAGTTTGACCTTTTATTTGCTTCGCTAATATGTTTTCCGGATGTTCAGTTATTACGGTATACTTCTGAATGTGGTTGTATACAGTTCCTGCCTATTATATGGACCACCTTGTTGACTACCAAAAAGGTTTTACTACTTACTCAGAGAGTTTACGTACATTTCGCAAGAGACCATTTAAAGTTGGAAATTTTGTATCCTACGTATTATAGACAATGTAACTAGTACCACGAAAATATAATATGGTTACTGTTAATATCAACCACTGGTTTTAGTTCTTTTTTTATTTGATAAATGAGACAAGCTGGGCGTGTACCTGGTTGTAAGTGATACGCTCGCCCCTAACAATATGGCGTAAGTTAGGATGTTTTACACTGCCCTTACAAAATATATTAAGTCTCGTTACCTCAGTAATTTCACTACCTACAACGCCTTTAAAATCGAAACACATTAATAGTTCAGATAAATATTTAATTTATATGTTTTATAGAATTAATAACCGCGATATATGTGGTCGTTTAAATAATGTTGCTACAACAAAAAATATATTTCATAATAATCAATTTCCAGAAGAATTGTGAAACTATCAATAAAAAAATAGAAAAACCAATAAGCTGTACTGAAGAACAAAGGACAAAGGAACAACCGTTTTGTCAAAGAAAGAAATAGTATCCGCAATAAATAATAGGAAAGCACTCAAGGATGGGATCGGGAGCGCCGCAACTATTATCGAATTAGCCGAACGCGAAAAGCAACGCAATAATCGCCGTTTCGATCTCGCGAGATGGGAGTGTAACCGGGAAATAAAACAAATATTGCTTTTACGCCGGGATTGTAAATCAAAATTAACGGCCTTAATATAGCGAGTGGAGCTTAAAGCTTCCCGCTATGAAATATGCCCGCCGCCCGCCGCTCACTGTTAAAAATGGGATTAACCCTTGATGGAAATAGTGCTACTTGCATGCAATTCCGCGCGGGAGGTAAGTCTTGGACGCAGTAGGCGTGTTACGTTTGATTTATTGCCCTAGCACAATGTTTATGGTATATTAATGGTCCAATCGTACAAAATATTGACTTCTCCTCGTTAACGGTCATATTATACGTAATGTATAAGTAAGACACAATATTCTACTTCAGATTACTGTTTTACCAACAGATTTTTTTTAAGATCTCCAAATAACATTTGTGTATTATTTATAATATTTAAGATGACATTTTTGTGTTGTTTTTAAAGTTAGTAATATTAGCATATGTGTTATTGTAAATTGATAACTTACCTCCGATTTTCCTTTGGACACACATTGAGCAACGTTACTGGGTTCCAAGTTAATTGAGTCTCTCTGTAGGCAGAAAAGTACAGTTAAATTACAAAATGGAATGTCATTTGAATTTTATACTTTTGGTAAATGTAAGAAAATTTATCATAGTGAAAATTCTGTAATAACTTTGGAAGTTTTTGCATGAAGTTAAGATACTTGCCTTTAATTGCTTTCTCTAATCTTTCGTGGTGATTTCGTTTATTTGGTCTCAAAACTATTACTCATTCTTTAAGTTTTCATTAATTTTTTTAGTTCATACAAAAGTATGTATAGAATTTAAGCTGTATGATATACTTACATCGCAGTGTGATGCACTTATATTGTTCATGTTGAGGCGAAACAGTCGGTCCCTGAAATGAAACGGTACGGTAAATTATCAATCGTAAAACGGGTATCGGGGTAGGGTAATGAACTATAAAAAGATATGACAATTTACTCAGAACTCTAGTTTATGATGTAAGTGTGGGCGTGTAACAATGTCGCGTGGAAATTGTAATGAAATGATCGTTTTATTGCTCCAAATGTCACGGCTTTTTTGTTTGGTATAGCTGACGCGCTAGACATTATGTCGTATTTAATTCTGTGATGTTAACACTAATGAACTGGTAACAAGTACAAATATAGGAAGAAACCACTACAGTATCTGTTTCTGTCTGCACGTGTTAGTACGTGCAAACAAATTGTACCAATTTCAAAGGCTCTGTATCTAGTGAAATTACTAGGGTAACGAGACTTAACACTTCTTCATTCACATCTTGAGTTTTAGACGAATGCATTGTAAACATCATAACTAGTATTACGTTGTTTTAGATCGTCAGTTCGTTTACCATTAGTTATGTACCTTTCTCGCTTCGAAATAAATTTTATAATAGCTAAGATTCTTTTGAAGTATTATTAAACGACATCTCAATATTGTTATATTATGTTCGTACAGTTTTTTAATTTAAAAGAGGTTAAACAATACTCTTTTTCTATGAAAGTTTGTGATAGATATTTTCTAAGTGAAGAGTTATCATGTACTTACATGGCGCCAACATAAAGTGCATCGCGTTTGGAATCCATGAAGAAAGTTCTGTAGTAGAGAGGGCCGCAAGAAAATTCTCGAACATGGTCTGTAAAAAAATAATCTTTGATAAAACTAACCAATTTAAACTAATACATACTTTATAGTCTAGTAACAAAGAATTTTAATTAAAAAGGTCCAATAATAGACGTATTTAAAAGTCGTGGGAACGTTGTTGAAATTATCATCGCAAAAATTGTGAACGTTTTACAAATATATAATAAAACACTAGCGTCAAATAACAATTTCAATGAGCGATGTAACAGAAAATAAATGTGGGTGATTAGAAAAAATCAACCAATACCCAACATATTACTCTTAGTCGAAAGTTTTTAATGTTGTAAAGTTAAAAATTATTGTACTTAATGTATTTAATAATACCAGTATTGGTCGACAAGTCAATTCAGATTTAACGTTAGTCGATCATGAAATATTTTCACTAATAAATTGTAAGTATTGACATGGGATAAAGGAGATTTTTCGTAAACATGACATAGATCAAAGGCTTGTTGAATTAGGGTCGCATACTCTTAGATAGGGTTAAGCCTTGCGAACAAAGATTTGAGAATAGATATCAAAGAGTTTTCTATGGACGTACCAAGAGCTTAATATCCGTGCACTGTGAGTACGGCGTTCGGGTAATACTGGCTTATGTTTCTTAATATTTGTATGATTTTCTTTACTTTAAGGTTTTTATTATTATACATAGATATACAAAATTTTAAAATCTTTTTCAAGTTTATAATGGTAATCATTCAACAATAGAAAATGTAACAAAAATGAATCATCAAAAACGGATTATTCTAAATAGTTATGAGTAATGACCACGCATAACTTTTTATATAGGTTAAAAAAGAAATAAAACTACAACTGCTACCGTGGCGCAGTGGCTAATCACTTGCATAGCAACACGAAGGTCTGAAGTTCGACTCCGAGGCCACATGTTGTGGAGTTTGATTAGTTTTAACGTTTCTTCGAACCCGCGTGTATAGCTTCTACCCTATTATTGTAAATCTGCCGCCATGACAGCACTACTATAGTTGTTAACATATGAGAGCTATAGTATTTACAGTATAATGCTTCACTGTAGCTTTCTTATGACGCGTAATATCGAATTAAGATATTAAAAATCTTCTCCATGCTTCTTAATAACAAAAAAATAAGAGATTTGCGGTTGTCACGAGAAGTATTTGTTAGTTCACTTAAGCGTCTTTGTTTTACGTTACGCTTACCCTAAAGTATTATATTACAATGAACAAATAAAGCGTATTTTTTAATTTCACCATCGCGTGTCCGATTTAACGTTTCGGGTGTCTACAGAACGGGAAGGGAAACATTCAGGATTAAGTCACGCACGAAAACGATGGGTAGGTTTTATACAAGCTAATATCAGGAATCGATGTTGCTTAAATAACTAAATTATATTCAAATTGTATGAGAAACTTTCGTGTACACGCTTGATTTACTAGTTTAGTGTGTACTGCGAAAAAATGAATCTCCATTTGTTTGTTACAGTCAATTTTCAATAATATTAACGCGTTAAAAATGTTAAAGAAACCAATGAATAAAAGGCAGCTCCTATTTTGGCCAAACAGTAATATGCAAACTTTATTGTGTTCCAGTTTAAAGGGCGTTGTGAGCTAGAGTAATTACTGGGGTAACGAGACTTAATACCTCATGTCTCAAGGCGAGGAGCACAATGTGGTACAATGTATACCATTTTAACAAGCGCCGCGTTATGGTCAAACGTATCACTTCCCATCACGTGAACGTCTCGCTCGTCTCGTCGTCTCATCGAATTATAAAAATATACAGACAACTAAAGAATGTTACAGGTCAAATAACTTAACCACTTATCTACAATATAAAATGTTTAAGTCAGTTTTTCTATTCAGCTTATTTGATTAACAGAAACGAGAAAGATTTATACGAAATTCACTTTGCTGCGTTTGACGTCGCTCCTGTAGCTCAGTGAATAGGGACGTACGCGATCTTTGTGTGTGTTGCATAAAGTTCAGGAACGCAAACGTCTTGCATGACGTAGCGCGGCTCGGAGCTGGTGCGAAAGACTTCTCAATGTGAACTCTATTTGCATGGCGTCGCACGTCTATATAGAATGAATTTTTCACGAAGTCAGACGTCACTGTCTGTTACTTCATGCAAGGCTCGCTGCGAACTACGGAAACTGGAGTACTTTTCCAACGAATTAAAACTTTTATCCGTAAGGGGTGGTGTTATTGTTGCCTTCTAACTTCATAAACAATGCAAACTTTTGGAATCTTCCTCTAGAAATTTTTAGATTTTTTGAGAATATTATAACAATGCCTCATACGGGCTTTGTGTAGAGACGAACATAAATTTCTTTTATTTCGAAACTTAAATTCGAAACGCCTTTTCCAAAAAGTGTTAAAATAATAGAATAAACTTACATATAGCTAAAATCGAGTTTTTTGTTTAGAAATTTTTTAGGATTCATTGTTTGGAAATTTGTACAAACAATACGATTTAATTTCATGATAAACAATGTAATATTTTCTAAGAAAATTTTTTTTTGCGTAGACTTTTAGAGTAAGTATTATTGTGAACTGTAATATTTTAAAGCTATGATATTATTTATAAGTTGTTATGCATTTTTGACTAAATTTAAATTGTAATTAAAATTAATAATGCGATACTACCGTCTTCGAGATTAATTCAGATTTATTTGTATTCATAAATAACTCTCAATCAAAACTATTCTCCTCAAAACTTTTTATATTAATACAATAATATTCCAATGAACTTTTATGCGAAAAACCTTATAATTTTAGACAGACTTTATTTAAACAAAAACATTTCTTTTTAAGCGTATTCAAACAAAGAAAATCCCTTTTAGGTTTCAATATTCAAATACTTGTTAAAAGGTGACTCGCTAAACTTTCGATTTACATTCACAAATATCTTGATATTTTGTAAACGTTTTTTTTTATTCATCGTACATATTTAGATTAATTTATGATTTTTAAATTACTATTAATGCCCAAAACTAATGAATATAAGATCCTAATGAAAAAATAATTCATGAAATCAAATTATCAGATTTGTTATCATGAGTTAGTTGGTATAGCCATCAAATTTTTTTTAAATAGTTAACTCCGACTAATAAATTTATTTTTAGGAAATGTGAATTAAATAATATTACGATTACTATATCATACATAGTTCCTAAACATAAAACATATTAAAAATGTGCCACCAGAAAGTAAATAACATGTAATCTTAATAGAACAATAACGTAACATATTTATGATTTACGAATTGTACGTATATGTGATTTCAGCGTTATTGTAGTAACAAAAAAATGTTAAGAAAATTTCTCGCTTAATATCAAGAGCAATAAACGTTATTATTTTGCTGTATAACGTCTGTGGAAAATTACTAGAACATTTTCACAAGATGAAATATTCCCGGCTAAGATGTCTACATATTTAAGGACCTCTGCGGTAGCTACGTAGTATTTCTATTGTGACGTCTTCTCTAATCAAATATTCAGTGACGATGCATTTTTCATGATTCAATCTTGTTTTGTTATTAATAAATGTAATACTGAAACAAGAGTAAGGTTAATACGTACTCTTATATTCGCTTACTTTACTTAATTGCAGTCAACACAGCAGAAAAGGCTAAATATATAGAAATAATTTATAGCTTTATTTATACATTAAGAAGTTTTAATGTAATATTAGTAATATTAAAAATGCTTGGAGTGAAGAGGTAAGGACGGCACTAAGTTTGAACTGGTTTGAGATTTTCTCAAACATAGCAAGGAAACCGTCATATTCTGAAGAACGTCAGATTTCTTGGACATAGAGATATCCGCTAACCGGCACTTGGAAAAGGTCGTAGGTACTCTTGGCTTTCTTCTTGTAAGAAAAGGTCGCTACTTCCATCAGTAAAACATAACAATAAAAAAATATTTTTAATCTATAATACAATCATGTTAAAATAAATCCAGTCCCAATTAATAGATGTATTACGCCAATAAGAGATTAAAGTAACTTAGCCTTGTAAGCTTTAATCTTGGATCAGGCACTGGTAATACTGTTTTACATAAGTGGCAAATTTACTCCATATTTTCACACAAAACAAAATCCTAGGCAGAGAAAACACTGCCTAGGATTATGTTTGAGGTTGCAGGTAAAGCTATAATTAGTGAGGGTCGGGGTATATCAAGATTCCAGTGAGTCTAGCCCGACACGCGATCCATTTTACGTACTAACACGACAACGCCGTAGTGGATCTGATAATAAAGGCCTATTGTTTTAATTTGTTTACTTTTTTCACTCTGTAATCAGCTTAATTAATGCCTTGTACGTAGATTATATTATTAAGATATCTTTGTCGTGTACCGAATCTACTGCTTAATGTACGATTTCATTTAACTTTACTTTTATCGACAGAACCATGTTAGTTCAGTTCGCTTGTTAACTAGATTTACTGCGATCGTACGCACTTATGTAAATATGCCCTAATTTTTAAGTTTCTTTTTTTTTGCGTTAAATACGTAATGAAATAGTGACCCTTTCGGTTTGTGAATTTATGTATGGCAAACTGGACTTGATTGGGGTAATTGTTTTATCGCATGAGCACGGTCACATTGGTCAGGTGGGGACGGTTGATGGGGTAAGTGGGAGGGCATCGGAGAGCCGCACAGCTGGAGCTATGAGGAAGAAAGTTATAATAAGCCCGGCAGCGTTTAAAAGATGTTATCACGCGAAATTATTTTGGTCAAGGGTAGTTTTAACAAACAACTTATGTTGTACGAATGTTATTTTAATTTGTCAGGTAATCCATCGATAAATATTTGTTTCTTTTTTCTCCTATTATTTACTTAATTGGCTAAGTAATTAATAAAACGTACCATATTATCGCGATTAATTTTCTCCAAAAATAAAAGTAGAACACGCTACTTGGAACAACAATCGTATATAAAAAATTCAATAAACGGTAATGGTTCTTATGTACCCCTTCTTAAAATACAAACTTTACGATACGGTCAGCTTACTCAGACTATGCTTAGATGAGACTAAGTAATACCAATTTTAAAATTTACGCAACTGTTTTCTTTTAACAAATTACGAATCGTGAAAATTTTATATAAATATCAGTAGCTGTAATATTCGCGAAAAATGTAAAAAATCTATTGACTTTGAAATTAACTTTCAATTTAATTTCATAGTCTATTATGAAATAAATTTGTGGATTAAGAAAATGTCTAACTCTTTCTCTATTTTGTATTCGCCTTCAGACACAGGTCTATTCTCCGTTTCGCCTCGCCTGTCGATCCCTTGCCATCAGCATCCCTTCTTAAGGAGCTGCAGGAAAATTTGTATACGAAAAAGAAATGCCCGGCTATGAAAGATATGAATATGTATATATAAATCAATAACAGACAGAGCGGATATCCTATTCATACATCAAGCGCGTAAACCGTGACAATAAGTAATACGACGTTCGCTGAAAGCGTTTCTTATACAAATTGCTCAGCATCGTTACGTGTGATGGATTACAAGGCGATTACGGGCCGTCAGGAAATCCGCGCATTTTTCATTTGGCAATTGCTACGGTGAGCCCGATATCAAAATATCGTTCTACACGGGCACCGATTAGATTAACGGCACACAATTGGCTTACATGGAAACTTTGCCCCATTAGCTTTCTGTAATACCTATTTCGTGGATTGGATTAATTCGGAACACGCCCCGCGGGTGTTCGCCTTTCGTGCCGGCGTGTCTCCGCAATAACAAAGTCTAAATTAAATATTAGTTGGAATACCACAAATACACGAGCCGCACTGTACTCTGTACCTTATTAAAAATTAATTGGAACAGTTTAAATGTTTATAGTTTTCTGTTGTTATACAGTATTTATTGTTTTTATTTGAAATGTGAAAGATCTGTAGACGTTTCCCTATCCTATCATATACACCAGCCAAAAAAAATTCTTACTGGAATAAGGAGTTCATTTGCACGTAATTTGTATGTATGTTGTACTGTAAACTTTATTTTTGTTTGCGTGTGTTCTAGATTTTAAGATCAGTTATTTTTAAGACTCACCTCGATTTGCTGTGCTAGAGAAGTAGTAGTAGTATTTTAAGTACATAAAATTATTAAAAATACGAAAGGAACAGATATATTTTTTATTGTAGAAAGCACAATTGTAACAAAGTGAGGCGGAATGATTGCATTTCTCGGTCTAAATGAGATATCAAAGCAAGTAGCTCAGCTACGCCGTCTCTAAGAAGCCTCAAGAAAATTAGCCCGGTTATGATATGAGATTTCAGTCACGACCCCGCTGAATACACCTTCGCTCAGGCGACGGAGACTCGGGTGAGTTAAGCGACTTAATAGCAACACGTGTACGGATAATGTAAGGAGCAACATCCTCGAATGTTTCCACATCTATAAAGCTTTGATTTTGCTTGTAAGATGATTTATGGTTACGTACATGCCCCAGTAGTAAGGCTTTATTGTAATGTGATACTTTTGGTTTGTGTTACGGGGTCTACATAAATGTTTTGAATAATTGCTTTACATATATTATAAATTACTATCTTTTTTCTGTAATGATTACAACATAAACAGCTAATACATTATAGAGACGTAAAAATTATAATTAGAAATAAAATCTGTCATGTTAGTTCATTAAGGAGTCAGAGCGCCACCCCATTTCACAAGCGAGGGATCGGGGCCGATGGAACTAAGGAACGATTAAAACTGTGTCATAAAACGAGATCATGTAATCTCATGCCGTAATAAAGTATTAAGGCACTCGCAATGCCTCCGTCACTCTAAATATACTTATATGACCGACATGACAATGTTTCGAGTTATCTGTTGTATCTCTTGTAGCACATATATGAATAAAATTAATATTAGTTCTCATCGGGTTTCAGCTTTGAACTGGTTGAATTATTGCCATCATTATATTAAATAGGCCCGAACACCTTCGCCAGGAATGTGAGTCAATTAATTAAACCGCGGGACAAGTGCCAGGGAGTCGCATTTATTTAACACGACGCCTGTGTCACCAAACGTCTCCACGGCGGGACTGACAGATTACCTGAATTCCTCCCTTTAATGCTTATTAAGTTCAGTTTATAAATTCAGTACACGTTTCCGTGATATGCATGTCATAACACGTCTCCGTACGAACTTTGCGTTACGGCTACAACGATTTACGTTTCATGCTTATGCTATATTATGAGTTGAAAATACCGAAAACATTCCACGCGGCAAATATAAGAACAAATATGCTTTGTTAATTATTGCAGGTCATTACTATTATTGGTGTTAGGAGTAAACGTGGTACTATTTTTTTACACCACATGTATATGCACCTATCTCATTACATCTCTGCACTCAATGTAGATAATGCCAATGGCGTTAGGACCACCTTTACACAATGAATATATAAATAAATAAACTATTTTTTTTGTTATTTCCACTAATATTAGTGTACAATACCTTACTATTTTATTCCAAAAGTCTTTCATTCTATATGTTTATCTATAATACGCCGTTCGCATTATATTATCAATTACATCTCTGATTAATACTACATTATATGTAGTTTGTTAGTTATAGTTTTAATAGTCTGCAACCAACTTCCGCTTATTGAATAAGTGTGGTCTCACCTTTTGTACGATTACTTTATACTTATCAGGTAATTCGTTGATATATGATTAATTTATAATAATATAGTACATGTATACTTGTACAGAGTATTTTCTATGTATTACATTATTAGAAAGTACATTGATAAGCTGGTCTTTGTTATCTATAAAATGTTTAAGATCTTACGAGAAAGTTTACTTTACTTTTATTTGTTTGTATTTAGACATGAAATCCAGTTCTATTATCCACTTCATTGTCTTTAAAAGTTATATTACGGTTTCGAGTCAAGCGTTAAATCCTTCGATCCAATTTTAGTGCTACAAACGGAGGGGTATAAAACCTTAATGTTTATTTTATGGTTATATAATAAAAAGTTCGATTTTCTTTCCCCAAGAAATATCTGTCTCTAGTCAATGTAATCCTTTTACCATTCATCTCTGTAAACATAGAAAGGCTTTTCCCGGTGGCGCGAACTAATTCCGAATGCACCTCCAATCGTAAAATATGTCGTAAAGAAACGGGACTCCCCTCGAAATGCACGGGAATCAGGAACAAATACTTGATTTCTTATTGGTTTCCACCCAGACTAAGATTGAAAATTCGCCATAAAGACATTGGGAGACGCCTGGTCGGATTAAAGGGGAAACTAATAAAGAAAACTTTCACGACACCGTATTTTTACCAAATGCTCTCTTGAAACTTTAAACCTTTATTAGGTTGCCATGGTATTAGTTCAGAAAGCGGACTGCGGTGTGAGAATCGTTTTGTTGGAAAGGTTTTCTTTAAAAGGTTTTTCTTTTTGTTCCCATCTTTTTACTCTTTGGTTATAAATGGTATTTCTAACGTAGAACAAAAAACATTTTCTCTACTTATTACAATGAAATAATCCGCAATTAATATGCGTTTTTATTTTGATTTGAAATCCATCAGGATTTTAGCCTGATTAGGGGCAAACATGTTCGGATTAACTTCTGATGTGTACTGATGAAATATTCAAATTGCTACAGATAGTTGATTGAAAAGCAATTACGTTAAAAATACCTATACGAAATCGAGGAAGTAATGTTATTTTTGCTTGAAATCAAATACTTTAGAAAGCTACGAGTTATTTGATTAGAAAAAACGATCCGATATCATATTAATAGACAGATTATTCCATAAATTTTAAAAAGTTGCCATTACACTGTAAGGAACTAATTAAATAAATTCACCAAATAAAATATACCAAACCAAAAGGTATGAAAAACATTAACAAATAATCTATTTATCATGACGATTTGTTTGTACTTGTGAAACTAATATTGGTTATTTTTTCAAATCAATGAAAACGTAAGAGGAAAATTGTGACGCTTTTCAAGGTGTTACATCAGGTAGAGTGCGATTTGGCCAGCATAATTGAAGTTTGCTTGACAATTTATGTTATTTGAAATGCGTAAATAACTATAACTCAAGTATGTTAAATTCATTTGAATGCACTGAAATGATCACTGAAGAGGATGTTCTTCGGCGAGTGAAAGCGAATCGGGCGCTTTTCCTTACCATGAAAAAGCGGAAGACAGTATATCCAAGACATATAGCCCGAAATGCCTTATAACGTCTTCCGCAAATAGAATATAAAAGAGTGGACCTACATCAAAAGCGCTGCGCAACTGATCCAAGTAGCGCGCGACAGGAAAAGATTCTCAGAACTGGTGTCTAATCTACACTATTTAGAGGAGCATCTAAAAAAGAAGAATAATATCACTAGTTTCTTAATTTTACTTTATGTATCATTATATTACAAATAAAACCGAATGTAAGAAGGAATATAACGGACGTATATTAATCGTTCTATAAAAATATGTCATGGCACGATCCCGAAAGAAAGATGCTTGCTAACGTGAATTTTGTTTACACAAAACCATCTTGGTAAGAAACACAATATCTTTGAATATTAGACGCGTTTGGGATCCTTATTCAGGCAACATGTCGCGGCGTCTCATTAAGATTACTTTTGTCAAATTTACCAACCTCTCTTACACAGGAAATATATTGTTAATTGGTTAAATATATAATACGAAACATTACCATACAACATATTTCTAAACTAAGACAGATAAACGATTGTTTTAGGTTTAACCACAACTCCTTCCCATTTTAATAAATCAGTTTAATATTTTACTCATAAGAGATTTTTGGTTGTGTTTTCAATGTGATTACTTTTAAAATTAATACAGTAGACAGAACCGTGAGGGTAGTAAATTTTGTCACTGCGCTTGTATAATTTCACACACGCCTCAACTCGTCGTTCGACGAAATATTAAGGTGTATAAAATTTTATTACGGCCGTTACCCTCTTGCCCTGTTCAAAGTCTATAAACATTTTCTGTCTCGCGTTTTTCCTCCCCTTTAATCGTGGAGACGTATCGCGACTTTCGCTTTGCCTTATTTCCCTATAATGCCGCATTGTGTGTCATAATAACGAATCGTATTATAACCTAATGTACAGTAACGGTAACGGTTCACTTTCCAAATCCAACGGGAATTAGGATTTACTTCGCTAATGGACTCTTGTTTATATATGATATATTAAACTTATAATTCCTTTTTGCGATAAAGCTACGAATCAAAGCGATATTTTGATTGTAAGTAATAATCGTAAGTAGGTTCTACACCCTAGCCTATACAGTAATTTTTAAATATTACTATTGTCCCTTATGAAAGTTAAAAATAAGGTTGTAGTTAGTAAAACTATTCGGCTAACGAGATTTAACCAAGTCTAGTTTAAAGGCTACGAACACATTGTGATACAGTGTATTTTCCTAATAGCGTTGTTATGAGCCTCTTGACGACTAAAAAAAATCTTCAAAGTGATGAACCAATACAGTAGTTAAACTACAAAATTTAATTTACTGCCAGTCAGTAATAAAAGGGAATTATAATTGCGAGCTGAAGAAAAAAAATTAAACGATTTTGTATTATACATTCAAATGAGATATTTATTTTGATTGCACTCGACGCGAACGCGGCTGGCAAAATCCGATGAGAGCGGGTACATATTTACATTAAAAGCATTTTGTAACTGTTTAACTCGGCACTTTTTCAACTTGATTACATTACGTCGATGTAATATTACAATTTAAAGTGGAAATAATTAAAAAATAAGCTATAACGCTTTTTAATTGGAATGACAAAGAATACTGCAATTTTTTATCTCTAATTGTATAACATTTGATCTCAATTTCATATGATATTTATTAAGTGACAAGGAAGCTATAGATTGTAAAGCATGCCCTATAATAACAGCTGAATAGCAAAGCTATAATAGCAGCAGATTTATATTATGAGAGTGATATACAACAAACAAAATTTGCAAAAAAAAACCTATGATTCTATTACGACCATGGAAAAAAATAAGATAAAATGGTTTTGTATTATCCTCTCTAATAAATATTTGTACGTGAAGGCGCTACTTGCGTTACTAACTTTATCGCCTAATAACTTTTAATGTCCCCCGATCTCTCACAATCTGGTGGGTCGTAGAAATTCGGAAACTTTATCTTACGTTCGCGTGCTATTCATTCGAGTGAACTGCGAATGGTTCCATTCGGATCCATTGAATCGTTATGAAATGATTAAGCCAAAGACTAAGATTATAGATTAGTACCCGATTGATTTGAAAAGCGAGTTTTATATAGATATTCAAAAGTTGTCTTTCAATAAAATTATTACTACAAACTTTGTCCGTGATAGCTATGAAATCTGTCATGTCAGTCCTCCGAAATCTGTCATGTCAGTCCTCCTTGATCACGATGCATTACAATTTTTATAATTTTTTTTATACTACTATGCGACGAGACGAGCAAGACGTTCACCTGATGGTAAGTGATACGCTTGCCCATGACAACGTGGTGCTAGTTAAGATGGTACACACTGCACCACAGTCCGCTCGTCGCCTTGACACATAAGGTGTTACGTCTCGTTACCCCAGTAATTACACTAGCTACAGCGCCCTTCAAACCGGAATACAGTAATGTTTGCACACTACTATTTGGCGGTTGAAATAGGAGCTGCGGTGGTACCCATCCAGACGGTCTCCGGCTACAGAGACCTACCACCAGTAAAATGTTCTATTACGAAAATCCTCCTGCGTCTTATAGTAAATGAATGAAGGCCGATAATGATGATGATGAATATTGAAATCGAATTTATGTTGTCTCGAATCGAATGGAAACTATTGAGCAGTGAGAGAGTATTGATAGCAATCGAGTAAGGTAATCGGGTGCGGGTTGCCCATGGCACGCGCGACTCACCCCTTATCTCAGCACCCTTCCCAGCGTCACGGCAGCACTGATAGCGTCGTCGGCTGTAGATATTTCCGATATTGGAACCTGTTTATCTTGCAGCGGTTGAGGCATCACCGCTCTGTTGTTATTGTACACCTTCCTTATTGCCGGTCGGAATGTCGGGACCGGATGCGTTCTTCGTTATGAGTTTCGCTCGCCTGTTATTGTCTAACCAGGAGTGACTACTTTACAACCTACACGTGACTTGATTTGTTTGTCTATACGTAATTTGTATGAATGGGAAATATTGTAAAAAAAAAACATATTTTGAATTAAAAAAATAATAATTTTGCTGAGTTGTAATTTAGTCTTAATGGTCTTATTAAATTTTTTTAGCCGTTGTAATTGTATGAGTGGACTTTTTTCTTTATATAAATAAAATTACTGTACACGAGACGTCGTGTCCTCGCGTTCACAAAATAATTTCCATAAAATGTTAAGCAAACGCAGTGAATTGAGTAAACTTCAATCACGCGATCCCGTCTTCCAATCGAGTAACGCCTGTTTCGATTTTGTACTTCTCAATAAAAGTACTACGGAAAGATATTATTACACCGAGCTTTATTTATAAATTACTTGAGTGAATTGAAAAATCGTCTTTATAACCTCGGGCGCAACGTTATTATTCGCTTAAGATTAATATTTTGTCTTATATCCATTCAACTGAATAAAGAAAATCAGCTATCAATGTTTCCATGTAGGTGACCCTTTCAGAAGTTTATTGAAAAATAAATATTTTAATGTCAACAGATCGCCTCCGCGAGGGTCTCAGGTAAATCTTTGCACCTTACCTTCTCGTAGATAGTGACATGGGTGGTTAGAAAGAAATATTTGGGGGCATCCTCTGTGCGGAATCCTATTGCAATTTATGCTCATTGATTCGGAAAAAGTATATGGGGAATCTAAGGTCGGCGTCGTTTCTTTTATTGTCGGGGAATCAATAAGAGCCGTGACGTAGCATTCAGGTTAGAAGACCTTTTGATATCACTTTTGTATTATACATCATTGTAGCTACACGAATGTTAAATCGTTTAGTAGGTGTTCAAGGTTATTCGATAAATCAAAATATTTACTGTCGTCCCTGGATTTCAATTCAATCAGGCTGTTGTATAAGCAACGAACCATTATTTTGAATATGTTAGCGACTCACCAACCCGTCCGCTGGTTCGCAATAAGTCACAGAGGCCTCGAGGGAGCACCGGACTGCCACTCCTACTGTTTCATAATTGGAAATTGAAATTTGTTTAGGACTGTGTCGGACTCCTAATTCGATTACGGCGACGCCTCGCGCGCAATCGGCAAGTAATAACAATAAATATAACCACTAGAGGTGAATCACGCCGTTTAATCTTGAAACTGTGGCTTTGTCGATGGTAATAATTACATATAAATATATACACATACTGCTCATATGAGCAATATTAAATCGGGCCCACTACACGTTTCATGTTAATCGACAATGTGGGTCGGCTTTATCGTCCAAATATCACTTAGCTTATCATATAGGTTTTACGGTGGCTGTAAGTCGGGATAGCTCGACCGGTACCTGGCAAGTTACTCTATATTTGTGATAATCTAAAATATTATCACTGCTGTAAACACTAATTATTAAATCTGATAATTTTAAATTACATAATTTTTATCATTATTAATGTTGTCTGTTCGCAACTGGTAGTAAAAATATATTAACTATTTTGCTATAAATTTGTGGTATAGAAAAGCTACCGCAACGTAACAGGATTTTTAATTTTTTGTACTTTCTAAAATTGGTTAAGATGTTCATCACTATTACAATAATTAATGGAATGAATTACTGACCTTTATTTTTAACCTTGTTATAAAAACAGATATTTGAAGACAAATATCATATAATACATGTATCATACTATAATCTGCCGAACAAGTATAACAGATATTCTAACATAATTTTGGTTACAGAATAGTTTGATGGCATGTCTTATACTGGTGATAATATTAAATTAAGGCGCGTGACGGGAATATATCACTGAATTAGGAATAATATTGCTTCAATAAAGACAATATTATTAGAGGCAGTCGTGAGCGACGCGCGCAATGATAGAAACAAAAGTGCGCGCACACGTGAACACCCTATATTGGCAATATCCAAGAAATTTCGCCGATACAATGGAGAGAGACACGTTCTGTTATTAGCTGGGGGGAGGGGGGTTCCTTAGTTCCTTTGCCCCCTCGCTATCACTCACCTATCCGTATCACTGGCGCCCCCGCGCGGCTCCCCCATACGACTAATCACAGAGGATGTGGCATAGACGCGCTATGCATATTTATTATTCCTCCTTCCAATTCTCACCGTTCGATCTGAGCGGGACGTGGATGTTTTTCATTTGCTTTAGTTATTTATTTAGTGGGAACCCCAGATACCGTAAGGGCTTAATGTTTGATGAGCACAGTTTCGGTACGCCTTAATTTCTATACAAAGCGTAATTCTTCACTGTTAAAACCAATTTGGCACAATACTCAATTGGTAAACGTGTAAAAATTAAACTAAACAGTATAGACAAACGGTAACAACAGTGAATGATGCTTTTGGTTTAATTTAGGATTGCAAAAACAAATAATCAGGATGTGTGTATTATGAAAATGCAGTGAATACCCGATAATAAATAATGTGCCCGGAATCGACAAATTTACAAGGTAGCAAGCGAATATGAGCGATATTGCGACCACAGCAAACAATTTGCGTCCGAGGGAGCAGCGGCGGAGAGGCGCTTTATAAAACACGGCTATACGCACCTCCCATTCCGCAGTAATTAAAACTTCTCTAGCGAAAAGAAAATCCAATAAAAATTAATTACTTTCTCATTCGTTAACAAACCGTCACATGTGAAAGGTAGAATAGAATTTATGCGCAAAAAGCGTAAATAAATATTTTTCATTCCGTGCGAATTAAATTCCTGACGAATGCTAATGTTGTTTAACCAGTGAATTCTTGTGCAGTTTAAGGGGTGGTTTGGTTAATTAAATATGCCCCGGGTTCATTTTCACAAAATTATTTGATCTCCACCCGAGAGAAGCCCAATTCGACGCAATTCATTCGCTAAGAATTCCTGCTTAATTTCGTTTTATTTGCGGGAGTACATAACTTTTGTTTTTAATTTCATAACTGGTTATAAAAGGAATGTCTTAATCAAAACCGAATAAAACCGTCTAACAGTTTATTTTGTATACTATTGTGTTATTAACTCAACAAGAAAAACAGAATAGACAAAGGAAGTAACATCTACCTATTACATTTAATACGTTCTACATGTAAGAAAAATATCAAATATTAAACTTTATTAATTTGAAAATACCAAAACTACATACGTGAAGTAAAAAAAACATATTATTCAGAGATTTAGGTTGACGGTGAATTTAAAACTAAAAATCAACAGTATTTCCATCAATAAACATTTAAGATATTTTTTCGTTTCATCATTCGTGTGTATTTAGTAATCAATAATTAAGTTTGTTAGTTAGCTAGCAGTCAAAAATTTACCTGCGGAATGTTCGTGTAGGGGCTAAGTTATTGCTTGTTTATAATTAAAGGTCGGTAGGTACTAGAGAAGCTGGAGAGATTTATAATCATCGAGTGCATACGACAGCCTGCATAATTTAATAATTTCCACACTCCCTTGATTAAAATTTTGCTATAACGCATTAGCGCAATAAGATGCCGTAGGGCGCGGGCAAGGAAATTAAACGGTCCATAATAATTTTGTTACGCCTGCACCATGATTAAAATCTTACAATTAATTAGGAAAACTTCGAGAAAGGGGCGACTACTCGTTTACAATATTGGTGAGTTAATATTTGCATAGTTTTTTAAAGTATAAAATACTTTAGTTATTAAACCCAATGTGCAAAGAAAGTTCTAAATCAATGCTCAGCTTCATTCTTCTTTTTTAAATTTTGAACTAGTTTGGCGGTTTCATTAAACGACAATAATTTACGAAAGCAGCCATCCTTGGATACTAAATATGATATATAGAACTGTAACTTCGGGTTACTACCTCCACATAAAAGCTGAGATACGCGCTTAAGTCTAATTCGTAAAGTTAGGAGCGGAATCGAACGAGCATCGCAGACTCGTTCTTCTCGGTCCGCCCTTTCCGCTGGTAATGGCTAAAACCTTCATTCGGAGGTGGAAAACTTTGCCGTCGATAATTACTGGAGTGTGAACGGGGTGCCAATTTCGTGAGCCACTATAACCACTTTCTCTATATAGCTCAATTTAGCAATTACCAATGGCTGGCTCTCAGTTCCCTACGATTCCCAGCTCGAATGTCAGAAATCGATATGGTATATACCTGTATGGGATAATACAATAGATTGAAAATTTATATTTATGTATAGTTAATATTGTTACTACAATTTCATATGATTATCACCTCGACACAACTCTATATTTAAATCGAGTAAGTGTTCTAAATTTTCCTACTTCAATGTTTTTGCTTACAGCTTAGTCGCTTGAAAGGTTTTTTGTTTGAAAGGCAAAGAAGATTGAAAAAATCCGTGTCTCCCTATATTATAAGAACGTTTCTGTTTTCATCGCGTTTTTTTTAAGTAGCTTAACATAGTCAGTCTGCAAAATGAAATTACAAGAGCAGTCAATATTTTTTTTTAAAACAACGTCGATGCTCGAGTCATTTTAATAATCAACCGAAGCTAAAACCGTTTCGTTGTTTAAAGTTTACGGAAATTGTTTAATTACTAAATTGAACATTGAAAGCTAACGTTACTCTTAATAAGTTACTCCTCAGATTACTGCTACTAACAATTGATTTTGAATATAAAGTTCGTTACGTCGGATATTGTCTCGTTTTTTTATGTATATCAATCGCAACGATAAAAAGAAGAGCAAATTCGTCTACTCAGAGCGAGAATTTTAGTAGCTTGATCTCCAAAAATCTCGTTAATTGAAAAACATCCATTAAACTTCTTCTTCTTCTTCTTCTAACTCTAAAAATGTGTATTATGATTGACGCATGTGTTGTAAATATATTTTTAATACGTGAATCGCTGCGATAGTTTATGGAATCGCTGGTCTTCAACAACTGGACCGACTTTGATTTGGATGTTTTAATTTAAATGTGATCTAATCGAGAGTATTCTTAGCAATTATTTAGAAAAAAAAATAATAAATAGTAAATAGAAATAGAGTTCCACCGGTTGAAGTTTAGAGGGGAGTGAGAGAAAGTATAGTCTCCGTGTGCGATCCGGGCACCTTGTGAATTATAAATGCGCCGGCCCCGAGATACTCCGTCAGTCGTGTGATTTTGAGACAATCTGATTTTGTGTTCTCCCCCGTTTTGGCCGCTGAATGTTTTATAACATTGCTTCTCTAAATCAGAGTCTAACGTTTCCGTGGTTGTCTTATTATTAACTCATTGTTTACTAACCGACACAATGTCTTCAGATCTTCCAATAAACGAAGCCTCACGATCGTTTTGCTAAACCCACTATTGATTATTGAAACTGTTAAAGTTAAAATAAGTTTTTATAGCATAAACGATTAATTTTTGTATTCCTTTGGGAAGGAGATGGATTAGAATATTGCCATCACTGCTCTTTTTTGGCGTGTCGCGAAATCCGAAAAAGGTTGAAATGCTTAAAAAAACAGCAGATTTTCCTCTTAATTAAAAAATCTTACCGGCGAGTATGTTAAGAACATTAAACATCGGGGAACAACAAACATTCATCATCAAACATTTGGGGAGCCTTAAGTTAAGAAGTAAGTTGATACGATCATAGGAATATTTATAATTTTTAAGAAATACCCAAGATTTAACGGTTAATGATAAAACACTTTTCAATTTAATAATGGTAAGTATACATAAGGAAGTTTTATGATTAACTAATTTTATAAAGGATTAAAGGGAGATTTAATAATGATACCTAACAAAATGTATACTAACATTTCCCAGGAGCCGCGTACATTTATTGGTACGGAGCGAGCGGATAAAACAATAAAGAACGGTTAACTGCGTTTTAATGTGAACAAGAACATGGGTGGACAATGGCCCGCCGATTGGGGTACGAGCAGTGGTCACTGCGAACTTACCACCATTACACCCCTATTAGGTTTGGCCATGTGCAAACAAAACATTTATCGACAATTAATTTAAGGTATTTTTTTTCACTCAGTTATAATTAATTATTTACAAGTAAAAAAGATGAGTCAAAATGTTGGCTAAAACATAAAAATAACGTAGAACAGAAAGGCCGTAAGAAGTAATTGTGAATCAAATGATCACTTCAATAGTAACAAACATGTAGAAGACCACAGACATTTAAACTTAATCGCTTAGTTGTTATAGATTGATGTTATAAAGTGGAAAAAATACAATTTAAATGAAAATTATCTAAAACATTAGAAGAGCAATTTTGTATAAACAAAGAGTATAAAACAAATAAAAAATGTCGATTAAAGGAATAGAGTTATCTGGATTCCAACCCTAAACGACCGCCATTTTGGATTGAGTTTTTTTTTACAACCGTAAACATTATCAGTAACGAACATTGCTTTTGAATTAAAAAAGTGAAGCCGGTGTAATAATTTTAGTATCGACAATAATAATGAGTAGGTTTAGCACAACGTTGGCGTGTGTACGTAAGTAATAAACGGACCCGCATAAACCTTTGAATTGCTGACCACGGTATCGAACCTGTGAGCCCTTTGTCTGCGCCCGGCCGCAAATTGTTTAAGAAATAAAATAAAATCTAATTTACCGCCTTGCTACGTTTATGGGGAACTGTTTTACGATTGCCGCTGAGTCTAGTGTATTGTTTGCTTTATTTGTTAAGTTTGATTTGTTTAGACGAAGTTTAAAGTTGCTCTTTTTCTGCTATAGCTAAAAATTCTTCCGTTCACCTTTTAATGCTAAATGTATAACATAAATGGTGTTCTTCTTTATTGCCAATAGTTTTCTAGTCTTCTAAATCATATTTCCTCATGACTGAGGATCGTGGTAATTATGTGTAATGAAACACACGACGACTCTCTTGGCAGTTATAACGGAGTGGTGTTGCCATTGCCTTCTCCATTTCACATACTAGTGCGAGCACAGATGGTCATGACATAGATATGCAGGTTTCCTCACGATGTTTTCCTTCACCGTCAAAGCACGTGGTATTAGTTGGTGTTATACTAACTACACATAAATTGAAAAATTTATTGGTGCAGGCCGGATTCGAACCCGGTACCTTCAGATTAGAAACGCCGGCGTGCCAATGACTAAGCTATCACGGCTTATTAGTTTTCTAGTACAGTGAATAAAATTTAACCTACACCATAGAATAAAAACAAAAAACAACAAATTAATAGATAAACTTTTTTAATAAAAATTACAGGAGGCCATTATGTCACAAATACAGTTATACGCGTCTGTGACGAGTCAAAATTATTGTACTCTGCTCTTTGCAATGAAAAATATTTGTTGGTTTATATAGTGCATATAAATCGAGAGAATGTTTTACATTGTAACAAATAATGCTAAGCTACGGTGAAAGTTCGTTCGATTTCATTGTTTCTTTTAATTCTTTGGATGACAATTGAATATTTCATTTAATACAAAGAACTTATAAAAATAGGTGTAAGATAGGGATTTCGTGAAATAAAAATGTATAAAATAATTAATGAGATGACTTGCCATGATGTATTTGTAAAACAATTTATTCTTTAAAGAGCAATGATTTCATATTTATTTCCTGTGCAGTCCCTTTAACGATATTATTAGTGTACTAACTAAAAATTACTTGTATATTGTTATTTGATATATAATTGTAGAAATAGAGATAGAATTTTGCAATTATTGTACTTTTATTTCATATTAGTAATAAGGTAAAATAATATATAATTATTATAAATCACATTTATGTTCATTGAATTTGTTTCGCATTATCACACCAAAGGCCGTGTCCAGTCAATGTAAATTGAGAACATATTTCCAGATAATGCATTTACTAGGACTGGGGCGACAGAGAAATTGCATTGTATCCACACAAACAGAAAAATGGGTAAGGGTAGGCTGCAGAATGTCCCCAACATACATTAGTCGTATTAGAGATATACGGGGGTCGGAAAGGCGCACAATAATTAGGGTGGGCCAGGAGTTTTAAATGAAATAACGTTTCCTAGTTACCTGATTTACGAAGCATTAATTTATCTTTTAATATATTAAACAGTCTAGGGATGTTTTAAATATTCACAAGCATCCACCACATCAAACAAAACACGTCCATAATAAAGAATTGCTGCAGATAAAAGGTATGAAAAATGAGATATCAACGCCGAAAAGACGGCCGCATAAAAGAGACGCCGAAAATTCTTCTAACCGACGACGCCAAAGACTCTTACAATATGCATAACTTGTTGAGAGAGTAATCAAAAGACGATATAAAGTGAAGAGGAGGACACAGCGAAAGGCTAAAAATGTAAACCCTCTCTTAGATTTCCTTGAGCCAAGACTCACGACCCCTCGGGCGAAACTTGCCGTAAGATGGGAAAAATTACCGGGCCCGAGAAAGTTTTTTCGATTTGAATTATGAATCCTTATTTTATGCTCCATTCTAAAGAAGTTTGTTTTACATTGGCCCGAGCTTATTCTTTGACGCTGTGCGAATATTAATACTTGTACATTGAATGGACACTTGACGCGATAATAACTAGAGCCGAGCTTTGAGTAACTTTTATTAATTCCCGCTTTCTTTTCTATTCAATTACTTCACTGTTCATAAAGATGTGCGAGCTTTTTACTGTTTTATTTAGAAGGATATTGTCCTTTTCCTTATTAAAAAAAGATGTTTGAATTATTATTATTACATTGAGAATAAATATCTTTACCAACAATAATCAAAGCCAGTTAGACAATTAACTTCGTAGCATTTACATCAATCACTTTTTTTTTTATTCGACTAGGCGACGAGACGAGCAAGACGTTCACCTGATGGTAAGTGATACGCTTGCCCATGACAACGTGACACTGATTAAGGTGGGATACACTGTACCATTGTGCTCGTCGCCTTGAGTGATAAGGTTTAAGTCTCGTTATCTTAGTAATTTCACTAGCTTACAGCGCTCATCACACTGGAACGCAGTAATGTTTGCACACTACTGTTAGAGCTCCGGTGGTACTTACCTAGACGGTCTCTGGCAACAGAGACCTACCACCAGGGAGTGTGTCAATATGTAATATGTTTAATTAATATCGTCGTCTTAATGAAATTTTACTTAATATAAGTATTAGAATTATGTTCTTTGTTTAATCGGATATTGTAATACTTCATTTGAATGACTTGATTGATTCTGTGTTACAACTTAAACAATGCCTGTCCTTTTTAAATGAAAGATATCTCGATAAATTTTTATTAAGTAGTTCATTAATATTTTAGATAAAACAGTTATTTTTAATTGTTCTTTTTTTACAAAACAGCTGTTGGCCTTTGGCCTTGCCAGTGGGCCTTGGATTGATCAAACGACGTTTTTTACTTTTTATTATCCATGGCCAAAGTTACCCTATTTACTAATACAAGTTGTTATTAAACTAATAAATAGTAGTATAAAATTTAATAATGAAAGTTATATTTTTATCTAAATTAAAACATAATTAAACAACGTTTCAAATCCCTTCTTTTTTAACATTTTTATCTTTACATATATCATATTAGCATGTAGTAGTTGTGCTTTAAACTCCGCGTACGAGCCGGACGTGGAAATATAATTTGATAATTAATTTTAGCCGCGTGGTCTGGTCTCGTGGGTGTCGTAAGAGCCGGCTAAGGGAATTAATTAACCGGGCAGTAGTATCCTTTTGAGAAAATCATTAAGTAGCGGTTACCAACCCGCCTGTTAAGTGTTACTTTAATAACCATTTTTCATTTAAAATCTTCCATGCATCAAAAACATATTAGAATTTATTTATAATTATTTACATGTTTTATATCTAGCTTTCTGATTTAATCAACACAAAAAAAACTAAATTAAACAGTTTGTTAAAAAAATTAACAGATTCCAAATCAAAATTTCATTTTAAGACATAATTTAAATGACGTACTTTAACGTCTTTGTCCGTCTATCTTATAAATAAACAGATACTTGTCGATTTTAAGCTTGTGGGTCGATGAATGTTTTTTTTAAGTTTCATATGTGTGAATATAACTTAAAGCACACTACGAACGGTAAAGTTACAGATCTGTTTGCCAAGATGACAGTTACCCCTTATCCTCTCTTAGGCTTTCTTTTGGAGTTAAGAAAAACGAAAGCTGAGACAAAGAAAGAGAAAACAAACAATATACAAACGCATGCATTTAGATATTCCCTTTTGTTTAAATAAGTAAAAGCATCTAAAATGTCGAGTGCTGTAGTGAAAGTAAGAATAGTATAAAATACAAAACAGGGTCATATTTTAAAAATTATGATTATTTTTATGCAATTTCTTTCGGTGTGAATAGAACTTTATAACAGTGAGAATTTTATTATATGAAAAGCGACGTCATTGGTTATAGTGAATGTATTTTTGTTTTAATTTTAGGGTAATACTTCTGTTTTAAACTTATATACAGTACCATGACACACAAAGCATAATAAAGTGGCGGGCGTATAAAGGTTCAGTTAGCATTATTTAAAATTTGTGTAATTCTTTAAATGCATTAATTTGTTTTATAAAGCTATTTAAACTATCGAATTAAGTTGCCAAAATATTGAATCTATTCTTATTGCTGGTGTACCATCTGGTGATGACTTACCATCAAGGTAATGAATGCATTATAATGCGTTCTGGTGTTTTGGTATATAAACAATGATCTATATTGCACATTACCAAACACTATAAGACATCAAAGCTAAAACGTGTTTCTCATGCAATATAATAGTGAAAATAAACTAAGATACTTGTCTGTACAGAGCGAGCTAGCTCCGTAGGCGTGAGTTCTAGCCGCACTGAGAAAATATGTAAACTTTTAAATTGTATTTGCATTTCATATATGCGAGGAAATATTGGCTTCGTGCTCGCGCGCCGCTACAAAGACTCATGCCAGATCCACGGGGGTTGCTCCACCTTTGTTTTAGATTTCACTTGATTAAAATATGAGAGTACATTAAGAATACTCATCCTTTGTGTGTTTAATATAAACTTAAGCATTAAATTTTAATAGCAACGATGTGCCAAGTTTTCGAGTATTGAACTTAAGGTTAGTTTTAAGAGGTTTGACTGTGTAATGTGGCCTGAATTAATGTTTCACGTATAGTGTTAATTTAGAAGAATATTTTATTATGTGTATATGATACAAAATTGAGTACGGAAAACTTTTTCGGACTTGTTTCAGTAACAATTTTTCGTCACAAATGAAATAACTCTCATAATTAATGGTTAAACTTGTAAAAAACTTAACTCGCAAACCTTTCGCATTTTATTTATATTTTTTAAATTAAGGATTTTTTAATTATTCCTTGGTTTTACCACCAGATGGTGCTTACAACAACTTGTATATTCCAGCATGTGTTATAAATGTTTAGCTAGTGACTAAATGTCCAATAGGTGACCCTTAAATTTAATGCGACTTTGTCCAATAAAATTAGCGCTGAAATTAATTTTACCCCGGAGCCTTGTCTTAAGTTTTGACCTTTTGTTGTGCCCTTTCATTGACCATAAACATTAAGGAACAATAAAAGGGTAGAAGTGACCCCTGAGAAGTGCCCTAGGTAAGTTCTTGGTCCCAGTCACCCCCGCTGTCCACAATAACCCCTGTCAAAGGCCACAGCAAACTCTCAAGGGAAATTATTGTCGGGATTTAAAGGGCCTTGCTCGTATGTATAAAAAACACTACAGCACTAAACGAACATATCTAACGGATACATATCAGGTATTGGTCACGTGGCATCGAACACAATCAATTTTTTTACAAACTATCAGATTACATGACATCTAAAGATTATTTTTTATCCCATACAAATTTAATAAAAGTTGTGTTCTTCTATTTTTACTGTTTTCAAATTCAATAAAAGTCGTAAAGGTTTTTTCATCCATTCACATTGTTAAGCGCTTGATTGTCAAATAATCAGTTTAATAATTACTTCTATTCAAATATTAACTCGCAATTATAAGAAGAATTTAATACGTTTCACGATGTACAACACGGTTTTGATGAAAACAATTTTCCTATTCATACAATCTTATTTGTTTGCCGTCTTTCGCAAGGCATTACGTTGAACATTATTGACTCGGAAGGGATGAATCTGTCATGCAAGATCAAACAGCACACTTTGTACGTTAAAAATTGTATAGACAATGCGTCCCTAAAACATTACTCAAATCATTGTCAACATCAATAAAATAGGAGAAATTAAATAAGGAGCAACCCTTAGAGATAAAAGGTCTAGACGCCGCTGACGTTGACCGCACTTTTGATGGTGTCGTATTTTTAAAAGTTAGGGGAAAGTTGACACTTAGACGAATTTGTCCTTCTATTGTATTAATTATTCAGGGTGGTGCTCCCGTGTTTTAAGGTGCGCTTGAAGGAGGGTAATTTGCTTTAAAAAAATATTCGACGGAGGTATTTCGTGACGGCCCAGGGGATCCCTCCGATTCCAACAACTGACAGACGGAAAAACTTAGATAAGATTTATACTGTTACAAAGTACAACGTAGGTTTACTTACTCAATTCTTACAAACGTAGGTTTAAAAGATATTTTTATTATTATTACAAGGAATAGTGATGAAAATGTTAACAATAGATGAAAAAGATTCAGTAATTATGTTTACTTTTTAAAGCTCGCTTATATGGTAGGTTTCATAATCATTATAAATTACTTTTTTTCGGGAACTGATTCTTTATTAATGTTCGTACTTAACAGCAGTGTATATAAAAAAAAATTCCTACACCAATATCATTTGTAGATACCGGGGGAGGCTTAACGTCCCGCCTGGAATACTTTAACTTTTCAATTGTAACTTTTGATGGGTTTTCGAACGCAATAATAATCGCTGTAGGTATCGCAGAGATGGGGTGCGTGAATCAACGAATAGTACAAAAGAATGCCAATTTCTATGCAGAAAATTAAGTTACGTCTCGGGTGTATTATTCACACAATTCCCCTCGGGCGATGCATTCTTTACTAGATACTTTTAATGTTAAAAATTTCCTGCATAAATATCTAGTCGAAGCGACGCAGTGATGTAATACATTTTGCATGTAATAAATACTTATTTCTCGTTACAATCGATTTTTGCGCGAACGAGCCGGTAACTTTCAATAAATTCTAACGCACATATTTCATGGAAGATAAAACTCATGAATCAGAAGTCCATATGTGAAAGCGCGAGGAGGAGGCTTCGTTTCCTAAGAAAAAAATTCACTTCTGTGAGCAGCGGGACGCGAGTCGAATTTCCTGTTTGATATGAATCTTCCCTGCTCGCTTTAAGGTGATGTATTTTCCTATTTCTACCCTCTCAGTTACTAACAGGTCTGTTTCTTCCCAACATCGCCTGCCTATTTCGTGAAGGGGCCTTTTGTTAAATTGATTTTCAATTTGTTTGAAATGTGGTCCGCGATTCAACGGCCAATAAAGAGGCGGAAAAGCGGAAAATTTTTGATTGAACTGCCACTTGATGAGATTTGAACTGAATTTGTCATATTGCGGCAAATCGCTGTATATTTTATAGTAATTTTATCTACATATACGTTCTTTTGTACTGATAAAATTGAAGAAGTGAAATAACGGCATATTTACACTTATCGCACAGTTAGCTATTACAAGTAATTATTATTAATTACAAAAAAATCATTTATTTTGCATTTTTTCATAATTATAAGAAGACTTAAAGTTAAAGACGACCCATAACCCAAATACCACAATATATACTTTTCTTTAAGCTACTACGAAAACGTTATATGCACGTATTCCACTGTACTTTTACTTCAGTATAAATAATCTAGTAGTTAATAGGTAACTTATGAACATAGTTTCATTACAAAACATGAAATGAATGGCACCGTGTAAAAATCAGAATTTGTAAAAAAGTTCTGAAACCTGACAATCTGTAGAATCTCTTGTGGGCGTGTAATAAATTTCTATCAACTTCTTGAGATGTTACTTTCATTTTATTGTCAAGTGATAGGGATTAATTCGGGTGACTTATAACTGCCATACATCTGATGTTCTAAGGGGGTCTTGGGGAGAGTAAAATAAAGCTTCCCTGCGATTATATTAATACATAGAAGAGGGCAGAGCACAAAATGATCCGGGTAGACGCGGTAAGCCGTCTAAGTGGCGACCTGAACGTTGATACATTTGAAAACCCTAAGGCTACGTTTCTTAGCTGTAGCGATTTAGTTATTAGATTTATTAAGTAATGAAATTTTTAGTTGCGTAAAAAACAGCAAATCTATAACGAAAATACTTATAGTAATTTTAAAATTGTAAACTCATAAATATACTTAACAATATGGATGCCTTTGTCGAATGAAAGAGGAGTTTATTTTGCCATTTAGAAATAAAATAAATATTGTTTTATACGAATCTTACTACACTTACGGCTTTGTTAAAAATGGAGATAAATTCTTAAGCCATGGCTGTTAATTTGTTATAATGAAGTGCAACGTATATTAAAACAGTAATAGTGAAGACACCAGAGGCTTAACGAGAAAAGGGCGTAAGTAACTAAGATTAATTTCAAATGATATTTGATAGGCCTCGCCTGACAGTTTCCAACAGAGGGGAAGATCTGACAAATGAGTACATTTTCATGTCTTCAAGTCGCCCGGGGGGGTTCAACTGCGTCTTTCGAATGCTATATAGATTAATTTCCGATTGCAAATGCATTTTAGTCTGACGACAATGAAAATTTTGGTGTATCTGTTAATTACTTCTACTATATTGATCTTTATTACTGGAGACTGTCTAGGTAGGTTACTACCGCCGTGCTTATTTCTACAGCAAAACGATACTGTGTTCTGGTTAGAAAGGTGCTGTAGCTAGTAAATATGTGAAGTAACGAGACAAAATATTCAGTCCTATGGTGTTGAGAATAATGTGGTGCAGTTTAAATCATCCTAGCATCACATTGTCATGAGCGAGAGTATCATCAAAGGCGAGCCGTCGAGATGAGCAGCAGCTCATTTCGACGCTTCGTTAAATAAGAAACTTGCTATGTATATTTCTTTTCATAATTATTTACTAGTCTATCGGTAATAGACCTTTAACAAAGAATTAACAGGATCTACCAAGACAGGAACCGTTTCTGTTAATGCTCTTAACGTTAACCAAATAAAAATAATATGTTATTATTACATAGCAGGTACCCAACCATGAATAGACATAAAATGTATTTCTAGTTTCTTAAATATTTCACAATATTTTTAATGAAACACTTTTTAAGGATCTAATTTCAGTTCCATCTGTTTTGAAAGAATTATTTAGTGTCCACAATTGTCACAAGAGAGGTTGCTCCGTAGTTGTAGATAAAAATTCAAGCTACTTGTAATTTAACTTTAACATAGTGAGGGAGCGGGGTTTACCTCCGCGCTATTTCTTTTGTCGTTTCGCTGAAACATCTTTATGAATACCTTATTATGAACCTAAATTGAGAAGAAGCTTACCTAGTCTTTATTTGCGTTGTAGCAATTTTTGCTCCGTTTACTCAGCCATTCGCAAACAAATTTTAATTGGGTTTTTCGTGTCTCGGTAAACTTGTACAGTCCGTGAGACGCGACGAATTTTATGGAAAAATGTTTCATTTTCTCTTTTTAAAGGGTGTTTTGTAACATTGAGAGCAGCAGCGAAATTGTAATCGAATATATATAATATCGATGTACATCGTTATTATATTATTTTTTATTGAATTGTACTTAAAATCTATAATCTTTTAGTAAATAAATAATTATTAAAAGTAGTAAGTTCCCAGTTACTCTCAGAATGATTTTAAAGTGTATTATTTAAACAGTTTAAGTTGAACTCTAATCGTTCGAAATGATTCGATAATGTTCTGTTTGCTTTCGCTGCTCGCCTAAACAGTATCATAGCATTAGTTCCACTCTTTATGATCCTTACAAAGCAAAAACTCGTCTGTGAAAGCTCTCTTCTAACTGCTTCCTTTTCTAACCCGCACAAGCTTTAAAAAGGTAATCATTTTAAAATAGAGTGATCCGATTTAAGTTAAAAAAAAGTACAGGATTTCATTATACCTATGTAATTAATGTAAGGCTCATAATCGTCTGCATATCTTTTTCGACTTAATGTCGTCACGGTGACTTTTATAATGACAGCCAGATGAGGCGCCATCAAAAGAAGCCATTACAACGACACGGTTATACGAGGACATTAAGCGCCCCAGATACTGATATTCGTAACTGTGACAATCTGAGATACAGCTAAAGAATATACGAGTGGTGATAAATCTGCACACTGCATCTTTTCGCGTTTGTTACGGAGTTTAGAGAGGCCAGAGATTCCGTCGCCATGTGAAACAAAATTGGGTGGAAATGAGACGGTGCGATAAGAAAACTTTCCGCTATTCCGGGCAGCCTTATCGTGCGTATCATATAATTTATTTAATGTTACTCTTTAGAATTTTCTTCACGGTTTACTTGCAGCACGACTTTGTCAATTTTAATTAAAAAACGGAAATAAATACGTTCCTCTGCGGTATAAATCATTTTAATGTCTCTTTTACTTCCTTTGTGTTATTAGACTTGTTAGAATTCGCTTGTTAATAACATTATATCACCGTAATAGTTACATCAGTAATAAATAAATAAATACTGTAAAGGTTTTATCACAGTTTTTTTTAATTGCAATCTAAAAAATGTGCAATGAAATAGTCAATGCGAACATTCGAAAAATGCTTTGTCGCAATCGTCAGAGGTCTGTTTACCTTGTGGGTGCCGTGCGGGCTGTGTGCAGCGCTCATTGCGACATTTGGTCTACTCAGGGACCCCATGTATCCCTCAGGGTATTTCCGCCCCACTCATTATCCCGATAGTTATTACAGTCATTTTTCAACTCGTTATTTACTCTGAGCAGAGCTGATAGGGCGGCATTGGAAGTAAAAGTGCTTTGAGATTCGGAATAAAAATATCTTGAGGATAAACACGGATTTCGGCAGGCTTAAAAGGTAATTGAAAGTAGTACGTTGTACAACGGCGTTGTTAAAAGTGAATCTTAAAAAAGTTCCTAACTTTTTTTAAGGATATTATTTAAGTTATAAACTTTAGGGAGGAAAAGTTATCACTTTTACTTAAAAAATATTCTAAACCTTTTATGAACTATTATTAAAATATATAGTTTTTAAAATATTTGTACTAATTTAAGACTTCATGTGATGTTTCTTTGATAAACATAAATAACATTTTTGATAAAAATCTGTAATAAATTAAAATTTAGTTTAATACAGAATTCTGTTAAAGTATTTCACCTTCAAAAAGTAGTAATAAATATTTTTTACCTTTCTAACACCGTTTTGCTACGTAATGCAGCCCGCAATTTATAAATTTAAAGGTTCGTGACAAAAAACTGGAAAACGAACAAAGTTGATTCAACGTGTCTAGACATCAGGTCATAAATAAGTAACGATTACCGGTTAAGAGCGCAATATTAAGTCCACCCTATGCAATATGATAGGGCGAGCATTTATAAAAGGCCAGTATAATGGATTCGCGGCCACTCAGAAATAGGTTTGTAAATATTTTATGCGATCTGTGGGCTGGTAGTTAAGTGATTGACAGCAGAGCAGTCCCCGGAGTCGCGCGTTGTGCGGGTAAACGTCAAGGCTGCGATGGAGTACGTCCATGCATTTATTCAATCTCATACATTTAATTTACTATCCACTTGCGAATGCAATGACTCATGCAATCGGCTGATTACTAAAATTCGTTTATGTGTACACTTTTATAATAGTAATTGGGATAGGATTTCACGTCCAAAGTTAAGTTTAAGGTCTATCAAATTGGACTTCTTCTACAAAAAACTTTAGAAGTAGCCTTGTCATTCACGCTGAACCAGAGAAGGATAACTGATCCAGATGGCTTTAGTAAACTCACTTCGTATGTGTGTTGGTGGAGTGAGGAGTTTGTGACTGCTTCTCCAGATGATAGATTAACGGATATTCAGAGTGGAGACAGTGTCGACGCGAGATTCGGTATTCAGATAAGAAATGCAAGCAAAAAAGGTCTTATTTTGAAAGGAAGCAGAGGGAAGATCTGTACATTTTGTTAGTGCGACTGAGATTTTAAAATTAGGATATGATAACACAAATATGTACAACAACAAGAATGAACTAGGCGTTCTATATAAAGGGAAACAATATTATGATAATACTTATGTCGTTAAGATAAATAATCGAGTCCTTAGTTCGCGTACGGCGGCAAAGTTAACTAGTTACTAGTTGGTAAGTACTATTAAAACGAACACCTGTATACGTTTTACATTACCACACCCGAGTCCAAAACTGCACGAAATTAATCAACATTTAATTCCATACCGTGGACCACCGTGAAAGGCTTTCGAGGTACCGTCGACGTGGGACTTCTAGAAAATTAACCGACAGCGTTTGCCCGCCCAAAACTCCACCGACGTTGCAAAATATGCAAATGGAAGGCGACTCATTTGACGAATTTTAATGGATACTTAACAGTGTTAATTACAAACTTTTAATGTTACATTTGGTGTACCATTTTGGTGGACTTATTTTGACACATCGCTAAGAAGTATATTACGATATTAATGTAAGATTCATTAGGTGCTTTAAATGGTCTGATAAATAATAATGTTTCAAACGTAACGTGATTACATATTCACGATAAATATAAAATTATAGATACTTATTTAATAAGAATAATATCTCAATTTCTAGTGAAATATTCAGAAAACATACTGTTTGTAATGAAATAATGAACAATTTGATGCTTGCCTTTTATGCTATTTACAATGTTTTATTGTGAAATAGTAAAAACTTTATACATAATTGCCTGGGGGCTTACAAATAAAACCTCAATATTTCTTTTAAGATAGATACTAAATGTGTAAACAATAAAACATGAAAAACTGATTATACATTTTGCATGATTTGAGCAAAACACAGAGAGACTATCAATTGATTTATGTAGTGAGAAAATTAAAAACAAAATTTAAAAAAGCTGGAACTAAACAGTTTCAAAGAAGCAATTTCTTGTACATGCAAATTTTATATTAAGGCTTTACGGAAAATATAAAAAATAATGCAAACAACCATTCTTTGAAGCTACGCTGTTTATTTTTATTTTATCGCAAGGAGGTGGATTCGGGCTTGATGACAAGACAGGCCTACGCTGATTTAGATTTACGAGATATGTAAATAGGAATAAGCCGCGTTGAAAAATTATTCTAACACAATTTGGGTTAATTGAATTTTTGTTCGTTAAATTCAATGTGAAACACACCTCCTGCTTAATTACTTGCGAGGGTTTGTTAATTTATAACGTCAGACGGACTTAGCCTATTGGAAGGCCGTGGAGCAGGATAACATCGAAACTCCCTTAAGATTAATTTGCCGAGGTACTCCTGAACTTTAACTCGTTTGCTTCTGACCGAATTCCCAGCCGGCCGCCCTCGCAGTTTAGAATTAAATTTAATGAAATAAATTTCAGAGAATTGGCAATCGAAATTCGCGTGTGCCTAGGGCAACACGTACCGAGGGCCGGATAGTTGCGGAATTGTGGGCTACACCATGTAACGTCTCCTTATGCCCGTCACGTTAAATGTCACCGGCATAGTTTCACCCCGAAGAACGTAAGTGGACGGAGATGCGGTCAGTTAAACCCAAAAACTTTCGGGTCGAAGCTCCATATATGCTTAAGAATGACTGCGTAACATCGCCGCTTTAATGCTGAAGTTGCTTAACCTAATGTGATTAGTGCAGAGGAGGGGCTGCCAAATTAAAAAAAGACGGACGCCATTTTGGCCCGGTCTTACTTAGAAGCCGTATAAAACTTTCGGATACGTTTTGGGGGTAGATGTAATGAAGCCGTAGGTAGACACGACTGACAAACACCCCGCATCGGGTACACGCCTTAGTGATGATATATTATGAATCACATTGTGTACAAGTGTGAATTTCGCTTTAAAAAATTTAATTAAATTAACTGACTGAAAATGTTGTTAGACGTGAAAGTCCTTGGAAGTAAAGGGAAGAGCATTTGGAATGAATTTCAAACGAAATTCGATTAAACAAATTTTCGCAACAAGAGTTTAGACGTATCGACGACTACGTCGATCAAAATGAGTTACGGACTCGAGGGTCAATTTAGGGGTCTCGATAAGTGTCACCGGGGCGGTCTAAGAGGGAAATTAAAAATTGAAAAACTTGCCGCCATGATGGCAGTGGCGTTAATGGCTGTACATAATAAATAAAGCGGACCGCTTGTAGGCTTATGTGTGAGTCGAGTGGGGGGTGTGGCCGGGCCCCGCGAATGGTCTCTCACAGCGACATCCGAGACGGGCCCTTTGGAGAGCGCTTCTCTACCTCGGCCTGTTTCATATTGCCCTGCCCGTTGCCCTGAGAGCTGCTTCACTTTGAGAGAAATGCCAAAACGCTGTTAGGGACAACCTTGATCTTTTGTAAAGAAGAAAACTTTTTTCACGTATGCCTGATTTGACATGCACATTTATTAATTTATCAAAAAGAACTATTATTATAAGCTAAAGAGGTAAGCAAACTGATTAAGGTGTAATAGGAAACTTTATTTAGAAACTAATATTGTTATTATTTATTTTCACTGTTAAAACCAGACAAATCCCATAAAAAATTTGTGAAAAAGAATTGCAGTGTTAGCAAACCTCAGACTCTCTTTCGGATTGATTTTAAATCATTCAGCTAAATAACTTGACTGCCCCTTTTACCCTAAAGGCAGCCATCTTGTTTTTCTTGATCCTTCCGTCAGTCTGACGTTTGACAGGCAGCCATGTTGAAAAAAACTGGAGTGCGGCTTCCTTCCGCATCGGTGGGCCGTCATGAGAACTATCGCGGCGGCGACACCCCTCCGTTTTACATACATTGCATTCATTGTTTTAGCAATACGGCGGTACATACGAGAAACTTTTGTTGTTTGACGCGCCGCGATATGCAATCCGACCGGCGTGACACATGGGGCAACGAATAAGCGCGCGATGCCAAAAACTTTCACATAAATTATGGACACAAAATATAAACTATTTTAATCGTAACAGTGGATGTTATAAATTAATATTACTTGTCACAGAAACACTGTTTAATATTTTAGAATGTTTTATATAAGAACATATTAAATGGCAAAATCATCATCAGCCAATAGACGTACCCTGCTGGACATAAAGCATTCCTATTTCCATATCCGGAGACTTTCATCTTAAAAAAATTTGGTAGAAAAGAATAGTGCTACTCCATAGAATTACACCGAGCCGAGAATTAAAAAGAAAATGTTTGGTATTGCCATTATATTCCAATTACATTCCATTTGGGACGTGACGTCACATAATTTACCCACCTTTAGCATTCTCCGTATAAGAGCTCGCAAAGCGTTGCCGGCGCGAAATCTGTCATTCGCTTCCACTCAGTAGTTACACCCTACACTCCCCCGGTACTTATTGTTTTAATTGTTGCCTTTGAGAGGTGGGAGGAACATAACCTCAAAGGACTTGTGCTTTTAACTCAACTATTTTATTTCCATTGTTGTAATGTAAGTATTATGAAAAGTATAAACATAATTATTCTTATCACATTAAAAGCTCTGTCATGTGTAAATCAATTTGCTAAAATATCTCGCGCGGGATCGTTTCTGTCCAACTGGTCTTAAATTGACAGCGATGTATTGCTATACAATCGATATTAAAGTTCCTTAATCAAGCAATACGTTTATAAACGAATAAAAAAAAATAATCTCCTGTTTAGATGGTAACTATTTATGTTTTCCCTTTCCATAACATACATAGTGCTAAACTTTAAAATGATAAATCTAAATCGTGAGTGATGAGTGATGACACAGCGTTGTTTTAATAAGTTACGTCTAAAATCAACTTTTTGTATGAAGATTCGATATAAAAAACACAAAGTGTTAAAGAAGTTTCCTTAATTGAATTAAATTTAAAAGCATGGGTAGTATAATCAATTTGATGATCAAAATAATTCGCGGTATACAAAAAAAAACTTTAATTAAACATATAGAATGTTACCGAAAGGTTTTATTATATCCCGTTATATATGTAGGGTTCACTCAATAAGGCTCATGCAAATAAATCGGTTGTAATTACAGCTTAACAGTTGGGACGGTGTGTAACAAAATCAAATCGGCGGGTAGAATAACAAAGGGACGGCGATAGAAAAACAACTCTAGGTCAAGATTCCGTCGAGGGACTAAAGTGGAAATGTTAACAACTTTTTCTTTCTAATACCTTTGTGAAATGTTTTAAAAACACTGCGACAAATGTTATTCAGTCATTTTAGGACTTATTTCGTAAAAATTTATATCTAATTTCATTTGGTAATCTTTTCTAGTCTAGTTATTTTTTATAATTATTAGCTGAAATTTTGCTTCTCTGGTTCAACAAGTTCATAATGATTTAGCTTAATTTTTGTTTGCAATGCCATTAGTTTGCTCGGTACTCTGCCAGATGAGGACGACCTAGGACATTTTTTCTATTTTGTGTTTTATTACATCATTATTCATCATTATTCTATTTAGTGTACACCTTTTTTTATTATAAATTTTTGGTTTGTTTATATAACAAAACTTTGTAATGGTATGTTTAACTTATGCGATATATATATGAATACCACAGTGCTAAATTGAATAATAGTAAAAACTAAATTCTATTGATTTATTTGATTGTGGATACTTTTTCATATAATATAAATCCTATTATTACTTTCTTGAAAAATTACAATGAAGATGAATCTTTTACGTAAGTGACTTGAGAGTTGAAATGAAGTAACCAGCAGCACAACGTACCTCCTGTTTAAAATCTAGTCACTCCGATATAAAAATTTCCGTTATAATTAACTAGAAAGTAAAAATAGTGAACGTTTATTTTATTATTAGATTAATTATGTATCGGTAACTTTTCCCGGTTCAGTGTAATTGATTCTTGCTATGTAAAAGTTTTTAATTCACAATATAATTGATCTATTATTACTTATCACTAATAGCATATTTCTAAATATTCGACAAGATATTTTAGTTTGTATTAATTCTTAAAACACGGCGTAATTAGTTTTAAGAAATAAGTTACAGCGACGAACAAATTACTAATGAGTAAATTAAATTATAAAAATTGTGTATATAATTAGGAAACTCCACTTTGCAATCAAAGCGATATAAAAGTTATTTTATGTTTACTTTTTTAATATAAAAAGACTAAAGTAGCTAATCAAAGGCAAAGGAAGATAAACAAACACGGTGTTTCAGGTTCCTTGGCGCAATCACGCCGGCGCCCACTGCTCGCTAGTGTTTGTTTGGTTCTTTTTTAGCGAAAATAGATTGCTAGTCAATAAACAAAATAAACACTCGCACAGAACAAGGGCCACTGCAAACTATTGGCCGTAGTTCTTTATAAAGCACCACCTTTGGCGTCTACTGTTTATCTTTTAAATATAAAATGTTTACCTCTTGTCACCAATTCAATGAAGAGCTTAAAATTTGGCTCGTTTAGAAATGTAAATATAAATTTAAGAAGTAAACACACTGAGCTGAACAAACCGATGTAACAAACGGGATTTCCATCCCACAGGGTTAGTAACAAGTTGAACCAAAAAAAGTCAACAGTCCGCTGCACCCCAAACTTTTAGTTTAAAACTTAACCCGACGCTCCATAAATAAACCTTCGGTTTTGCTTTGGGATACTCGACGATTTCGTATTTCCGAATTGGGAGTGGAAGTGTTAAGCCGCATAAATTACAGTTTCCGTGGATTGCAGTTAGAAAAACAAGACTGGAGAAGCACTTAGGGGCTTGATTAATCGCCGGACGGAGATGACAGTTTTGCAAGAAGCGAAATTTGACTTCAGCTTTAACAAGCTGGATGTTAACACTAGAAACTTAACCTATTTTATATTGAGTTGTTATCTTTGCTGAACGTTTTGTTGGTGATAAGTGATATGCCTGCTCACAACAACTATTACTTGTCGGTAGAAATATATGCTGCTCGTTATTTTATATGGTCAAATGTTCATTATAATTTCGTTTGTAATTATACCGACAAAATCTATAGCGAGGTAAATATATCTATATAGTCTATTACGTCGACCGCATTGAGCCGGATAAGTATTTTAACAAATCCGCGGAGCAACAGCTACTTGTAATGATCCAACTTAAGCGACGCGCCTCGGTCCCCGTGATCTAAGACACCTACTTCACACCACCCCCTAGTTACAGCGCGGTCTCGTCGTATATCTCCCAACACGGGCAGTTCATTTGCTTCACGCCTCATACCCGCAAATAAATCACCAACCCCCACCTTACACATATACTTTCCGAGCAAGTGAAAACTCTTGTAGTATTTTTCCGAATTAAGTTTTTACTCACGTATCGACATCGCGCGGGAATATTTATTTCTCCATCGCACCTTGAGCCGGCTTCGATTAATATTAACTTGACTTATGATATTTCTTCCCGCTAATCAAATGATTTATTGAATTATCCTTTTGTAGATGATGAATGACAAACGGAATAAATCGTATGATTTCTTTAGCTGTTATTGTTTTGTTACATTGTAATTTTATTATTAGTGATAAGTAAAGTAATTAATTGTGTTGAATATTTATGTTTAAAACATTTATAACAGTATTTACGGCGGAGTTGTTTTTAATGAACGATAGAAGTCGAGTCAAAACGTTAACTGATGGTAAATGATGCGTTTGCCCCTAAGCAAGACGCTTGTTAGGATGTGCACACAGTCGCACATTGTGCTCGTAGCCTCGTAACTGACGTTAAGTCAAAACCCAAAATTTCACTATGTAATTACGCTATCAACTTTGATTAAATATTGTTCCAGTATTTAAACTTTGGCGTTATGATTTTTATCAACAGCCTGGGCCAGTCTTGCTTTGGATACGGGCCTTGTGGTGGTAATATAAATATATACTGACAGAATCACATCTGTTGCGTTCATGTAGTTATTATATAAATACTACATTAAACAGTATTGCTGTTTGGAGTTAAAAGTACACAACAAACGACGTGAGCTTTAAGTCGCTCCACACACGAGCCCACCGCAGTCCGCCAACTTTCTTTGTTGCCTCGCTTAACTATTGTTTGGAGTTAAACTTCCACGGATTCCGAGTGGACACTGCTGACTTCGTGAGAAATTGTTTTGTGTTAGTTACGAAAGGAAAACCGTTTTCCTACCAGCTTAGGCAAATTGCTAAGCAAAACAGAAGCGGGGCGAACGCGTGACTTGCTCTGTTCATATTTTATGAGATAATGTGAGTTTAATTGTTTCGGTTAAACGCCATTTATTTTACTATTTATAAGCCTAATATACTGAGTTGCAAAACAAACAGCTAAAGTTGTTTAGTAAAACGTACAGCATGTACGTTTGTACAGCTACTTTTAAAATATTATACAATTTACTTCTGATAATTGTACATTGTTGTTTATAAACGGGAATACAATAATTAGGTATAAAGGTCAACATACAATTAAATATGACTAATTTAAACACTAAGCGTATGTTTTTGTTTGCTTTTATAACTTTTGGTTTAAAAAATGAAAACATAAAAACAATTTATTATTGATCTACAAAGGCCTAACTATTGATAGACTGAAAACATATTTCTTGTTGGGCTTAATCACGAGGAAGGAACGTCAAGTAATGGAAAGGTAAAAGAAATGGGAATATCAATAAAAGAATCCAATCGTATGTATACCTGAAAGTAATATTGAAACGTGTATGTAAGGGAATTTTCCGAATTATTGGGTCATTTAATTTATTTCTTTCATGTCTTTTCACATAAGTATGCCCGTGTGCGTAAAAAATGTATGTAAACATGTAACAATAATAGAATCATTACAAAATTACCTTTAATATTTTAAACTTTGAATTCTACGTCAAATGGTCAATAACCTAATTTGTGATTCTAGATCTTCTTCTCAAAATACCCCTCCATTACCGGAGGTCGTCCGTTAGTCTGAGTCTGATTGATTTTTATTAAACTTCCGCGTTTTAGTATAGTCATTTAACGTTCCATAAATAGCAATGTTTGCGAAATACCGTTAGTCACATTTTACTAAACCAACAGCGTATTTCCGAAAGCGAAGAGAGATTAATTCTCATTGTTTTCGTTTCGCGAACGACACACATGAGAGAATAAATCAATCCGGTCAATACGCTAAATTCCCGGCGCGAATAACGTATTAAATAAAACAAGTAGTAAAGAAGCTTATGAATTAAATTGGAAATAAATCAAATTTTAAGAGGATTACAGAGAATTCAAAACTTTGTTTCCTAATAACGAACATACATTACAATGCTCCGACGGCACATCTGAGTCCCGCCGGCGCTACAACTTTTTACGTTGTTTGGGATATTTTAAATGCATAAATTAACGTGCAAATTGTTCGAAATTAGCAAACGTTGAGGTTGAAGTTTCACTTGGGGAGTATTCTTATGCAAATAAGATACAATGACTACGCTAAAAGATCGCTTCCACTTTAAAAGTATTCGAAATTCGCCGACGTTATCCCGGCGGCATAAAAATTCGTTTTGTTTGTCCTAAATGTTTGTAGTGGTTGGTAAGTATAACTTTCTGACGAGTCATTGTTTTCGATCGTAATGGAAATATTTTCGCAGCCTCGACAAGAAATCCGTGACTTTCATAAATGCCACAGCAACAAATCATAATAGATAATAGCAAATATTCAGCCACTTCTTAAATAACAACTGTTTTAAATAAAAAATACAGCAATTTCAAACAACAGTCACGATTGTAATAATTATTAATAAATAAATAGTTAAGAAGAGAAGCCGAAGAGAATTTCTAAACATTAAAGACCAAATCCGGTTTAAATTTGTCTAAATCTTAAACGAAACATTAAAATTTTATGATAAATGAAACATTTATGTCTTTCTAATTGTAAAACGCCGACAAACGTCGAGGTGATCCCGAATACAGCGAGCCTACGGGAACAATCATTCAAATGGGCTGTTCATATTGAATATTAATCGCTGTTTTCACTGAAGAATGGCAATAATCCGAAAGGCAAGTTCAGAGGAGGAAATAAATTTGTAATGCAAAGTTAGAAATTCGATTCCTGTGTTGGCAATAAGCAAACACTCTTATGTAAAGCAGCGCGAAAAGGTGAGAAGAATATAAAACATTCGAGAGGCAATAGTTCAATAACGTCCGCGGGAAGCGTCACGAATTTAATCCGTACCCATTGGAACGATTAAATTTTGAGCCAATAAGGCCTAGGTATTCCGCAATTTATTAGCCTTGCAAATTCGAAGCCGCTCTCCCCCTCCATGAAATATAACAGTGGTCGCAACAAAATCCCACAACCACCCGGGCCGAGTATAACACCCCCATTTTAGCTCTAATTAAAAAGCCATCAAAGAGTTTTCAGTCATTAATCATGAAACTGTTAACGGTGAATGCCGACTACCCTCCGAGTCCGAGTCGAGTTAAAAAGGAGGATTTGGAAATTAACAAAATACCTAAAATATTCAGGGTTACCGAAGTGGCAATCCTCTTGTAAAAACAAAGATTTTGTGGTTTTAAGTCGGCGGAATCTTAAGTTGTTCCTAACGATTATAAGGATTGAGAACCCTTCTCTTTTTAATACCGCAGAATAATGCCAGCGATATTTTTAAGCTTCGTAATTGACTACAGCGGTTATACTTTCTAGTTTGTTCTTTCTTTTATTCGAAATAGCCGGCTCGGGGGAATTGTATTTACATTTAAATATCAAAGCCCGTGGATAAAACGAAAATCGTTAGTAAATGGATTAAAATGGGTAAGAGGAATTAATGTACATGGACTGATAATTTTAAGTGAAAATCAATAACGCTGTTTCGGTTAAGGTGATTAATGAAAAAAGAATGTTTCATTTTCCTTTAAAGAAAAAACGACAAAAATATTGAGTTACTTAGTAGTAATTGTAATTTTGTGATTATTCAAAAACTTCTGGCAATCAACTTAAACGATTGATTGCCAGAAGTTTTAAAATAATTTTGTATTAATATAAATATGTATATATTTTAAGAACCTTGTCAGAATTTTTTAAACAAGAATTCTAAAAATCTAAGTTAAACAAAATGAAATGACACAGTATAAAATTATATAAAAACACAGAACTGAAATAATCTTAGTTAAGTATATAAAATAATAGGTATTTATTACTATTACTTACAATAATGAATTCGAGTTTTAGTAATTTACGTAATACGAAAAACAAAACGTGGCTGAGATTGAGTGATGATGATAATGATGTAGACGTTTGGTATCAAATAATGCAGGAATGATTTTTAAAGTTTTTACGATGTTACCGCCTGTCAGAGGCGTACGGATGAAGAATAAGTGATACCAATCGAAACGTCGAGTTAGGCGTTTCACGTGGTAGATTTTCAATTAACCAATCCGCTGATACAGGTTTCAGACTAGACGTTTGTTCCGGACACCGCTCCGATTTCACGAGCATACACTAGTGGGTACTACAGTCGGACGTGCGAACACCGGCATGCGGTATCGAGGGTACTCCATCGGCCACTCGATAAACGATTCCGCGTCACGATCACACTCTATTAAGCCCAATGATCCCCGAAACAATGACCTCTTCATCACATTATAATTAAAGCCTCGTCTAGTATATTAATAAACCTAACACTGATATTATCCTGCATGATGCCTTAATTAGGCGGCTTTGTCACCTGTTCATATACCCTGTGTAGAGTGAGATGATAATTGTATGACGGGGATTTATTGGACGGCTAAATTGAGAAAACTATTCTAGTCTGGTATAATAACTGAATAAACAAAACTAAGTTTAAAATATGAATTTTTAAACAAATATTACTAATTAATAATAACTACATTTGAAGTATACACAAAAACAATCTCCTGTATATTTAAACTTAGATTATAATTTGCGACAAAAATAAATAAGAAATGTTTAACATAGTTTTATAATTACTGGCACTAAGTAAGTTATTTTGTTAGATACTTTTGGTCACAGTATTCACCGGCTTGATGTTTAAAGTAATTTTTTTTGCCTCTTTGGATATAATTTTTGCCAAAGAATAGTTTTCTATTCCGCACAGTTTATGGGCGGCTTACGGAACATATTGTAAGTATACAATAGGCAATAAAACTCACAGAACCAATCCAATAGTGCAGTTTATAGTTATAGTAGCGTGATCCCAAGCCAATTACGTTAGTTTGGGGGAACAAAGTAAAAAAAGAATAACAATAAAGTAATATAATTTGGGTCCAACAGCGGGTATAGTCGTTACCTATTTGTATTGGGGGACTGCTCTAATTTAATGAAGGAACGGGATTCATTTCCATCATTACTCCACGGAATTATGACTCTTGGGTCAAAATTAAATTTATTATAGGAACAATATTGCATCGCAAATTTAAATTAAATTTTGTAAGCAAAACAATTCCTTGGTATTCATTAATACAGAAACGTTTTTGAAATAAAATGTTTCAGGTATCATATTATACGTACATCTAATTATTTAAAGTAAACGAATGCACGTTACAGTTATATAGCGTACATAAAAAGTTATAGAGACTCGTTTATAGAAAATATAAAAAATCGTGTAACTCTACCACAATCACCATTGCAATCATTAGTATTACGACGTACGTCAAATTTTCTAGTATTAGAAAACTGATTGAGGTCTAGAAAATATTCATTAGTTCATAAAACGTTTGACAATATTTTAAATTTTTGACATACAAAAGATTTGCAATAAAAACGTTGTGACCTCCTTTAAAAAATCAGATAAACTTCTAATAAGTTTATTAAAACGTTTGACGTTTGTTATCTTACAGGGAATATGACAAGTCATCTGAAACAGTTTTCGGTTGCCCCGAAGCGAGCACCTGGTGCAGACAGTCTATAATTAATTTTCAAATCAACGCTCCTTGTGTTATTATTATGGTATATATCGTAATTCATTGGAGGAATTGATAAATACTAAAAGGAAGAGGCATAGTTATACCGCTTCAGCATATGAAATAACCAGTGGATATCTTCAAGTTCTTGTCTGTTGTAGGTAAGAAATATGTGTACATCAGTTTTAATTTAGACAATGATATTAATCAATAATCATGAATAATTTTTAACGTTTCGTTAAGGACAATGTTTGATTGTAAATCAGATACCCAATACTTTACTAAAATCACATCATCAATCATTATTAGTTGTGATTGTGATTATTATTAGATGAGTAGTTGTGTGCATAAAAAATGCTCGCAGAAAAAAAAATTGTTTAAGATTCTATAATTATGAAACTTCTTTTAGTTTTTAAAATATAAAAAAAACATTATATTAACAAACGATACAGGATATTTTTTCTGCTATTTTGTGTCCATGTTACATTGTTTTGTACCGAATGAGATTTTATGAAATTATTTTACGGTTAAGTTAATAAGTGAATTCTCGAAGTAGCGCTCCTATATCATCTTGACGAAAATTTTATGATAGGAAAATAAAAAACATTCTCTAGGTACTTTATTTTTAGAATACAAAAAGATTTTAAGCTATTCATAAGTTTTACTTTCTACGGAATTATAAAAACAGTTTCCGAATAATAACGTAGGCATCTTGATGAAATCGAAGGTATTTTAAAAGAATGAACTAACGAACAGGACATCATTAAGTAAAAATTGGGGTATTGTATACGTTGTGTGTGTCGCGTATCGTTAAAATCGTGAATACGACCGTCGTAAACTTTCCTTTTACAATGTCATTAGGGAAATTGGCGCCGTTAATTTATAAAGGCCGCTTTAACTGCTTCGCTATCGACGAATTTAAATCCGGCAATCTGGCGGTTTGTTTTATGGTTGATAACAGACGATTTATATCAACGAATACGTACGCTCGTAAATGTACGGTTAACATTATTCATGGACTACGCTCATTGAATTTAATAATTTAGTGCACAGTATATTGTCCTTTTACGACCGCGTCGCACAGCAGCGAAAGTGCCTTACTAATGAATCGCGTGCTTCGCCTTCAAGTGTTCGGCTAGTACTTATAGCTTAGGACCTAGATCTGTCGACACGAACTTTATGCTTACATACACCATCGAATTAATTAGAATTGTCCCTAATAATCAGCTTTATTCTTAAGTTCTTTAGAGTTCGTCCAAAAAAAATGTTATAATTGTAGTTTGTACTATTTGGCTAGTATACTGCGTCCATTTAGATTGTTTGAACATATGCTGGATGCAAATTATAGGAACATGCTTCAATATAATTGTAATCTTGTTCAAAACATGATTTGCAACATAATCTATTAATTGGTTTATAATGAATAGCCAGATCACACTTTTCAGGTTAAAATCTTTCATACTTATTAAACGTTGTTAATAATTCTTATTCTTAAATAGTATACGATGTATAAATTTCATAGCAAATAGGTTGTTAAGCAAAAAAATTGATTATTAAATTCTTTTGCGGATTGGGTGATCATAAAAATGTTATGATGTCATACTCTACATAAAAACTTGATGTAAACTTGTAAGTCTCGTGTACGAGAGATTTTAAAATTTCAGTACATTTAGAAACGGAACGCCGTAAACTGAAACGACTTTTCAGTATGAGTTTCAAGGCGATTTTAATCTATCAATTTCCTTCATGAAAAGTTTCTCAAATATTTTTCACACTGCAGCAAGATTTTTAGACCGGGAATGAAGAGTTTTTTCAACAAAATTCTTTTAAAGCATTAAAAAAGTGTTTATTATATGTAAATACATTATATATCATTTAAAATAAACATCTTTAGAAACTTTTATTATGAAACTTACTAAAACTAAGGATATACATTCGAAGGAATGAACATTCAAAGTTTTTACATTATTTTAAAACTTATTTTTTAATAGTTCAAGTTATCATTACCCGTAATATAGATTTAATTATTTTTAAAGAGCGACGGGACGAACAAGACCTTTAATTAATGGACAGAAATACCACTACACATGATGTGGCACTAATTAGGATGATGAACACTGCTCTGACTAAATGTTAAGTCCTTACCTTAATTTTTGGCGACAACGTCTTTCGAACCGACACACAGTAATATTTGCACGCTACTATTTAGCCTTAGCCGTTAACCGTATGGTTTCTAACATCAGAGATTTACCACTAGGCCTACTAATAAGGACCTAATAATAAACAGGTGATAGGAATAAGGAAAGATTGAATTATTCCATCGATTCCTTTTAATCGCTTTCATGTTTTGACATGAAGTGTCAATAGTGGCGCGAGACGCGGCGGTGTAGAGTTACCGAGCAAAACAAACTAAAGGCATATAAGTGCGAAAACAAAAGGACGCCGTTTCAGTACGGATCGGATTACCTTTGACGAGTGCGGACTGCATTCGGATCGACCGAATGTACTTATTGATTGAAGCGCACTCCTTTCTTTTTGGGGGTGAATTATGTGGCATTGCTTTAGATGGATCTACGAATAAGTTTTATTACTATACAATTTAATATATATACTTATCAATTATTTGTACATTAATTAAAGTATCTCCGATTTCAACAGAAAAAAAATTAAAATATTAAGTACACTAATTAAAGTTTCAGAAGAAACTTATTACGGTTATAACGTATATCATTATTTAACGAAGTTTATCTGCTCATAACAATGCATTGCTAGCTTGGATGTCTACTCAACAGGACATGTGTCCCGGGTCTATCCATACGGGTCTATCCAGTAATAAATTAAACAAAAAGTAAAGTAATGTTGGCACACAATTGCTTCTGCGTTATAGGCCTTTTGAGGAAAAACTAGCAAACACTTATTATTTGCAGACAACTTTGCAAAAATTAACAAAACCTGTTTTAAGTTAAATATTTAATAAGTGATATTAATTTTTAAATTAAGAAATCACCACTTTAACAGACGATAAAGTTAGTATTAAGAAACACAATCAATATCAACCTGTAACTGCTTAAAGTTAAGTTAATTGAAAATAGTTTGGAACTAATATTAATTGGAACTCTGCGGGGCGATAATTTTAATTTAAATAATACACAGGACCGGATAACAAGAGGCATCAAATATCAAGTACGAAGCTTAATCAAAGCCAGACCTCTAGATTGACAACTAATTAAACTTATTTTATTATGCACAAATGAAATTTCCAATGCGAATATAATCCGATGAAAATTCTACAGATTCGAGTTACGGTTTCAAAGGAATAACACCTATAAAGATTAACATTTTAGGAGAGAACAGAATTTTTTTTAATGAACACCAGATGATACTGAAATTAACAAAACAAACATTACTTGTTTTATAACGAATGCACAATGGTCGGTCTTATTACTATAAGCGATTTCTTCCAGACAACCTAAATAACACATCATTCTGCTTAATCAAATTTTATTAACTGTAAAATAGAACTACGTAAAGACATTTGCTGCCGAGATGTTTTCAAAACAGTACGTCGAAGCGTATACCGACATTAAATAGTCGGGCGAAATTTTACGTTCTTTTTACTGCCGCACAGTCAACACACACTGTTCTCTCACAAACTCAATTCAGCTTCACCACGTTCATTTGGAGATCGTAAAGTGTGACGAAAATTTGGATATAAACTGCGCATATACATACACACAGCTCTAAACACGGAATACGACGCGCTATAGTAAATTCTTTATAAAGTGGTAATGATTTCTTAAGCTCTGTCTTACGACCCACCCTTTATAATATACCGTGCCTAATATTCAAGTTTTATGCATAGATAGCTTCCGGTTTAAAGTTACGAGGCCTATAAAGAAGATGATATACGCGATAAAACTGTACTTTGTTGAACAGTCTTAGAGTAATGAACGTAGCGGTTGAATTACCCTCGGTAACTTGATATTTTATTACTGTAAACAAAAAATAATTTACTATACTTATTAACTAAATAATTTTAAAGTTTCGACGTTTGACTACATTTCGTTCACATATAATTTATACTTTGTTTAACTCAAACCATACATGTTGATAATATAAACAGGAGAGAATTTGACTGTATTATTTCTTTCTTTAATTATATGTTATATTATCTATTACTTTTTTTATTTCTTTGCGTGGACTAGACTGTAATAGTTTAAGCAATTCATTTTTTATAAAAAAATATTATTGATGAGGTTCGTTCTTCAGAACATTAGGTCATCGTAATAATCCATATCGGTACTATTTACATTTAACAGCTGCAAGTCATTTAATTTTATAGCTGGTGGTGCTTACTAACAAAAACAAAATTTTTTTTTTATATAAAACAGAAATAAAGCTAATTAGTAACTAAAATTCCCGTTAACTAGTTCAATTTAGTTCTTTACTTGCGTCAGGAGGTTTATGACTGCAGACGAATGGGGATTTTAACCTTAGACTTCAATCTCTCTATTTATATTCAAAGCAGATAGTCTATTCTTTAATTATATTCTTGAATGTGTTGAGTGCCAAGAACATTACCGTTTAACTGAATAATCAATATAAAACCTTATAAAAGACATTTGATGTACTTGGTATTAGTACATTAAAATTTAATACAATCGCTTTATGTTATTTTGTTAAAGTTTTTGGTTTTTAAAATCTAGTATGGAATAGCTATTGCTTTGCATTACTCGTTGATGCAGTTTTGTTCGTTATTCTAAGGGCAAAATAAAGTACGTCAATCAGTCAAAGCGGTACATAAAACGCTGAGCAACTCGTGTGCGTTTAAAAGCGAACGAATGCGTAAAAATTTGTTTCTCTGTTTGCTAATTCAAATCTTGAAAGTTTTTAACGTTCATGTTAATTTATGGAAAGCGAGATTTTATTTCGAATTTGTATTCGCATTTCGTTTTTTTATGTAAATCAAGTTTTTTATTGTTTCTCAACAAAATGCTGAATAATTAATGTACTGTTGTACATGTGTACAAATAAACAAATAAATTGTAATTTTTTTTTATGTTTTGTATTGCTATTGACTCCTAGATTAATTTTACAATAACATAGAACTTATACTAAAATGTAATACAAAAAATTAACAATCATGTATAATATTAAAATGACTTTCCAATTTAGTTTCGTTAGTAGTATTGACAAGAGTTTGATTTGCAGGAAACATTTAAGGTTCCATTTGGAGCAGCAATTATTATATAAATTAAATAAATATACACTGGCAGTATGTCTGCTTTCAACTAGTTATAAACACAATTAAGCTTCATTACATGGCGGTAATGAATCGTGTCAATTTAATGAAATAATGCAAAAATTCAATGCATATCTCGGCTCTGTCAGGTAATCAGTATCAATAAAGCGATTGACAAATTGCGATCCATAAAATACGTTTACGTTTATCGCAGTAAAATTAAAATAATATAATTAATTGATTCACAACAGCATGTCAAGTAAACTGTGGTTATCGACGTAATTCCGCCCCGAGCGCTGTGTGATTGTTGGGCTTGTATAATGAATCAAATTTTGAATCAATTATTATTGTGTTTGAGTTTAAATTGAAAAATAATCATATCCAACGCTAAACTTGTACTTCGATGTATTTCGGCATACTCGTATACGGAAACGATAAAGACGATATCGTTGAATTATGGCAAATGTGAAAATTTACATATCCGATTTTTCTAACGCCATCTAGTTATGAATCTCCGCAGCGCCTGTTTTTGCTTCCAAGCAGTAACGTGCTAATATTACTGTATTACAATTTTATTAGTACTGTAGTCAGTAAAATTACTGCGACAGACTTAATAAATTGTATCTTAAAGCGGCGCTCACAATGTGACTCATTATTATGGCCAGCGTACCACTTACCGTCATAGACACTTTATGAATATTATAATTATTGTTTATCCAAATTTCTTTGAAGCTTAACAAAGGTCTATGTTTAATATTTTATTTATACTATTTTTTTTTCACATCGTATAAAATAAAATTTTAATTAAATTTACCTGATATTAAGTAATAGGGACTGTAAGTAACGATAAATGGGACTCCTTAACTTGCAACAAGATGGCGCGTCTCATAACAATGTCACGCGCTTCAAACCGACACAGTAACGTTCTCACACTACCGCTAGTAATATTACTACTCACTATAAGTTACACGGGTAAACGCTACGCTAAACCGCACGGAAATATCAAATGTTTCTAAGTTAGCACTTTATGAATTATACTCACTGGAGAACATGAAATTTGAACGACTTTATAAATACGCTGTTTGAATGTAAATTTCACGCCTAGACTTCAACTGCATAATTCGTGTATTACGTTTTACATTTCGCACTGCAGGACCGAATAAATTCACACATAATTTTTGTTCGTCGTAGTTTATTTTAATGGAATGTTGCCTGGTTACAATGCACGCATTCTTTCTCCATGAGCTGGCGCACATTATCGCTTTATTCACATCTACGTGTTTCCTCTGAAACGAATTCGTTCAAAAAATTTTCACGATGCCAAAAACGTAAATTGCCTGGCCGATAATTGGTTTGTATTTGTCATAAACGAAATATTCGTGAAACGTAAACGTTTTTACACGAAATAGCTTTTTGAAAAGAAAATGGGCTTTGCAGTCTGTGCCAGGCGTCAGCTCTTTAACATTTTTTATGAATTCATTGAATGTAACGCATTGTTTAATGCTTTAAGAATAATTATTTGCATATGATTTACAAAAACAAAATGACTTTTTATAAGTCCTACCATAAACTAAATGTACATAAGAAATATATAATGAATAAATAGACATTTCCATGACGATATTTTTGTCATTTTTAGTAAAGTTTATTGAATTGAAAATGTAAAAAAAATATGATTAAGTGTCTATTAAAGCGAAAATTCTTAGGATAATTAAATACTTTCCCTTCTTTACATTTTTCTCTGTACTCAGTTCATTCTCATCCAGTTCAAATTCGTTATTCTTTTAGACACTCACTGTTGTCTTGTATTTAATATGGCTTTTTTAATTTTTGTGATTTAATTTACTGTGCAATACAGTTTGTTCTGTTCAAAGCGAATTTTGGTTCGAACAATGTTATTTTCATAGCTTTAAACAGAATTAAAATTAGATTTACACTTTAGAATCACTTTGTCCTTTTGTAGAGTTGTAGCAACATTTGAATAACTAAATTTCGAACCAGTAGATTCTAGAGGCAAAAGAATAAGCCAAACTATTATTTGTTGGACAGACCGTTGGTATGTTCACGTTTAACTTTTGAGAGCGCACTAAATCCTTTGCAGACTTTTGAACTTTACGATTTCAACCGACTAGATATCCACCGAATTTTTGTTACACTTCCATGACAATTTGTATTTTTAACTATTAACCATTTGTTAAATGATAGTATCGAAGAGTATACATAACAAGCTACGAAGTCAAAGGTAAATCGACTTAGGATAGTATTGATGATAGTAAAGTTCATTCAAATGGTGCGAAGTCAAACGAACCGATCAGCTGCAAATGCCTGAACGTTTGTCACCAAAAAGCATTTGATGAAGGTTGGCTACCTTCGCGTGCCCTTAACCCTTTGTTTCGTGAGAACACAATGGACAATCGCAATGGTCCGGAGATACGATATGGGACACCCTCCGCCTTCCCGCAACGTGACCAAATTTCAAACAAAATGTTTTGCGGCACACCGGAGGATAAAATAAGTAATGTCATCTCCCACGGGGAACTGAAAGGCGTGCTCCTTCGATTACAGTTATATTACATGCTGCTTGACTACGGTACTTGAGAAGCAACACACCAAACGTGACTTGCAATTCGTTGTAATAAAAGAAAAGTCAAAAATTCTTAAGAAAACTACATTAAAAGTATATGTCTGTAAATATTTATTTACTTATTCAAATATTATAACCTGTTTTATAGGTATAACAATGTTTTTAAACGGTTTTGTTTAATAATTGTTTCATCAAAATCTGTTTTATTGTATTTTGAAGTAAAAGAATAATGGCATTATTAGTAAAACATTTCTTTAGTTTATCTGGAAAGATTTATGTGGTGTCTAGAGAAAGTTTTATCGTTACATCTGACTTTTGAGAAGCGTTTTGTACAAGCAAGTAGTTATAATTAATAGTAGAAATAATGTCCCGCAATCATTTATTAAACTAGTTGAGAAAAGACTTTGTTTTAAAACAACATTATTGGATTGTTGTTAATACTAGTGACCTTTCTACTGGTTGAAATTCTATCAGAATTATTTTATATTTATGCTTGACGGCTTCTCTTTCTGCAGGTATTAACTTTTTGTTATATCTGCCAGTGTTGCCATATTCACAATTTGTGTTCGATATTGAATCAGCGAAATAATGAATGTAACAAATAAGTATGTAATTAAATTTTATTTCGCTGATTTTGAATTTGCGAGTTCCTTATCCGTTGAAGCTGATTGCACCAATTTAATAAGAAAAAAATGTAATACATGCCATTATGACAAATAAATACTTATAAAATTTATCCTCCTAAATTTACGCCGTTTTTTAGTATATAAAAAACAAAAATATTTATTTTATAGATCATAGACAAATGTAAGAGATAGTTTATCTAAATCATATAATCTTGAAAAAGAACAATCGAATGAAACAAGCAGCGGGATTTAGTTCAATTGAGACATGGTCAGTAGTCAAAGAGAGTCTCGTTCAAGTTTCGACTGCGCCGGACGTTGCGCGGCTGCCTCCTTCGCTTATTGTGTGTTTCTTTTTTACCCTTTTCACTTTTGCTTGGCTGAATGCGTTCCTTCTTTCAAATCGTCGTGTACTTCTTTGTTTGTTCACCACTAACACGGACATTTGCCTCAGATTCAGAAACATTTCACGTGCGCGCGGGTTTAAGAGTTTGCCGAACAAAGGAATGTTTATTTACAATATTGGTCTGGATTTGATTTAATCTGTAGTTTTGGGAGTTATCGAAAATAAACTATAAATTATTTCAATTACCTAAATGTAAGAGTTGTTTCTTAAGCGCCGTTTAATCGTAGATATGATTTAATTTAATTTTATCTGGAAATATACTCAATAACGAAATTTTTACCATTCACTGCTTTATTCTAATTTTTACCTCACAGATAGCTCTCAAATATTAGTATTGTTCTCAGCGTTCTCTCATTACAAACAGGTTTATCAATGAATTCTTTCATAACCGAAATAATAACGCCGGACATGTCATCATAAAGACTATAGACACCCTTTTATACAAGGCTATTCAAAAGGTTTTTAAAAGCGAGCACACTACGGACAACTGCGGTGAAACAGTGCCTCCGCTAATAACAAACTGGACCCGATGTTTGTCCAACCTCTTGCTTACTCTAGCAAAGAATTCTCCTTAAGTTATTCGTCCCTTTAACCCGACCCTTTAACCAGTTCAATACTGAAACTCTCGCAATTAACTGAAGTTTTACTGTTGCCCATTTCGAATGAACAACGTTAGGTAGAAATTTTTTATAGCCGCGACTTGAAAGTACAATTTAATAAGTGCCGCAAAAAATTTAACTGTTTCAGGAGGTGTGCATGCAATGCGTGCAGCTGACGGCAAAAATATGGCATATTATGATGTCCCTAATCTACTTCACAGCCGGTTGGACGGAAAGCCGCTGTCGATAACAATAACCGACTTAATATGCCCGATAATCGGTTTTGCTGTTCGGGAACCTTCGTGATTGACAGTTTTGATGACGTATGATTTGAACCGTGCACCCCCTGATTTTGGACTATCAAATCTCTTGCTTTTATATGAATACACAATTGTATATTGTTTACTATCTCATACGGATTTCGTTGAGTCTGTTTTGTATACATTTTTCTATAACATAAATAATGTAAGTTTTGTTATAAACCTCATTATTATGTATTAATTGAAAGCATCATAATATTATATTTGTTCAGTTTAGAACAGAACTAAGATAAGAGTGACATAAAAATTAAATCTTGTAGAATTTCTAACGACATATTCGATTACATTTTCAGATCAATATTATAATGTTTCACCAAATTGCATATCAGTAAGTAAATTTCAAGTTTTTTAAATGTGAAATGTACGTTGCTTCCAAAAAAGTATCAGAAAAGAAACAATGTTTACAGATTCAATGCTTCTGCATTTGGGAAATATTTTAGTTAACTCACGCCATCCAATTTAATTCCAAGAAAGGTGAAGGAATGAACTTTTATAATACGATCGTTCAATGCGGTTATAGTACAGGTTGTAGTTGACAAGTAATATTCAGTTAGTTTAGGACAAAATTTGGAGTAGTATAAGAAAAACTCCCTGAACTTGTGATGTGTATTAAAAAGACAATTGAGAGAAGCAATCCCATCAAAAAAATAATAATTAAAAAGTTATTGTTTAAACTATTATTTGAACCAAAATTCAACTTTTTTGTAGAAACGTTTCATCCAAGTGAAAACTTTAATAAAGTGTTTAAAACCTCGTTATTCTAGTTTCATTGAAATTTAAGACAGGCGATCGATATTCGCATCTGTGGGAATCTTAACCAACTCGGTCAGGTAATGCGTGTGGTACATGCTCTGGGGATTTCCATTAAGTGTGACGAGGCTTAATGATTCAAGTTTCCGCATTCATTAAGCTCTCAGCGAACTGTTTGAAGCCACAATGTTTAATGGAAGCGCTAAATTGCGCATTAATATTGTGGCTGGATGACCGAAACGTCCACTGCCCACTAAAGCGGTCAAAGCTAAAATTGTTGCGTAACATTTTTAGTTTGCTATCAATTGAGCGATAATTTTAACTTAATATTGACATACAAATGATTACATTACCATGAAAGCGATAACGTGAAATTTAAACGAAATGCTTTAAATACATGTATGTATGAGTAACGTATAGAAAGGAAAAACTATGATTTGCTTTTAGATGCTTTAAGAAATTGTATGTTTTTCTACCTATAATGGGATAATATTTGACATTAATTTTAAATGTTTAGTGACAATGAGGCTGTGGTTGAAAAAGTGTGCGCGCCCAGAATACTCTTTTATTGCTTGGTTATGGCGGGAGATATAAAATATTGATATACAAATTTGGTTCAGAGTGTGCTACCACATACTTTGCCAAAGGGCTTTTAAAAAAATCTACTCATCAAATTTCACAATAAGTAGCTTCGGAATTGAACCAGGGACCATCGTGTCATGTGTGTAAAGCAAGCGCTAAGACAACTATGTATTCTGATTGAAAAATACAGTTAACAGCTCGTGTAATAGGTTTTTTTTTTACAAGACAACGATTTTTTTCTTTTTCTCTGTGTTTTTTAAACAATGTTACTAAAAATGCACCGAAACATATTTCTCCGACACATTGCAAAATTTTCAAATGTAACTTTTAACTACAACTGTATTATGTTCTCTTTTCATAGCAGTGGGGGCAATGGAACAATGGAGTGTTCCCGTCCTTGTTTCTCACGTGGTATTCATTACGCCCATCTCGCGCGTTACCCTTGAATACGTCGCGTGAATGTGTTGGTGATAGTGTTTAGAACCTAACACGTATACATTTACACACACCTGCATGTATGTACAGACACAATGAAACGCCGATGTGTGCGGCTTGGATATGCTCAGTATCATCATGAATGATGAATCATGACTTCGAAACGCATCTTTCCGGAACAACGCGTACAAATCTCACAAGGTATCTGAATGTATAATTTCCGTATTTACCATTCAGAATTAAATCTTCGTTTATTTTTAATGCTTATTACAACTTAGATTCTGCCTAAACCTAAATATGGATACTATTAGAATACAATGAAATTTTAATGCACAACTTTTTATGTATATTTATAATGAAATAAAATTTTTATGTAATGTAACATATTAACAAATCACAATTATTAAGCGAAACATTTGTAAGTCTTACCTCTCTTGTGTCTGACGTGGTATTTGTTTTTAGTCACTGGCCCGGTACAACACGGTTGCTCATAGTAGAAATTATAGGAACTATCAACTTCGGAAATCTGTTGCACCACCACTTGAGAATTAACCTGCCACTTGAGTCCGACTAAAACGAGAATGTACCACCGAATCACAACAGCCGAAAAACTCAAAGTCCGCGAATCGCACATCTTTTTATTATTACAGTTTAAATATCCCAACAAATAAAACTTTCAGCACTGTTATGTCCTAATTGCTTGAAGACATCACAGAAGTATCTGTAAAAAGAAGATTTTATATGTATGTGAAGGAAACTTGATCAAATTGTAAATGTCAACCAAAAACTCCGACGGCACCCGCGACGCTTATTACTTTAGGCCTTAACTTTGTGCTCTAGAAAAATTCTGCTTATAAATGTAAACGAGATTTTTTCACAACTTTGTAAGTTGTTAACATAGTTTAAATATATAATCATTGTATTGTCATATTAAATCTATTTATAAAGTATTTTTTCACGAATGTGCTTTGTAACGTAAAACATTTGGATAACTGTTTATTACTTCATGGCATCCACAATTTTAAGAACATTGCGATTGTGGGTAGTTTAATAATACTATGGCGATATTCGAACACGTTTAAAAAATCAAATACACAATAACATATTCTATTAACAGACACAATTTATCACAGCTCGCAATATGAAAGCGAACGATAGCAATTGTTGGGAGTACAATAAAACCAATAAGGGATATAATGGTGGAGTTAAAAAAACATCAAAATAGAGTGTTATAAAATGATAGCAGTGCTTTGGGAGTTTACATTAAAAAAGTTCGATGCTATGGGGTCGCTTAATGGTTGCGAAGACCATTACACGAGCCGTTGATGGCATTTTGCACACCTCGTATAATGGACCGCATGGCAATATGCAACAGGGCTCGCCACATTTTCTACTAGTGTATTTTGAAATATTGCCAGTTACACTCGTAGTTTTTAGCAGGATAAATCAAATATTTTTGACTGGAATAAAGTATATTGTGTGTTTCCTTTACCACTGGTGATGAACAATATTAAAAAATTTTGATTAGACTAACTATTCCTTTTTAATCATATAACGTTTATGTATGTTTGTATATGTACAGACGTGTATTATTAAAATAAAAAATTTCATATCGAAAATAATGTTTAACATTTGTGGGGTAGATTAGGTGTAAATAACACCATTACAGAAATTATAATCCATTAGTAAATTCAAGTACATAATCATTCATCGTTATCCAGTTACCCAAAGAGATTATTATCGCGGGGTATCAGCGAATAAATAAACGTCTTCTGGTAAATTTAACTCCAATCTTTAGGACGGGCCTCCGTCATGTGACCGATATCTTCGCCTGAATGCGGTCAGGGATCGCGACGTGAAAGAGTCCAGAGATGAATTAAATAGATAAGCTTTCAAAAAAGGGATTCGAAAAGGGTTAGGGAGTTGTTGTTGTTATCTTTGCATTGCGTACGTCTATTGTGATTTAATTTGATTACTGGGAATATTAACATTACAAGTAACACCTATAAAAAGAATAAATAAAAATGTCTTAACTATAACATATAGCCTAAACATCTTAACCTGCTCGATTTTATTTGATGGTGATGAAATAGAAAGGATAAGTATATGAAAATTTATTATACGGCTGATGTTATGAACATTTTTGTATAGAGTTATTATTAACCGACGATGTAACATGAGGGTTTCAAAATTTATATCAGATGATTAATGACGTCGGGTTTCACCGCTCGAGCGATTTTTGTTCAATTGACGGCAAATCCTTCCGAGTAAATAAATATTTTAAATCTCCCCTTTCCAATGTTACTTAAAGGATTTATCTAAGGGTACACACTTCTTTGTATTTTACTTGAGTCCTATGGGATTGTTTTGACACCTCTAAATATTTATTCAAAAAATGAATAATGGTAGAAGTAATATTACATTATGCAGGATAGAAAGATTTAGAATATTTTACATTTTTAATTTATTTATCTGCTAGATTGGATCTTTTTTGATTAACTTGATTCCTTGTCTAACTACGATTAGATATGTTCCTAAAATAAAACTCAGATAATTTTATTGTCAAAAATCCGTTGGTGTATATCATTAAAATAGTGATCACACAGCGTCCTACCCGTCACCGTTACGGAATCTTAACTTGTTATTTCATCGCATATTTCTGAGAAAATTGTGTGGTAGCAAGAACCTCTCCCGGGCGGCTCGTCGGATATTTGAACCGGTTCCGTAATGATGTCTTCATTACCGATTCCCTTACCGAATAACTAGTTTTTATTCGTTTGATATGCTACCAACGCTCGTTGTTTTTATTATGTTAAGGTTTAGAAAAGAAATGAATATGATTTATACCAGAGTATTTACATTATATAAATAAAAATTGACAGTTGTTAATTTTGTATAGGCGTAAATTGTTTGTAAGTAGAGCGAACATTTAAAATTCTTTCTTCTCAAGAATTTCGCTGGCTATGTAATTGGCTATAAAGTTTCGTATTTCCCTCGCCCGCTTCAGAGAAATTTAAGCGTAAAAAGTTTAAAATTATTTCGTTTAAATCTTAAGAATTCGCGCAACATTACTTTATACGACTTCATTAAGCGCCTTTTAATCTGCCTTCATATCTGTCGATCTCGTTTCATTTCACAATTACACCGTTACTGCTGCCCATTGTACGACAGGCTTCGCTCATTATGGACGAAGAATGTTAAGAAATTTCATCCGACAACCCATTGAGGCAGCCCTTCCAATTGTACGAAGGTGTTCCAATTGAATGGTGGGTGGAACGGGGGGTATGAGTATAATGAAATTTCGCGTCGATAAAGACCGCTGAGCTCGTAACACAATACTTGATGTTTCCTTGGCACCGCGTATCCATGTCACGCCATTAAACCCCATAAAAATATCTGCCGTCACATCTACGGTAAGCAAATTATACACGACCGCGATATAACGATCCCCGGCGAGGCTACACCTAGCGAGGCTGTATCCTTATTGTTTAGGGGAAAGTTGATAATATACAGGAAACTTATAAAAACTTTAAAATAAAATTATACGTAACAAGGTAATGGAAGATTTGCTTTCATTTGCTCACGTGTTCATTAATTTTAAATCATATAATTGTATTAAATGACAAGGTTTTTGTGCTCTAACAAAAAATGGAGACCTTTACAACACGAGGATGGCAAAAGCGTTGAAAACAACTATTATAAATATATTTGGTATATGTTTCAAAATAAAAATAATTTCTACAAGTTGTTTCAAGTTAAATATTTTTAAATGGAATACATTTGTAGAGGTATTAATATTATTCTGTTAGTACAAAAGAGAGAAGCATCTGCGATGTGTGATTATTTAGTTCAACACATTTGTTTTTAAGCTTAACATTCAACGTGTGTTCGCGGCTTTCTACCAGCGTTGGCTACCTCAAATTGTCCACCTTTTGTAATCCACCTTCATTTTAAACGAGCTTTGAATTTCGTTTTGTGTACAGCATCCAGTGAATAAGTGTGAATTTGAGAGAAAGATGCAACTTTTTATGTTTTGCAATTGTAGGTTATAAGTTGTAACGTATAGTTAAAACATGTATAAACAGAATTTAATTTTAAAGCAAAAATTTAAATGATTATAACATTGTACAGTTAAATTTATGAAATGTAAAATGGTCCGTTTTTCTTCATTAATTTGTAATCCAAATACGTAAAATGGCTGCCGAAAAGAGATACGCTGCGGTCTTTGATAATTCACATTGAATTATTAATACAATACTGTAACGGTAGCGAATTGTAAGCTTCTTAGCAAGGGAACTGTATAAATATTGTTCGGCTGATAGTAGCGGCGGGGTCCAAACAGAAATAATATCTCTATTTAATTGGATACAAAACAATGGCGGAAGTTGCAACTTCTAATCGTATCGGGGATTTATAATTGAAAAGGTGCTTTCGACCCTCACTATCACTGTTAGTTATACATGACATTTTATTATGTGTAAAACATTGGATATCCTAACGGTGAATATTAACACTTATCGACACTATCATAATAAATAAAATATTTATTGATATACGTTGCACAATGTAAAATGAATGCACATACAACAATAACGTTTTCTAATATATTAAAATTTGTTTATTATAATAAGTATATTTTGAGATTTTACGAATTAGTTGTTGTTTTTAAGTTACTTGTTTTTGTCAAATCATTGCTTTGCGCATTTCAGATAACAATTTAACGGATTTTATTAACTTTCGTGCATAATAACATTACATTAATCTATATAATTTATTTACTTGTAAATTTTTCAATTTACATATAGTATAAGAAAAATAAAAAGCCTCTTCTATTATTCCTGTATATAAGGAGAGATTGAAGCCAAGTAAATGACATGTTTTCCTTCGTCGAAAGATAAAGCTCATTGAGGATCGAACCTGCACCTTTTCAAGACGCATAGCGACCGTCTTACAAACTGGGCTATCATAGCTTCAAATAATATAAATGTATATAATATTTAAACTAATATTAATATCAGAAGTAAATTGATCAAGATTGTTTTAGGGCTAGTACACGATAAGTTATTAATATTGTTCGGTTACATAAACCTCAAGTCTAATTAGTTTCCAGAGTACAAAATCAATTAAATGCTACTAACGGCGCTCATCTGTACCCCGACCGAGACCCCAAGAAACGTTCTGCAGATGATACAAAGGAATTAATCTTAAAACTATTTGAAATAACTACAATCAAATAACGAGTAAGCTGTGCAGAGAAGTGAAGCGACGACAAAGGTATAGTTACGATTTGTTAACAATTAATAAGCAATGTCGTTCTGAAGACAAGAATGAAATGCAAGCATCTCCTTTGTGTTTTTGAAACGAAACTTACTGCGACTTTAATATTCTCAAAACCATACACATTTTTCAAGTCGTGATTTACAGTTTGAAATTATTATCAAACAAAGTTTGCGAATTAGTAATTCTCATAGGATCCGAATCGCGAAAGTTATTTCTCAACCTGATGGATAATTTAACATGTAGGCGTTTTGCCATCAGCTAAAAGAATTACTCGCTTTGTTTTGTACAAGAAACAAAATTAATAGTAAGTTTATTTATATTAGAGAAACTAACAACGGTCGATAGCAGGCAGGTTACAATATTCCCAAAATAAATACAAACACTAAAGTAATTAGACAGTTGATAGCGCTTTGATTATTGTTTAGACTACGATGAATAACTCGATTACATCTAAGTCTAAAACATGGGAAGGTTTCGGGGAAACAAGTGACTTCATTTAAAATGTTAGGTTTGTACTTAATGTAATCAACGTTTGGTAAATAGAAACTAAAACCTTCCTCGATTATGTAAATGTAAACATTTTGGGCACTTGTTAAGGTTGATAATTTAAGTATAAGGAAAAGTTTATATACATATATTTGTGCAGTTGTATTTTTCGTGTCTAAAGCGATTGCTAATAAATGTAATAAGATAATATAGGTACAAATCTAATAAATTCTAATAATATTATTTCTCACAAATTCAATTTATTAAATGGCTAATGTTGTGTCCTTCCTTATCAAGTAAGAGTATGTATGTATATGTATGTCTCTACTAGAACCTGTGGACGGGGAAGAAGTAGTTACATTCAATACACGTACGAGATGCACGTAAACGTCTGCCTCCCGTATTATTGATACAAATAGAGATATCAATTGTTTTGGACAAGGAGATATAACAAAGTGGTGATGGGAGTAATTCTCTGTTCGGATTGAAGGGGGCGTTACGGGCACTTTGATATCAGTGGGGTAAGCTTTGCCCGGATACAGTCCCGAGTTTTTATGGACTTTGTATTGTAAATATTTAGTGCGCCGCTGGATATCAATGCAGGCCAAGTTAATTTGCAATTGGTACAACGTTTATCTTTTATTATTTAACTTAAATTAATGGTATTTTTTAATATACGTCTACTAGTACATATTCTTTATTTTCTATAATTTCAATATTTTTTTATGTTTTATAGAATAGTAGGTCCTCTTTAAAATTATAGAAATAGTTTATTTACATAAACAACTTAAATTCTCGAAATACTTTGCTTAGTTTTTAGTAGTGTAAATATTTGTATTTATAGAATAAAAAAATACCTTTATTGAATGTTTCAGTATACAGATATATTATAAAATGTGAATCACACAAACAAAAGTTTAGAATGAAGTGTTATCATACAAATTTTTTTGTTTATGAATATAGTTTATAAGTTATTTGTAACGAAAACTAAAAATATTAATAATAAAAACATACTATGATATGTCCTTAAAAGTTAAATAAAGTTCCTTTGTTGTTGTTTGGTTCTTTAAATTGATTCATGTCATTAGTATCTATCTATGATCTATCTATATCTGTAATAGGCTGTGTATATATTATAAAAACTAAAACAAATGTGTGATTTAATGTTATTGTAAAACGATAATGTATAATTTAAAGTTTAAATAATAACATCATGATACACAAAATTGCGACTTTTCAACGTAACAATCGTTTATAGATTTTTTTTAATGATAGTAGCATTATCTATTGTAACCGGATCTTTTTCATTAATTCTAAACTGTACTTTTTTGTTTAATTATAATAATTAAGTCAGCTGGACTAACAAAGGGGTGAATTTTAATTATTATTGTGATTCATACCGACAATTGACTCAAATGAAAACAAGCATGTTATCATAATATTTTAGATTTTATTCAATTTCCTTAATAACATTTATGAATATTTTTAAAGGGTCCAAAAATTTTGCTTCTAATTGTATCAGATTATATGAACTATAATTTATTATATTTCGATATCATTTACCATATTTGACTTTGTTGACTTTTGAAGAATATGTATATTGGAAAGGGATCAGTATTCAGAAAAGATACTCAAAGGTGATTTTAAAGAAACTTCTTGTATATGATGCTGTTTTATAACAAAAGCTTAAGACTAACCTCAATCTTATGAATTAAATTATATATGCGCTGTTCGTAAATCTTAGATATTTATTAAATTTAAAGTGTTATTTTAAAAGCAATTGACGTAAATAATCAATATCACAAAACCAATAAAGCTTTTGTCGGCGAATGAAAAATATTCAAACATCAAAGCTTTTTAGTGAAATTGTTATTTCGCCATAACAAGCAGACCACTCGATAAAATATTGCTTTCTTGAACAGTTTCAAAAATTCTTTTTAATGAATTTTGAATAATATTTTCAGAAACAATTTATTTAACTAAGACAGAGTTTACTTTGTCATCTCATAACTTTTTAGCTATTTCGTTAAGTTATATTAATAATTTGAGTTTGTATAGAGTAAGAACTGAATACTATTATTTACGCTAATTTCGTATACATTTCATCTCCCCGTATAAATAATGTTAATATTTGTCTTAGCTACAGTACTTCGGTCTTAGTGTCGTTAGCATAGCATTATTGTTATTACAACTATTATTTAAACATTAATTTAATGAAGGGTACACAAACAACCAGTAGATTAAACGAACTTTTTTTTTAAATTAGCTGTTATAGTATTTACATTCAAAACAAACTTAGAATAGGCTGTCACAGATAAGACATGTTTCGACAGTAATGATTTATACGGGGGAGCTTACGTTAGTCGACGTTTCATATAATCTGTGTCTATTTATACTTTACGGTTGTTCAACCCGAAGACGTTCCGACCGAAAATTAGATCTCGATTTTCGAGGGATAATGACAAATGTTAACCATAGTATAACTTTTCGGTGTTACTTCATTCTAAACTGAATATTTACCTAATCTAAATCGTTTGACGAATAATCTCTTTCATAACATAAAAAGGTTTAATTTCATTTGTCCAATACAATGATCACATATTAAATGATTTGTTTATTAAGAACTAATTCGTTGATTCAATAAATTTTCAATATTTGGATATACATGAAAGTGTTAACACAAATAATGTTTTGGTCAACGTTTGTTTTCTTAATATAAACTTAACGATACATAATAAACAAGGTTATGTCGGAGTTTTTGGTTGGATACACTAGCACATGAGAATGGTATGACGACCAACCTCCGTAGTCCGTTGAACCATACACGTTGCAGTTTCACAAAAATAAACAGCACAATTTAGATTAATAACGTAATCACTTAAATTTATATATAAATAATGTCACATGAGAAATAAAAAAAATTAAATTTATGCTTTTATAAAACAAGTTTATCCTCGTAGTTACGAAGAAGTTCCGCGGGGGCGTAACACACGCGTCCGTGTAGCGTGCCGTCGGCGCTGAACTAACGCGCTCGTTCCGTTCCGTACAAAACTTTTAAGTCATGGAGACGGCAAAGCTCCTCTACAACTCACGCACACACCGACACAAACACCCTATACACAAACACTAATGCGAGCTTTCAAGTTCACTAAATAAACGAACACCAACACAAGCGCGCTCCAACACCGTCTACCCCCCGTTCGTAAAGGACAGAAATATCAACAATCCATTCCCGGCAACTAGTGTGAGCGGGAAGCTGAGTGCTGAACAGATGTATATCATTGCGCAGGTAAGTATTGGAAATGTTGGCGTGTACGAATGAGACGGCAAACAAATTTAGCATAAGGGACACCGGTTACGGGGGAAAGGGACAGGAAGTGTTCAAGTCACCCACTGTACATTCCTTCCTGATACCGGCGCGCCGTCGTACCTTTCGATCGTTCAAGTGGCAGATGAAGCTTTTAGGGTTGTCATATGATACTTATTTTTTAATATCCTATACATAATTACCTGTCGATCAAGTTAATGTAATGCTCTTATTATGCTGATTTAACCATATAAAAATAAATAATAAAAACCATTTATTGCCTTCTTAAATTTTTTTTTGGTAAAACTAACATTTTCCTTATAACGTAATAGCAGCAAAAGGAGGCGGCTCAGCTCATGCTGATCGGGACAATAGTTACCGATCAGCGCTGGTTTTCAGCCTCTCCTACCATATAAGAACTTATCTAAAGTTACACCAAAAATATTTCTTTTAATTTTTACCGCACGCAATGTTTTTTCAATTCCGTTTTATAAATGATTTTTAACCGTCAACTCAAAATATATGCGCAAAATTTTTGATTACTCAATAGAATCTTGATTTTAATTAATCGATTGACGCCATAAATTTTCAGCAACAGACATACATCACAACCGTTTAGATACCTCTTGTTCAACCCTAATTTAAGATGTCACAAAGTAGCAGGTAGTGGTGCAGGGTCTACGTATCGTGCAGAATTTGGACGCTCGTTTTTTGTACATGATGTACCGCGGCTACTTTTTGTCTCGTGTTATGAAGATGTCTGCTTTTATTAGCGTCCGAGATCTTTTTTAAAGCAGGTTATAACAGCGCGAATACCTTTAAAGTGTTTACATTAACAGGTACGAAGTGAAAGCGTATAAATATTAAAAAACTTGTCAAACAATAATTATTTATAAACACAAGACAAAAATATTGAGATTTTGTTCAAATTTATTCTTTTATAATATTTTAGAAGTTTACGAAAGAAAGAAGTTGTATCATTTTTAACAACGTTACTCTGCTCTTTCATACTTCTTGTGGAACATTTAGTTTTTGTGTAAAAGTTGAAGAAAATTACTTGTATTAATCAAGAGGCATTTCTAACTTCACTGTTATTATCATTCGGAAATAAGCTGGCCTACTTTCTAAGTTAAACTTAAAAAATAAAGTCTCACCTATTGACCTACTTAATGCCATGTTACTGTTTGAATTCTTAACTTAAAAAAAACTTTATAAGTGTTATTACGAAAAAACTTTGTTTCGTATCGTTTGCATAGACCATTACAAACACAATCGTGACTTCAGAACTTAAACAGTAGCAGAAGTCTCATTAGTTGTCAAAAAACCTAACTATGAAATAATAATACTACTAAAGGAATAATAGTAGAAAAACACTAATATAACTAACTGTCTTTGGTATCAGTCTAATTCTGATTACAGATAATATAATAAATATGCAAAAGGTTCTTATTTTTATCTTAACAGAGAGTAGAGAAAGGAATTAATATTCAAGCTAACGTTATTTCTCATTCAAGGTAAGAATTAGTAGAAAAATATTTGTATATTATTTAAATGTTTACAGTTCTCCTGAATTTCGTTTCCGGTAAAGAGTTTTCGCCTTCCATTCAATGCTTTTGTGGGTTAATGTAACTCGCACTACAAAAGCTCTCTTTTGTTCTCTGTAGGCCGCTGGCTCAGGTGCACTCATGCAACGGCCGCCCAGCGGGCTGGAGTTGGTCGATCCATGGCCTCAGTGCCTTTTGTTCCTATAAGTCGCTTTAATTCTAATAAAAAATCGAAAAACTTAAGGCGATAACAAAATGAAACTGGGTCACTATTACTGTATTTTCGATGGGGAACTATAGCTGCTGACATTGCTGGCGTAATCAGACAAAATGTCTCCAGAGTAGAAGCGACAAGAAAGATGCAGCATAAACATTTTAACTAAAATCAGATTGTTATGTGTGAATGTATCAATTATCATTAGGTAAACATCTTAAGGAAGGTGTAAAAGAGTACATATTTTTTAAGACATAACTAATATTAGGTTAATAATTTCTTATACTTTTGTACTTGTTTAATAAAAGTACTCGCTCTAGATCGACGCTGTTATCCTTTTAGAGCAAACAAGTTTAGGCAAAAAAACAGAAATCAATTTTAACTAAAAAAAATTACAGTTAGTTTTACAATTATTGCAAAAGACGTTTAAGTCTCTGTGTTCTAAAGCAATCGAAATTAATGAAGTTATAAAGTATACGTGAATTCCCTTGTTCATAAATATTATCAAAAAATTAAGTAAGAACACGATCGTTTCTACAACATGACACTTCGGAGAAACGCGTTGTTCTTTTTTTTAAGAAACAAGTTAAAAAAAGCGGTTCAAAAGGCTGTGTGGGTATCAGAGAGCGTCGCTTAAAACACTTCTGCGAAATCGGAGACAGGGCCGACGGCGCTGGGGGTCTAATGTTCTTAAGCCACGACACCGTATCACAATATACAATTTGTTTCGACGTACAGCACACAAGTTAGTATTATGTTTACACCTTCCCTTTTATGTTACTCCTCGCTCTTTATAACATGTGACAGGTTAGGTAAACGCTTTCTGAAATACACCTTCATATTTACCGTCGCGGCGAAGTGTTACAGAAAGCATTTCCAGCGTTTTATACGGATATTTACGCGGAGTTGCGAAGAGAGTTCTTATTTGTTAATAACTTTATGTATATATCATACATAATACATTTTAACTTGACGTTATTGGAGTTTTCGCGTTTAAACACATAGATAAAATTCATATTCATTACATTTAATTTAACACATGTGATATATTAATCTAATCTATGTTTAAATGATATTATGTTTTATTAGTAGCAACAAATATCCATAAAATGTAGAAAAGGTAGAAATCATCTTGTTTTGGTTTTAATCCAATCTTCAGTGTTTGTATCGGCATATATAATTTATAATATTTTGTTACAGATATATGATAGACTGGCTAACTATCACCATCATCTTGATCGGCGGATGTGTATCTGTTGTTAATATATGAGTTCCAAAGAATTGTGGACTATCATGCCTCATCACCTAAAAGATAACTGTTAACTACCATCAGTAAAAATTGAGGAAAATTGTCTGTTTCATTATAGTTTAAAAAATTTCGGGGTCAGCAGGTAAATACGATAATTTGTACTACGGTTATTATTTTCCATTGTGTCTGTTTATTATTTTATAAGTTAAATCGAAGTTCTTTTGTTATAAACAAGAAATATATTGGACATATCATGTCTACAATTCAATGAAAGCAGTGTCAGTGTGTATATTAAATATGTAACGTATTTCACCGTTATCAAACCCATACTGAAATCGACGTAGTGAACATTAAAAATATGTAAAAAAACGCTCCGAAATATGACGTGTTTCTGACGGTTTGACACGGGTAAAGTGTTCGCGGTACACTTCATTAGCTTTTTGGGACCATGAAATCTTTATTCTAACAGCGATAACTTCGTAGAAAAATATCAGTTAAACACAATTAACGTCAAATGATATTATGTCTTAATAACAGGTTTTTGTACTATTTTTTTTATACTAGTTGATTGTAACTTAATGTTATACATGTCACTACAGTTTAAAGAAAATCACTGCTTTAATGTTTAGTTTGCTGAATGTTGTATTTAAAATAGAAAAATTTAGGTAGCAGTAGTGTTAACGTTTTTACAATTTCCTTTAAGGGTAATAATTAAGCTTTTTACGTCTATAAGATTTTGAAAATAAGGTAAAATTTAATCCTGCAGTCTAATAAAAATTTTAATAAATATTTCGTTGTTTTGATGTATAATGTTTATATGACCGTATTACTAACGAAACTTTTATTGTTTCTATGGCACAATTAGACAGTAAGCGAGTAACCTTGTGACATGGAGGTCCCTGCTTCGAAACCCTGGCCACGGGTTGTTTATAACATCTTGTATACTTGCCGCCACAACGGCGTTGCAATGCCTCGGCTGTTAATATATAAGAGCCAAAATACTCTAGAAGATGTTTACCATCCACGGCATCATTGTCATTTTATCTTCTTCTTCTTAGTCGTATTTCCTCATGACTGAGGGTCGTGGTCATCATGTGTCGTAAAATACACGACGACTCTCTTGGCAGTTATAATGGAGTGGTTTGCCAATGCCTTCTCCATTTCACATACTAGTCCGACCACGGATAGTCATGACGTAGATATGCAGGTTTCCTCACGATGTTTTCCTTCACCCTCAAAGCACGTGATATTAGTTGGTGTTTTGTGCGAACTGCACATACATTGAAAAATTCATTGGTGCAGGCCGGATTCGAACCCGGTACCTTCGCATTGGAAGGCCGGCGTTCAAACCACTCGGCTATCACGGCTTGTCAGTTTATAAAACCCGTTAATTACTTTTTCTAATAAATAATTTCTTTAATTTACAATTATGAAAAGATGTAACGAAGCCAAGGAATAAGATAAGAAACTCTCATTCGTCAATATGGTAATGAGGTAACTAAAACAGTCTTCAGTATAGCGGCAGCCTTCAATAGTTTTGCGTTCAGCTCGTCCCACAGCCGATTGAAATAGAGTGAAAGGAGGCTCCGCGGCTCTATGAGCGTGAAATAATGACGACGCATTGTGGTCTCTCTGGATCAAGTAAGTCGCTATTATATTTCTTAGGACGAGCCCAACAATGGCGTACCAAGGCCCCGCTGTCAGCGATACAATAAGCAGCTGCTCTTCGTTTATTTTGTTGAGACTGCAAAGTAAGATGTGCAGACAGATGACGTTATACTACCTGTCTATAAAATGGGCCGAGAAATATGATGGAGACATTATTTCCTAGCCTTTGGCGTATCTTTTGTATCGAACGTAATCCGCGGACAACGGACGGATTCCTTCTACGCGTATTCAATTTACAGTAAAGAACTTTACAGCCATTAAAAATCGCAATTGTTAAAGCTTTGCTTATGCTATGAAAATAACTTTTATGATATTTATCTTTTATGCTGGACTTGTAGAAAATTAAAGAGGATATTTCTTTACTAATTTCTTAAAATGAAAGACAAATATAATTTTACAATAAATAAGTTTATAATGTTCATGTTTCATTGCATATTTGTCCGAGTTGTTAATATTTCCTTTAAGATATTTAAAAACCTAAATTGATAAATGTTAAGGCGAAGAAAAACAAGTTATAAATGTTATGGCTAATATCAAAAGTAGCGAAGGCTTGACTCTAATTTCACACAGTGTTAAATAATTAAGAGGTCATAGATAGAGAGGTGTACTCATTCAAAATATTTTAGTTCGCATATGCTGACAGTAGAAACAAAGCAATGCTGTTATAATAGATTTACAATATGGTAATAGTAACAAGTCAAGCGGATTTATAGAATTATAACTACACATTTAAACTGAACTACATATGGTCCTGGAATTCAAACCAGGGATTCCCTCGTCACTGTAAAAATATATTATTAGAAGGAATGAAACTATTAGGATATAGGTTTTATGTAGAATTGATTTTAAAGTCTTTAGTCTTTTAACCCTTCTCACAATATCATGCATTCAAAGTTCAAACAAGATAAAATTCATAGCTTAAAGCACAATACAAAATAGAATGAAACACATGTCGCTGTACCAATATTTATGTGTCTGTATGAATTTTTATGAGAAAGCAGGGGTGTAGTAAAGCTACCACCTAGTAGCTGCGTGGTCAAAATACCATGAATAGTTGAATAGCGGCATAACGTATAACGGTAAAATAGAACTGGGTTGACTCAACAATTGATTTGCATTTTACGTCAAGTCAACAAAAAGATAAGTGCTTTTGTTGTATTCGCAAAAGTCTAGCTACAGCCTGTCAGACGAAATGCATGCGCTGCCGTTATGGGAATCCCGATAAAAACCATTGCGTCGGCAGGTGAATACTAAGAGAATACCCCCATTGTTGCGTCGCTTGCTCCTTCTAAACATGGATCGAAAATAGAATTGCATTTTGTGGAGAAATTCGTTAGTATGTTATTTGTTAACTTTTTAGATTGCTTGGGTTAACAGTGCAAGTTGTTAAGCAAGTCGGTGCCGGGTGCGGGAGCTGAGCAATTCGTATTTCCTACTTAATAAATGTCCAGGCGGGCAGCGGCGCGCCAGCCAAGCCACCGACTGACGTTAACTCGACGTCAGCCCGACAGCGTTCTACGGAGAGCTAAAAATGATCGAGTTGAATCACTTGCCACACTTGACGTACCGCTGAGTTAGCGGACGATATACTATTCTAATGTACATATACATTCCGGTACTATCTGCGCGACTTAAACGATATTGCTTTCATTCTATTCACAATCATTTCAACCGATGGACGTCCACTGTTGGACATATATTTCTATGCGTTTCACAAACTACGGTTTTGCTCATTTTGAGTCCAATGCCTTTCGGTGAATATTTTTCTATTATGCACGCTGATAGAAAAGCTAATTTTAATTTAAAATTTATTAAGGATTAAGTATAATTTAGTAATAGCAAATGAAGAATCTTCTTAATGTTCGCATTACTGGAGCTCTCACAAGAGTCAAGTGCATTTTGGCGGATGTTCACGAAAGCTGTCGTTCTTTAAACTGGTCAGTATACTGACAATGTTTTGATTCTGAAGTTCAAGCTTAATTAGGATCAAACCTGCGCCTCTTCGAAACGTAGATATATCGTATAGTAACATCATCATCATGAGGTGCCTTCTTGAAACTGAAGTTATAAGTATGTTATATGATAAACATTAAAAATATATCGGGAAATAATATAAATGAATTAATTATACCATAACAATTTTTTCGACGTGACTTTCTTGTTTCCCTTGATAGTAGGATCCGTAATAATAAATTCATAAGGTGTATCAAAGACTATCAAGTCAGCGGCAAGCAATCAATCAGGCGTCAGTGTTATTGTTGTGATTTGTTGCGGCGGCGCGGGGCCCAGTGGGCCCTCCAGTGCCCATTAGTTTGATTAGCTCGTCCGGCCCACGCACGCCGATTGTGCGAACGGTGGCCTTTGATTGATTCCTCAAATATCATTGTACCGGTGTTCACTTTATTTCCACTGATACATTGTTATCGTTGTTCGGTATGCCGTTTAATGCTTTTTTTATTATGGTCAATTAACATTTAGTAGAATTTATGTGGCCATACCTTTTGTTCTTCCTTCGAAATACGATCAGAACTACATTAATGTACGAAATATACTAGAATGTAGCAAAATTCGCTTAACGTTTTCCCCAATGAAAATAAACTCACGATGACTTTCGAGAATCATTTAAAATTAAAAATCTTTTTAAAGGAATAATGAAAACACAAATTTGAAAGCAAGAATCTAAGAATAAAAAATAAAATCAAAATACTCGTATTTTCTTTAAGAAATATAATATTTAGGCGACATTTAAGAACGGAAACCTCTGCGCTTTATCGAAGAAAGAAAAGTTAACCGAGGTAAACGCATATAAAACGAAGTGTTTACCCAAACAGCACCCGAATAAATTCAATGCCGTGCAAGGTAAATGTGTTCGGTCGGGACTATAGCATTTTCAACAAATGTAAGCGAGGGTGAAGATGGGAAGACTGACAAAAACTTAGCGAATAAAAGAGATGTAGGGAGAGAGGATAGAACTTAGTTTGCTTAGACATGTTTATTTTGATTACATAGCACTCATACGTTTCGTAAACGAAATGTCACTATAGAAGTTGAAGCGTAAGCCATTGATAATAATATTTTTTGATTTTTCTACGGACATGTAATAAAAATACGGATTTTATCGCGTTGTAACTAATAATTTAACAGCTGTAGATTCTCTGTATGTCTACCATCAGTGACGACGGTCTATAAACGATAGGTTTTGTAAAAGCTCAAATCACAAACAGTGATGAGGAGGACCGTAGAAAAACAAAGAAAGCTAACATAGCTCAGTTGTGTTCAACTGAGCTATGTTTGCTAACTGAGCTAGGCCAATCATTGTGAAGATGTGACAGCCGATGAAACAGGAAGATCAGCTTGCCGGATGCACCCACGACTTGTTGTAAATAGCTTAAAATCTTTGGACAGAGGTGAAATCGGTTCAGTCGCGGAGGAAGTCGATTGGATTGGGTATTAGCTGTGACTGTCAAGAGCCTAAGATGACGAAAACTATAATGATCAGGTATGCCGGTATAATTAGTGCTCCGGACAATGTCACCTTAGTTCACTCGTGACAATGGACACTGTAAAGCATTCGTAACGTTAGGGGTTATAAATCGAAAAATAATCAGAATACAATCCTTAAAATTCAGTTTTATTGTAATATGATTTTTAATAGTAGAGAATTCTGATGAATAGGAAAAAAGATTGTTTATTTCAGTTAAGATGTAATAATGGCATATTATGTTGAATTAATAAACTGAAAAAATTAGTGAACAAGAAACAAATTGAAATAATATATACTTTTTATCAAAGAAACCAGCGCTAAATTAGTTCTCGCTCATTGTTGAAAACGTGGTCGGATTAAATAATTTCATTTCACCTATTTCATTCCCAGGTCACGGCTGAGATGCGTATCGTTCTGATTGAGGGAGTTTCGTTAAATCGAAGTCGGACCACAACTCACGAGGCGGACCATCAAACTGCAGGGAAAAGGACAAAACAAAATGTATAAAGGAAATTGCTTCCACAAATCCACTCGTATCTTGAACAATAAACGTGGAACGACTCGACCGCCCTAATAGCAATGAAATCACGAAACCAAAACTCTCTCTCGTGTTTGATATCGCTCGATATGCCCGACTTAAGAACTTCATAGATGAATTATTTATCGATCCCGACTTTTAAATGTATGTTGTCCCGGGGACTGTGCGAAGAACTCCAACGCTCATAAACTTTATTCTTGTCAACATGTGGGTGGCATCAGCGGTAAGTACGTTTGAATAATAAATTTGCCCCTATCTTGGGGATTAACGTCTGTTGCGTACAAAGATTTTGCGTGAACAATAATGAATAACATATATCGCGCACGACATTTCCAACTAAGGTTTAGTGAATTGCGAATCCATTATCGAACGGGGAGATGTATAACTTTTGACAGAATACTTTTATAAATTGCCGTATACTTTTTTATGTTCAAATACCGGAAACAAATACACAGATACAAAAAATTTCAACTCTGCTTAGACACAGACGGCCTTTAGTAACGAAGTACTTTCAGTGTATATTAATAACTTTTTTTTAGTCTGTCAACCCGCACTTTGTCTGTCCGGTGGATAAATGGCCTTGACTCTTTCCTTGTAAGAAAAGGCCTTGAGATCCAGCTTTACAAACGGTAAGAGGACTGTTCATTATTATTTTCTTGTCTATCGTATTTAGGTGATTGTGATCGTTTTTTTTTATTTATTACTTAAGCAAACAAAACATAAAAATAAGTTAGTCCAATCCAATATAAAATTTTACGCGCAACGTAATAATGTTATTTTATTACCGAACAAAGTATTAAGAAATAATAGAGAAAAGAAAAGTAATCTTACTTATTTTTACGATATTCTTTAAAAGAAAAGTTCCACGATTAGACTCATTAAACGACATTGCTTCAGTGCTGTTCGCTCAGGATTTTTTAAAGATATTAAAGCTATGTACGTTAAATATACTTATGTATTATAAAAGAGACTTAGTATTACTAGAAGTTTATTTTAAATGAAATATCATCACTTACATAAAAACACTTATACTCGATTTGATAGATATAGAAAAAAAAACTTAATACAATTCTTGAGCTCTGCTATTATTATATTTCACCATTTCTTGCTTTTAAGTTTTGAGTCTGTAGAATATCTACAATAATAGTTTACAAAGCTTAACTTTAAATATAATTATTATAACGCTAATAATATCTTAAACAGCATGAACAAAGTTCTTAACCTAAATTGTAAATTTTGTAATTTTACTTAATTCTTAATTAACAAAACATTAACTCAACTAACCTATATACCTGTCGACTATATTATAACAAAGGAAATAAGAGCATATAGAAACTTTCACTGTTTCGTCAGTGTTTTTTATGAGCAGGTTTCGATAATTAAAAGATAAGTATATGGTTTTATTATATTTTTATTTAACTCAATAATCTCTTAGAAAATCAACGAAAAGGCTAAAGTGGATTTATCTACTCGAAATTTCATATATAGTTGTAAGCCTGAAATGATTATTGTATTTGTTTTGAGATATTTACAAAAATGTACATATTATTATAATGTAGAAAATTACCTGTCAGAGCCACTACCGCATGGTCAAAGGATAAAGGAAGTAAAGGAAAAACTGGAGCTTTTTTACTAGGGCTGTTATTTTTCCCTCGAGTTCCAGTTTAAAATTGTGAAGTGCTACTTAGGAGCTTAAACATTGTAATACAACGTTGTTTAATTTTGTTTCATAAATGATGGAGCTTTTTTTAACAGTATTTTTGCAAAAAAATGTAAAGATATTGTTTCAATAAAAGTGAGAACGTTTTTTTATATTTATTTATATAACTAAATAGCTTGAGAACGATATGAATGTAATAAGCACATATACAAGTATTTTTATGAAAATTTTTTTGATTGTTGAAGAAATTCCATGATGAGCTATTCAAATTTCACAATTTTTAAAACGTTGATTTTACTTGTTATTCGAGTAAGTGTAATCGCAAATCAGATAGTAGTTACAGACAAAAAATCAAATCAATGAAAAATACGTGAATAGAGAAAATCTGTGATTTCTTTAATGCAGAAAAATTAATCAAAGAGACAACGAATGTATTTACTTTTGAGACTGAGTAAATAGTTTGTATACTAAGAAATGTGATGATATTGTGAATACGTCTACAATTACACAAATATACATAAATAATCGAAGCTCATTGTAGAGTGGAACGTACCAAAATCGATTATTCAACGTCTTTACTTCTAAAGCGAACTGTAAACTCTCGTTACAGTTTATGAATTGTTACGCACGAGTTGCAAAGCATACTCTACATCGTTTCAATACAAGTTTATAACTGTTCTTAACACAGTTTGTTGCGTGAATTATTATAGATGAAAATTTTAATCGAATCAAAATTATTACATTAGTTCGCTGTCTACTGAACATAGGCGTCCACAATCGATAATAACTGAAAAGAAAAACATTTTTTCAAACTGGATTCTGTATTGAACTGTTTTCTCATTTTTATGAAAAATTATGTGATTTCAGAAAGAGTTGAATTTGTGAACCTGTGAACGAATCTCTAGTAATATAAATACACTTTAAGAGGAAGAAAACTTAATAATTAATCAAAATAAATACAGCTTGTAATTAATAAACTTCTTAATTTTTAATTAAATTTTTTAATAGCTAACTAAAGCACTTGTTTTTGTTGATTTTAATCAAAAATAGACGAGGTGAGACGAGCAGGACGTTAATCTGATAGTAAACTTTACGTTTGCTCATAACAACGTGACGCTAGACAGGATGCTGATACTGAACATTGTGCTTAGACTTCAGACATCATATGTTAAGTAAATTCACTCGAGATTTTTATGATTCTGTAAATTAATCAGCTTATCTATTATTTTTTTATTAGTTTACAAAATTATAAACAGCTATTTTTAGGTTTTCAAATGTAAATTCTAAACAAAACACGGACATAAAACCATGAGTTTTTTTATTATTAATGAAACTTAGAATTGAGCTTTCGAAAACACAAAAGGAGCTTCAAGGTCACTGACACTTATGTAAATGTTTTAATTAAGTAAAGATGTGCAAACGAAATTCGGTAAATTTTCTAATTTTTGTTAAGCTGAATTTGAAACAAAGAGAAAATTTTCCGTAAGGTTTCAACCTCCGCTTGGCTCAACATCTGTGAAAACTGTATTAAAGATTGAATAATTTTGTTGGAAAAGAAGTCCCCGTTAAAAGAAACTTGTCACTTATAATTCTAATATAAAAAGCCGCCTGTGGTTTCGTCGGATGGGAGAAGTGTCAAAGTTAAATTGAATATTAGAGCGAAATGATCCCGTCCTCGGTCGAAGTTTCGCTGGATCGCACTGAGTAGTTAATCCAACGCCACAATTCACTTCAAGTTGAATGTTCCAGGACAATTGTTTGTTAGTCCTATTGATTATTATTTGTTTTGGTAGAGATGTTTATTGTTTAATATAGGTACAAGTTATCTACCTCCATACCACAGCGGCTAAACCGAGACCTTTGTAAGATAGGAGATCCTTCGTTTCATTGTGGAATCTGTTAACTACTAATATTTGGATGGTGGCAGGGTTCTTTAAAAAACCCCCTGGCAAACTACAAGTCATATTATTACCCAACCAGAAAGTAGGTAATAAAAGAGTGGTAATAGTCATATATATGAGAAAGCATCTTGGGCGAGGTCTCTTCACTGTCGTTGGCTTTATTTTCACTTATCACCGTGTGAGCTCTGCGTTGTGCAAGCTTAAATCAAATAAAAAAATAAGCATAGTTATAGTATTTTACGTTAATAAAAAAAAATTACTATGTTATTGTATACTTTCAACCATGTGTGTCATAATGATACCATAACGACAAAACTTGTTTATTAAACTAATAAGAATTGTGATTTACCGTTATGTAGTCGTATTATTTTTTACGTCTAGCAAATTTCTATACCATATCATTCTCCGGAGAGAATGCGAATTTGATATTCGATAGTCCTATCGCTTGTTTCATCTACACTTAAGATAAATCGACCTCTTGAAATGTAGGTCAAATAAGGGTTGTGTCAGATAACTCTGAGAGTTAAGCATTTAATTATGTCGCGTAACACAAAACAAAACGCAATTCAACACTTGATACCCTGACAATTGTTTCCGTTATAGAACTTAGTTCCATAAACTGCTTTTGTATACATTTTAAACAAAAAAAATTACTAACTGAAGTAACCTACTACTATTCAAACATTAGGCTATGGAATTGAATCTGGGACTACAGTATTACAAAGCAAAGCGGATTCGCAACTGGCGGTTGATAGATAATTAATAAACCTTAGCTTCAGTATATTTATAAAAAGTAAAGTCTATCCAAGAAAAGAAAGATCAAGATTTACCCAAACATGTATCATAGTGATGAAACATATAACATAAATATTTGGTTTAAGTAATAACTATAATAATAATATAAAATTAACCAAAGAATAAACCTTGCTTTTCATTGAATATTAAAAATGCCTTGTTTTTTGAATAATTTCATTGTGCGATAAGTCTTTACTAAATAATTAATACCTATCAAACTGAATAAAACTAACTGTTAAAAGTAAATCTGTTAAACTAACTATAATTCTAGTTGCGTAAAATGTTAAACAGGGATCTTAATTTTTTAGTGATTCTTTGTTTACTCCTAGTTTATTTTTTTTTACTTTTATCGTAAATACTTTGAGATTTATAACTCGGAAAAAATTGTGCTTGGTCATAAAACAGCGAACAATTTAATCGTCGAATTGACAACGTTATCTCTGAAGTCAGTTAAAAAGGTATCACATTAAAGATTAAATAATCGTCTAGCGATCCCGGAGGCTGGCCACGTCCAATTAGGGTCGCGGTCTCCTGGGAGATGAGGGATAGCGTCCTGCGTACTGACGCGGCATCGTTTCACTTGACCAACGTTTAGACGTGTTTCTATAAATCTATACCGTACTATACTCCATACCTAAAAATAAATAGGACAAATTGTTTCGAACGTTAATCTTTGAATCCGTTAAAGTGATCAATATAATAATTGGCACATGCGTGTATAACTTATAAACATGAAAATGATGAAGTAGGTACACCAAATTTATTTGTTCGTTCAGAGTTTTTCATCAGCTAATCTCCGCTACGTTTTAAACAAAATGGATGTGGTTTAAAAAGCTTTCAAAATAATTAATAATATTAATAATTTTTTCGTAATTCATGTATCATTAAATATAAATTCTATAATAAACTTATCATATTTATTTTATACCATGTTTTATAATATAATTGCAAAGATGACACAATTTTACTAATTACATAATCAATGTTAACTTACAAAGCAAAAATGTATGAAATGCTCTTATTTATTATATACTACAATCGTTAAGGTTTAAGGTTTTTACTAAAAGAAATAAAGGTGCACTTAGCTGATATTCTGTGTGCGATTTTGCTTTGTAAGGTTTAGTTATAAGAAAAGGAAAGTGTAGAACGGCGTTTCAGTGTTAGTTATGTTTCCAATGGGAGGACCTTGCGGCACTATTTTGTGATTCTGTCGTATCTTTGATTCTTTATTTGGTACATATGTAAAGGTACAACAATAAAATGTAAGTAACAAGAAGACGTTTCTCTATTCCGACTTCACTCGTAAACTTGGGAATGTATTGTCATTGGCACAAAAGGTGAAGAGAATCCTTTCTCACTCCTGGAACAAATTCAAAGTGACTAGATTACCCTCAATATTCGCAAATAGTCGGATTTACTAGGGTACACTTCCAGCAACAGCTTGAGATAAATATATTTAATAGAAGTTCTACATAGTATAATTCTTTAATTAGTGTTATGTAAACATATTAACTTTGATGGCAGGTTCAGTTCAAAACAAAACAAGTTTCTTATCGAATTTATAAAAACTCTTTTTTAATCACATTTTGTTGATCCTTTAATTTTTTAACGTTTATAATTGGTAACATTATACTTATGTGGTATATTTAGTGCTTTAATGTTTAAAATTTGTGGGTATATAAGTACAATCAAGAATAAACTTAGGTCATCGCCACGTACCTTTTATAATACAGTCTTAAGTTGATTATAATTTATGAAATAAATAAACAGTCTACGAATTGAAATAAATTTCAAGTAATACTTGAAAGTACTAATTAACAATGAAGCCGAAATTTACACTTCACCAGCCGACATCAAAGGTTAACTTTCGGAAACGCTTTAATGGAAGGCTTTGAAAACTATTATGAGATTTAAGTAAATATTGTTTAATCAATTCCATAAAACCCTACTGTTTGATTTACTATTTGTTTTACTTTAAATCAAATTAAAATATCTTGATATAAAGATAGTTTTGACTGTTAATTTTGTTTTATTTCTGCTTAGAACAGTAGCGAGAATTCTTTTTTGGATGCGTTACTTTAAAATAATTGCAGATTCTGTTAACAGCTTAATAAATTTATAATAGTTAACTTAACAGTATCTCTGAAAAAGTTATGTAAAAAAAACTTTACAATCTCTTTACAACATTAATAAAATTGTATAACTGTGTATGTGTATCCCCAGTGGTAAATTTTTTTTGTTAGATTCGTAAGAATAAAGTTGCTTAATAGTCTTAACAATAAGGACAAATCTTGTTTGGTGTTTTAAATACACGGATTATTAGAAGTACACCCGGAGACGGTTAATGAATGTGTGCATCAAACACATTTGCGTGATATTGACTCGATGTATTTTTTTCTGATTTTTGAATAAATGTCACACGATTGTAAGAGGTTTATCCAACTGATCTCCCAATTTCGATTTGAATGTGACATAATAATGATGAGTACAATGAACTAAGCTAGATATGTGCAGCGATATTTTAAAAAAAATTTAATTGGTTGTTTCGATCTATCAAGAGCATGTTTTCAATTAGACAGCGATTGTACATTGCCAATCCAATTATTTCTATTATGCATTTTTGATAATACTGCATAAAAGCAATTGTCAATTTTCCAAACAATTTGCCGTCTCTGTTTTTTTTAATGGTAAGCGTACAATTCGTAAATACTAACATTACGATGCTTTCTAATCGCGAGCTAACATCAAAGCATTTGCGACGAGCCTTCCCGTTACAAAACTCGTTACAAGACGCCAAATAAGAAGTCGTAAAGCAACCTCACTTCAGCGTCTTTCACGCTATGCCAAATGATATTTTTGTATCATTACTTAGGGCGGTTTACATGGGGGCGAGCGGGTCCCATGGTAAATACGACCTGAATTTAATCTCTGCCCTTCTTCATCTTTAAACCAAATAGAGGAAGATTTTTATTTCGTGCGTAAACAAAGGTATACGACTACGTTTTTCCAGATAGACGATTTCGACTAATATTGAAAGGTTAAATGGTGTTGGGTAGAATTAGTTAAGAGTTCTGCAGTTGTCCCCTGCGGCAGCCCAGACGAAGGAAGACCACAAATTAAATAAATTGGCATTGAAGATTCAGTTAGTGCTAATTTATACGTCTTGTTTTGTCTTTATTATTGGTGTACAGGGTGCAACAGAATCATTAAATGACTATATAAATTAATTAATTTGCTTAAAAACTTATAAATTTACTTTATCGCATTCAGCTTCAGAAAACATTTCATTTAATTTTAATTCTCGAATATAAAAATATTTTAGAAAAGATATTAAAGATCTTTAAAAAAGTTTCATGTTTCAGTTTTGTTTTCAATATTCTCTTGTAATTCAACAGGCATCTACTTAATTTTCGGCCCAAATAAATTCTTTCACAGGATTCTCGGTATCATATTTCAAAGGTCATGAAAATATATTGAATTTCTCAAAACATATTACTTGCTTCGGGAGTGTATAACAATATATGAATGTAAACAAGTCTCGAAGAGTAACAAAGCTGGAAATATATCGACACACTAAAACAAAATATCAAATTAATCACCCACAAAAATTGTACTTCTATCATACAGATGCTACTGTATTATTATTTGAAACGTTAGTTTAAAATATTATGTACAATAAATTTATAATAAAAATATATTACTATGTTTTAATATTCTTGTAGATAAATTTGTTTCCATGTTTTGTATATACATAAGCACTATATTGAGTGCGAAAATATCTTGCCTAAATTGTTTCAAAAAAAATTCTCTACATTTGATTACTAGTTACTTGGAGGATATATATATTTAACGAGGTACAGTTACTAGTCCAGAATCAACCTCTTTCTTGTTTGTACAAAATTCAATTTGTATGAATAACATCGACAAGTTAAACTGAATATAATTTTTCATAAAGGTAAACAGGAAAACGGTTTTCAGAGGGCACATTTCCAAAATAATTTTCCAATTCTCACAAGTACCTTAAAGATTACATTGGATAAATTCTCTATCCTATTTAATGAACAATGTGACTTATAAATTTTTAGCGCGCTTCGTTCTGAGGCGTTTTTTTTTCTTGAAATCCCGAGGGATTTACGCTTAACAACGTGTTCATTTTGTTTGTTACGGGCATGCTAAAGATGTTTCATGGCTCCGACGGCAATAAATTGAAGAGGATAATATAAATAGGCTGAAGTAAATCGGCTCGGCGACGCTTTCTAATAATTTGTTTGCATATCGATTATATAAACGTTTTATAAGAAAATAAATAGACGTTCTAAATGTAAAACAAGTGTTTGTAGCGCTTGTAAAATTATTACAGTAACGAACAATATACACATTGTGAAGCACGGATCTCTAGAGATATTTTCTGTTGTAATCTCTCTGTAATTTCATTTTCCACACCGTATCGTCTATTTTCTGTTCATTAAATGCTGACTAACCACCTTTATACACATTTAAGGATTATAACAAACGTTATACTACTCCATATTTAAGTATATTCGAATACATTTTAAAACACATACTGTTGTTGAGTAACCGAGACGTTACTACGTAAAAATGCAATCAGCAATATTCGTCCAGTCATCGCGAGTGCTATGTGCGAACGACTGCTTTAAGAAAATCGTATTACATAAGTGTTCATTTAGAGGTAAACGACTTCTGCATCGATTTAGTAAAACACAACGTTAAATTCTAATTTTACAGCGGCACTAACAAAAAACCCACCATGACCGATACGTAAAAATAGATTAGTCATCTAACAGGGAATATTTGCGATTTTAGTCAATACCTACCGATCGCAATATGTATAATAATTCAGGATTACACTTGTATATATTTACAATAAATATCTATACAAAACTTCTTCACAAAAAGCCTTAGGCCAAAAGAAATTTAAAAGATACGTTATATAAAAAGTATAAGCGTCGAAGTGTCGATCGAAAACAAAGGAAAGGAGACAACGAGATAAAAAGATTGTATTCAACATAAAATCACAAAAGTGAAAAAAAAAAGACACAAAAAACCTTCAGTTGTATTCAATCCGACGTTCAACGGAGTGTGATGAAGTTGTTTACCTTTATGAGATTGGATTTCTATTTCGTGATTTATATACGGAGGTGGTTAACACAAGAAAATTTCGTTGGCAGCCATAAAATGAAACAATACGAATTATACTATAGAGGACAAATGAAAATCATTACGTACGTATATACACCTATAATAATTACTATCACACATCTATTACATATACTAGACAGAAGGAATACGCTGAGTTCGGACAGCATCGATGGTGTACAGATCTTAAAGGGAGCCTATATCCAGCTGTAGCCGATTTTTTTTTTGCAAATGTCGTTTTTCTACATACTAGAGTGGACCCGTATCACTTCCGCCGAGGAACTCTTCCTTGCATAAGAAGACCCACTATTTTCGAAGTTAATAGCCGCCTTACAAAATCTTGTATTTATATGAAAAAAAAGTTTTATCTAGATTCTCGAAATATCCCATTTTCTATTCAATTCAATTACCAAATCTCTCTACAGTCCAGATTGACTGGTAAAGATTTTTTTAAAATGTATCAAGTACTTTTTAAGATGCAAATATATTTAAAAAAAAGAACTATAATAAAATGGAGAATGTTGCTGGCTATTCTAGGTGTAGTATAAACAGTAAAATCTTACTCTTACCGGTTTTCATGTGGTAGGTAAAGGAAAAAGCAGATCAATTGGCGGTAACGAAGAGTAATGCCTCGTTCCTTCTATTACTTCCCAGAGGTAACAACGCATATACATCTTGATTCCTTATCAATGCGAGCGAGAAATGGAAGTATTACACACACAGACACAAGCATAAACACTTACGTATTTATGTCCTTTGATATAATATGTATATGTATGCATTTATATACGTTATCTGATAATGTAAGAGGAAAAGAAGCTCCAAAACTTATATCTAGATCGATTATAAAGTTAAATCGATAAATTATTAGCTACAACTAATATAATAATCGATTAAAGATTTCGAAAATGATTTACTTACATACCATCTAAAATTTTAAAAAAATATTTGTCTTTTTTATTAGAATTTATTAAAATTTAACAGGTTTTGGTAAAGCCAATTAACTAATGGACATTTTTTTGCTAAGTAACACTAAGTATTAATTACCGCATTAAGCAGAAAGACATATTTAAAGTAATTAAAGACTTAATCTAAATCCTTACAAGGACAGTATGGACAACATGGTATTAATGGTGGTAAGTCTCTATTGCTTTTGTTCGATTTGAAGGGCGTTGTAGCTAATGAAATTACTTAAGTAACGAGATTTAACTTGTTATATACCGTATAGTTTTTATCATCCCAATTACACACATTCCTATGGGAGGGCATCAAATGAAAGTCTCGCTCGTCTCATCGCTTTATGAAATAGAAGATTACTATACTATTATAAGTTAGTTGACGTTTATAGTTGTTTTAACAATATTAATATGGGATGTAATTGTTGTTGAAGTATGGTAGTGGGTTGCTTGTAGCTTTTCCCTTCAATCGGTCTCCGAATGCGCGCCATTTGTTTTGGGTGTCACAAATCGTTCCCCACCCGAGGCGGCCCCTAAGCCAACAAAAACAGAGTGTTTCTAAACAAAAACGGTATTTTAAACCCGGAACAAGACCCCCAGTTATCTTACTCAAAATATATAGCAACGAAAAAAGTATAGCGAAATTATTGCATAAGAATAGTCCAAGTAAATGCTTTACTAAATTATTCTTACTTAGTAATTTTACTAGATTCTATGCCAGGGTTTAAATTTAGTTTCCTGCTGAGCAAATGTCAAGTGGCTGTATCTTTTATACGAACAGACAATATCATTTTAAAACAATGTAACCGAAAGTCGAGGCGTGAAATTACCGACGTAATACAGACGTAATTAAAGTGTTAAAACCGCGTTTTGTCGTAAAAGTTTAGGCACTTGAGGATCTAAGTTAAATTTTAGATTCAACATTTTATATCCGTGGATATAAAGAGTTACATTTCAGCTTGAAAATTAAATACACATGTTATGTGTAATGTAATTAGGGTCGGTTGCAAAATCCAGTGAAATTTCACGAAAATTAGACTAAGTTAAGTTACAGAATTTCACTGTAAGTTTTGATTTTATTGGATTTAATAAAACACATTATTTCAGTTCAGTTCAGTTTTCCTTTGTTTCAAGAATATTGAAAAACACTTTAAAATTTACTGTATATTGTTCGTTTTTCTTGAATTTCTAGTAAATTGAAATTAAAATTTATTAACATTGCCTGAAACGGTTGAAAGGCTATAAATTTATTTTATACTACGACGGCAATAAGAGGTATTAAAGTGAAGCGATAATTTATATGTCTGTGTTGTGGTTATTTTAATTAAACGAAAACATATTTATTTTCCGAGAACACTATAAAGCGGCGAAAATGGACGCAGTAGTTTTTAAACTACTTACCATTTCTTTACATTACTTTTAAGTAAGAAAAGGAAGGTGTGATAATATCGTTAAAAAAAACTGAAAGCTATTTCAGATTGAAGATTTCTGAAGCTTATGAACTTACTGGAAACAGTTTAAACATAATTAGCGTCATATTTTTATTAACTATCACTTACTATCAGGCCCTGGTCTTCATTTCTTGTTTGTTTCATCATTTATTTAAAAAAATACAAATCAATAATATAAACTGTATAAATATAAGTTAAAAGACAAAAACTAGTTAATTGTACTATCAGAATAGTATTTAAAGTTAAAGGCGGAACTGTTCACTTATCTACACCCTGTAGTTTTGTGGACGCGCTGAGCATAAAATGGCTGGTGGCGTCCGGCATACGAGAGCAAGCCATTCATTGCCGACATGTTACCATCTATACTTTTAATTGTCAGTCGTAGATCTACCAGGCTGCAAACATCAGGCATGCTGATGTATGGAGCAAGTTAATAAGCGACTGTTAAGTTTTAATTATAATCGAATTATTACATTTATCGTTGTGTACTTTGTCTGTCTTTTCTCGTAGATAAATCTATACATCTATTACATGTAAACAAAATTGTTGTCTTTCGTCAAAACAACAGCTCTCTTCGTGAACAATTTGAATGTTTATATGACACTTATAGAGCAAAACTGATTATTTTTTTTGTCTTGTTCGTTTTGAAATAGCAGAAGTTCTGAGCGAAACAATAAAAACCTTTTAAAATTGTAAACAAATCCCGGTCCATTTTTACAACGTTTACAGGTGTTTGAATTTTTAAATATCTTCAGGTTTCCTTTGATGCGAATATTAATATAAACAAAATTATTATACATTGCCAGTAAAAAAATCATAGAGTTCAACTAGTCGCTAGTAAATTAGTTTGTAGAGATATTGAGACAAAAAATAAATATAGCCGAGGTGCATAGAATTTTAAATTAAGGATTACGGTTGCATGTAATTTAAAATAATTAAAGAAAAATGGCATCAGTATTCCTTATGACTTTTATTAGGATAGTGAACATGCCATTCGTCATCTTCTCGTAAAATTTCACAACATAGTTGTATATTGATTTGTTATGAAGTAATATTCATATTAAATTGTTAAAGAAACTAAAAGAAAATTCTTCGAATGAACTTCGCATGAATTAACGCACTCCCGTCGACGAAGCTCTTGCTGCTAGATTTCGCATTTGATGGAAACTGTATTGTGGCTTTGATCACAATAGCATGCCTGGAATACGGCAATTGTTGTTTTGGTACACAGTTAAGCCATCGCTATTCTAGATGTGTATCGCACTATATTGTACTGTTGTATAATTGGGCCTTCCAGCTTTTGTGTGCAGCCTTTGTGAGAACAAATTTAAGAAGAGTAAATATTATTTTATGTTACACATTTATACATACGAAATAAATTAGCTAATTTATGTTGTTGAAAATGTGTGGCAGTTCTTTCATTGTTTGATAAATATAAATTATACGGTAAAACAGAAGTCTAAGAACCTTCTTATGATCATGCCAGCCGAATGGCATTGATGATGGCGTTTGCGCATTTAAAGTTGTGTTTTAACCGAAGACAATGACGACAAATTCGACAAGAATTAATTTTTTTTTCTGCTAATTACAGAGTGGTGAGAGTATCTGTATCTGTTTACGGCATGTTTAATGATCATAAAGATAAAAAAAAATTTAAAATTGTTGAAACATTTAAAGTTATCAGTCCTAGATACATATTCTACTTGTGGTCAGAGAGAAAATATACGTGATCATATTATTTTTATGTGCGTGTTGTTAAATTTTTTTTCCTGTGAAATACATGCCTGCATCTTCTAAATAAACGAATCATTCTTTTATGAAGAAAAGGGCTACGCTTTTTAATTGCAAACATGTACCAAAAGAAAAATGTGTCCCCTTGTTTTGTATGCCGACGGTGAGCTCTTAATTGCATCTGTTTTAAGTCCGTGACTCACATTGCAATCCTTTGTAATTGTTGGTGTTTATTTGATTTTTTTATGCCCCTCGTTCTGAATACAATGTTCCTCATTTGAATAATGCTTGGTTTAAATTAATTTATAGTGAAATTACTTTTAAACGAAAAACGGTTAAAAAGAGAAATCCTCAACAATAAGACGAGGTCCCTTTTTGTGCTGGTTTTTCTTAATACCCCGTCTTTATAAAGAAACCCAACATCTTGGAACAATTCCGAATCTATTCAATTATTCAAACTTTTAATTAATATTAATAGGAGCTCTCACTTTCAAAAGAAAGAACACAGAAAGCAGATAAAAACTCCTTAGAAATCGGCGTAACTTGCAGATGCGGACTGTGAATTAATGCGAATACAATAAAGCCTCTGAAGTGAAGTCCGAAAATAGACAGCGGAGCCGCGAACAAAAATTAATTCCAAATTGCTATTAGTGGTGGTGAACAAAAGCAGGCTGGTGTGGGTGAGTGTCTGCAATAAACGTCACGGCGAGAGAGATAGGAAATTAAACGAAACTAAAACGAAGTCGTGCCACATCCGGGGGAGAAAGTTTCGGGGAGAACGCTCAACGAGCTTTCAGTTAAAAAAAAAAAATTAAGAACGGCCGCCCGATTCAGTTTACCTCCACAGTGAGCGACAGGTCAAAAGTAGCTCCTTTGTTTCTTGTACGAGTCTTTTTTTAATTTCTTTTCAATGTAGTTCCGTAACGAGCATAGTTGACATAAAAAATGACAGCTTCGAGTGAAATTATTCCGTGGCGCTTTTTAAATGAAATGTTTCACTTTACCTTTTGGCAGCGGCTCGATGACTATTTTCAGAGCGTCGATGGCTGCTAGCCCGCAAAGAATCCAAAAAAGGCTCATAGCGCTTTGTAAGGGGCGCGTTAATTCGTCCATTTCTTGCCTGCAGAGGGTCTACGTCGTCAACATATTTCTGAAACAAAAAAAAAATGTCTTACATATCGTACACGTTATCTGAATATTTAACCTGAAATAAAGAAAGCAAAATCGCAAAGCAATAAAATGAAATTGCTATGACTAGAGATTCACACAAAAAATATTTATAGCCCAGTTTAATTTTAACAGATTACCCTTCAATATATATATAGATATCGTCCGATAACTTCAATCTTTGAATCACTGAACATACTTAGAGTAAGAAAGTTACTAAAGTCTGGAAGCTTACCGGCTTAGGTTTAATTTGCCTGTCCATGAATTTACTTACAGTGTTAAGCTATAAACAAAACAAGTTATAAAATCGTAATATTATTGATATCCCAATCTTTACTTAATCGATTATTCACATTTATTACAAAAACAGCTAATTGGATTACTTTTGCTTATTTAAACTTAAACTAATGATGTTTGATGAAAATCGCAGAAGTGTGAATTTTTTCACAGGTTAACGGACGATCTATCCAAACCTACATTCATCAATGATGGCTCCTCATTTACATATATAAGATCCAGACTCCTAATTTGCCTATAATTTAGTGGTAGGTATTTTTCGATTATTAGTATATCGTACAGTTAAACGAGCTATCTGCAAGGTGTGACAGTCATAAAATAATATAAAGAATTGCCCCAAATTAGTCATAAAACAAAGCCACAAAGGTAACGATGATAATACTGATTACTATTGCATACAACAAAATTTCATTATACTAATTATCAATTCCCTTTCGTCTCTGTAAAAAAAATGTACGTTATCGTGTCGTGCTACATTTATAAAGGTGCGGTAGAAGGGCTACGGGACGGTTCACGAAGAAAAGTCTATCCATTAATTAAATAATCATTGGGTAGTTTTCAAAAATGTACAAGTATGCGGTAATAAGTATAGAGAAACGTTTCTTAAAGCGACTTGCAAAAGTCATTTAAAACTGATAAGCTCCAACCCTTCCTTTTCCAAAAAGAAGTAGAGTTAGAAGAAGCACGAGAATAAATAGTACGTATTTAATTTTTATTGCTTTCGTTTATTTCGACCTTAATTTCGCGAGTCTCTTCTTACAGACGATAATTGTTAGAAATCACTCGACGACCCTATTCAGGAGGGTCCCTGCTTAAAATAAGGAAAAAACAAAGTTCATTGGAACCCCGTTTGTCCGCCAGCTTGATTTGGCGTTTCAGTTTTTCATTTATTGTCATACTCCCCTTTACCTACGTTCCGGGGTTTGAGTTAAGCAAATTCACCACTATTGCTTTGTTTATTTTAATGTTACGTAAATTATATAATTTTGTTAAGTCACTAAAACAATTCCAGAACTTAAATGTTAAATCTGAGAAAGTCAATTTAAGTTTTCTTTCTTCGACTTTGTTCTCCAAAGTTTAGGTGTAAAGTACGTACATTGTAAAATTTAATGTTTAAACCTCTTTTTAGAAAGTGCTTATGCTAATTGCATCTCTTGTTTTAGATAGTTTGCTCAAAATAGTTAAATTTCTATAACAAAATAGTAATTTTCAATAATTAAAATATACAAAAAGAACAAATACCACCACTTCATATTTGTCCTTCATCCTAGACTTGCTTTGTGTGGCAATGAAGGCTCTTACGCTTGTAAACTCGAATAAATTTTTAGACTTCTTCTACAATAGGCAGGGGTTAACTTAATCCAAATCTTTATAGCCCGAGTATAAAGTGTAGGAGAAATTCAGCCCTAATTAATTCTCATTAAGATCTAGCATAGTTATGTAGGTAGGCAAATATTCATTCGCTGACTGAAGACGCAAATATATACTGTAAATGGCGTCGTACTGATTACGCCAATAGGCGTGGCAAACGAATCGAAAGTGAACAGCATCAAAGATGTACCCCAAGTAATTAAGAACCTTCTCAGTCCTTTATTACTAGAAGTGATCAAAACTAAAAGTTGGTATACACCAAATGAAACGATAATTGTATCACACATATTTGTTTTGTATGACTTTCGAACAAAAGATTGCACTTGGTAAGATTAGATCATTTATCATCATTATAATTTCAGTCTTTAGTTGTCCAGTGCTGAACGCGATCAATGTGTAATATGAATTAATGTAAAATTTAATGTTTAAACCTCTTTTTAGAAAGTGCTTATGCTAATTGCATCTCTTGTTTTAGATAGTTTGCTCAAAATAGTTAAATTTCTATTACAAAATAGTAATTTTCAATAATTAAAATATACAAAAAGAACAAATACCACCACTTCATATTTGTCTTTCATCCTAGACTTGCTTTGTGTGGCAATGAAGGCTCTCACGCTTGTAAACTCGAATAAATTTTTAGACTTCTTCTACAATAGGCAGGGGTTAACTTAATCCAAATCTTTATAGCCCGAGTATAAAGTGTAGGAGAAATTCAGCACTAATTAATTCTCATTAAGATCTAGCATAGTTATGTAGGTAGGCAAATATTCATTCGCTGACTGAAGACGCAAATATATACTGTAAATGGCGTCGTACTGATTACGCCAATAGGTGTGGCAAACGAATCGAAAGTGAACAGCATCAAAGATGTACCCCAAGTAATTAAGAACCTTCTCAGTCCTTTATTACTAGAAGTGATCAAAACTAAAAGTTGGTATACACCAAATGAAACGATAATTGTATCACACATATTTGTTTTGTATGACTTTCGAACAAAAGATTGCACTTGGTAAGATTAGATCATTTATCATCATTATAATTTCAGTCTTTAGTTGTCCAGTGCTGAACGCGATCAATGTGTAATATGAATTAATGTAAAATTCAGCTAAATCCCCCATTGATGTTATTTCCCATATGTGTCTGCTATAGTTTTCTGTATGTCTCCACTCGGTTTGTTTCTTTAGAGACTTATCTAAATATGTACCATAGTCAGCACTTCAAACTGTCATTGTACACTGATGAAAAAAGCTAACCTATGAAGGAGGGATTGCCATTCTCTCCATTTGCTATATGCGCGTTGGTGAGCGCATTAAGCGGGTAAAAGTCACAGTGAAAGCTTTCCTAGGATTATTCCCTCTTTAGCCGCCTTTTACGACATGCAGAGGTTGGAATGGCGGCGAGAACGTTTTAACTTGTCCTCCACGCAAAGGAAACCAAAAAAAAAATACCGCTCACTTAAAATTTAATAAAAAAATACTTGCTCAAAAATAATCCAGTTTGATTTATATTTTTTTAACTTATAACTTATTGAATTTTGTTAGTAAAGTATGGATTCCATTATAAGCTTCTTTGCACGTATTTTACGTTTAAAATACAAGTTATTTGTGTTCAAAGATATTCAATAATTTATTATAAGGCAATATGAATCAACAACCTTAGTCTTGCAGAGGTTACCTCCAAAAATCTCGCACTCGACATTGTGGGACTAATTACTTTGTTCAGCTGTTCTGTCTTAGACAGTATAATTTAAACACGCTTTTAAAGTTCATTGACGTGAAGAGAATAAAACTTTCTTATAATAAGATTTTTCATTATTATGAATTCGTTTAAAATTATGAAAATGTAAATTATATTTTAATAACGATAATGTATGAATTTTAGACTTGTAACCTTTTAATTTTTCAAACAGTACAGAAACATGTACCAAAGAAAAAAATAGATCGCATACTCGCCACGAATACTGCTTTAGAACAATATGCTGGTTATTAAGCTGCTAGCCTTTCTTTGGAATTATTCCCTTATTAGTCTCCTTTTCCAACAAAACGAGTATGTATCGTTTACTTAATGCTTCTGTATTATTCTCGTTAATTATTCTATCCTCCAACGAAGAAAAATACAAAATTACGCTTCTTGAACACATGTCGCAATGTTACCACAAAACCGAAGCTCCCCCCTTTAAAAGAGTTACAAAAAATGTCGACGAGACGCACAAAAACATTTTCGCGAAACGTACCCCCTACTCTGTACGAAAACTTTCCACATCCTTGTCGGTAACCTACCAAATTAGTGAAATTGCTGTTAGTGGGGTGTGAAAAAAATGCAATTATACCCTCGGCGGGTCATTAACAATAGTTAAAGTGAGCTCGCGCTGCTCTCACCTGCACAACGTCGAGTAACCGTATTTACGATGTGAAAATTATAGTTTCAGAAAATACCATTTTCCGAGTTTCCCTCGTGGAAATTATATAATATGAAAATGATTACGTGCTTGCTTTTAAATTAAGTGTCATTTTATGATTTTTTTAAGTCTCCAACACTGTAAAGTAATTGTTCTGGATGCTTGTTTTATTCATGTGTTCTGAAATTGACTTTGTGTTACTACGTACTTATAAAACAATGTTAAAGTTGTATTAAGAGAAGTGTGTTTTTCATTAATTATTAACTCAGGTGATTTTATAGTATATTTATGTAATAGGTGATATTAATCAAAGCTAAGAAATTCAATGCTTCTTTGTCAAGACTTTTAAAGATAGCTTGCAGTGAAGCGTGTTCTTTGGTAATAATCGAACGGCGGCTTACAGGCAGATAGTCTGCTTAAGACAATGGAATATTTTCTAGCCTATTATCAAAATTATAGGCGGCGAGGAATAAGAAAGGACAATGGCTTCTCCTCAGCAATGTCTTATTTTAATGGCGCCGTCCCCGGAGCCTATATTGCATTTTATGAACAGAATATTGTCTAAGGCGTTGTATTGTCAGGACTTGAATAAGGAGACAATTACGTTGGTTGTTAAATTTCGGAGCTTACGTTCAAATACAGTGGGCCGCTGGGATTGTTTGCTTATTTGTGTTTACTCTCTTAGTTAATAGCACCCATTCGTTTGTATATGTAACGAATTTGTAAAATGGTTAAGATAAAGAATATAACACATTGTTTTAAAGCTAAACAGACGCATGGTCATGATATGAATAATATTTGTAACAATTATTTAGTATTGCAAAATCTTTTGGAGGCTTTACATGTACAAACCGATATTACTATTGTGTGCAAATTTTATTATTTTCTAGTCTAAATGGTGCTCATGTTAATAGAAATACAGGAGTAGCGAGATTTAAGTTATGATCTTCCCAGGACAAAGAGAGCAATGCTGTGCTAATCCTCCTAATAAGTATCCCATTATTTTAAACAAGTGTTTAACTTTCAAAATTCGATTTGTTAAAAAATCCATAAAATGATATCGGCAATACACTTATAAAAGTCATCATAATTATTGTCGTCAGCCAATATTTATCTACTAGTGAATGTGCCGCATTAGGCAAGCGATCCTCTCTTCTTTACATTCACTCTGTTTACATTCATAAAATAAACTACTTATTTATATTAAACATGATTAATTCTGTTAATTTAAATTGTGAAAAAAGGTAGTAGGAATTAACACGTAAATTAAAGAACGTTGTAAAATAGCTTTTGGCAGGAGAACGAGGTGCAATAAACACAGTGCGCTAAGAGCAACATTATGCACTGGAAACAAAACAAAAGGTGCCAATATACTGCGAATAACGGCGACGGTGGCAAACGCTATGGACGGTAACCCTTTGAACAAAGAAACCCAACGGCTCTGATACCGGCATCAAAGTGATTTCACGTACACATGCTGAGGGTAACAAGCCCATATTAAGAGATCAGAATTACCTTTTGACAATCTGTGTATTAATTTTGTATTCTAATTGTATATTTGCATTTTTAAACGAAATAGATCATTAAATTAATATACACATACATAATAGATATTCATGTTTTAAACACATTTCGTGTTTTTATATTTTATACACTTTGTTTACATAATTGCTCTTTACTACCTATAGATTTTGCAAAGTTTTTCAATAAAATAAATTGGTTTATGTCAATTTTTTTTTATAATATTCTTAGTGCAAATTAGTGAGAGTAATGCTTATAAAGAACAACATATAACCAAGGTGTAAAACGCTATCGTTATAAGGTGAAAAGGATACAAGGACCAAGCAATAAAATCACAATATGAAAAGATTGTTATTGAAGACATATATATTAAATATTCGAAACAGTAAATATAGCTATGGTAATAAAATAATAAATCGATACGTTAGGAACAAACAATTCATTTTGCAATCTGTTTTCGCAAATAATCTGCTGCACTGGATCCGCAGATAGTAAAATTAATGCTATGAATATCTCACCATTGCGTGACGTTATGAAAATATGTATTAAATCGCTTTTCATGTAAACCGCTATGCGTATTTGTACATGAATATATCGTTTCCAAAAGTATATAAAATAACTAGACAGTATGTTATTATGATTAGAATCGATTTGGCAATATGCTTTGTATATTACCATTACATTTTCACGCCATTTTTATAAGGTTAGCTAACAACGAAAGCCATAACTAATTTGATTTTGGAGTCGTTTTAATTTATTAGTTGAAAATGAACTATAACATATTTCTTTTTGTACCAAGTGTGACACAAGTCTACTAGAGATACCACGTTGTTGTGTTTCAAAAATTAAAAAAGTTACAAATGAATCATAATATTTTCGATTAAGTTCATAAATTATAAACTCCGATTATAATGCCCAGCTTACGTACAAGCAAAACACTTACGGACAAGTTTTCTTTTTGTTTTACCAATTCGTCGTATTGAAGTAAAAATTTGCAAGTCTCATCAGAGCATACTACATTGTATTACTACATGTATATTACCAACTAGTTTAAAAACAAAAGTTATTAATATTAAAATAACAAAGTTTATAAACATTATAGGACTTGTTAGACGAAAAATATTATGAAGGCAATAAATTTGTTTTCTGATGTTAATAACATTAAAGCAGAGAAATTTTGATACTAATTATAACATGAAAACTTTATTACTAGGCGGCAACATAACGATTTCATAGTTCGTACGGTGTACTTTCAGGTTTTTATTGTTTACAGTCCGATACAGAGCGAGAAAAGAAAGCAATATGTAACTGATATTTTTTCTTCTTCTTCTTCTTCTAAGTCGTATTTCATCATGACTGAGGGTCGTGATCATCATGGGTAATGAAACACACGGCGACTCTCTTGGCAGTTATAATGGAGTGGTTTGCCAATGCCTTCTCCATTTCACATACTACTCCGACCACAGACGGTCATGACGTAGATATGTAGTCCTCATGATGTTTTCCTTCACCGTCAAAGCACGTGATATCAGTTAGTGTTATACTAACTGCACATAAATTTAAAATTTCTTGGAGAAGGCCGGATTCGAACCCGTTACTTCCGGAGTGGAAGGCCGGCGTTCTAACCACTGGGCTATCACGGCTCTGGCAACTGTTATTTTAGTAATTGTTAAATTATATCGATTACAAAAACTATCACTTGAGAATTTCACTGGTGTTCGGTAAGAAAAAAAGCTCGTGACATTTCATGAGGTCGTTCATATTAACTCGGAGAGGTAAATATGGACGCAATTTTCATCCATTCCTCTCCTAATGACTTTCACTGACACGGCGCAAAACCCCTCATTTTACACTTTGACGCGTTCACTTACGCCTAGTCCTGTGGCAATGACATTTTCCTATAGAAACGGAAACAGCTACACTTTCCATATATCACCTTACCCATTGTAAAATAGAGTTTAAAATCGAACGGCGGCTAACAGAGAACAGGGTGACTTTTGTCTATTCCGGGTCTTCAAGAATAAAGTGTAGATTTATGTTCAACGGAGGAGGTCGTATCTTGAACGCGATTGCCACTAAAATCAACTCTATCGAAAAGGTATTAGAATTTAATTTAGTTTGGTGAATGGGAAGTTTTTATGTTTAGAAATGTAGAGTGGTTTTAGCTGCTGGATCGTTTTGTCTATTGGTAATATGAGACTCGGTTCGCACCTCTGAACAACAGTGCCATACTTTTTTCGCTGCCTTTATGAATAGTATTCACAACGGGAGCCAGCGTGCGTGAATACTAATTGTAGTGCCGTGTCACAATTAAATTAAACGCGGCTTAGTCCTTGCATCCTGCATGTACAACTTTAGTAGCGTGTACGTTTGAACGTTGAACAAAGAGTTTCCATTTTTCAGAAATTTAGTTTCTACAAATAATACACAATTGTCTAAAACAAACTTGTATCATGCTTATGCTTAACATTCAATTATGACTTTGTTTCTTGTGTTACTTCTGCTTCATCTAACCAAAATTCTTATTAAACTGTCATATTTATATTTTATGTCTGCATTGATATTACGCAGAGTTCATGTGCAGGTTTAAAATTCTTCAGAAATTAATATGCATTGAGTTAGAAACACGCGGAGTGAGCCAATACAGAACGTATATCCATTAAATACCAGAGATTCTTCCACCAACTATGAAATATGGGACCGAGCCGATAGGCGACGAGGAGCTATATGACCGCCACTAGAGGAAATTCTAAAACTTTGATATCATCAACCATAAAATACCGGAAGTTTGCTGAAATATTCAAAGAGTTATGTTTTTTTTTCTTACCTTAATTAATAATAAATTCAGTTTGTTATATCCTATAACAATAACCGTTTAATATATCCGTTGATATATCGGGTATAAATTCCGCCTCCAGCCACACTCATGAGGGAGAGGTTCTCGTTTTCGGACTGTGCGGGGTTTATAACACGCTTTTACACTTTTATTTAAAAGGGATGAATTGGAATCCTTAAACAATTCAATGAAATTGAAACGTATTTCGGATACAACGAAAATTTAAATAAAATGTTTTTAAATCTAGACTATTTTTGTAATAGTGTTAAATGTCACTTGTCGAAGAGGTAACAGTTTCTATACTAATAATACTTTTTATAATTATATATTTGTAGTGTTTTGTGGGCTGGATTAAGAAGCCTGTCTGTTATGCCCAAACACAATATTTGGGTAAAAGTTCAAGAGCACAATCTTTCTTCATCGATCAATGTGTATTTTTGGTCGACAAAGATCACAGCATTTATTGTACTTTGTGTTGCTACCCTTTATTTTATATAATCTATATACGCAGAAGTGAAAATAACATTTTGTAATTAATTTAAATTGATGCTACGAAGTGTACTTTTAATGAGTATCCAAATTGAAGAGGCGTAAGTATAATTTAGACAAAGCCTGTTACTTATTGTAACTTCCGAGTCTCAGTAGTTGGAACACATATAGCACCTCTTTTAAGACTTAAAAAATCGCTAAAAATATTATTTATAGTATAGTCACGAAACAAAACATCATTCTTGTTAAAATGATATTTTCTCGAAGCCTATTGTTTGAAAGACACATTTCTTTTTCGCTCCTGAACAATGTGATGCGAAGAACCGCTATGTGCATACACTGTGAAATTAAGTCGAGTCACAAAATATGATTTGCGAAGTCAACATGTTATTTTGTTTCATAGTTTTATCTCGTTATTAATTTTTTGCCACCTGAACTGTATAACTAACTATATACATAAAACTTTGATTCGACTAGCAGATTGGGAAATAATATCATAGATAATAAAGTCCCTTATATCCATGAACTTAACATGGTCATAAATAACTAAAAATAAATAAATAAATAAACAAAAAAAAATATCTTTTTCTTAATTTAAGAGTTGTATATTCGACATTCATAGATGTTTAATTCTGTTATCATTCTGTTAATTTCCTACATATTGTCTCCTGGGCACTAGATCTGCGCTCTTTCGCAATTATCGAAGTTAAATATTTATTTCTGTAATAGGAAGAGCCAGTTATACTATGATAAAAGTACTCTGACGTTTATAAAAAAAAAACATATTTGTCATAGGAATTCTTAATACTTATTCAGTATTTACTGAAATTATAACACAGTGTTTCTATTTTTCCTTAGGTAATCTGTAATATTACACCTGAGATTCACTAAGTACGTCGCCAGTGTGTTTGATAAATGCCCTTGGATCTGAGTGAAGTCCCGGCAGTGAAAACCGTTTATAATCTGTAATAAATAACATTTACCCGTATGGATATCTAAATGCGCCGTAACCGCTATTCCAACTATCTATCCGCCCTTGCTCCGCTATAGAAATTGAAACATCATAAAATCCATGGTATGCTGATAATGGCCGCCCTACTCGCACAACGTGGGCAATGTGTCAATGTATTGAATTTCAGAGATGATTAATGGATCTATTTGTATTTCCTAAAATAATAGCTTATTATATGTTGCAAACGTTACTGTGTCTGAGGGACGCTGTGGCTAGTGAAATAAAAGAGGTAATGGACTTTAATATCTTAATTTTGGAGATGACAAGCAGTATATGTATTAATTATTACGAGGCAATTGTAGTTAAAATAGTATGACCTAATTATACCAATATGTAATGTTTTAAAACAGAATATATAAAAGTTATAATGTCTGTCGATTCACATGTTTATGTATAAATATAACACACAATCCAGTAAACTGATTTCGATGAAATTTGACCTGCATAGCGGGAGAACATTAATGGCATGTTAATCGAAATCGACCGCGGGAATGAAATCAGGGATGGGGCCTGTACAAAAAGCATTATTAAATTCCACCAAAGTCAATAAAGTCGCTGGTAATAGAGGTTCAAAATAAATAAGTCGCTATCCGTACAAATACTTGTTTTAATAACGTTTACACTAATAACCATAAACTTGAATAGTATTAGACATGAAAAGCTCTGTGAGAAAATGCGAAGGGTAACTTAACCCCCTTTAAAATGCACTACGAATACTTTGCTATACTAGATTTATATAGTTACAGCTTATGTATAGAAGTAGTAAAAAATATATATTGCTTTTATAAAAGAGTAACAGAAAAACACAAAGTTTGTAAATTTTTTAACAATTACAAGATTAATCTCAGTTTTAATAGTCTATATTTATATGAATCAAAGGATGCTGAGAAGAAATTTATATAAATATTAAAGGTTTTTATAATTCGATTATAACTATCTGGTTATCGAATATTTTTAACTACGATATTCTTCTCCGAATTTTGATAATATAAAAACGCCATAGTTGTGTTTCAGTAAAGTAATTTCTTGTTTTAATTTTTAAAAGGTTCGAAAATATTTTAATTTTAGCTATAAGTTTTAAAATTACTGGTATAACAGGACACGATGACAGAGAGAAGTCAACTAAGTTCATTCTTTAACGAGAGAAAATTTAATTATTTGTGTACCCCTCAATGAAATCAGGTAGATCAGAATGTACAGAACTTTCTTTTCGTACATGAACTGATTCATACAATTAATTCACGTGCTGGAAGTTTTAAAAGCAACTTGTACGTTTTACCCTTAACACACAGATTTTTTAGAATTTGATCACTACCTTTGTAGATTAACGAAAGATACAATTAAGGTAGGATTTATCATAACACAACGAAGTACTCAAATCAATCGCATTCGATTGTACGATGATATGCCGATCGGTATCATATTAAACACGTCCTCAGAACAAATCATATTATATGGGGAAAAAAGGTAGGAAAGTATAATAGGTATTTCTTATTTATTTCTATTTTCAATAATGCGTTTACACTTAGCATGTCTTATATTTTGCTATATAATAAGCTTGAAATAACTAAAGTTAACTAGAGCTAAGCGTTTATCCGTTAAATACCAGACGTTCTTGGATGGGGATAAGGCTATGATATATAGCGCTAAGCAGGGGATGACGTCACGTAACATGACCGCGGTGTTATGAGAAAATTCTAAGACTAAAGCCCTAAGCAAACTTAGCAGCGTGGTACGGAGCAATATTTTAGATTCTATATTTAATGCTTTTTAATATAAACACTACATATAGTCACTGTCTAGTTTCATAAAGTATCAAATTCTGTTTAAATGTCAGCTTGTTAGTCTCTACAATAAATTACCGAACATAACATATGAAATATTTTGTAAGACCCATTTTAAACATCGTATTATTCTTTAGATAATTTAAACGTCGATAGCGAAAATTAATTAGCCTTTTATGACTTTTATTTTTTTATGTCTTAAACCTAAAAACAACTTACATTTTTACATTATTTTTTTTTCCAAGCGCATTTCTAAATAACTTTAATAATGTATGATTGAGAAGAACCTTTGAAGTAAAAAAAAAATGCTTTCTACAAAAACTAAAAGGTATAATATACTAAACAGCTTAACCGTTATTATAAATTACATCGGTAAAGTCACATTAAACAATAGCATTTTGTCGATTTTATATCGAACTTAAAGGAATATTTGTTATGTAAATGTCGGAAGGTATTTTTATCACTACTTTATGCGATGATGGGTTAAATTTCAAAACTATGCTACTTTTGTAGAAAACAACTATCAATACATATCACAACGGAATAGCAGTTGCATACCGGAATGCCTAAGTGCTACAATTCCAAATATCTGGCCACCCTCTGCTTCGTTGCAGAAATTGAAACATTCTAAAATCCATTGAATTCCAACCACTATTGAATCTGAGTATGAACAATAACAAATAGTTAAACAAGAGTGGTGATTGGTGAAAGTTTAAACACTTAGTATAACTGATGATTAAAATGCTAGTGGAGGCAAAAAGACCCTCATACTATTCATTGTGTATCAATATTACCATGTTACAGTTCAAAGGCCTCGAAACCTTCCGTCTAATGTCTCAAAGTGCAATGTAATGTTCTGTACATATTTTATCTAGAACCTAGTTCTTATGAGTGCATGTCCTTGTCCGTTTAATGAAAGATAAAAATGTTTCGAGTCTAAAGTGCTTGGGTTATATTTGAGGATCTTCTTTTCCTACTTTATAAATTGTTTAAAGCCATCTAAGTATATGTTATGTATCAACAAACACTTCTGATACATAGATGAAAAGTTAGTGATAAATAATTAGACAATAGTGGTTTAGGGTGCGGTGAGGTTGGCATAACCTTCATAGGTTAAATCCTTCGAATCAAAGGTCTAATGATCGAATATTACAATTCCGAATTTAAATGAAACGAATGTGTACGAATAAAGGATTACAGCCTTTTTCCAGACATTTGTAAAATCATCAACTCGATGGAAAAGTGAACATTTGATTTATAATAGTATCGTGTCACCAACAAATTTAATAACTTCTTTATTTTTGAATATTTTAAATGAAAACAAAAAATGCTAAGGGAAATGGTAAATGGGTAAACGTTGATGTGGTTAGACTAGTTAAGGTTAGATAAAAAATACTCGTAACTGTAGACATATTTCTTCAGTTATAAGCAAGAAGGATTAGTATTAGTAGAATTCTGTTGTAGCACTACGTAGAGTTCGTAGCAAACAGAATGAATTTAAATTCGTAGTCGCTACATTTATGACTAAATTGATTTTCAAAGTTTTTAAATTTTCTTACTCATGTAATCTATTATTTTTAATAACCTTATTTAGAAATGAAAGAAAAAGTTTTTGGTTTCTAGTGCTTTGTAATCAGCTAAGCAAAATATTTAATGACATGTTAGAAAGTTGCGAATTCCAAATATTTTTGAAAACAAATCTAATATTACAATATTGTGTCGTTCAAAGGAAGTACTGAGGAGGAATAGTAATTCTTGGGAGTACTTTATGGATTTAAGCGTCGTATTTTTAAGGCGACGGTACGTGACCTGCATAGTGAGGACCCATTGTTCGGTTTCAAGCAGTTCACCAGAGTTTTTAAGTGTTTCGCTACATAAAGGCAAATTTACTTATTTGAGCTTAGTCCCCGCCCATAATAAATTCTGGAACTGGGGGACTAATAAAATGAGATAACGATGAGAGAGGCTTTGCGTTTATTGATTAAACGTCTCGCGAGCTTTGTCTGTGTTGATTCAGTTCCGTATAAATTTTTTGAGCTAAAATTTATATCAAATATTCTCACTTTAAAATATAACTAATACTTGACGGCAAACGTTACTTAAGAATGTAATTATTTATTTATATTATAATTATTACTGCTTATATAAACCCAAAGCGTTTATCACAAAAAAAAAATGAAAAAAGAAATACTTGTCAGTAAAACTAAAGAAATTATTATAATTTAATGTAAGTTTTGTGTCTGAATTTTCTTGTGCGAAATCAATAGCAATTAAAAATTAAACCCTACATCTTTAGCTGTGTGCTAGTGAAAAACTCGTTAAAGCCGGTTCAGTAGTTTGAAGAATATCAAGAACAAAGAGACGGAGAGAATGAGATAGAAATTTCACAAAAAATGTCTTCGGTACACGGCAATTAATGTTTAATATATTATCATTCATTCCAACGTAAAACATTTAAATGGTATTTAATTATGTTACTACTTAAATGACTACCACTTTATAAACGAAAACATATGTATACTTAATAAAATAGCTATTCCACACTTTTCTTGCGTACATAATCTTGTTAACACAATAGTAAACTTCGTTCTCTGTTACAAGATTGCACTGTCTGCAAATATTTTAAGTTCTATCTCGAAACGTAAACAGTGTTCGCGCCCTTGTGAGTACATTGTACCAAGAGGACGTGTAAAGTCATGACCTGCCACTAGCACTTTATGCACAAAAATATATTTTTAAAATATAGTAGTTTTACATAGTTTACATTACTAATTTTTATTTTTATTTCGTATGATTATCTTGTAATCTTCGTTTATTAAAACAGTCTATATTTTTGCCCAAATGTTATCCAAAATATAAGTCAGTCTTCATTTATTTATTAATTATATTCCTATACTTGTTGTTTATAAAAATCGCATTAAAAAGAATCGTATTTCATGGAACTTTAATATAGAATGTATGTACATCGACAAACTTTTATTTTAGTATGTAAAAATAAATTTAATTTGTTCCGACAGTTCAGGAGCCGGATATTAGCGTTTCGCATTTTATTATAACATAATTCATCTATATAAGAAGAATATTTTTCTTATGATACGTAATTTCCTTTTCCTAGAAAAACTTGCCTTTACTTTAATAAAGGTACATTACGTTCAGTGAGACATATAAGCCGAAAAATCCAAGTTTCTTTATAAAACCATTAATGTGAAATAAATGTGAAAAGCAGAGATAGTTGGGCGAGGCCTTTTGTATCTACCAGTGGAAACCTACTGGCTGGCGATGATGACCTCGTGATGATGTTCTTGAGTCAAACGTTTTACAGTTTGGAAGACTGTGTTGACACTACTGTTTGAAACTGTTCCAGATGATCTATAGATTAGTAGCTTGTAACAACAGAATTGATTAACCAGAAATATGTGGAGTACAATTGAATTAATTATTTAGCTGAAACTTCGTTATGATAGAAACACAGTTATAAAGTAAGTATGTAATCCAGTCGTTGAATAAGCTACGTTCTTCCGACGCGCTGTAATCCACCCGCAATCGAGGGCTAATCTCTGTTTGATTTCAATTAACGCTCCCGCCGCCACCTCCACACCTACTTTGCTCCCGATCCGTGTTGTCTTTAACTCTTTCATTACATAAAAATATAATAAGTTATTAAAAATTTACTTTTAATCATCATAAGATTATTTCATTGATATTCAATATACGTATTTCGAGTACAAATGCGTTTAAATTGAATAACGAAAATAAACCCGAACTTTGTTGTCTTTGATATTGTACAATCAATATAGATACACAAAACTCATCACAGTTATTGAAAATCTGAACTGTAACAAACTTTAAGAAAGTCTGCATTTGCAAATAGTAAAATAATGTTTAAAGGTGAAACTATGAATTGTGAAAGTTCTCACTAAAATACTAAAAAGTTTAGCATTGAAGTAATTACTTTAAGAAAACTCAAGTTAATTTATAGGTATAAGACATGAAGGTCTAGTAATTTTGTCTTAACAAACAAGTTGTTTCTCAGTACGCCAAATCTCTTCTTCAATACATTAATTTCAACATGATTCTTCTAATAATATTTCTCATTATTTTAAAATAGCCACATCCATTGTTAATAGTGTAAAGAGTTAACACAAGCAATGTAATGATGTTACAGATAAAATAAACAATATTATGGATGTGCTGCCCTATACAGAAACGAAAATGTAAACAAAACGTAGACTTAATTGAGATAACGTAAACAAAGATTTTCCATTAACGAGCGGAACAGTTACGCTTTGAAAGAAATCGATGCAATTTTGACCTTTATTGCATGTAGTTTAAAACATACGGTATTTTAAAATAAATTTATTAATGTAAGTACGAACAAAGTTGTCGCAAATAAAATAAATACACAAAGCGTTTGTGTTTCTAAGTAATGTTAGGATTTAAAGAAACTTTGCTATTTAAATAAATCACACCATATTTTGATCTTTATCATTAATTAAGAACTAACCCCATAAATAACTCTAAAATAAATGCGAGATTAATTAAATCCAAAAAAGTAGGATCTCTTGCTATGTTTAGAACATACGTACATGTAGTAAAGAAAACAGTATCTTTTTTTTAACTGCTTTAACTGATTCGTATATTTGCTGCGCTATTTCTGTGTTTAACAATAAAATTCGAGCAAATAAAGTTAAGGTCAATAATAAGCTTATCGTAAAACAAAAAAATATCAAAGCCGTGATAGTTCATACGCCTTACAGACGCGAGAGTTCAATCCTCACTGCGCTGACTGACTGACCTTCCGGTGAAGGAGAATATTGCGAGGAAACCGATGTGTTCTAAGAACAAGACTAGTCAGCGTTATGAAAGTATGAGATTGACTCTTTTGTCAATGAAGAGTCCAGTAGTGGGAACATTAAGAGGTCTGTTTATATATTTCTATAAAAAATAATATAATTTGTTTTTCTCATCCAATTATATTATTCTTTACCCTCGCAATCACCACCCTCTCGCCCTATGCGAGTTCATTACGTCGATATCATTCCGTACATCGGACTTACAAACGGTCTGTTAGAAGTTTTCTTATTACAAGTTCCCCGATTACAACTTGTTTAGATGCGGTTACCTGATCTCACCCTAATGTGTATGATACCAAGTAATCCAAATTTACCGATGATGTACAACTTTATTACAAGGTTTGGTATTACGACCTAAAATATATACAAAAATTAATGAAACAACCAAAATCGTCATCTGTCATCATGCGATACACTCTATTTTGACAGGATATTTATACTAAAGCAATTTGCACTCGATATCCTGTGATATTTTCTTAATATTGATGCATCTTATCGGCACCTGGTAAAAACTTTACAGTATTACTTAGCAACAGCTATAATTGATGGAAGAGATTCAGTCTAGACTTTACTTTACCGTGAGATCTGGCACTTACGTATTATAGTCAAACTCTTAGCATGCCTAACAAATTTAAATAGAATCGAACGAATCAAATTACTGGTTTATTTTTCTATTTACGAAATCTAATAACGAATTTTGAACTGATTCGTAACTTAAAGCTATGTAAACATTGCCATGTAAACGTCGTTATTTAAGTTGTATCATTTAAAATTTGCTTGGGGACATATCATCGCACAAAATAAGATAAACTGTTGATTAGTTTAATAGAAACTTGATGTGTGTTCCTTTCCTTAAACTTAAAAAATACTTATCCCATTTCTACTGAAACCACAGTTAATTTAAAATGCATGTTATAAGATACATTATTGCATATCCATAAAACACAAGCAGTATTTCGCTGTAAAATAACATTTTGAAATAATACTTCAATTCATCTCCCCCGTACAGGTGGGATGGTTAATTGAACTCAAACATAGTTTAGATATCCCGTTGGATACTTCGAAAAAATACATTCTCAATTATACACATTGCTTCACCGATCGCCTAGACGCTTTGATAGGCTACCTTGTTTTATTCTACAAACACTAAGTTTTTTTTACAGAATATTTACAATAATTTCCTTACATTAAAGTATAGTAAAATTTCATTGTCATAACGTATATATTATTTAATCCCTAAAACCATTTGATCTATTTTTTTGACAGCAGAAAAGCAGATTTATTTGTTTCAATAAAACATACAAAATTTTCTCCGATGTTCATAAGAAAGAAAAATTAATAAAAACAACATCTGTAATACATCACTTAACTACGGCCCAGAGTAACGAAATAAATTTAAACACACAACTAAATTTAAAACAGAACATATAATTTACAGTAATTTTTGATGTAATTTAGTTTATACAGTACAAATAGTATAGTTCGTAGTATTAAGAAGAAATTAGATTGTAACGAAGAAGAAATGTGCGACAAACTAATAAAGTAAACAGCACCATCTAAAAAAATTGTTTTTTTGAATGATTGGTGAAGTAAAAAAATACTATTATGTTTAATATTTAAATATTATTATATTGTAACGTACTAACATTACAATAGTATTTTAAAATATGCAGATATTAAATTAATGTACACCGGCAGGACATCGACTGAGGTGTTCAACCAGATGATCTACAAACGGCCTACACTTTAAGTGGGTATACTGTTCGAAATCATTGGGGGTACTAATAACGAGTATAATCTACACGAACATTGGTACATGTATCGCATAAAGCTCGGGAAGGGGAGGACAGAGTTCAGCGAACATATTAAATCGTTAAGTGTTTTGATAAACACAGACACAGGGGGCTCAGCGATGGCCGATGATGGGATTCGGTGTGCGAAATTTTGGTATATCATCGCCGCTTGGGGTAGCACGTCCTATGATTTAAACTCGAATTAGGGTTATCGTTAACTATTCGAAACATAAAAATGGACCACTACAGGTAATATATATATACATAGAATTGATATTAAGACAGTTTATAAGAAGTTCGTACTCCATATACGACTGGAAGACGGGAGAGATATACTAAGCATGAGGTTCCAACGAAGGAAGACATCGAGTGGAAATCACCATGTTCCAAGAACAACATCAGTCTTGGACATGTGAAATAGAATAATTAAAATATTAATAGGGTTATCAATTTATTCAAACCAATACAATTGATTTCTTTTTATTGAAATGTCTGTCTGTTATTGGAGGTTGCTCGTCAAGTTTTGGCAATCATTTGATATGCCAGTACATTATTAATTTAATTAGGCTTTAGTCTTCAGTTTAAGTTATTTTCCTATGATCATTTAAATATTGGAAAGACTTTCATTAAGGATTAATGCGGCAAAGGGCATTACAAATCTGTGCCTAACTTTTGTAAACAGAAAAACCGTTTTGTTTTTAGTGTCGACATGAACGAGGATCCAATGGATATTTCTTTTTTTTTTTTGTTACTGTAATTTTTTTGCACAACTATTCTACCAACATTGTTCTTTTTTGTTAGAATGTGTACATTATGAAATTGGTACCCTACAATTTTTTATAAAATATAAAGCTTTAAGTTAGGAGAGAAATACAGAGGATGACATTTGCACTTATTTAAGTAAAAAATAAGTTTTCACAGTCCTTTTTTTGTCTGTCTTAATTTTTTTGTGAAAAACTTTTTATGATTACACCTTTTCAATAATATTTATTACATATCTACCAAGGGACAACAGAAAATTATGATCCTTATTATGTCAGGGACAACCCTGAAATGGAATATCTATAAAACATGAATATAGATAGCAACCAGAAACATAACATTGTTAATTAAAAGATATAATGATAGTTTTGTTTATGGTTGTGTACATAGATAGAAATAAACAATTTGACATGTAATGGAGCATATTTATAGAAGTGAAAATAATCGAGTATTATATTTCTCAAAAAGAGGCAAAAGTCATTAGTTGTAAAAAATATAGATTATTTTATAATAAAACATGTACCAAATAATAACTATACTGCGAGGAACTTTATGAATGCATGAATCGATTTCCTCCTTAATTTTTATGTGATGTTAAATGATCTCATGATTTGATATCAACAATACAACAACACGGTAAAAGTCGTAGATTACAATAGGGGAACTAGCCGGGAGGTTTTGAAAAATTCATAACACTAGAAGTCTTGAAACCCAAAATCAAATCTAAAAACCTTCACACCTCAAGGCAAGCGGTTTGTCACTACGCCACGGAGGCAATTTGGCACTGCAATGCAGTCAAAAAGTACAAACTTAGGAAAAATTGTATACAGAATAACAACATAATCTAGGGAGTTTCTTTTTCGACTTAATGAAATTCTAGGTTATAGTAAGATATACATTAACGATAGTTACTTTTTTTCCATTAACATGTATAAAGAGAAATAAGTAAAACATATACTTTTGCAATTCTTCTTATAATTTAAGTCATTGTTAGTTTTATCATAATTAAGAACTTTTCATAAAAATAACCCCTCAGCTAATCCGGCAGTCAAAGTATCTAAGCAAATATTAAAGCAAAAGTGTTAACAAAGCGAATCAAGAATCGCAAGGAGGAACTTATGATTTAGTTCGAAACGAGACGACCGCCCCTACAACAGATGTTTCAGTGTCGTGCATTAAAAGTTTCATCGTTACATTTATTCAATTTTACTCTTGCAATTTTGTACAATAGGAGTCATATTCATGATGTAACTGTACAACTATTCTATGACACTTTTGATTCAATCAAGTTTAAATTCTGTTCACAACAATTTCTACGCCGAGAAGACGTATCGTTGGATCGATTTGTAACACAGGGGAAAGACCGAAGGCATAAAAGTTCGTGGCAATATACCAATTCCCTGGATCGACCAAGTCCAAACAGTATAGTGACTATAAGTTGTGCTGCGAGAATGACTCAAGTGCGCGAAAAATGGCAAAAGACAAAGAAGAAGAAAGTTCATAAAACTCTATCCGGAAATATTTCATTAAACATATGAATGCTGTCGATGAAGAAAACAAGCGAATAAGATAACATAGTCTATAAGCAGCCCGATATTCTAATGACAACTTTAAAGTAGCGTTAAAAGCGCAGACGAACCCGAACCTATACACGAAGCACTCGAATTAGCTATCACGGGAGAGCGCGACAAAGAGCTTCAGGCTTATCTAGCGGGTTTAGATGAACTCGACCCTCAACGATACAAAATAATAGCCGGCTCGATAGCGTCATTGTTTGAGCATGAAATTAAAATTGAACGGGGTTCACACGTGCGCACGGCCGAGATAAGGGGCCCGCCCGCGTCCGCGCACTCGATACACAACTCGCGATATTTGCAGTACACGTTGATTTACTCAAGGGGTTTGCTCTTTTCTTTATTTGATCGCTAACATAACAAGTGCCTGCCTGCTGGCGAGCTATTGTTACGTTTATTAAAATTATGTTTGCCTGCTATCGTTTTGATTTATACTTAGATAAACTGATTAGTTTTTCTGTAAACCTTATTAATTCCGTAAGCCGAGATAGCCTAGTGGTTTGAACGCCCGCCTCGCATTCCGGAGGTACCGGGTTCGTATCCGGCCTGTACCAATGAATTTTTCAATTTATGTGCAGTTAGTACAACACTATCTTATATCACGTGCTTTGACGGTGAAGGAAAACATCGTGAGGAAACTTGCATTTCTATGTCATGACCATCCGTGGTCGGACTAGTATGTGAAATGGAGAAGGCAATGGCAAACCACTCCATTATAACTGCCAAGAGAGTCGTCGTGTGCTTCATTACCCATGATGACCACGACCCTCAGTCATGAGGAAATACGACTAAGAAGAAGAAACCTTATTAATTTTAGTCTGTCTCACATTGATTCAATTTTGTGTTTTTTTTACTGGTGCTAGGACTGTTGCTGGAGACTGTCAAGTTACCACCGGGATGTCTATTTCTGTCGCCAAGCTGTCGTGTGCTAATTAAATATTTTCCGATTACAAAATCGCTGTAGTTAGTGAAATTACTGGGGTGACGAAACTTAACAAAGCGACGAGATTATAAGTATGCCACATTGTTGTGGGTGGGTGTGTAAGTTACCACCAGATGAACATTTTGCTTGAGGAATACATTAAAATTTGTTAAAACGTATTAATGATTGTTTTAAAGTGTATTGTTATTTACACGTTTAAAAGTTAAATAAGCTTTTACCTACCTCTGAATAAAATTAAACATTTCATGGATGTTTACAATTTAATATTAAACTCTCCAGGTGGTAGGTCTCTGTTGCCGGAGACCGTCTGGGTGGGTACCACCGCAGCCCCTATTTCAACCGCCAAATAGTAGTGTGCAAACATTACTGTGTTCCGGTTTGAAGGGCGCTGTAGCTAGTGTAATTACTGGGGTAACGAGACTTAACACCTTATGTCTCAAGTCGACGAGCGCAATGTGGTGCAGTGTATACCATCTTAACTAGCACCGCGTTGTCATGAGCAAGCGTATCACTTACCATCAGGTGAACGTCTTGCTCGTCTCGTCGCTTAGTGGTTTAAAAAAAAAAAAAAAACACAGCGATCCTTTTGGGCTTTTTGAATTTAAACAAACGACAGTTTAAATAGCGGACTCGTGTTTCATTCATAAATATTGAGATAAATCTCAAAATATGTTGAATCTCATAGACTGCGTAAGGATTAATTTAAAAGCTAAATTTAAATTAGTAAAACTTTAATGTGTATCAAAAATTTCGAGTAGTATATTTTGTGTATGCACTATCTACAACTACTTATATTCTATAACTACAGATTTCGCAGCACCAAGATTTACTACTATTTACAAAACAATTTGGTTATTAGATGGTTTCGATTTAATTAACGTGATGCTGTGAATACATTTGATCTTGGTTTAGTTGTTTGCATAGCTCTTAATTAATGTTAGCGGTTTGCCGGCGGTCATGGCGGCACAATTAATTTCATTATTCTAAAATTATGCTCACACATATCTATTGTAACAAGTAAATGAAGTATTTTAAGTTTTTATTAACAAAATAAATAGTTTTAAGTTTTCTTTTATCGATGTTGGTTAGTTATCGTGTGATTTAAGTTTCAGATGTCTTTGAGACATTATTAAATGAAATTATACCTTTAAGATCATTTGCACTATGAATTGTACGTATGAGAATTAGAAGTAGGTGTTGAAGACTTTATGGCCACCATGTACAGTATGCTCTTGTAGACACTGAGGTAAAAAAACAGAAATCAAGATGTGGACTGTATATAGAAATCCTTATCAACACTATTCATGAACAACTAATTAAACTGAACAAATAAAAACTATCAAGTAATCGTTTTTTCTTTTATTTGCTTAGAGATTTGTTGCAACAATAGTCGATTTGCAGATTAATTACATAAAGTTAATACTATGCGTTATATTTTCCAATGTTAGGTACCCTCAAGAACCAAAAAAGTCGACGGTACTCTTACTAATTAGTTTAACGCTAAGTTGTGTTTAGAGAAACGAAACGACGCAGTAACTTAAATGGTTAAAGTTAAATATCCACTTTGTTTTTCTACATTGTATGTTTAAGCAACTCACTAGTGTACGTATTGGCTCTTCTATTCGGTTTAAACTTAAAAGTTTAAACTTGTAAGTAAATTAAAAACGTAATATAAATACAGTGTTTGAACTTTGTTATAACAATTTCAAATTGTTAAATTCATGTATTTGTGACAAAACTTAAGCTGCTAAAATAAAGTTGTAAGTAGACAGAGAGAATAAAGTAATTGTTAGTAGATATAAGAGAAAATAAAAGAAACAAAGCTTGCAGTGAAACAACTCGACAAATGCTTTGTAAGTGCATCAACATAATCAAAGCGAATAGCTTATGCGAAATGATGGGTTATTATCTCGGTATCGACAGTTCGTAACCCATAGATAATAAGTAGTTACGCTTTAATACCAGCTATACTTTGCGAATAATCTATTTACTGTTTTCCTTGTTTATTGGAAAATCAACACAATTGTTATTTTCGTAGAAACCTTTCACTAATATACATGTAAATGAAGAGAAATTTAATCAATGATATCTAAAATATTATAGTATTCATTATTGTGTTGTTACAATGTAGTTAGTAATGTAAATGTAAAAGCTAATTTCAGCGATATTGGTTAAAGCTTTTCCAAATAACACGTTTATGCAAATAATTATGGATGAATTTGGTTTCTTGTTATTCAGTTTGTAAATTAACATATAATTTAGAATGATATGTGATGGAATGATAAAAGATATATTCTTGTAAGCGCTCAGTTTTATATTGCTTACTACAATAACATAATTGTTAAAAACAAATAACATTCTTAAATAACGCTTTGCTTAAATAGTATCAAAAAATTAATAATTACCGTTAATGTAGATTTTAGAATAAATATCATTATTTTAATTTAAGTAGCTGAAAAATTAAAGTTATCAAAGAGTGTGTCGTTTAAGCTAAAAGTGTAACTTATAAGGAAATTACAACTAATATACGTAGTCTTCTATAGTATTTTAAATCTTTTGTTTTATAGCATCCATGGGATTCCCATTCAAAAGTAATGAAGAAATTTTTGATGGGAATGTGATGGGATTCTTTCCTGATGCATGATAATTTTGTAGTGAATTTGTGGGCATTTCTTATATGTACAAATAAGTAGTGCAAATTTGTTATTAGATATATTTAAGTAATTTTAAAACAAGCGTTCAAGCATATTCTGTAACTGTGCCAGTGTTGAGCAGGTTCTTAGATGTTATATATCCAGTAATACGAAAAATGCTATTTAATCTAAGTTCAGAATTGTTTAAAAGTTCCATTTTATATCAGAGTCAGTAGTTGTAAGTATTCAAGGGTGTTATAAAACGGATCCGTACAACTCGTTCGTTACCATGACACCGTGAATGGCGGTGGTAATTAAAGTGTGACAACAGTTCGGAACTAAATGTGTATTTAGCATGTCCGACCGTCTCGTTCTACACCTGTTACCGTTTTGTTATACCTTCGTCATCGCATTAAACTGAGGGTTAAATATCGAGTCGTGCAGACAGTCGCATGCAAACAAGCCATAAGCGCGGACGAGAAAGTATCTAATACGAAAACTTACCCATTATCGATAATATACTAACCAAAAACAAACTCTTAATTTTGGATTTATAGTTGATCGTCATGCTCTAGATCCCTTTCCTATTAAAAAATGGTAAATGCATCGACTGATATGCTCAAGATTGAAATGCCTATATGACTAATAATTAATAACAGTTAATGCGCTTAAAATAATAATATAACGAATTAAAAATGCAGGGTTTGAAAGAAATTTTTAAACATTAGAATTGTTTTAAAGTAATGAACAACCTTAAATAATTTGATATTGTCGATATACAACTTAAAATGCTATTATAACTTTGTTACATTTCTCCTTTAGAAAGAACATATAAACCCACGAAGCTTCATGCTTACATATTTATTTATGAAAGTTTTCGCAGGTGAAAACTTTGTCTATGAATCACATCAATATTATGGAATTTCTGACTCCGTGACGCAGTGGTTAAACGCTCGTATACAGAAATCTCTAGTTTGAATCCGGGGCCACTTGAGGAATTTGGTTAGACGTAGTAATATACTCATTGTAAATCTGCTGTAACTTTATTGCTTTGTACCGGCTGACAACATAAGAGACTCAAAGTATTCTGGACGGGTATATTTTGCCGACCTAGCTCTCATTGTCACTTAAGACTGCGTGAAATTGAGGTCGAGTGTTAACCTTTTGAAGATAAAAAAATTATAATCTACAGCCAAAGGATTATAATTATTTAAATAATTTTTATCGAGGAAATTACGGAGGTGATATATGTGATTACTAATTTTGTTGGTCGACTTTAGCTCTTTTCTGTTCGCTTCAATTGGGCAACCCAAGCTGGTGTGGTGACACCAAAACTAGATATGTGTACACGGAGTAATGAAAACTTGCAATAAAGTGGAGGCGATGGGTGCAGGTTTCATTGTTCGGCGAATGTATCGGTCGTTAGTCACACGCTATTTAGCAGTTAACGTGGCCGCGAGCCGATTTATCAATGCGACGTTTATTTTCTGTTAATTGTGTTTGGATATTGAACCGATAGGGTTTCAGACGTATTAGTTACAACGTAGTTACCTATTTGATGTACGTTTAAATCGTCTGCCTCTGTGGTGCAATACCTGAATGGTAAGCTTATCGTCCTACTTGCATCAAAATGAGATTAACAAGAACTTCACAACTATATATTGCACATCATGTTAACAGGCACCATTCTTATATATACAAAATCGCTAAATACTACTGAAAATCATAATTAATTTGAAACTGTAAAAGTTATTTAACATATTTTATTAAAGACCATCCATTTCAGTTATGATGTCGCAACCACATATGTAATTTTAATTGAATTATGAAATGGACCGTAATGACCTTAGGTTTTACTTTAAAATATATATTTTTTAATCAAATGATGCGTATACTCTTTCATTGGTATAGTTAAAATATACAACAAAATACTGCAGGCTCTAGAGGGCCACTAGATCCCCTGTATACATATGGTTTTAATGGAAATATGTAGAGCATACATGGTAGCGATGCGTCAGTAACGGAGCCCTATTTAATTAGAACCCTTTATACTGATATGCATAGGGGAATGGGTGCGCAGAAACTGTTATCATAAGTATAGTTATAAATTAAGTTCAAATAAATGATATTCACTACTAACATATATAAAAAACACTGTGAAACAAGAAAGTAGTTCTCCGTTACTGGTTAATTTTAACTATATTAAACTTCATTCTAATAAGTATGAAGTGTGCATATTTTAAAGTTAAAGTAAAAACTGTGTTCACTTTAACTTTATTTTGCACAACATTCTTATTTCATATATTTATTTGCAGTCTTCTTCATTTGTAAACTAAATAGAGAAGGTGTATCCCTTCGGAGAGCTGATATGTTTAATAAATTTCCTTACTTAGAAACGGGCCTTTTATCTCTAATATTTAGTTTCATTCGATGTAATGATACCGCAATGTTTGTACCGAAAATGGTCCCTGGCTAGCCGTCTATCGTTGCTCGCCTTTTCCTCTGCTATTTCCCTCGGGAACTTCGTGGAAATTCAGAAAGCTCTATATCGCCTTTATGTTAATCGGCTCATTGGCTACATATAGAATCAGAAATATTTATTTCGCACACTATTATTAAATTTAAGCATGTTTAAAAAAATTGCCTTGTTATTATCAGAATTAGGCATATAATTGTATAAACCTGTAAATTAGTGACATAAGTTTTGTAGATACAACCATTAGTATTGCCAAGAGTTGTTTTCGTTAAAATGACGAGATAAAATTCTCGAAAGTATATTTCATCCAATGAAATAAAGACGTCTTTTTCTTTCCGCATAAAATATCTTATAATAACAACAATATCTAGGATTTTATACTTTTGACCGTTTGCGGTGTAACGGTGGTTACTGTTTCAATTCCAGAGCAACACGTTGAGTTTGGATAGTAGTAAGGTTTTCTGAACCAGCCTGACTAGCTACCACGCTCATATTGTAAAACAGCATTACCATGCGAACATATAGACTGCGGTTTCATTGTCGCTTAACACCATGCGAAAAAAAGTCGTGTTAGCCGAGTGTCGATAAAAACACTAGTCACTTATCTTTGTTATAATAACGCAATAAAAATCCACATTACTGTCAAGGTAGTAACGTATGAAATTTCCCCAGCTTGCGGTGGAATTAAGTATAGAGAATACGAGCTGTGGATTATATATGAGCATATTTAATCGTTATCTTGCGGTAACGCGGTCCAAGCGGCGTATTCAACGCCGAATGATTTACTTACCGCTTATCCTGCACACGCTTGACTTATAACGAATGGAAAACGAATAAGAGCCATAATTATAACGTACATATAAACGGGAGACGAAATGTTTTATACATAAAAATTATATTCAGTTATATCTTCAAACAGTTTTAAAACATTTCATAAAGAATTCAATAAAAAATTTACCGCGTACATTTAATTACTTATTACCACCAAATTTCGAGCACTTTGCATCATTCATGGTATCCTGACATCATACTGATCTAAGAGTATCTTCAGCTTTTTAATTACAGTTTATAGTTCGTAAACGACAGCGTAATAAATTATTGAAGTAGTAAGTTTTTAACGAAGTTAAAGAAAGGAAGAATTAAGAACTTTTTAAATAATTATTAAAACCAGGGATTATCAATCAATAAAGTAGCAGAAATAAATTACTTCGTACTTGAATTAAACTTATTCTAAGATACCAAATAGTTATATACCTACGTAGCAGTGTTTCTTTATGAATTATTGTGTCGCTTGTTGTTCGGTTATTACATTAATAATATGGTTTACAAAATTTTGACCTCATTCATTCGCTTATAACAAGAGTCAGATCTGTAAAATAATTTTCAATTAACTAAATAAATAACGTTAATGTAATTAAAATATTTTTCCTTTTTATATTCAAGTCATCGCAGTTTTTTCATTAATGAGGCAACACTTTACATTAGGGGGCGACATACAAACATTAGGGGTGAACCCTGTGTTGTGAGTGATTTTACAAACATGAAATCAACGGGTACTGAACACGCCTACATTTAAACTTGTCTGTGAAATGTGTAAACACCTACATCCATACTGGACACAAAAATATTTTTACGAGGTTTTCAAATTAAAAACTGAAGCCGCGAGTCAGTTTATGAGTGCGATGTCACATCTCGAAGTGCCGAAAACAAATATTGTGTTGAACTTTAAACATAAATAGGTATTGGTGGTAGATCTCTGTTGCCGGAGACTGTCTAGGTACCACCGTAGCTCTTATTTCAACTGCCAAACAGTAGTATAAACTGGTCTCCGTTGAAAACCAGCGCTGTGCAACAGTCCTTGCACAGCATATGCTGAGTCGGCGTCCATTTAGCATCACATCACTCACCTAGTTTTAGTTTTAAGTCTCAATCTTCTACCTTTTTTGATTTTATTTATATGTTTAGTGTGTGTTGTCTGACAAATAAATGTTTGTCTATGTCTGTGTTTGAAGCGCTGTAAGCTAGTTAAATTACTGGAGTAACGAGACTTAACACCTTATGTTTGAAGTCGACAAGCGCTATGTATTGCAGTGTATACCAACTTAACTAGCGTCGCGTTGTTATGGGCAAGCGTATCAGTTACCATCAGGTGAACGTCTCGCACGTCTAGTCGCCACGTAGAAAAAAAAAATATAGCGGTATATTAGAACTAAAATCATTCTTAAATTTAAGCTCATTGAAATAAAAAGCGTGAATATTTTCTGCATGGATATGTTTAGATTTTATTTCTGAAACGGACGCGTTCAAACGAAATTGTGATAATGGGCTGACTACATTTCCAAAAAATATTACTTTTTCATTTAGAATGTTATAATGTTTTGCATCATTCTTCATGTATTTTGAAGTTTCAATATAAAAAAAGGTTATTATTATATATACTCAATTATTTATTTATTTCAAAGGAAAAAACTTATTAACAATTAAAACAACTTATTAAGAAAATTAGGAATTTAACTAACTGAAGTATTTACTTATTTTAAGGCGAATGGACTAAGCAGAAGTATTTATTAAAACATCCTAGATTTTTGTTTGTGTGGTTAGTGTACAAAATTCATGTATTGTGAAGAAATCTTTTTTTTTTGAGGTTCTAGTAATTGTTACAAGACAAAATTTGTAATTATTAGCTGTTGCATTTGCTTTAATTCTGCTTATTGACTATATGATAAACGACCGGAATTAAAGTTATTTATAATAAGATTGATAGCTGTTGAAGGTAAACCAATGAGAATCAATTGAAAGCGCATGACCCGGATACGGATACGGCGACTGATCTTGTGCGATTAACTCACTAATTACAAGCCGATAACGAGAAGCCTTCAGCGCCGCCCTCGTTAAGGCGTTCGCAAACGAACTATGCAAAAGTGGACCCCACGCGTTCGGTTTGCTCAGCATTGATTCCGATGATGCAGCCCACAGACGGGCCGGGTCATTATCATTATCGCTCCGCCCGGAATCCATTAATCACGTTGGTATTCCTGAACAGTGCGAAGGCTTCATCACCCCCGCTCTATTCCCACCGCCCCGCGGGCCGCGTCCCCCGCTCAGCCCCAAGTACCTGGACGCACTCGTGCATTCACCCTTCCCTTATCAGTTTTGATGTAGCGAGTCGCGAAAACAGGGTGGAACTCTAGATAGGAAAGGAAATGACACGTATATTTCGGGAGTTTTATGTCATTCTGTTACATACGCGAACAATGGAGGCGAAACATTTTATGTTTATACCGCGCGAAATGCGTACTTCATTCTAATTTTGCTTTACTTCTGTACGCTTCAGAAAATGTTCCACCGCGTGTTCAATTCCCACCTTTCTTAATCTAAACATACATTTTTTTTAAAGCGCGAAAATCATTTTTAACGTATACAAAGTTTTTATTTAAGAATCAATAGTCATTAAACCTGCATATTTACGTGTCATTTATAAAGCTGAAGCTTACAATATTAAACAAATATAGTCTAAACCATGCATCAAGAGATCGCTAGTTAAGTGTAATATATACTAGATCTAGTTTTATTTAAAAGGATAAGTCTCATTGAAATTGCGTCAACACAGAAATAATCGCTTTGAATATGTATTTTTCCAACTCTAAAATGGTAAACAAATAATGCTTTCATACATTGTTTAGCAGTTTTAATGCAAACATTCAATGTAAACAGCACCATTTCAATATATAGTCTGTTGGAAATTGCGATTCGTGTTTGTTACATGGATTAAATACCTTTTTGAAAGAGTTATTTATTGCGTAGCGAAACGTTTGCAAGTGGACTACTATTTAAGCGCCTGAATACGACCCCCCCTACTATTTACTAACCGTCTATTCCGCTAATGCGTTGCCAGGTATTGGTATTCAGCATACACCCGTTCAGATCCGATCGCGATGAGCCCAGTTATTAAATCAGTTGGGTAAACAGCAGGTGCCTGTGCTCCTACGCGGATGACGCGGGAAAACAATGCTTCATTTGCATAATTAAAAAAAGCAACTAATGCGTTTATGTTCGTCACATTTGTTTACCTCGTAATAACAAAGAACTCCATTAAATTTTGGTGAATCTTTTTTTTATACTTCGACTCCAATGAGTCCTGCTAGTTTTGCCGCTTTTACTGATGCAGCACAGTTTGCGTCTTAAGTATTTGACTCTACTATAATTACTTATTTTCATTACTTTTTAACGTATCTGAATATGTTGTCTTCAAGTCGTCACGTAAGGGTCATAATGAATTTAATAAAAAAAACAGTTGGAGAATCTTGTAATTGTATTCAGTGATAAAGAAGGAAAATCAATTTCTTGTAAGTAACAACAAACATTTTCTAAAGCTATCTATGAGAGTTATTAAAAAATCTAAATTATATTATATTTTCGTTTAGTCTACAATGATAAAGACAATCTCGACAAAGAAGATGTACACCTGGTGGTAAGTGCTGCTCTGCTATGTCTAGTTGCTTTGAGACATGTCAAAATTCGTTACCATAGTAATTTCACTAGCGATAGCGCCCTTCGAACCTCAACATGTCATGTTTGATTATAGGGGCTGCTGTGATGCTTATCTAGGCGGTCTCTGGTAACAAATCTTTCCTATTTAGTGATAAAAAGAAAAATAAATATTTAAGAGACCCAAAAAATAAGTGATAACTTTACATAGACTTGTGTCTATGAGCATTATGAGAATACGTAAATAAAAATATCATAATGCAATTACAGCAACATGTTATAGTGATATTGGAGATATAATGCGATAAGCCAATAGTTATTATATGCATATTAATTATATTCGACAAGTATAATCAGGTAATCATGCGATAAAGGACACAATGCGCGACCTGATCATAAATCTACGTGTAATAGTTCGGTCCGACGTAATTGAGTTAAACCAATTGGATATAGCCAATACATTACTGTGATTTAAGATTATGTTGTGTTATCATTTGATTCATGGGAATTTAATTAATTACATCCAGTGATGGTGATTTCACGTACAAATTTTGCAGGATTAAATTTTTACAACACTTTACGCTTAAATAACATAAAACTCATTACTTGTGACATACTACGTTCGTGTATTGATTTATGTTGAAAGTTCCTTAAAAAATCTTTTCAGATTTACAACTTTTAAACACTATGTTTAGTTATATTTTAACTAGAACTTAATAAAACTTAGTAATTAGCTACGAGATTAATCTCAGTCGGGATGAAAAATATAAAAATATTATATCTTTTCGAGATTACAGCGCTAAGAACTGGTTTATTAAAAGTTTTACACGAAGTATTACGGTTATGAACTAGACAATTTTTCTTTATAGCCCTTCAGTTTTTTTTAATTTAACGTAAATTGTATTAAAATGTACTAACTACAATACATCACATATCTGTTAAGACTTTAGTACTTTATTTTTTTAAAAACGTTTGGTTTTTTAAAAAAATTGTCTCCTGTACTTTGTTACAAATTAAACTGAGCAAGTATTATGAAGATTTACTTGAATACTCATATCCTTAAATTTTGTGTAATCATGTGCTTTCTTAATATAAATTACTTATTCATTACAATTAAATTACTCCACAATATATCACAAGATATCTTTCCCTTAATAATTTAACTACCGACAGAGAACTTAACGGAGAATCGCAGCTATTAGATTACTTAAAATAAGTTATTAAAATATTATTTCTTATTACTTACAATGAGTTAATATATACTTATAAATACATTTACATCAGTGACCTTACTTCTTTTTCGAATACCGTAATAAAATACGAAAAGTACGTATTGTTTAAAGTACAATCTAAGTTTTAAAGCTAAGCTGGAGACCGTCTGGGTAGGTACCACCGGAGCACCTAATTCTGCCGTTAAACAATGTTGTAGAAACATTACTGTATCCCAGTTAAGAGGCATTGTAGCTAGTGAATTACTGCAATAAGACTTAACATCTGCACAATGTGGTGTAGTGTATATCATCTCAACTCGACGCCATATTGACATCAGGAAGCGGGTGACTTACCATCAGCGAACTTCTGGTTCTTCTCGTCACTTAGAGGAATATAAAAATAATTTACATTTAACCTAGGACAATGAATATTAATCCGGCGATATATAACATATAGATATAAATAAAGAAATTGCTCCGAGTTCAAAAAACAACAGGCGATGATTATTACAGATTAAATCTGTAATTGCACAGCGGTAGTACCGACACGATTGAATTGGTGGAAAAAAATATTAACTCTTATTTTATAGATACGCGTTTGTGTTTCATCGCGGAACGTAATAATATGGGTGCGGTGTCCGATAGCATCTTTCATTGGGGGTGTATTCATGACGAACTTGCTTCATGTGGTATAGAATCGATACCCACTATGAATATTTGAATGCTTTCGTAGCAGCCGTACCTTTGTCGCGTCCCACAATCGGTAAATTGATATAGTTTATTTTAATAATCGCTTTCGAATAGAACGTAATGATTGTGGTATGAAATTAAACAATAAACTTACTTATTTAAGTGGCCACTTTAAGTTTCCCGCAGTTCGTCGAAATTGAAAAGAGAAATGCTTTCAAATGTGACATTAATATAATTATGTGTTCCTCCGTATTCAAACTTTGCGGGTCTTTAAATAACTGTAATTAACTCATATTGCTTTTTATTAAATTAATACTTAAGTATAAAATGTTTGTGTATGCCAGAGATTTGTCGACTACATACTGAACCAACAAATCAATCAATAACTCGACATCAAACAGCGACTATTCTTCATTACCGGGCTTTTACATAGTGTAACGAGTAGAAGGAATAAAGTCTCCATGAGGGGTTACTAGTGCAGAAGGAACCGGTACCCACGAGATCGAGGTTGATGAAAGAGGTACAGCAGATTATAGATGTCCATCTAAACGAATCCGTGTGTCAAGGAGCAGTTATAGTATAATTATAGTTATAGTAAGAGTAGAAGCGCCTAGTAACGCTAGTCACTACATATGTTCAGTTAGTCAAGTCTGTGACGCTTAAGAAGAAGAATTGACTATTTATAAATATTCTTCATTAAATTTGATTATATTTTGTAGACAATTTCGTTTAAAATTTGTTAGCATTGGTTAATAAAGAACATTTCGCAGAAGTTCAGCTCACAATTTGAGCATTACTCAACAGCCAACGTCGTTTACCCACGCAATAGTAAATTACGCATCAATTCGAACGGAAAATGAAATGCCTGCTTGCGAACCATTAAGCAATTTGAATTTTACACTCGTCCCTTCATTTTCCTGTTACAGCGCAAATTGCGCGATTTACTTACACAGATCTTTGTAAATGGCACAAAACAACTTCTCTCAAACTGCTCGCTGATAGTATTTACACTAAGATATCTTTAAAATTTGTTTAATTTATAAATAAAGATTGGATAACATATTAATAAAGCAGTTTTTAAGGAAAAATAATAAAGTTTAAAATAAATTCATCAACAACTTAGAGTATGTATGGAAACATTCATTTCAGACACTAAACTGTAGTGTGCAAACTTTTCTGTGTATCGGTTGAAATTATCGCTGTAACGACTTTAGCTTTCCAACAAAATTAAGAATCGTAACAATCGGACCACTTTAACATACAATAGCTTACCGCTCGCCTACTAACACGGAGATCCTCGTAAGATTCCAGGACTCACAAAATGTGAAGTTTGTATAATGGCAGGATTTCTCCTACCCGTCTAGCTAGCTACCACCTACATATTGTAAAGCTGTCGCTATAACAGTATTGCTGTGTTCATGCTGTTAATATACAAGAGCCAGAGTATTCTCTATATATAACGCTGCGCTATCAACGACATTAAATTGTCCAACAATAAGTAGAAATGTTAAATGCATAATAATATCTATGAATTATGTGTTTAGTTATCTAATCGATATCTTGTATACTTACCAATATTGCAAGGAAGCAAAATTCTGCATTTTGAAACAGGTCTCAAAGTAAGACTCAAAACATAGGCCGATATAAAGTGAACAAATAAATTGACTATTCAGAGCAAAAAACACCTCCGCAGTTAAATCGGGTACTGAAAAAAAATCGCATAAGGCTCAAAGCAAATGTTTCTTTTCAAAATTTCCCTCGGCATTCTTTCGACTGAATAATTTGCGCTACATGCGATTTTTTTTCGTAGCTGCATTTGATATAAATCGTTTACCGACCGTCTGCGTCAAAGGAAATAAAGAAATCTACTAAGAAGTGAAGCAACATACAAAAAATTCAATGTGATCCATTCACCCTATATTCTTTTAAATCTCTTTGCGGATTATACGGTATAGTAGAATAATGTTAAAAATTAATATAACTTACTTATTTTTAACCAACTGCAGCAGTTGGTTAAAAATAAGTAAGTTAAGTATATTATTTGCCCTCTTAACCATTTTATAAGCTGTATAACGGCTTCCTATTATGCGACGCAAGGACACATGAACATCCATATCATTCTACAAAAGCTGATGGCGATATTAGGTGAGCTCTAAAGATCAAACCAAAATATATGATAAAAGAACACTGACAATAAAAAGTCTACAGAGTACAGTTAAAATTACTCATAAAAAAGTAACAACGGTTAAACACATTAACTTCATCAACGTTTGAATTATAAATTGTGACATAATCTTTGCATTTTTAATTTTCTTGAATGCAACTAAAAAGCTTTTGGATGTAACTTCGCTATCAGCGAATGACCACCGTCTACAGATTGGGGACAGTATGGTCAGAGTTGTTTTTTTAATCAAACACATTGCAATCAGTCAATGGGATGCGCCGTTGACTAAAACAAAGCGATAAATTAAGGCAGGAAACGGGAGGCGAACGCTTGCCGCTCGTATTGAAAGATTTACTTCCTCTGTTTAATTGCAATAACGGCTAGGCACGTTGGTATCGTATTTTTCTTTTTACACCCTGCCTCTTATTGCCTTCGGGCCGTTAAATAAATTTATGACGCCCGACAAAGTTCAGCCCACCTCGGCAGCTTCTGCGGCAGGTTAAAATTAGGTGGAAATGTGAAAGAGAAATAAAAAGCTCGGTCTCAGGTGCGTTGTTGTGCGTCGGCCGGCTAGTGGGATTAGCTCTTGACTCGCGGTTAAACGGCAGGGTCGCTAATAAAAGTTTCTTAACGCTCATAGTTTCGGGCGCCCATCCTGCGGCCATCCTGCAGCCCCGAATTTCGCTCCCGGAAAGTTTTGTTGGCCGCTAGTTTTGTTTCGCATTAGACGGGCCCGGCCAGGTGGGATTTCGTCATTATTTCGGACTTGATGGACTGGACCCGACATTTTATTGTGATGGTATGTGCTGCATGCTTATTTTTGCTCAGTTCACTTTTGTTTTATACGCGGGATTGTTCGGGAGCGTAAAGAGGAGTTTTATTTTAATTTTGCTGAACACAAAACAGAAAGTCACATTAGCGCACACTGCTCCTTTATAACTGCCGATCTAATCTAAAACAAGAAACAAACACGCCTAAATAACAATAAAATTCTAATAAAAACTTTGTACACGCAAGCGAAATTGTATAGGGAAATTTGACCAAATCATTATTTATGGCTGGAAATTAAAACAAGGCATTATACGTTATTACTTTCCCCCTCTTTTGGACAACTCGCTGTAGGATGGTTTAGAACGTAGCTACCTTGTTACGAATTTAGTAAACGGCAATTTTAAATTATTTATTTTATCAGCATTTCTTTTTTTCAAATAACTTTAACCTAACATGACATTTGAATTAACTACTACTATTAATAGTCAGGATTATGTCACCACATCGCTCAAGAAATAGTTCACGTACATCGTACATTTACGAATCAAACAGATGTTCTTAGCAGAAAATCTGTTAAAAATTTGTCATATAATTAAATATATCATTACAAATTAAAAGAAAATGTTTCATTAAATTTATTAAGAATTTAACTATAATAATCCTTATATTATTTTTTTAATAGTTTTTTTATTATATGAGTGTGAAATAAGGATTGTTACTATTAAAAAATGATATGTTTATTATAAAACATTGACTCACAAAACCATGATAGAAAATCTGTCCTATCAATTTCAGTAAATTGTTAGGAACAATTGCAATCAATTTGAAAGAATGCTCAATTTAGTAACAAAAGAGTAATACATTTAGTACAGAAAAAAAGGCGTGACTTAAGAGAGGCCTATGTCCAGCAGTAGATTTCCGTTAGTGTACATAAAGATAAAACATTCAGTTACGATACATTTTCCGAAAATTTAAATATAAATATTTTTGCAGAAAGTAGTTACATTTGAAATAATACCTGTTATATGTGTATAAACGTGAACATTAAAGAAGATCGCATAATCTGTCGTTCACGTCTGGTTTGCGGTCAAGTAAAGCTGCGTACACGATAATAAGAGGCTCTAACTAACCCTGTTAGCCTTATTTATGTGTGTATTTAGGATGTGAAGAGCACGGCCCACGAGTTCAATGTTAAGATTAAGGAAACCAAGACGCCTTCAAGACGTAGATAACGAAAACAAATATTTTTTAAGAGTTAGAAATTTACATTAAGTCATTATTTAAAAACATATTTTGTTTGTAATTTGAAAACTAATGTTTACATTTCCGATGAATCATGTCCTGTAATTTTAATGTCATGCAAAATTTGTAAACAAATTTTTGTATTATGCTCTTGTTACATTTTTGACCCGTGTCAAAGTCCCATTCGTTGTTAGGTAGGGTTAAAATTAACATTCGCCAGATTTGATGTGGCATTTTATTGGCTTAAATCCTCACGTGGGAAAGTTGAGAAGTGCGGACGTCCGTAACTTTGCTAATGTTGAAATAATGGACGTAGCCGGTAGACCCTTGCTTTCGGATATTACGGTCGAGGTGAGTTGGACTACGTCCACTCTATTATACAAACGACACACGATAACAATTTTACTGTCGGACACATTTCAAAAGTCCAATCTTTATATTATGTATTTAAATTTAAAGGCTTTCGGAGTAACAGGTGGAATTAATTACGACCGGATTTTTATTGCTACCACGATTTGTCGGTTAAAAAGTAAATTACAGACATTTAACATAAAACATATTAGATGGATTTTTAAACATCTTTTTCAAACATAAAAAGTTAGTTAGGTACGCGAATACGCATTTGTATCAGTCAAGGGTTCGGTAATAATTTTTCTAAGCTCTTGTTCGTGAAAATGAGTTATAATAGATTTTGTTCGTTCTTCGGGTAATGTGTTACAAATAATGGTTTTTCATAGAAATAACGGAAATTACCTTTAATAAAACATAGCTTAAAATATTTCTAACACTGGGTAATTAGAAATATAGGCGATGATATGGTTGCCATTACTACGAGTAAAACATATTTATTGTAATTTTAAGTACATATTAAGTTAGATTTATAAGGAATGTTAAAATTAAAGAATCTGTATGTATGTTAGATAAGTATACAAAGCATTTCGATAATGTTTAACTCATATAAGTAGATCCTTCATCTTTAAAAAGACATAGGCGAAATTTATAAATCGGGCACGATGAATTTTTCGCTCGAACTAAGACAAAAAGGTCAGACTGTCCGGTAGATGACAAAATATTTTATTTGATAACGTAAATAAAAATGTCCAAACAATAACCTGCTTACCGATATAAGAGGAGATTCCACAAACTCGCCTATCTGCGAGATCGGCGAGATATGAAAGAATTACTAAGAATCCTGAACACTCGTTAACTCAGTTGTCCCATGTCGCCGTCCTGAACGTGGCCAAACAAAATGTAATTTTCCCCGAAGCGCTCTCTTACGTGACCCGGGGAAGATATAATGCTTTTATGAAATTATTTCAGCTTTTATAACTGACTGCTACGGACATGTCCGTTAAAATTAACGGCTAAATAGTTTAAACTGATTACTCTGCAAATTTGTAAACCTTGCTTAAATTAATATTGGCCATTTGAATTAAAATATTTTTTAAATTCATCTTATTTCTGCGATTAAGAAACACTTATTATTCTAAATTTATATGTAATCGTAAAAAATTACATTGTTTCTTATATAATTTTTCAAGGAGCGGACTTAAACCCATAATAAAGGGTGCAGACTGGTTTAAAAAAATATAAAACAAATTATGGATTTATAATTTATGGATAATATATTAAAATATGTATATTTTTTGTATATAAAATGACATATTTGTAGGAATTCAATTACTGAATATATATAAAAGTAATATGAGAAGACACATTAGTTGTCACAAGGAGTTTTGGATGCATGCGAAAGCGTTCCCTTGACTGCTATATGAATGAATAGATTGAAAGTTAAAGTGAAACTACTAAAGATCATTGCCATTTTTTAAGTAAAGCTAAAACGCTACAATTTATAGCTAATACATCATCAACCGTGACTTAAAAATTAATGTTATTTGTGTCCCGTTTAGAATATACGCGAATCTCGCAGTCTTATCAAAGTTCCGTCGTTATGAAATGAATGTCGTCCGATTATTTATGTGCGGAAGGGCGCGCATCGAGAGATTGCTCCTCCGATTGCTGCGCCCCAATTGAAACAGATATTTTATACGAAATTCAGCTAAATTATCATTCAACGACGATTTGTTTCATTCGCACCCCATTGCCTTTACCTTGTTTATCGGTTTCATAAAAATATTCTAAGACATGATATCTGCTTCCTGAAGACAAAGATATCTACGAAGTCGCCCATTTCATCACAAATATTGAAGAACTTATTTTTAATTGAAATACAATTAAAATTATTATTTAAATTATTAAATTGTTTATGCTATCAATTGTTGTTATAATAAACTTCTACATTTTTAATGGATCAACTGCACAAAAGAATGGGAACTTGAAAGGTGAGCTGAACAGATGCAACTCGATCTTACAAAATGTATGTAAAATATAGCTATAGCCGAAAAATGCTTGGAGATCAGGAAAGAAAATTGTTATATATTAATAATAATATGGTGACATATTATCTGACATGTATACTAATGAGATCTATGGCGGTAAGGCTTTAGTAACATAATTAAAATAACTACAATGACTTACAAATTAAAATGTCAATAATCATTCTTCTCTTTAAGTCAGCTGAAGGCTAGTTAGTCTTTTTCTCTGAGCATATTCCTATGATACTTTGTATAGTGCCGTACGGTTTCTATTATTTTAAATTAAGTGCGAAGTTGCCCTCATTGCCGAACTAATTTTATGTAATTTTCGTGAAACTCTGTCCGGGTAAGTCCGGGTTGAACCTCGTAAACGGCCCCGGCTCGGACTGTCTCCCTACAGAATAGTACAATCAGAGCTTATGCATAAATTTGAATTTTCAATTAAGAATACTTTGAAGGAAATTTTATTAGACATAAAGAGAAACCTTTGGTCGCTTAAGACGAAATACGGAGATGTTAAAGAACATTGACATATATGGAGCACCTGCATTTTATATAATTTTTACAAAATTTCTTATTAAATGTTTAAAAGCAAAACTGTCATAATTTATAAAATTCATGTAATATTTAAAAATTAATACTACTATAATTCAACTCTGAACTTGAAAAATGATATTGACATATTTAACTAAAAAATTGTATAAAGATTAGATAAAGTCTTCATAACTTCCTTAAAAAAATTAGTACAAAAATTTTGCTATTCTATTACCGCTCTGTTCTGTTCGCCGGCTGCACCCCAAAACGCCTGAAAGGCGTTAGCGAGATATCTTAAATGAGTTTCGTTATCTTCAGCAAAGAAAATGCGATTAATAGTTAACAGAGATCCCTGCAGGCGCCAAGCATTTACTTTGCCGTTTAAATAGCATTTGCTTGCTTTTTCTAATCATGCCTTTGTTAACAAATTAAATTATTATAAATATATCACTTACTTAGTACTTGTTTTATTAATAAAGGTTTGCAATAATACTTAATAACAATTAACATTGTTTTTGGGTTTCGCTATAGTTTAAGTGAGAGCTACAAACAAACAGTTTTAGTGGATTTTATTTTTAGACAGTGTGCTATAGTACACATTATATTATGTATGATGATGATTAAGTTACCTGTAACATATTTCTATAAACCATTTGCAAAAGCCTTTTTTTATTTATTACGACAATGTAGTCCTCGAAGATAAATATCTTGATTGATAAATGTAAAAATAAAATGTACAACGTTCTTATTTCACACGACAAAGCTTTTATACTGAGTGAGACATTTATAAACGTTTGAAAACATCAAAATACCAAGTGCATATCCGCTTAACAATTTTAATGGTGACATATAGCCAACCGGGGGCCGTGGTGAGTTCCCTAAGCACTGAGGCTTTACGCAAAAGGACCTGAGTCTATAAAGCGACCATAAAGGGTCCGCCGAACAAAGAATGCAAAGTGAGCTATGCCGTAAACTCGGCTGGCATCTCCGTGGTGCCCTTTACGATAGATTTATATTCATGACACTATCTCCAACGCGTAAAATTTCGGGCAATGGCGATTCGGTAGCAGGCATATGTAATTTTGTTTGAATAAGTAAAGAGGAAAGGACAAAGGCCATTTTGATCTTCTTTTTTGTCTCCGTTTGAATAAGAATAAATAAAAGAATATGCGGACTGCATTATGCGATGCTCCATAAATGGATTTTGTAGATTGTATTTTAGGGATAATATTGATTCTTACTTTCTAACATGAAACGTGTTTTGAATCGAAAGCAAAACCGTGTGAACCCGTTTTTATCGAAAAATATGATCTTGAATATGGACAGGGTTTCATTGTAGAACTTATATTATGTGAAACATGTAATAACTGAATCTATTGATACAAGACAGCTAAGAAAGAAATACATTTTTGTTGCATTGATATTAAAATTGTAAAATTCGAGACTCGATTTAGGGATAAACAGTTTTTTAAAACTAAACCCTGTTAACGTTCAGTATTTTTTTAAACTATTTGCTATATACTTGTGTTCATTTTCACATTAAGTTAATATACAATGATGTTGACGATGGTGAATCGTGCTCCGCTTAGTGTACTCCGGCTCACATATATTGACAACCGAAACACTGTAATGTTATTAAGTAAACAAATTTACAATGTGAACTAGCTAGACGGAAGAACTTGTTGCTAAGGAATCGAACCTGGTAGCTCTATGTTACAAGTTAGCCGCAGTGCGACAACATTTTATGAGTATAATCGTTTGTAATCACCAACGCCAATACTCCCGTTAAATTGTGACGTGGATATCTTCATATAAGTAAATTGTATTGGTTTCAAGTTTTGTACTCTATACAAACCAAAGCAAACAAATAATTAACATTATCAAAACTAATCTCTACGGATTTCATCGCGTTTATTTAATTTATTTTATTTAATCCCGATGTTTTGGTCACGGGATGACTGGGATGACAAAAGTCCTGACGACACAGCTATCACGGGACACCAATCACTTTTCAATTATTGTTTGTGTACCGATTCACGCAGAATGAGCTCACTGCGTCTTGAACTTCTAGAAAATAAATCAAATAAACGCGACAAAATCCGTAAAATTTAGTTTAAATAAATGTATACCATTCGCGAAAACATAAGTAGATAATTATAGTTGGAAACCGTTGTGTGTAATATAGTATTTATGGTATATTTAATTATTTCATGTCTGTGTAAGACGTAAGGACTACGTTTTTCGTAGGACTTTTTAAAAAACAAAAGGAGCACCTCTATTTACGTTGCCAACATAATGTCTTATTTAAAATGTTCATGCGAGCATTTTTTATTTAGCGTCGGCTCGTACGTTTCGCGGCGGCTGTCACACGCCCGCCGGAGTGGTTTTATACTTAAACATATTTTCAGCTCTCACCGGCGTATAAATATTTATGAAAACACTGTCCGAATTAAATCCCGTCTCAACGTTACCATGTTCTATTGTTCCACGTATCCAAGATTATATTAGAAATGTCTGCTTAGATTTTAAACTCAAAATAAACTTGTTATTTTTTGTGTTGATCACAATTGACATTAAGCGAAAATAAAATACATAAAGTACTTTGTTGATTAATATGTTTTAGCAAAAAACTAAACTGATGAAAATATGCTTTATCATGTCTTCAAAAGTTTTCTTGAAAACAATTCACAAAATTTTAAAGTAAACGAAATTGGATATCTTTTTAAATGCTATTGCGTTATGACGTATAATAGAGATGTCATAAGTATATTAACCATTTTTCAAACATGATAACAGCTAGTTAAAGATTAATCTATTGTGTAAAGTTTTGTTTTGACTAGACAATATATTTCATTTTATGTTAACTGATTCATTATTGTTTCGGAATATTTTATTTATCATGTTTTTGACTGTATATTCAGCCTGGCTTAGTTCCCAGACACTAGGACGCCAAGCTATAAAGTGTTCATTTCTCTAAAAGTATTTTATGGTCATACTATCTGATACTAGTATCCTTTATTAATTTAATAATATCTTATACTTACACTTATACTAATAAAACGAAATATTTCAGTGCACAATTCAGTTTTACTAAATTCATTGGTTTTTTTTTGTTTCAGAACTCCCAAAATTTCCCATCTTATTTTTTTCCTATAGTTCTTAGCCTTATAGGTGTTTATCTATTTTTATTGCGTAGCCTTTTTTCGTGTTTACTTGCCCTAACATATTTCTTATTCCCTGTCAAGAATATCATTATGTAGCTTTTTTAGTATATTTTCTGCCTCTTCTCTCACTCTTTTACCTGAAGTGCTACTTTGATAATTATATCTATGTTGCCGGAGACCGTCTGGGTGGGTACCACCGCAGCTCCTGTTTCAACCGCCAAATAGTAGTCTGCAGACATTACTGTGTTCCGGTTTGAAGGGCGCTGTACCTAGTGTAATTACTGGGGTAACGAGACTTAACACTTTATGTCTCAGGCGACGAGCGCAATGTGGTGCAGTGTGTACCATCTTAACTAGCACCCCGTTGTCATGGGCAAGCGTATCACTTACCATCAGGTGAACGTCTTGCTCGTCTCGTCGCAAAGTAGTATAAAAAAAATGTACAAAGATTTTATTTTTATTTGTGCCGGTAACAATGTCGAAGGCAGAGAAAATTTAGCGAAAAATATGAAAAAATAACCCCTCCCCCATACGGGATATATAATTAGAAAGACTCAAAAATTTGAGTTTTTACATCTTTACTTTGAGTCTCTTTAATGGGTTTTAGGTTTATAATTTAATACAGAAACAACAAAACGGATACATTTCGAATAGCTCATATCGGCTATCTTTAAATTTAGATTTAAAAAAATAATTTGTATACTAAATTACACCTGTTGTTAATGAAATGAATATGTTAAAATGCAGTTGCGTAGATTCGTTGCGTTGTATTATTTTACGTGACCGAAAAATGAATAATCCATTTTATGGTGAGCGCTAAACATTAATTCGGCCGCCGTCTGATTTAAAATTTGCTATGAATAACAGTAACGATAATGAGACCCGACCACAAATTCACGCACTGCGAATGAAATCTTCGCCATAATGGTTAGCCATTATTTATTCGTGTAAAGTTTTCCGTTTGTATGAATACACCCGAAAATATCAGATCTGCAATGTTTACTTAAAAATTTACTCAACTGTAGATGTTTACCTGATGGTGATACACTCGCCCGTAACAATGTGACATTAGTTAGGATGATACATCACATTGAACACTTAGCTAATAGATACGCGATGTCAAGTATTGTTACCCCAGTAATTTCACTAGCTATATCGCTTACAAATTGGAAGTAAGTAATATTTGCAAACTACATCTTTGCGGCAAGAATAGTAGCTGCGGTAGTGAATCCAAACATTTTCCGGTAACATTGAGCTACCATCAAAAAAATTTAAGTTTGGGTGATAACAAAATGATATTATGTTACTGTTCGGTAGCTGCTTATCGTAAAATATACTTTTTATATTGATTCAAGCAAAAGAAACGACTCGCTGTAGCGCTGCATTCATTGATACAAATACAAATTACACATTTAGCTTCTCATATAACCTTTACAGGAATACAGCAAATAACTTTAATATTCAGGACGCACACGTTCAGCACTGGACTTCACTATTATGAAATGTTGAAAAATTCATTAATTTACAAAATAGATTAGATATTTGACAGACGACATTTTAGTAAACAGGAAAAGAAACTTATGTTGACTGTGAAAGTGATATTAATTTAAAATGAACACGAGATTTTCATCATCATGAAATTATTAACATTTACACCGATAATAACCGTGTCAGTACAAAGTAACGTCGTTACGTCTACATCCCGTCTCCTTTACGTGTTTCACGCGTGTACATTACAATTATATCTAAATACATATCAAACGAACGGAGTTCTTCAAAGACGTCATGTTACCCCATATATGTATGCTCATAACAGGTTGTACTGTTTTTATTTTAAACCTAATTCACCTTGTTGAGAGCTTTTGTATTATATTATATTCATTTATTTGGATGCCCTAGTTAGTAATAAAAGAATATTTTATCAACTTAGTACTCTATTGGTATTTTTATGTTAGAATCTTTTATGAAAACTGATGTTGCTAGTAACTTAATAAGAGTGAGTAATCTGTTTCGAAACAAAAAATATAATTTAAGAGGCATCAGGGTCGTTACATGACCTTTTTCTCTAAAATTTTGTTATATAGTGTACATTGTCAAAAATTTACATCTTTTTGTATACCTATCTGATATAACGTCAAAGATTTTCTTCAGTTATTTGTGTATCTAAGAACATTCTTCCGACATCAACATGATCCAAGTACGTAATCCTACGCAAATTGGTAATTTTCTCTACTTCATAAGTTCGCTTGTAACCTTCAATTCCATTCATAACTACACTCTGTATTTATTAACTAAAATATCTTACGTACGCCCCTTTACGTGAAATAGATGTACAAGAACCTGTTAGAGAAAGGCTCATAATTAGAGTAAAAGCGTCACACGGATCTACTATAGCGTAGGCACCTCAAAGCACACTTACAATAGGTAATGTACTTAACACGCGGTAGTGCCTAGTATGCGTCATTACTTTGAAGCTTCATACGGAACAGCGATATCAATGAAGTAGCTATTCAAACTCTAAAAGAAATATTACAAAATCTCTGTAATTTTTTATCTACATTAGGTTAAAACTTTACCTAATAAGGTCTTGTGTGGTGAAGCGACCACGCCCAAAACATTGTGTTATATATTGACAGTTAAAACACAGCAAATATTATGTCTGTTGATTTATAACCTGTGACCCGGAATCGAAGCGGGAATTTCCGTGTAACTAAGTAAGTAGTTAGTAACTGCGCGACGGAGGTAGTTAAATTAAAGAATAGTGTCTATTAACATCTACTTTTCAAGCGATAAATTTTTTTACTTATTCCCCAAACACAAATTTTTCACAAAGATAAATGTAAATAATTAGATTCTTAAAATCCAATGGAAAACTAAAGAAAGTGAATTACAATTTATCATCTCTACGAGTTTTATTATGAAATGTTTGTCGGAATCAAAACAGTGTCTTGCGCGACTGGGTCCTACTAATTTCCTCCATTTATAAATATCACATGGCAGCTCCATAGGTCGGAGGTCGGAGGTCGGTGGCACCCTTAGCGAGATAAAATACATTTAGATAAATGGAAGAGAGGCGCAACCTTCAACTGGGTGGGCACTCCGGGCTAAACGACAGTCTTAATTTTCCCAAAGTAATAATTAAGAGTGAAGGCTCGTAGGGGCGCTAACAAACTTGAGCCGGGGAAAACTGGTGCTAAATTTTTAAGCACTCGCTAAGTACGAAGTCCGATACGTTCAAAGTTAATTTTATTAATTAATAAAGCATTTTACGACATTATTAAATTTGTCCTACGATGACGCTTTATAAGTGACTACGGAGACGAAGAGTGCATCGCGCTTTATATTTTATAACGTAACGTAAAATTCAAGAATTCTAAAGTATTAACACTTTTTGTTTTAATAACACAAAATTGTTTTCGAACCTGTGTTCTTAGATTTGCAAATAGAAACAATAACCAATCATATTGTCTTAATTCCTATTATGTTGTGGTTGTCGTTATCTTGAAGTAGTACGAAAGAAATAAAATATTAGGCCTTTTTTACAAAAACATTGAGGCTATTCATAGATATTATATTTATTTAAGCTGGACTTTTACCATACGTTTAGTAATTTTTTTTCATATAAATATTGAAATTTTTTTTGCCGCTGCTGTGTATGTATTATTACACCATAAGCAGGTTAGTAGGGAAATCCCCATCGACTAAGCTCTACTAAATTTCTTCCATCGCTAGTGGGACCACAGCTTTTAAACTGTAAGTTACAGATATCAAAATTAGTTTAAAATTTCTTTACAAGTCTAGAACTTGTTCGTTATTTATATTCGAAAACAAACTTGACAAAAACGGACATCTCTATTTGAAAATTCAATCCAACATTCAACTTGACAGTCTCGTGGAAGTTGACAGGCGGATGCTTTATGGGAAATTGTTCGTTTCGCCCCTTGTGCTTAATTACTAATTCAAAGGCGTCGTACAACTTTTCCCAAACAACTGTTACTGTTTTAAATATTTACAAGTAGGTCTTGAATTTCTTGCCTGTTTGAGGGAACTCTTAGCTTTATTGCGGTACGATGACTGGGCATTGACACTTGAAGTCACAGAATACTGTTTAACTATTTACAACGTTTCTCGTATCCTTAGCTTTATTATTCTTAGCATGAAAAACAAGTCGGTTCTCTTTAGCCCTTACTTTGGATTTTTTATTAAATAAAACAAATAAACACATACAGTACTTCTTAATATAATTTAAGTGATATTTACGGCAAATACCCACGCATAATGATCAATTAAAATCCTTAGAGAAGTAAATGAATCGCTTTACATTTTTACTTGTACAAAATACTGTTATAAAACTGTTGTTTGTGACCGATAAATAATATGCCCACGTAATGTCAACATATAACTTTTCGCATTATTTTTAACAATATTTAATCAAAGTGTTTAAACAGATATAGCAGCTATTTTTTTTAATTATCCATTAACATTATTAGCATTGTAGTACTAAACACACATAAAACCTAAGAAAAACAACGGACCTGTTTTAACGCGTTCCGTACGAGTCTTTTTTTAATTTTATTACAGCTCCAGAGAATTTTTATAGACAACTCTCATTCCTTTAATTAGCTTTTTACTAACAAGCTTAACTTTTGCTATAAAAGTTGAAAACACAGTCAAGTTTTACTTTATGCGGTGGAATTAAATCATAAACTTTCGTTATCATACATTTACTTTTGTATCATACGTATAGTAGAATCGGAACTGCTAATGCTCCAAAAAGTTCGTGTTAAAGAAAAATGGCACCCAAGTGACAGGGGGTAATTAATTACACTTTCCCCTGTACTTTTACCTAAATAAGCCGCCTAATTTCTCCGAATATTTTCACCGAATGCAGCCTAATGAGGTAGATGATTGTTTGGGCGGAGAAGAAAAATTATGTCATCCGAGCGTAAAAACTTGGACTTGCGTATAAACACCCGTTCACGGATTTATTAAAATATTTTTAGAAATTGTTATTCATAAAAATATTACTAAATATGAATATAGTAGTTTTACTAAAGAAGCAGCAATGGCCTGTTCATTTTAAGCAAAGAATTGTCTAAATTTAGAGCCTACGACATATTTTCTTTGACAACTTACCAAACGCCGTCTACTTAGAGATATTCTTTGAATAGCAAATAAGCTTATATATATTTTCATTAATGTAAAATATGCATAGATAATCTTTTATACAACATAAAAGTATTATATACTATACTATATATTTATTTCACAACCCTTTAGTTCAATTGAAAGGTAAATCTTATGTTATTAGAAAATCAATGGGGATGTATGATGTTTATGTTGCTCAAGTTGTAATATACAATTAACAATAAACATATTATAGAGAATAAATAGATGAAATTGTAAATACTTCTTAATAGATTACGATTGTAATCTAATTTGCAGATTTAATTAGAATGATTTGAGAAAACTTTGTCTTCTAGTAGCAAGTTCAACGAATAAACCTTATAAAATATGGGCGATATAAAACTAAGGAGCAATTTGTAGATTGGTAAGTGCGATAGTGAAGTAAGGAAAGGTCGACAGTAAATTGTCTCGCCGTAATACGTGTTGTTCGCTCACGAGACATTTGTAAAGGAAACTACTTACTTTCTATTGATAGCCACTATTTGTCGCTATCTTGTTACAGGCTCTTAACCTGTGGTACTAATAGCATCTAGCTCTTAATTCAGGTCTTGATCTTTTTACGTTCGTTAGTACCCCATTAGGTTAAATGAGTTTCCGATTCTTGCGTTTTAAATTGTCGAAAAAAATGTAATGGTTTTGATTATTTTTTTTAATAAAATAAAATGGACACAATGTAAATAAATGACCATGATTACTATACATATTACTCGTCATGATTCTTGTGCAAAGTTTTACATATTTCTACTGAAATTATTTTTGATAAATCATCTAGCCTATATATGCCGCTAAGGTACAGTTCTGGTATGAAGGGCCAGCTAATGAAATTACTAGGATAATATACTAAAAAGGTAAAAGTTACATAAGTATGGAACACAAAAAATGAAATGAAGCTATAGCACCGGACGAAATGAGCCAAGTATAACAGGATGTGCGTGCATCGAAGCACTTCCAATAAGATACTGCTGCTCCTGTACATCGTATTAATCTACTCCTAATGCGATGTTTCTTGCCCCTAGTGGCATGAACCAAACTCTGTAATATTGATGAGTCCTCTCCATCTATGTCGGCTGGTCATTTCATCTGTGTAACTTTAAACGCGTTTTGTTCTAAATGTTTTCTAAAGAATTTAGGTTATTTAAGTCAATAGTCGCACCAGGTGGTAGGTCTCTATTGCCGGAGACCGTCTGGGTGGGTACCACCGCAGCTCCTATTTCAACCGCCAAATAGTAGTGTGCGAACATTACTGTGTTCCGGTTTGAAGGGCGCTGTAGCTAGTGTAATTACTGGGGTAACGAGACTTAACACCTTATGTCTCAAGGCGACGAGCGCAATGTGGTGCAGTGTGTACCATCTTAACTAGCGCCGCGTTGTCATGGGCAAGCGTATCACTTACCATCAGGTGAACGTCTTGCTCGTCTCGTCGCATAGTAGTATAAAAAAAAAAAAAAAAAAAAAAAAAAAAAGTCAATGATTCAATCTATCCTCATCCATCAAATAACTCCCTTCGATCTTCACCAGATCATCGATCCACTTAGGTGGTAGTGGTAGTTGCGTTTGAGGAAATTATTTATTTTGAACATTTTTATTACCTTTGGCCTCTGTTCCCGGACTTACGTCTTAACATACGTCTCAAGGCGACAGGTGCGTTGTTTATAATTCTAACTAGCGCTACATTGTTGCAGGCTTATTACTTGCCACATCATCTCGTTTCATTTTTTAAATGTTTAATAATGTGTGCGACTTGACGCAACATTTACAAAACTAATACTAGCGATGATATCGCAAAAAATAAAAGTAGAGATTGTGTGCAAGAGATCTTACCAGCTAATATGAGCCTTATGTAAAATTCAATGTTTATTTCAAGCCTCTTAAGTATAAGTAGTTGGAACTATTTAAATACCTCAGCTAATATCATATACATAAGCCTGCTATTCAGTTAGCAGGTCCGAAAATTTAATTTTATCAAAATGTAAGTTTAAAACCCCCGAAGCATACATACTGAGCGCTTCTTGTCTAATAGGATTATGCCCAATGAACGTCATAGTTACTCAAACTCTTCCACTTCGCTACCTTGAACCCTAAAGCATACGTTTTATAATGATAAAGAACCTTTCTTTCTATCACTAAAGCCGTTGATAATAACGATCACGACAGGAACAACACTTTCGTTTAGTTCGCTAACCCCACAAACGTATTAAATTTACAACCCTCAACTTTTATGGAAAGAGTGAGAGGTATAAAAATGTCGGTGTATGAGAAAGGGATAAATATACAAAGTGCGTACTTGATCCGATTTATCATGTGCAGGACCTTATTAAAGCGACCAACGTGCGTGTTGTTACTTTAGGCTGAAGCTTTACAATCGTTGTTAGAAAATCTTTAGAGTTGACAAGATATTATACATTAGCAAAATGGTTTTACTGAAACAATAGAAGTAGGGACTTCCAGATTTCAGGGACTACTCACACTACTAAGAGTGGTAACTCTACTTGATTTAAGGTGAAAGCGTTATAAAACAAATCTGAGGTAAGATGATATCTGTTATATAAGTGGTAGAAGTCATAGGAAAGACGTCACAAGTAAATATAATAAAATGGAGGTAAAGCATCTATAACACACAACGGGGAATGGATGAAGCCGAATAAAAAAGCCTTAGGCGGTAACAACTCATCAAAAGTCTACTGTAATTTAGAGAACAAAAAAATTTGATTAGAGAATTTACGTAATAAAAGAGGTAATATTTTTTACATTATAATCTGGAAACACTACATAACAATTACTACAATTTTTATAGTAATTAGCAGTAGTAATGGATTTAGATACTAGTGAATAAATCATTAAATATTTACTCGAAAATTGTTAGTTAATAACTTCATATTTTATTACTTTTCTCAAATAACGTAAATAGCTGTTTCAAGCAGTATTTTTGTATATATTAAAACATGTGTTTTGATTGAACAGTTAATTAGAAAATTGTACTTTAAAATTGTTTAGCATAATAAACGATTAAAAAATATTTTCTTTGTTAACCGGCAAATGTGTATTAGAAAGCAAACAATGCCCTTCGACTCAATGCTATCCAACGTCCGCCAGATTGTAGTTTCTATTCATATGTAGATTGCAACAAAAAATCCAATAAACAAGACATAGGGCACTCACATCTCCCCTCCTGTCATTATTGAAAAGAATGTTAACATTGCAGCCGGCTTATCCCGGGGTCGTTTTACCAAAAGAGTTAGACTAACGAATGCCCACCCCCCTGCGGAACGAGTGAGTCTCTCGTTACGCTTGACACTTCAATTCGGCTTAAATTTAGTTAGAAATTTTAATTCTCTGATTGTGATGTCGATTTACACGACAGTGTTAAGTTGGACGGTGCCCCGTCAAAGGTATTGGTCAAAGTGGTGTTCAATATCCTTTCATCGCCGAATGCTTAGAAGTATTCTTAGGGTTTAGTCCGCTGGACCGCACGGCTCTGTTTCAACGAAGTCCATGTCCCGTAATCGAATCTGGAGATGTTATTTCGTATAAACTAATCTGTTTAAATTCAGAGTCTGTTTCAAATGTATTTTACTAAGAATTTACCTTTATTCTTTAACAATGTAATGTTATTGTTTTTAAAAGAAATTATTAAATGTTTCACATAATTTAAAAGAATTTCTTACTTAGTTTAGTGAATTCAGAATATTTGAAGTATTAGAAATAAACGAAAGTCTTTGCGGTGCTTATTTTAAAAAGTCGGAAGTTTTTGTTCAATAAAACAATCAACCAAGCGTATTAGCGACAATTGCTCATATCGGCAAATATGCGTAGCATTCACATATTAGTTCATGGCAGCCTACCGTTTTTCCACTTCCATGCCGCTTGGCACAACTTCAGAGAGGTGGATTCATATTGCCGCAACGAATGCGTTTGTTTTGTTCAAATTTATTTTATCAAGTAAACGCTGGCCTTCCGCTCAGTGGTTCGGACGTAATAGGCAGTAATGCGGGCGGAGTTCGCTGTCTGAGCTGGAGGTGCACCGTTATTGTGGGTTCGTCGCTGACTAATGAGTGAAGTTATTTGCTTAATTATTTTTGTAACAAATTTAAGCTTTGTAAACTTTTGAATGTGCCGCCGAGCGCCGTCTGTAGATTTAATTGAATCTAGTCGCGGTATGTCGTAGTGGATTTCGCTAATTTACATAGATATTGCTTGAGACTTTTTCTTTTTAACATATTTAAATTTTAAATATAATATGTTCTCGCTCACAAACTCTAAATTTATTTTAAGTTTATTATGAATATAATAAAGAAATAAGAAGAAAGTGAACAAATATAAAAATCACCAATGAAAGTGAGTATGAATGAAAACGTGAATAAACGAAGACAATGATTTGCGGCGTCAGCGGAATGAGATGTACATTAAAAAAAAACTCAATATCATGGCCGTATAATGCGTAGCACGAAATACGATTTGTTGCAATTGAATTGAAAGAATCGGGGGGAAAAAAGGGTTGCATCGAATCAAAACATTTTGGTTGAAAGTCTACGTCAATGGTAGAAAAACACTTGCTGTTTTTCGCACAGCCGTGTAAAAATTCTAAATGTCAAAATAGAATGGACAATTGTTTGAGAAATAGTCCAACAAAGATGTTAATGATATAATGTGGCGGTATATGATATCCGCAATCATGCATCCGCGTACCATTTCACTAAAAGCGTTGACGAGAGTTCGCTCGGTGATTAATCGGGTTTTCATTAGTGTCGCATCCAAAATGACATAGTTATGAAACGCCAGTTCAATCAACTCGCTTTCAATAACAATTTTTCATTCCCGACATACTAATTAAGTGCGCTTCATAAATATTTCACTAAAATAACTTTAGCGTTTAAACAATTTTCCGCTCTACCCTCTTAAAGATAAGCTTGCGATTTTATAAATTTCGTGCGCTGCTAGTAACAGACCTTAAAACGACATCCTTAGTAACAAGTGTAAAATATTTTCCCCAATCATTGTACCTGGTGCCCCCCAGGGATATTTCAAGGGTGAATAAGCTCGCATAATGGCAAAGGGTACAATATTTTAAATTTCAATCGCTGCGAGCGGTCCAGCCGCACTGAGGGTGGCAGAGAACAAAGATTTTAGTCGGTGACTTTAGCTAAGTGTAGTAATAAGAAATTATATTTGAAATTGATTTTTGTATTATCGGCGAATACGTTGTTGTTATTATATTTATAACGTCAATTTTAAAAATAAAATTTATGGAATCGTTTAAATATTTTTAAACATAATACACGGCGGCGAAGGAAAACCTCATGTGGAAAACGACGTGTTCCCAGAACAGCAGCTTTCATGGATATATGACATCCATCAATCTACATATGGCCAAGGTGGACAAAAGATCTTGATTCTCTCCTTGTGGGAGAAAGGACCGAGTCCCTGTACTGGAAACCATAAGAGAGCTGTTTATATTATATTTCAACCCTATAAGATGTCATTTGAATTGGTATCTCCAATAGATATTAAATTTGTAGACCCCAAAGAATTGTTTACTGATTCCTCTTCGGATTAGGACTTAACATAAATATTCTTAATTCAAAAGTTCTGTATACATGAAGTCGAAAAAAAATCAAATGACAAATTCGTTTTGCTTCATCATTAAACATTATGTGCTATTAGATCTTACAGACCCCAGTAATACATTGTCATTTTTAACGCCAGGTTAATTCTCCGAATCGTTATCGCCGCCTCACGATTGCTGGAGAATTAATAACGGTAGAAGACACCTTTTCAGTCAAATTGCGAATTTTATGCTACGCACTGATAAAGGACCTATAGTCATTATTATAAGTCGTAAATTTGATTGAAATTCGGTCACATTTTCGTAGGTCCTTATCGCGTGGCTGCAGTCGGTTTGAAAAATACCTTTTCTTGAATCCGTGATTTGAAAGCCGTTGGCTCGACACTTCCGATCGATTTGCGTTTAATGGCCGCTCTAAACGTGTTTTAAATTTATTGTATGAGAATTGAAAGTGTTTTACAATTTATCATATAAATATACGCAAGTACATTTCAATACAATAATATTTACTTCAACATATGCGCTAATAATTTTCAGCCGGAAAGTAAACAGAAAATTGAGAATATTGGACTCATGTCGTTTAAATTATCAAAAATTACAGTCCATTTACCTTTTAAATGATACTTTTTTAGTAAAAGCGTGATTGGCTATTTCTGTTGTTATCACCCAGTTTTTATTGACACAAAGATAACTGTGTGCCATAAAACATTACCCGCGCAAGTCTAAGATTAATTAAATGATAACAATAGATGAAGTTCATGTACTAAATACGATTTAGTTTCTTGCTGTATCGACATTATATTACGACTCCATTACTGTACATCCGTGATGCTTACTTAATAGCAATTAACACAAGATGCGGTGAAGTCAATCGGCTCTTGAAAACTCATTATCTAAATATTCAAGCAGGATAACATCAAAAATTATAAAATACTGGAATCGATTACCTTTTTGTAAAGGTTTTTAGTAAATCAAACTTGTTATTAAGGTTGGGATGATATAATCGTCAGATTGCAGACTTTCTAGAGCGTTGATACCAAACTTAGCTAGTTCCTTTCTGTTTTTTTATTAGCTCTTTTTGTTTGTCTATATAATAGAGGCTACAGTTATTAAATGTATTTTGTTTAATGAGTGTCAGAAAGTGATGTTTCGAGAGATTAGTTTCATCCTGTTAAAATAAAGGAAGAATATTGAAGAAACATTTTGGAGAATATTTTAATAAACGAAATAAATCGCGTTTAACGAAACAAAGCATTCGTAATTCTCTCTAGAAGATCTCGTTACAGTCTTAATGAATCTATTGAGAGTTTACGGAGCGGAGCCCAGCGCAAAAGAAGCGGGGAGGGCTGGAGTTGCTCTAATCATTTGCGTTAGAGCCGAAAACGCGAGGAGCTTGACTACGAAAACGTCGAGCAGTGATACAAATGCAATTGCGTCTCTCGAAATCACACGTTGAAACGTCGCTTCACATTGTTAGCTGAAGTTAGTCTACTTCATGCTATGGTTAGCAAAACCAGGACGATATTTTACACATTGACTTTTAAAATAAAAAACTATAAAATAATATCGAAGCTGCATTCTCCATGACGGTTATCACTATATTATATTCGCAAACCAAACGTGGTGAGTGCGACAATTATCTCGAATAACATTGATGATGAATGATGAATTGTATAATTAGTCATTGTTAAGCTAAATAGTTATATCTACGAAAATACGTAGATACATAAAATAAGGATGTACAACAAGTAATATATGTTAATTATTCAGTCCCTTACAGCTTGCGCGCATTTAACTTGCTCTCCTTTACGAGCCCTCGTAAATTTTACAGTTATTATATTGTTTACTTTTTTTTAACGAAATAAAAAGTAAGTTTATAAATTGAAATATTTGTTATTTAGCTTCTGTGCTGTTTAGTTTTATTTCATTATAGCAACCCACAACCACCGGATCCGATGCCACCTGCAATTAAAGGTTCTTTGGGATTGTAGTTTTAATTTGATGTGCAAAACAGTAAATCACTGTTTTTTCTTTGGTGAGTATGTGAACGTCACAGGAGTGAATAGAGTAATATTTTCATAGGAACACTCAGCGCTATAATGTTATTAGGGCGCGAATTATATTTAGGTTGAGAGCGAGAGCGAGCGGTGTTGCGCGGTGTCTCGGCGTAAACTAATTGCATTTAGAGCGATAGAGCTCGGAGACGGAGCAAGCGATGCTAATGGACGGTATTAATTAACGCGAGACTCTCATCAAATCTCGACCCACGTAAAATATCCTTTTCCAAAGGTCCGTGCCAGTAATAACCATTTACAACAAGAAAATTTTTATGTATCTTTATTAGTCTTCCGCACGAAGGTTTTCCTGAGTAATCAGGTCGTAACGTAAATTGGCTCGTTAATCGATAATCGCCACGTATGCTAACTGGTGAACAGGATGACTTGTGATTATATCTAATACGATAATGGCATATGTAATTTAGACGACTTTTAACGGTAGTAATGACACAGCGTTGCTTCGAGCATATATAATCTAACTTAGTAACTAGACTAAACTACAAAGTTAACTGAAAATGTTGCTATTTTATTATTTTCCCATATGTTTGTTTTAATTTATAAAAACCTATTAGTAATAAAGTTTTGTATTCTTAAAACACTATTGTGTATTTTTTTAACAGAACAGTTAATTTTATTTATTATTTTTCAGATGCTGAATTAATGCGAAAAACTCTATACAGTTTTTCATCGAAACATCTCTGTAGTTACTAGTGATTTATTTAAGTTTAAATAGATTTGTGTAACTAGTTTTCATGTAAATGGATGTATACATTGACCTGATTATTGTATCTGAAAAATTTGCTAATCTGAAAAAGATCAAATATTTGAATAGACGATCGAGCCAAAAATGACAAAAAGTGCCGCGCAAGCTGTTCTTTAACTTTGAAAGAGCCGGTGTTGGTCTACATTTAGAGAAAATATTTGAATGCACTTGGCGGACAAGTTCGCGGAAAGAGTTCTGGAGCATTGGATCGATGCACCTGAGATCGCGCCGGATAATTCTCAAAGAAATTCCGTAATAATTTCGAAGCGGTGAACTTCACGTTACGACGCGCGAGCTCACCAAACTTTGACAGCTGTCGAAGTTTACACACCCGACGTTATTGAAGATGTCGGAATTTCAGAAATTAATAAGTTAACTCGCTGGCAGTGTGCAACACAGTTTATTAACATGGCCCTCTTTATAAAACTTATGACAAGGCAGCGTATTTAAATCTTTTTAACTCTCATACTTCATACTTCAGTCGTTCACAGATTTAACAGATAGATGCGACATGGTAACCACGTCGTATCTTTTTACAACGTTGTAACGACCTAAACTGGAACAAACAATTAACACACAACTTTTGAAGTAAGAATAGCCGAAAGCAACAATGAAAAATTGTAAACAGTTTTTAACTTGATTACTTTACTTAATGACAACGATTAATGGATAAAACCTTTTAGCCGTATTGGAAATCATATAAAAAGAGTCAGTATAATACATGCGTTCATAAGATTATTATTAAATACTTTAAGAAAAGATCTATTTCACTCGTTTATACGCAAGACAAATAAAGTTTGGAATCGACTTTTAATCAATTTAGCTTCTGACTATGCTGGATCATGATATTTTCATACCAGAAGTTTTAATCATCTTAAATTAAATTTCTATAAATATTTCAATTTCACAAACTGGATTATATCAGTAATTGTAAATTTGAACTGTAATGAAAACATGTATAAGAGCAAATCAGGTACAATGAAAAAAATACGGTGATTATTAGTTGTGATTCAATTGAGTTTAACACTGTCTACGATTTCTTAGAAAACTATTGCATTTGTACACGCTGCAGTAGAGCTGCAACTCAGCAATTATCTTTTCTACAATCAACTAAATTGCTACTCTCACTTTAATCCTCTTTCCTTTAATTGCCTTTAGGGGCTCTAATGGCGAAAATTTAAATTTGAAAAAGAACCGGTAATGGCCGTAATAGCGCTCGGAGAGGAGAGTAAGTGTAAATGGCTGAAGGTTTCCTATTTTTTATTGACGTTTTAACACTTACCTTTTTTATTGCGTTACCAGAACAATTGTCAACTCTTAGGCTAGATAAGAAACATGTATATTTGATAACAACTCTACAACTATTTATATACAATAACTTCAGGCTCCCTATTATTATTGATAAAAATGTTATTGAAATCAAATAACTTTTATTTTCGGTTGAAACAAAACGCGCCCCAATTCTGCTTCGAAGAATTTAATATCGTTACAAATTGGCAAAATAATAAACTTCCATGTCAGTTGCAGGAAATGCAATCACGTGAAGTTTAGAGGGTACAATTAAATGTTAATCTTATTGCTACGATTGCGATGATTTGTGTTTTGACGGTTGACAGGAACTTTACGAAAATCTATTTTGAACCTATTTTCACAATTTAATCTATCTTGTTTTGAATGTTATACGATAATACTTTTTATAAAACACCCCAAAAGTTCAACAAAAATTATACACTTAGCGTCTAAATTTACTTTTAAAAAGTTCATAGGTGCGACTTAATCTTACTCTTTCCAAAGTATAGGATATCACCGAAATCTAGCTTCATCTTAAAGAGTATATGTATTATAAAATAAAACCGAAAGCTGTTACAGTATAATCGAGAACTTTTTCTTGGTCATCAATTATAAGCAAGAGTAATACGTTTTCATAAAAAAAATTTAATTAAGAACAAAGAGAAACTAAAAAACTTTAACAAAAAGCAACGACGAGGATAAACTTTGCTATTTTACCGTTCTTAAGATTAGAAATATTTACGGTATCAACTTTAAAGTGAACTCATAAATCGTAATGTTCGGTGAAAAGTTATAGATACACTAGCTAGTTCTGGATAGGAATCCGCATACCAGTAGACGTAGTTCTGGAAGACCCTCCGCTAGGTTGATTGATCTGGTGAAAGTGGCAAGAAACCGCTGAAAGATGGTGAGTCGAGCTATAGAATTCTAATGTAGCTAGTGACGATGATAATGTTTTTTTTTTAATTGTATCACACATTCAAAAAAGTTCAGAAAATGTAATAGCTCCAAATATACATAGTACAATGTAACGTATCCTCTTTTTCAATGTGAATTTTAAAAGTTAAATCCGAAAGAAAAATTTTCTGATAAATAACCATTAATCATCACTTCACCAATACGTTTCATACACGGGCGTAAATATATTTAAAATACATTATAAATTGTATTCCGACATTCGTAATTAGTGTCATTCATCAGATTTTCATTTTCGATACGGATATTAAAGTAGTTCCATTAACGTTTATCTCTCCGTATCGATTTCGTTAATAAAATATTATTATATTAAACTAAAAGCTAGTTACGTATAGTTTATTAAAATAGATATTATGAGTAAGAAAGCAGATAATATCCACTTTTATAATTGATTTAACAAATGATTATTCTTCAAACTCTTAAAGAGGATGATACTTTAGTAACCGAATTATCTAGATAAATCGAAGAATTACAAAGTTAGCAATCACTTAATAATTTAGACTTATAATGTTATATAACTTAAATTAGTAAAAACAACAACAGTAACACATATTTTGGAAATTTATCGTTTGGTTTCTACAAAGTTTTATAAAGCCTCCAGTTAAAAACACTGGTATGAGTTCGACTTGATAAAGTAAAGAAAAATAAAGAAGAAACTTAATTGCCCAGTACTATTGCAATAACTTTGTATTCGTTGTATACTGCACACAAATTTACAACTGTCTCTCTCTACTAATAAAGAAGGGAAATAGCTTTGTTAAATTGAAATCAAATTCATTACATTCCAAACAATTTAAATGTGTGAACATCAAACACAACGTAGAATCCTCTTTAAACGGCCAATAACAATGTAGGTTTAACAAAGTGCAATATGAGGGTAGTTTAAAATCGATAAAGCCTTTTCCACGCCATTGATTCGCATGTAGTCTCCGGCGGAGGCTTGGAGCCCCGGCGCGTCCCTTTGAACCTTAATAACCGAGACGTTCACAAAGGCCTTCAAGAACAAGTGATAGAGAATTAGTCTTGTTGAGCTATTAATATTCTCTGTAATTAAAGACAATTACAATTGTCGTTCAAAGGTATAGAGGCACATGTTAGAGAACTGATGTGATTAGTACCCGGTACTTATTAGACCCATAGTGCTTTATTGAATCAAGGTATATGGAACGCCGATCTATTTTTGATTTGATGATTAATTACAAATTCACAAATATTTTAAATACGGGATTTAAAATAATATTAATTACATTACCTAACAATTTAATACTTAATGTGTAATAGAATAACACGAGATAATAAGTTAAGTACGACTAATAATTGTAAATAAAGGTCTTAAAACAAAACTATTACAATTTTGAGAGACGGAAAAAATATTTCAAATCTACTGAAAACTAACAAAGAAATCGTAACAATGAAAATAGATATGTAACGAAATTGCATAAGTTCACGTTTCGAAAAATCTGAAAAATAGTATTTCATGTACTTTTCATTTTTTAGAAATTAAATAAAGCAATATAAAATTTTTCTCTTAAAGTGAAGTTGTAGGTAACACGTTTCCCTGTAACCATGAATGTGCCTTAAGGCTACAGTCGTCTAACGAAGAATTTTTAAAAGAAAAGGAGAAACGTAAAATCGAAATATGAAACTTTGGACGTCGCAGCGATCGAAGCAGGAAACCGGTAGCCTCAAGGGACACAGTCTGAGCAATCAGGAAAATACCTTGGGCTACCCTTTAGATAACTTAAGAAAGACATGTGCTAATCTTAATATAACATGGTTAAAATTGTTCAGTTTTAAACACTATTTAGTAATTTCCTTACATCAACTTTAATAAATTAAACGCAATCAAAGTTATGTGTTCTTATTTAAAATAAAATAACTAAGAGATGTAACACATAGGAATTTAAACTTATGTGCATGATTTTTAAAAACTTCAATTTGTAGTACACAACTTGCGAGGGAATTTCGGAGAATCTAAAATTATTTATCATATCTAACGAGTTCATTATAATAATTGAAAGCGTTATTACTCTATTTTGTAATATTGATTGTGAGCGGACAGTTTTTTATGATAATATAGACAACACTTAACTGGGAACCCACATAACGGTAAATGGAAAGGTAAGCCTGTAGTTGAAACGTGATAAATTATCTCAACAAACGATATACCTACCGACTGTCATACTTACAATTTTTATAAATAATAACAAATTAATAAATAAGCAGTTTTAGATTCACGTGTAACAGAATAAAAATAAATAAACTCTATTACGGTACAAAATTTAAATCAATAATCTAACATGAGAACTTATTCATAGGTTCAATCGTAGCGAACAATCGTAGCTACAAATAAATTCTGAAGGTATATTATTACGTTCAAGTTTGCAAGGTGCAGAAACATTATGCGTTTGCATTATAAATGCTACCGCTTACAACGTAATTACAGACCTCCAATGTATTGTGTTGGTCCATACTTATAATAACCACTTGTGTTGGCGGAACTTACCCTGACACTTTAGCACTTCGTCTGACATCTGAAACAATTACGGAAATAAATTTTCATTAATTATATAGTCTCTATACAGATACATTGATTTGAAGACTCAGCCAGACAGTCGTAAAGCTTGGCGAAGGCCATGATTTTAAAAATGTCGGCATCGCGAGCAAGAACCAAAAAGTACATCGATAAATATATTATAATGTCTACATAGACATGAATTTGAGAACACTAATCTCCGAAAATACTGAATTCAATTGTATAATTAAGGTAATTAGTTTTAAGAAGGTTCTCTGAAGTGCAGACTTTATATATAGAAAATTTTGGTTTTGAACAGCACTTTGTAATTAAACGTCTGAAAGCATTTCAGTGCATAAGCTGTGCGGTGAATGTAAGCGAATAGGTAAGTCTATGTAATAAGTATTAATAGTAACTCCAATTTAGAAGTAAATATTAAAAAATATATAGTTTTAAAATGTTTTTTTTAAATTAATTACCGTCACTATTTCTTTTTCTGTCATCAAACGGTAACTAGACTTAAAATAAAGTCTTATGTTACAAGGTAACAAGCGCAATACGGTGCAATGTCTATCATTCTAACTATCAATAACATCCTAACGATATTATCAAGTAAAGATCCAGCTCGGTCCAGTCGCTTCGATGAATTAAAAAAGTAATCAAACTAAAAAAGTCACCAATTAAATTTTTCATGCAAATAATTTGCTTTATAATCACTTTTTAACTCACCACCAGATAACGATGTGGTATTTCAACATTTACATCCATCAAACAATTTAACTTTTTAATAAATATTTTCATACAAATATTTTATGTATAAACTAGCAGTAGGACAATGTAAGCTAGGTTTAGGTTTTCATTTATTAATACATTTGTTATAAATAATAGTTCTCCTGAAGGTTTCGTTATCACAAAAGCATGAGTTCATTTTATCTGTGTCATATCGTAATTGTACCTTAACTTTTTTACTTAAACTCAATGTAATGATATAAAAGCTTTAGCTAATTCCTGATGAACTTTTATAATGGATAAACGGCAACAAACATAAAGCATGACAAATGGAAAAATAAATGGTATATCACATGTAATCATTTCGTGTCAGATACGTATCAGAAAATTGTTCACTTTTGTGGCGACGACTCGGCGCAGAAACGCCCTGTGCCGTGCGCTCGTGACGGTAATAGTACCACTCCGGGAATACATGGTGGGAATTAGTTTGTGCCGATATGGTATTGCGTCGGCCTGTAATGGTAATGAAATCTGATATGGCATGTCATACTAAGTATATGATCAATGCTAGTAGTATATGAGTATTCTTTCTTTATACCTAAATAAACGAGAAGTGTTTGGTCGTCAATGTTAAATTATCCAATGGCAATGACCAAACCTTAATCCTTAACCAAAAATTTCAATAACTGTAACACCAGTAGCTAGTGTAATTACTGGGGTAACGAGACTTAACACCTTATGTCACAAGGCGACGAGCGCAATGTGGTGCAGTGTGTACCATCTTAACTAGCACCACGTTGTCATGGGCAAGCGTATCACTTACCATCAGGTGAACGTCTTGCTCGTCTCGTCGCATAGTAGTATAAAAAAAAACCTTATAAACTCTCTACTGTGGCATAGATTAGTATCAGGAATATTCGCATCAACAAAACCTGTCTATTATAAAAAAGACCTACCATGGGTCTTATAACTTTGTATTTCAACAAGAGGTGTTTCTATTGATAGAGGCTTATAGTCGGTACCAGCGCAACGTTATTCTACTTTCTGTTTTAGCTGCTTACGTAAACGTTTAATACCAAAGAATGACGTTTTAACGATAGTGATGGTAAAGCAAATATTTTTAACATTAGGATATGTAGTTCATGGGCATATTGATAAGAAAATGGACTATCCTAGTTTGATAATGTTTGGTAATAGTTATTATTGTAAAGTTGTCAATGGAGAATTACGATTCTCTGATATCCGGAGCTGTAAGAATTTCCCAATTTTAACGTATTCATCGAAATCTTGCGAAAAATTCTTTGGAAGTACAACATCTGAAATAAATTACTCACTTTTTTATAAGCATCATAACTGAAAAAAAGAATCAGTGGAACAAAATCTCCCCTTGCCTTTTTCACGGTGACCCTGTCACGTACTGATCGCCTACTCCGCTTTACTTCGCCGATTATTTGCGATAACCAGCGATTCTGTACCCTAAAGGACAAGGGTATAGATTTTACTGAAATTAGATTGCATTACATAACTCGAATTTTGTTTTGATTATATTTATAAAACTACATAGCTTAGGAACACTGTGCAGCCAATCTATTTTTGTAGCTTATTACTTTATACTTTTTGAGGGTCTTCAAGATTGCAAAGTATTGGTATGTTGCAATTAATATTTACATTTAATTTAATACGGTTGTAGGCTATACTGCTGTATAAGACTTTACTAAATGTCCTGAATGTTATTTTGTGTGTACTTAAAGAATTCACTATTTTCTAAAGCTTTAATGTTTACTGCTAGAACTTAGGGTTCTCTCTCTCACAAAGGAAGAAGGTATTTAACTGTTATGGCCAAGTGCGAGTTTGGCGATGACACACTCCGAATAGAAACCTGTGATTATTGGAATATGTTGTCTTCCTGTAACGAACCTAAAAATCATTGCTATACTTGACAGCATGTTTTACTAACATCCAATTTTTCTGAACCTGTTTCGGAAAGCCACAAGCTTCTTTAACTATGTCTTCACCTAACTTTGAGTATAATCAGTAAAAAAAAATTTAATATTTCGTTTTTTTAACAACAGTGACAAAAATGTTTGCGTCATTTAATGGTCAAACGTGTAACGCCATTAAAAAGAGTTAAAGCGCTGAAAGCGACGTAATGTCGTTACGGGTAAAGGGTTTATCGCTATTTGCATTGAATCAACACAAAATATCCGTTAAACAAAAACACTTCAACCGAATTAATTCCGCTTTAAATCATAATGGTAGTGAGTTCTGCAATTAATTGCGTGAAATAACGTTATCAGTGGAGCAGCACATTATAGCGCGGAATGTTTGTAAGCATGTAGCATAATAAATAACGGACACTAAGCTGATTACCATAAAATCGGGTCGGAATTTTCCGCATTACCTAAAATCTGTTAACGAATGGTGGCTTTGCATAATTGAATGACTCCAAAGCAAACCCGAGACATATGGTGTACGATTCTAAAATATTCCCGCATTTTTACATTTCTATGAAATCGTTTCATAATATAATCTAGGCTTTAAAAATATTTTTTTCCGCTGTTTGCTGACGTCGACAAATCTAAAATTTTGTGCTCGTTTTCTATTGTAACAAATTGTTTGTTTTCGCTCTGATTCATTTATATGTTTTTGCTGCGGCTAGACAGGCACGTTAAAACTAACAAACATTCTGTTTTAGAGTGTATAAACTCGATTGGTTATATAAATATAAAATTAAGAAAACTCTGATAAAAACTTTTACAAATAATTTATGGAAAAAAATTATTAATAGTTCATTAAAATATAACCATCGTTTAATTTACATATCCCGTGCATATTGTATTTTAACGACCGTTTCATTTTAACATTTCTTTATAAAAATAATATTACTTACCTCATACGTTACTTGGAATAAGTAGGCAACTAACTAAATATTAATTTAGTCATACTTAAAATACACTGCGTGATTGGATTGTAGTTTTCAGTGAGGTGGTTAGTATAGCTTTTTGGCATCAGGCCGCCTTTGCTCACGGACCTCCGTGAATAACCAAGCGTTTGATTCCGTTTGCGTTCCCGCCCGCCCGGGACACAGCAATTAGATCCCGGACATTGTTTCTCTAAGCAGTTTCTATTATTACTTCATTTGAAATTCACAAAACGCTATACCGTCGGAGAGATGCCATTTCCAAGTCTCCTTACACACTTTTCATTTTCTTTAAGAACTTTGCGATCGTTATGATAGTTTAAATGAAGCGTTTAATAAGCAGTTTGATTAAAACCGAAACAATGAAAAACATCTAATTATCAGCATGTTCTTGAGAAATTTATAATCTATTGGCTATGTTTATTACATTGTACAAAATTAAAAGATTTTTAATACAAAAAAAGTGATGATAAATGACATACACATATTAATCATTTTCCTATACTTTCATTTATCTGACTGATTTGTATTTGTATATTATTAACATAAACTATTTAATGAGAGAATTTATTAAATGAAAATTTTTATGTAGATGTTCAGAAAAAATGGGTTTTTAAGTTATAATCTCTAAGCGAGCGAGTTTCACTTGTGTTAATAATTTCGACGTCATATGCTCGAAGTAGTCTTATTAAATCGAAAGTAATTTTGCAAGGAAACGCTGTTTAATTTTTTTCTTCTTTTGATCGTTTCGCACTAAATTAAATTCTCAGTACAAACTGTTTTGTGCTTGAAATGTATTCAGGTCAACTTTTTAGTCAACAAAATATTTTATTTTAATATTAGATCCAATCGTATGAGGATTAGACGTGTTATGCTGGAGATAGTGTTTAAGCAAACATAGCGAGTGACGCTTCTTGGTGTCACCAGGTGGAGCTGCTTCAACAGTTCAGCAGTGGACTACCACAGGCTGAAGATTATGCTGTGCTGAATACCGTATTCATGAGCGACATACAAAGATCACTAAGACGTTTGTGTGTCTGTGAATCAACATATGCCTTTATGTGATAGAATCATCGTAGCATCGCAATGAATAACCTAATTTGTTTTCTTTTTTAAATATAATTATCGATGGAGCCTTTTGAAGTTTTATGAGCTAGTCCCTAGTTCATGTTGCGGGTGTGTTATAATGTTTATTTAACGTTAAACTTTTAAAGTTACTTTATTAATAAATATATTAAAGTTAGTATAATAACGTTTATGGCAATAATACGCAAGCAGGACTACGGTTCAGTTGCAGTAGCAATATATGATTTCTGTCAAGAAGACTAGATCATTAATATAAGGTTCTGCGCAACTCAAACCGTTACTACTTAGTATTAGTTTTTATATCGCCAAAAAGTGCTCGTGAATCTGCGATGTGCTATTTTGTTTCGAATATTGCTGATCACTATTATACCCCAATGTAAATAATAACTGCAGTACCCAAGCTTGGTAAAATTAGCAAAAATAATCGTCAAGCGTCTAGTTATTAATATTAAGATTCACTGAAAAACAAGTAAGCCATAAAATATCGTAAATACTTTTATGAATATCATAAAGCGCAAAGTATAATACAACTATGAATATTTGTAACTTTTTTTAATTATAAATTTCTTCCACTTGTGAACATATAACAATCAAGAGAATAGAAAGACAATTTAAAGTAAACAATTATAATTACAAAACAGCTTTTCAGCGGAGAATCTCTTGTTTTAATGTAAATGCAAATACTTTTAAAACGCCTTAAAATGATAAAATCTATCAAAAATAAAGGTAATCTTTTTTTTTTTCAAAGCGAATGCTAATCGAAAGTCTCGAAACCAGAAATTTATACAAAAGTATAGACATGAAGAATGATAATGTCACCGAAGTAATTTCGAACTCGTTGAATTGCAAATATGGGGAAGTAAAACGTTGTTTGGCGTTTTCTGTTTTCCTTTAAAGTTTTCACAAGTTTGCATGTAATTGCTTAATTCCACTGCGGCTTTGGTAAACTTCCTCTGTGGTCTATAATAACAGAATTATTTAGTGCGAGAGCTTTGATCTTCAATAATGGCATTTTGATAGGATTTTCTTCAACGCTTTCGAGTGGTACATTAAATTGATGGTAAGCGTTTAGTTAAAGCATAGTTATAACAATAACTAAATCGCGTTCGTTATCATGAGACAAGAGATTACTCGATTCATATTTATCTTTGAAAAGCAACAGACCCCTTCTAGCCGAAACACAGCGCACTATCTAGATGATCCCCGGCAATGAAAACAGACTTGCTATCATTAAGCATAAGTAACATGTCGGTAAACATAACTGTGATCAAGTTGTTGGTTTTTTAGTCTATACAATGCTACTTATCAAAGATTGGCGTAATTTATTAGTTAGTAATTTTTTGTGGTCCGCAGTAAGTTAGCTTTCTACTCCTAGATAATTAACGCTTAATAATAATTGATTATGAATTTAAGTAATTATTACTATTGCTACAAAATATCATAAATTAAATTTACAAGTCATTGAATTATTGCTTTTCGTAAAGCTTGTTATTATTTTCTAAACGATGATAAAAAGTTTTTGATTCAAACATCGTTTTTTCAGGTTTATGCATAATTTTTTATTAAGTGGTCTGATTTTAGTGATTTTTGTTGAAAGTCGTCACTATATTTCGTAAATGGAAAAATAGGAATCGACGTTTCAATGTTTTGAGAAAAGTATTTATCATTCTATTATGATATTAAAATACAGATGTAACAAGATGTAAGATGTAAGATGTAGCAAACATGCAAACGGAATTATTCTTCTGTCGTGATCTTGGTCTACAAACTGCATGCGAAATTATCAACGAACAGTTCACAGTACAACCGGCACGGAGTGCGCGGCGCACGGCGAACTAAAATTGTCTTCGTAATTACTTTACGTTTCAATGAAAGCAATAATTATCTGTTTAATATTAAGATTTGAAATAATATTAGTAGTACTAGAATTAAATGTTAGTATTTTAATTAGTATTAGTTTTTGTAGCGGCCATTAGAACAATATTTCGCTGACTTACACAAGCTTTCGTAAGAAGCGTTTAGCGAATAAATATGTAGAATAAATCGAAATGAAACACTGTTAAAAAGGCATTTCTAGAAAAACGAAAATTAATTCAAAAACCTGACGGCGAGCATGCTGTATACAGATACTATAAGAAAAAGACAATTCTAAATATTTAAAAAAAAAGTCGTTAATGAAAATATTATTTTTTATTACTTAAGGCTACGATGAATGGTTTCCTTACTTGGTGGTACGTAATACGTTTTACCAATAAAAAAAATCACCATCCGGCCTCATTCTCGCTAAATATCATTCAATCACTTAAATCTAGGTATCCCAATAATTCAGCTATGGTATCCTTTAGACTGTTGGTGATGATGATACTTTAGACGGGTGTAATAACATTTTTAATAATTTATTTTCTCTGAAATAGATGATGGAATTGACAGTCTACAATAACAAATCATTCCCAGTGCTACATTTTAAATAATGATTAAAAAAAAGAAGTCTAAAACTTATTACACTGCCATCTAGCGAATAGTTGCGTAATCAAAAGCGTTCTACATAGGAACCAATCAAGAGTAGTATCTGTGACATCTATCGACAGAAAATTGAACTACGTAACGACAGAATGTCGCATTACAGATGGCGCTATTTTTAATCCTTGTACAGAAACACTCACAGATTCGGTTTTTTTACTTATCGATTTCCTCTGACATAATAATAGTCAAAAGCATCGCAGAATAGGGAGCTTGTTTATAATTAAAATTTTAATAAAATCCGATAATTTGTATTGAGCTAAATAGAGTTGTACTTCTCCATAGTTTTCGTTTTAGTAAATGTACCGGAATTCGAGTAAATTCAATAAATTTGTGTACAATAACTAGAACAAATAAAATGGCAAGAGTAGTTAGTGGTGTTTTATTCTGTAAGCATATTAGGTGCATTGCAAAATTTTATTTTTTGTAATCCTGGTGACCAATGCGTACCACTAAGTTATATTTTTCTACTTAATTGGTAATAAAAAAAACTAATATGAATCTGAATTTGAGTATATAGTTTGTTATTCAGTCCTTTGCTCCGGCGTTGGCTTTTATTTAAAAATAACTTAACTTTGGAATTGGGGTTAAACATCAAATTTTTGAAAAGGGTTATAAAATAACTGTGTTTTACTTAAAAAATTGTAACGTACATAAAATTTTTACCTCTGTGGGGTGTGTCCCTGTATTCGATTCCTGCGTCACGTGTACAGAAGTTAATAGTTTTTTCAAACCCGATTGGCTAGAGACACAGTAACTCTGTCGCGATAACATAACTGCCTTTTTCCGGCTACCAATATACACCTTGCGCTGTGATAGCTTTGTGGTCTAAACGCCGGCCTTCCAATCCGGAGGTACCAGGTTCGAATCCGGCCTGCACCAATGAATTAGCACCAATGAAAAATATATACCTAGATTATTAAGCTGACCATGCTTCATCTGTTAGCTCATGGTCAATAAATAAGAGATTAAACCATCAATTTCTCACACATAGGCACTGTACTTGTAACAAACGAGAAGTAAGATATAAACAGGATTGCTTACCTTAATTCAATAATAGTTTTTTGAAATAGTATTGCAATTCGAACCTCATTATTTATTTCTAAACTTTTAATTCGCAATGCTGGTAAATGCATAAATATTTTATACTGTTACCAAGTAAGACGGCCATGATGAACAGCATAATTCAAAGAGTGCTTATCTTTTCGCCTCCATCGCGCGTAATGAAGACAAATTGAAGTTACTTACTTAGGTCAGCGAGATTGAGAATACCGATTCCGTCTTTAAGGGTAGATTATTCATAATTTTAACTTTAGTTACGGCGGTGTACCAAATGTAAATATAATGAAAGCACTTAATAATGTACATGGCAATTTTTTATAACATAAATCAACACAAAGAGTCGATCATACGAGGCGTGTCTTAATAGGATGCTCTTCAAGCAAAATAAAAACAGTATCTAAGCTGATTAATACATACTGGTGGTGGATTTCTGTTGTCAGAAGTAATCTATATATCAGCTACTATTTCAACCACCAAATAATAATACGTCGTCATTATTTATAGCAAAGCGAATAGCCTATTGTGGTAAACATACTTATCACTTACCATCAGAGGTCGCACACTTCAATCAAATCAGAAAGACGACGCATGCGTCGTCTTATTATACGGGTCTCTATTAGTTTATAAAATTAGAATATGTCGGAATGGTCTAGGGGCTAATTTTGATACTTTAGATACAAAGGTCATGAGTTCGATTCTCAGATAAATTTTTCTTGCTTTTTCCACTCTTTCGCCGTACTTAGACCTTTCATTTCTCTTTAACCGGAAGAGCTATAGACTTTTTATTTCAGATATCTCTTCTCCTTATCATATACTTCATTTAATTTTAAAAGAGTATTGATGTAGCGCTTCCGATTTAAAAATTACAAGCGTTACGGAGTATTGTCGGCGCATCATTCTCTTTTATGCTGATGCAATCTGATTGTAGAGACTAAAAGTAACTGGTTTGGTTGTTATTGTATTTATTGTCAAACAAAATATTTAATGATCATCATGGTGAGATGTATACATAATATACCATTTGTAAAATCTAATTTCTTCACATTACATAATTTAGGGAGACGAATCAGACGATGTAGATACTACTTGTTTTAGTTTGATAAACACTTTGTATTTTTAATAACGATTTTCGATTTAGGTTTTTAGTAATTATTTCAAAGCGACGAAGACAATATGGCATTTTTCACACAGGCCTCATCATTCAAAGGGTTATTTTCATAATATTGTTTGTAAAAGTTAAACACAATGAAAGTCTTCTTCGACGTTATTAAAAATTAAAGTTATTGACGTCAATTATTCATAAAAGATACCATTTTTTTTATCTTTCTAAGAGAAAAAAGTCCTTAATTGGTATTCATTTAAATGAATTTTAAAAGCGAAAATTATGAGACAAAGGGTAATAAAAGGTTTCGCGTAAAATTCATTACAAAAGAAGTCTTCTTGGCTTGACACGTTATTAGAAGAATTTTTTTATTTAAGAAACTGTATTTATTATGTTTTAATATTTAAAAAAAACGTGTTTCGTTGTAAAGTAGTTCATAGCTACAAAACTAATTGGATATTAAAAGAGTAGTTGTGTAGCATAAAATATTTATGACATAAAGTGATAAGTCAATGTTAATAGTCGGATAAGTTGTATGTTTTAAACTATAATAGTTATCTTTTAAATCAAATATTTTAGTGCTTAATTACGATCGCGCTTGGTGTTATGAGGTGATATGATCATTAGTGGTAAAACGTACTAAACTAGTAACAGTCTATTCTCTTATTTCTTTAAGACACTCACTTTGTACTTAGACGGTAAAACTGATGTCGGCAAGTTGTTCCACCCCTTTGCTTTTCTTATAAAGAACGTAGCTAAACCTCTTTGTAAAGGTATCTGTTTTATGTTCTTAGTTATCTAGTTAATAGTTTATAGCGTTTTTTCTTTTAGTTAGTAAGTGATATAGATAATGACCCAGCAAGGACGCTTGGTTTTAATATTTATGTCAAAGTACGAGTTGATTGAGTATAATTATGTTAACTCAATACCTTCTCAACTTATGTATATCTGAATATGTATGTAATATGGCTTATAAATTCTTGATTGTCTATCAGAGTATATCAAACATTTTTTTCTAAGGTTTTTTCCCTCTCACTTATAAAGAAAGAATCACCAAAGAAATAAAAGACATCAAACGAACTGAAATTTTGGAATGTTTCCCACTATTCTCGTCCGTGAATCGATCAAACGAATCAATCAAAGGAAAGTGGACAAGCGAACTCTACTCGGTACAGATTCTTAATGATTTGTGAGGTTGCCAAAATTAATAAATGGCAGACTGTGAGGCGTAGTTGCAATTTGTAAATACGGCAAAGAAACGTATTTATAAAACGAATAAAACGTAATAAAGTTATTCAACTTTAACACTTTTTCTTATGGTAAGTTAAACAATATAATTGTTAAACTATTTTAGTGATGCCATTAACTTCCTATACAACTCCTCATTCTCATTTTCTTGCCAACATTTTTATGACTGCCATAATAAAACAATGCTATTATCGAAGAATATTGACGATGAAATGGTGGTAGGTAAAGCTGGTTCAATAAACCCTACCACCAACTAAACTATATCACATATGCAACTGAATTTAACTAGAAACTCGTGTTACCGTTAATTCACAGAGACAGTTAATAACAAAAATTAACAGTTGACAGAAGTTTTTATAATGTTAGAAACTATTCAACTACTGTGTGATATGAAGTTGGTGTAAAAATTAAAGAGCATTATTTTAATTAAAAAAATATTAAATTAAAAGAGGAAACTACGCAGCAAGTGTCAGAAGAGTTTGTTACATTCAATTATCCAAAAGGAGTGATGAAAGTACTCTCGTAAGGCGTCTCCTATGCCCCGGTGGATTTAATAAAAATGTACTTAATATCTGAAGACCGGATGCTCTAGAGAGATTAATGTGGGAGAAACAGGACGTGAGCCAAAAAGTAAGGAAAACGGGAATACAGTTACGTTTAATTTTTTTTTAAAAGAAAATTTTACTGGTTTTTTTCATAACACTACAATGTTTATACGTGATATGACAAATCTGAATCTTCATCACTTATTTAAAGGATCTTAAGAAAATATTGCATTTATGTAATATTACTAATATGTAGTACACGGCACTAAATTTTTATCAGCTTTAGACAATTAAATATATCTAAGTATTTATTTTTTAAAATGCTAAGTTATATAAGTTAGCGTTTTAAAAAATAAATATAATATCTATTTTACACACATAGCTAGTGATATATATGAATTATTATATGTACATAGCCAAGTGCTAAGTTTCACCGACGTACATGAACCTGTCAATAATTTATATGAAATAGTGTAAACGTAGGAGATAAATCGCTTACAAGATTTTGACATGACTTAAAATTAATCTGAAAGCGTAACGCTATCGACTCGCCTCGTACAAAATGACTTGTATCGGGGAATTTAATAAAGAGCTTCCATGTAAGTGGAGGCTGTTCGTGCCGCTAAGATTGATGTGGCGAACTCCCTTGTACGGAGAACGAATTGAAACGGTGAATTGAGAAACGAAATACGGACGGACATAATAACCACTTACGATATAGGTTTGACTCGTTCGTAAAGCTTGAAAATATATGAAATAGGTATAAGATTTGATTTTAAAAAGTGATGTTTTTTTTACTAATACAGCCAGCGCAATTGCTCACTGCTTTCCTCGTAACTACGATAATAATAAATGAAGGTCATATTAAATTTAAAAAAATATATGACGAATAGATTTTCAATTATCTTACATATTAAGAATGTAACAGATGTACATATATGAATGGAGCAGTAGTGTATACTCAGCTTAACATATCGTAGAACCGGCATGAAACAAAATATTCATCTTTCACTTAACCTTTTTCGCCATTAAAAATACAAGAGCTACCCTAAAAGGGTATTTATCGGTAATGCGATTTTTATAATAAAGCTTCCATTTCGTCTACAATCTCGTTGGCTTAGTAAAAAATATTATGTGGATCGTGTATGCAAGGCTTTTAGATCGCAATACCATTTACTTATTTATGCATATTTTTCAAAAATTATAACTGCTTATTAATGAGAGATAGCGTTAAAAAGCCAATATAATTCAACGTAAATATACTCTTGTTATATTATATTGCAGGCGATTAATAGATAACCTTTAACCGTTACCATGTAAAGTCTATCACTTGACCCTTTTAACGATGTCAACAGTGGCGACAAGTGGGTTAATAACACTTGATGCTCTCACTTGCGTGCACAGATTTGTGTGTGCTTCTATTTATAACTTATAGCAAACTTATTGAAACTTATCACAATATATCAAAACCAACGCGGCGAACGTATTTTACACCTAATCTACGTATTTATACATTTTCAATTCCTATAGATCATATATGCAAGCATTTTAACTATCATGATATACAACCAAAACATCCGTAAACATTCAGTAAAAATTTACAAAATATATAATAATACAAAATATAACTATTAGCAATGACATAATAACTATCTATCTATTTTTGAGTAAAATATAAACAATCTAATGTTTTTAGATATGGACCTTGAAGAATATTCTTTAATGTTTTATTACATTAGCATTCTCCATAATTTTTAGCCTCAAAGTACTTCAAGTTTACGTAAATGATATAAATACGAGTAAACATCCCATCCATCAAAGGGTTCATTGACAGCGTGTGCTTTTTACACATTTAGATAATAACTTATGACACACTTTACTTCGGTTTTATAAATAAACAAAAAGCTTTCTTAACCTCGTTGATACGTCTCTTTGAAGAATGCTATATTCCATGGGTAAGTGACATATATAGTGCTTGTTACTGTCTTGTAACAGTGGTGTGTGTTCAAAGTTTAATATGTTAATTTATTTTTTACTCGACGTCGTCACGAGACGTGCGATACGTTCACCTGATGGTAAGTGATACGCTTGCTCATAACGTGGCGCTAGTTAAGATGCACCAAATCTCGCTCGTCGCTTTGAGACACAAGGATGTTTAGTCCCGTTATCTTAATAATATCACTAGCTTACAACGCCCTTCCATCCGGAACACAGTAATGTTTGCACTCTACAGTTTGCCGGTAGAAACAAGAGCTGCGGTGGTACCTACGTAAATGGTTTCCGGCAACAGAGACCTAGAACCAGTAAGTTAATTTTTTATGATCATGTACCTGTATTAAAACATTTCATCTTAATTCTCAATGGCAATTACATAATGTTTATAGATCTTAAGCAAAATGTATATACAGTAGTATGCGTACTGATGGTGAGGTTCATTTGTCGGAGATTGTCTAGTTAAAACCAACTGTCCCTACCGCTATGCAGTAGTGTTGCAAACATTACTGTACTCTTTGTTTCTCAACTTAAAGGTAGCTATTGTTAGTACTTATGGTATATACATTTTAAATTATAAAACATTAAAATTGATATACCATTGCTTTCAAAATAAACGGATAGTGCATTGATGGTAAGTGTCTATAGCACAGAAGTATTTCGATAGATACCAAGGCAGGGCTTATTTATAAATACAAATAGCAGTGTGATGGCATTACTGTGTTCCGGATTAAAAGGCGCTTTAGTTACTGCAATTACTAGAGTAACTAAAATGAAACTCTTAAAGCTACAAACACTGAGTAGTGCAGTCTCATTCTAACCAGCGCCACATGATGAGTGAATACGAAAGTAGCCGCATATTCTTGTAACATGACATATTAACGAGATATTCAAAGTTAACCAATTAAAGATTAAGATTACAGGAAAATAGAGGTAACAAATACCAATGTAAGAAAGTAAATGATATGTTATAAATGGTTAAGTGTAACAAATAGTAAATATATTAAAAATGGCAATTTAAGAAACTGTAAAATAGAAATAGGAGATAATGTAATAAAATTAAGATAGAAGTATTAGAGGTGATGTATGGAAGAGGTTTATATATTGAAATGTGTTTAATAAAACAAGGTATTGGAGAATGGAAAGAGTGAAATGGATATATTAGGTAAAAACAAAAAAAAAAGAAATATACTAATCCGTGCCAAATATACCGAGCGACTGAGTAAAAAAATCAGTGCTAAATTGTTATGTCCAAGCGTATCACTTACCATCAGGTGAATGTAGTGATTATCTCCTTTCATAAAAGTTTTTGTCACGCGTGTGAATACGCTATGAAAAAACAATAGATAGTACGTTATGCGATGTATATAATCCAATTAAATTTCCTGTTACCGATTGAAGTTTTTATACGATTAAAATTGATTGCACCACGCCATAATTTTTTTTAGAAATAATCGGATAGATTTTTTTGCCTTTCTACATAATCAAACAAATAATTCAGTGCCTAGATAAAAAATATTACCTCCCCGCAATTAAACTACAAAATAGACTAGATTATAATCTGGTGGTAATTGAGATATAAGCTGATAGTGAATCAGGTGCTAATTATGATGTTTTGACCCATCACAAAGCCTCGAAATTTATGAATTGGAAACAGTAGTAATGTTTCAACAATACCACTAATACTAAATTATCGAATGTAATATATTAATAATAACATAAAATTATATTATATTCTCTATGCTAAAATTTACAACGATGGCTGAAGGGAGGACCATCTATACTTCCTCTGTTGCTATATAATTGATAGCTTAAGCTCACAGATGTCACATCCGGTTGAGTTACGGTTAGTTTCTCACATTTACATATCTAATTGATTCTAGGTGCACATGAATAATTAGAGCAAACAATACATACCTCACTGCATCGAGCACCATCTTCTAGTATACTACAAAGTAAATATTCATTATAATATAATTGTTGATCATGGGCATATAAACATAGCAAACAAATATATTGGATTTAGTTATACCAGTGCTAGTCCAAAAGTTTTCAACGCACCTTATTTATTTGCTAATTTTCATGATTTGTATATAACAGGGAATCTTTAAAGAGATTAGATTTATAACAAGACAAAAAGGCAGATTTAGACCAAAAACTTTTGACTAATAAAGTTACGATCAATTGTTAGATAGAAAGAAATTACAACAAACGGTTAATTTCTCGAAGAATTTAATGCATTAGATTTAAAACCTAATAAGGGATGCCTTGGCATTGATTATTTGACCGTGTAATTACTCCAACTTCAATCATAACATTGATGTGATGCAGCGTCACCAATTGACTTCCACATAGACTTCGCAATTTCATTTTGAAAAAATCAGATTGCTATTCACATATAAGAACATCATTAAAAAGGAATTGAGTTGGGTCCCAGTGGATTTTATATGCAATATAAAAAATTGATAAAGTAAATTCGAAATGTTCGTCTGATAATATGAAACCATGTAATTATATCTCAACGACAATTTAAAAATTTTATTTTAGTCGAACTGTTTCGTTATTTGTTAAGTAGATTGTTAGAAGAAAAACAAAAAGAAAAGTTTAGAGAACAAGTAATACCAATGAACTTACGGAGAAGTTAGATTTTTAAATGGCTACCTATGGCCTTAATACTATATATGAAAACGGAGTAATCTTTACTGGTAACTGAAATTTTTATTATAACAATCATATCTATAGCAATATAATTATTAACTAAGGCATACAAAGTGCTCCTCTTAAACATGTACGTATTTATTGAAAAATAAAAATTCCTTACAACATTTTCTCAAAGTAAATATTAAAGGATATTCGAATAGTCAAAGTAGTCACCGTTAATATTTTTAGTTCGCTTTAGCCAATATTCATGGTTCACGAATTTCATATCAAGGAACCATTTTTAAGTATTTTGTGCCCAATGTACCTTTCAATACGTAAGTTACGTATCGGAAAATGAATTTAATAAAAAATTGTGAAAAGGTAAAAATTATGTGACCAGAAAAATCTACAATCAATCTCTATGAGATTAAAAGACTTTTTTTCTTTATTATTATCTTTAAGACGGGAAGAAACTTAACTGCGTATAACATAGGGAAACTTTGCTTTTCAAACAAATTATTCAAATCTTTTTTTAGATTAGTATCATAAATAGTTTTTGTTTAATTAAAATTTAAGTTTAACACATTTTAACAAAGTCAATCATAATTGGTTTGATTAATATTTAGATTACGATACTACAGATAGATACGAAGATACATTGTCAATTAACCAACAAACTAATGAATTTATACGGTACAAACAAGATTTCCGTTTCAAGTAACTTAACCTAATTGAGTATACTGCGCTTTGCAAATGATTTGAGGGAAAGTGTGTTTTAAGATCGAATTATGTTTTATTCATTTATAAAGTTATACAATGAAGAAGAAAAGTAAATTGACGGTACGACTGTATTTTTAACAAACACAGCCATTAGCAATTTTGTTTCCGCGAACGCTTCCTTAAAGCAAAGGACATCTGCAAATGAACTTCGTAATCCAAAACGAGTACAGAGCATTTTACCTCCATTAGTACTAATGAAAAAAAAAGAAAAATAGCGGACCAAAGCTCTTCCGAAATAGAAACTCCCAAAAGCACGGAATAAGAGTAGATTAGTGTAATGTTTAGCGAGTATAACTAACTTATATTAATATACATTTATATATAATAAAAATATACTTAATATTCTCTGTATTATCCTAAAGATAATTGAATCATATTCTTCAATGTTACTTTTCATCTCGTTTGTAGTAGTAAACTCTTGTTTATTCTGGAGAAGTCTGATCAAGAAGTATTTAAGAGTAATTTGTTAAAATAAAATGGGATGGATAAATTTCGGTCACATTATTCTAATAGCTGCAAAAGAGATAAGTGACAACAAACGTAATCCACTGCTGCTGGACGAGAAAAACCTGTGAACGGCATGTGTTAAGTTATAGAAATAAAGTAGAAAAAAAATGTTCGCATAAAGACAAATCATATTAAATAATATTGTAGATAACTGCATCATGTAAGAACCAGTATTCGTGAATAGTATAATTTTAGATATTACTAAACTTTTCGTAGTACAATGTAAAAGAAACGTTTAATTCAAGTTATAAATTTGACTTAAGGTATATTTGCATTCGTATAACATCTGCCTTATAGCAGATAAATCAATATTATTAAACAATAAGAAAATATGTATGTAAAGCAATATTATTCATTGATCAACCAGCGAATGGAATTGTGCAAATAGGCTCTTGCAATGAAAAAAAATCCAACATATAAATACTTTAACAAATACTTCATGTATCAGATTAACGTTTAACCAATTAAATAAAGTATAACTGAAATAATGTGTTGCTTTATCACTAAAATTACTAAAAATATTACCTCAAACTAAGCGTTTCTTATGTTCCAGAATACTAAGCACGTATGTTATACTCTAAACCGTTAAGCTATTTGTGTTTGAAAACTTAGAAATCGTTAAAGTCTTTTAACATCTACTTTGAACCAGTGAACAACTTAAGTATTTATTGCATATAGAATCTTTGTAACAATTATTTAAGGATTATGCAGATAAAATTGACAAAGCTCTGATGAAAATGTATAAGTTTTGAATAAGATTTGATTGTCATAACTTGTTACAAAAATTTTCAGGTAAAGAGAAGCCTTTAGGTACTAATTCGAAATTTATTTCAAAACCTATTGAGTGATTTCTTGCTTACGTCTTAGTAAACAGAAGAGAAGAGTATAAATGTATAATATTTAGATAAAAGGTATAGTACCCACTGAGTTTCGCTAGTTTACTTTAGATAAGGTGTTTTCGGTAATTGAAAAGTGAAAGGCTGACTTCTGTCATTCATAACTTTTTCTTAAGAAATTAAAACGACAAAGAACAGTGATTTAAGGATAGTATGTTAGTTGCTAAGCGACCGGTACATTCCCCCACAAACATTGCGGTGCAAGAAACTTCCCAGTCTAGAACTACCCACTAATCGGCTTGTCACCCGCAGGTTGCGGACATTGACTTTCAGATCACGTTGCTATTTCCATACTAGAATATCGTTACAGCGCTCTTAGTGTACGTTTGTTTTTTTTGTTCACAAAACATTTGCTTACTTAACAATTTAAACTAGATCTAATTAAACAGAACCTTTAAATTATGGTATAAATTATTAAAAAAATTCACTAATGTTATGTTATCATTTGATATATGTTTTATTTTAAGCTTACTTGTAGGTTATACCAATCAACAATCAGACAAGGATTGCTGAACGGTCCATAATTTTAGAAAGAATTTTATGAAATTTGCATAAAGTACGACTTAAAATTCAAGATTGATATCTAGAGTAATTATATCACTAGAGTCAAGTAAATAAAAAAAAATATGTCTTGTAATGGGCTTGATTATAACAATATAACATATAATCATTGTTATATGGATATTATTTTATGACATAAAATATATATATAAATTATATTTATATGGTGTAACGAAGCCATTATAATGGAAATGAGTATTATAAAAGTTTATAATTGTTTTATCACCTGTTTAGTCTATAATATAACAAAATACCTGAGTCAATTACGGGTTAGGATACTATTCCCACCGCCTCTCTACTCTTATCGTTAAAGGCGAAAGAGTGAGAACAATCCTTTGAAAACGAGTAGCAGCTTTTGCTGTCACAGTTCGGTAAATACTCTATAATTAGCAAAGCTAATATTCAAGAGCGGATATAAAAAAATCAAATTATATTTTAAAAAAGGCGGTAAACTCAAGCCAAAAAATTATTTTGCTGTTTCCTGTTTCAATTTGGTTTTAGTTTTTCAAGGTGTTCTATGAAAGTCTTCAAAATATAAAATTTTTAAAACTGCATTCGTATTAAATAAGTTTTTGTAGCTTCATCCTTTTGCAAGTTTATGGCACAATATAAAGGCAGTGCCCTATAAAAATTGCTAGAATATTAAAAAATATTATACGCGAATTTGTGATGATTTTTTTTATATTTTACACTATGGATGATGAGTTTTATCTAAACTAAACTTGTTAAAATATGCAACGCATATCCGCTAAGGTAAAGTTTTCAACTAAATGAAACGAAAAAAAAATCAGGTCAATGAGCGAATAGGAAATAGGTTAAGTTGTTTATGAAAGAGGTTTTAAACTTGCCTATTTAAAATAGTATTTCTTAGCACACATAACGGATTTAATTTCTATTTAAATAAACAAAATTTTTGTTGAGTTGTAACTTATTTGTTGTTGTAACTTATTTCCAAAACCTTCTTACGAGACTCATACAAATTTGTTTATTCTGATCATGCCAAAAAGACAATTTTAAATATTTTTATCTGTCTGCCTGTGTGTTAGTTAAAAAAGATGGTAGAATTTTGTTTATGGGTAACTGTAAAGTATAATCGCTGAACAAAAGGTATATTAACTTCTATAATTAAGAGACTGTTAAAATCCCAACGACATAAGTATTACGATAATTTGTAATGTCATGGTGTCAATATTCAGAGGTAGTACAATAAAACTACAAAATTTAAAGTTAAACACTGATAATAAAACTAAATAAGTTGTTGGACGGTTGCGAGTGAATATTGATAACTTTTCAATAACCATTCAGATATCAGGAAGCGCGCACCGTCAGAGAAACTTTCTTCTCACTTGTTATGCATTTGAAGAACTATAGCTATAGTTAAATAAACGTCGAAGAAAAATTCAACCCACATAAAGTAAAACGCTATAAAATAAATTGCTTTTATTACACTCGCTTAAAGCCAAGGAAGCGGACGTGAATCTCTTTTTGTTATAACGATAATAATTCAACTTGAATTACCGCAGTTGCGTTAGTTATGGGGCGAGTTTCTATCTTTGTTTGATTTCCGAGATTGCATTCTTTGAGTTCGTTAAAGTTTCCTTTCTTGGTTATTGTTATGACACACCATTAACGTCAGAAGCTAAACGAAAATTAAAAAAACAACCTCAAATCCAAATGCTGTGCTACTTTATTATCTAACTGTATAAGAATATCGATTTTGAAGAAATAACATGTGCGGTTTCTAACTTTACGAACAAATTCATTATTTTCCGTTAAAGTAGAAATATGTCGGTGAATTTTTAAATCTCATATCGATGAAATAATCTAAAATTCAGCGTAAAAAATGTCATCGTCTGCAGAATGACAGCGGGGGTCGGTGGTTTTATAAGCCACTAATTGGCTTGTCAACTGCAGAGACCAAGGGCATTGACTTACTGATAATATATGTAATTCAATTTTAAATAACAAGTCTGTAAAAAAAGAAACCGACAAAAATATACTTACAGTATAGTCTCTGAATATTATAAATTATAACTGCTCGTAACACGGATATCCCTAGTTCGATTCAGAGTACACAATTTGCGGAGTTAGGCTGTTAGTAGGTTTTTTCCTAAACCTCTTGGCTACCATCACCATCAAAGTATTCTGGACGATCGCAATTTACCAATCACAGCCTCATTGTCATATCACCATGTAGAATTAAAGGTTTTTTTTTATACTACTATGCGACGAGACGAGCTAGACGTTCACCTGATGGTAAGTGATACGCTTGCCCATAATAATGCGGCGCTAGTTAAGATGGTATACACTGCACCACATTGCGCTCGTCGCCTTGAGACATAAGGTGTTACGTCTCGTTACCCCAGTAATTACACTAGCTACAGCACCCTTCAAACCGGAACACAGTAATCTTTGCACGTTACTATTTGGCGGTTGAAATAAGAGCTGCGGTGGTACCCACCCAGACGGTCTCCGGCAACAGAGACCTACCACCGGTAAAAAGGTCTGTAGCAATAGTAGTTAAAAAAATTAGATATCATAATTTATATGATGTTATGATAAATTATAGCACATATAGAAAATTAAATACGAATTGATAAAAACATAGTTTTTCGGCTTCTATTGCGTTTATTTATTGATTTATTATGCCGACATTTAATTTTTATTCTGCGAAACCGTTGAATAGATATCTACTAAAATTGGCTACTATATCTTTTTCCTCCTTTTATTGATATGCATTCGTCCTTGAAAATAACCTTACTAACTTGTTTAGAAAATGGCGTAGATACCATAGCGAAAGATTATTAAATTTTTTCATTATTCGCATTATAAAGCTTATTCTTTATAGATGTTTTAAAGCTTCTAGTCGTTTTGCGTACTACACTCCCAGACCTGCAGTTCACGGCCTAAAGAATTATAAAGAACAAAAGATTTTTCAAAATGTATAGAGAAGCTTTGTTTTATAACTAGATAAATACAGAAATTCAGCGTCTATAACGTTCGTTGAATGGCTATAAAAATTTTATTATCTTTCCAACATTTTAGTTATATGTTATAACAAGCAACACAACATAAATTAGAAGTAAGCTTCTATAAAAGTCGTTGACTGTATGACTTAAGTAATTTCCTCCTTATATCTCCTCGGACGGTAATCCCGGCGTCCCGCTGACCGGGATAGGTGAGCTAAAAATTTGTCTTCGTTACGTTTGATGGAGGCAAACGTCCCGCAGTCCTTTTGGATTACATAGTTCATCAAGACAGTCTTCGGTAGAGTAAATTTTGCTCAAGCGACCTTATATATAATGAAACGAGCTTTTTAACATATTTTTGGTTTAACTTAACGTAATCAGTATTTCTTTTTTACAAGTACGGAGGTTGATTGCATATCAAAATAATTATGAATTGATGAAAGTATTGAAAATTTAAAACGTATTGAATATGTGATCTTAAGATTTTTAAATAGTTTTTCTTGTTTCTTTAAAATATATATGTGGATATTTTCACTTATAAACTCGAATCTTTGTTTTCAACACACCGGTGTATTAAAATTATACTAAAGCGCGAATAACAATATTGATTTTACTGTTATAGGTATTTATAAAATAAAGTACACCACAATAGAGAAACGCTTAAGTAGTTAGAGTAAAAAAAAAAATTTTAAAAAAGGCGGGAATTCGCTTTTGAATGGAAATTAAAATTTAATTATGTAAAGCTTTGTGTAACTTGGACTTAACCCTAAAAAAAACTTATATCATTATATTAAGTATACATATAATAAAAGTTATAACATTTTAATTATATTACCAAGTAACAGAAGGAAACTCTCTTGAATACAGTTCATGGTTATGTCCCGATTGCGCGGCGAGTTTGACGTGAGTTACGACGTCATACAACGACCGCACAGGATGTGACTTTCCTCTCCTCACCGATCACGGATATTGAGATCCCTAAGGTTTCCGATAGATAAATGATTTCGAATGGTGAACCGTCTACACACGAGCGTCCAATGTTTTGCGAAATTGCCTGTCACCGATGAATGCATGTGGTGGCTTTCCGAAAGAGTTGTTATTATTCCTACAAATGGATTTCTTTATTCAGGAATGAAAAGTTTTGTCGTTTTCAAAAAAAGCCTTTCGTGTTTCTCTATTGAAGGGAAGAATTATTTATACACATAAAATATACTATACGTTTTTTTTAAAAAACCTCTATTCGCATATATGTTGTTTTTATAAAGTATTCTTTGAATATATTGAATTTGATATTTATTTTTTTCCCTAATATGTTACATTGCAAAGGTGAAAGCTAATGTTTAAAAAATTTGATTCTAACTAAGTAATAGTTTTTTTTTTTTTTTTTAAATGTGTTCACCGCCATGGTACTCTCCACAAGTCGGAGACTTTTTTTTTGCGATGTACGGACTTTGGTCTGTTTTTTTTTTTTTTTTCAGTCCTTGCTTTGTTGGATGGTGAGGTTCATGTAATGCCTTACGGTATCCCATATGTGTTTGTGTTTTTTTTTTTTTTCTCTGTGTATATGTTTATATATAAGTAATAGTTTAATAACGGCAGTTACTCAATATGAGGTTGGTAGTTAAGAGAGAAAGCTATCATTGTACCACCACACAAACTTCCACTTTTAAGGCTTTATTGTTGCATATTTTTTTATAAAAAGTATATGCGTTCATATGTATAATAACAAAATGTAGTTTGTGTGGTACTTCCATAAACTATTACGTTAAAATTATTGAAATGCTATCATTAATTAATCATTGTAGTAGTTTTGATCTAAGGAACGAAGCTGAATGTTTTTATCAGCAAATGTCTCTCCAGTATTCCATGTTAGGTGACGTGTGTCATCAATCACATCTTTCATTCGCGTACCCGCAATGGCAGTACATTTAGCTCCTTAATTAAAGCTCGGAACAGATGGCACGGTGTTGGCACGCCGCCTCATAGATTTCAATTAATTCCTGTCACCGCTCAAAATTGCTTATTTTATTATTGAACTGTCAGTTCTATTTGACAAATAGGATACGGCGATTTCGTTCGAGTATCGTTAAATTTTAACAAACGTCCGATAAATTTATTATAAAAAAAGACATATTATTCTGCTAAAAGTTGATTTAAACGAATACGTTCTGCGTTGCGTATACAACATGAAATCATGTAATAGTCGCTATAGCAAAGCTGTAAGAATCCTAATTTTCAAAATTTATGTTACAAACGGCAAGTAGTTTAACCTTTAACAAATAATTTTTAAATTATCTCACATTTTTTATTTGTAAGTCCCAGTTCATCGGTAAGGAATTATAAAGAAAATTGACATGAATAATGTGAAAATTCTAGGGAAAACTTCGGCACGACAGGAGGCACTCGGCTCTATAAGCCACTAATCGGCTTGTCACCCCCAGGTCGAAGCATTGACTTTCATATCACGTAGTTGCAATCTGCATACCGCCACAAGTTTAGGAGAGTCAAAAATATTTTCATACCAAAAGCTTCCTTCATTGGCTTGTAAACTATTATCTTTGTACCTAAGATGATAAAGGTTAAAAATTAAAATAAAAAAATCTAATTTTTAAGTAAAAACTATGTATCGTATAAACAGCATCGTGTAGAGAGTAACTCAGAGGATAATACTTAAAGTTATAAATTGTTCGTGAACTTATTACAAGTCTTACATACTTCTAGCTAACTATAAATGTTGCTCGTTTCAAAATAACGTTGCAGCATTTTTTTTCCAGAAATAGCTGTTAATTATAGCCTTCTCTTGTTATTTTATTTGTGTATATTTTGTTGAGGTTTCATAGTTGAGTGGAAAAGTTAAAATTACTTAAGCACTTATTATTACTTATTTTTAGTTAAAAAAACTAATGATTATGTACAACTACTAACATAGCAAAATGGTAAATTACGAATGGGAATGGTTACGTTATAACAAATCTGTAATTAAAACTGAGTTTAAAACTTTCAAGACATATTTAATAACGTCACGATATTAAGGTCTGTATTAATTTGACATGACTGAAAATTAATCTGAAGGCGTGACATGACACCAGCAACCCGTCCAATACGAGCCGGCGCCGTTTTGTAAATTTAATAAAGAGACGTTATTCAACTGAAGCACGTCGTAGTTACCAAGATTTGAAAAGAAATGAAAGGTAATAAAAATAACTTTTCATCTATTTATAACGAGAAGCTGCTGATGTGTGTATAAACTCAGCCTATTTTGCTAATAACATTCATATAAGTTGATATGTACTTAGAAAAGGTAACCGTGATGTTTACAAACAAATGGTCTGCAACAAATGTTTCTCATACATCAATACTTTTATTTCGTAATATTTAACATAAATTCGACTATGTTTAGTTTAATTAAATGCCTTTTATGTAAATAGTTTATTTATGATTTAATAACCGCAAAAAAATCATAGTTTTAAAATCGGCCAGTCAAATAAGCGTCAGGCAAAAACAACGCGTCCGATTTATGTTGGACCCGCTGGTGCGGGTTCGGTGACAGTGACAAATGACGTGACATGACGGTCACGGTCCGTGTTTTGCGTCACTTGCCCGTGCTCAATGCTATGACGTCACAGTTGCGAATTCATTTATTTTTAATGCGACGTGTTTGTCTAGTGCAGTGCTTCCCAACCTATTTTCGTTCCCGTACAAAACAAAACTTTTCATTTATGCATCATAACCCATCCCGTGATAACCACCTGCTCTTAAAAGTGTGTCTCATATCTTCCATGGTCTGTCTATCGACAATTATAGCTTTGAAATGTACTTTCTATTTCTCTCTTTATTCTCTACCACCTTATTAAGTTATTAGATTAATTTTAAACTATATGTTGTAGATAATTCATTATAATAAGTGTTTTAATTTCTTATTGTTACAACCATATCCAAATTTTCATGTACTTCTGGACCTCGCGTATGCCCAGGGGTACGAATCGCTGGTCTAGAGCGTGACAATAATATAATAATTAGTAATAAATAAATTAAAATTATTTTTTTGTAATTTTTCAGCAGTTTTATTACAGTTCATTTATTTTAGTTACGGTAAGTCTCTGTTGCCAGAGATCGACTCGTCTAGGTGGATTTAACTGCAGTACCTACATTTATCTGTTGTAAAGCAGAAGTGTACAAACATTACTGTTTTCTGGTTTGGAGGACGTTGTAGCTAGTGAAATTACCGCGGTAACGAGTCCTAACTTATATCTCAAAGCGACGACCGCAATGTGTTGTATATCATTCTAACTAGTATCCCTTTGCTGTGGGTTCCGGAAGGATGGTTGCTCCGATAAATAAAAGAAAGCTAAAGTAAGAAAGAAGATGTAAATGTTTTAATAAATAAATAATAATTATAAGTTAATTAATTAGAAAAACACTTACATAAATTTCGTAATCGTATAAATTTCAGTTATTTCGTAACAGCAAGAAACGTTGTTTTAACAAATACCGCAATCTGAAAAATTTACAATTACCGTTAATCAATCTTCTAAATTGGTTATATTATACATAAGTGTTGCGATTATTATCTAAAATGTATGTGTATCAAAGAAAATTGAGTTTTGATAGCTACAAAATTATTGCGCGTTTATCGTCAAAGGCGTTAAATCAGACCGAGAAAGCGTTATAAGTAAACAAAGCTGTGACACAAAATGTACGAGGCCCTGGAGAGTTTATCAACTTTCATTATATCAAAGTTTTAATGATGATAAATCGTGTGCTTAAATACGTATTTAGAATCGTATTCCTCTTGTATAACGAGAGTTCGCGTCGTCTTCTTTGGATAATTACTGTATCATTAATAACTCGCTGTCGACGAATGAGATACAATATTAATTTGAAGTAAACCACCCCGACACTAATACCATCATAGGATATATTCGGATAGTATTATATATAGAATATATTAAAACGAAAATTACTTTGGAACTATTACAGCGCCAATTTTGCATTAAATAAGTTATTAGTACTTTAATAATTGTTCTAACTATTTTAAAGTGTAGATGGAAATTATTATAGATCTTAATAAAAAAATCTTGGAAACTTCAAGGAAAAATCTCCCAAACTTTTACACTACTCAAGCAAATTGAAAAGTTTTTATTTACGCAAATGTTATGGACGATATTAATAATGATGATGATGATCAAATAAGAAGAACTATAATCTTATTTAATTTTCTAGGCCATTTACAGTTCTTAAGTTGATAATGTAAAAATTTCATCGTTAAATTATTTAAAATAATTGAATAATCTCTTCAGATTGCTAATGAAATATTTTCTTTGAATAAACTTCAGTTAAACTAATAGTTATATAAAGTCCGTCCATGTTTACACGATAGCTTTATTTATTCGAACCGTGAAGCTTTTAATTTATACCTCCTCCACTGGCGTTAAATGTAAAGAGGTTTCAGTAGAATCGTTTAACTGTGTGCCTGAAAATCATGTCCATACTTTGAAAGTAAGTCAATATGCAAATGAGTATTTACAAACAGAAATGTTAACATTTCTGAAATTAAAAGAGATGTTACGTTTACACTAGTGATTGCAACGAATTTAGTTTGAGTTTGACTTTTATGTAGAAAAAAGTTTCGAGGTTTGTGATGCGATTTTTTTTTTAATAGTAAAAAAATTAAACTTTATTCATACTTTAAAAAAAGGAATAAGTTTTTGTTTTACTTATAAACTTACCAACGACAAGTACAAGTATCTCAGTTCCACGCGTATTATTCTCGTTGCTCTATTTTATGTATGACCGCGCATAAATTTTTACGTGTCCCGAATTCAAAGGGTCCGATTATGAAAATCCCTTTTTAGGTTCTAGAAGTACTTTAAGTCCTACTAAAACTTCAAAAAAATCAACACTAAATATGAGAACATATGTAACAGTGATTTAGCTCTTGTAAAAATTTCAGTGGGAATGGTGTGGCAATTTCTATTTAAAGTCGGTTTAATTTTTTAAGAAAATAATTGTTTAACACGCTAGTTTACATAAGTCTCGAATAATTATGTCGTATAACATCACAAATTTGTAAGTACATTTACTTAATCATATAATTTTTTGAAGTCTTGCCTAAATTCAACGTTTAGGTTAACATAACAGTAACACTTAGGGTAAGCATTTACTGTTACATCTCGGTATTATATGTTATAAACATATTTGTGGTACTAGGGTGAGAATGTAGTGTCGACAGGTGGTCCTTTAAACTAACTACACGACCTATTTGGCTTATAAAACCGTGCTCACATGCCAAGAGTTGTGAGGATGTGATCACAACACATGTACGTTATAGTAATAGCATAAGGTAGTAATAAAGGCATTACGCCAAGCAATATTTGCAAGAATATGGCTTAAGAAGTCTGTAATCATTTCATGTAGTCTCATAGATCAATATAATTTCTAACGATGTTTCTTTTGAGGAAAAACGTTGTGCTACTAGAGAATAATGAACCAAGACAGCGTCTGTTTCTTTCGCCAAGTAGTAAAACGAAAACATTATTATGTTCCTGTATCAACAGCGTTTTAACTAGATAAACTACTGAGTTAACATAATCTTATGTTTGAAGACGATGAAAGTAATGTATGCTGTATCTCAACCAGCATCCCTTTGATACAACCGAGTGCACTATGAACAAAACACTGTTCGTTATATAATAAATAAAAAAATAGTTGTATTATCATTTTCATTATTACTATACTTTATAACATTATAACTTTTATAGATATTATAAGAACGTATACAAATCAAACCAGTACAAATAACAAGACTAATTTTTATATAGTATTTGTTTAGTTTTATGGAATGTAATGACACACAATAAATACTATTTTAAAGAAAACGGTAAAATAATAGAATAAACTATGAGGATTATAATCATAGTCTAAAGTATCATTATCTTGGTACTTAGCTGCTGCTTTAACAATGGCTCGGCCACAAAGATTGTTAAAACGATAATAGGCAGAGAACAATAGTTTCCGAGTGTAATTGTAATGTATAATTTCTTTCTAGCGAACGTACTCTCCTTCTATCGACTTCATGCAAGTCGGCACAATAACTTTTAGTGTGTAATTTTTCGACTACGTAAAAGGAGAAAAACTTGTGCAATAAAGTTTTCAAAATACGTACGTACAAATATATAATAGGTATTAAGTACAATTTAAAAAAAAATAAGACTTGAATATTTCGAGAAAGCTATTACTGTTTGTAGACAGTTCAAGTTATGGATAACAAGAAACAAAAAGAAAAATTATATAATTATGCAATGTTCTTATTAAAGAAGTATTCTTAAGATGATGATGATGATGGCGAAGATGAAGGATTTCGATGAATCTGTAAATGGCTACAAGAGAATCAATAACAGAATCAAGTGTAATGCAAATATTACTGTACAGAAAAAATTCTTCAAGAATTCATTATCAATTGTTATTAGTAGTAACAATAATAACTATTACATTTCTATTATTATAAACCGTCAAAAAACATTTTTACAACCTTTACAGATTAAAGTACGTAACTGTTATCACCACCAAACAGTTCAATATAAAAACGTTGGTCTCTTTCATGAAATTTACAAAGCGAATATCCAATGTGGTGACCGTAAAATTCGAGAGCACTCAGTTCAATATGAAAGAGCTTTTCATAAGCGAAAGCGGTTTCACTGGCGTGGCTGTTCGCGACAAGCGGAGCGGTCATTGAATAGAATCATTAGAAGTTTTTTTCTCAACAAGAGCTTTGAATAAAACATTTTTCACAAACTACAATAGAAAAAAAAGTTTTATTTTGTAAAACAGGACAATTTCCTCATGTGAATTGTTTCATTAAAATCGTTATTTCGTATGCGGTTACAGAGTTACGCGTTTCAATTAAGAGCTGTCGTGCATTTGATTTTCAAATGTTGATTTTCGGTCATAGCCGGACTTTAAAAAACCCAGTGATATCAAAGTTTAATGAAGTTAGAATGTTTGAAATGTTAACAGTCCGATCTATTCCATTTTGTAAATACTGGATTTATTTAACTCAACTGACTAGCAAACGATGTTTTTTTTATTTAAAAAAGACAGTTTATTTGGGTGGAATTTATTAGCTTGTGAATCCAATCAACGCATGCATTACACCGTCCGGAACGAATATTGATCTTATCAATACTATTTGCCAAATATTAAAAGTTTTTTAGTGGTTTCCTTGTTAATTTGATATATATTAACATTGTATCATAGTATATGCACAAAATTAAATTCTTTTGTTAAAGCCGATGGACATGTCATCTGAAAATGATAAGGAATTTATAGGAATATTTCTTTTAGATGAAACCTTCCGCAAAAACCTTATTCAGACAGTCTCATATACACAAGGTTCCACCCACCACGTCCCAGCGTTCTCCGATCACTAATTACTGCGTACCAGAGCTCCTTTCGTATTTTTCATACAGATCACGGACTCGCTCAACTCGCTCCATCGATTGGGAACTTCAGCTGAGAATTAGTTGGGGGGGTCTCGCCCAAGCATTACAGGAATGCGGTTGAGGGATCGCTCTTTTCTTTTTTTTTCCCTAATAATTTTTCTATTCCGCCAACACGGAAGTGTTGGTATTTCAACGCCTGAGCTCCTGCATTTTTCAATTTCAGTAGCAATATTTCATTAAAAACAAATTGAAAATTGTTGAGAGTAACGTGACTGGATGAAAAGTTTACGTTTTTCTTTTAATCAAATCGTATTACGAATTTAAGTGGTAAAGAAAATCAAAGTTTCATAAACCCTAGGATACGCAAGAAGTTTTTGTTTTGTTTTTATCTTAAACCTTTTCTTACTTTAAAAAACTTTCTTATAGTATCATCTAAAGATAAAGTATTGTTGCGTTAACGTTTTCAAGTCACGTTGAAGCATTAAAAGTTATCGATTGATTTGCACTGTAACTTGTACACAGTTAACAATCGTACAAATACTGTTTCGATCTATCGTTAGTTTAATCCTATTACACTGGGTAGCGATCTCCGTATAATCTATTCATGTTTTGGAACTGCGCCAGTTCCCTTAATAAACATAATTTCCATGATAATAACCATCTAAGGTCACAAGTTCTTATGTAATTTCGCTTTCTTACTTTGCTGTATTGAAATAATTATTAATACACTCGTACTGTGCTGCTGTTTAAAGGACTCTGTATATACATGTATCAAGGCTGTGCTTTTAAAATATCGATTTTTAAATAAAGACGTAACAGATTGCCCTCCCTCGCTTCATAGCCCCTAACTGGATAAATTATAAATTTAGTAATTATATTGTTACTCCGGTGGATGAGTTATAAATAATCTTTAAGAATATGTTAATAGTTGTGTTTAAAATCAATACTAGTGTAGAAAAAGAAGTGTTATCATGATTGTTTGTTGATGTTGATTCTCTTAAAAAATAAACTAAAGATCTTTATTGTAAATTAACATTTATGTCAGTAATTAGTAAGGTGTGCGAAATTTAAGCACCGTAAGTGGTTTTCGCCGCTGTACATAGGAGTGCTGTTGAAGGCAGCTAGCACTCCAGAAGGTGCGAACACCACTTTCGGCTCTGAAACCTTTACAGAACGGCATTCATTGTACCTCTGTATCTATAGCTTCGATAAATATATAAAACTTTGAAGCCGTAATGATGTATTCGTGACTAGGACATTTACACGAGTCGATGAACGAGCAAGAACACAAATAATACAAATATCAATAACAAAAACGCGAAATTATTATACGACGGTCTATGAAGATTATCCATTATAACAGCGAAGGCGCTACGAATAGCAGCGAATATAATTACTAAATATATTTATATTAAATTAGCTTTGAAAATTTATACAGACACAACAACAAAAACCAATTCAAATTGACGTTATTATTGATAATTTTAGGAAATAGTAAAGATATGACGGCGTAAAAAGTAGTAATGAAATTTATAACACATCATTGATGTAGTAAGAAACGACAGTATCCTGAGCTCGTTAACTTTTTTGTGTGTGAAAGTTTTTAAATATTTGAACAAAAACATAACTAGGTGGTAATGTTGTTGCGTTCAGTTGTTCCCCGCGCCGCCGCGACTCCACTCCTTGTTTTCTTTTTGCACTTCAACAGCTCTCGGGTGCGTATCCGCGGCGCTGAGTGTCGGCGGGTGTAAATTGAAACACTTGCAAATTTACCCCATACATTATTCATGTGCCAAACACACTCAGAGCTAGTCTGACAGTTTCAGTCGACGCACAAATTCACAAAAGTGTATTCCGAAAGCTAAATGAATTTAAAAGTATAAGAAACTTTTCGCAAAAGCTAACATTTGATGCGTTCGTTATATATTGTAAGCTGGTTTAATGTAAAGCTAAAAATAATCATTGAATTTGCAAATCACACCACTTGCGTAGCAGCTTCGTGGCACATAAGTAAAGTGGGTCAACTATTATACGTCTAACAAATGGTTGCCCCTTCTAAGACGGGTCTGCAATAAGGACTCGGTTCAGAAACCCACAACCTGAATTATTCTGACCCTAATAAATTTGTCGAGTCAAACGGGCGTTGTAAGACAAATGAGTTTCGAGACGTGTGGTGGTACTAATTTGTTTTAGGATAATTTGCTTCTACGTTATCCTATAGATAATATGAAATTATAGTATCAACTTATTTCTTATCATTTTAAACAAAAGTGACAGTAAACTTGTATTAACATCTTACTGCCAACAATAAAAAATAAAATCTTCGCAATTTTAAGTCCATCTGCGAAATGTTGTATTAAGTTGTAGCTTTTTATTGTCCTTGATATAATCTTTAATACCTCCGAGTTCATTATATAACTAAACAAATTACATTAAGTCTATGTAAATAAAACACCCGAGCTGCCTAAAATGAAATGTTAATTTACAAAACACATTTTGCCTTCAGGAGTTGTAATGTAATTTCTTTCTCACCAAGGCGTTTCCTGAAATAAATTACAAGTGTAAAATTCACAACAACAAAAGCGAAACAACAAAAGGCTCGCGGCTCGCAACATCCGGACGACCCTTCCAAACTTAGCAGCCTGATTACGGATTTCCGAACAAGAAAAAATAAAAAGAATAATACGAAACATGTTTTTAACCAAGTGTTTTGGCACAAGCAATTGTAGAACCATCAATAAAATTTGTTTCATTGTTCTGTAACAACATCGGAAATGTATTCAACTTGTATTATTACTGTTTATATTTTGAATTGATTGTTTCCTATTTAATACAGAGTTTATGTGATAATCAACGTAATCAAAAATATTTGGCTGCGGTGTATAATGTTGAACATAGAGATGAAATCTTGGATCTCTTCGTAAGTCTGTCGGTTTTTTACAAATGTCTCCGGTAGAGGTTATTTTTTTGGATACAAACGGACCTCTGTCTTCTCGGAAAAAGGAATACGTCACTTTCTTCCAAAGAAACGGCTTCTTATGCTGAGGACCGTGATGTGTTGAGCTGTGTCGAGTATCTTTTACTTTTGGTGTCTCCGCAGTCAATTCGTACATCTCTGGGAGGGATAGATACCAATAGTCAGAACCGTTGCCTATTATAGGGAATAGCCTCTTGTTTGAAAAACGTGGCCGATGTTTCCGTACAAATTCATCATATTTGTACTTAAGTCGCTTCATGTACTCGGTGTAATGGATTGATTTCAAAAGATTTTCAAAATCAGACAACTCCCTTGTGCCTAATTTTGAATAAATACCGCCGCAGACGAACGTTCTTAGAAGGTGATGTAATTTGAAGACTACGAACGCAAGCCATTTTCGCGCTTCTTCTTCCAACATTTTCAAATCGTCCACTTTGGTCCTGATACCGAATTCTACTGCCTCCGCCGCTTTTCTTTCACCACGTTCCGTAACTATTTTCAACCATCGCCGATAAGAATAATAGCAAAATTTTGTTTGTCGCGAATAGTATCCACGCCATAATGCCTGCACATAAAATAATTGATACAGATAGAATTATATTTTATTTAATATTTTATAACTGAACTAAAATAATGCGGCGTTTAAAGTTATGATATGTTTTGGTTATCTATATAATGATCTAAGCTATAACATGAATTTTAATCATTCTTACGTATATACAAATCTATGTATTGTTACCTGAATTTTTGTTGCAGCTTGATTATACCGTTTGTTATGTTTGTTCCTGACTGCTTCTATCAACGCTCTTCTGTACGCTTTACGACTAAGATGCTGTCTGAAGGCGCATTGGATTGTCAGTGCATTCTTCGATAGCCAAGCGATATGTTTTCGTATTAAATAACCTCTAGTTAGTCGCTGTAAAATTACGACTGCAGTGAAACGCTCGTGTCGCTGGGCCTCCGCAAGTTTGGATCGTCTATGTAACTCTTGATAATAATCATATTCATTAGGTAAGAATTCGTATACCGTCGCCATTGTTGTTGTTGTTTGACGTAAATGTCAATAATAAATGCCAATGAGGTGACGTATCAAACTATTAAAACTAAATTAATTATGGTCCGACTTACATTTATTATTAATATTTATGATCAAAAGATTATTATGAAATATTGAAAACCAATTCGGTGGAATAACTCTTTACTTTCTATTATCTGAGACACTAGCGCTACTATGTTTTGTGAAAATGGTGTGTTTGTATCAAATAGATCTAGGTTAACGTTAAATTCGTCTCCCCTCATTAATTGTTTATTTTTTTTAACCTACTGATGTACCTACTTTGACAAATATCTCCTCAAAAGATAGAATTCGCCTTTTCATAATCAAGGAAGTGTGAAAAGTCTACGACATATGTTAAAAAAATATTGTGAATTTGTATGTTAATACTAAATTAAAAGGATCATTAATCCTGTGATTACATGTTACAATGATATAGGAGTTTGTATTTTGAAATATTCCACACTAGCTTGATTGTACCCTCGCTCAGGTGGGTTCGCGTGAGACATCATGAATAATTCAGCAATCAAAACGGCAAGGTGGCGGGCACCTGTTTATTTATTTTTGCCCGAAATTTACGGGTAATTTTCATACATATGTATGCTGAAATAAAATGAAAAGCCAAATCGAGGTGTTCGGACGCGTACAAATTAATATCAAATTGATGCTAATGTTGAGTTCTGTTTATTCCGGCGCCTTTGACTAATGAATACATCATAATTTATACAGGGAAATTTTGGTTTTTTGAGTTCCAAGGTAATTTCTAATTAGCGTTAATTATGTCGTGAAGAGTACTTTCTACACGCGTCTTCGTTTTATTACCTCGGTATAATACAAAACAAGGATTTTATCAAAAAATAAAAATAGCTTTGACATTAACGCCCAAAAAGTTGGTTATTTTAATACGTAATTAGCGCAAATGACTACCTGCAATGACGTCATATCAAAGACCATTAAAGTAGCATTTTCACATTAAAGGGGTTGGAGCTGCTATTAAAAGGCTATTAGCTAGTGAGAATGGTATAGCATTTCATCAACGCCATAAAAAGGAGAACTGTAAGCTTCATTATACGTAAAACTAATTAGGATTTATTTATTTTATTACAGACTAAAACAAACACCAAAAGATATTGGAACCAAACCAATTTTTATGCATCGCAACAAATTTAAGATTGGTACTTTATTTATCAGATTGAAACTGAAACAAATAATTCGTACAGCAAATGAAAATTGTAGCTAAAGCATGTAAGTCAAAGTACGCTATTATTGACCCTATAGTAACGTAAATTGGATAAAGCAATCATTGATTCCCTTTAATTAAATCTCGAAAGCTGATTACAATAAATTACAGGCGCTTTGTTCTTTGTTGTTTTCAATGAAATGGGAAGTAAATAGCACTAACGTTGGCTGCAATTTTATTGAGCATCTGTAATCATTTGAAACTACATACAATGTATTGACTTTAATTGTATATTCTTTTTATATTATGAAGCATCTGATTCTGCTGATAAAAGTGTGTTGTGGCAGTCTGCGACATTTATACATGCCTTGATATCTAGAGTAATTTCTCTTTTTTATTTCACATATTAACAATACTTTAATATTCACAATCTTTAAAACATAAAGTTTTATTTTTTAGTAAGTCATAACGTAAATTTTCATAAAACAAATAAACTCTTACAATAATGGATAACTCAAAGACGTAAGCAACTTGGAGAATATAAAAAAATAATACTTCCATAGTTTTAAACAAATTTTGTAGCAAAATGGTTCTTGTTACTTATTTCTTTAATGTAAAAAAGGGAAAGTATTAAAAATAATACGTTTCTGTACATGTCCTTATACAACATAAATATAATTATGGTTAAAAAACTCTTTAGTGTCTCATAGAGTACTTTGTAGTTCACAAACAAATTAATGTTTTCAATAGATGCTGTGGAAGTTCATCCCCTCTGATTTTGAATATACCCGGTTTTCAAACAGAATGGTAAGTTTATAACACTTCAGTAATTAGAAATTTACTGGTCTATAAAATAATATTTAGATAATACTCCGGATTTCCGCGGAGCGAGCACTAAAGCGCTTTACTAATTACACTTACATGCCCCCGGAGATGGTGCAATGCGGTGTTTGAAGTAATTTTCAGTAATATTCTTTAATGAAAGCCAGCCGACAAGTCCGGCCAGTTGAGAACAGGAGCTGTGATAAATTTGACTTTCAGGTTAAGATCTAATTCTGTACTATTTGTCAAAGCTATACCACTACGACACCTTTACAACTACCAACTGTTACACTTTAAACCCTAATGTACGAGAGAAATAAAAAGGTAGAAGCGTGATACATACAGTTATACTTTTCGCTGGTAATATGAGCTCATTCGGAACTTTACAGTACATAGTAGTATTGGGTATACCCATAAATATCTAAATTCTAAAGTAGAATATTTTGAGTATAAACGATTACATCAAGAACTTTGCATTATACTAAGTTTTAGTATTACACAGAACTTGCAGCTAAATCAAATATTAAAAAATAACATCATGTTCGTCTACAAATTGTAAACAAAAAAGCTTTACTCTGTAATAGTTAACATAAAACTTAATTTTTTTCTAATATGCTCGTAACCACTCTTGGTAGCGGAGATGCAGCGGCCTTCCGGCTCTCTTGACCGGGTTACCTCTAAACTTCGTGAAGCAAGCGATAGTGCAAAATTTCAACGTGGAAATGGAATTAAAACTTTCCTCCTATTCGTAAAGTTTGTGTACAAAAATAAAGGACCTTCGAACTACATACACTACTTTATTTTGTTCAATTGTTGTTCGCTTAGGCTTGAAACTCGATAATAAAGAATAAAGTTCGTTCCTTTAACGTAATTGAATGTAGAACTCTTGTGAATAAATACTTTGAGATCGGGAATACTTTGTATATAGTAATATACATTACTGTTTTGTAATCTTTATGAATGTTATATTTATTTATTTACTGAAATGTATCATTACTTTTATACTAATAATTTGAATACCACCATCGTTCACCGTATAACACATATAGCGATACATTCTAGTAATTTTACTACAATTCCTTTCTAACTGGAACAAATTAATGTCTGTACACTACTGTAGAAGTAGAGGGTGTTGAGATGGAGATCTACCACCATTAAGTTTTTTACTAGTAAGCTAAACCAACTTGATGACGGACCTCTGCATTGTAATTTCAATAGAATTATTCATATGAATATAGCTGAAGAGACATTGGCGTAGCGTTTTCCTTATTTGTTCTTTGCAACAGTGATATCTGCAAGTGAAAGTGATGTAATAATTTCGAAATTTCCATCGCTCCACATACATGGTAATAACAGTAGATTGGTTTGTAAGATAAATGTGTTACTGCTTGGGGTAAAAGTATGGGGTTTTATTACGCCCATCACAATGAAAAGTATTTTGATCGTAAACAATACACAATTTAAAAGTATTTTTTTATAATATAAAGCGTCTGTTGTTGCAAAGTTGCTGCCCAGATAATCTACAACACGTGAGACATACTATCTACTACTATTTTCTCAGGCATTTATTTTATTTACTTTACAGTTATAGGATTTATTTATAAACTTTATCTTGTCACCTGTGGGAGGGAAATGCGAAGATTGCAAAAAAGATCCCTAAAGGTTGCGGTTCTATAAAACAAACGTTTCAATAGAAAATCTTTAGAAAGTTACCAGTTAATTATTGCGTCGTTTATGCGAATATAACTAAGTGCTAAACTTTTGTTTTTACACAACAGCAACTACAACGAATTTATGTCTGAAACGGATATATTGCGTTACTTATCTCAACTGTGAAACTGTAAAACTGTGAAACCTGAAGGTAGTGCCGGTTTTGCAGCTGCTTTGACCCGGTTATATATAAACTTTATGAACGTGACGAAAACTTTGTTATTTTAACTTGCAATAGAAAATTGGCCAAAAGTTTGATAACACAGTTTTACAGAGACGACATAAAAATGACTTACGTATAATATTTTACTTCTCATCCAAATTTTCAAATAGTTTTGTAGATTATTGGAAGACATATCAACTTTCTAAAGTTATATGCAGTGTTACTTAACATTCATTACTCAATTCAAAATTCTGTTACTGTTTAAGTTACGCTGACACCTTTGTAATTTTAACTAAAATACAAACAAACAAAACAAGCTATTTATTACACTTTAAAAGTGTAATAAATAGGATAATTTCATACGTATTCGTAATACGATTGCAAATGTTTTTCTGAAAGTCGCTTAGTATTGAAAAGTTTTAGGGTCCAAAGCAATAAACGGCGTGTCCCATTCGTATGTTGTGCTTTTAGTGGGGCTTGTCTATTGCAATGGTCAGACGCTTTTATATAGCTGCTTTTATCCCGCTTTTGGACAGCAGGCACTCGCTCTATATTCTTTTATGAAAAACTCGTGACTCTTTGAGGAATGTAATGACTTTCAGTGACACAACATTCATAATCCCAGGTGTTCGTGATAGCTAACAAATTCAGAATCGCTACATATTTTACGACGAGAGCTATCGGCTAAAAAATGACTACATTATTTCCAAACTATGTTGTACATTAGTTAATATTGTCATGCAAACTAAAAAACATATTTACTATACTAAAGCATTGTTCGAAGATTAGAGTCTTCAATCTTTATGAAAAAGCAACTTCAACACCGAAGAAGCGGAAAAATATAGAAAGACACATAATTTGTTAATGTTTTATATAATATGTTAGCTTGTATATAAGTGTTTGTGCATGGTCAAGTACGTCTTCGTTTACAATTTTTTTTTTTTAATTTTTTATCATGTTTAAACATAATCACATATAACAAAACATATTGGTGAGCATTGAAAAAATCACAAAGATTTGTCTACAACGCTATGGTCATTATCGGTCATCGATCACACGTAATACTTATATAACACAATTATAGTTTTCTATAAAAACAAGAGCTAGGTAAGCGTATTAAAATATGTTAAAGAAGGTTGATAAGTATTAATTTTGAAGAAAATACAATTTTAGTTTAGGTTTAATATTCTGATGTGTTAATGTGTTTTTTAATGTACAGGGTAGCTGATTTATGAGCCCAGGTATTCAATAATGAGTAGTTCTTTCGCCGTACGTATTGTTTGCTCGCCCCGTGCATAGTTGTTCTCGAGCGGTAGCGCGTGTGTATACAGAGTGTTCAATTTTACTTTGTTAGTTGCTGTTGAAGAATTGTTCCTTCAGCAGATTGTAATTCAGTTTTGTGTGTACTGGCAAGACTTTGCAATGTTTAAATAACCCATCATCATTATCCCTGAACTGTGATTTAACTGTTGCAGATACCATACATTTTAGTATTTTTAACTGCAGTTTGTATATTCTGTCCAGGTTAGTTTTATAAGTGCGCCCATAACTACTAAGCCCGTATTGAACATAACATTCTGCGAGGGAATTATATAACATTAATTTAATCTTGTACGGAATGCGATCTTTTATTATGCTAATCTGCGCAAGAAACTGTCTTAATTTGTTACAAACATGGTCGACGTGATAGGTCCAATTAAATTTACTGTCTATTGTAAGTCCAAGGTATGTGTGAAACTTGACATGTTCAATAAAGGGACAGTCACAAGTGTTAGAGCAAGAATGCATGCATTTGTGGTCATGCGTTATAATATTTCGCACTGGGGCCTGTTTTAAGTATGGTGATTTAATTTGCAAGAGTTTAGTTTTATTTGCGTTTAGAACAAGTCCAACGTCATGACACCATTTACCTAAGTTATCAAAATCTTTCTGTAGCAGTGCATAAGCCAACCCAGAGTCTCGTTTACCAATAACCAAGCATGTATCGTCGGCAAACTGATAACACGAGCTGTGAGTAATGTAGTCGCTCATATCATTTACGTACGATAGAGAGTGTAGTGGGCCTAAGACTGACCCCTGCGCTGTGCCTTGAACATAAGTCATAGTGTAACTATACGTATTATCTATTTTTACATTTGACTTACGGTTCTGAAGATAATTATTACACCAACTCAACAGAGGGCCACGTATACCACAGTTCTCAAGCTTTTTTAATAACTTTGAATGGTCAAGTGTGTCAAATGCTCGTGAGAAGTCAATAAAGAGTGCCAGAACAGTATTGTTTTTATCTAAATATTTATTGACTTCATCAGTAAAGTTTGAGAGAAGATCAGTAGTTCCTTTTCCCTGTTGAAAACCGAACTGATTATGGTAAATTACCTCGCTTTTCCTATAAAAAGTATGTATTTGTTCGCAAATGTACTTCTTAACAATTTTATTTAGAGTTGAGAGCAATGTTATTGGACGGTAGTTCGCGCAATCATCTCGTTTTCCTTTTTTGAATATGGGTCTGATAGAGCCTTCTTTCAAATTGTCTGGGTAAAGACCCTGTTTTACACTAGAATTTATGAGGTTAGCTATGGCAACCGATATGGGTTCCCCTAAGTTTTTTAAATCAGACACATTAATTTTATCAAATCCAGGAGCTTTGTTAGTTTTAAGTTTTTTTATAATTTTGTGAATTTTAATACTAGTAGCTCTTTGAAAGAGTATACTAGAATTTAATGGCCTAGAATGTTCGTCCAGTAACTTAAGAGTACATTTTGGCACTAAGTTTTTAACTGCCTCTTGGAAAGTACTAGCAAAATTATCTGCGACAGATTTTTGTGTCAGACCTTGTGCATCAAAAGCCTTAAGTATTGCTAATTAATAATTAAAGCTAGACCTGACATAAAAGCTAACGGCAATATACGAAAGAATAACACTGCTAAACATAAATTGTGAATCGGAATATAAAAGCTATTTCGAGACAAACTATGCGAAAAGAGTGAAAAATTAAAACTTTGTGTATATATTAACACAACGGCTTTTAGGTTTTAAATGTTTCTTTTAAATAAGAAAATATTTTTTGCAAAAGCTCGCTACTTGCAAAGTGTATGCCGTTTAATGAGGAATAAAATGAACTCTTATTACTAAGTTCGTAACTAACTTCTCCACTATTTTTAAGTAGAGTGAAATTTAATAACTTTAAAATTTATGTGCTCGAAATTAAAGCGATGCTTTAGTGACTTATATTAATTTTTAAATAATGTGGATTCATAAGTATCGGTTGTTTATTCGTCCGCTAAGTCATCTTATTCCCATCTTGTACACCTTACATGACGTGAAATTGAAGGTAAAGATTAGTCTTATATGGATACAAAAAATCATACTTTTTTAATCGCTATGTGTTTAACATTTTAAATGTAGGTGTAGTTCTCAATTTATGGTCGAATTATTTCTAGAAAGCAGTTATATAATCGTACATGAATTACTTATCGATGTGTTCCTGCTGTCAACATATGACCACGTGAAAATTGTTAATATTTGTGAATCTGCTGCAATAACAGCATTGCGGTATTTGGGCTTTCAACGTATGAGAGTCTCAGTATTCCGAGCGAGCACTCTTCACCATATTTGGTCTCAATGTTATAACATCCAGGACAAATTAAAAAAATCTTCTAGTTTAATGTATGACAATTTTTATTTACATACGTTCTTTAATATTTATTATTAATAAATACGCGAATGGCTTTCAGACGAAGCGGGTATTTTGACTTGATTGATGTACTCTTAAACCTAATATCAGTGTATTTACGAGTATTATTAAATAATAGAGATTCAACATTTCACAAACAGTTAAGATCCACTTCATATTTTAAGCTTATTAACCTCACCAGCTAAATATACGTCTCTGGAAGACGATACCATCATGATGGTAACAGTCATGTGGAAGTCTGCTGTCCTCCCAGAAATAATTACCTTTATAGTCGCCTTTAACAACAGGCCGAGGGTAGATTGAGGGAGGGAATTTACTTACCCGTCTCTTACAAGGAGAAATACTAGAAATGTGATAAACATTAGTACCTGTTTATATATAACAAGATCTGCTATTTTACTGTATATATTTAAATAACTAAGAACGCTTTTATATTGGGTCAAATCAAAAGCATAACATACACTGAAAGTAAACACATTTACTGTAGAATAAGTTTAGTTTAATAAACTAACGGGCAAAGCTATGCGGATAAATAAGACAGCAAAATGCAATCATACGAAACAATTCCCAGGGCCAGGTAGATAACTTTGATCATAAAATAAAATACACAAAGTTATTATAACTGCATACTCGTGCATCCGAAACTTTCTCATGGAACGTATTGCAAAAGTTTCCATTTTTGCGTAACCCAGTTGAGATCACGGAAACCGGGAGGCCGGGCAGCGGTAACTTTGTTTAAGAAGACATCTATAAAGAATTTTAGAAAACTTACATAAAATATAATGTAATAACTTAAACTAAAAACAGTTTAACTTATTTTTTTTATATGCTATTATGCGACGAGACGAGCAAGACATTCACCTGATGGTAAGCGATACGCTTGCTCATGACAACGTGGTGCTAGTTAAAATGGTACACACTGCACCACATTGCGCTCGTTGCCTGAGACATAAGGTGTTAAGTCTCGTTACCCCAGTAATTACACTAGCTACAGCGCCCTTCAAACCGGAACACAGTAATGTTTGCACACTACTATTTGGTTGTTGAAATAGGAGCTGCGGTGGTACCCACCCAGACGGTCTTTTTTTTCTTTTTTTTTTTTATACGAGGGGAAATCTTTAAAAGATACTCGGCACCGTGGGGAGCGGCGCCGGGTTATGTGGGATTTTCACCCACTAAAACCCCTCGGCGTTTCCTTCTCCGCGCGTTTTACTGTCGGCGAATGCGCGCCGAGGAGGGATCTTTTTCCCTTTCTCGCTCGGCGGCCTCTTTCTGGGATATGACGGCCTCGCAAAACGAGGCGACCGCCTCCCACGACCTCTCTCTGTCCACCATGGCGCGGATCACACCAGGTAAAGAGAGGTCGTTGCCGATCTCCGCACAGAGATTGGCTCGCTCCGTCGCCCACGCGGGGCACTCCGCCAGCGTATGCTGAGCTGTGTCATCATCACAATGATGACACTCCGCTGTCGGCTCGCTTCCTGCGGTGTGACAGAGATACCTCCCGAAGCTACCGTGCCCCGAGAGGATCTGCACCAGTCGGAAGGTAAGCGATTTGTGGCGCCGGTCCACCCACTCTTTGAGGAGCGGACGAATAGCCTCCACAGTTCGCTGCCCAGCTCTCGGCTCTGCGAGCCGGCGTTTCCAACGCCGCATGATATCTTCATGCGCGGAGCGTCGCCATCCCTCTACCTCTTCCAGATGTGGAGCTACACCTCTGGCTCTGGCTCTGGCGCGCAGACTGTAGACCTCCGCTAGGACACGGGCGTCAAGGTCCCAGGGAGGGTTTCCAGCCAGCACGCATGCCGCCTCATGCGAGACCGTGCGGTATGCCCGAATTGCCTTTATCGCCATGACCCGCTGCACTCTGTACAACAGGGCGAGACTCTCCGCGGATAGGGCATCGGCCCACACAGGTGCTCCATACAGCGCCATCGAGCACAGCACGCCAGTGTAGAGTCTTCGGCATGCTGTCTTTGGTCCTCCGAGGTTCGGCAAGAGCCTTTCGAGAGCAGATGACGTCCCAATTAACTTGGGAGCCAAGCTGCGAAAATGCTCTCGGAAGTTCCACCGGCTGTCGAGCGTCAGACCCAAATACTTCATTCGGGGCTTCAACTCGACCCGGGTGTCGCAGATGTTAAGGCTGGCACCCGTTGGACCCACCCAGACGGTCTCCGGCAACAGAGACCTACCACCTGGAAACTATATTCAGATATTAGGCGATTATTTTTTTCAGTACCATGTATTTTATTTTAGTTTCTTTTTATTATGTAATAGACTAAAACAATGATTATTAATGATGTTATCAAACATTCTCTTAACATTGGGCTTTTATGTGTATGATAACGGGCATAACCTGTTTTATTTCTTTTGCATACTGAAAATAAATATAGATCAAGAAGTTCGCACTTGCGCGGGTTGTCAGATGGACATTTGCCAACCTGACATGGCACAGTCGGTAGGATAAATTAAGTCATGGAAGAAATTAGACGAAATAATTATTAAAGAATTAGTAACTTTTCTTAGTAAAAATGGAAAGAGTTTTATCATCTTCCAAGCCTTTTTATATTCACACGGACTTTGGATTACAAAAGTTTGGGTGCAAAATGGGAAATAATTATTGCTATGTTACACATTTCAGCAGAACATTGAAACTGCTGTATATGTGGGTCTATGGCATGGGTAGATAAGAGAGAGCTTTCAGTAATTCGAAGGAGACCGTATTCTCCTCCTCATCTATAAAACAATTCGCATAAAGAAAAACAGCATAATTTCATATCTAAAATAAAATTTTCGTTGATGTAATTTAAAACGCTTTCTACAAATAAACGTTATTATAACAAAACTTTGAAAATAAATAATTACGTAGTTAACATTTAAAACGTCACAGCATTTAAAACTGAGTGAAATAAGATTTAGTTAAAATTAAATTTTTCGCCTCGTAGCTGTAACCACGGACGCTGGTGTACGGGGCCCATTAACTATGCAACGTGGAAGAGTTTTAACTGTCACCGGTTAAAGTGTTTAGCGCTTGAACTGAATGATCCATCAGAGAGACGAGAAATTAAAAAGTTTGCCGTAAGCAACTAGTTTAATTTTAGTGAAAAAAAATGAAAATATTCGCGAGGAATTAAATAGGCAAAACTAGCAACAGATTGATAGTATTACAAATTTGTATTTGAAACGTATAAAATATTATAAGTAATATCTAAATTGTAAACTCTAAAAACCAAAGAGCTCATATGCTGAACTTCTTTTTCTTACTAACCACTTTTTCTTTATGCTACAACACGTTGATAAGTTGAAAGGGTGATCATAAACTGTACTGAATAACAATTTCGTTAGAGTAACACTTATAGACAATTTGTCTTTTTAGTACGACTACTTGTTGCAAATCCAGTTTCAAAACGGCTAAAACCGATAGTATTATTGTTTAATAGAAAATTGCTACGTAAATATAAGTTTGAAAGGCTATAGAATTTCTGTCCTAGTTCACTTGACTTTGCACCGATTGTGAAATAAGTCTACTGTACTTCAGTACAGTATCACAATTTGTGTACTGTTGAATTTGCATTTTCGCCCTCATTGTGGACGTAGTCCGTGCATTTTGTAATTAAAATATTTTCACCCGTTGTTACACAGTAGCCTATAGTCTAGACGACAAACTGTTTCGCCTCTAGCGCAACGACAAAAGAATAATAAAGGTAGACTTTATCTTTTTGAATTTGCTAGTACTTGCGTTATTTGAGACTTCTTGGTAAATACCGTGATACACATGTGTATAAAAATATGTATATTATACTGAATTCTCGAAGCTCGTAAAACAACTTTTATTAAAACTAAATTTTACGGAGTTTATCGCGTTTTTTTAACTTAGTTGTTTTTACATAATTTCGACGTTTTGGGCGCTTTGCAGCATTCATGGTTACAGGGGGACTAAGATGTCCTAAGCTATCACGCGGTACCTATAACGTTAGTTAATTTATTGTTTGAGGTCTGATGTACGCAAATGTCAAAGTATAGAGAAATGTTATAAACATCTAAAGAATATAGATTTTTAGTTGAGTATTCCGTGCCGATTTAAAAGGTCCTTATTGTGAAGTAACACTATAAATTGGCCACACGATTTATTCATTTAATATTTTATCTGTTTATATTAACATAACGCAGGTCTACACCTTTACATCATTGATGAGGTGAAGATTTACTTAAAAAAGTTATAATACTTCTGTAGCGGGGGTTCAAGATTTTACTACGTTCATAATATGCGCACAAAATTTTGCGTTATGCAGTATCCGTTGCATAAAACACTTGAGAGAGAAGCAGTAGCTGGCACGAGGCGTATCGAAACGGAAATGAATTTCCACACTCGTACAACAAAACAGAGTTTTACAGAATGCACATTATATTCCGCAGTAAAAATCGGCTTCAATTCCATATTTTAAATGGTAAAACGAACACAAAATTATGATTAGCGTAATATTTTTGTTTCACGACAAAAACCAAGTACTGTATATTTTAGTCATCTTATAAATTTAATCAAGAAGATGTATGTACGCATATGTCGAATCACCTGCTCCTAGTGTTTTTAAAAACACGACGGACAGCGGTGCCTGCATCACTAACTTAATTTTGTAGATTGTCTATTTTCTAAAAAAAACTTAGTTTTGCAGAATACTATTATGTTTATCTAACAGCGTAACAATTTCTAAAGAAGACTTCGACGGACGGACCGAGACATAGTTTAGTTTAAGAAATTAACCGTTTGACCGTAAACATGCTTTAGTTTAAGAAATAATTTCAAATTGATCTTAAAAATATACTTAATGAAATTTTAACAAACAGTTGATTTTAAATCGTATCGACGATGATTTGTAACTATTTTTAAAATTGAAACGATTTTATAACACGTTATCGCCGATATATAAATGTGTAAATATGTAAAAAAATAAGCCGTCGCTCGCGACAATGTATTCCTCGTGATATGAACTAGGTTACAGAGAAATAGAGAAACTTTTGCAATGTAACAAAGTTTTAGATGCGCTTGAATTCACAGCGGTATCGCGTCATCATCACATTAAGAGGACACAGTTTTGTAGGTGGTTACATATTATTAAGATTAAGACAAAAACATTGTTAGATATTGATAAAGAATAAGTGTCATTATAGTAATTTGAATATAAAGTTACATTTTGCAGCAGTACATCTTACTTTGGAGCATAAATATCGTAGTTACATTATTGTAAAATGTTACTACGTTTACAGCTAAAATTAAAATAAAACTTAAACCACCGCGCTAAGGGTGTAGTCATTAATTAAAAAAAAATACTGAAATGATATGTATTTAAGCCCTAACTGGGTATTTAAGACATCTGGAGCGATTCTAACAAGGTGCTCAACTTCATTCATAAATGAATGCCAAGGCTTTTGCCTTTAACTTGTTCGTTAAATACGCAAACATTCCTTGGCTGCAGGCTGCGCAAATTCAAAATGAGTGCTATTTATGCGATCTACGGTTAACTTTAATTACTGTGCCTGTTACAGACAGCTTTACTATATACCAATAACAAGCATCACCATGGTAACCACTCCATTATGTATGACGACCAACAATACTCAGCTTAATATATTTTGGTTTGCTACTGAATAATTACTACTACATAATTGAATTAATTTAGTGCAGCGGTCGATGTCTTGTGGTTGGTTGTGTGCGGTCATTACTGTGCCCCGGTTGAAAGAGCTCTTTGAAAAGGCGGTGGAGGCTAGTAGGTAGCGAAATTGCTCGGGTAACTAGATTTATGACCGTATGTCTTCACGAGTTAATTGTAGAAGTCATATATACCAAGGGTTTTGTAGCAAATAAAAAAAAATGAAAATGGTACTCTGTATATAAAGCGATTAAGGAGCGAATAATTGTGCAAGGAAAGAAAATGCAGTCTCTCTGTACTCGCACACCCATTCCAACCTTGGCGAGTATGAAAAATACGTCGTTTTATTTTCATAATCAGCAGTATAAAAATGCATTTTTGAAAAGTTGTGCACTTGAAAGTGATCACATAAAAAGTACTAGAATGTCTGCATGAATAAATTATATACTTTTAATGGTCCTGTTAATAATTTTATAGTCGAAATTATTCCTGATCAAATAATTCAGAGGCCATATCCTGAATGTATATTTTAAACACTCCGCTCAACTGTTTTTAGTATTTTTAGTATATCTGCATATTATATCAATAAATTTTCGTGGTTTTAAATGGATTTATATGACGTTAAATACGCGGTTGTTTGTAATTAGTTTGCGCTTTAAATGTATCACAATTGCATAATAATGTGGGCAATGTGCGATTCCGTTATTGACCCGGAATAAATAAATTAAATACGTAGCGGTAACACTGCATAAATAATATTTATATAATGAATAGCCGTAACGATTATTTAAAATGTTATAATGGGGAAAATAAATAGCTCAATGCATCATATATTTATAACTACGTATTTACGCCATAATTTAATAGTAATTTTTTTTGCTTCTGATAAAAATTTTAATTTTAGTATAAAATTTATGTATGTATATCCTATCGTCCACAGATATATGTTATATATACATTTATAATTAAATAATACCAAAAGATAAAAACATTTGTCTTGATTCAGCTGATACACAAATAGGTATTTTGTATTTGTGTATCAGGTACACAATTATAAAGATAACTACATAACCAAGAAACTTATAAGTGAAAACGTGTAAATGGTGTTAAATTATTATAATTAGAAATTTAATATTAGATGTTCATTGTCACTGTTTGTTTTCCAAATAAATAAAAAAAATTACACATTACACATATAACTATGTAATTATATGTCACAAAGAGCGAGGCGACTAAATATCCCACAGCTGGGACACTGCCAACTATCACAATGTGAAAGCCCATATTCACTAAGCCAGTCAACTGTTGTACCCTATGTCCTCAAAAGCTGTTTTTTTCCGAACATGACAATTTTTTCATAGAGTTTTCTTTTACCGAAAACTGAAACTCAGTTGGGTTCCAACATCCGTCTCTTTGAACATGGTTTTTATTTATTTTGTACGTGAAATATTTCTATAAACTAACTTGTCGTGTTGATGAAACTTTTTACAGTTGACAGTTTTTTTAGCATTTTGAAGTATTAAGGTAATAAATTGTGTTTTATAAATAACCTAACAAAAAAGATTTACACATACTAAATCAATAATCAGTTTAATACTCTAAAATCAGTACATGTTTACGTGTTAAAAATGTTTACATCAAAACGGTATTCCAAGCTCGATAGTACAATTCGCATCGACACAAATTTGTAAAGTTGGCGTAGTAAAACATGACATCTGCACTTTGGAATTCTGTTAAGCCAAAGGACAATAAATTTAATTACGAAACAACAGGAATCTCGGAGTTCAATCAACCGCTCATGCTTTATTAGTTATTTACCCATAAAGAGTAACCGCTAATCTATATTTAGATCTACTTTACCATCCATAAAATATGTGTAAATCAACGGAAATGTAGCGACATAAAAATGGTAAAAATTATTTGCAAAACATAGTAACAAATATTGTTCAAGACTATAAAAAAATTTGGAAATAATTTCTTATAACATAATTTTATTTTTATATCAAAAGCCATTATTCAAATACAAAAACAATTAAACCTTATTAGTTATAATACTGTGAGTAAAACGCAACTGTTTTCTCTATGTAAATAATGAATTCTTCATTCTTTTTTCATTCTTTACTCACAATCGCTTTTTCAGTGCCCTGCTACGGCTCTTAGATTATCTTACCATCTTTCAGCTCTGTTTATACTAATGATTTAATTAGGATTTGGTCTTTGATCTTACACAACACAACGGCAAACTATTGCTTATTGTAATTATTAGTATAGCACATCGCTTTGTCTATTCCAAGCAGTGATTACTAGAGGACGACAATACAAACAATCTCAGTTGTAATTAATGAGTTTAATAATTAATCTTAGTAGTGTAATATCTAATGAAAGTATTTATTATATAATTATATCCGTTACAAGCTTTAGTTGATAATTTATACATGACTTACAAACATGAAGTTAAGAAAAGAAATTTCATATTTACAATGATAACTCAGTTGATTTTATTCGATTGTAAACAACTCTTTAATGTCGCTGTGAATTATAATGAACTGCGTTCAAATTGATGTTGAACTCTGTAGTATTGGACAACATGTCATTGGAAACTTTTTAACGAGTTTTCAGCTTTAAGGAAGCTGTTACATTATAAATAAAATAATGACTCATTTTCCTTTTACACAAAATGTAGCAGTATCAATGAAACATTTGTCCACAGCTGATGTTACGTTTTCCGAACAACTGCAGGGATATGATGTCTTCCGCTCATGTCATATAACCAGGAAAGTTTTATTGCGTATTTATATGATACATTCTGTTGATAACACAATAACTTGAATAATTCATTAGTATTTCGGTTAATTCTTCTTTAACTAAACTTGAAGACACTTTTTATTTGACGAAGGGACAACACGTGCAAGACGTTCGCCAGCCACATCGCGTGAATGTATGTACGTGTTGTGATTCCCATACGAGATGTATATAAAGCGATACAACATCATTGTGCCAAGTCGATTTGGAGCGTGAAAATTGAAGACCTCCCGTCCGTAATTACGTCGTAAGACAAACAGCCCGTAGCAGGTGAGGTGTTTGACTCAGATGTGCCCCAATTAACCCATCCAATTAGCATAGTTATGCAGAAGGATTACGTTCGTTTCGATTTAACCGCCACCGTAACCGCAATCGAACGAATTGAAAATTGGTTAATATGCGAGATATTAAACGAGTTGCGCTTTCCCTGTACAGTGATTTCCGCACCTATATTGAGTGGAAGCGCGGCTTGCTTTTGCGAACCTTTTAATTACTGTTACATGTACATTGTAGTGTTTTTTCCATAGCAATTGCGGTTTACGCGAGATGATGCAATCAGTTTTCGAATTATTGTTATTGTTTACTGTTCGTTTGCTTACAATAAAACAATTGATTACATTTTATTGTTGGTTTCAACTGAATATTGTTTAATAGAGAGTAAAGCAGTTTTTATAACTATTGTTAAATGTGTTAAATTCTTTGGTAAAAGTCGATAATATTATTAGGCGGAATTTTCATTACGATTAAAAAATATTATGAGTTTAACCTTAAACAAATTGTAACAAAAAATAATCTTGTTGTTTTATCAATTTGTTATATATGAAACATGTTAAATTATTTAAATGTATTAACGTACGTTAAAACACATAAATACAATAAAAAACTTGGAAGTCTTGGATTCTATACATAGGGTATATTAATACACGATTGAATATTTGTTTTTACCTAGTACGCCGGTTCTCAACAAATATGTAATTTTTTAAAATTATTTAAATGTACCGCCGCTTTTTTATTAAAAAAAATATTTAATGTTTTACAGAAACAAGTGTCGTCTGAAATTCGTGTATTAAAAAACTTGCTACCACTCTTCAATAAAGTTAGAACAAATTCTATTGTACACTAAAAATTTTTGAAATTATTCAAGTTAATGAAATTTCAAATGAATTTCGCTATTCCAGAAAACAATTTAGTTCATTAGAATAGCTAAGCGAATAAGAAAAAAGAATTTAATTCAACTAGCACCGGATGGGACGTTTCGCAACATTGCATTGCACCGTTCGGTGGTTACGTGCGGTCCCCGATCTCGTTCGAGATAGTTCCATCAATCTTGTGCAACACTGTATCGGCTTTCTGTTTAAACCCTGAGAGGAAACGAGCTCTGTCGAACTCTACCCGTTAAGTACCTCCGCGCTTCAAACAATTGAAAAGTTTCGCGCGTTATACCTTTTTCACAACAAAATAAACAGGCGATTAGTTGAAACTGGGAAAAAAGAACAAAGTTTTCCACCAACGTTGGGATTGAAACTTTTTTAGAAGTTTCTCGGTACCAACATTGAAATATAACTTTTTCTTTGTAACATAAAAAACAGAATAAAAAGCGTAACCAAAAAAATTAAACGACGAATTGAAAACCTTAAACACGTCCACGGTTAAAGAGTAAATAATTTAGTAACTCATTTTCCAAAACTTTTTAATAACAGTAGAGAAAAGATTAATTAGCCCATAACAAAAACTCTAAATAAATTTTAATAGAAAAAAAAAGTACCCGTATTCGTAACTGAACGCGAACATTTCCATTAACAGTTGTAAAAAAGTTCGCGAAGCTCCGCCATACAATCAAATAAGTTTGTACTCATCCCGGGAGCACGAAAACGTCGCGTTAATGCACACGAACATACATACGTACGGACAATGATGTATAAGCTGCGCTAATAATGAAAACAAACAGTATACTATAAGTTCCCTCAATCTGCTTGCCCGTGTACTCAATCAAGTGGATTGGAATGTTAGACGGTTAAGAGGGAATACGTTCCGCTGTAACGAATGTATTGTTCTCTTAGTGCTAAAATAAAAAGTACGGCGGCAATAGCTCCTCCGCTGAACCGCAGGATGAACGAGCAATGCAGTTCTAATAGCAATGCCTTTTTCTCTCTTTGCAACACGGACGTGAGCGCTTTCAAAAGAAAAATTCGATCGGGAGAAGCGGATCGCATATATTTTGAATTCATTTTTAATTTGCGTACTTCACCGTCATGGAAATGTGTAGGAATAGAGCACTGGAATGTTTTGTAGTCCACTGTTTTTGGGTGTAATTGGTTTTTACTAGATCGTTCAGGACAAAACATACACGAGAATTTGTCATTGTGAAACCTGTATTGTTCATAATATAATTTTGATTATTAAAATGTTTATAATTTTATGTTTGCTGCCAAGTTGACGTTTGCTCAAAATTTAAAGTAAATGAAAATGATGAAAAGTTTCAATTACTTATTTTCAGAGGTATTGCGGTTAATTTTAATATATTTGGAACATTAAAATTAAACTGTATCGGTTATTACGCTATGGGAATATACATTTTGTTCGAAAGCTTAAATCCGATTGTTGGACGCCTCGGCTGCGGATCCAATCAAGGTTTTTATTAACTCTCATTATTATTGATTGGCCGTAACTGCATACACAGATAGACAAATGTACATCACACTTGTTCTGTTGGCATACTAAATGAATAACTGCCCTTTTTTAAGGTTTTATCTTTAAATAGATTGTAAATTACTATTGTGACTCACATCAAATATTTTTTTAAACATAACTTTTACGCCTTTGCCGCACGCAAAATGGCGAAAAAAATCTATGTCAACAAGGCAAAAATTGTTATAGATTTACTAAAAGTAGAAAACTTTAAATTGAAAGTTAAATCTTGAACAGTACACCAGAAGGTTTGAATATCGACTACCAGCTTATTATTATCTTAATTTCACTTGTTAAGTGATAACGATACCAAAGCTGAAAAAGCCCAGGAGATTCTAGTTCCTATATATTGCCAGATTAGTACAAATTTGTTATCTAGTCATGCGTAGTCGGAAAATTCCCTACACCATGCGAACTTAACAACATGTGACCCCGGAATCGAACCTGGGAACTCCTCGTAGTAAGGTAAGTGGTTAGCCACCACGCCACATTTTTAAAACGGCACGACTAAAGTTACGCAGAATTTCGTTTCATATTTTGTAGTCTGTGTTTGTGCCATTCTCAAATGTTAGAATATTTCGCTTTGAAATGTGCTTTAACATACATCTAACACAATAACAAACATTACTATGCAATGATAATATTTTCGTAAAAAAGATTTTCAAACAATAAAGTTACCGCTGTTGTATTATTAAAGCAAACATTTTAACAAAAACTTATTATCATATTACACGAAAAAGAGCAGCAGTTTTATTGTTACATTTTCTGTGAGTTTGTCGCCCCATCACATTTGGGAAAGCCTTTTTTTTTCAGTAATGGGCAACAATAAGCTGCAGTGATGATATTGTGCTAAATAAATTTCCAAATAAAATTAACTATGCAATGTGCCATCATCAAGCCGTTGTGAGATTAACAAAGCGATATTATGGAAACACAGAAGCTCTATGACTAATTATATTATGTGGTGAATGTTAACACTGACAAGCTACATAAAAGCTTTAGTGGGAAATCATATAATGTCGTAAGTAGTCCTACAAACAGACACGCTTGTTGACGCCGTTCGTAATAATATGTAATGCCAATGAGATACCATCGCTGGATGTAGTTGAAGCAATATAAGAAAAAATTATATATATGCTATTTTATAGTTATTTAATCAACTCAATTACTTATAAATTTAGACATTTAAGGTATCATAATATAAAGTATATATACTATGTACATATAGTTACAGTAAGAAAAACAATCGTGATTGACTTTCATTACCAGCAATCAATTAATAATTACAAAATATGGTTATGCATATTCCATAACTTACACTAAACAATGAATTGAAAGCGTTGTGAAAGATGTCTTGGAACTTTTAACACGAATTATCTTTTACCTATACCAACTTAAATTTCTCATAGATTATATTTGTTTATTACTAAAATCATATTACGGTAATGAAATTGTTTTATGGGTGTATTGTATATAAATTTGTCACATTGTTTACAGTTTCGTAATTGATTGAAAATTAATTGGCAGCGCTCTTATTGTTCCCTGGCATTCGGGGCAAAAAATCGAGACGGTTCATCCACCACACTAGATAACAAATTGGCATCTAAAATGCATAAGTATCGCGTATGGTAAACATTTTGTAGTTGTTGAGTTTAGTGCTAACTTAATAAAGAGTACATTTACATTCAGTGATTGGAAACAATAGTCCCGAAATGTGCGTACATTCTTCATTCACGGAGACAAATCTCATCGGGGTCCGATAAACGTATCAGTGCGGTGGTGTGTCGCTAACGAAATTTCTGCCGGCGCTGTGAAACTTTCATGACAGCTACTATCAATGTGCGTAATCATTTTCGTGTCGATGCTGTTAGAAGATTAAACAACAAATTTACAAACGGACATTTTTATGTCAGTCTTTTGATTTATTATAAAAAATCGCAACAAATCCGCAGTCCACTACGCAAAGTTTTTGAACTCCTGTTAAATATTATCAGAAATGGCAAAACACAATAATGTTTACTATATCCAATTTCCTCATAGCTACGTCTGCTATTAAAGGTAATCACCTTTAATGTTTCATTCCATTCAATTAATTAGTTGTCTCCGATAAAAAATCACGGATAATTGTGAAGAATGATTACGCGGATTCACTTCCTTAACAGAGCTGATAAATTAACCACCATTGTGAATTTGATACGGCTTTTTAAACACTCTCTCATTGTGTTTTTGTTCCAGTGGCGATTCTGTTCATTTAAGTAAATCATATAATTTATTTTAACGGCTCTCTCATTAAATTTAATTATATTAATAACTTAGTCAATAAAAAAAGGTTTTTGGATCGTTTATAATCTTAGTTATGAGTGAGTAATATCTATTAACATGATCAGAAGTACGATTAGAAAAATAAATCAGTTAAATAAAATATTTGTTTCTTTACTAAGCAAATATATTTTAAATCACAAAACAGTTACTTTATAGTAAGTGGAGGTAGATTTCTAGCTGGACACCGTCTAAATTATAGATTTCCAACTATGTTCCGATTTAAAGGGCACTTTAGTGTATATCATTTAACTGAAACCAAAAATTTGACAGGCCTATCACTTATCATCTGGTAAACGGCCTGCTCGTATCAAATCGTTGAAAAAAACATATAAAAAATAAAAAATTTAATCCACCGTGTATACCGCAACGGTACAAAATTGCTGTAGCTCAGCGGAAAGGTTGTCACAAAGTTAACGATGCTCTGTGACTGTGCAGCATGAATATAACTGTCAACTATTGCTGTGAACTCAAATATGTAATTCCCAGTATAATTTCGAAATTGTTGTATAGAAATGAAAACGTATTTAAGTGGAATACCACTAGAATATGTTCATAATTGTTGTACGTATGTAAAAAAGGTATAAGCACGAGTATAATGGTAGTTAAAAGATATAAACGTTAGGTAAATAATGGTTAATAGTTATCCTTATACAGATATGTTGATTTAAACATTTGCTCTCGTGCTTGTATAGGATAAGGTATGACAGACATATGTAGGTATATTTACACAGTCTCGAGTCCTATTGTGCAAATACAATCATGGTTTTCGCCTCAAACGTCTACTAATTGTTCAATTCTGGTAAATATACAACAGTATTGGACTAGACATCGATAACAATAGTTGGTTGTCACTCTATTAAACGATTATTCCTCAGGGTGTTAACTAAACAACGTTCTGCTAATTGGTGACTTAATTCTAACTATGCATTTATATTATTACGATTCTCTAATGAATGGAATTTTTATTAAGCAATTTGCTATTATGTTATGAAGCAACAACCTATTAACAACTTTAAATGTTTACTTTAACCAAGATAGGATTTATAAGGTATAAAACATGTCTATTTATTCAAGTTTTCACGCAAGAATTTCAAGACGACTCATCTCATCTCATAAGGCAATGTAAAGCGAAATATGTTTTAATATAGTGCCTCACTTTTGTGGGTGAGTGTATTACTACCTAGCGAATAATCAACCCGCCTTGTCGCTTGAGTTTTTAAAAACAAACTTTATTTCTTAACCAGGAATGGCCCAGATACTACATATTTTAAACCTTCCATGAATAGAAGTATCGTAATGTATTCTCGTACAAATGTTCAATCAATGCTCTGGTTATCACATAATGCTCTTAAGGCTAAATATAACTATTTTGTTGAGAGCAGCAAACTGAAGACTTTGACTATAAACTACGACCGAGTACAGCGTTGACTTAGTAAGTCTTCCCGAAGCTCACTTTTCTTAAGACTGCAATCTTTGGACATAAGAGAAAATGAGTATTAATGGTGGTCGTGAGTATTTTTTCGTGTCGGTTTGAGTACTCAACATTTATTCCGTCTTTTGGCCCGGAACCCTCATTTATTACGTAAGCTGGTAAGTTAAAACATTACCCAAAATACGCAGATGGTATAGTGAAAACTGGTTATATCCAGAAATAAGCGAACGTAGTAAGTAAATTGCTTATTGCTTCCTTCCTTGCAGAGCAATTATTCAAATTTTCTTTATGCGATGAAAGTGGGATGGGCTCGAAAGAGGAAAGATATTTCCTTTGCTCTGTCTATATTTCACTCGAATAAGCATTTCTATACAGAATTCTTATAGAAATGTTAACCCAGTTTACGCTTCGCTACGACGATTTTGTTAAAAAATCTTTTACAGAACTGTAATTGTAAAGTATTCGTAATGAAAGTATATTATAAATCTAACATAAATTTCATATTGTGTAAAACGGAAGTTTTCTTTAGCACATTTAGAAAAGAATTTTTAATAGTTATAAATATTATCATATTTTATATTTCACTTTGTTTACTCTCATAAACTTTAACGTATTATTAGTAAAACTAGTCCCCTTCCGAAGACAAAAGTTCATTTTGCCGGCTCGTTCATTATCTTTGCTTGACAGATTTGTGAAGGCCGTTCCATCAATCCAATTAGTCAGAAGAAAGATCGCCAAATATTCGTATTGCTATTTGTTTCCTAAAATGTTTGCTAGTTTTAACCGGAATAATAAATCGTGTGTGCCTTAATAATTATATAAATATTAAAATAATTAAATAATCAAGTTAAAAATAAAACAAGGAACTAGTTAAACAAGAACAGACATTCCAAGTAAATTAAAAAAAAATATATAAATAATAAGTCATCAATAAATAATTCTGCAAGAAGATTTCTGGCGATATGACTACTCCATAAACATAATGCCGCTTAGAGAGCGATAGAAAGTCCTAAGCATTTTAAGATAACCAAAATCAAGGCATAGTTATTCGAGCATGCATTGAGCTGGTCACATATACCGTAGAAGTGACTACCGATGGGGTAGACGAGGCTAAGAATTGAGAACAGATGTAATGACGATCTGCTTAAGATGACATGTAGCCAAAAACTGAGTTGACTAAACTAACAGATTTATAACGATATTATAATTACACTTATTGATACTGCATAATACTGTCACAGATGAGTAGGACAATATATGAGAGCACAGTCGACAGCGCGAGTCAGTGAATTATGCAAATTTCCGTAACGTATTTATCACTTTCAATTTGTACTGAATTTCAGCATCGCAAAAGGTAACTTTCAGTATTTCACACCGCAAAGTAATTCAATTATATTCTGTTTTTCGATAACTAATGAATGTTATAAGGTCACATTCTTTGTACTTATACATCGAAAGCAAAGTAAACGAAGCAGTGTATGCACCGCACCATAAGGCTACTTTGCGCTTCCTCTCTTGAATAAGCTGGCTCCTAACCACTTTCAGCGGTTGATGAAACACAAACTGTGTCACAGGGCACCGAATTTTCGGACCTTGTTTGCAGTATCAAACGAACAGCCTTGTGTTAAGCTAATGGAGTTTCAGGCGGTCCGTACCCACCTGGGATATCGTTTCTTCCGTGAACTATAGAAAGTTTTTTATTAAATGTATTCTATATTGAATTAATATCTTTTGGTTAAATTAAATTACATAAAATAAAAGCACGACTGATAATAAATGGTATAATTGAGTATGAGATATTATTCAACATGTTTACAAAACATCACATTAAGCTTTATCACATCACCTTAAAACAATTTTTTAAGCCTTATTTCTCTAGTTCTATTCAAAGACTAACCTAACCTCGTAACAGATCATAGAAGTTAACACTTTACTATTTTAAGCTTGGAGTATGCGACGTCGTAGTACCTATACAAGCAATGACAGACAAGAGCAGCCAGTAAAGTTTATCACATTTTACTGATACTGAGTAGGTCTTTATTAGTGGGATTCGTCTAGATAGATCCGCATCGCCAATCAAAAGTGTGACAACATTTATATACTATGTATATTACTAGGATAAAGAGACTTAATGTCTTGTCTCAAAGCGACGAGCACAATGTGATGCAGTATATATTATCCTAACTAGCGTCATATCAACACATCTCGTAGCTTTGTACAATAGAAAAAAAAAATTTACTCCTTGACATGTCGCATTGAAGTTCGATATAAATATCTGCCTACACCTATGCTATAGTGGCCATGTAATTGCCTATGCCGAGCCAATACACCATGACTTTTCAATTAAATTTCGACCCAACCTGCGTTCGGTGAGCAATATTTATTTTATTCGCATATACATATTTTTGGTGTCCCGCTATAGCACAGACATACACAGACATAGACATAGTACAGACACTATTCTACGAACATTTAGTATACTAAATGTACTATGTTTTACGGGAGAATTGTTTAAACAAACTAATTTCATTTCTGTTTTCTTCCAGGATTAGAGCCTGGCTAGGTACCATGTCATATTCTAGAGTAAATCTACCTTTCTAGCAGTACTGCTGTGTTTCGGTTGTCAACAAATGAAAGCTAGAATATTCTGTGGGAGCACATTTCACTATCTACAAACCTTGAGATTTGAAGATATAATAATATTACTAGTAACTTTTTTTTTCGATTTCATTTGTTTTATCGAACAGTAAAAAAAGTCGCTTTATTAATTACTACAAAGAATGTTTTAAATTTCAATGTATTATTGACGCAGTTTGTAAATAATCTTCCTGCTGTATCAATAGTCATCAATTTTACCAAAATGTATGTGCATGTATTTTTAATGATTGCACTTCGTATCATTTATTCTAAAGTTCATTATGTTTCAGAGATCTCCTTTTTTTGTGGATTTACATAAAAAACTAAATTGACCCTATGTATCAAATGATCTTAATGTTGTTAATGCTAACTACATGTAGTTATCATAAATGGCCCTAATGCAATGGCAACTACGTAACGCCGAGACACTTCCGTACCACCTGATTTGCATAATAACTAAAATACCAACCATTTGCAATTCAACATCCATTTTGAACTTTAACGTATTCAACATAAAGAAGATATTAGATTAAATGGAACAGGAAATAGCAATGTATGCTCTATCAATTCTCATATGCAGATTCAAAGACATTTGAATGTATTAGTTATAAAGAAATTACTGAATATAGTGAAATGATTTGTGTTCAAAGGTACGTTCAAGTTTGTTCTATAAATTCCAATGCAATTTATTTCAATAAATTATATGTATTCTTTGCTCAAGATTTACAAAATGGCAATATACAGTTTAACTTTATAGCTAACTTTCATCAGCAAATTAACAAGCTATAAACCGGAACAAAGTATTGAAACCTGTTAGATCTTGTTATCATCGGAGTTATGCCATCCAGGTTTTCTGCTTATTTTTGTTATTTGTTCATTGATTTTTTTTTCTAACTGACCGTTCAATTCAATTATAATAAATAAACTTAAATCCTTATTTGCACTATAATCCCTTTTTGATGTTACGCTCAAAAGGAATTAGTTAAAGCAAGGTCGGTTCTGCCGTAATGATAGATTACATTCCGCATTCACTTTGAACTCCATGGGCGTCCCCCACTAACAAAAAATGCTAGACTGATAGTGAAAACGAAAGGAGCCGATAGGCAAATACCCGCCCCAAATCATGACCTAATATCGGGCAATTTATCACCGACAGACCTTTGTGCCCGTGCCATCAATCTTAAGCTTCCTCCGCACTCAACACTCCAACTAATTATTGTCGATCGCGACTTGACAGTTTACTTGCGGATCTCAACACTTTTTACTCAACACCGACCCTTCTTGCGGCTGTGTAACAATATGAGCTTCGTTTCTTATGTAGGCCTCGTAGAAAAAAATCTTATTTAACCACGAACCTCCTATCATTAATTTATCTAGCAGATATTAAGAATTAAGGCACTTATTCCTGTTTTTAAAGGTAAAGAAATATAAACACTTGTTTTTAAGAGTTTAACCTTAGTTCATTTTACACAACATGCAGCATCATCAGTAAATAACCAGCTGAAGTAATCACATAAAAACATACATTTGTAGGTAAATATGGCAATACAATTCAATATACTTGCAGAAAGTATATGTTAGAAATGATATTTCAATCAAGTCTTATTGTTCTTTAAAACATTTTCTTTGTATTCGTTAAGTGCTTGTGTTAACTTTCTTTCTTCTCAACATTCAACATACTCGAAGAAGAGTGGTCAGTAGCTTCCATAACTTTTCTCGTAAGCGCCTTCTTAAGACCGCCAGTTTCCTGCTTGTTCTTTTATTTTCCCAAGCGAACAGTTAAATACTCGGCCGTAAGAGGCTTTTTGTTTATTTTTACAAAAACCCCTTTCTTTTTATTCAGAATATTCGATGACGTACTCAATATTTTATTCATATTACATTAGCTATTGGTTTTATATATGTTCCGTGTAATAAAAGCGAAGAACTTTTACAGAGAACTGATAGACCTTAACATATTCTGTATTAAAGCTTTTTCTTTAATTTTTGGGATTATTTTTAATTACTTGTTTACTGTACAACTACTACACTTTATCACTTCCGCTCTACTGTGGCGATGAGTGCTATAACTAAGATATATTTAAATTAAACGCGGCAAAATTCGTAAATTTTGTTTTCTTTTAGATATTTAATATTACTGTAAATGCCTATAAGAAATCATAGCATTGTTTGTTATAGTAAAACAATGTAATGATTTCTTACTTAATGTGTTTTCTTAAATATTAGTTTAAGAAAATGATATGTGGAGTTTGGTAATAAAAATTGAGGATTAAATCACCGACTCATATCTGCTACAAATATATGAAACGTACAACGCAGCTTGAAATAGTAATATCTTCGTATGCATATTTTGTACAACGTAACATCCTACGAGGTAAGGGAAATTATATAAAATATATGATATTTATTAATATAATTAAATTGCTCGTCCGCGTGTAAAATATTTATGCAAATATAATCACCGTAATGAGCAAGTCCTTAATATGATAAAATGACATTACAGTGGCGCGGGTGAAATAAGTTTTTTACAGCTACAAGAGTAGCGCTAATGTAATAAAGTATAATAATATTTTTCAGTGGTGGTACTCCATACCACGCGTGCACGAATGGCGGTAAAGATGGGGCCCATTTGCTTTATTACATTTACATCAAATGCCCGTTAAACCAGCCGACTGAACAAAATGTTGCATGACATTTTCACATGTACCTAAATTACAATACTACATCATACGTTACGGCACATTCTCCTAATAATTTAAACGCAATACATCACCTGATGGAAATTTTTGGTAATCATTCGGTGTTAATTCGCCACTGCCTCTGAAACGAGGAGTACATGAAAGGTGGAAAGGAAAAAATGATGCAGAGAATATTTCTCCGATTTAAGACCAAGTTTATGAAAAACAGTTGTCGCTTGAACATTTCTAATCGTAGAGTCTGGTTGAAAAATTAATAAACAAAATGATAATAAAAATAAAAAACTGAGAAAAACTTTTTTTTTATATTAAAAACAAACATATTGCAAACATTTCATTTGATTTTTTTTATATTTCTACAGATTGCTGTAAAGTAAGCATCGACGCAAATTGTTTGCAATATTTAAAACTAATACACTCGAAATCTACAAAGCAATTGAAGCATAAGTCAAACTCTACAAATTGAATCGCAATAATATTTTTTAGTTCAAATATAAACGTGAGATGAACGTAAATATCACTGTTTTGATATTGTTTTACGCAATGTATTAGAATCTAGCAAGGTTAAATATAAAAAGATGCGCATAAATTCGTAGAATAATAATCTTTTTCAAGAACGTCCACGAGCTTCAAAACACGGAATGTGCTTATAATTCAACAAAAAAATCCCAAAAATTTAATAATGAACTATAATAGTTCAGAAATATACGCACTTTAATATTTTTTTCAAAATAAATTGTGCTCGATCAAAAGTATAATTTATCAAATAGCATTGAAATTAAAATATCACCCAGACTGTTATTAGTTAAAGTAAGAAACGGAGTATTTAAAGTGCCTTTAACAACTTCATTTTTATCTTATTATAATTCAAGAACTTTAAATTACATTTCCAACATATATATTTTCTTTTACGAATAGATAGAAACTATTTATAATTTCCTTCTATAATAAAACTCCTCCGTAGCACAGCTAAGGTTTTGCCATGAAACACGGATGGTGGACTGGTGGGTGAAAGACTGGTTTGATTCCGAGGCCACATACTTTAGAGTTTGAACGGTCATACAGTTTTTCGAACTCGTCTGGCGTGTTATGTTGTGCAAGAGTATTCTGACCAAGCACGTGTTCCTATTCACGGTATTTTTGTCATTTAATACAATTTGTAATTGAGGTCAATGTTAGCGTGTTGCATCCAAACAAATATATCGTTTCTATATCAGTCCTCCAAAGAAAGAGAAAGATCATTATTTAGATAATAATCGTGAAATATTTTTCGTATACGTGAAATAATTTAGTAAAACCTACGAAGGAACAAACATCACATCTAAATTTGCTTCAAAAAAAAAAGGGAGTGCAAAGTGTGTTATTATTTTACAGTTAAAAACTGGCAAAATAGTGGCGAAAGGACATTCACAGATGCCTACAAATATGATTGCGGAGTCAGCACTTACTAAAGCAAATAAAAATTGAAAAATCCGTAGCCCTCAAATCCCCTGAGGGTGACAGTTTGCACGTTCCACACGCTTCACGTACCGGGTAAACAATGGACAACATTTTCAATTTTATTTAAAAAAAAATATAAACAATTACATATATAAATCTGGTGAGCATGTATTGACAATAAGTACTTTAGACTGCTAATAAAATGACGTACTATCCAAATTGTTTGTTTAACTTCACTCCAAACAATTTATTATAAATCATTTCGTAACATTATAATACTAATTTAACATAAAACTTTATTTTAAAGCTATCTAAGAATAACATCAACTGATTGACTTAACAAAGCTACATTAACATTTCTCCGTTATCTATCACAAAAGTCGCACCCGTTATACTCGAAGCGCGATTGCTTGCCAGATAAAGAATTAGGTCAGCTACCTCATCGCTCTTTGCCATTTTCTGAAGTGGGTAAGTTTTGTCATATTCTTCGTACAGTTGTTTCATTTGATCTTCACTAAATCCTGCAGCTAGCGCGAAAGAAGTTTTTGTACCGCCAGGGTTTACAGAATTCACACGAACGCCGTCTCGTCCTAACTCTAAAGCTACACATCTAGTGAACTGATCCAGTGCTGCTTTCGAAATACAATAAGGTAAATAATCAATACCTCTTATTGGTTTCATCGCTGCAGTGCTTGAAACATTGACGATATTTCCCTTGGATTGCACGAGGTACGGGGTCGCTATACTAGTTAACAAATAAACAGAACGGACGTTAACTGCCATTGCGCGATCGAACAGTTCTACCCCATCGCGTATGCTGCCACGAAATCCTGCTCCAGCGTTGTTAACCAGAACATCTATACGTCCGAACTGCTCAATAGTTTTCGAAATTATTTTCTTTACATCGTCATCATTAGTCAATTCTGCTTTTATAACAAGTGCTTTTAATCCCTTAGCTTCTTCGCATTTCTGAGCAACATTCTTTAAACATGTTTCATTACGTCCAACAAGAACAAGATGAGCAGACTGGTTCGCGAACTGAATAGCTGTGTCAGCGCCTATGCCCGCGCTTGCGCCTGTTACAACTACAACTTTATCTTTGAAGTCCATCGCGGTTAATGTTTGTTATGAAACTGTTTTAAAACGAGTCGACAAACAACTAAATAGTTCACTTCAATGGTCTTGCTTGATCACCTTGAATGTTCCTCAGTCCAAAAAAAAAAACTAAATGTAGTCACTGATTACTGACGTGATTCAACAAGTAGTAGTACAGTAATAGCCTCGCAGAATAATGCTATTGTAGTAACAATTGAAAACAAGTTGGCTTCGTCTCAAATTTTAGATCACATTCGTTGGTATAACTAATTATTGAGAATACTGTAGTTTTAAAAAGTAAACTCAAAATGTTTTTAGTATGTTTTTTATTATTAATTTTCTTTTAAAGTGATACAACATAAACACAATTTATGTGACACTCGGTAGTTATAGAACTCAGAACTAATAATTTAGTTCTGGCTATTAATTTTTTTGAAATATATCTTTAAGTTGAGAAATAATATGGGACCTATATATGATCACGCGGGAGCTAGAGGTTTTGGGGTGCACGTTTCACCATCTGTTGTGATAATTTAAGAGCAAAGTAACTTTAACCTCACGGTTGATAAAAATATTGTTAAATAATAAAATGGTCTAAACTAGCAAGGTCATTCATTTTGTAGTTATCGATTGCTATGTTTAGAGGTCAAACAGTGCAGCTAAGCATGAACTGACCTTGCTTCCGTAACATCATGAATAGCGTTGGATTTTATATTTATTACACCTCTGATGCTTTCTAATACGACGAATAATGAGTGATGCGACAATTCTATGCGATTTGTTATAGTTATCTATCATCATCATCAGCCGATAGACGTCCTCTGCTGGGACATACGCCTGTCCTTAAGATCAGACAGATTCCTCACCAGATTGCCTTCGAGCGCTAATTATGAATAATTTAAATCACAATTTTGCTAGAATATTTGTAAATATTTACTTAAATAACAAAGTAATAGTATTATCGGTGTATTATACTATATGAACATGAACCAGCGGCCGTCTAGTTCGTTTCAATATTCCCGGACCGGTTGTATATAGGTCTCATTTGATTACATCGTATATTGTTGTTTCATTCGCACACTCACATATTTGCCGCGAACAAAATAAAGACTAATGGTCGGAGGAACAAGAACTACATTACAAGAGCTTATAGACTTACGTATAGACCTGTTTACGAGCGCAGTTATTTCTGCTTTCCTTTCACGTTCATACATTCTCATTCATAATGTTGATGTAGAAAGAACTTCTAAATTAAAAAAAAATAGATGTAGTGTTAACGAGTCATTAGGTGTCTGACACATTTTCAATAAATAGAAAAGATTTATTTGTATCAAAGAACTTCTCATGATTACTGAAGATAAATAAAAAAAAATCATCTAATATAATGATGATTTATTTTATATAATAATAAAATCCTGCAAGGAAGAGGATCAGCTCGGCAACATTCTCACTTGTCACTATTTTACGAAGAGGAAGAGTATTTTTACGGTATTCAACTAAAAATCATCTGTTTGTATCTCAGAAAAACCTGAAGTTTGTAAGAGGCCCGTTTTAGTAAAAAGATCTGAGTTGACATCAGGTCTTTTTACAATATAACATAAGTAAACAAGCGAGCAAATATCACTTCGGAATAGTTATTATAATGTATATGTAGAATATTATTATTCTGATTTGGTTTAACACAAAGGGTTGTTAGTTTGATAGTTAAATGTCAATTCTTTTAAAGCGCCTGGGACAAAATGTGAAGCGAAACTGTTTCCTTTATTTTTAACTTTTATTCAAAAACGGTGCTATTAAAAAATTCAAGATGACCTCAGCAAGACTTCTTGTGCCGACTAGATCTATTAAGGTCACGGTCAAACAAATGTGAATATGGAAACAACATTTTTATTGCTTTAACTTAGAATTAGGTGATGAGAGTAGAAAGAGCAGCAAACCTTTGACTCCTTCTGATTCGTAGCCTCGGCGTCTTCGCATCTGCAGTAAGATACTGCTAAGTTATGGAAGGCGTTGTTCATTACAGTATGTATCATAAATAAAAAATATAGGCATTTACACATTTCCCTAATTTTAATAATCTATCTAGGATTGAAGTAAAAGAGAAATACACGCTCTTAATAAAAGTTCTATCTTCTAATTCGGTTTAAAATAAGGTAGATGTAACATAGAATGAAAATAAATTATGTTTATGTGTCTTAGTAACAAATTTTCGTATTTTATTTGGCTTGTTATATTACCAAGTGAAATAACTGCATAACTTTCAGCGCACTGCGGGTGGCCGAAAGTCGAGCTCTCTCACAATGGGCGGCGACAATCGTAATTTTATATCGCTCCGTAAATCTTGGTGTAGCTTAGTATACATCACTCCTTGAGAATCTCTATTAAACCGACTTCACTAGTACTGTATTATCTTAATTTAACCTTTACTCCTTTCTGGAATCCTTTATACTACATATACACTATATTTTCGTATAAGTAGTAGCTCCCGGTTTTCTTTTTTGCTTGAGTTCGTCAAAACGAGAACCCTTTTAGTGAAATTGCTATGTTCGTCCTTTTACATAGTCTTTACATGTTGTGTCTATTACATCTATTGAAATGGTTACGTACATTCAGACATCGAAAATTAAAATAACGTTTTCTTATTTATCGTAACATTTGGTCAGCTAATTGCTGTATACTTATGGAGAATTGCAATTGCCTCTGTTGTGGTTAGAGTTGTTTTTAAAATTGACTCAAAGTGCAGAAAAATCAAAGTAACCATGAAAATATCTAGAGGCAGGACGTATCGCCATCTTACTGAGTTGGGGGTATGCGGAAATTTTATCGGAAATCTCTCGCCGCTTACTCAACATCGAATAAACTTTATTCTACTCTGAAGTGTATTATCGTGTAACCATCTGATCTACTTACTTGATATTATAGAACTTTTTCTTTACAGGCAAGTCAAAGCTGAGTAGTTTGAAAACAACAAAAAAAATTATCTTAATCAATTATTGTAAAAGAAAACGTTTATGTTACCAATGTTTATAGAATTATTTATTAATATTTTAATTATTATCTGTTTAAATAAATTTTTATTTACTTATTACAAAAAAAATCTTTTTATATCGTTACACACAAATATTTTTATTCAATTTACAAACGTTTCTATGTACCGGAGGTAATAAGGTCTCTACTTCTTTTGAAATATGTAATGGCTATAAAATTATTTATAAGTTGTAATTAAGGATTTGGTTACTTAAACTGCCCATTAACCTAATACTTCATTAAGTCTACTATATTTGTAAGATTAATCTTTTAGTAATTAAATTGCCGCATCTAAGTGATATTAAATTTTTCTTTAGTATGAGCAGCAAGGCAGCAATGTCTGACACGCCATCCATCAGACCCTCAAGGCCTATGACAAGAAGGCTTACTGCTCTCATGAATATTTATCGCTCTGTTTATACCCAAAACCAAGTTGCCCTAAAAAAAAATATTGTGACTGTATTACTTGATTCACTTGTACCGATGTGTGCCTGAAATGTAACTTACATTTGCAGACTGTTGATAATAAAAGAAATAACAAAACCTTACGTACAGAGAAATAATTAGAGTTTTATAACAATATTAGATAAATAAAAAAGCTTATCTAAATGTTATAAATTATCTATGTTACTGTCATAATTAAAACTTAAGTACACTTTTCCGAGGGCCCAAAAAGAGTGACGCCAATCCAAACAACGCTTTTGTTTCACAAAACTTCTTTTGATCAATCATGACAAATTGTGTTTTGTTCTTAGAGAAACCGTCACATTGTTTGACAGTTGTTTACTGAAAGTTAGTCTTTGTGGCGTAAAGGGCGAAGTTTGTATACGTCAAAATTAAAATCTTTGATTACGTTAGACCAATATTTAAGATCCAATCAACTCATGGTTTAGGATACGCTTGTCTTTAAAATGTATTTAAAACATTCGTCTAATGTATAAGGAAATCAAAAATTAATGTAATATGATTTTTTAAAATTTTCTTTGCAAAAACATTACTTTAAAGGTTAACTTTAAAAAATCTTGCAATTTATACAAAACCATTGTCATCATTTATACCCACGGACGTCCAGCAGTCCACAGCTGAAGCTAGGTCTATTGTAAGGTATTTCACAAAACACGGTCTTGCGCTGTTTGAATGTAGTGGTACTTAACGATCGTTTTAATTAGGTCTGTCGGAAGTGGGAGAGGGAGGGGGGGGGGGGGTGTCTGAAACAATTAAGAATCATATTTGTAGAGGATATTGTTTTATATGTTATAATATGGCTTAATAAAGGTTCAGTAATTTTCGCATTCTCTGTACGCTAACAGTAATTTAAAGAAGTATGTTTGATTGGTCTGACTTAAATTTATTAAACGAATCCAAGGAAGAGTTCTTTACCAAGACATTTATGTTAGCCTCTAGCCCCTTCGTCGAATTTAAAAATGTGTACAAGGGTATTATTTGAAAATAAAGCGTATGTTATTTTAAAAATATTATCACGCTTTACGCTTTCTTAAGTTTACACGGTACCACCACAAGGCGCTTGCTATAATGGAATAACTTCGAAAATTCTCTGAAATGTACCGGTAATATCGCGATATTATTATGTCTTGTCCTTTTTCAACTTTCACAATATTTCACGTCGGCTTCCATAAACGGCGAATGCCTTGGAGGCCGCTAAGAAAATATGGAGAGCAATAAAAATGTCAAGTCAGGTCATCAGAATGGAAAGCCCGAAGCGTTTTGTCGCCAGATGTGGCACGGAATCAATGAAAAACTGCTCTCCTCCGTGTCCCACATTGGTGATATATCAGGATGCGCTGAGACTTGAGGGGGCAAACTTACACAACTATAATAATATCCTTAGTTATGTTTGCAGACGGGGCAATTTCTGGTTCACACGCGTTGATAAAGATAAACGATACTATTAATGATATTATTCAAAGAAGTGATATTTTTTATTCATGACTGTCACGCAAGATTTTACTACATAAACAGATTATTATAATCATCAATTCAGATTTCGTAATGTAATAAACAATTGAAACTAATGCTAACAAAAAAAAACTTATTAACGTTCAATGACATGCAAATCATTTTAACAACAATTGTTTCCAACGTACACCTTTGTAAGTTTTTCGCACGCATTACGGAAACGTCCAACTTCCTATTGACGTACGCGTATAGTTTACAACAATACATTAAATAGGTGGGTGCTGTGCTGTGTTGCGAGGAACAATGAGTTGCGAGCAGTTTTCATGTCGGAAGTGGCATTACACTTAAAATTAGCCCCAACGATAAGGCGCCAACACAAATTAGTGCGGGCACGCGAACGCGGATCGTTTGCTGAAAACGTTATGACTTTATGAACCAATTCTCAATTCAATTTTTACCCTTCCTGTATTTGTACTGTTGCTGCCAAAATAACAATTAAACTGATTGACATTTTTTTTACGATTAGACTGTACAATGCCTAAAATTTTACGTTAATGATGTTTCACTTAGAAAGTCAAAACGGCAAAGAATTTAACTTCAATTTTAAAATCGTCGCTGTCTAAATGAATATGATATTAAGAATATTTTTATATATTACTAGCTGACCCGACAGACTTCGTTCTGTCAAAAAAATTGGAATGTGGCAGTTTTTTGATCTTACCTATTTTATAGGCAGCGCAAAAAATCTGGACTGAACCGTCACTCTGGTGATAGGGCGGTGTGTGGGGTCAGCTCTATATATGTTCATCTAATAACTAATATTTAAATATTAGTGGGTTCCAGAAGAGTGGCCAAAGTTATAATTATAGTACATAAATTAAGATTTACTATTATTATTTTATTAGGAACAAATAACTGTCACATTCCAAATCTTTTTGACAGAATGTAGTCTATCAAGTCCGCCAGATGGTAACGCGGATTGTGCTCGACTGATGTAATGTCGTGAAAACGAATGCATTTTATGTCGCGTGCCGAAACTAAAACAAAAGAAATAATACCGCGAAGGACCGACCAAATTGAAAATCAGTATGGTGGATCTTAGCTCTTACATTTTGTGACTATTTATGTTATTATTTCATTCGTTTTAATTTCGGCTCGCGGCGATCTTCCGACGCGCATACGCACACCATTTTGATAGAATAATTGAATTTGAACTTTGTGCAGCTGTAATAAAGTGCAAATTGAGCAGCAGTGAAAGCTTGTTATTTAATATGAACTTTTGTTTGTTTGTTTCTGGTTACTGGTTTATGGTTTCTAGTTTCTAGTTTCTAGTTTCTAGTTTCTGGTTTCTGGTTTCTGGTTTCTGGTTTCTGGTTTCTGGTTTCTGGTTTATGGTTTACTGGTTACTGGTTTACTGGTTTACTGGTTTAATGGTTTACTGGTTTACTGGTTACTGGTTTACTGGTTTACGGTTTACTGGTTACTGGTTACTGGTTACTGTTTACTGGTTTAATGGTTTACTGGTTTACTGGTTTACTGGTTTACTGGTTTACGGTTTACTGGTTTAATGGTTTACTGGTTACTGGTTACTGGTTATGGTTTACTGGTTACTGGTTTACTGGTTTATGGTTTACTGGTTTACTGGTTTACTGGTTTACTGGTTTACTGGTTTACTGGTTTATGGTTTACTGGTTTACTGGTTACTGGTTTACTGGTTTACTGGTTTAATGGTTTACTGGTTTACGGTTTACTGGTTTCTGGTTTCTGGTTTCTAGATTTCAGATGTCAGATTTCCATTTTTCCATGTTCCATTTTCCATTTTCCATTTTCCATTTTCCATTTTCCATTGCCAGGGGCCAGGGGCCAGGGGCCAGGGGCCAGGGGCCAGGGGCCAGGGGCCAGGGGCCAGGGGCCAGGGGCCAGGGGCCAGGGGCCAGGGGCCAGGGGACAGGGGCCAGGGGCCAGGGGCCAGGGGCCAGGGGCCAGGGGCCAGGGGCCAGGGGCCAGGGGCCAGGGGCCAGGGGCCAGGGGCCAGGGGACAGGGGCCAGGGGCCAGGGGCCAGGGGCCAGGGGCCAGGGGCCAGGGGCCAGGGGCCAGGGGCCAGGGGCCAGGGGCCAGGGGCCAGGGGCCAGGGGCCAGGGGCCAGGGGCCAGGGGCGGGCCATTTTCGATTTTCCATTTTCCATTTTCCATTTTCCATTTTTCCATGTTCCATTTTCCATTTTCCTTTTCCATTTTCCATTTTCCATTTTTCCATGTTCCATTTTTCCATGTTCCATTTTTCCATGTTCCATTTTTCCATGTTCCATTTTTCCATGTTCCATTTTTCCATGTTCCATTTTTCCATGTTCCATTTTTCCATGTTCCATTTTTCCATGTTCCATTTTCCATTTTCCATTTTCCATTTTTCCATGTTCCATTTTCCATTTTCCATTTTTCCATGTTCCATTTTTCCATGTTCCATTTTCCATTTTCCATTTTCCATTTTTCCATGTTCCATTTTCCATTTTTCCATGTTCCATTTTTCCATGTTCCATTTTTCCATGTTCCATTTTTCCATGTTCCATTTTCCATTTTCCTTTTCCATTTTTCCATGTTCCATTTTCCATTTTCATTTTCCATTTTCCATTTTTCCATGTTCCATTTTCCATTTTCCTTTTCCATTTTTCCATGTTCCATTTTCCATTTTCCATTTTCCATTTTTCCATGTTCCATTTTTCCATGTTCCATTTTCCATTTTCCATTTTTCCATGTTCCATTTTTCCATGTTCCATTTTCCATTTTCCATTTTTCCATGTTCCATTTTTCCATGTTCCATTTTCCATTTTCCTTTTCCATTTTTCCATGTTCCATTTTTCCATGTTCCATTTTCCATTTTCCATTTTCCATTTTCCATTTTCCATTTTCCATTTTCCATTTTTCCATGTTCCATTTTCCATTTTTCCATGTTCCATTTTCCATTTTCCATTTTCCATTTTCCATTTTCCATTTTCCATTTTCCATTTTCCATTTTTCCATGTTCCATTTTCCATTTTCCATTTTCCATTTTCCATTTTTCCATGTTCCATTTTCCATTTTCCATTTTCCATTTTTCCATGTTCCATTTTTCCATGTTCCATTTTTCCATGTTCCATTTTTCCATGTTCCATTTTCCATTTTCCATTTTCATTTTCCATTTTCCATTTTTCCATGTTCCATTTTTCCATGTTCCATTTTTCCATGTTCCATTTTTCCATGTTCCATTTTCCATTTTCCTTTTCCATTTTCCATTTTCCTTTTCCATTTTCCATTTTCCATTTTTCCATGTTCCATTTTTCCATGTTCCATTTTCCATTTTCCATTTTTCCATGTTCCATTTTTCCATGTTCCATTTTTCCATGTTCCATTTTCCATTTTCCATTTTCCATTTTCCTTTTCCATTTTCCTTTTCCCTTTTCCATTTTCCTTTTCCATTTTCCATTTTCCATTTTTCCATGTTCCATTTTTCCATGTTCCATTTTCCATTTTCCATTTTCCATTTTCCATTTTCCATTTTCCTTTTCCATTTTCCATTTTTCCATGTTCCATTTTCCATTTTCATTTTCCATTTTCCTTTTCCATTTTTCCATGTTCCATTTTTCCATGTTCCATTTTCCATTTTCCATTTTCCATTTTCCATTTTCCATTTTCATTTTCCATTTTCCATTTTCCATTTTTCCATGTTCCATTTTCCATTTTCCATTTTTCCATGTTCCATTTTCCATTTTCCATTTTCCATTTTTTTTTTTGGAGTTTACAGCCATGCGGTTTGATACGTGGCCATATACAATTGATGATAACGAGCGAGACAACAATATTAAAATGTCTATTAAAAAGCAGGGGTTGGTGATAGAAAAGTGAAAATTTAGGGTTGTATGTAGTTTTTGATGCCACACAATAATAAAATAAAATAGAAAAAAAAATTCCAAAAAATAAAAAAAAAATTTTTGGTGTGGGCAACCCTGATCACTTAGAGGTTTGAAAAATAGATAGTAACCGATTCTCAGACCTACTGAATATGCACAAAAAATTTCATAAGAATCGGTAAAGCCGTTCGGAGGAGTATGGGAACGAACATTGTGACAAGAGAATTTTATATATTAGATAGATAAATACTTCAACATGTACTTCTTATACCACTAGAAATTTCTTATAATGTCCTAAACTATTTAGAACTTTACGCTAAAATAAATATGAGGAATATAAATATCTATACAATAAGTTCAATTGTAGCTTCAGTCAAGTGGTTTTGTAATAAAAGAATAAGTATAAGTAGCACAAACATGTTTTTTTTAATTTATTTCATCTTGATGAATATTCTCGTCAAGAGTAATAATAATCTTATTTACAACTTGTGAACAAAAAGAGAAGATATTAAAGAATAAACAGACTTCTTCGATTGTCATAGCAGTTGCAAGAGTCGATTCTCACTGAAATTGAGCTTTCGATAAAGAAAGACATCGTGAAGAAAACATATTTCAGGAACAGCTTTTCTGTGCCATTAGCCAATGCGTACTTGGCCGATGTGGTAAATTGTCACTTCACTCTTGAGGCTTTGAGTGACAACGAAATGATAAACTTTGATTGTAACTAAAGTAAGTTAAGAAACGCTAAACTTTCTTTACGAGTTAAACGCTGGATGACAAAACAACGACTTCCGTAAAAACGTTACAAATTCCCCCGGAATGTAAATTCCCTCGACAAGTATTGTATAGGATGCTGTTATTCAACGCCCTGTAGTGGGGCTGAGCCATAAATTAACAACGGGGGAGGACAAATCCATTGAATGCTTCGATCCACGATCACAACTGCAACGAGGCTGCACGCGGTATTGTATTGTCGAACTTATAATAAATTACGCCCCATTGTTATGCGCGACTAGGTAAAATGAATACAAGAAAACGCTGGACGTGAGTTGATTCCAGCATTTACAGCATTCCCAGCCGTTCGAGCTGCCGCAATGAATAATGTAATTAAACGAATATTCTTCTAGTAAATTATTGACTCCACTCGGTTGCAATGTTGTAGAATAATACAGTTAGATTAAAAAGTAGACACAGTTAAATTACCATTAGTTGCGATTAGGTGTCTGCTACAAACTCCCGAACTTTCAAACCCTGATAATGATGCTAATATAAATTACATTACTTAATAATCAATAAGAAAATATGGAAGAAATTTTTAGACTTTTGTGAATACATTGGAGGTATAATTGTCAATATAATAATGATAAATATGATAAAATTGGTACTGTATGTTAACAATTAACTATAATGTATACTCGTATAAGTGGTAATTATAACATACATTAAAATGATTTTTTGAAAATATTAGGTATTTGTTGTGTTATGAAAAACTTAGTTTTTGAAAAGTCAAAGAAATTATTATTAATTATATTGATTCATTATCAAAATAAAAACTGTGATTTGTCAGTTTAAATACTGCATATCTTATGGAATATTATTGCGTTGCATAGTTGAATTTAGTTTATCATCCCCGTAACATTTTGATTAGTTTACAAAGAAAGATTCATAGCAAAGACATAGACTGAATTGGTCTACATTTTTTGAAAAATCATTAAGATGAGCTTTATGGCTTTTCAATTGATTTTAACATTAACTTTGAAAATATATGGTTTTGGATTTCGTTAATTTTATGTAGCATTTAATGAATATAATACACTACTGTTCGGTAGCTTACTAGGTCTCAATACATTCAAATGTATTGGAAGTGTCGTAAACTGTGGGAAACGGTGTCTTGCGTTACTACAGACTACAGCTATTATTATTTTATATCAAAAGTACGTATTACTTAGTTTATAAAATCCTAATAATCATCTAATTAAAACAATTCCAGCACCTAAAAATAAAAAGATAATTGGAAACATAATTTATTCAAGACTGCTTAAATGAATGTATGGCAAATGTATTGTAATAACAAAATCTTAAAGAAAAACAACAGAGAGTCCTTCAGTTATGTGCGGTAGAGGTTCCACAGTTCCGGCCAAAGGCATTGGTAGCGACAGAGGTACATAGAAGAAAATAGAAACACAAGGTACTAAAGCATAAACATCTAGAATCGGATATCTAATTTAGAAAGTCAAGCCATGAAAAAGAAACGCAAATATAATACTATTTTAATGTTTTAGGACTCGAAAGATTTTCAGGTACAATGATAAGTTATTCATTCTTCTCTCTAATCTCTTAGGATATAATCCTCTGGCTGAGGAGAATGATTATTCGACCGAGCCATTATTGCATTTAACATGAATGTTGACTTAAAAAAGCCTTGTTTGCAGATCACGACGGTACTGTCGAGCCGCTGAAACGTTGGCATTTGTATAAGATTCCCTTGAGAAATCCGAAACCAATAGCGCTTCAGGCTCATTCTCCCGTTTATCTGAAAGCAATCAAACAAAAGCTACGATAATGACGTTAGGAGCAACGTCGCAGCTTTCCTTACTTCTGCTGATGTTAATATTGTATTACGCGGCCCAATAGGCCTTTTGTTCGTGGAAATAATGAGCGTCATAAAGGCCCGGGTCAGCTCCGAATGGATGTAAAAGTACTTTTGTTATTCTATTTATATACGTCTAACTCATGTATACGTTTCTAAATGTTTAATATAGAGAAGAAAAACTTATTTATACTCGTATACTAATAAATGTTTTCACTAGGCGTTTGCATTGTAACTTGCTCCCTGGTTCGAATCCAGGGCCAAATGTTTAAGAAATTGGTTGGAGGCGTGATTTTTTAGAACTCGTCTGACTAGTTATAGCTCTCATCAAAATCTTTCATCGTAATAACATCGCTGTGTTCCGGATGTCAACATATGAAAGCCAGAGTGTTCTTAGCGATCATGCTCGACTTTCCACTTCCTCAGTCACTTAACACCATGTGAAATTGAGGAAAAAATACCTATACTAAACTATTTCAAACCCAACCAATCTGATTACATATAAAAACACAACAAAAAAAAGTTAATATTCCTCTTTTTCAAATATAATAGTAATTTACTTAAGTAAATTCACTAAAAGCGTCTCCATTATCTCTGAAAGGCAAATAAATATGAGCTAAATTGTTACAAAGGGCCTCATTTCTTTCCCTTGTCTAGTTACATTGACCGTCAGACCGCTGTCCGTTCTTCTATATTTCATCTTTTCAATGTTTTATCACCTCCATGGACGAGGGAACGCAGACAATCGAGTAAACTCTTGTGAATATACAAGAGAATTATTTCACAAGGGGTAAACCAGGGCGTTCATGTAAAGTAAAATAGGAAAAGACAACGAATGGAGTAAATAATATAACTATGAAACTAGGTAGGTCAATACGCAGCAGCAAAGTTTTTGATTTAAATATAAAATTTTAATGTTTTTTTCTAAATCTTCTATTTAAATTTTAAACATATGAAGTTATGAGAAAAACGCAACAAATTAAAATGTTCTACGTCTTTAGAGCAGTACATTAAAACAGTTTAATAAACTTAATTAATTTCTATTATTTTACTAATAGTTTGCAGCATTTTACTAACTGCTGCAGCTCATCGTACAGGTACAGAGTCGATGGAAGCTGAGTGTGGGTCGAAGAATATCCTAGCCAAAAAACCTACGCCTGTGATCTGGAAATTTCACCGGTTTACATTTCATAGCCGCGGTATTGATAGCCCAGATTCTTATAATGGTCGCCGACCTTCGAAGAAAGATATCTTATAAAGAAGAACTAACAATTTATATCCAAATCTTGATTATCCCAACAACTTTTTTATTTGCAAAGGAGCGCTTGACTTCATTTTTACTCGATGTTATACAATACTCTGACGTTAATTTGTATTCCGGAATACAGCAATGGTATTATAATAGCAAATTCTATGATAAATTAAGGTAGAGGTAGATAGCCAGGCTGGTTTGAAATAGCACTACGATATCATAATCTAAACCTCGCCATTTAAGTAGCAAAAGAACCTCCAAACTAGGAACTCCAGTGTTACAAAACGTGTGATAAATTCAAGTTCCGACTCCTATCGAAATGTTTTCTACTTTTTACTTATCAAATCTGTTTAGTCTTCTTGCAATAAAATGCCTCATTTAAAATTTTCTTTCTATTAACGATTGGTTAAAAATTCACTCTAATTTTTTTTGTTTTTGTAAATTACATTTAATGCTCCGTATCATATTTAATTAGACAATATTAATATGTAACGATATTGTCTTAATAATTGCAATGGGATACCTCGTTATCTAATGCGTAAATGCGTACTTGATGCGGTAGGCACTATACAAAGCTCATTATCGCTCTTTTTATATCCTACTTGTACCTAGAATTTAATAAGTAAATGAGAACATTTTTAAAAAACTTGCAGCATTATCTAACTCATTCGAAACAGCAGTGGTATAAAATTAACAAGTGTTGTCAAAGTTTTCAAAATATTGCTGTATTCTTTACGTCGATATTTTTGTTTCAAATTTAAGTTTAATTCAGAATGTTTATTAAACCAACTCAATGACAAACAAACGATTATTGAGAAACTATATATAAAATATTCAGACACTCATCGGCGTAAGAGACCACAAGAAACTCCAATATAATAACTTTTAAATTATCCTGTAATTATCTACGTTTGTTCAAAATTTTGTGGGAAAATGGTGTAATTTTCTGTAGAAATTTTAAAAAGAAATATCGAAGATAGTACATGAAAGTAGATGCGTATTTAAATATAAATTCTCAGTTTAATTGGATATATGGAATGCCGCATCGCATATAGAGTGTAAAGCTATGCGGATGAGAAGAGATTAGCTATGGCGTATGTCAGTGGGTTTGACTCTTAACCAATGAAAATATTTGTTATGTAGTTTTTGCTCTCAAATATTTAATATTTCCATCAATTTTCTATGGAATAGACCATTAAGGCTTTATTCTTACATTACTCATTTTTATATGTACCTGTCTAGTGCTGAACAGACTTTCTCAATTCGTAACTAATTCGCGTACTCACCTTCCATTGCATGCGAAATGGCAACCGCAACATACAGGTAAAAACTACATTAAAAGTTGCTGGCATTTTTCTGTCGTAAATGGTATGTAAGAGAGATCAACTCTTAATTAGCATTTACAATAAATCAGATTTTTTTACTGAACCATAATTATTTTATGATACTATACATTTTTTATTAAAGTCCATAACTTTAAAAACGTTCTGTATAATTGTATCAGCACAAATAATTGATATACTAAATTATCAACATTAAACATATAACGCAAATTCATTGACAAAAGCTGTAGAAATTATTTATTGATGGAAAGATTTCGGTCACATAAAATAGCATTTGCATTTAAATAATGACACAAATTATGTTATCAACCACTGTATAGATAGAGGTTGATTAGGGTTCGTTATCAAAATTGCAAACATAGTTCAGTTGCATCCAGTTCCAATAAATGAATGTCGAAAACAATACAATTAATACATTTGGAAACTATCCTTGCCGCTTCCAATTATAGCGGCGATGTATGGAAAATTAATATAGATTAAGCTAATGTGTACTGAATCATACAATTGTCTAAAAGTTTCGTTAATACTTAATAAATATGAGATTTCTAATTCATTAAAGTTTATGTTGGGCTTACATATGAACATTTAAAACTAATTTTGATCAGGTACCCATGAGTTATACATTTTATATTATCTATTAGAACATAAATCCTACGGCCGTCTTAACTAAATCCTATTACTTTAGCTTTTTGTAAAATAAATTACAGGGGAATCATAGGCAGTATTTTGATGCAGGTTTAACATGAAAATCGATTGTTGTTTTATACCGAATTAATCCTTTTGTAATACAAATACAGTTACGTTTTAATTACTTAAAAATTCAATTCAATATTTTTGACTGATCTGAATAAAGCGGCTAGTATTATCTGGATGCATATAGCTAAAGATAAAGCAAAGAGTTGTTGTTTGTGAGAGACCTTCACCTAATGAAGGACTGCTCCAGGTTGAAGATGATATTGAAATGTTATAATAGTAAAAATTTTAATTGTTTTTAAATATGGGATTATAAGATACAAGTAATACGTTAAAAAACGGTTTAGTGTGTTTCCGAACAGAATTAAGTATGTATGTTTGCGTGTGAAATATATGTAGGTAGCATTACGAGGAGCATTTTCCCCAGTTTTCTACACGGTTACCTCCCGTGTGCGGGGCACTCAATGGTATATATATATATGAATAGAGTGTCCGGCGGTAGGTCTTTTCATCGTTTATCGTATGGCACGGACGAGGGAGCCAGCACAATCGCCCCAAGGATTGAATACGTTGCCAGGTAAATGCCTAGATTTTGTAAATACACGCGTCGGAGCTCCACGATAAAATGCTTCCACTTTAAAATTTAAATGAAGACAAATGTCTACGTCCGTCGGTGTGTGTCCACGGGCTCTTCACAAAGGATTATAATGAACTCTTTGAATAAAAGAACCGCTTAGACTATGCTTTGGCGTATGAAAATGAAGATTTACCGTAAAGTTTCATTCTTTTTCGCTGTGGACACACTACAACGGTTAACAAGCAAGTCAGGTTAACGACGTTATAACTAAAATAGTTAATTCATTACTGTACAATGTAAATGTAGCTGTTACTCTTAGCTCATTTTATTTACTACTATGTCAACTAGCATTTTAATTATATACACTTTGAGGAAACGGATCAAATTATTTTGATACCTATTAACATTGAAACTTTCTCGAGAGTTTTCCATTCATTGTAGACACTATCATATACATTGACTATATCATCGCTTCAAGGACCGAACCCATAATACCCCTTCGGGTAATGTATAACTGCTAACTTTTACAGCTTTAACATTGTTTATGAGTATCTATGCAAAGTATTATTTTGTATGATCCATATCGTGTAGTTTGTCCATTTGGTAATGAGAATGTGTAGTATTCCGTGTTGCAGTTAGGCTCTTCATCATATTCGAAATGCTTCACCGCAAATATCGATGAGCTGATCGACGCCATTACATTTGTGGGCTTATTAAATCCAGCTAATATAATGAGCTAAATAATATTAACTGAATAACAACCTTTATTATTTTACCCAAGACCATTAACGCCAAAATATTTTTTACACCAAACACCTAAATTGTATAAAAATACCTTTAATAGAGTTTACTTATTACATTACTTGAATAACTTTTACGTTTAAGAATAATAACAGAAAATTCATAACTTAAAGGCATGGATTTAAATTACATTAAAAATACACATAAATAACATCGTTAACTAATTTCTTTACTCTGGACCTAATTTTGAAGATCTCTGCATGCAGAAATTGTAAAAGATTTAACCCCGAAAACAATGAATTAGGAAGAGTAAAGTTACAGGTTATTTAAATAATAACACAGCATGTACAGAAACTCTATTTTTTTGTACTTGTATACTGACGTTAGGAATGGGTGTATAATATAAATAGTATGAAATACAAGCAGATTCAAGTTCTTTTGATTGCCACTGGGCTATCAAAAGTTTATTTGAATGGCTATTCGTTAAAAGAGAGCTTAATTGGTCTTTTATTTGATTCAATGTATCGAAGTAAATAATCGCATTTATGGATTAAATTATTTTTTAACTTGTTTTAAAATAACCGTCATAAGTATTTGTCAAATTATATAAGGAATTTTAAAATTTTTTACTCTTTGAAATAGACAAACCGATATTTTTAAACATACCTTAAAAATCAAAGTTGACTGGAGTTCTTTATTTTTAAATAAAAAGACATTTTTTGATTAAGAAAAATTGTTTCTAAATAAAAAAAAATGTTATGTACTCATAATCAACTACAAAACTTATATTATATATTTAGTTCGCTGGAAAACTTAAACAAAACTGAAATACTTAGGTTCGGTATACAACAATGGTAATACAATAAACTTTAAAAAAATATGATAAAAGAAATTTTATATCCGTATCTCTCCGAAGCCCCTAACTGCTAAGTATTGAATAATTCTCGACAGCGAGCTTTTGAAACGTCTCAACAGAGTACCGATGGGATTACTAAGTAATAAAAAAAAAGACCTGAATGGATTACATGGATAAATTGACAGCATGTAAAGTGCAAATTCGCTCGACTCCGGCTAGATATTCGCAGGCCATCGATATGCTAATACCATCACTGCGGCGCTGTACGTAACGCGATATTCGTTCTACCTGCGACAAGCAATTTGCAAGCAAAATGCACGGCAACATGATCCATGCAGCCCTCTCCACACACTCGGCACAACACAACTCCGAGCCAGCATTTCTATTCGACTTCGAAATAAGGTTAAGTTTTATGCTATAACTAAAATAACTTTTTGCCTTTCAACCGGTTTTAATTTGAAGTATCTAATCCACTGACGAAGTGGACTGGTATCACAACCGTAGAGCAACTGTTCCATGTGGCTTAAGAGAGGCAGAAATTCGCAAATCTGACGGTCAACCTCCAGTAATGGAGAGACACTTTAAGAAGAAGAAGTTCACAGATTTCCGATTCTGTCAATCTATAAAATTACTATCCCGTGGAACAGGAATGTCATTAGTAGAAGAGTTAAAATTTTTTAAATACATTTCGTATATAATACCTGTATATTATGCATTTATATAAATTTTACTACAAAACATTTTTGTTTTTTATTTTAGTGAATACATGAAAATCGAAAAAAAAAGAGTTTATTTGAAACATTTAAATAAAATATGCTTGAAGTAATACTTTGCGCGCGACCTATATAATGAAATCGTTTCACAGAAAGTTCCTTTTATTCCGTAAAGACTTTTAAATTTGAATTTATGTATATAAGAAATGGCTTAAATCTTACCTTTGATATAATCTGGGTAACCTGAAAATAAAAAAAAAAACTGTGTTAATAAGAAAACTATGAATTATAAAACTAGTTAACATTTATTCAATAAATGGTCCATGTTACTTCGCTAACATCTGGTGCGTTACGTGTAAGGAATACAAAAAGTTTTTACTATTATAAAAAATGAATATCCGCATAATGGGCTGGGGAGTAGTAAATCATTTTAATAATTGATCCGGGTGGAAATATTCATGAAGTTCCAGCTGAAGGAGTTCCGGGGGAAACGGATGAAAAATGTTACAGCCTCTACGGATATCGTCTGCGCGACTGACCGGCCAGCACTTCCATATAATAAAGTATATGTATGGTTTTTGCAAGCAAAGTAGCGCATAGTAATCCTTGTATACTGAAAGTACATGTGTGTTTCTTCGCATTTATACCGTATACGAGGATTTACTGCCATTTTTACGCTGTACTAGTTGAAGAAGACAGCGAATGATTTATTTGAAAATAAAATTGTAGTTACATATCGCCCCGACAATTAATTGATCGGTATGTAGGAAAAAAAACCATCCCCATTATAAGTACTTGCAGTACGTATGTAAATACCTTAGTTGTTTAAATATCTACTGTGATCAATACAATGGTTTCAAATCAACTATTCTCTTTCTGTGTTAAATGTTGGTAATTATTAACCGACTTTTACAGCTCATAGAATATGGAGTTTCGCATTGTTGGTTGCTCTTTTTCATACTTTTTTTTATATAGGATGACTCTTAAAAGACTCGACGAACACGGTAGCATGATAATAAATATTATTTTATTAATACGAGCGGAGTTAAAGAACTTTGATATCATAAAAATAAGATTAATTCATCCTTCACACTTTTACTGGCTTAAAACAAACAAAAAAAAAGCTTCGCAATTGAGAACCATCTCCATGTCGTCGGTTAGCACCTAAATTATTAATATTCAATGAAATTACTGAAACTTCTTTCATATGACAGTGTACGTGTCTCGGAATAAAATTCTGAAGAAAGAGGGAGAATTTTCTCGCAGATATGCCGTAAGAGGTACAGTTATCAACACCGCCTCTTGGTTTTTCATATAAATTTATGCAGGCCTTCCTTTGTTGTTACGGAAATTCGACGAAATAAAATGCCAGAAATATCTTTGCCCTGTTAAAAATTTCTTACTTAACCGCCGTCTTGTTATAAATGAGTCGTTATTCAAAAGTATAAGGATGACCTCAATGAATTTATAATTTCCACTTTGAATAACAATTGTGGGCAAATTAAAATAACTGTTTGAGGAAAAAATCAGTAAAATGATTATAATACGTGTTTTAGAAAATCCCCGATGTACTAATGAGCCTGTTTGTTATTTGAGCAAGCCTGTGATTACATCTTTGATTGCGTTAATATTGACACTGCAACCAGAGGAGTTAATTTATCGCCTTCGGTATCAATCAGCACTGTACAACTTAATTTTATGTATTTACATTTTACGTGGAAAAAAATATTTCTTTTGGCATTTCTAATTTGCTAAAATCGAGACATTTGTTTTTTATCAATAGTAAAATATTTACGAAAATATAAGAAATCTCTAATTCCATATCTTAGTTATTCTCCCTTTTGTCAGATGCCATGACTCGCTTATGGGTCGCTACGCCAGAGGAGTAAATAAGAATATCTTTAATGAAATATTATAATCAACATATGTTGGTTATAATATTATAAAAAATATTTCAAACATCGCAAAGTTCTCTACTACAATTATAGTGTATATATACCGGTACTATACGAAAAAAAACAAAAATTATAGATGCTCCAGAATACGCTCTGAAACTAAAATGGCGATGGGCCGGTCACCTTGCAAGATGCACGGATAATAGATGGACAAAACTTGCAACACTGTGGGAAGGACCAAAAGGAAAGAGAAGAAGAGGACGCCCAAGAAAAAGATGGGTATGCGGCGTACAAGAAATAGCTGGAACTAATTGGATGGAAAAGGCAAAATCTAAGGAGAGATGAAATAAGCTGGAGGAGGCCTTCACCCAAAAAGGTATTCCTACAAAGACAAAAATGTTATAAAAAAAAAAAAAATTATGTAAGTTAGGAAACAAAGTTGGCTTATAAATAAATAAATAAAAATACCGCTACTAAGCAAATTTCACATAGGCAATCCTTTATTCCCCGTTAAGCTACATCGTTTCTTTTTAACCGAATTTTATAAACAGTGAAAATTCCTTGTTAACATTTAGCGTTATACTTAATGATACAAATGAGTTTCAAAAGTCGATAAACTTGAGTTATGGCCGTCTGAAGATTTACGCCTGCGGAATTGACTATTCGTTAGGTCATTCAAAAGTAAAGGCCTCTACTAAAACGGCAGTATACTTCTGTAACGATGTTATTTAATTCAGTGGGAAAAAGGTTTAACGGTGCTGTTTGTTGTTTTATAGGTTAAACACCTTTGATTTGGCCATGCATAGAATATTACTTAAATACACAGTTTAATATTTAAGAATATGACTTGGGGGTAGAAAAGTTTTATTTTCTCCACAAAACGTCAAGATGAGTATTACGTTCACCTGACGGTAATACTGACGAGATGGTTATAAAGTTTACACAACATCATATTCCACTCGCTAGTTTAAGACATGATTTCAAACCTCGTTACTCTAGTAATTAAATTAAGTACAGCGTACTTTAAACTGAAACTTAGTAATATTTACGAACTAAGTACTACTTAGCGGAAATAATAAAAGCTGAAATGTGCAGTAATTATGGAATGCTAATAAATGTATGCAGACAAAACTGTGTTAAAGGTAAGATAAGTCATCATCCTTTCGGCCTATTCATTTCCACAGCTGAACCTTTTCAATTTCGAGAATGATTGCCGGACTGGTCAGTTAGGATGGCCAGCAAGGCCAATCCTTATGTCTACATTGCCGGTATGTACGGTAAAGGTCACAACAAACACTGTCACCTTTTTCTAGGAGTTCTTCCTCTTACTTGCCTTGTACGAGACGCTGTGGATAGAATGAAGATGATAATATACAAAACCGTCCTCCAGACTATTGGTTTTTAAATTTTTCTAATCATAATACTTTAGTATAAAATAATATTCCAAAATCATGTTTTTTTTTAATAGATCACAAGATAATTTACTTCTCCAACGTCCGACAAAATTAAAAGTGTCTCAAGCGCTCACTTAAAGCAAATAGAATTTTTATTAGAAAATAATTTTCAAAGGAGGTGCTTGTTGCGGAAAAAAAATTGTACACGTTTTTCCACTTTGCCAAGTTAAATTCCCAATTTGCCTTTATCCCGCCGAATCAACGAAGTGGCACAAAATGAGTAGGTACATCAAAGTCCCGGTTCACTATTCCTGTACATGTAAGTATTACAAAAAGGGATTGGTTCCACATAAAACGCAGTCGACTCAGTAACGATAGCAGGTTCAACCTCTCCATCTACGTCGTAAAGAAGTTCCGAGTTCGATGTATCATTCGATAAATTATTGAGCTTGTAATATTTAAAACGCCAAACGTACGGCAGGGTGTGAAAAGTAGTGGAAAATGTGGTAGTAATGTTTTCAAACAGATAAAATCTCTCGCTTCCGACGCATTAATTCACTGTAGTTCGCTCGAAGCACCGTGAGGTTTATACTCGTATATCGCTAATTTAGTGGCTCCGTATTGAACACTACGTATTTGTTGATATCTGTCGACACTACAATAGTAATGTAACTACCACCATTTGCATTGATTGAAACTGTTTAATATTTACATTAATATTTTCAAGTTACAAGTTTATTCAAGTAAAGAGGACATACATTTTTTTTACAATATTTGCTAATGACGCTTTAACTAAGCCGCGCTAGTATACAGACATAATACAGATTACTTTAACAGAATTAGTCGCATACAGAACATACTTTTATTAATCACTTAAAAAGATTTTTAATAAAAAATAAGTAAAATAAAGCATAATTTTATTGTCTTTAAACAAAGTATTAAAATGATAAAATATTGAAATTTAAAATTACATTTTAACAATAAAAGCATTTGAGGCTTTTTGCTATTTTAGTACACAATAAATATGATTGGAAATGAAACAATAGATAAAGCGATAATCCAATAACGAATATTTCCCAATTTCTTCAACATTACTCGACCGTTTGCGTAGAGTAGAAATTTAAATAAAATTTTTACATTAACAAGCTTTCAATTGGGAGTCGATCGGTTGAAATGTTGATAATCTTAAAGCATTATTAAAATCAGATTATAAAAATTACAATGCAACTGTTATAAATTGAAATACAAATTGAATAAAAAACATTTTTTAAATTATTTATAAAAAATGTAATTGTAACAGATACTAGGTAGACTTAATCACCATGAACGTTTTCAACTAGTCAATATAAGTGGGGAGATGGTTGGTAAAGTGAACCATGGAGAAAAGAAAACAAATAAACTCCACAAGCCGAATACCTCAGCAGCATAATCTTAACTCAGAAATGTTCTGAAAGTAGATTCTTTGATCTCTAGATTCTTCTTGGTAAATCTACAACTATACTCAAGCTCAAAATTTTTTAATCCGCATACGCATTTCAGGCTTTCTTCTATTTTGAAACAAAACTAAAACAAAAAAAAAAAACCATCTCAATTACAGGCTTTTGCTTTAGAACGAAAATTTTTCCACGGAGGCATACTTTTTAATTTGTCGTTTGCTTAGAATTCGGGTTTGGAGAGGACGCTTTGGTGGGAAGGGCGGCCGGTTAGGGGGGAGGGGCGGTTTCAGCGAGGCAATAAGTGCCCCCTTTTATTTCACCGGCACTTTAACTCGGGTGCACTGATTTGATAACGCCGTTTGTTACAAGTGCCACTCGCGACCATCATTTCGTGAATGGTTTTATTTTCTTTTTCAGTTATTAAATCCATTACAAATTAAAAGCGTTTTAATTGAGAAAGCAGGAAATATTTGGATAAAATGTATAGATGAGAACACCTTTTAAATTTTCTTGCAATTATTTCAAATAAATCCTAACGATAATCAGTTACAATAGAAAAATTGTAACTGTTCAATTCTTAAACAATCCTTTTTTTAACATATTTTAATGTAGGTTTTTTTTATTACATAAATAAGTATTTTAATTTTCTTTCTAGACCATATGGTTGTAAATTAATCTTTATATGGATACTCAAAACTGGCAATTTTTAAAAAAGTCGTGTTTTCTAAGTGATTTTTTTGATAAAATTTTTTGTTATAATCCTTAATGTAGTTAAAAGTATACATAATTTTTTAAATTCATCATATCTAATGTCTGCCTATAACAATAAGCTACTAGTCAGCGTTTTTAAACCATAAAATTATCGTCCCATTAGTAACATCTCTCTTCTTATCTCAATCCGCATCACATTAGTGACTGCTCAATAGTGCTTTCTTACTACGAGAAAAATTAAGTAAACAACTCTTTTTCTTTAAAATAAATACTATAAAAATATTTGCAGTGCGGTCTCAGAGCATTTTTTTTTTTATGAAATTCAATTTACATGTGAACATGTCAACGCACATCGAATGCTAAACGCGTTTGCTCTCGTGTGAACTGCGTATTGGTTCGAATTTGGTTTTTATATGGAAGTAAACACAGCACAAGGTTACAAAACTTTAAACCAAGTAACATGTAAAAGAACTGTAAATTTATAGAAAGATGATACTTTAAATAATTTAATAAATACGTTTCATATTTTTTTAATGGAACGTTTAAAGTCCTAACATTTTGATTTTAAACTTTAAGGTCAAAATGTTGGAACTTTAGTAACTGCTCTCGCTATCTATCATTTTAGTATGAACATATATTATTTCTTGGTGTAGTTTCTAATAAGGTACCACCGCAAACTCCATTTACTATTGCCATTTTAGTACGTTCGTTCGAACACTGTTTGTTCCAGTCTGTAAAGCAGTGTAGCTAGTGAAATTACTGTGGTAGTAAGACTTAACATCTCATGTCACAAGGCGATAAGCAGTGTACTGTAGTGTATATCATACTAACTAGCTTTATTGGAGGCGGTATAACGTAAACGGCCTGCTCGTCTCGTTTCTTTATCGAATAAACAAAGATCTTCATATAGGTAATAGACTAGACAAAAGTTATTCAAAATTATTAACTATTTAAACCTATATATTTATATTGAGTTACAAAGTTTTAGTTGCGACTATAAAATTGTGAATGTATTTATTTATGTATATATGTACGTGTGTGTATGTTAATATACATAATTGTATTAAATGTTTATTATTATGTCTTTGTATACTAATCTTTTTATTTAGGTAAACTTAGCTAATATACCTAACCCTCTGCATATCTCCTCGTCTTGGGTTGACTGGTATAAAATGCCAACAGGCATCAAGTCCACCATTTGTAATCTAATTTTAGGGGAGTCTTTTATTAAAACTCAATTTTACGGATTTCATCGCGTTTATTATTTAGTTTGTTTATTCCCTTTGATAAAGTATTTTATATTAAATACGTTTTTAATAGTCCCCTATTAAAAAACATCCTAATTTTAATAGAGAAGATGGTTGGGTAATACCACCTGCTTGGGATCCTATTATCAATAAAATTAAACCAAATCCCAAGCAAACCACTAGAAGACTTCAAGATACAGTGAGCTCTTTCTGCGTAGATCGGACCATTAATAATAATTAAAAAAAGTTGTGGGTACCATGTGATAGCTGTGACATTTGGACGTCTGTCATCTTAGTCCTCCCGTGACCATGACTGCTGCAAAGCGGTCGAAACGTCGGGAATAAACAAACTAAATAATAAACGCGATAAAATCCGTAAAATTGAGTTTTAATAAATGTGTAACATTCGCGGAAATATAAGAAATCATTTAGGAGAGTCAATAAAGATTTTGAATAATTAAAAAATACTGTTATATTGTTAAGTAATATGGGATCAATCGATAAAGTTCTTAGTTAACTGACTGGTAATGAACATGTTGAAAATAAAAGTGGTGAATTTTTGTGTCGAACGAGCTATCGTATCAGCGAAGTTCCCTCGCGTGCCGCTAATTGTGAGCAGTGCGGCCGTCCGCCAGCTCGACCCTCATTGGAAATATATTAGCTTTTTAAAAGTAACGATGTACAGGATAATTACGCGGTTATTTGCTCCATTCCATTTAACGCTTAAATGACATAAATGTATATATTATTGTTGTTTTTTACAATGCCCTTTTTAAGTCTTTGTACTTCAATGATCAATTGAACACGAAAGAAATTTCATGTTGAATGGGACATTGGTAAAATGTATGGTATTGGTAAAACATCTATGGGTTATAATACAATTACTTTTAGCTTCGTTTGTATGAAAAGGATAACGTTTGTATGTTATATAACACCGGTCAAAATGTTAAAGGTCGAATGTTTTCGTCTTTGTAATTTGTTACGTGTTTACAAAAATAGGTATAATCTTTAAGAAACATGCGTCACACGTAAACCCAGGTACTGTTTTTTTTTTAACTAAATGTATAAATAAAATTTTATCTACAGTGACAGCCGTTATTGCAAAATACATCTTTTTGTATTTTAGCGATTTAATTTTATAGTTTCTGTAACAGCAATGTAATTGCATTTTTCCGCATAGTATTATACTTTTAGTAAGATTCCTAGCAACTATTTTTATTGTACATAAACTATTGGTTTTATGTCTATACATATTCAGTATATTATCAAAATTATCTCCTATCGTACTCCACCAACTGCTAACCGCAAAACTTTCCCATTGGGGAAGCACAAACTAACCTAATCTTCAAATTCAATCAATCTTAACATTGAATATTCATGTGTGTTAGGTTGATAATACGTTAATAAATGTATTCATAGATGAACTAATATAATTTAAATAAACATTACATAAAGTAATCGATTGCTACATAAAACATTGATTGATAAAGGATTAGGAAAACAGGATTGAAATTTTAAAAAAAATGCTGTTTCTATAAATCCTACAGTACTTCATGATTTTTTTTTTAATATTCATAATATCTTCATTAGCTTAATATCTATTTTTAGTTACTACGGTGTTATTTAAAATGGACGGTGATCGTGTTTGTACACGTATTCTTAGCGGAGTAAACAGGCGCTACGAAGAAAATCAATCCTTAACATTCAAGGTTATTTACAGGTGAGGTAGATATTTAAATAAATTATTATTTTGTTGATTTTAAATGTAAACAAAATATTGGTAATGTTAAATGAATGTTATTGAAAACGTCAAAAAAACAGGCTTCTACTAGTACTCGTCGAGGTACACTGCAGATCATAGTTAACTATTTACTGACATCCAATTGCCTAAGAAATAAATGTAAATAGTAAGGATTTAATATTATTCAAAATAAATTTAGACTTTAATCTTTATAAATAGAGAAATGTGCGCTTACAATAATCAATCCCTTACTACACATAATACTCAAAAAGAGTTTTCCCGTTACACCTAGAAAAAAGAAAGGAAATGAAACATGTGTCATAATTCTTACTGCTTAACAATTAAACACATCGTTATAAATAACGATCCTCGATAAAAAACGACGTAGTAATCACGAGTAATACCTTGTACCGGTTAACAGGTAACCAATATTCTCGACACATCACTCGAAATACAGTTGTAAAGGTTGTGGGTAATAACTTTGGCTTAAGCCGGCATTCAAGTAAACACGAGACGGCTATATCTAATATTATCACACAGTAATAGAGTGATATGCGGAGATTGTATTTCGGTGAGATCCTTTGTGGTTTCATTCACTACATGTCTAGTTTTCAGCAATACGAGTATATTTACAATGTTTGAGTAGTCGACTACTTCCAACATTTACCAAGTCTAACTGGTTAATTTTCGAACTAAGTAATTTATGGTATCAATACATTTATCATTTTATTTGCCGTTTAGTTAATAACTTTTCCTAGTATTTGTTGTTATTATGTATATCAATAAACCAATACACAGTGCAATTGGTCATTAGATAACAAACATCACATTTATCAGCATAATAACTATCATAGATAAGATACTTTAGAATTGCTATTTCTTTTTCACAACGTTATAGACATTACTATACTTATGCATTACTATATTTAGCATTTATTAAAACTTTCTTGTATTGTTGACGTCATAACGATTTAAAAAGGTAAATCACCCGCAGGCGCATTCTTTATCAAAATCACACACTGTTGGGAATGTATGAATCAAATATATATCGAATTCATACGATACATTTAAAACAGGGAGAACGTATTTTTGAAATACACTAATCACTTATTTTCTTTGAGAGAAAAACAGACTATATACTATGTACATACGCAAACTGATAGACGTGTAAAGATCTAGAATTCTTATGGATTAATTTGATTTTTATAAAAGTAGCAAAAGATTTTTTAAAAATTAAAGAACAATAAAAATTATTTGTAAAACGCTACACAAATAAACAACACGTCTTTTAAACAAAATAGGCTTTCGATGTTTATTTCAGATCTTAAATTACTAATTGAATTCATTTTTCATAAAAAAGTTCATCTACTAAAGTCTGTGACGGAAACTTATTCCTTTTATATAATTCTTTTCTATGAAACCTGAAATTTTATACTAAGTATGCCACTTACTAAAACAGAGCAAAGTTTTACTACTGAATCAATAAAAAGAAACCTAGCAACTTTATGAAGACTTAGATCCCATTCCATTTTCTCGACAACGCTGTGGTGCCATTTCAGAAAATATTTTACTTGTGATTGCAAAAGTTGTGAACAGTTGACTTTTAACGCGAGTTTTTCTGGCGTGATGTATTGCAGTAAAACAAAAGCCGCTCCAATAATACTTCCGCAGGGAAATTGACAATATCTATACAACAACGGAGTATTAAGCTTAATCATTATTAAAATCTACAGTGAAAAAAGTTCTTACAAGAGAGATTTTTCGAAAATAAAATGAATTAAATATCATAAATTGTAGTAAGAAATTTATTATTACACGTTTTTACAAAAAATCTAACCGACAAGAAAAAGACGGGATAACTTCATTTAGATCATACCAAACTTATGCATGAATCCTTTTTTTAAAAGACTAATTTTAAGATTTACTCGTTCCAAAAGTAAAAATGTGAAAGATACAGGTAGAATTGTGAATTTCCCCTTTATAAATTACACTGACATGTAAATTCACACTTGCATGCCGGAGCCCGAAATGTGGCAAGCTGTTCCTGCATCGAGTGCCTCGAGTTAATTTTGCTCGCAATCACAAAAATAGGAATGAGGAAGCTTCGAGTTTCATTTAAAACGAACCCATATTTTCCCTGAAGATACATGGTAGAATAATTATGTGGAGATGTTCTGGACAATTTCAATGTCATTGGAAAAGAGGTTAACTGTGGTAGGTTAATTATGTTATACTAGCACATTCGGAAGGCAAATACAGACCAATAACTGCGGACACATGTAATACCTACGAAAGGTTAAAATTAATGCTACAGAGTCTTGCCTTAAAAAACAGAGCGTGTACGGGAAATTTTTTACAAGAATGCCCATAATATTTTGGACAAAAAAATCTTCTAAACTCGTTTTTCCGTTCTTCTATATTTGTCCATGAATTTATTTTCCAACCATTATAATAACGATCAACAATCTTACAAAATGGTGTTGATATAAATCAAGCTTTTATTCTTTATTAGAGTATTAGAGACGGAACTTTGTCATGTAAATGTGCCTAATGAAAAGGGATAAACCTTGTTTACCGCGAAGTTTTAAAGCTTTCCGCCTCCAAATTAAGTTTTAATCCTTATTGAGTTGGTAAAATGTGTGCCCCTGAATCCTTTTTGAATTTATCTTTTAGAGACACGATGGCCCACATCGCGCGTAGCGGCGTGTTTTCATTTCGGATTTACTCGGAAGTTCGCGCCAAATCCGAGCAGCTGCGCTATTCCACCTAGAGGATATTTTCTTTTCCTCTTTCGACATGCGATCTTGAGGACTGGCTTTTGTGATTTAAAAAGATTTCCCGTGGCAAAACCGCTTACCGTTACTTCGATATACGACTTGTTTTGTCGATAAGCGAATACGATCCTATTTGGCTGCTCTCAATGTATGTGCGTATGTAAGCAGATGAAACCTGTAATGGTACCATTATTATGATACACCAGTAACTATTGCTCCATTTTGTTAAGGAAATGCTTGTCCTTACAAACTATATATGTTCTAGAGATTAGTATGTTTACAATTGTAGTAACGAAATTCACACAAATTCATTGCAGCGTGGATAGTCCGAATTTAACATTCGAAGAGGAACACTGTAAGTACTAAGCTCTCCACATATAAAACGGCATTCAATCACAATCCCTAGAACTAATAACGTCTGTAGAGAACATTTTACACTGACTTAAATGAATCAAACATAGAAATTTAACGAATCATCGTCTTGCTAATTTGAAGCAAACGTATCAGAAATATGGTCCGGTTATTTTGGAAGGTTTTGAGAGTTTCTAACTTATTGAAGTCTAGACTCTTTATTGACTTTTACATTTCACGATCTGTGCATACATAATAGTTTTAAACAGATTAAGATTTTTATAGAAGTAAAATTAATAGGTAACTATCAGATGGTTCTTGCCACTGGTTATAGTAGCGGAGGTCCAGTCATGGTAAAGATGTTAACACCGTTGGCCTATGCCCACAGCTGGTTTAAAGTAAACAACTTTTGGAAAGCTTAATAAAAATAACTCAGACCGGAGCTGCTTGTATGTGGGCTAGAAAATGGCGTTTTTTGCAATGTTACCTTAATCTTGTTGCGGAAGACGAGTCGCGCAAGGAGAGAAGTTTTAATATTGCATAACACTCCGCGATGATACAAAGAATAAAATGTAGGATAGCTTTACTTTGTTGTTTTCTTCTTGATGTCCTAACACCTTTACATCCAATCATCTAAGCGGCGCTCATTACCAACCCGCCCAGACATGTTCTATATGGATTATTCAGCTTTTATTTCTTTAAACCGTTTGCTTTTCTTTAGCTTTCCTTATTTTACTTGAGGAAGAGACATTGACATGAAGTTTTATCGTTTTCGCTATTATTAAAGACGCTCTCATTTTAGAAATTAGTATTACCTTCAAACCGACAACTGCGTTTAGAGAAAAACTATGATGCTACCATATCAGTGACCTCATTGCCGCCAACTGCCTACAAAATTTGGATTTGGTATTATTAAATAATACATTAATTATGTAACTAATGTATCGCTAAAGTTAAGTACTTTAAGCTTTAAACGGAAATGTTCACCTAGAGCGGTTTTTCTACCAATCTCTTCACTAACGTTCTTCTAATAGAATATCCGGAATATTTTAATGGTAAAAGCATACATACTTTAATATCACATAGCAAAGACAAGAACAGAATGTTCTTTTAACTATTATAATGAATGAGTAACGAACGTCCTATACAAAGCAACAGAGGTTTTTTTTCGAATTGCATAACCGACATTGCGCTCGTCACTTTGATGCGCAGTGCTTTTTTTTTATTTTTCAAAAAATCTACCACACAGCCACGAGAGAAACAAAAGGTTGCCTCTAACGATAGGTGATACGCCAACGCATAACAATGATATGCCGGCTCCGTTGTTTACACTGCACCACATTCCGCTAATCACCTTAGCATGCGGGAAATTATTGCAGTACATTCACTAGCTACATCCTCAGATCCTGAATGCAGTGATGTTTGTATGGTATTGTAGAAACAGGCACATCGGTGGTACACAGAACCTTCTATTCTTCTTCTTATAAGTCCACGAGTCGCGACGTGCATTAGGTGTCCTTGGCCCAAAATCTTCAGTAGCTATAACTATACAAACCGGAATACTCTTATATTAATACATTATTGCTAGAAGACAAAAATGAACATAGCAGAAGTCTCCGTCTAGATCTCTAGATATTATTGTTACACATTGATAAATTACCAAACAATCCAGTTTAAACACTAGGTGACAATTAGATACAATGGTGACCTCGTAGTAATATTTTTTTTGTTACGATAATACCGACAACGTTAAACAATTTTTAATAAAGAACACAAAACAAACAATATCGACAAAATTTGCATCGATGTTTATCAGCTATACTTAACGGATAAACCGGGTTTATGTAGATTATGTTTGCGACACATTTGAAGCCTTTGCAGTTTAATCGAATAAGTTTTGTAAAACCTAAATAAGGCTGTAATTAAAATATTGGAATTTCATGCTCAGAATAATTTAATGATTGGCACCTACCGCGTTAAAACGCAAGCAACTGCTTGTTAAATTCTTTAGTCCGAAAATTTAAATAGCATTTAAGTGTAGTACGTTTATTTCTTTATTATAACCTTTAAAAGAAATGTAATAAAATGCCTTACCTTTATAAATTTGGCATGTAACGTTTCATAGTTCCTAATTCAGCCAAGCGAGAACTTAATATACAATCCACGCAATCAGTCGGTAAAAGTGACTGAAATGAAACACTACGCTCATTCACATCCTCTATTTTCACCGGTGTTTGTCGAAATAATTTTTATTTATTTACGTTTCGGCGTCGGGAGGATAATAGCGGGGCACTGTTTAAAGAAACTCGCGTGTGAGTCGACTGTCTCTCGTGATGGAGCAATAGGCACTATGTTAAGGATGTTGCAGGACGTGGTTTTAATAAAGGTTTTTTGGTGTCGTGGTGCGGAGGGCGAAGGCGCGGGCGCGATGTGACGCGGCGGCGGTGCGGCTCCGACTGGCTGGGCGGGGACACCCCTGCGCGCCGCCCGCCCTGACGTGCCGGGACGCCGATACAAAATTAATACTTGTTTTGCTAAGAGCGATTTCGATTTGTCGACACCCCTCCACCAGCCCCCTAAACTCCAAAATTTGAAAAGTTTGATCTTGTTAGCAATTAAAGTTATCTTAATATAGGGCAGAGTTTCTCCTGACCCGACCAAGCCCGGAGCAAATTGGAGTAAACGCTTGTTACAAGCGTACAAGTAATTGAAGTTGGCTTTGAATTTTCAGTTTTTTACTTCATTTATTCGACTAGACAAGCTGGACTTTCACCTCATATTGATACACTTACTAATAAAAATGTGGCACTAGTTAGATATACACGGCACTACATAATCCTCGTCGCCTTCGGGCATGACATTACAAGTCTCATTTTCCTAGTAATTTCACTAGCTACATTTCCCTTCAAACCCGAACACTAACGTTTGCACACTGCTATTTGGTGGAATAAATAAATGCTTCGGTGAAGCGGTGAATAGAGACCTCCAATTTTTTTTAAATATTGAATTAGTGCAGCTCATTTAAAAAATGTTTTGAAAGTATTTTGGGCGTTGTATTGTTTACAAATGAAGAGATAAAAGAAACGAATAGTACTCATATATTTTTTTTTTTCGGAGTATCCTCACATTCAAGGCATTTGAAAGTTACGGGCAATGCCTGTGGAATAAACCTGTTTTATATTTGGAGGAAGGCTCACATCACAATTTTATTAAACTGGAACAGTCCCAATATTTCGCAAACTTTGGCGGAGAGTGAGAGAAAGTTCCATTTCCTTCGTTTAGGGATGGAGATGGACGTACGGATCGCTCGTTTGCATTACATTAAAATATATTTGCCTCTTTTGTGGGATTGTTACAAACAAACATTGTTTATTTCCCACTTAGGCATCGGCTGCCCGAAAATTTTATCAAATTCAATATGAATGCTAATGCGGAGCATTAGCTGTTGGAAATAAATCAAAAGATGTTTATAAATAATAAAATATTTACTAACTGATACCTAGTGATAACAGCTATATTTTAAGATCTCTTTCTAAATGTGATGACGAGATGAATAACAGCAATAGTCTAATTGCCTACAAAATGTTTTCAAAGGTCACAGGGCTGGCGTAGGTTATACACGTTGGTTTCCTCTCAATGTTTTCCTCTACATCAAGAACAAGTTCTGTGGAAATTGAACCGGGTGAAATGGCACTTACAAACTGAGCCATCGCCTCTCCTTTTTACTTTTACTTTACCGAAAAACAAATATTTTTCTGTAAATATCACAATAAGGTAAACACAAAGAGGCTATAAGTAAAATTGGTTTACCTTTACTTTTAGTCAAATGTATCGGTTTTTATGAGTTACGCGGGTAAAAGCTATTCTCTAATAAAATTTAAATCTATTTTGGAGGCTGACTAACTAAAAAGTTTTTGATGAAATATTGAAAAAATTCATAAAATAATCGTGTTTCGAATACAAAAACAATATATTTACATAGATGAATATTTTTTTCACATCGTTTTGAAATATCTGAATTTATTGAAAATATATAACAGGGTTGTTAATACAATGACTAAGTTTTTTACTATCGTCGACGATACAAATTATACACACAACAATAACGAGATTAAAGACAGTTAAATAAACTCTAAAAGTAATAACAACTATTTGAATACTCTTATTAATTAACATATACATTAAAAATGTTGTCTTAAAGTGACATAATTGAAAAAGGAGAAGAATGTAAATTCCTCCGAGCGGAAGCGGATTAAAAGGTATATGAGGGCGCGAACGACCTGTTGGGTAACTGAAATCCCCAACAATGAGTTCAGGAAAGACAAATATTGTGACAAAAGCCTGCCAGACACGGACAAGTTTTGAAGCGGACAGGGTAGAGCAAACAGACTGAAAGGGGCTCGAGCACCGTATTACATTACCAAGGACAGACGGGTGATACTTTATTCCTAAATTGCTATCCATACGCGCGTTCTAAGCAAAACTAATATTCTTTCAGGGTAATGTATTCTAACCATCTGAATTTATTTTCTTTGTACATTAAATTTAGATGATTAGAACAAAAATTTATTCTAAGTTTAACGACAGTGTATTTATACAAATCAAATTACCAAACAGACTAATAATGGTAGTTTGGAAACAGCTGAACTATAGTCGTAAAAACATGATAGAAAAGAAAAGTTTCATTGAAGATCGTAAAAAGAGTTTTAGTAAAGTTTCTTTTATCTTGTACAATTACTGTTATTACTTTTTTGCCGTGTATAGAAACATTAATGACAGATTTCACAGTAATCTACATTCATAAATTAGTCACTTTTTAATAAACTTAATTTTAAAATATACTCGACATTCGTGTTATAGAAACGCATTCAAACAAGTCTTTACGCAACAGCAAGACTAGGACACGGTATTGATTTTGCGCTGCAAACAACCCTTTATATATGACAGTGCTGAAAATGAAGTGCTCGTGCGGTGACCAAAGTGTTTCATCAAACGGACAACGAGCTGACCCGATTCGTTCCGTCTATCCAATATGACCCACGCCTGCTGTTACTGTATTTGTGCATTCAGACTTTTCAACGAACGTCAGCTAATCGCTATATTTTTTTCATCATTATTAACCTTCCTCACAAATATTGAACAATTCCCCATGTGGGAGATGATATCAATGGTCTAAAATAATGATAATAGATTTAATGTAAATAGTAACAAAAAATGTTTATAAATAAATAACTTACACGTAATCGGATAAAATATATATAAAAGCTTAATAGTTTAAGTTTTCAGAGCAGAAGAATAACAGATGGGGTTGGAGAGAACGATTTTACAAAAATTAAAAACTAAATGATTGCCTTGAGTAAACTTTGAATAAGGTACTAAATCGGAGAAACCATAAATTTTAACAATTGACAAGAATACATTTAACAATTTTGGGAATGCCATAACATGGAGAGAGCAAGTCTAAAAAAGAAGATAAAGACCAATGAATACATTAATAAAGAAAAAATGTAAATATGTAATAAAAATTTGCTAATAGCTATTGTATACCTAATCTATATCTGTAATTCAACAGCCAAACCGCCAAATAAATAGTGAAGATAGCAATAAAACAAGCAAACACCGTACAAATCTCATTTCAACGCAATTTCGTTTGTGATTAGCGGCCGTTCGCAAACACCATTGACATCAATATTAAAGCGGTCGACATAAGCGGTCCATCTGGTGAGGAAGTTGCAGAACAAAACTGTGTTGTTACAGCAGTGCAATAAAGTCCCTCATGGTTGCCGATAGCCGTTGGGTCGCCGTCAGCTCAATATGACGCTAACAATAATGCGGCCGCTGCCTTCCAACACGATTAAATTTTTAACATTTTCTCACGCGTCGCTCTATAAATGCTTCAACCTTCAGCTATATACAACTGGCTTCGTTAATAACACCCTCAAACATATCAAATGCGAAACGTTAATATAGTTAGCTAGTCATACCTCTAAAGATTAGTTGTAGAAAAGAAAATAAATACTAAAATTAATAGAAAAACATCATTGTCATTGCATTAATGGAAACATACCAATAGATTTTATCGGTGGTGATGGGCGATGTACGCGAAACTTCGGAGTAATAAATAATTAGATCAATGCTATAAAATCGATGAAATATTGTTAAACACGTAATACTTATTTACGAAATCGTAATATTATATCTCCAAATAAACCCAAAAAAAGAAATATGAAAATAATCTGAAACGTATACGTTTCTGTAATAAAAATACCAAAAGACGTATTACTTAATTTATTCAATGATGAACTTGATCGTTCTGTGAAACATTTAAGGCTTGTTATTGTTAAGATTTTCTGAGAACGAAAAGGAGAATTGTTAATTTTTGTTATGATCCGTCCAAAGGTTCCAAAGATTTCAGATATTACTTTCTCAAATAACTCATATTTTTAACTACACATGTAGATATCCCTTTGTTTACTTAGCTTAGAATAGAGAATGGAGTCTCAACATTTGACTCTTATTAACCATTGTAATACATTCGACTTATTTCTTTCAGATATAAGTAATCTTTACAATTTATTTTTTTATAAAGTTATCCCTATTCTTTTCTTTGTTAATTTATCTACGTGTTTAACAGTTTTGTACGCTATCAGGCTTATTCAGTGATTATTAAACATGGCACTATTCTCTAAATGACCTATAAGCCATCAATCAAAGTGCGTACGTAGTATTTCCATTAAAATGAGCTTAAACTCGAGTGCTTGTACGTACTAATGTGTTAAATTTCTCACATGATGGATGACTGCATTGATATGTGTACAAATTTATATTTAATAACATGACAGGTGCCATGCCTAATTTGAAGGTACACCGTCAGAGGCACAATCGGTACATTAGCATAACGAGCGGCGCCCCTGCCCGGCCCTGATGAATGGGCCTGCAATTGAAACAGTTGTGGATTAGCGCCAACTCCTTTATCTCTTTATGTAAATATAATGATAACAAGGCTACAAGATTCTTAAGAGCCTCGTTTAAATTTCAACTTTTCGGAAATATCGTGAATATTTATAACGTTTTCGCTCTATTTCTTCTGTATAGATTTAATTACATACTGTTTATTAAGGAAAACCGTTTATTAAACCTAATAAAAATAATAAAGCTATTACTTAGAAAAAAAAACGCATTATGTATTTTTAAAGTTTGTCCGACACAAAATGTCAGTAATGTAGTATAACATAATTTACACTATAAACACCTCTTCAAAGAACCGCCCTCAGAAAACTTCCTGTGTCTCAGACAATAGCGAGGTGTTTATTGCCTTCGTCCCTTTCACGTTAAATTTTCTTCACAGCGCTGAACTCCCGAATAGTGTCATTAAAACGCGAAAGCGTCTTTCTCGTTTGTTTATGGTAATCAAGTTGACAAGTTGGGAAGCTTTGATTTTGCAGCAGCAGGACCGCGTCCGTCACGCCCCAGTTTACTTTGCGACGTTCAGTCCCACAAAATTCGACACAGTTACTCTATTAACCCACTCCTAATTGGACATCGAACGATTTGAAACTGGTTAAACTCGTTGTTTATAAATCGTCACTTTATCGGCAATATTTGGTATACATTATAATGAATATCTTATGTAGAAGAGGTATTAGAATATCAACACGACCACTAATACTTTGGCTTATAATAAAAGGAAACAAAAAAGAAGATAATTCCAAGAAAAAGCAGAAGCTTTGTATATAATCGTTACCATCATATTGCGCTTGCCAACTTACATGTCCACATGATGCATATAGCCATGTCCCTCTTTAAAGGAACCCTATATTCAGCAGAATACATTAATAGGATGAAATAAAGATGTTTTAAAGTTTGAAAATTCTCTATATACTATTGAATCTAAGTTCATTTATTACAGTGTGTTCAGTGTATTATATCTGTAATTGTTTGTGCAAGAAAGAAAAGAAAAAACAAATTTAATCTAAGGATATAAATCTAATTGAAATAATATCAAACTTACTTCATCTAATATTATACATCGATGTTTTAAAAAATTTCTTTAGTTTCAGCTACATTCGAGTCGTTTGTTTGATGTTAGCTAAAAGGTTAACTTTATCATGTTTACGATGTTGTATCAATGCAGTACCAGTGGTTTTATTATTTTTATGGAAGTTATACATGCTTTCGATGTTGTAAAACATAAAGCGAAGAGCAAAGTATTACAAACGCTCTAATGTTGAGCAATATCGCTAACAATGATTAAGACATCACCGGCAACGCCCCCAAGCGTGGAAAAACGCCTTCGAAATGAATTTTACATAGCAAAATAATAAAAACATTAGATAATCTTGCCTTAATTTTATATTTTGACATGACAGTATCTAACAATATAATATTCCTTTTTGCTATTAGTCACAGATTATTAACAGTGAGTTTACGTAAACCTACAACTTAAAACAGATTAATAGTTTAGCCCATAAAACAAATTATGAATGTCCGCGATCAGTTCAAACTTTCGATTTGTAGCAATAAATTTTGTTAAGTCGTCAGCGCTAGAATTATCAAGGGCTATCCCATGCGGACGCTTATAGAAAACGTACCTTGCTATGCAATATACATTTTATCAAGGGAAAGTTCCCCCGTTGAACCCCTAGGCGTAAATCTTGCCTTTACGGCCTCACCTGTCGAAGGAATAATTTACTGCCGGCTTAAAACTTCCTCTCTAAGAGGAAATCCCAAACACTTCTCAAGAAATAACTGAATAAGAAATTTTCGATTGTACGCGCGACGCGATCCTCCCGCCTACAGCTTGACAGCGAGGAAATTTGAACTTAAACCTTCCTTAATGGGTGGAATAAAATTTCAAATTGAGTTAGTCCTTATAAAAATAATCCAAATATTACAAAAAAAAAATCAACTAAAGGTTATCTGTATAAAAACATTATAAATATGTTATTGGATAAAAGATCAAAATTATCATGTACATAACATGTATACGTATCATTCACTAGGTGCACTTGAACTATTTTTATAAAAGCATCATCCGTACTTCACACATATCAAAAATGAAAAACCAGACAACAACTTCAAACATTATTCAACAAGCGGAAAAAAATACTATATGTTCCATAGATAAAGAAGTTATATTTAAAAAGCTAAGCCATATTTTCGAAGGTGTTTCACGATTTTGGTGTTTGGTGAACGGGCTTAGTAACGTTGACATGATCATTAATAATGAATTGAAAATACAAATGCATTGAAAGCATATCATTTAAATGCAGGCAAAGGAATTACTTCCAAGCAGAGAAATGCCTGAGATAAAGTTATATTAGGTAGCGCCGTATAAATATGAGACCTTATGTTTAAAAATATTAAAAACTTAAAAATCGTTGGAATGAAAATGCTAATTGGTTTTCATTCTTGCACTGGACGATCCGTCGACGTCTCAACATCGACGGATATGCAATTTGTAAGTGAAATGCGAATGTCAACTGCACCGTTTTCGATAACGTGCATCAATTCCTTGTTTTTTTAGTTACGAACTTTGTGCTCTTTTGTGTACCGATGCCAATTCCTCACCGTTACATACTAACTGTTGTTTAAATCAACATAAATAACTAGAATGATTAAGTAAACATTATTTGGTAAAAGTTATAGTCGTTATCAGATTCAATACCATTAGGTAGCAAATGATTATTTAGTGCAAGTTCTTTTGTATGTCCTATTTATGAACATATCCCATAAAAACGATGATTTGTCGTGTAGTGTGGTGGTCTGAGATATAATTGTTTCTTTTCCTAAATTGTAACTTTTAATATGTAAAAAATAATGTAGCTATGTTTTATTTAAAACCAATACGTTGATCTAAAGTTAAAAAATTAAATGTACACGGCAAATTGCTAGACGCAGCCAACAAATAAATCTTGTTAAACATGAATACACCCCAAGAATGGTGAGTATTTCAGTTTAGTAGATTATCTTGGTCTAGGCTAAGCCGCTCATACAGTAGGCACCATTCCAACTGGCACAGAGCAACCTGAGCTGGCAAACAATTCATTACTACATCGGATTTGTTGCTGTGTAAATTTATTTTGTACGTTCTATTTTATTAAGGTGCTCCTTGCTCGCTTTTAATAGTATTTTAACCTTTTTTTTTTCCTTTTATTCCATCTCTATTGGTATTTCTGTACGGTGTGAATGTAGCAAACAAATTGCAACTGGAGACTTGGTTCTAACACTTATGTATTATTTACTAGGTATATAATTAAGAACATCAAACCACACAAATTCAATCACGTAAGTTTCATTGTTATTATATAAACATGAACTTATAGTTAATTTGATTACTTCGCTTTTTTATATAATTTTTAGTTAGTGTCCAAAAAAAATATCTGAATGCTGATCAATTTTATGTACAATTATAAAAGTTAAATAAAATAGGAAACTACTAATTCTTCGAAACGTTTTATTTAAGTATACAACAGTCATAAAATGCGTTTGGTATGCTATTGTTATATCGTCAGTTATTGCCATCCTTTATCTGCATTATGTAGTAGTATTGGTACATAATTTCATATAAAAATATCTTTACGAGCCCATATTTACAAATGTACCGCCGGCTCATGTGGGTAGTGAAAGCGTAATTTCGCTAAGAAAGTGGATTTTTCCCACGGAGAATGTTATCATAGCTGTCATAGAATGTAAATGGGTCGGCCGACACTTTGTTATTGTGGAGGCAAGGATTTCATAACAATTTAGTGTCCGTAAGCGTAGCTACGCTGGTCACGCGAGAATCGCATGTGTAAACACATTTCAGGTTGTAACACGCCGTGTATGAGATAATGGAATTATTTCCACATCCGCCAACAGGCTTCATTAGTAACTAATTTTTTAACTCGTGTAATTAAAAAAAACGCCGCCGCTCATGAGCCAACTTTGAAACTAATAGTTTAATAAACATGATTACGTATCGCACGGTTTATACGTTAGTGTACCTAAACTAATATTATAGCTTAGATAAACAAAATTTTTAGATGAGTTCCCATAGCTTAAAATAACGTTATAGATTACGATGGATATTTAGCTCCACGTATGTATACATTTGAAAGTATGTAATCATGTTTGTGTTACGAGATTAGCCTATTAATATTATATCAGATTTTGGAGATAATAACGCATTCGTAAACCCAAAGAGGATTATGTTAATCTACTGCGACAGCCATCTGATTTATTAAACTCAAATGTAATCTTCATAAATAATTAACATTTTCTTCCAGATCAATTAAAGACCGCGCTGTAAAGCGACAAGTGCTTCAGGTTATTTATTTTATATAAAAATTGTTAGCTTTGTAAGTTTATTTGTGTGCCGAGTACATCCATCCATTTCATTTGACAAAAAATATATATTTTTAATAAATGAATATGTCTTGTAAGAGAAGAAATACCATTCGCTGAGAATGTTTACTACAACTATAGAAAAGCGATGCACTTAAATTAAATTGTCTATTATTAATGAACGGAAATGGGGGGAAATCTGAGGAAGACATCTGGCACACTTTAATTTGTTTGCTGCCATTGTTATGCGAAATTAATATTCCAATTTATTCCATTTCTGTATCGAGGGCTGTGAATCAATATTTGGCGCCATCTCTTTCACATCGGAAGCGAATCTTAAGCATCTCCTATCCTCCTTCTCCTACAGATTTACGCTCCAATTATTACAGATATGCGATTAACGTTTTCTCTTCTTCAAATACAGTTCACTGATTTATTATTGCAGTTTTTTTTAATTTCAAATGAGATACGTACGTTCCAGATAAAACCGTATAAATACACACATGAAGTACATAGAAAAAAGATGACATTAAACAAAAGACTAAAATGTATACTTAAACTGCTAAGAAAATTAATTAGAAAGGGGAATTAACTTCCTTACAATATTTCAAAAACATTACAGTATGAACACATTTTTCTTTTAATATTTCAATGAACTCGTTTTTTTAATCGTGCTAAATCGAATAAAATCGGAATCATCAATCGTGTAAAAACGGTATTATTTCCTTTTTCGGAACTGTGTTAAATCAAAATCCTGGATAAAAAAGTCCTTGTAATAACAGAATTGAGTCTTACACCAAAAAATTTTTCAGACATAATTTTACTTTGAGGTTAAAGATTTGATTATATAAACGAAGCAACAGATATTTTATTTGATTATTACTCAAGCACACTTATCTTTACTAGTGATAAAGATCACAAGATGACTAAAGAAATGTCGGTATAAAAAAATTATAATATCTCGGTTGAAAAATCTACGCCAATTGTTTTACAAATTCATTATTTTGTAAAACCGTATTGAACGTTCAAGTTGACCTATCAGTACGGCTATCAGTAAGAGAGGCCTATCAAAAACAAAAAAATTACAACTCCCCTGGTATTATTGTCAATTGGCGACAGTAATCACTTACAATCACATGACCAGCTTGCTCGATCATCTAACCTTATGAAAGAGAAGGTATCGTGTTAAAAAAAATTAACTGTAAAAATAATCCTAATGGACATTAATCTTTTACTAAACAGCAAAATGAAGCTCACATCAGTGGCATGTTGCTTTAAAAAACACAGTTTAATGGTTAAAAGTCACGTGAAGCCTTGTTAATTAAATACTAACGTGTATACAAATAGCCTTATCTTAAATTACATGAGTTGTCGTACGAAACTAAATTCAACCGGAACAATTTGTTACACATGTTCAAGTTTGCGTGCCATCCACCATTCACACGAGTTATGAATGAGGAATGTATTATATACTTGAAGTTTTATAAAAAGTACTACTTTCATTTAACTATAAAGAACTAGACATTAATTTTCTGCACACTCAGGCATTATCATATAGTTTATTTATACTTCCCACACTGTTCTTTATAATTCATTAACTGACAAAGATATTGAAAGTAGAAGTACATCAGAACAAAATCTGTTACACTTATATTTATTAACCTATTTTTTTTAAATGCATTTTTTGTTAAACCCTAATCTCACAGTCCTTGAATATTCTGTCAGTAAAAAAGAAAAAAATCTTTAATAGATTGATCACTCATAAGTATGAGATATTAACTATTAACAATGTGTGAATTCTAGACGACCCTTAGCTAACGGGCGGTACTGAACCTCTCAGTTTTAGGAGAGACTTTGCCTCATTGTGTATGTTCTACCGCCTCTATAACGAGATGTGTTCAGATGAATTGTTTGACATGATGCCTACGGCCACATTTCATCATCGTACCTATGGCCATTGGCCGGGAGTTCATCCTCACACCCTCAAACCGCAATGGTCGCGTACAGTTCAGTTCCAAAGCTGTTTTCTCCTGAGAAGACTGTAACTGTGGAACGAGTTGCCTGCCGAGGCTTTCCCTAGAAGCTACAATATGAAGTCCTTAAAAAAAGGCGTGAAAAGGTTCCTGCACAGTCGGCAACACGCTGGTGATACCTTTGGTGTTACTTAGCAGGCGGGCCACAAGCCTGTTTGTCACCTAAGTAATACAAAAAAAAATATGTCAGTCTAATATGTCCGTGTACTTGTCTCTTTAGTTATTTTGTAACATGTAGCTAACTACTTCTTGGATAGTAGTAAGATCTTTTTATCCCGTCTGGTTAACTACCATTCTTATATTATACTGCCACAATAACAGCATTACTATTTCCGGCTGTCAATGTGTGAGGGTTAAGGTATTCAAAACGAGTACGCTGCTCCATCCACGGCTTAGTTGTTACTCAACTATGTGTATAGTTGATATGAATTATTAGTCTATTGTACATCAAAGGAATAATACTTAAATAGCAATGAAGCTGTAATACAATACAGGATATCTATAAAAATCATAAATATTTCTATCATTACACGATATGATATGTATATCTAGCGTCTGCCGCCAGCCCGCCGGCGTTAGAAGAAATCGTTATTAATCGTTCTATTCCACGCCCGCTCGTCTTAATAGAGAGCCTTCTACCGCTTTTAATGTTTTCTCAGCGACGTAATAAATTAATCTCCATTCCTAGTTCTCCCCGCAGTCCCGAAGAAAGAATGAAACAAACAAAAGAATGGCCGAAGTAACTTTGCTCTAATACTGATTTCATGCTTTATGTAAGTCATTCATTGCGAACTTTTAAAGCTTTCTATTGGCTACTTACGAGTTTTCGTCATTAATTTTAAATAATACTAAGTGTCTGTTGTGGCACTGTTATAAATTATAAAATGCTTTGGTTTTTAATGAAATGTACTTGCAAGTAATAAAATCATTTAAATGCAGGCCCAATAAGAAGGTCAACAAGAACAGATCTTACAAACAGTTACCCCTATATTAATACTTAACTATCTCCGTGGAGCAGTAGCTATGCACTTGCCTTGTAACACGGAGGTCCCTGGTTCAATTCTGAGGCCATATGTGGTTGGTGGTAGTATTTTTTTGAACCTTGGCTAGATTCCTCCGTATATACAAGTTATATAAAAACCAATAGCCAGTATTTCGCTTTATTACGCAAATTTATGTACCTTTTCAATATTAATAACTACAATCAAACATTATGAATCAACGAATGAATGAATAAATCACTTAAAAACCATGTAAAAAAAATGGTATTAATAAAATTTCTACAAAACATATGTTACACAATATTAACATTATTAGTATAATATATTAAACATAAAACAATAGTACTTATACTATAGGTATTTATTTTATAACAGACTCTTAAAGTGGGTACTTAAAAGATTCTATTGTCAGTGGTTTTAAACTCTTTGAACTTTTTCACTGAAAATGGAAGGGTTCTAAGATTCATTTTGTATATTTAGCTAACAAAAGAAATGCGGTTAAAAGACTCTGTTGGTTCTTGAGCCAGAGCAGATAATTAATCAAGAAAAGAAAAGGCATTTCAGAGGCCGAAATACGCACACCTTCACGCAAAAAGTTAATTCACGAGAAAAATAAAATAACCTTTACTCAATAAAGCGAAAGAGAGTAATGACGGCTGAGGAATAAGAAAAAAATCTCTTACAAGACGTATACGAACGACTTTATTTAAACATAAATGCCCATTGAATAACGACTTTTAGATATTTTTATGAATTCAGCTCAAAATATTTGTTACGGCAGCATTTTAACTTTAACTTAAAGTTATTAGAGCATACACATCAATCGGATTCGGGATTGTACGCAAACTTTAGCACCGCTGTCCGAAACTTTAAGCGGATCAGACTTTAGCACAAAATTGAAAAGACCTGCTATAATTCGAAAGGTATATCTATGTTTAGTGATAATTAATAATAGTTAATTAATAAGGTAATAGTAAAAAAAAATCATTCAACGAAACACCGAGACGCGTAAGACGTAGACCTGAAAACAATGTCGCGTTAAAATGATAAACACTACACCAAATTGTGCTTATCGCTTTGAGACAAAAGATGTTCAAGTATGTTAAATTACACCAGTAAATCAAACTAGAACAAAGTAAAGTTTTCGGAGCAAAGAAGGAGCTGCAGTAATATCTACCCCAACAGGCAACAAACACATGTTCTGCTAAATATGTTTAAGATAAAAGACAAGAAAGACTTGACTTCAGTTTCACGTAAAGTTAAGTTATAAAGCGGCGTGATGGTGCCCAGAAACCTAATATTATAGTTCTTAAAAATCTTAACACGATCCAAAGTCTAACTCTTACTTAACCCGGAATAAAACCTGAGACCACCGTTTTACAACGCAAACGGACATCCGCAGAGTTCAGGCGAACAGTAAACACTCGTGTCTCTTCTAATGTATACCACAATACGACGGGCCGCCCATATTGTACAGCTTGTGTATCTGAATTCCACTTCAGCACTTAAAAAAGAAGGACACATCCCCATCATTCGCAGCCGCGTTGTTTTTAAACTTCTATTTGACGTGGGATCGTTCGTTTGGGTCGACTTCCCCCGCCCCCGCTGCATCCATTCACTTTGTATTACCCATTTCGTGAAACTACTTCCATTCATTCTCTCCACATGACAATACGATTGGGAATTCATTTCTTTATTTTCGCCATTGTACCCTTTTTCGCGACGCAATTTCGCTTTATCAAACTTCTCTTTATTTAACACTGAATCACTCTATTTCGTCTAAACACCAAGCTCTCTGTCTAATACAAGCAGATAGTTTTCACTTCAAGTTGCTATTAGTATATTATAAAACAAAATGAAAATCAATAAAATTAACACTTTCATTATTTCAAATGAAAAATTTTAACAGAAAATTTCCTTGTAAAATTCGTCAACATCATCATTAAGTAAGAAAGCGTAAAACCCTAAATTTATGTTTCATTGAATAAATCTTACATATTTTCTTTATCTGCTTAAAAAATATTTGGGAAGATTAATTTGAACAATTTTTCAGGGCTTCTTCTGCTTTGCAACCTTGAAATATTACGCATTAACATTTGAAGAACACCGAAATTTTTGTACTAGTTGATCGATAATAACTAAATGAACATAATACGAGCAGCAGTACTACATAGAGTACACTTATTTCATCAATAAATTTTAATCAACTTTCAGATATGAAAAGGCATTACAATACTTAGCTAATTACATTCAAATGTTATACCAAAACACAACTGTATATATATTTTTTTTACTACGAGGCGACTAGACAGGCCAAACGTTCACCTGATGGGAAGTGATTCAGATGATAGTTCGCTCATAACTAACTAATGGTATACACTGCACCACTTTGAGTTCAACGCTTACAGACATAAGGTGTTAAGTCTCGTTACCACAGTAATTACACTACCTTACAGCCCCCTTCAAATCGGAAAACAGTAATGTTAATACCGTTTAGCGGCAGAAACAGGAGCTGCGGTGGTACCTAGCTAGACGGTCTCCGGCAACAGAGACCTTCCATTAGAGAAAATATAGTATATATAATAGTTTTTTCTTTGTCATCTGTGGATCTTTTATACATATACACCGATTTACTCTGCAGACGCAATTATAAATCGTTGTATGTAACAAACCGAAACTGGCCTACGGCCTTGATTGCGAACAACCGCCGACCTTTGCAGAATGCTGTTTAAATGAATGTACAGACTGACTTCGACGCCTCGCAATAACTTGATAGACAAATGCGTTCACGTTATAGTTTGTAATTACCAATCTAGGTCGTGAATGCTCGGACAGTTTCCTATAAAGGAAAAACATACAAACGAAGGATCAGGAAAGAAATTGAAATATGCACGTAAAAACTTTTGCTCTTTTCCTAAACACATTCATTGTGTCTTAGCCAGGAAAGGATATTCATAGTTTCTAACAGTTGATGACCTTTTATCATTTGCTTTACATTTTTTGCACTGATAATTAAAGGCATGGTAGAAGGGAAAACTGCCAGCAAATTGAAAAATTCGCAGTTGCGTAACATACGGAAGTAAACCGGCGTTACATCCGCCGAGTAACTTCGTAATATATACTGTAATTGATAAATTACTTACGATTGCAATCATTCATCGCTAAATTGTGTAATACAACATGCAATGACACCTTCATCACCATCTTCTTTAAGCACGCCTTATAATTAAGTTGGAGAACATAAAGCAACTTCTAGTAAATTATACTTATTATATAAACTTTTTAAAGCATAATAAAGCATCATAAACTTACACATTACCTTCATTTAAAGACAAATGAACTATATAGTTTATGAAAAAAGTAGATATATGTATATACACATTGTGTCTTAAGTAATACTTCCTGTCACCAAATACTACTTTAGTGAGTTGTTTTGTTAACTAGTAAATTAATAAATGTTCTTAAGTTCTTCCTTATGGATATTTTAAAACTAAATGTCAAGGTGTTTAACTATATATATGAAGAAATAAATCAAATTGATAAATAATTTATCAAGAAATTCAAATATTGTAAATAGTTTAAAGACATATTTACAAAATTTGATCTACACAAGTTGTATTTCTAGTGTAGATTAGTATTATTACTATTTTAGAAAGTGTAGTAAAGCCGCGAATTTAAAGACTTGCTAGTTACAGCAATCATTGAATATTTTTTTGTTATACATAAAAGTTATATTTATGTATTCAAGAAATCGGAGACAGCCATTACGGAAATTCTCCGAAACAAATAGTTCACAAAAATTTGTAAATTTGTTATAAGTACATTACAAACATTAATTTTAATTAACAAATTTGATATTACAAACACTCATTTAAAATTAATTTATTCGTATAGATTAAATAGCCGCAGTCCGTGGCTTATAACTTTTTACAAAGGTCTTTACCCTTACTGAAGCGGACGTTATCAGGCTTTATTCTTGGAATTAATTCCTATAAACGACATTCAATTATGACTCACACAATTTTTTTTAGTTTTACGATTAAACAGCCTTTTTTGTTAATATTTATAAAAATTTAATATAAAAAAAACCAGCACACACACTTCATATTTCAGTTTTTAGTTTTCTGCAAAACTAACAGCTGCACGAAAGGCTCTTAAAATTTTGGAGAGCGTAGTGGAGCATAGCTCGGCTTGTCTATGCGAGACAACTTCACATGCACTCGAAATATATTTTTACTTCACGTGCAGGCTTTTCAAGGAAGTTCCTGCGTATCACTTGATTATTTATTTGCAACCCGTTACGAACATCAGACGGACATCAGTTCAGAAATATGGAAAACCGATTCTTTGATTTATATGGTATATATGTACTTCAAACTAGTCTTAATAACTATGAAAATAGACTAATTTGCACCATTTAATAATATCAGTAGAGACGTATTTCGCTTTTGTTAAAATTATTGTTTAATAACGTTTTACCCTATATTATGGTAGATTACAACCGCAAAACATACTGTTCTAACAAACAAGCATTTCTAACAAAGCCTTTCTGTCTAAAATAAACCGCTTACGTACCGATAATGTATCTATTTGAACGGCCTGATTAGCCTTGTATTCCGAAATCCAAAGGTTCCCTTTGTGGTATTAAATTGTTACGCAGCAAAAACCTACAAATAAATGGAGCCGTTTAAGTAAGTAAAGTAAAAAAAAATAAACTGGTTTAGATAAAAGGCATTACGTTTCGCTCATCAGCGATAAATTATTTATTTACTTTGACGGCTACGAACCCTTAAACTAAGACTATTTTAATTAAGACATATCTACTAGCTACTAATAAGTGTAATTTGAATACTAAACTTATAAGTGAATAATAAAACAAAATTATAAATTAGACGATATTAAAAACATCTATATTAATGTTCGATAGCAATATTATACGATGCAGTGGAACTTACCTTGATGTACTTTCAAAAAGGAACTAAGCTATGCTTTACAAAAAATAATTAGACAAGATATGACTAATTGGACAAAATTGTATTTCACCATCGCTCTGAGCTCGACATTTCGTAAAAGGCGACTAAGACGGAACAAGTCCAAAAAAAAGAGCAGAATTTTTTCCTGTGACCTGTGATCTTCTAACTGCTCTCACCAACCCTCATTCCAACCGGGTCGAGTAAAACTTATATTCTCTTTTGGGTAAGCAGATACTAAGCAGTAAACCTCAACATACGGAAATTATGAGAATGCTTATTAACAAGTGATACACATATATGTATTAATCCGTTATTCAGGTCAGAAATTATTATCACTATCCGTTCTAAACTAAACATTGTCACTCTGTTAATCGACGAAACAACCAAGACGTTTGTGTAATGGTATATAATATGTATATATAATAAATAGTGGTTCTAGTTAGGATGATATATACTATACAAAACAGAGATTATCGCCTTGAGACATGAGATGTTCAAATATGATTATGCAAGTAATATCAGTAGCTTGAGCGAGCGGAACACTGCAATTTTTGCATATCGATATTTGTTGGACAAAATAGGTACGTATTAAGTCACCGATTAGAAAACCATTACCACCAGTTAAAGTAATATCAAGTTAGTGGAGCCTCGCCACAATATAACAAATTTTCACAAAATAATAAGATTTAGTCTGTCCATTGACACGATTGCTTACGGTCCGCCAACATAATTGCATCAGCCACGGCTAAGTTAGATTAGACCGGTGCATGAATAATAAACTTTATGAGTAGGTTATAACTAAGAATACGTAACAAGGTCGATGTCCACGTGTTGCCTGGAAGCTTGATTCACGACAGAATCACCAGCGGATCTTAAGCAAATGTGTCACTTATCCGTTTCAGTTATTTATACAAAAATCGGTATTGTAAAGAAAAAATAGTTTTCGTGTGGGTTAATGTCTGTCTAATGAATTAAACGCTAATATAATAACTTAATTTATATAAGATAAATGTTTTTTTTTTATTTGGGGTAATTTCTTTCCAGCTCTTTATAGAGGATGTCCTCTTTCCTATTTTAGCTATAACAATAATGATGCATTACAGGTAATACAACTTTAAAATTCTATTACTATGATGGGCGTTATGTCTAATTATAAATAGTTTTCTTTTTCAAACTTTCTTTCTATAAAAAAATACGTCGTAGTTTTCATTCTTCGTTGCTCATCGGCTTCAGTTTGCTATGTATCATTAAGGTCCCTACTTCAATTGATCAAATTGTTATAATTTATAAAAGCGTTAAAAGTCAAGGAAAAAAAAATAACTTACTAGTATAGTTTCCAAAGGCGATTCCTGCATAAAAACGTTTTTATCTTTATAACAGCGGAGCAGTACTTAAATATCATATTAAATATTTTGCAAAATCGTAGTTTAGTTTACAGCAAAATTTCCAGATGCGTGTAACCATAATAGTTCTACAAGAGGTCCGGTTCCCAGCCCCAGTTTCATGTATTTTCTTATTGTGGTCACACTAGTATACATTCGAATAGTAACTATTTCGAAAGCAGGAAGTAGAGCGAGTAGATGTAATAAACAAAATTATAACACCTATAACATTTCTTTAATTAATAATGAAAAGTACTAACAAACATTTTTCATTATTCCCCTTTCTATTTTCAATAGTAAAATTTCATTTTGTAATTATCTTTAAACCTTATTTTCTCAACATTACCTTCAATGACCCAAATGGTAGTTAAGAAATAAGTCTTTTTGAAATAGATATTTAACAACGGCCGTTTTTTGACCGTCTTAGTGGTGTTGAGGTAATTCCGTGTGTCTCGGTATAATTTCAGGATGACGAGAGATCCAGCGACGTTAATTAACCTAGAAGGGATTTTTAAAACGTCAACCCAATCAGGACTTCGATAGTATGCAGACGCATGCACGAAGTTCCGAACCAATAAGACTAAATTAACGAAACGGGACCCCGTGGCGTTTTTGCCGGAAATAGCTCGACATAACTCTTTAGCTGTTCCTGCGTTGAAGGTGGTTCTGTTGTAGGATTTCCCCACGAAAAAAAAGACGTTATATGACGTAGATAGCTACAACTCATTTTGCAAATATGTTGACTGCAGAGTCACGCGGTAGTCACGGTACAGCTATTGTGATAATTTTATAAGCGCACCTCTATTAAATAGAAGTATATGCTTTAATTAAAAAAAATGTGGAGCATAGATTGTAAACGTTTCACTTTGCGTCCTTCAACTACAAACTGCCCGATACGAATAAGAAACGAATTCATAACTACTAAACAGAAAAACTTGTAAGTAAACCCGTTTACTTTTACTACCATAAGTCTATTTTTACGTATGTATGTCAAAGTAGAATATTACAGCAACTTCATTATCCTTTCTGATAATAATTGGACAATTCAGACATTAAATTTTGCTGAGAATTGTAAATGTGTTTTTCTACATTACACACCGGCGCCTGCCCACAACTATAAAATATTAGTTAGACCTCTTCCAATAAATGATAAAAAATAAAGGATTATGACGCACTCATTATGCTGGGGAGCCCAGTTTGTTAACTTTTCCCCATTTCCAGGAAAATTCTATTAGTTCCTCGACATCAAAAAAAGTAGAGAGGAGTTGCTACAATTAAAATGAAATTACACAGAGACAGCAACGAAACTTTTGTTAAATACAGAAACAGCTTATGACAAAAAAAAACCGCAACGAACCTCACGCGACCAAGTAAAATTTGAATAAAAAAAATTCCGTATAAGGAATATTTCCTTATTATGAATTTTAAAACCGAAAAGTGGAAAAAAGCATTATTAAGCCATATTAACAATATTTATTATAAATGTAAAGAGTAATGATTACGTAAACTCATCTGATTTATACGTAACACAAACTATTTGTAGAAACAGAAACTATCTATACGTTACTACCGAAAAAATTAACCCATGACTCCGATACAGCTTTTGTTACATCGATGTGAAACTACAACACGTGAATAAATAATGTACTTAGTATTCACAATTTCTAGACTATCGAACAAAAACCATAATAACACCGTTGCGAATGGCCGTTGCTTAATACTTGGGTATTTTTAGCACATAACGTTGCAATATGGCTTCAAATTGCTGTCTTATCGCTTTACACGTTTACGCTTTTCATATAAATGTACTATTAAATAAATAAAACACACAAAGTATGTCACATTATGTAAGTGACACTTTGTCCACGAAAGTCTCTAAAGCTGACAAATCCCGAGGATGGAAAGGAAAAAGCGCAACTTTATACGTAGTAATCCGACTTCGAGCTCAACTACAGGAGATCAACTACTACAGGGATTGAATGCCTTCTCTCACAACGAGAGAGTCACGCCACTACGATGGCCAAGTGCGAGTTGACGATTACGACTTCATGTGAATAGTGTATTTCTATTTTTAACAAGCCTCATTCACCTGATGGTAAATGATAGGACTGCCCATATCAATGTTAGGATGATAAACACAGCATGACAATATGCTAACAAATTAGGCACAAGGCATTAAGTCATAACCCCCAATATCACTAGCCACAACAACCTTCGAACCAGAATACGGTAATATTTGCACAGTACTATATAGCAGCAGAAATAATTGCTGCTGTGGTTTCCATAGATATACTAGAAACTGCAACAGAAACCTACCACCAGTATAAGGCAAGAATTCGATAAACAGCAGCAGGAAAATATATGCAAAGTCCAGTAGTTCATATTAATATTAATAAACATAAGTAGAAAACTTCTTAGCAACAATGTTATGTAAAGGACGAATTAATTAAAAGTTATTGCAATGAACTAGATGCCATTGTGAAATTTGAACAATCAACAAGCTTAGTTAAAAGAAATAGAATCGCATTAACTGTGTGAAATTAACTAATGCTATGTGAATTTTCGTAGCATTGTTTACATTCTAATAGGATTACTGTAACACTGTTAAGGCACTAAAGAACTAAGTGTCGCTGTAGGTTATACTATTCTCATGGATCAAATTTGTAAATTAAATTGCTCATAAGTAGTTACTTAAACATTTTTCTGTACTTTTGTATCAGACAAAAACTCTATTTCAAATATTAACTCATTTAATTAAAAATGAAACGAAACCATTTTTGTTCTTATTAAGAGTTGATTTTAGTAATTGTTATAATGTATATAAACTGCTAGTTCTTGCACGTAGTGTAGTTTAACGTAGTGTAGTTCTTGTACTTATACAACAATTTATAAATTACAATGCCATTTATTTTTATTCATCATCTTCATCATTATATTAGCCTATTGTTGTCCACTGTTAAACATTGAGCCGTTCCCAATAGATTTGCAGTATGTTCAAACTGATATGATTCCTTACGTTCTTCACCAGGTCGTTTGTCCATCTGGCAAGTGGTCTACTAACACTGCGATACAAGGTTTCCGCTCGAAGATCTTTCTGCCTCATCGTCCGTCCGATCTTCGAGCTATGCCACGTCACCTCACAATTCCGCTGGGTTACATAAGTGACCTTCGTTCTTCTACGGATCGTTTCATTCTCGTTAATTACTTTTATTATATTTAAGAAATTGTGATTTCTTATTAAAAACTTTTTATAACAGTGACCTGTATCTATAAGTTCAGTGTGTAATATAAACAAGTAAAATTTTACTAATATAAATTTGAATTAATTTTATAACATAAATGAACAAAACGAATAAAGTAATCGCCTATAAGTAAATACAGTAAAAAAAAAAAGTTAGAAATCCCATAGCATCCGTATACTATAAGAAGATAATGAAATGAAAGAAGAAACCCATCTTTAGCGCAGTAACTTTACTAGCAGCATTCTCGGCATTCAATACAGCATTAAATCAGCAAATAATCATAATAATCATAAAAATCGCCATTAAATACGGTAATACTACCACGTTACAATTTGTTATTATATACATGTATAGTACTCATATTTTAATTTGAAGTGAAAATTATATAACTCCGAGTGAATCATAATTAATAGTCTATTATACAAATTGCAATGAAAACATGAAGACGGAATTCTAAAGAATTGTGTAATTGTTAGTAATAAAAAAAAAATCCCTTATTTGTTTTTGTAGAAAGTAGATAAAAATATTTTATACTGCAGCTATTCATTGACAGCTATTGCTAGTGCAACTGTAAACACTGAAAATTTCGCTAAGCATATGCACGTCACAAAATTATCAAGTTTGAGTTTACATTCACTTTGCCTCACATTTGAAGGTGACTTACCTTATTTTTCATGCTACTACGTAAATGCAAAGATGTCGTCGTCACTTCCTTGACACATCCAGTAAATATCCGCTCCGGACAAGAGACATATAGGCACACGTAAGTTTTTCGCGGTCGCACCCACTAGCCCTTCCAATAAACTCCAAGGCCTTCAGTATTCGTATAAAACGAGATCAGCCGCCCGCAACAACACACTTTGTGACTTTCACACGAGCAGTGCACATTTAAGTAAAATGTATAGGCTCTCGGTATTTGCGTTTGTGATAGGGGCAGTGGTGTGTCAACAATACGAAGGTGCAAGGAGGGTCCCGAAGTATGCGGGGGACCCGAAAACGGCGGCTATCCTTCAGGAAGCGCGCTATTTAAGTGGTAATGGGGCATTCGGAGCGGCGTATCAACAGGAAGACGGTATCGACTTTAAAGAAGAAACCGACCCTGAAGGCAACCGCCGAGGCAGCTATTCTTACATCGACCCCAATGGACAAAGGAAAACAGTGAACTACGTCGCCGGCAAAAACGGATTTGTAGCCAGCGGTGACCACATTCCCACTGCGCCGCAAGCCGCCGCGCCCACACCTGGATACGAGCCGGACCCTCGTTACAACTCCCCGAATTACAAAGCACCACAATACAATGCCCCTCAACAGTATACTGCGCCAGCGGCACCCAGGAACTATGGAGGCAAACCCAGCGTAGATGATGGTCAGTACCATCCCGAGCTTTACGAAAAAGAGAACTACGTTGCTCCTCGATCCCAGTACCAAGCACCTCAACCTCAATACCAGCCGCAGACACAACAGTATCAATCACAACCTCAACAGCAATACCAGCCGCAGCCACAATACCAGGCTAACAACATCTACCCAGGCGTACAACAAGCTCAATACAGTGGATTGTCAGACCAATCATACAATAACGCGCCTTCTTATCAGTCTGATAGTCGCCAGCAGTACTACGAGCCCACCACTCCCCCACCAAGCCGCTTCTTCCCTCCCGGCAAGTTCAGCCTCAACAGAGCGCCTGATGGTTATACCTACTCTTTCCAAAAAGTATAAATAAATAATTTTAAGAGCTTGCGGCGATTTGTGTAAAAACATGCATCAATTAACAAATTGCCGAATCATCAAGGGAAGACAGAGGAGGGAGGAGGTCGAAGGCGCGGGCTGGGCCATGACTGCTACATTAGCATATCTTAAGTGTTGTTTTGCTGTGATATAGTGAGTTAATAATGAACAGTTTTATACACGTTGCTCGTTTTTGTTAATTGCAAAAAAATTACTCACTAAAACCAAATGCATGTCATCTGATAGAAAATAAATTTGTAAATAAACTCAGTGTCAATGTGTAAACTTTATGTGAATTTGACTAACGGTGAATTTACCAACATTAATAATGTTCCTTATTTGCATTCCTCGTATATTGCATCCATTAAAACTTGCCACACACATAAATCTATTCTTTTCGTTTAACAATTAAAAGTAACTAGTACGTTTCCTTATCACCAAGGTCTTAGCACAGCAACTGGTGGGGTGTGGGCAGTGTCCGCATTCTGCAGTACTTGCTCAAAGCGACGACGGCAAGTAGATCACCTTAAAGTCACTACAAGCGTATTATTATGGTACGCAACCGGTTTTGCCTCGCCACGCCTGACTTTCATTTACCTGTACTGCTGTTTGAACAGACACTAAAACAAAGCCGCGATTTATAAACAAAACTATATACTTTGTTACTTATTAATTTCGTTTAAAGAGAGATATTTATAATTATTGATATAACTACATTCATTACAATAATTTCCAATGAACGGAGGACATGTTGCTAGATTACAGATTATTTCATTACAGGATGGATTATTATCTACCTTGACTGTGTGAACTTAGTGGTTAATGGCAGAGCTGAATCAGAAAAGTAAACCGCTATAAATAAAAAACGAAGTAAATCAGCAAAGTAATGAACGAATCGATAAAAGACAAAATAGTATTTTTTTCCGATAATCATTACGACACATTTACAATATGAAAGAGTTCTCATAAAAATCCTGAGAAGTATTATATACCAACAAATGTGATTTTGGAACCGAGGGGGTCTTGTGTTGAAAGGCAAGCGACTAACTGCTGGGCCCAAGGTAGTTAAAAGTTATGAGTAACAATGTGAACTAACAATACAATTCGATATTTATTTCGAAAAATATGTGACTAATTGTTAGCATAACCATATTTGTTGTAGAGTTGTTTAAAATTTCATGCAGTGTTGTGATTCGCGCAACTTTATTTACTGTTGAATGTTATTGCTTTATAACATGTTATTGACGGAAATTTGGGTTGATTTGTACAGTTGCCGCATCGACAATCATATCGCAAACAGACAGTTAAAACAATGGCAATTTCACGCACGATGTGGTTACACCACTGCAAATTATTATATTTAGTTAACTTAAGAGTTTAAGTATAGCCAGGTGAAATAATAAATTGTAAACAGATTAACTAAGGTAAAGACTCTCAGACTCTAACAGATAGTTCGATAAAAAAAAACAAAACTAGTAACAAACTTAAACGTTTTCGATTGTACTTGTAAATTAATAAAAAAAACTTAATTAGAATGCTGTTCAAGCTATTAAACAGTCAATAACATTTCTGGATTTTATATTTAGATTGAATAACATATAGACCTAATATTTACGAAAAAGAAAATACATCTCGGCCAAACAATGGAGAAAAATTTACTTGTCAGAATCAAAAATGCCTTTGCGTTGCACTTAAATTAGTAATTAAAAAATCAATTTAATAACTTTATGAAACGCTAACAAACTTGAATTCGGTTGAAAAAAATATATTTTTCATCTTTTGCTCTTGCTTGATTTACTGCTTTTATTGTTTGTGTATTCAATAACCCATTAAAAGTAAACAATTTTATTCCGAATGAAATATTTAAAAACAGCGCACTTAAAAATAACTAATAAACAACTTTTAATTATATAAGATATGAAGTATCACAAGCAACTCCGATCGAAAATATACGAAAGGTTAATGAATATTTTTCAGAGCGCTGAAGCCTGTAAACCAATTTATCGAGGTTTAATAAATACGCTATTAGAATTTTATTATAAAAGGAAATGGCAATCTAAATGCACTCACTACGAAATAAAAAGAAGTTAAAATCAATCTGCATCTCAGCGGAAAAGTGGGGCAATCTATAAACTAATATTTCATCGCGGCGAGTTGCCTACTATTGGTAAATGGATTATTATTAAAAACTCGGGTAGCTTTTATTAAAGATGTTCCGCTTTTAAAATTATGTCTACTCTAATAAGAACTCGTACTTATCATCTCAAAAAATACTTTCTCCGTTTATAAGAAGTCCTGGTTAAAAGCAATTATTTGATCATGTAAAGGAAACTGATTCCTGAAATACAGGGATTATTATTAGCTCGGAACTCACGGACCTAGGTAACTCAGTACATGCCCTTGTTGTATAAGAAAACAAATTGAATATATTTGTTTGCGTATTTTGGTGACACATCAGTTAAGTAGATAAAATATTATTTAAATTTTAAGTGTTTTTTAGGATAAAGCCAGGCGGAAAAATAATAAAATGTGAGGCGTTCACCTGATAGTAAGTGATGACACGCCACTGGGGCTACTGTTGACTCGTGTCACTAAAAGTAATTTGACTAACAATAGCTGCCTTCAAGTTGAGAAACAAAGGGTACGGTAATGTTTGCACTACGACTGCACGGCGGTAGGAACAGTTAGACTTAACTAGAAAATCTCCGACAAAGGAACCTCACCATCAGTACGCACACTACTATATACACAAGTCGCTTAAAATCTATAATCATCATGTTATTACCATTAAGAAGTAATTTGAAAAGTTTTAAAACAGGTACATGACCAAATAAATAATTTACTAGTGGTAGGTCTCTGTTGTTCGATACCGTCTAGGTAGATACGATCGCAGTGTTAACTAACAGTAGTGTGCAATCATTACTGGGGCAACGAGACTTGACGTGTTAAGTCCCGAGGCGACGATAATAATGTTGTGCAGTTATATATCATTCTAATTAGCTACATAGTTATAGTGAACGTTCTGATCGTCTCAAAAACAACAATAAGAATATACGATTGTTATTGAAACATATCAATCAGTGATCTAGGCCTCTTGTGGTCAGCATTGTTATAATATGTGCGTAATGTGATATAATGAACAGACACTAACATGGCAGTTATATAATACCTAATTACCGCAATTAGGATAACTTTAGTTTGGGTTTAAACCTATGTAATATGTACTGAAAGAGTACTTTTTATAATTCAATTACTTGAAATGATTTCTGCTCTCAATTTTTAACTACGCGTTATTAAAAAGTAAAAGGTATTTTGATCGAAAAGCCGCGACATGCAAAGCACCGCAAATTGGATCCAGTTTAACAGACTCGTTATTCCGCATCATTTTTTAGCAAAAATGCATTGTTTGCTTTTACGGTAATGAAAAACCAAATATTTTACGTAGCGTTACAAAATTAAAAAATGTAGAATATTGCAGATTAAAAAAAATTCAAATGATCTGATAAAAGAGAGGATGGTGATGATAATATTTACTGGTGGTAGGTCTTTATCGCAGGAGACTGTCTAGATAGGTATCACCGTAGCTCCTATTTCTATCGCCAAACAGTAGCGTGTTAACATTGCTGTATACCGTTGTTAGTTATGAGCAGGTGTATCACTTACCACCAGGTTAATGTCGCGCTCATCTTATCGAATAAAAAAAATTACAAAATCGAGTAATCAGCCGGAATTATAATCATGATATTTCAAAATGTTTGCTTACAAAGAAAGGCGGACGAAAAAGTTTGATGAAAATTTCAAAATATTTTTGTAGACTTCACAACCTTTTTTGTGATCGCACTAAATCATATTTTTCCAAGTAACATCCATTACTAAGAGCAGATTCTCTAGCGGTAGTATTTTTACAAAAGAAAAGTATACTGTTTTTGTGTACTGTTTACTTGTTTTATAATTATCGGAATGTGTTGGAAATATAGAGATGGAGCAGACATATTTTCTTTTTGCCTATTCTAAAGGCAGGATATACACACATATCTGTTTTCTGTATGTAATTTTTTTAAACTTAATGAAATATACTAAAAAACAAAATGTAACTGTAAAAATTGTAGCATATTGATATTTATTCAAAATAACTAGTATAAATATATACTTGGTACGTAAAAGTTTATCCTTCAACTTCACATCTACTTAGTAAACATTTATTTGATTTACATCAACCGTCGACCGCGTGTAACGTAGAAACACTAACTTTTCCAAGTGCCCGAAGATTCAGAACGAGTCTAGATGGGTTTCGTATACCGCACTAGACAGCTTTCAAACGTGATAAAGTGATTTTGTTACAAGTTAAGTTACAAGACTGGCATACGCAGATTAAGTGGATTTTTATCGAGCAACGTAACATTGGCAATGGAGTATAATTTCAATAATGTAAAAATAATAAATTTCAATTGATTTTGTCTTACTTTTTAAAAAAAGCAATCAAATTATCATACCAGAATAATCCCTGTAAAGTTCAACTCAAAAACATTTAGCTTTTGTATTACTCAATAATTATTAGTTATGCAAACAAGAGCTAATTTTAAACTAACAACTCAGGCCACTTAACTTACTAAAAATCGAACTTAGTTTTAAGTTATTGCATGTACACCATCTTGTATTTTTACATACATATTAAATGTAAATGTACGTATTTATTTATGGGAGATTTTATCCACATAGTTTTACATTGGCACCAGATGGTAAGATTCACAAACTTGCGTAGTGTGAAATGGCCATCGCGATTATAGATGTGTACTAATCCTCCATTCTAAATATGGATATGGACAACGTGTAGTGTTCAGCTGGTATAATATAAAAAATGTGTTCTAGCTTTCACTAATGCATACAGGGTCGGTTAGCCTTTAACAGATATGTCACGAACTGTATAATACAGGATGGTAGCTTTCTGGTCAGGGTTCATCTTTGAAAGCCATCATGTATTCCAACGTCGCGTCCCACGAGAGTCCGCCTACGGATGCAAAGAGGTTTTTAGATCGGAATTTTATTTAAAAGAGGACGGAGCTCCTACGCGCTAAACATTAAAATTCAGTTTTGCTGAAGTATTAGCGGTATTAAATGTTCTAGGTGAAAAGACATTTTCCTCTGCATTATGATGTACTTAAAATTAACAATAAGTAAGGAGAAAATTCATCATCTCGATATTTGTTTGTGAAAACATTATTTGACAATCTATTAATCAACTCGTGGCGAGAATTTGGAGTGGTGGCAGGTAGTAGGTTTAGTACCTACACTATTATATTCATTCATTCATAAATAATAAGTAGTTACTACCATTTGATGATTACGATTACCTCTTTATACGTTTAAATGGGAGTTTTTCATAATGTTACTTTCGTCCTAGTGATCACATTTTTACTTGAGAATAATGGTTATTTTGTATTATGTTAAACTATTATTAAAACACATTTTTATGTGGTGTTCTGTCACCTGACTATTAAGGTCATTTCCGTGACGTGTACAATTTAAATAAACGTTTAAATCGTCTTGCTATTCCTAATAAACTTATACTATATGAAATCGGCAACGACAATAAATATTAATTTACTAATACCTCACTTTTTCCTTTTACACATCAGAGAGAATAACCTTCCAGAGTTAAGCAGTATGTGAAAAGCATTATGTTTGTTAGATTCAGAGCACCGTTCCAAAGACGGATAGTAACTTATAAAAAGAGAAACGCTTTTATTGGAATTAGTCTATACAACACCTATGTAGTCATATTAATAAAAATTATATACAGTTACAAATAAGCTGCAATGTTGATAGAGATTAAAAGAAACTAATACATATCGAAACTCTGTCATTTTTTTTCGTAGGTTAAAAGTACTATCACGTAATTTCACAAACCTTATAATTAAGAGCGAGGTTTAGTAATCAGACGGCTCACGTACCGGTTAAAGGCATGCACTGTGCACTCCCGATAACCTCGTTAAAGCAGTACGTGGCACGATGCGCTATCTTATTAGACAGAGATAAGAATCGTCATTACTTTCATATAAAAATGAAAAGCTTCAGTTAAAGTTTTTTTTTCATCGGCTATAAGTTATTACTTGACCTTAATTTCATATGATTTTATGAGATAAGAGACAGAAGATAGTGAAGTCTGCTCGCAAAGTAAATAGCTTTAAAATGTTGCGTTTATTTTATGAATGGTGAAAAGGCTTATTTGAAAACTGTCATCCCTACCACCAACCTAGTGTCAAATAGAAACAATATAATAAACATAGATCTGTGAGATTTGTTAGTGTGAGTATGTAAATATTTTTTTTCTTATGTCCACACGTTCATTAAATGTTGGGACATTCATCATCAGTCGATAGACGACGACTGCTTAACATACACCTTACCCAAAGATTGTAAATGTTTATATAATATTGAACGGGAAAATATCTCACTAATACTACTTTAACATCTCTGTTAAATTGAAAATATTACCTTACTTTTCTTTTGTTAGATACGTACCACACGATAAAATTTCAGAAGCCGGAAGAACATATTGGTACTGTTCCTTATCGGATACGTATAAAGGGAAATATCCACGGAATACTGATTTTGTTACATAGAAAGGATCCATTTAATTCCTTTGATAACATAAGCCAGGGCGAACTTACATTCATCTTAATACTCCTAATGAAACCAAGTAATTTTACGAACGACAAGTGGAAGAACTTTAAAGACGTTCAAAGTTAAATTCGACGCAATTAAAAGTTTCGTGCTTGAAGATTTGCGCCGTAATTATTTACTAGAGAAATTACAAAATATTTTCGAGTTAAACAGCGATGTTGGAAATTTTCCATTATTTTCTCTTTTATAATTATCATTGTTAATAAACAAAGGACTCGACCTTCAGTAATAAAGAGAACTTACTTTGATGATTATATTATAAATTCTTAAAGGTATGAAGAACATTTTTTTAGTAATAAAAATTAGTGACTAGCTACGTTTATCTTCTAGCATTTTGTATTTACTTTTGTAAAAGATTTCTACTACGCCATATTTAAAAAAAACTTTATTGACAGATTAATTCAAGTAGTACGTTTGTGTAAAATATTTAAATTTAACATAGTTAAAATACTAAATTAAACATGTCCACCACAACTCATTTCTGCAGCCAAATAGGCAATATACAAACGAATGTTTTGAGCCTGATATTTAGCTAAACGAATAAATTGCTATTCGATGTGAAGAGTGTTGTAGTTAAATTACTCGGACAACGAAACTCAGCATCTTATTTGTTAAAGCGACAATGAAAATATGGTGCCTAAGTGAAACTATAAAAAGGCGTTATCATTATGGATAGTCATTATATTGGTTATAGGTCTCTGTCTGTCTGTCGTTCAACTTATCGCAGAATTAAAAAAAATTACGCATTTAACTTTATCCAACGGATCCGTATAAAGTTAAGCTATTGTAAATAAGGTGGAAAATATAAATAACGTTAGCAACATTTTACATTTGTTTTGTCTTCTACCGCAGCATTCTCCAGAGAAATACAACGGCAACGGCCTTTGCTTACGAAATTAATGTCGAGAGATTCCCTTCGTTACGTTATTGCGTACTTCTTTTATCAGTAAATTTTTCCTTGTGATCAATCAATTTGTACTGTGAATCGAATTTCAATCAAAGAGGAGCGAAAAGTAAATATATTTATGGCATTAAATAAATTCTATACAGATTTATTAAAGACTGTTATAAGACAATAAAATAAATTTACAAGGTCCTGAAAGCATGATTTTTTTATTGAAGATTTTCATTTCATCTCTGTTCAGCCTATTAACGGTTTGGCGAGCTGAAAATGAAAAAAATGAAAGTCCGAATGAAACTGTTGCTTTATTTTCCTGAAAGTGTTTCCTCTCAAGTCGCCTGTTACGACACTCGAAGTTTAATAAATGTATTGGAGTTACAATAAAATTATTCCTGTAAGAGATTAAAGTATGTTCCCAGAAAAGGCAAATCTACTGTTAAAATTTGTGGAAAAACTATGTGAGGAAAATAATTTAGAAACTTATAATGTTTTATTATTTAAATAGTATAAAAATATGTGTTTTCGTCAATGTTCAATTTTTAATTTCTCCCGCGGCATATCAATTGCTCATAAAAAGTAATTGAGTGAAGAGGAACAGAAAGACCCAATGGAAATAAAAGTCGCAATTTGAATGCAATTCCGAATGAAAAGCTGCGTTTTAATTGAATTTCAATCTTTAGTGAAATTTTAAATTCGCTGTTCAGCATATAATTTTGTTTTTAATAATATTTCATTACCTTAAATCGTTTCAAGTTCTTTGTCGTTAATCATAACTTTATTTAAATATTACATTATTTTTAGAAACGTTTTTAAGATTCTAAAGAATTATTCAATTTAGAAAACATTTATGAAGTTTCATTGTCTTTCTTATTTAGCTTTACCTAGTTTATTTTCGTTTACTGTGTATTACTAATTTCATTAAAAAATTTTTTGGCAACACTTAAAATTGGTTTACAAATATGTGAATGTGCAAGATGACGTTACGGTTTATATATACGAGTATATGACAAGAGAGTTGAAGACGGAAAAACATATCTAATAAAGATTTGTATTATTTATGTTCAATTACAGCCAATCGTTGTATAATGTGTATTAATAAAATTTTAAATAAAAGCAGTTTCACATCTTGTTTCTAAAGTTCAATGGGCAAGTCGCACATTTTGCTTTCCCAAGTGCTGAGTGCAACCATCTTGCAAAGTCATGACTATCCTATAACTTAAGTACGTGTCTGAGACCTTCTCTAGCAAACCTTGTGAAACTTGATTAAAACTAATTGCGGCGGAATAATTTGCATTGTGAGACAAAATTTAACATAGTCCGTATTCTGTAAATGTTAAATAAAAAATATTCAGTAACAACGTGTTCGGAATATTAATGTATTTTAAATAAAATAAACCGATAAATATTAAACATGATTTGTTTAACTTCATGGTTAAATAATATTTTCTACGATTTTCACAACGTATTTCTTTTCTATTAAAAAAAAGTAATATCTAATTCAAAATACAAGATGAAAATAAGACCTTACACTTTAAAAAGTAACTTTGATTGAGAATATGGAAAATTAGTGCATAAATAACGGGACCCTAAAATCAAGTGTTAAATAAAATATTTTTTTCGACTAAACAATGAGACGAGCTGGACTATTTCCTGATGGTTTGTGATACTCCCGCCCATAACAACGCGGCGCTAGTTAGGATGATATACACTGCACCACATTGTACTCAACGCTATGATACAATATGATATTACTCAAACCGTAACACTAACGTTTACATACTACTCCTGAGTCCTAGACGGTCTCCGGAAAGTGATACCTATTACGTTATATATTTTATTAACATTTACAGGTAATCTGAGGCAGACAGATCATGGATAAATGCATAAACTTTAGTATTAAAGAATCCTAAGGGAACTGCGAATCTCACGTAAATGTTTGCTTAGGTAATGCTATAAATATCTGACTCCTTCGCATTTGCTCTAAACATAAATAAGTTGCCCCTCGAATCAGACGCGTCTTATAACGAGGCACTCTTTAGAATAATCGAGAACAATGACACTTAACGAAACAATAAACGACAGAAGGTATAAAGATTTATCGAAGAAATACTCTTTCGTTTTATTTTATATACTTTATTCTAGCGATCAAAACTTAAATATTGGGCACTTAGCTATAAGAATACTGTTGACTATATCATTAATAACAAAAAAGTAACAAGAAAATTTGTATTTCCTTCCTAAAATGTAAAGCAATACAAATTGTTTGACCATGTATGATTATTTTTATTAAGTAAAAATTATTACACATACATAAGATTGTATAATGCATATATTGCCATTATCTGTACGAAGAAATGCCAATGAGATTTCTGAGAATAGAAAATGCCTTCGAGTTGATTAACTATTAATTATGATAAAGTAAATTGAATGCCGCATGGAAATCAATTATAAAATACCAATTTCCGTTAACGTAACAGTTTCAGCTGAAATACAAAACTGTGGAATGTAATAGCAAAATACTATTATATGGTTTATACAAAAAAATATATGTGAAAGCCAATGCGGTGATCAAACGAAGTAGTTTTATAATTAATAACAGTGTTGTAATTTTGTTTTAACGTATGTTTAAATTGAATTTCCAATATTAATTCTGATAAAAAAAAATTTATTATGATTTTTATTTGTTATCTGTAACAGTTGAAATTTAAAAACATCATATATCTAACTTCTATGTAGGTACCACCGCAGCTCCTATTTCTGCCTCCAAACAGTAGTGTGCAAACATTACTGTCTTCCGGTTTGAAGGGCGCTGTAAACTACTGAAATTACTGGGGTAACGAGACTTGACACCTTATGCCTAACGTCGGCGAGCGCTATGTGGTGCAGTGTGTCAAGTGTGGCAAGTTTATCACTTACCATCAGGTGAACGTCCTGTTTCTCGTCGCTTTCATTTAACTGATAAATTTCTGTAAATTGTTATGACTAATCTAGAGTAATGTTAAATTTTTATCATTTTTCCACAAATATTTAGTAACTTTACATCATAAATAGAAATGATCTTGGGAACATTAACAGGGCTGATAATAATTATTTAACAAATATTAAAGCGATTATTCACATATCGTGTAATCCTAGAAAGTATTTTCACCGTAATGAAGTAATATGATGAAGTTAGCTACATTATCTCTTCCTTCCGTATTAATAAATAATTATACCGGTAAAGGTTTCCAACCCTTTTGGCAAATAGTGCCTTAGACGCACTCGTACGGGCTGTGCGGACCCTTTGTGTTAGGAGGATTACTGAATATTACATGTGGACGTAAAGACTTTGAAACTATCCACAATGGCGAATTATTTTATTTTCAAGTCCTTTACAAACAATTTCTAAATTAAAACATAATAAATTTTAAGATCTAATAACTGCTACGTATCCTTAGCTGTATTATAACTATCAGATTTAAACAAAATTAATTAATTCATTAAACTTAATGCCACATTTTTGTAATTTGAACTTTGATAAATTCAATAATATTTTTGCGTCTTACCTTCAAGAGAAATAAGTTAATATTGAACTAAAATCTCATGAACGGAGATAGGTACGTGATTGAGCTCTTAGTGCTTTTCCATTCAGTATACCTGGATAAGGTAAACCGGATTTCTCTATGCACTATTTGAAGTACTCATATAATTGCTTTAAATTACTCTTATTTGTCATGTTAAATTGAAATTTATTTAGTATACTATGAGCTCCATGCACATTATATTTCAAATGTAGTATTATACAAGCTAGGACGTTCACACAGCAACCAACACATTTAGCCTAGTCCCTGAAGTTATGACGTGTATAGTTACCAAAGTAATTACATTGCCTCAGTACTGTTTAGTCAAACAAATAGATAAAGACCAAAGCAGTTCAACCACCAGAAAGAAAATATATTTTTTTTAAAAACTGTGTTGCATCATCGTTACAGCCTTTGTTTACGTTTGTACCAAAAAGGTCAAAATTACTACTTTAAATATGATTTAAAGTCCCCGTGCAAAAGTCCTTAAAACTTTTAAAAAATTAACGAAAAAATAATACTAAAACATTTTGAAGTTCTTTTTAAATTCATTTTGAATTTAGTCGGTCTACAGTCACCGTAACCGTAATGTTTAAACTCATTTTGTCTGTCGGCAGATGTTCACTGCTGAACATTAGCGGATGCAATAAATGACATTACTGCCACTGTAGACTGCAATACTATGTGCATTATAAATCATTACTGAACTTTACAACATGATTAATTTGCATCATCGTTATCATTTAAGCCGATTAACAACCACTGTAGAACTAAGGACATTTAGCATGTGGATTAACGATCGCGTTAAGTTGATAAAGGTCACAGAAAAAGCTATTCAGTTTTCATGAAGTTGTTCCTTCTTAGTCACCTTTTATGAAACGTCGAAGGCAGAGTATTAACCTATAACATATTTACATTACTCACAAACATAGTATGTTCTAAACAAATAGATTGAATTTTATACCTCATAGCCCAAACATTAATGTTTTCTAACTTGATAATTTTAATATGCTTCAACTTAAACCATTATTAGTTAACAAATTTAAGCGCTGTGATTAAAAAACTGGAGAAACATCGAGAAACAAAAACTCTTACTAGAAGAACTTCATGGCTTTAAAAGCTGTTATAACATTATATCACAAAAGCACACATTCAGGTTGAATTCTCGATTCAAGTCGATATAACGTTCCACCAAATTTCCTAAAATATTAGTCTTTAAAAATCAAGTACCTCTTACTAGTTACATTTCGTATCTATTGAAAAAAGATTTTTTTTATTTTATATATACTACTATGCGACGAGACAAGCATGACGTTCACCTGATGGTAAGTGATACGCTTGCCCATGACAACGCGTTGCTAGTTAAGATGGTACACACTGCACCACATAGCGCTCGTCGCCTTGAGACATAAGGTGTTAAGTCTCGTTACCCCAGTAATTACACTAAATTATCTAATCTAATTAACTAGATTGCCGAGATTGTGACTTAACAATGAAAAGTAAAAGAAATCTACACAGTTGTAACTACGAGTAGTTAGAATTACCTTCAAGTTAACTCTCATCAATTTATCATTTTTGTCTTCCACCATTTGTAATAATAAATAAATCACCAATATCCTAAAACATTGTATACAGTAAGTTGTTGTATGTATAAATTACTCGAATTTCATTTTATAAATCTAAGAAAGTTTAGTGTTGATGATTGTTAGTATTTCTCCTTATTTTCGGTCCTATGAACAAAATTCTGAAACGAAACTAATTTTTTTTCAAGAGTTTATTTATTAATATATTTAAATCATAACCGCGGCCTCATTACGGTTTCAATACATGTATGAATTCCATGCTGGCTAGACAGTTCTTGGGCAAAGGCTGCATGGGCGTGCTTCATTCACTGAATATCAAAGGAATCCTACCAGCAGCCATGCTACGTACGTCTGACCTCTATTCATGTTTACTGCGACGTTAACTTGTTACCTAGACAGTGCTGCTTGAAGCTAGTATTTGAATTAAAAAGTAAATTCTGTCCCTTGTCAAATACAATCACATATGTATAACCAAAAATAATAATTTTTCACAAAAAAAATATTTGTGATAAATACAAATTACTCGTAACTTAATGTATGAGTATTTGAGATGCAAAAGACAGACTTTGTTGATTTGCTATTTTAGTTTAATCAAAGCGGTTAGGAATTGAATTGAAATACCTGAATTATATATGTAGTTTTTAGTAACGATATAATATGTTTCCTATACAGTTTGTAAAGAGGCGCTATTTAAGATATTTTGTATGAATTTCTACACAACATTTACACCATAACTAGCTGTAAAGGTTTTTGTCTATCTCTCTGTCCTGAGTAAGTAATCTCCTAAATAACGAAACTTATTTTGAGACGCTATACATGTACTATTATATAAAGATATAAAGCACAACTTTGGACGCTTTAATTTAAATAAAACATGAGTTATGAGTATAAATAGTCGAAATATTTTACCGATATATAGAAAGGTAAATAGTGGTGAAAGTAAAGTTGGATGCAGCTGAAATTATTTACCACTAGTAACTCTCAGTTGTTGTTCGTTGTCCAACATTTATTTATTCAGTGAAAATGTGTTACGTTATATTTTAATAATAAAATACCTTTCACATTTTTCTCACCGTTATGAATCAAAATTGTTTAGTGCTTGTTATGGACGACAATGGGTACACGCTCTCAGTGAAATTGGATATTTGTGAAAAAAATTAGAAACACGCAAGCATGTAAGTTTGTATTTAAGGTGTCTATTATACAGATTTTCTAATGTATTTAAGTACCGAGTATTTTTTAAGCAGTAATATAATAATATGTCGTGAATAGGCGACGGAAATAACATGCGAATTCTGAAAGGCCAAAGGATGAACACATGTATTTCCACCTTTGTCTTAAAATCTGTAAAGTCTCGTTACCACAGTAATTTCACTGGCTACGCAGCATTACAATCCAGAACGCAGCAATGTTTGCACAATTGCTTATACGGTACCCTACAACAGAGAAACACCTAAGTATACGTAAAATCCACAATAGCAATACCACAAGAAGTTACGCATCATATTTTTCTTCTAAGTCGTTTTTTCTCGTGACTGGGGGTCGTAGTCATGTGTGATGAAACACACGTCGACTTACTTGGCAGTTATAATCGAGTGGTTTGCCATTGCCTTCTCCATTTCACATACTAGTCCGGCCACGGATGGTCATGACATAGATATGCAGGTTTCCTCACGATGTTTTCCTTCACCGTCAAAGTACGTGATATTAGTTAGTGTTAAACTAACTGCACATGAATTGAGAAATTCATTGGTGCAGGCCGGATTTGAACCCGATACCTCCGGAGTAGAAAGGCAGGCGTTCAAACCACTAGGCAATCACGGCTATCGCATCATATTAGAGAACATAAATAATAGTTTGTAATCCATGCATGTTGTCACATGTAATGGAACTCGGAAACGACTCAAAGTCACAGAAATATTGATGGAAATTGTTACGTTCAGGTATCCTTTGTGTGATTAGGTGAAGAGATCTATAGGAGAATTAAAGTCACGGACGGAATACAAATTATTGCTAAGTTTAAGCTCAAAGATGGAAAGAAGCTAAGCTTAAGTGGCAATGAGTAAGGTACGTCGTTTGAAGGATTGAAGATTTATGAGCAGTAAAGTCCTCTAGTGGCAGCTGCGTAGACACACTGCTGGCAGACCCACCACAAGAGGAACCAATGCTGCTACGATGATCACTACGTATGGTGTGCATATCCTGTGCTTAAAATTGGGCGTCATCCATCTAATAATAATAGTTGTGACGATATACCTGATAATAATATTTTATTATCAACAAATTGTTTTACTACTGCTAAATTATTAGACTGTATAATTTATTATAGTTTGGATTGGGCAGCTCCTTCAAAAAATAATTATTTCATGAATACGTCTACCTTGTCTAATATCATTATATCAATTTTATTACGCACAGTAATATAGTTTCGATTATAACGTCGGAATTATTTATAAAGCGAGGAAGGTGAAATCAAATTACCAAAAAATTACCAAATTCTACCTTAAGCAGTTGACCCTTTTGTTGTAATTGAGGTAAAGGTTAGGACAAAGGTCAGCAATGTGTTTGACATTTCTATTACAGTTCACTTTAGCGTAGTTCACATAAAAAGTCTATGAAAAATAAATATAATTATACCATTAAATAATTACAGAATACTGAAAATCTACTTTTTATAAAGCGAGAAGATTTACATTAATTTCTACAAATATAATCTTCAGAGAAATTCAGACGGTATCCTGGTCAACCACTAGTCCATGTTAAAATAAAAAACATTAAATTGGTAGAAATTGAGAACTTGCAGTGTCGGATGTTATCTAATGGTAGGTACCCATCATGTTTGCAGATTTGAAAATGGGCTCTCATCGCTAACTTAGAAACATCGTGAGTAACGGAAAGTATAGTCTCATTTCGACGGTGTTACATTTAGCTTATTTAAGCTATTCATGTTACCCTAAGTTTCCCGCAGAATTAAGAGAATAAATTTCAAAGATGACTCTAACATCAAACTAAGATACTCAAAGACCCGCTGTTAGTTACAAATACTTAAATATTTAATAAAATTTATGTAACTGTTGCATATAAAATCTCTTAAAACTGCATTAGCTACGCCCAGTAAGGTATAGGTTTTTCTCAAAATGATTTTCGACTAGTATTTTTCCGATTGCTACCAATCATTCGCGATCAAGCCTTGATCTAATCCATCTATTAAAAGTACTGGATACAGCGGTGGTGAACACGCGGTTTTTTTTTAATTTATAATATGTATACATTCGTTAAGAAATAAATTTATCCAAAGGTAATCTGCATATTTTCACAATTGAATATCATTTGCCTGTTTTCCTGCACTACATCTTCGAATGTCTAAATACAGAACTTGCTACCCAAATATGACAATTTAAATAGTAACATTGTAGCTTAATTCTAATTATATTTTCTACATTCATTTATATCCATTAATCGGCAATAAAGAACAGCCGATGCGCAAACATGTGTCCACTTCACAAATGAGTTCAGGCATTAAGGTTGCTGCAGCACAGTCTGTTGCACTTTTAGGATAAACGACTTCAAAATTATATTTCAGTTACTAACTTATATATAACAAACAATAAACAAGTAATTTTATATACTCTTGAAGCCTAAAAAGTTATATTTAATATTGAAAAAAATCTTTATTTCTACTTAATGACAAACAATTCCTCAGGCAATAACAATGAGATGCAAGTTGAAACAAAGATCCACAATATTTTCGTCCCCATAGAATAAAAATGTTGTCTCGTTACCTCAGTAGTATCACTAGCTACAGCGCCCTTCGATCTGGTACTCAGTAATGTTTTCATATCTTTGCTTAACGACAGTAACAGGCGCTGCGGTCATACTAAAGCCGTGTTTTTTTGACAGCAGCATGATAGCTTTTGGCCTCATACCACATAGTGGTAAACGACAATAAGGCTGTGGACGGTAAAGAGTTCTTGCACAGAATACATATTCTAAAGACGACAGAGTAACAAGTAGGCGCGTTTGAAAAAACCTTATATTAAGCAAACTACACATGTGGCTCTAGAATTGAACCAGGTAACTCCATGTTGTAGCTAGCCACTGCGCCAAGGAAGCTGTCTTAACGACAACTAAAAATAGAAACCCTATGCTTAAACTTTTATTTTATCATTTTATTACTCATTCATATAACTAATATAATTTTTTGTCGAATATATTCGTCCTTGATTTTTTATTACAATTACGGGTACTTAAACGATTCAGAATTTCTTTCAATATGTTAGTTTTTCAGTAACTTAAAACGATATATTATCTTAAGGTTTTATTCATAGAAACAAATTGTGTTTTTAGAATTAATTCTTTTAATCTTAATCGATCTTAGGTAATATAAATAACAATTAAGGCCGACAAACGACGCAATCAATCCTAACGGCGACCCAATGGATTAGTTACTTTATTTTATAAATACACAGAATATCCATCGAAATATACGATTGAAAAAAAAAGAAATCGACTGAAAGAATTGGTACCAATTATCCAGTTTAGGGAGCGCCAATTGAAATCTAATACTTACGGTTTCAATATTTTTATTAAGAACTTTTTATAAAGATAATCAATTACGACGAATTTAGAAGAAGGGTATGTTTGAAGTAGTTAAAGAAATTCGCTTTCTTCTTATGATTAAAGCTCCAATTTCCAACGTTTTCTTTGTTGCTTTACATTGAAATATATATAAAATGGAATTTAACTTTCATTCTATGTAATTTGGCGTAAGTGACTCTCGGTATCAACACAACAAAATGTTCACAGAAAATAATCATATTATTAGTATATATTATTTTTAAAATCCAAATCATGTTGCTTGTATCCAACAATCTTAAGAGACAAAATTCAATAATAATATACATTGAAAATATTATCCAATATTCTCTGTACCCATATATTCCAACTTTCACATGATAAACTGTTCTTATTGCGATAAGAGCAAACAAAATTCTCGCGTACACTTTGATACGCCCAACTTCACGACTCTTTAATATTGATAAATTTCCATACTTTAATAACTTACTTTTGATATATAGAGAGAATTAAATATCAAACATTCACGATACCGACTTTAACGAAATTTCCATTAATTATTTATGTAGCCTGTTATATTTTGAAAGGAAAAAGGACGTTTCTAAAATTTACAACCGTTTTATGTTTTGTTACTTTGCGCTCATTATTATAAAACATAAGACGACAGATGCGGATATCGCAGAGCCAACCGGTGCAGAGATCTTTGGGAGAAGTCTATATTCAGCAGTAGGCGGTTATCAACTAATTATAATGGCATATTCAAAAACGAAAGTCATTAATTATTTAAGATCACTAACGTATAAAATCATTCCAGTAACTACCACAAAAATCTGCTTATTCATTTATACATAACCTTTTATATATCGGAGAAGAAAATTAGCCGAGACAATAGTAATTCTTGTTTTATTAGTTTATATTTATTTGATAAAATTCGTTTTAGTTAAAACTTCATCTCCGATTTGTTAAAGGTTGAGTTAGCAAAAATTATAATACAATCGCCAAAGACTCAATGAAGATGTTTTTCGTTTGTGTTTAATAAATAAATAATTCTTATCAATAATATAAAAAAAATATTATATTTGGTCGTAGATACCAAAATATTATAGTAATACACATCCCCGGTCATATCATGAAGTGCGACAACACGTTTACGATCCATAACTCGTCAAACATCGCGTAAAATTTTATTAGCCGTGGTTTCTTTTCCTTATTCCACCAAAACAAAATCATAAATCACATAAATTTTTGTGATCGAAAGAAATACGTTTTAGTTTTATATAAAATAAATATTGTTTTATTGAGGAAACTTAAGTCGTCATCCCTAAACAAATATTTACTGCCGCAATTTGTCGAAACAATAAACGCGTCTGTGACTTTTAGATGTGCGATTATATATGGTCATATCTTTAATTTTTTTCTAATTCTGAATTATCAGTTTTTACACAAAACGAATAGTTCGTCTTGAAACATTTTATTATTAGTTATTTACTAATGAAGATCTCCGCCGTTATTATATCATTGACAGTAGCAGAGTTATGCATTTGAACTCCGTTCAACCAACTGATATTATATTTAACTATTATCTAATTTAAATAATTATATTAACACCGATAATACACTTTCTACTGAGCTCAGTAATTTCTGTAAACGATTGAATGTACAGCTGAAGGTAAAGCAGTAAAAAGGTAATAAAATTTTCCAACTTTCCCGTCACAAATCATAAAATATAGCGGCGACAATACGTTTACGATCCATATATCTTCAAATGAACCATAAAATTTAAGACAAAGGTTTCGAAGGTTTTTTATCATGTGTTCAAAATGAGAAAGTATATTAATAAAGTACGAACATAAAGACGTAACTGAACACGTTCTCAAAACATTTCATAATTGTAACATTGCCGAGCGAGAGATATGTTATATTATAAATACGCTGCATATTTTTTCTAAACTTTTCTTTTTACAAGTTCACTGTGTTACACACATTTAATAAGTTTCAGTTATATCTGTGTAATGATACAGAACTAAACGTCAATATGTTGTATTTTGTCATACACCATTATTAATAGAACTAATTGTATACATATACAAAAATAATGAAAATCTTATAACTTATTGGCAGTTTACACATCCCCTGTAAAACATTACATTTTGTGCAAACTGTTTGATTGTTTGATCATAAATATCTAAAAATACGTAATATTATAAAAGTGGTACAAGTTCTATCAGGCAATAGAAATGTATGTGTCAATTATTAGAAAACATTCAATTTAGTCCTACAATGGTAATATCACAATTATTATAGAGATCCCATTTCATTATTATGTTTTATTAATGTACAAATAAAAGATATCTGTTGGAATAATGATAACTTTAACCAACATAAGAATGTATTTTAATTTACTATCGCAGTGGAGGACACCGGCAGCACAATCTTATTGTAAAATAGGCCAGGACGACTGCACTTGTCTAGAAATCGATGTATTTTATTACTTTTCCATTTCCACTCTGGTTTCAATTTCCTTTCTTATAATCAATAGTCCTTCTAGCCAATGACATTTTCAATACAAAGTTATCGGAAAAGCATATAAAAAGTTTGATTTCATATCATTGGTTAATGTATTATTATAACAACATTAATCATTACGATTAATATGTTTACAATAATTTTAGCATAGTTGAATTAATAAATAAACAAGACTTTTTTGTGGGTGAAATGTTATAATATTCATAATAATGCTGATAAACATTTTATTAACGAACTAGGAAAAACGGTTTTTCCTACAACAAGCAAACCTTTGCTTAAGTGAAGTTTCTGCACCTGTCACATAGATCCTTTTTATTTTATCATAATCACATGAGGAATGTTCCAAAAACGCTAAAATTCATACTTTTTAAAATATTCTTGTTCAGTTATTATTAAGTGAAAATTATATTATACATAAATTTAAATAATATTATCATCAGATTCTCTAGAAAGAAACTTTGCGTCTGCAATTGTACTTCAAAAGAGACAAAATATTAAAACTCCAATTGAACAAAAATGAACCAGCTTTTCTATTTGTTTTGTTAAAATACTTTGTCATCAAATGCCGCTAATACTCATCCTTACTCATATTTTTTAATACCTTAAATACTACATTCGAACTTAGCAAACATTGCTCAAACTGAATCAGAGATCATCGTGCACTAACATTCAAACGATTCAAATTTTTTTAGTAAAAAGATTAGATATCTGTCTTAAAACACTTTAAGCCAAAAATCAAAATTCAAAACAATGAACAGAATGAGGAACCCAAGTAGGAGAGATTTTAAATCGAATCTCTGACAAAGTCTTGAATAATCTTGAAATAAGGAGATAGTTTCTTGCCAAGTACAACGCTTTCCAAGAACAACCGAGCTTAAGAGAATTGGATAAAGAATTTTTCAGCATTTATTATTAACTGTATTTCGAAATAAATTATGTACAACAGAAAGAGAAAATATTTTAGTTTTTTGACAACCATTTTTCTGTTGCTGAAACAAATATTTTAAACAAACAGAAAACTAACAGATTCATGAGGAATCAATTATTTTTGATTTATTAGTAGAGTTAAGGGAAACATATCAATCAATAGTAATTTCTACTGCCTAATAGTAATATTATTATGTATCTGTCTGAAGGGGCCCTTCTGTATATGATCAAAGTAATAGTGTAGTAATTAAATGTGCATAGTTAATAACATACAGGTACAATGTAATTATAAGCTTAGTTTTTTTACAGCAAAATGGCTTTTCAGTTGTCAGGATTGTTAATCTTAAGGTTTAATAAACATTTTCAGTGTGAACAAAAACTTAAGGAAGAAAATACCATTATTATAAAATCATTGATTATGTAAATGGCAATGACAGTTGTCAAAGAACTGATTATTATAAAATTTTGTAATGGAAAGGAAATAATTAAAATAAATTATTTACAAAGAGATTTTTTTATACGAGATAATTATATTACGGTGTAAATAAATGTGTAATATAACGATTGTTATAATAATTCTATTATATACAATGCCAGTGGTCATTCAGTTGTACTAGATACATATGTACTAGGTAGGAGTACATTTCTCTGCCAGGTAGAAATAAACAATAATTCAAAGTCAATTTCATTTGTTTAAAATAGATTTCAAAGAAATACTTTTTTACGACACCATCTATGTTAGCAGTTGTTGTAAACAAAAGTACAAATATTTATTCAATCAAATTTAAGTATTACATCGAAATTAAAAGAATTTAAATTTTATAATACTCTCCCGCTGAGAAAACCGCATTATACGGCTTTGCAGGCTTAACAGGAAAGTGGCTTAAACATTTGTTTGGAACACTGTAAGCATGAAATTATGAAGAGGTAAATTAAATGAGAATGAAAATATTCAGAAATTAAACTTGCTTTGTATTTATTATATTTCTATCATCAACAGTACGCGGCAATCCACTGTTGGACATATATAGGGCTCTCTCAAAGATCGCCACTTATATTTCTAACTGCTCGGATCTTTTCATTGGTTCACTTTATAACCTATCTTCATACATATCGTCTCAGCGCCAATATATAACATCAAGCAGAGATAAGTTACTCTCTATTTTTACGTCATAGCTATGGAAATGTTACTATTCTCAGGTTAGATTACTGGGATAACGAGATGATTGATCGGCGTATTACTTGCATCGAATTCGTTATAAATAACTCTAAATTTTTAGTGTATATTTTTATGTTATATATGTGAAACAAACCTATTCTTAGCTTAGTGTGATCTCTTTTAATTCAAAAAAGTCAATGCTTAACCATAATCCTACCTGTTGTTTAGTTGTGATGTGGTCTCGGAAGTCAAAGCGTCGTTAAGTGATCAGTCAAAACGTTGCTAATAAAGAAATTAAATTACTTTCTTCTACTTATCTAGTTTTTAATGATAAAACTAGATATACTTTGTAGGTTTTAAAAGTTTTCTTAATCATCATTAAAGAAACTTATTCCCCGTACTGCACACAATGCTCTGAATCAACAATGCCGGCGAACGATGTTTGCTTTAAAAGATTATTTCCTAGTATAAACACTATCATATAACACCGAGCTAACGGTAATGAGAAATCCTCTGGAATCACTGCTATATTATGTTTCTCTCCAGTCAAATATTGCGGAGCAGTAATTGTTTAATTTTCATACAATTGAATAAGTATTTAATTTTTTTAATAAATTTTTGCTTGAAAATATTAAAGAAGCCACAATACCTTAGTTTTAATGCGGTCGTACCTCACTGTGCTTTTATTTCCGATGAAAACATAAAAATCAATAGCTTACTTACACCCCCTATTTATAAGTTTAGTTTTAAAAATATACATCTTGTGATTATAAATTAAAACATATTTAAGAAAAACAAAATATTTTATTTCTGATTTCGTTACTCACGATTTAAATTATTAACGGTTAAAATACTTCAGTTGCTCTTAAGGTGAAAAAGGATAAAAAGATGCTCAAGTTGACGTACTTCATCCACACACAAGCTTCGCATTCAGAGCTTCAAACTCGACAAGACTTAACGACTAATTAACACTTTCAACACACTTTCATTGCACACAAGTGCTAATTTTTATTTGTAACTTTTTTTACACATTTCTCGCGTTTTGCTGAAGGAGTAAAAGAGCTATTCACGTTGTGTGCAGAGAATTAAATGAAGTAAAATTATGGTTACACTTATCTCTACAATGAATTATGACTTCAGCGTTACTTACTGCACTGTTTTTTTAACCTAGAAAAGCAAGACTTAAAGTTTATGGCAATTAACACAGTCTGTGAGAAGGATGCTGTTCAAGAAACAACTTAAATATAAACAAATAACAAAAAAAATTTAAATGTACAAATAAGAGAAGTAAGTACCATCACTCACAGACCATTTGATCTATACGAGTAACAATAATATTCACGATGATTACTTTTCTGTACACGCCTACACAATAAATTCTCTCGGGACATAGGAGGTCTTGTTACCGTAGTAAATTTACTACAAAAACACTTCACAGCGAACACAGTAATGTTTGCTGTGAAAGAATCAATGAATTATGGTACATTCCTGCAACATCTCCGAAAAGAGTATCACTTAGCGACATTCGCTAAAACTTGCTCACTCGACGATAAGTCAATAATTTCATCAGACATATATATGTAACGAATATTACTTGAAACATTAAAAGTTATAATTAAAGAAAAAATATGCATTACCATTGCTGTTCAATAATTGTTAGTTTTTTCATTAGTAGTTTAAACGGTTTTGATCCGCTAATAACTAAGTTGAGTTCTTTTTGACTGTTAGAAATATTTTAAAGATGGCTTTGAACAAGCTCATAAGTTATCAGAATAACATTAAAATATAAACAGGTATCAATAAAACTCAGAAAAATATGTTTAGAAAAGCAATGCGGTTATTGAAATAATACTTCAAATCTGATAACAATACAAAATCTGCGGATGTTTGCGGCTTTCCTATTCCAAACACGTCAAAGCAATGTTCACACAAATTCCCAGTGCAAACAGTTAACGGGTCTTGCTCGTTCTGTGTTCGCTTACTCTATTTTTTTTGTCCAGTAGTTTTATTGGAGCACACCTGAAAAAATTTGCTTTCCATACCATATAATTCATGTAGCGTGTCATGTAACTCCGGCCCCGACGGGACATGCATTGCGTGCCGCTTTCATAAAGTAAACAAAGGAAGACCCCGAAGCTTAAAAAAACATAAATAACGTAACAAAATGTCTCCAATTAATTAAAATTGTCCAAATATTTCCTTTATGTTACTCTTCAACTGTAAATATTCAAAAATGTATGTTTCGTTGTTTAATTAACTTAAAAGGCTATTATCATCACAATCATCAGCCGATAGTAGTCCGCTACAGGCCGTCCGGCATCTTCCCGCGACCTTCACCAGTTTGTAGATCCACCTTGTACCACCGGAAGTCATTCATTCGAGCAAGAAGTTAATTATTAAGTACATATTAATTACCCACAAGGATGTCCCTGTAAGGTCCCGTTTTTTTGGGTTTTTGTTTAAACCAAATTGTATAAAAATAATAAAACACCGATTAGACTAGATTTTAGGTTTAACCAGGTGGTAGGTCTCTGTTGCCGGAGACCGTCTGGATAGGTACCACCGCACCTCCTATTTCAACCGCCAAACAGTAGTGTGCAAACATTACTGTGATCCGGTTTGAAGGGCGCTGTAGCTAGTGTAATTACTGGGGTAACGAGACTTAACACCTTATGTCTCAAGGCGACGAGCGCAATGTGGTGTAGTGTATACCATCTGAAATAGCACCACGTTGTCATGAGCAAGCGTATCACTTACCATCAGGGGAACGTCTTGCACGTCACGTCGCATAGTAGTATAAAAAATTCTACAACATTATAAATAATCCATTCGATGTAAAATCTTTTCCACCACATATGTTTGCGAACAAAGTAGAAAGTAAATATTCCGTCTCAGAGTGGCGTTTATCACAGAGACTGCACTTCGGTTACGCAAACATGACCCAAATAAAATACTTTGGTATCTGCACTCTTTCAGATTTACAGGTTCAGCAGAAAACTTTTTCTGTATGTTATCTTATAAAAAAATTTATAAATGATTATAAAATTATTAGGCTATGCGAGAAGAAAACAGAAGAGTTGTTTTTTTTTTTTTTATTAGATTATTCTCAGCCGCTTTAAAATAATATAAAAAGAGGATATAGTCAAATATACAGGCAAAATTTTTAAGCCATTTCTGGTGTAGTTTCCCATATACATACATAAATTCAATGCTTAGTATAATTGTAATAATACGAGTGTTACACTTTAATGGTACTCAAATATTCTATCCTAGCCAAACAAAGGCATTTTTTTTGTTTACTTTCAAAAACTGCTACTATACAGTTTATTACCAAAAATATATATAAAATATTAAATAATTATTATATTTATATTAAAAAATATTGCAGTTTCTGTAAAATCAATAAGTAAATAACATCTAGGCGCATGCATTAGTTGCTGTACGCGTAAACAAATATTGCGTATTTTCAGTATTTGTATTCATATAAACATGTTATAGCAAATTATCTATTTTAAAATCCTGGGAACATTGATATAGTGCTTGTAACAAAAAGGTCCTCGTTTCTATTCCGAAACCATATGGTGGAGTTTTGAACATGTCTAATTAGATCATATTGTAAATCTACCGGCACGATAATATCGCTACACTTCGTTTGTTAATATATGAGAGCCAAAGATTTCTCACCACGACCACGTTATAACTTAACAGAATATGAAATTCAAATTAAATTTCTGTATGCTATAAAAACAAATAAAATTTTATTAAAGTACAATTAGTATCAATTGCAGTTTAATAAACGATACTGTTACTTTACCACATAAAAAGTTCTAGCAAGCCTTACAACTATTTGTATAAATTTTTTTAAGTCTTCAATTCACTCGCATCTATTATATTTGTAAAGTAAAAATGCTGATTTTAAGCAACGTGATATGCGAATATATCGATCTCGTTTGTAAGGGATAAATTCATCATATTCTCACAATGTTGACTTACGTACATTTTTTAATGGCGTATCATATAAAATGTCTTATTTTTTCAGTGAATTCTCAGAAACATAGAATGTTAAGAATAAAGAAGTAATTAAAAAAAATACGGAATATCGCATTATCCATGTAATTCCAATACGTTGAAGTACTGTAATTAGAATATTTACATAACAGCATAATGTTCTAAACAATCAAAATAACACCTCGTAGTATCATAAGTATAGCTTTTCATAAACTGAAAATAATATACGGGAAACGATCCCTGACTTACATCAACAGTTACCATTTCGATTTGTTAATATTATTAATAATTAGATATCAAGATAAGTAATATAATAAACCCAATCTCAAAGATGAGTTTATTTTACTAACGCTAGATGCTTACTGCGTTTAACAACAAGTAAGATTATAACTTAGCTGAAATGCAAGGCAGACGTTAAATAAAATGTACAAAACTTTAAACATTTGTATCTGTAATTCGTATATAAAATAAAATAACTTAACCAAACGTTTGTCTTTTAAAAAAAAGCTTTAAACATTAAATTTGCTGAAATGTGCAACATTTTTTTTAATTAAACGAAAAGTAGTATTTAAGAAAACCCTGTTTCACAATTTGTTGACGCATAAAATGGAAATTTTGTAACTTTTAGATCTTGAATCCTTGTAAGTTAAACGCGTTGGGGTCAAAGAAGAACGCTAAATTCTTTACCCTGCCGACAGATCGCTTACGGCGATAGTAAGGTATTTTATTAAGGTAAGGGTTCGGAAATACCCAATGCTGTATGATGAGTAGCACGTCTATTTTATATTTGCAATGTAGCATAAAATCGTAACAGTAATTCATTACTTACTTTTCCTAATTACTGTAAATCCTACGTAAGTACGTACCTCATTACGTAAAGAGAATTGTAAATATTTTACAAGGAAACTAATACTCTCGAAATTTTAAAGAGATTAGAGATCTCTCCCTTTAAAATTTCTTCTAGAGGTGCAACGGTAGATATAATTAGATTTTAGTTTACTCAAAGAATTTTGCTAGCAACTAACTAAGATATATAAGATTTACTGTTTTTATATACTATTGACTAACGATTCAATTTGTCAACATTTTGTAGTAGTATATAATGAGAACAATGAGAAACGCGCTCGGTGATAATTATATGACCCTCTCACATAAGCGATTGGTAGATAGCCAGACGAATTCAATAACATCACCACTATCTAAACTTCACATGTGACTCGGCAATCTAACTATTAACCTTCGTGTTACCAAGAAAACATTTAGCCGCTGCTCCACGAGGACAGTTCCATAAATATTGTTATGGTTTATTTTTGACTCAATATTAATTACGACAATACGACAATCTTGTTAATTCAAAGCACACTAAACCGGAAATCGTCGCATCTGTTTAAACCAAACATTGTAAACAGTACTCTGAAACCGTAAAGTGCTCTTCAATTCATCTTGTAGCCTTTTATAGCCGATCCGTTTGTGGTTTTGTATTATTCTTCTGGAAATTAGTATAACTTAGATGACAGGATTTATAAAGTGTTAACAAATTTACATGTTACATTCTAATTTTCTAATTACTACTTCTAAAATTTTCATTATAATCTTTTGCAAAATTTAAGTAATCGTTAAAAACCCTTAACATATAAGTTATACAAAATAAATAATAGTATATAATGACGGCAATTTTGTAATGAAAGATATAATTTCATAAATTTTTGCGTAAGTAATCATAGTTCAGAGTACCAGCGATAAAATAATTTATTGACAAGGCAAGAAAACAATTATATACAAGATATACAAACTCGAACACGGAGCATCGTGTTTGATATAGGGAAACCACAAACAGTGCAGCGACCGAATTTATATTCGTAGTAAACTTATATACATGCATGCATGTAGCCGAAGTTATGGAATGCTACAAACCACACCGTCTCCACATTTTCAATTTTGGTTGATAAATAACATTCCAAGCAAAGTTTGTACTTAAACATATACCTAATATTTTTAGATTAGTAATTACTACAAAAGTATAGCGAAAATGTAAAGAGTTACTTTTGTTCTTAATCTGAAGAATAAGAAGTATTCATTTCATAAAATTAAAAGTACGTAAATCTAAAAGAAATATACAAAATCCGTGAACGCGATAAAATTAACGCGCTTGCTTTTACTTATTTCCCTTAGTTTCAAATGCTTTACAGCACCTATAGACACAAGAAGACTAGTGACCGATGTCTTGATGACATGAAATACCTACTCTAATTACTAAAATAATCTGACCCTTCCTGCGCAGAATCACTTAAACAAAAATACAAATGCTGCAGATATTCGTTTTCAAATTGTTTAAACGATTTGATTAAATCACTATCACCCACCTATCCTATACCTTAGTAAGAAAAGATAACGAAGAATATAAATATTTTTATTTTCAAGTCAATTTAAAAAGCCTACCCACAAACACTTGTTAAATATTACATAAACAGTAATAAATATTAAACACGATGATTTAAACTTCATTCAAAGCTCTTGAAAGCTTTTGAATCTCACTTATTAAGTAATTAACGACGTTGTTATAAGTAATTAATGGACAAAAATTAATTTCCGCTTTAATAAACAAATTAACAATTTTAGAGTGGTGCTTACAAATCTATTTATTTCAATAAATTATTTTCCAAGTGCGAAGTACAAAGAAATGGCCACAAGCATTTCGCTAATGCCAATAATTTTTTTTACTTATTATTACTACTTTCAGCACACTTCATCATCACCATCATTCATACAGTTCAGCTCTGCCTACATCCAGCGATTTCAGTTTAAGAATTATTGTATTAATTTCCTTGATTCATATGTTTATGAGAAGAATGCTTTAAATAAAAACAAGTTTTTTTTTATTAGACGACCCAGACATTCATCTGATGGTAAGTCCTCGTGGTCTTCGGATATGGAAATCATCAGCTTAAATTAAATGTACACAATCAATTGAAAACTGACATTCAAAAATAATACATGTATCTATTTCTAATGACACAACAATAAAAAAATATTTAAAAAAAACCAAGAAATCTGAAAATCACTAATCCTCATTACAGAGCTCTTTAACCCAATATTATTTTGTTTGGAGTCTACACAAAATGTTTAATAAAAATTAATTATTATTAAGTTTATTTTCAAGATATGAAGAACATTCTAGTGTAAAATTTAAAGTAATTTGTGTTGTTGTTTTTGTAGAAAACAAATACGATGCAGACTGCGTAGTCACGGAGGTCTCATAACTCGTGAACGTGCTTGAAGTATCCTGCTACAAGTAAATCGGAGCAAAAAGTTTAATTGCTTTTTCTTAGTGTATGTAAGATACTATGCTAGTATGTTTATATTAATATTTCAAATACTAACTTAAGCAGCTTTTTCCTAATGTGATACGGGTGTGAATCATAAACATAAATGTGTTGACTATTCTTTTTATTTATTTGTATACAAATAAGTAACTATATACTGTAATTACAGCGACAAACTGTGTAGCTTGGTCTGGGTCTTATAATCTTAATATTACTTAAATACTACGGACTACCTACGTAAATACTAAAAACAAAAATAATTATACTACAAATTTCATTACATAATTTAGGTGGATATATGTTATTTATTTTTTAACTTATTTTAGAATGTTTTACAATATATTTTTAGTTTATCCAGATTTTTATTCTCATTACTTTATTAAAATTCAGCGACAAAATCAGTACATTTCACTAGTTTTAACTAGTAGTAAATCTTTCTTTGCGAAGATCATCTAAGTACTACCGCAGTGTTTACTTTTGTCATCAGACAGAGTAGTACAGTAGGGTGCTGTCAATAGTGAAATTACTGAGGTAACGAGGCACATTACACATTGTGTTCCAAGACAAGGAGCACAGTATGGTAGATCATTCTAATTAGTCACATATTGTTATGGGCGCTCATACTGCATCATCAATTGAATGAAGTTTTCATCGTTTCCAATAGCATAGATTTTCCTAACTTTCTATTTGCAGTTAGAGGACCAATCGTAACGGTAAATGAACAAATCTACGGCGATATGTGAAAGATTTTATATAAGTGAGCACATTATCGTTCCAATCTGGAAAACCTGACAGTAATATAAAAAATATCGTATATCGTACGTATGCATATTGTAAACAATCACATGAACTTCAATGTTACAAAAACCTTTCATATTCACCTCAACGAAAATCAAGTGGATCTTAAAAATGCATACACTGGAACAAACCATGGTATCATAATTTTGTTACCTAATTAGTATAATTAGAATACATTTCGTAATTCAGGCTTAAGCTTTCCAAAAGTTGCCGAACCACAAGTGAGGACTTTTCATTCACATTTTTCAATGATACTTTAAATTTTTCATTATATTCTTTTTAGTATCGTTATAGAATAGTCTTAAAAATATTGTGCATATTAATAAATATCATTTAAATGAAGCACCTAACAAAGTAATGATTTAATGTAAACTTTAATATTTTTAACTCATTCGCTGCCAAGGACGGTACCTCTCATTGCCAAGACGAGCATATGGTTATCTTTTAATGTGTTTTAACTTATAGTCTTTTGAATTGGCAAATACTTTCTCATCTCTAAAACGATGATAATTATAAATTGGATAAATTTAAAAGATATATAATATATGATGAATCAATGCCGGCTGTAATAGAAAAGGATGAATAGCAATGAAAGAGGCCTACATCCAAAAAAGAATCTACTCCTCTAAGCAAAAAAGCACTGATAAAACTTACAAGTATTTTCTAAAATATTACTAAACCGGTAATAACTTTAACGAACTTCATAACAATAAGGAAATATTCGACGACAACCTTCATGAAGTTATTTCTAACAAAGGACACTACATGAATAAAGCTTATCAAAACACTTCAGACTGCAGTATTGAGTTTGCTTATTTTTTTTCTACACAAACTACATAAGTGAAATCTTAGTTATGTATTCTGTGTAGTTTTTGTTATAGGAGATACAGAATGTAATTTACAATAATTTCAGTTCCTGGTATTGCAACTAGACTTTTATATAACAAATATTGTGTGAGACTATTAGATTGAAGAGGTTTTATATTTTTATTTGCTGGCTTTAAAGTACTTATGCATTTTGCACAGATATTTCGACTATTTTCCTATATCATGGAAAAGTTTTTGTCAAAGCATTTATAGGGCAATTGATTTAAGTAAAGCTTAAGAATTTAATTAGTAGCTCACAAAATTTTTAACTTAAAAATTAAATAGCTCATGATAAATATTATTTACAATACTTAATTTTTTGTTCAACTTTTTAACGAATTATACCTGTTCATAGAAATAAAAATACTTGAATTTCAACTTGAAAAATGTTTATCTTAAAGTAAATTGAAAGGTACTTTTATGCTCGACGTGAATGTAAAAGGATATAATTTGATCATAAAAGCGGTAAAAAGACTAAAATACGTGGAAGGGACTTTACACGCCTGTTGAGCCCACAGCCTACTTGAATAAACAATCTTCAAAGGCCATACAAACATACATAACATATAAAGTATGTAAATGAACAACCGAGACGTATTTGGTGAAAATTATTTAAACATTTAAAATGTATTCAAAGTCATATTTACGCCAAATTTTCCGCTGCCCAGGCATAAGTAAAAATAATAGCGATAAATAAATGCAAAAAGCAAAAATTCATTGAACATATAGAAAATAAACAAGATTTTCTAACATAAAAACTTACGCTTAAAAATTACATTAAAATAAATTAAAAAGATTTTTCTCACAGTTCGTCTCTGTTCACAACCCTTACCCTTTAACGTGTTTTACTCGGCAACGTAATTAAAATAGTAAAAAAGTATGCCCACTTGGTCTTAAGCAGCAGCAAGTAACATCTACAGCCAGCAATTGATCTTTTATTTACAAGATTCTTCTTGTGTATCCATTGCTCCAAAATTTCTTTACACCCGCGAGATATGAAAAAACCTTTTGTGAAATCAAATTCTCCCTACTCCTGTAACTCTACTGGTGGTAGGTCTCTGTTGCCGGAGACCGTCTAGGTAGCTACTACCGCAGCTCCTATTTCAACCGTCCAATAAGTAAGCTAGTGAAATTACTGGGGTAACGAGACTTAACACCTTATGTCTCAAGGCGACGAGCGCAATGTGGTGCAGTGTGTACCATCTTAACCAGCGCTGCGTTGTTATGAACGCCTTGCCCGTCTCGTCGCCTAATAGAACAAATAAAAAACTCATCATGTTTTTTTTATGAATCAATTGAAAATAATATTGATGACATGATGTGTCTTCGAACAGTTAATACTCCAAGAGCAGGCATTAGTGTAAGAGGTAGATCACCCATGAGGTGGAATGACCAGGTTAGGAAGAGATATAAACTTCTCTTTGCATGAATGTGCGAAAAAAGTAGCGTATAGGGATGCCCATATTATATGACCACGACAAGTCGGCCAAGATTACAACCAATAAGAAGAAAATGGCTTGGCAAATGTAAAATCATTATTTGTTGTGACCTGTCTTTTGTCTATTATTTCATTCTAGCTACACTATGTACTGGCTACGATATATAGAATCCTCATTATTTGTAAACTAAATAAGCACACTATTATTTACTTTCTCTTAAGAAGGCCGTAAAGAACGTCGTTGTCATCATAACTATTAGTTCTTCTTAATTACTAGTTAATGTTTAATCAGAACACATGGACAACATCAATAATTTATTCTTAAAGGTGTTTGTTTTGTTAAGAAATTACACAAAAACAATGTTATTCTTATTTCCATCTTACTTATTGTTGTACATTTTGTTTTTTTTGAAGATTATTGTAAATAGAAAGATTTATCTTTCTATTTACAATAATCGTTAGTGTTTATTTATTATCAAAATATTAAGCATTTAATCAAAGGTCAACTTGATAACATAAAAAATCCACAATTAAAATTAATCACTTAGTAATACAGATAATATAAGGTAAAGAATCATTTTTACGTACAGATAATACTCCTATGTTTTGTGAATAAAATTTTGTAAATATTACTAACAAAGTTAAGACGGAAAAAGATTAAAAACATTGTTTTAAAAATCTTTCTTTTGTAAAATTATAAAGTAAAAAATTTACTCCTTAATTTTTTGTATCATTTTGGCTGCAATTAAACATGCAGGCTGCTTGGTGAGCACTTGCATCTTGTGATTCTGAAGACTGTCACTGTAACTCTACTGGAAAACTTAATCAGCTAATTGAGCTGCAGGTAAATCTCACTAAAGATTTTTTACAAGAAAACATTTCTAAATAGTACTAAAAGTAAACGAATGTAAATAAATCAGTTCCAGGGTGTGTATAAATTCATCCACTTGGACATTTTGTGGTCAACGGAACAATAAAAAAATTGATGGTAACATTAATATTACTAAAGAAACATTAAAGTCGGTTTATGTAGAAAATAAATTGATGCCGTCACTATCAATTAGATAAAAAAAATACTTTCAAACTGCGCTTTCTTTCATGTGGAGAGAGGCAAGACAATCCACCCGCACTATACCACACGCTGATATAGTGCGAGTTTGTGGATGTCAAATGTCCACAAAAGCTTAGAACACATCAGTTTCCTCACAATGTTACCTTCGACAGCAGCTCAAGTTGAGATCGAACCCTCGTCTCTTTGGGACGTATACATAGCGCGTACGACTGTCTTACAAACTGAGATATCACGGCTTCTCTATCTATTAATTATTCACACGTAATCTCAAAGCGATAACTGCTTATCCCTCGTTACTATTAAAATGATTTTAGAACACGACGAAGTTTTCTTAAAAATAAATAAACGAAGTATAATTTAAAAATTATTATTTCAAGCAGCAAAATACTAATATTTAAAAACAATACAGTTGCGAATGTCCAAAACGAACAAAAGTTACGCAAATAACAAAAGACCAAACCCCTCTCTCGCATGTCACTTTTACATATATGAATCACACGGCACGGGAGGTTTGAATTTTAAAGGTGTGCGCTTTGAAAAGGCAAGCAAAAAATGCTGTTCGCACCCGAATGTTATAAACATGCTGTGACGTGTTTGGAATAGGGAAGCTGCAAACAGTGCACCGAGAATTTATATTGTTTGTCTGCGTGAAGCTATCTCGTTGGAACAGCGCCACGAGCGGCTCGTAATTGAGGATTCGATCTGCTCATGCGTTTTCTTTTTTGAACAAAGGTATTTTCACAAAAAAAATTAAAACCTTATAAACGCATGTCCTTGCTCATTACAATCCTAAATATAACTGTAATTATACAAATACTATAGAGGACTGCTTAACGCCAAAAAACAAGCAATCTACGTGCTTGGCGGCAATTTTATATTGTGACTAGTTATAAAATTTAAAGCACATAATACTTGTATTAATTAAAGTCTAGTTTTATCTGTACCATACAGCTACAATCTTAAACCAAGATAACTAAACAGCTAATTATGATGATTACAAGTATTATTATGCATGTTATGTGTTGATTAAAAAAGTATTCATCACATCATAAAATTTTATCTGCCAAATTTTATTTATTATTTAATACGCATAAACGTGTACACATAGACTTATTTTATTCTATAACCTAACAAAAATTAAAAAAAAAAAGATACACAAATAGATACAAATACATAATGTAAGCCCACTTTATGCTACCTCTGCTGTATCCAGGATATTTCTCTAACAAGGAAAAAGTCAATTCTGAAATTCACTATGCTGACTAAGAATATAACGAAGACAAAGTTAAGACCAATTGTCCACCATTCTGAACAAACGAAAACCGTTTGTTAATGAAACAAGTCGGTTTAAACACGTTATTTTCTTTCTCCTGAAGCTCATGTTAAGGGTTTGAACCTACTCGGAACGCATAGCGAGTACTATTGATTGCTTTACAATCTGCACTATAAAATATGTTAAAAGTATAGATGAAAAGCAACGGGTTATAAATGATCTATAATAAAACTTTATCGAGCCAAAGGCGCCAGTATTAACTCATTGCCCCCATAGTGAAATAATGAGAACAGTCCAATCCGTCTCTGTCCACGACCCCTGCTTTCTGACGTGAATTAATGGGTTACGTAATTAAAGTAGTAAACAGCAGGTGTGCCTCTTCGAACCTATACCGCCCAGAACAAAATGCATATAAAGTGCACTTTAACGATGCAGGTGATGAAGTGTTGAAAGTAACGCCAGTCAGTGTTCACGATGTGCCATTATTGTTTACGATAACCGCCGCATTCGCTAGTGCTAAGCATTAGTATTGTGGCTGGTGAAATAACTGGGGTAATGAGAGTTAACATCTTATATCTCAAAGCGACAAACACAATGTGGGTTATATCATCCTAGCGCCACATTATTATGGGGGCACATATCACTTTCATCTCGAAACAAAAAAAAACCATACAGCTATAAACTCGCACAACATTTTAATTTTTACTGGATTATTTACATATTATCGCGATGGATGTTAAGACGTAGTTTTTTTAAATTCAATTTCTTATAAAGATTTGGTAAGCAATACTGATTTATTTTAATAAAAAAACTTAAGTGCGCAGGACATGAAACGTTTTATTCAACTCTATCAAAGACAAAATGTGCATGACTTTTTTCATATATAAAGTAAAATTGATCATTTTAGTATTAATAGAAATTTTATATACTTTTATTAAGAAATTTTAAATTAACAACTTAACTTTTTGTATTTTTTTCTTATTACTTTTTAGTGAGTAGTTATTATACAAAGTATTCTGACAACACAACGGCGGTGCTGGTGAGCGGACCCGTTACCGTGCTAAGACGACGTTACTTATCGAAAGTTGCTATATAAATAGCCGCGAGTCGTTAAACGCTCTCTCTTTCGATTGGATCGTGTTCCTGTCTACTGCTTCGATATTATGTTTATTTGAAAGCTATATATTGTAAAATATAAGTATAATCGATGTTCAACGGTTTAACAAGTATTACCACACTTGCTTCTTAGTCGTACTTACTGCCCTGGATCATCTGATAGATTGCTAGCGGTTTTAGCAATACTTAACTATCTCTCACGATAATCAATAATGCACTTACATTTTTAAATAGTCTTTTTAAGTGCTCTACTGGGATTCGCAACCTTCTCTCGCAAGGAGAAATGTAAGACCAATTACGAGTAGGCGGATGTCGTATATCCGCGGAAGCCATTATTCTTGGAACATATCGCTTTACCCACAGTATACTTCTTCGCGTTTGCAATTTAATCTATTATAAAGTTATACATATACATATATAATTAATTTAATTAATAGAATACGTTTATATGTTCCAGTACTCATTTCTAAAGATATACCCAGCGAGAAATTTCTATTGATGACGAAATGATATGATGAAATAAAATTAAATCTACGTAAGGAACAAATACGACAATTATTCCTTCCCGCTCCAATAATCCAAATGTACCAAGGACTATACCCAGATTCATTTTGATTACGGACCGGATTAAGGTATAAGAACCGTGGGAGACAGCAGATGGATATCCCAGTAAAGCGACGATTACACGACCCTTCTAAATTATATTGTGTGTAAGATATGTAACGAATATACGTAGTTGCATTTGCGAAGATAATGGGTAAATGGTACATGTGACTATATTTTTGTTAAAATTGTAAATGAAATTAAAAAAAAATAATATAAAGTATGAAGTAAATTACACATACAATAATAAAAGTAAATTATACATCTAAATATTAATTGATTTGAATATTATGGTACTTGGCAATGGATAGAAAGTATTAGAATATGCTGTGACCCCATTAATATTACGTTTTGAAGAAAAAAATAGTCGATTTGTTAACGAATTTCTTTTAAAAATTTTATGGGACTAACTTCATGGAATCTCCTAAGAAATTAAATATAGGATTGTAGAAGAAAAAGAATTGGACGATCCATTAGAAAATGTGCTGGAAAGATGCTTGTCGTCTGTTAAATTGTGGGCATATACCCAAAAACTCTTATTTAACATTTTTAAATACATTTTTGTTCATTTTCATTAAATTTTACTTATTCATTGCATATTATTTACACCAAATTTATAAAAGCGATGTTAGCATTCGCAAATGTTGGAAATCTAACATTCGTTACATCACTATTGCGAATACAAATATGATTATACTCCCAACAATTAATTTGCATGTATGTATGTATATATTCACTATTCATCTTGCTAACCTGTGTCAAAGAGGTAACCACAATGAAAAATTATAACTCTTCATTAGACAAACCAGTCCAATGAAGAGTTGTTACTTTTTGGTCCCACAAGTTTTTTCTTTCGTTTTCAATATAACTTTGTTAATTTGCAAATAGCGAAACATTAAATAAAAATGAAAAACTCCGGCTATATAAGGTTGTTCATGCAATGTTATATTTCTTCTAAACCGGTTAAAAACGACATTTCATCATATATAAAATACTAAATGAAATCTGAATAGAAAATATTGTTCGACCTAAGAATCATTGTTTTAGTGCTGCTAATGTTCTTTTAATATAAAAATAAATACAATGATCACAACACTCTCTTAATGCATAAAAACGAAAGTTCTCTGAATAAATGGAATATTTTTATAAGGTAATACTTTTATATGCCGTAAACATTTGATTTACTAAAGAAAAAAGCTTGGCCAGCATATTTTTGCCAAGTTGCATCGATAAATTTATGTTTCAATTATCATAAGTTATAATGCTTCGCCACCGGAACCACTGTACACTTCACTAAGATACAGTACAATTAATTTAAAATCATTACGTTTAAACAACAGCATTTTGAGGTTAACAGAAAATAATAAAGGGTTTGATACAGTAAAATATGGGGTGCTATTAATTGAGATTGCTGCATGAAAGTTACTGCATTTTCGCTGGAATTACGAGTATTCTCTTTAGTTGCTTTTTACGACACTCCGAGTTTAGGACGGTGGCATTATTCTAAACTGTATCTCACACGATAGCGGCTACATCAAATTCTTTTACGAAAAAAGTGAAAGTTTCTTTAAAGTATACTTATTCGTAATAAGTGTAAGTAAAATATTCTTCTTCTAAGTCGTTTTTCCCCATGACTGAGGGTCATGGTCATCATGTGTGATGAAACACACGACAGCTTTCGTGGCATGGAGAGGTTTGCCATTGCCTTCTCCATTTATAGTAAAATATTACAGCAGCAATAAATAATAATATATAATTAAACGGTTATTTTATAAATGTAACTAGCTGACCCGACAGACTTCGTTCTGTCAAAAAAAATTGGAATGTTCTCTGTTCCTGCAAGAACAGAACCGTCACCCTGGTTATGGGCGGTGTGTGGGGTTTCGCAATATATATATATTCATCTAATAACTAATATTTAAATATTAGTGGGTTCCAGAAGAGTGGCCAAAGTTACAATTAAAGTACATAAGTTATATTAACTATAGTAATTTTTTAGGAACAAATAACTGTCACATTCCAAATCTTTTTGACAGAATGTAGTCTGTCAGGTCCGCCAGATGGTAACGCGGTTTGTGCTCGACTGATGTATTGACGTGAAAACGAATGCATTTTATGTCGCGCGCCGAAACTAAAACAAAAGAAATAATATCGCGAAGCCGACCAAATTGAAAATCAGTATGGTGGATCTTTGGCTCTTACATTTACTATTTACGTTATTACGTGACTATTTATGTTATTATTTCATTCGTTTTAATTTCGGCACACTGTTTTGATAGAATAATTGAATTTGAACTTTGTGCAGCTGTATTAAAGTGCAAATTGACTCTTTAGCATTACGAACGCACCTACATTGCTTAGACAGCAGGGAAAGCTTGTAATTTAATATGAACTTTTGTTTGTTTGTTTGTTTCTGGTGTCTGGTTTCTGGTTTCTGGCTTCTGGCTTCTGGTTTCTGGCTTCTGGCTTCTGGTTTCTGGCTTCTGGCTTCTGGCTTCTGGCTTCTGGCTTCTGGCTTCTGGCTTCTGGTTACTGGCTTCTGGTTACTGGCTTCTGGTTTCTGGTTTCTGGTTTCTGGTTTCTGGTTCTGGTTTCTGGTTTCTGGTTTCTGTTTCTGGTTTCTGGCTTCTGGCTTCCTGGCTCCTGGCTCCTGGCTCTGGCTCCTGGCTCCCGGCTCCTGGCTCCTGGCTCCCGGCTCCCGGCTCCCGGCTCCTGGCTCCTGCTCCTGGCTCCTGGCTCCTGGCTCCTGGCTCCTGGCTCCTGGCTTCCTGGCTTCTGGCTTCTGGCTCCTGGCTCCTGGCTTCTGGCTTCTGGCTTCTGGTTTCTGGTTTCTGGTTCTGGTTTCTGGTTTCTGGTTTCTGGTTTCTAGATTTCAGATGTCAGATTTCAATAATCAATTTTCCATTTTCCATTTTCCGTTTTCCATTTTCCATTTTCCTTTTCCATTTTCCATTTTCCATTTTCCATTTTCCATTTTCCATTTTCCATTTTCCATTTTCCATTTTCCGTTTTCCGTTTTCCGTTTTCCGTTTTCCGTTTTCCATTTTCCATTTTCCGTTTTCCGTTTTCCATTTTCCATTTTCCAGTTTCCATTTTCCATTTTCCATTTTCCATTTTCCATTTTCCTTTTCCATTTTCCATTTTCCTTTTCCATTTTCCGTTTTCCGTTTTCCGTTTTCCGTTTTCCATTTTCCATTTTCCGTTTTCCGTTTTCCGTTTTCCATTTTCCATTTTCCATTTTCCATTTTCCATTTTCCATTTTCCATTTTCCTTTTCCATTTTCCATTTTCCATTTTCCATTTTCCATTTTCCATTTTCCATTTTCCTTTTCCATTTTCCATTTTCCATTTTCCGTTTTCCGTTTTCCGTTTTCCATTTTCCATTTTCCATTTTCCATTTTCCATTTTCCATTTTCCATTTTCCATTTTCCATTTTCATTTTCCATTTTCCATTTTCCTTTTCCATTTTCCATTTTCCATTTTCCGTTTTCCGTTTTCCATTTTCCATTTTCCATTTTCCATTTTCCATTTTCCATTTTCCTTTTCCATTTTCCATTTTCCATTTTCATTTTCCATTTTCCATTTTCCATTTTTCCATTTTCCATTTTCCATTTTCCATTTTCCATTTTCCATTTTCCATTTTCCATTTTCCATTTTCCATTTTCCATTTTCCAGTTTCCATTTTCCATTTTCCATTTTCCATTTTCCATTTTCCTTTTCCATTTTCCATTTTCCATTTTCCATTTTCCATTTTCAATTTTCAATTTTCAATTTTCCATTTTCCATTTCCAATATTCAATTTTCAGCGGTAAATAGTGCCACTATCACAAAAGATTAACAAACTAAAGTTAAGACTTAACTACTATTTTGAACCAATCTCAACTTAGGACAGTGGTGTTCCTGCCTGAACTCTACAATCGCTGCACACGAACACACTAATTTACTGCATTATACTACAAAACTGTCAACCTCACCTGCCCGTGGTGCACCCTGCAGATCGACTAACGAGGCTCTGGCGACCGACTAATGGCGGTATAACCATTCATCACTAGCTGACTCAAATGCTGCAGACCGATAACGGGCAGCAGCGATATTGGTGCAATAGAGTTAGCACTGCGATCACCAACCCGCCCGCCAAGAGTGGTGATTATGGCAAAAACCTTGTATGTTGTACAAAAGACAATCACAGCCCCTAGTGGCCGTCAGCTCTGCTATTCGTGACTCTGGCAGCAGTCATGGTAATGGCGGGGCAGGGGGTGTTAAGAATCTCCGGAGTGGACTCCGCTGCCAACCCCGTCGACTGGACCTGGCAACGTATAACGCACGCACTTTGATGACCGACGAGAAGATTCTTAAGCTGGAAGAAGCAGTAAGCAAGTTGCACTGGGATATTATAGGACTATCAGAAATCCGAAGAGAGGGGGAGGACACAGTAATTCTTGAATCCGGCAACTTGTTCTACTACCGGGAGGGCGACCAACAGTCCCAGGGTGGTGTCGGGTTTATCGTCCGTAAGTCCCTCGTTAACAGCGTTGTCAAAGTCGAAAGTGTGTCGAGCAGGGTAGCGTACCTTATACTCAGAATTACCAAACGGTATTCGCTGAAGGTCATACAGGTCTACGCGCCCACATCAGCACATCAAGACGAGGAGGTGGAGGCTGTGTATGAGGATATATCAAGAGCCATACATACCTCAAACACCTATTATAATGTTGTGATGGGGGATTTCAATGCAAGGCTGGGTGAGCGAAGTGGTTCAGAGTTGAGAGTGGGGCAATTTGGGTATGGGCGACGAAATCATAGGGGACAGATGTTAGCTGACTTCATGGAGAAGGAAGGTCTCTTTATGATGAACTCCTTTTTCAAAAAGTGGCCACACAGAAAATGGACTTGGCTGAGCCCTGATGGTTTCACGAGAAATGAGATCGACTTTATCATATCGACAAAACGGCATATATTCAATGATGTCTCTGTGATCAATGGGGTAAAAACCGGGAGCGATCACCGCATGGTAAGAGGCACATTGGACCTTAACATCAAGGTCGAGAGATCTAAACTGATGAAGTCCACACTCCGACCTACTCATGCTCATATCCAAAACCTCGAGAACTTCCAACTAGAACTGCAGAACCGCTTTGAATGCCTGGCTAACTGCGAGTCAACGGACGAACTTAACAACAGGCTAGTGGAAATTGTCCGTCTGGTCGGTTCTAAGTTTTATAGGACCCATCGTACAAAAACCAAGAGATTCTCCGACCAAACTCTTAAACTCATGGAGGAAAGGCAGGGAATGAAGCTGCAATCTTCAGTAGATGCGTCTGCCTACCGGCAGATTAATAGACAGATCTCTAGATCTCAGAAACGCGATCTGCGCGATTTTAACACCAAGCGCATAAAAAACACCACCGAACAAAACAGGGGCTCGAAGGTGTTTGCAAGGGATTTTGTCTATCGGACAGAGCCAGCTGACGCGATTGAAGATCGCCAATGCGTCATTTCCTCGAAGCCTGAGATTTTGAGAGAGGTGGAGAAGTTTTACGGACAATTATACACGTCGATACGTAAGCCTGTTGAATTGGCCATAGACCCCAGAGCCAAATTGACCCGACATTATACCAAAAATATCCCGGCCGTCAGCCAATACGAGATCAGTATGGCTCTCAAACAACTTAGAAACAACAGGGCACCTGGAGATGACGGAATCACAGCAGAACTCCTGAAAGCAGGCGGAAAACCGGTTTTAAAAATCTTTCAGAGATTGTTCAATTCCGTCATTCACGAAGGCACAACGCCCGAGGCATGGCGCAGAGGCGTGGTCGTACTCTTCTTTAAGAAAGGTGACAAAAGCTTACTAAAGAATTACAGACCCATTTCGCTGCTGAGCCATATCTACAAGTTGTTCTCGAGGGTCATTACGAATCGTCTCGCTCGTAGGTTTGACGACTTCCAGCCACCCGAACAAGCCGGTTTCCGAAAGGGCTTTAGTACCATAGACCACATTCATACGCTGCGGCAGGTTATACAGAAGACCGAGGAGTATAACCAGCCACTTTGCTTAGCGTTTGTGGACTATGAGAAAGCCTTCGATTCGGTGGAAACCTGGGCAGTGTTGAGGTCACTTCAGAGATGCCGGATTGACTATCGGTATATACAAGTGCTGAAGTGTTTGTACGATAACGCAACCATGTCGATCCGTATACAGGACCAAGCTACGAGACCTATCCAATTGCAGCGAGGAGTGCGGCAGGGAGATGTAATCTCTCCAAAGCTATTTACCGCCGCGTTGGAAGACATCTTTAAGCTTTTGGATTGGAACGGTTTCGGCATCAACATCAATGGCGAGTACATAACTCACTTACGGTTTGCCGATGATATAGTCATTATGGCAGAGACTCTGGAAGACCTCAATACAATGCTCGTAGACCTCAGCAGAGTCTCTCAACAGGTAGGCCTTCACATGAACATGAGCAAGACAAAAATCATGTCCAATGCACATGTTCAGCGCCACCCAGTGTTAGTTGAGAACTCAGCACTCGAAATTGTCGACGACTATGTGTACCTGGGACATACAGTCCAATTAGGTAAATCCAATTTCGAGAAAGAGGTAATCCGCCGGATCCAACTCGGATGGGCAGCGTTCGGGAAACTGCGCAAGGTCTTTTCGTCCAAAATACCTCAGTGCCTGAAGACTAAAGTCTTCGAACAGTGCGTGTTGCCAGTGATGACTTATGGCTCCGAAACTTGGTCGCTAACTATGGGCCTTATAAGGAAGCTCAGAGTAACACAGCGAGCTATGGAGAGGGCTATGCTCGGAGTATCTCTGCGTGATCAAGTCAGAAATGAGGAGATCCGCAGAAGAACCAACGTAACCGACATAGCCCTGCGAGTCACGAGGCTGAAGTGGCAATGGGCAGGGCACATAGCTCGTAGAACCGATGGACGTTGGGGATCCAAAGTGCTGGAATGGCGACCCCGCACAGGAAAGCGTAGCGTTGGCAGACCTCCCACTAGGTGGACAGACGACATTAAAAGAATCGCAGGTAGTCACTGGATTCAAAAAGCACAAGACCGTATTTTGTGGAATACATTACAAGAGACCTATGTCCAGCAGTGGACGTCCATCGGTTGAAATGATGATGATGATGATGACTACAAAACTAACAAATTTCGCACAGTTTGGGGACTTATATAAACACCACTTGAATTTTGTAGCATCACACTTACCTCTCGAGCAGTTAACATCGGCTGGCGTCTTGCAGACAGTTGTATGTACCGGTCTTGCCGAATGGTTGTACTCCTTTTACGGCCTGAATGCTGTTCAGTGGGTTCCCTTGTATTATTGTAGCGCTGCCAAAGACGACAAATAACACTTCTATGTATGCCATAATGCCGAGATACCTGAGATTGATTACTTCCCGCTTGCAACATCTCTACAGCTCTTTGCATTTCTTTTGCCGTCAAATGCCGTCGCTCCATGACGTAAAGAATACCTAACAATTCAATTTTGTCGCTAACTTTATTTAAATGGTTGGTAAAATTATAAAATCAAGACTAAACGTAGCAATAACAACGCACTTAAATTCAATTAAATTCCCTTTCATTTCATTTTATGAAAAAAACAAAACATCATCGAAATTTTTTTTTACAACCACCGAGTATGTTGTCAATAACAAAATGGTCATACCTGCGCACTTTGAGTGAGTAAACACTTAAAAATTTATTAATATAAATGGTAAATTTGTAACATCATGCATGTTGCTTAGACATTCTTGATGTGTAATTAGATAATAATGCTTTTGATTCTTATGAAGCATAATAATAATAGTACGGATTTTTTTTCTACCCTAACTTCGTTATATACATGACACAAATGAAATTGTGAAAGAAAAAACACTTTATTTTGCTGATGTCTAAGAAGCGATTACCTCATAGATGTTTATTAACGTGCTATTGAAAACATCAGTTCAAGGAAAAATTTTCAAGAAAAATGTTCGAAAAGAAAATGTTTCTCTTTGACAATACCAACAATAGTAAGCCAGTTTTACGACGTGTATTTTTTGTTGGAGTTGAGAATTTAGTGCCGCCACTTTTAAACTTGACCTGCTGCAAAAGACAGCGAATGGATAGGAGCAGGTATGATAGAGAACAATTTTATGCCTATTAAAAGTTTTTGTTTATATTCTTTGTACTTAGTTACGAACGTGCGAGACAATACCTAATGATCAGTAACATATACACACATAACAATGTATCTTTAGTCAGCTACACCGGTCTACGTTGTTTACTGTAAATGTTAATCTCTCGTTAGTACTACCTTAATGTAGTTTTCATTCGTTCGTGTACAGTTTTTTATGATTTTTAGCTACAGATTGCTAGTGCCCAGGACTTCAGTTCTCAACTAAAGGGAAACAAGAATAAATTTGGTTAATATTTAGATTATACGTATACACACATCAAAATTATAATTCTGCTTTGTTGGGGAATCTTGATTCACATACAAACAAAAAAATTACCTGCTCTCTACAATTACCTCTGTGCTTTTATCAACCCTACCCACATTCGGCTCAGCAGGATTACATGGCGCCCGGCGGCATTTTACATTATCTCCCGTTAATTTCTTTTCTTTTTTAAAAAAAAGAACAAGGAAATTAACTCTTACTTTAGTAATTCTAAAATATTTACACTGCTCTTATTTATATTTCTACTGTATTTATATCACTGCTTTCCGACGTATAATCCAAGAGAGAGTGAGATTACAGAGTTACGTGATAATTGACAGAAAACGTTTAAAAAAGAGATAAATTTTAAAATTTAACTTAAACTAACAAATATTACTACAACGCACTGGAGGTGTAAATAAAGTAAATAAACTTATTTTTTTTTTATTGTATAGATTGAAATTTTTGGGACTAGTTTTTGGGCTACACAGGTATAACAAACAATATAAAATCAATTCACCAGCTGGTCAAAGGACGTATATACACAACTACAGATATATTAGATGAAATTGTATGATAACCAAATTATGTATTTTTTAAACATTACTGTGCATATATAAGGAAGGCGTTTATTATTATTTCTCCGATAATCCTACATCAGGTTTTTGAGGTTTTCATAAGAAAGAAATAGTTTTTTTTTCTGTAAATAGTTTCTTTCACTACAGGTTATGTCATAAACATGTCCTAAAAACAAAAATGTATAGTCGGATATTAACGTAGTAGATATCAGTATTTTCAATGAAGTCACTTAAGCTATAAATTGTCAGACATTGAAATTAGTTAAGAATCGTTCATGAAAATTAGGTATACAAGCAAAGAATTAAATACTAATTCGATTTTTGCAAACGAACAGATCAAATTACAAATTATCACGTAAGTAAATTGTATAATATTATTAAAAAATATTAAATAGTAAAGACATATTTTTGATTACATCAGGCTTAGAAGAGATTAATACTTACACGTTTGTGATAACTGCACTTATCAATAATAATATCTGATTTAGTAACAAGTATAAAAGAAACATTTCTGATTGATCACGAGTCGGCGATTTTATTCATAACATGAAGGCGTTTATGAGATTAGTTTTCGTGGCTTTAGCTATTGCTACTGCTATGGCAGAGGGGACTTCCGCTGAAGAACTCGGCGTTTATAATTACCACATGAAAATCGGAATTCCGAAAGCAAATCGCATTAGGAAATTAGAAGAAGAAGCTATTAACTCCGGAAACTCTGAGGGAAGAATTGTTGGTGGCAGTATTTCCGATATCTCACAGACACCTTGGCAGGTACAGTATTCTGTCACCTTTATCATTTATATATTTTATATATTCTGATCTTGACTGATTTTAATAAAACATGATATATGGTAATATAAATATTATAATTTAGTAATTTAAGTCTATATACGTTTACAATTACAGTAAAACCTAATACACTAAATAATTTGTTTCGGTTTTGTCATCCTTAAACATTTTCCTAGTTTGAATTAAAACCAACGTACCTACTTTAAAAAAAATGTTCTACGGTTTGTTTGTTCAGTTAAATAAAATTTTTATCTGTTTTACATAGCAAAAACTGTTTAAATTAATAAATATGTTGTTTGTGTGATGTCGTCTACTGCGATTTGTTTCAGGCGGGTCTCGTCATCAGAATATTATTCGTATTTAATTCCGTTTGCGGAGCTTCGGTCATCTCCAACACCAGATTGGTTACCGCAGCCCACTGTCATTCCGACGGGTTGAACACAGCTCAATCCTTTACTGTTGTCCTCGGCTCTAACTTCCTCTTTAGCGGAGGAGTACGCATAAACACGAACAACATCGCCGTCCACCCTAATTGGAATCCACGTAACGCCGCTAACGATATTGCTGTACTCCGTATCAGCTCAGTTACCTTCACAAGTAAGCACCAATTTTCAGATTTTTATAAAAAAAATTAAATTTAGCCAATGCGTTTGTAAGATTGTTTCGGTTAATCTATAATTTGCGATGCAGTATGTATATACTCTGTATCTGATGAAACCTTATCAACAGGAGTTGATTTTGTATTGTTATAATGGTTTTTGTTATACTGTATATATAATATTATATTCATATATTTACAATTAAACTTGAACATTTTCAGATGTAATCCAGCCCATTGCTCTGCCCAGCGGCAATGAGCTCTCTAACAACTTCGTCAATCAGATCGCACTTGCTTCTGGGTATGGGTTAACATCTGATCGTAAGTAATTTTTGTTACCATTTAAAAACAACTGACCTTGCCCGGATAATAACCTTTGATTTTACTGGCAAAATATAGACAAAGTAATATTAATAAAATCTAACATTTATCAATAAAAATTACAATGGAATCTAATTTAGTCCACCATTTTACTGCTACCATATAGCTATTCAAAAAAAGTATTATTTTCATGTAATATCTACAAGTAATATCTGTCAGTAATCAGTCTAAACAGACGGAAAACTTTTTTCAATGACATTGCAGTATTAGTACTGTATGATGTTTTTACCATTAAAATGCTTGAGTTAACAACTACAACTTAAACATTACATAAAATATAAAAATTAATGATGATCTAATCAAATTTAAAATTACTAATCGACATTTTTAGAGGGAGGTATTAGCACCAATCAACGTTTGAGCTCCGTCAATCTGCGCATCGTAGCTGATCAGGAATGCGCTTATTTTTACGGAAACTGGTATCACAGCTCCAACATTTGTACCAGCGGCGCCGGTGGTCAAAGCGTTTGCCAGGGTGATTCTGGTGGCCCTCTGGCCGTTATGAGTGGTGGCAGAAGAATTTTGGTAAGCTCTAATCTTACTACTCGTAAAATGTTACAAATTCATCACCATCTATCAGGAATTAGACATAAAGTTTAAGTACCTCATTACAATTTAATTTAACTGAAGTCTAACTAGTAGTAAGGAATTATTTCTTCATCTGATACTATTTTTAAAAACGTAGAAGTCATATTTCATCCGTTAATAAAACATTTTCCACGTGTTTGCAATTTAATATAACATACTTTTAGGTTGGAGCTACGTCTTATGGACACAGAGATGGTTGCAGCGTTGGCCATCCCGCCGCCTATGCCCGAATCACTTCTTACGTCCCTTGGATACTCAATCAATGAAATAATTTAATATCAATTTTAAGAAACAAGAACAGAACCTGTTAGCTTAATATAAATTAAATAAATGTGTATTACTTCTTTGTAGTTAGAACTGTAAAATGGTACCTGTGTAGGTGAGGACTAAATACTCTCCATCCTAATAAATAAGTAACAATCATTTGTTTTGCAAAACATTTAAAAATATGCTGCAACTCCTGCAAAAATCTGTAAAAATTCTGCCTATTACTTAACTGAAATGATTTTTTACTTTAGGGTTTATAGAAAACTGGTTTTCTTAACTGTGTAGATTCCATGTAACAGTTGATAGTTTTGTTGTGTTTAAATACTATGTCGTAATAAAACAAGATAGAACTCAGTAAAAAATAAATAATAAAAACATTTCTCAATTTAAAATGTAGTCTATGACTTTCGTTATCATCGCCAGCCTTTATTACCCTCTCTTGGATAAGATCAAGGCACTTTGGTATTTGTCCTTTATTTACAAATTTGTACACATAAACCGGAAATTAAATTTCTCAATTAATTCGTATTAACTGAGTATAAAAGTAATCCGTTACCTAAAAAAAAAATATGTATTTGCATCCTTTATTAGTAATAATGAGTTTATAACATTTTTAATGCAATATCCGCTTTCACATTTGTCATTAATATTAGCTTACGCTTTTAAGACCACCTACATTCATAAACACTGAAATTTAATATTTACTATTGACGCAAGATACACTCAGCAACCATTAGCTATATATTGCCTAATTAGGTCACACGCTAGAAACTGTGACGGTTAATTTTCACCAAGTACATGCTTTTACCTTAAAAGCAATGTGTTTAAACATACATGTTCTATCAAGACAATTCCGCATCAAAGATCCTTTTAAATATTTATCGATGTTCCTTTGATAAATATTTATTTAATTAAACTTGTCTTAGAAGAAGAAGATATCACTTACTATCAGGTGGACAATTCGCTCGTCTGATCGCCTAGATGAATAAAAAAAAATAAGTTTTTGTTAATAAGTCGATAATTAAGAGTGTATGGATATTCTTCTTCGTCTATGTACATATGTATTATGATATTTGTTTCCATCTCTATCGAATATGTGTGTAATATATATTGACTACCAGTTACGCACAATATTTATTTGCCTAATAAATATCCGAGAGTTCAATAATTATAAAGATGAATGTAACTTTCAAATTCTATTACAGTTTAATGTATATTACAAGTTACCGTTATTCATTACCAGAATAAAGTTTAATATGTAATATTCTTTTAATTTCCTGGTGAATGATCCTTATTTTTACCTTGTGTACAGATGACATCGCACCTCATTATTAGACAATTTTTTCGAGATTTAGTAATACTTCAACTTTTAAAATGGATTTCGTTGTTTCATGGACTTGCAGAAAGAAATTTAGTAGGCGTTAATTTAAAAGTAACATTTTTATTTGTATTATTTCTGCGCCAGTAACATAATTAGTTGCAAAAATGTAAGCCCAAATACTATTACAATTAGAACACAAAGTTTGAAAATTATTTATGCATTAAAATATCTATGAGGTATTCGCACAAACGTTGTATTACTTAAACATGAAAAGTTTAAATTCATTTTGTAAAAGTTAATAGAATCTACGTTGAAATTAGAAATTGTTGCGCATTAAATTTGTATAATATTTAATTACAATTTTGGTATTAATTTTTTTTTAGTTTATTGAATTGTTCTAATACATTTCATGTTTTAAGGGATTAATTCTCTTTTAACAAACTGATCTGAGCATATAGCGCCTTTATAAGACGCCGAAGGGTATCGTGTTTTTATTATTATTTTTCTGTCTATCAGTTTAAAAGGTGTTATAACTAATGACGTTACTGGATTAGCGGGACGTTTGTATGGTGCAGAACAACGCATAAACGGCATAGTAAACACGTTATGGTGCAGGCAGACATTTTACTTTTCAACAACGGATAAACAGCACCCCAAATTCATTAATTATAAATGTACCTTATCTACAATTTAATATAGATTGTAAGCGATCGTATGAATAACGTGTATTAAAAAGGGTGTATGTACGAACGGTAGATTATGCATTATTATAATTTTTCTATAAAAAAGATCAATCTCAGCGATAAATTGTTTACTAAGCGTTCACACACTAAGAAGATATTGAAATGTAAATAATAATTACTGCGGTATTTATGTGTACAGTTTCGCTGGAACATAATTACATTGATAATAGTAAAACCAGAATTAGCTTTTACGTGAAAATAATTTATTTAATTTTACTGACGTACGATCCAATCGACGTATTCCGTAACTCGGGCGTAGACTGCTGGAAAACCAGCACTGCAACCAGCTCCGTGGCCATATGAAGTAATACCAACCTAAAATAAAAAAAATCGTAGAAATAAAACCCTTATCGACATAATGAACTCGCAAACCTATATACCAAGCGTGGTGAATAGGTACATCGATTAATCTCATGTTAATATTTCATGTTATCATTATCAATATTGATTATGAGATATAGAAAATCGCGACACGATGTTATTACAAAATTAATTTTCCAATATTCATGGAACTACTAAATACACAAATATAAAATAAACGTTCGTTTATTCCTTACACAAACCTCCAAAAGTTTAAGTCGGGTCAGAAAACGCTACTATCTCAGTTTTTTATGTACTCTGAAACTCTTTATTTATGTATAGAAATTTTGTAACTGTTATGTAGTTTAAGAAACTATTCAAAGAGTTTCTCGTTCGGAAACTTTCACAAGAATCATTATGATTATTTTTTTTAATATTCATGAAAAAACAGATAGTTATAATTCTTTACCAAAATTCTCCTGTTGAAACTCGTAACAACCAGAGGTCCGCCGGAGTCGCCCTGGCAAGTACCCCTGCCGCCAGCGCCGCTTGTGCAAATGTTTGTGTTGTGCCACCAGGTTCCGAAGATCGGCCGGCAATCGTTGTCATGTAAAATGGGAAGCTGAACAGAGCTCACGCGTTGCTCATGAGGAATAGCAGCGTCTAAAACAATTGATATATAATTTGTTCAAAAACTTATTTTCATTTTTCTTACATACTCATTAATTTCAAACAGTAATTCAAGGAAAGTAAAATCTGATTTATAATCTATAACTACGAGAAGGTTTATACTACTACGCGTATAATGTTTTTATTCTTATCGCTTTCAAAGAGTAGTCCTATTTAAATATTTTTTTTTGATGAAAGTTAGTCCCTTAAAAAAAACTATACTGAAATTTCTCATGGTATTTTTGGCTGCTAAACTCAATTTTCACAATCTTCTGAAATTCTTTTCGATTCCACATATTTTTAATGTTCTTTTGCACTATGTACAATTTGCTATTTTTTTAAACTATTCTCAATCCATACTTCTATCACCATAAACAAATTGAATGAATAATTTAATACATAGTATTATGTCTGCGCTTATACATTATATTTATTTACAAACTTATGTAAATAATTAACTTAAAGTATTATTATTCCCTTTGCTTTGAAACTTAGTTCGAAAAGTAATAAAAATATATAATTAAGCTTACTGTTAGCAGTACGACCATATCCAGAGGCAAGTGCTAGGAACCCAGCGAATCTATTAGACAACTCCGGGCCGCTTGGAAGTTCGATAGGTCTGATTGTGTCTGCAAAAACAAAAATATTTTATTCTTCTCTAATCTCATTGTATCGGTATTATTCCTTTATTTGTCTGGTTCAGACACAAATCTTTTGATTTAGTAGTTCACATTACCAAAGTGGCGGAAAAAGTGTCTGCAATGCTAAATATTAAATATTTTAGTCAAACTCTATCTACTGTATACGATAAATACTTACTTGACGTGCCAACTGGTCTCATACGAATAACAGCTATATCGTTGGCGGCATTCCTAGGGTTCCATTGAGGGTGGGAGGTAACGTCTGATGTTGTAATACGTACACCTCCGAAGAAAACTGTGTTTGACCCTAGTACAACAGTAAACGATCTAGCAACGAAGTTTTCGTCCCTGTGACAATGAGCTGCTGTTATTACACGAATGGTGGAAATCAGAACGCCTCCGCACATAGATGTTTGTGTACCAACAAGTTGGATGACCAGACCAGTCTGAAATTGAAATGAATATCTTCAAATACCATCTACCTAATATACTACAAATGTATATATGTGAATAGTATGTATATATTTCTGCTGATACGATTTAAGGATACTGCTCCGAATGCAGACATTGATATATACACCACTTTGTATATTAACTACCACGTATTGTATGCAGTGGCCTTTACCACCATTCACAATACCACTGCTTCTACGATGTAGCGGATGTTCTTTAAGTTTGAATGTTTATAGATTCTTTTAGAAACCTGACTCGCTTGCTACTACCTATAATGGCATTACTGCGTTCTAGCTACGAACACACTTCTAATCGTCTACGGTCTCATTGTCACTTAACATCGTGTGAAATTAAATGCAAGTGGTAATCTATCATCGATGAAAAAACTCTTTGTATTTAATCCAGTGCATATTATACTTTTTTCTATAAACACAGAACTAGCTAGCTAAAAAAAAAACATTTATTGAACAAGTAAATATAACTTTTGTTATATAGTTAAATAACTAGTTAGTTATATAACATTACTCACCTGATATGGTATTGATGAAATGTCTGTAATCTGGCCACCAACGATTCTGCTAAAATTTCCAGACTTTAAGTATTCTTCTTCTAATCGCTTTATTCTAGCAGCTTCGGGGATGCCATATCTTCCATGATAATCAAAGCCTGTGTTATCTTCTGAAGAGATAAACTGCCCATAAGTGACCGAAAGGGCCAGTAATAAGAAAACGGCGCTGCAAGATCCTTTCATCTTTGCAGTTTTTGACTAATTCTTTTGATATTTTGATAAAATGCTTATATATAATTTTCCATACCTACGTTATCTTAAGCTTAATCGGGAAAATAAAAGATAGGCGATTTGAGTTCTTGGGTTCTAAAATGATAAATAGTTTTTTTGTTATTATAGAAATAATTCTTCACGTAAACAATAATGAAATATCTCTACATGTTAACTTCGTCTGTACTTACTTACATACTTTTACTGTACCACTCAATAGCTTTTTTTTTCTACTCCTTACTCCTTTTTTTTATATAACATAACAAGAACAAGATACAAATGTTCACAGAAATTTAAATGACAGAAGCATAAAATTTTCTAATTTCACCCACAAGTTTTATTATATAAAATGTTTGTGGAACCCACTTTAAAGTCTTCCTAAAAAAAAGTAACATAAAAAGTTGGTCCTCTTACTTATGTGTGATCATTATTTATTACTAAGTGGTCCGTATGTACTCACATTACTTAGAATAACCAAAAATAAAAGGTATGCGTCGAATTGCATCGTTCTGTGAAAGTCATTGTACAGCCTAGTTATCTTCTTTAGGAAAGTATAAGTAATTTTCTGTGGGAAAGATCTATACCTAACAGGGGACTGAAGAAGGTCATAAAAAGGCTGAATAACCAGTCCTTCCATTATGTAATAGTAAAAATTACTTCATAGCGGAAGTAAGGGTGATGATGGTCTAAACCAAGGAATATGTGGTCTAGCATATGGGACCATTGCAGTAAACGTTCCAAAAATGGACATCTCAATAAATTACTCACACAAAAGAAACGATGTAAATGGAAAACACGTAAAGTGTAAAAAGTTTTTGTTATTTTTTATAGGAACAATTTTAAGGTCTTCCATTATTTAACGTCATAGATTTTAATCAATATGTAAAGATTAAATTGATGGATGTAACAATTAAATCCTTGCCGATCGATATAGGTTTTTATCTAGAGCCTCTAATCAAAGAAAAGTAATATCAATACAGTTATAATTCAAACATAATTGGTCTTGGAGGTCCTGTTGCGAATATCGACAGAAATTAAGCAACAATAAAAATGAAGTCAATACTCATTTTGTTACTAACAACTTTTGTAGCCGTAAATTGTGATGTTAATAACGGCGCACAAGAACCGAATGGTGTTTACGACTACCATAGAACTATTGGAATAGTTGAAGCACAGAGAATCAGAAAGCTTGAAAGTGAAGTTTCCGGTTCGACGCAAAGAGTAGTTGGTGGATCTACCATTATAAGTAGCGCGGTGCCATACCAGGTAAAATTTAAAGTCTTACTTCAAATAAAAATATTTTTAACATGTTACTGGTGGAAGTTCTCTGCTGTCAAAGACAGTCCATTGGTTATTGTGTTCTATTTTAATAGGAATTGTAGCTAGTGGAATAATTATATTAGCGAAGCAATATCTTATGTCTCAAGGCAACTTACACTATGGTTATTCGCAGGTGTATCAATTATCATTACTTGAATGTCAAATAAATAGAAAATTTAAAGACTGTACCACTCCAAGTAGAGTATATTTAAACTTTTTTTTAAGTTTAAGAAATAAAATTCCGTATCTTAATCTTTAAACTCTTACGCATTTTTGTTCGTTTTACAGGCTGGACTCATTATTACATTCCGGTTTGTCCTTCAATCTGTATGTGGAGGTGTCATCATATCCGACAATAGGATTTTGACTGGCGCTCATTGTTACAATGACGGAGTTAGCATAGCCCAATCCATCACTGTAGTAGTAGGATCAAACTTCTTATTTACTGGAGGCACTAGAGTAGAGATGCAAAGCGTTGCTCTCTACCCAGGATATAATCCGAACATCATAGCAAACGACCTTGCCGTTTTACGCATACCTAGAATATCGTTTACACGTAAGTATTTAACTTTTAAACGACAATTGAAAAGGAAAAGATTAAATTGATAATTTTTAATCGATACTTTAATCAAAGTAGGTAGTGATAGCACCCGGTAATTAACATTTACCTACATATGAAAATATTTTTATTTGTCATCTTTACTTTTGCATTTCGCGTCACAATTAAAATTTCTTGAAAGTTAATAAATACAATGTGCGATACAAGAATGTGAGGGATAAGGAGAACAGCGACACGCTATATTGATTTTCTTTCCCCGTGCAATATATACTGCAACATACACAATAATACTGCAGGGGTATGAATCTACTAAGAACAGCATCTTGCTAAGCAGTACACGTAGAAGCTCCTCTTCGCTTCACCGAGGACGTCCGAGCCACGGCTACTGAACAAGATTTGGTAGAGTCGTACTCAACCAACCAATCCAACCTATTGGCACACATAACTTCTCAGTTCTCTGAAACTTGTTATTTAAGTATTATGATTTGCAAAGTTATGTTATGGGAAAGCGACGTAGTTTTATCAATAAATTAAAATATAACTATTTTCTTTTCACACAGTCAATATACAAGCGGTCAATCTTCCGTCCGGCAGTGAATTGAATCAGAATTTCGTAGGCACTGTCGCCCTTGCTTCTGGATTTGGTATAACAAGAGACGGTAAGCATGTATGCTTTTTCTCATATTCCTTAACTTAATCGTGAACAAGTGATTCTGTGAACAAAATACCTCCATTTTATACGAGAACCCTGGATTATGGAGAACAATTAATTAATGACACAGAACACACTCGGATCTATATAATATCTCTAGACGCAATATATAGAAGTTCCAAATGAGAAATGAATTCCGAGATTTTAGCTCACTGAAATCAGGCCACTATTTAAAAACTACTGAAATAAACTCCACATTCATCTGGGAAAGTAACTTACTGAGTAAGACTGGGAAGTATATAAATACCATTACAATTAAAATCAGCCAGTGGGAATTCGGTGTGGGAACCTTAAAATAGGAAATATAATTGTTTTAATGGAACACAGAGTCTGATAACTTTACGAACACTAGCTTACGTTATATAAACTAAATATCGGTTAATGCTTAGTTAAATATATACATACACACACCAATAATACAGACATAACAGACGTAATAATTTATCTGTGACAATCAACTTAATTACAAAATAAAGTAGTACCTCCCAGTAGTAGTGCAAGCTAGGAACACAGACCCGTGTTTGGTAGGGTATATATGACCGGGCTTTCTTGCTCATTACATAGAAGGGTAATTTATTTCACTTAATTATCATATTAACCTTTGGATGGCTACAGCTGATCATAATTCTCTTGCAATGTATCATACACATGTTTTAAACTGTTTGATTCCAAACATGAAAACGAACATGAATTATAAAATTTAAATTATTTTTCAGGAGACAACATTGGTGTCTTGCAAACGTTGAGCGGAGTAAACCTACGTGTGATTCCGAATGCTGAATGCGCAGCTGCTTATGGTAATCTTATACAAAATCAACACTTGTGCACTAGCGGCGCTGGTGGTGTTGGCATTTGCGGAGGTGACTCCGGCGGACCTCTCGTCATCACTGGATTCTGGAGAGACGTGCTTGTAAGTACAGATAGATAGATAGATAGATAAAATGGTTTATTTGGCCATGCAGTACAAATATACAGAAACAAACAGATACAATGTTTATATAGGGTGTATAAACGAAACCACATTAACATAGCTATATTTACAAAAATTTTTTGCTACAGCTAACTATGTCTTTATTCAAATCTTGCACCAGAACTATACAGAAAAATAAAAACTACAGCCTAGTTTATCAATCATAAGTCTGAATATTTTACCATAAACAAGTTTTAGATATTTAACTAAATTCAAATTATGTTCGTATTCGCAATACGTCTAGTATTTGTTTTATGCTAAATAGAATCTAAAGGCTTTAATTGTAGCCTGATTGATCAAGAAATTTGTTGATTTGTAGATTGGCGTTGGATCCTTTACAGCGCGTCAAGGTTGCCAGGCCGGATTACCATCTGGCTTTACTAGAATCACTAACTTTGTATCGTGGATTCGATCTATTTGAAAGTCTTCGTCATCATTTTATTGCTGACACAGAGGTATTCTATAAAAAAATTCTCTCTTATGTATCAAACCATAAAAGCATTTATAAAAATCTAAAATGTTGTATTACTTACCTTCCTTTAAAAAAATACTGATCATGTACCTTTAACTATGTAAAAGAACATTTATTTACAGTTATATAAATAAACCAATGTAATGCAGAGAACAAACTAGTTAATATAATAGAACTAACACCTCGCTTCTATTAAAATGTTATCACTCTATCGCCTTCAAAAAATCTTTATTTAAGTGCCCCTTGAAGTTTCCACTAGTAATTACATTTTAATGTTGCAAAGGGTTCTGCAATAGCAAATAATACCTTCATAGAATGAGAATATAATAGAGTGAGGTAGGAACGTACGGCTTCTTCTCCAACATTATTGTATAACGTTTATTCGCTTCTTCGCGTTTGCGAAAAATGTTACCAAGGTGTTGCGAAACAAACATATTTTATTGAGTTCTTAGATAAACGCTTGTTGTCCCTTGTCCCTTTTTGTTACGCTCACTTTACTATAACAGTAATAAATACATTAGAACTGATACAACAATTTGTTAAACATTTTCTCCTTACCACTTAAATACATATAAGATATATATTATTAATTAATAATCTACTAATACTCTATAATATACTGTATGTATATACATATATATAGATGTACGAGATGTATTATATGTGATATGAGAAAAATATTTTGTTAAATGAATCTTGTCTGAAATGTTATCATAAAATTTACATCGATCTTACATTACGTTAATAATATAAAAAATTATAGAATAGTGATTAAAAAAAAGTATTTTGTAAACATATAATGCTTTTCTTGCTCTGCTTGTGTTTTTATTATTTCTGAACCTAGCAACTTAACAGGCTCAGACATTCACGCCGCCAGTGGTCAATGGCCGGAGAAAATAACTGTCAAGTTCAATGTGCTGATTTCACATGTACTGACACGCGTACACCGATGGTATACTATTTTTTCAATTACTAACTCTATTTATTTTAAAAGTCACTAACTTATCTAGTATGTTGTGTCTGTGATTTTTGCTTATGTCAACACAGTATTTTATTCTTCTATATACTAACACTTAACCTCAATTTGACAGTGTTGAATAATAAAAGAGACGTGGATGGTAAAGCGAGCTTGCTTAGAATACTCTGTCCCTTATAGGCTGATATCCGGAACACAGCAATTTTGTTAAGCGGTAGGTTTACAATACGAGGTTAATAACTAGTCCAGCAGTGCCAAAAAAATCCTACTATCAATCAAACTCCACAACACGTGGCCCAGGAGTCGAACCAAGGATCCCCGTGTTAAAGGTAACATCTTAATCACTGCACTACAAAGGCAGTTCGTCTCTTGCTGAAAAAACTTTATAATACATTTTGTCCGTTTCATTCATTTGATGCTATACTTTTTCAGTTTTATGAGAAATCATCTATTACATCTTAATCTGTACTCTTCCTAATAACTGGTGTCGGATCATCAGTGTCGAACAGATACCATGTAATGATTTTTTAATTTGTCTATTAAGATTAAATTAAAATAGCTATTGTGTTGCAAAGCTGGACATCTTACGCGTTTCGTACCATGGCGTATTTGTGCATATGACGTTTATTAGTACCTCTACGCTCAGCTGCTCATCACAGCAAATTGTTTCCAGTCTGCGGAACTCAAGCCCCGTTACATACTAGCCTCTTTACATAATACATCACAACAGAACACAGCTGTCGGTTGTTGTAAAATAAAAATTAATACGATCGAATAATATAATTGGAATTTTATTCATCGTATCATTTAAACCATTTAATTGCTTTTAACCGTAATCCATTTGTGCTCTATTTACTACTCTTTTAATATATGTAAAAACAATTAAAATCATAACCTTTCTTCGTAGTGTTTTTGCTATAAATGATGAAAAAATGCTGCTATTTATATAACGGTCTCCCTATTTGTGTTTTAGTTATCAATATGCCTATAAATCAGTTAAGTTTAATTGTATAAACAATAGACAGATTTTTGATTGAAACCAAATTAAATAAAAAAACGAACATGTCGTCACTGGTAAATTAAACAATGGAACCTAATTTAAATAAAATACTTTAAGCAAATGCGGTCAAATTAATTAAATAGACTGTAAACTGTGTGTGTAAAAAGACTGTAATTAATACTGGATACCAAACGTAGGGTCGCGTTCAGTTTACGACGCACGGCCTGCGTCGCTGCACGTCTCCCGCGCGAGACGAGGTCGCACGATTTCTCGAAGTATATTTTTAATTCTGACGTAACGATAACGTAAGCGTTAACATTACCTCATAACCCGTACATCTATTATTAGGTGCTACGCCACCAGGCATCGGTATTCGGCAGTACCCACGCGGCACGATCGCGAAACGCACATATGAACGCGTCTCCAATATGACTAAGTACACAGCCCTCGCATTTTACATCATCGCGCCGTTACTTTCGAGTGGTTATAAAATATTAGGCATATTCCCTTCGCTGGAACGCAACAATCATCTCACTTACCGCGGTCTTTTCAAAGAGCTCGCTAACAGAAACCACGATGTGACTCTGATTAGCCACTTCCAATTAGCAAATGCGCCTTCATCTTACCGCGACATTCTTCTCAGTGATACACAAGTTCACAAAGGTTTGTCCTTTGAATCTGTGATACCGAATGAAATTTCGCGAGTGCCTTTCGAAACTCTAGTGTTAACCAAAACTGGCAACGATGACTGCAAAGTGCTAATGAACAATCATCAAGTGCTCCACATATTAAGGTCTCGGCCACATTTTGATGTTATAATAGTGGAATCATTAAACAGTGACTGTGGTATAGCTTTGGCGGCAAATCTTAGCGCGCCTTATATTGCATTTAATCCACAATCGATTCACCCGTGGCAATATAGCAGACTTGGTATCAGTTTCAACTCGGCCTACATTCCCCAATCCCTATTGCCTTATGGTAAACGACCATGGTTCTTCGACAGAATTCGTAGCTACATATTATACCACGTAACTAATTGGGTGTACTACATTGGTTCGCAAGTGACAGACCACGTGTACTTGTACAAGTATCTAGGCGACGACCTGCCGTCGCTTGAGAGTTTTGCGTCAAACGCCAGTTTAGTGTTTGTAAACACACATCAGTCATTGTACGGAGGCGTGCCCAGGCCTGATAACGTTATTGATATAGGAGGCATACACGTCACACCGCCTAAAGTACTACCTACGGTAAGTTTAACTATACTTCGTTACATTATTTTAAAGGTTATTATTCCAGAAATTTAAAAGCAGTTTGTGGTAATACCGAAACTGTGTTCGGTGGTAGGACTATTGCTGAAGACCGTCTAGATAGGTACAACTAGAGCTCTTATTACTACTGCTATACAGAAGTGTGTAAATATTACCGCGTTTGAAGGGCACTGTAGCTAATGTAGTTACTGAGGTAACGAAACAACATCTTGAATCTTAAAACAACAAGCACAGTGCAGTTACATTTATCATCAAATGAACGTATTGCACATATCGACGCTTCGTGGAATAAAAAAACTGACCTGAAACCATTATAAAACAAAGCTTAAATCATAAACTACTGCTAAACATGAAATACGATTTGAAACAAATTTTCCGCAATTTTTATTGTTTCGTTCTATAAACGGTAAGGATGTCATTCGCTGACTCATAACCATATCGATTTTGAGCGTAAACATCGAGTCTAATATCAAGGTCAGTAAACAAGAACAGCTGCTTTTATGATTTTTATTTCTATATTAAGGAATTGCTTAGTTTTGTTCTTATAACTTGTGTCGTCATGTTGGATATCTATACAAATAAACAAAACTGGAGTTCCTGTTCGAAACAAAGTTATAAAAATGGTCAACTGTTCGTCTACTTGTGTTTAGGGTTATTTTTAAAGTAATCCTTTTAAAATTGTGAACTTGCAATGATTTTATTTGGAAGTGTTTGATTTTGTGAGGTACTTTAGATTTCTTTTGATGCCAATAACCTAATAAAATAAATGTACACGGTAGATACAATGTCTACCAGGTTCGACTAGATCTTAAATAAAACGAGAAACCAGACAAGTTAGATGTTACCTTATTAACAAGTGCTATAATTTAAAGGTTTAATAAAATTGTTGTAACGGTATATTATGTAACAAAACAATTTTACCTACACTTACAAAGGTCTCAAACTTGACAGTAAGATTTTTTTTATATACTACTATGCGACGAGACGAGCAAGACGTTCACCTGATGGTAAGTGATACGCTTGCCCATGAATGAGATGATTACTACTATTCCGTGTGATATGCTAAAAAATATACAAAGCTTATAAAGACTAAATAAATATGCTAGCAATTCATTATAATAGTTATGGCCAAACGAATAAATACATTAAAATGTCAATACTTTTATTTGCATTTGATAAAGTAGCCGCGCTCCATTTTACGCAACATACAAGTGAACTCAATTTCCAACATAGTGATAACTTTTATTTGTAACAGATGTTTTGTGTAAATTTTAAACAGTTAATGTAAACACAACGATTTATGAATAATTTTATTAAAATGCAATAGACAATTTTACGTAAATAAAATTAAAGGCTTTCTTTAACTTTGCAGACCGTCGTTTAATAATATTCAAACCTTTAATTTTACAGGAAATAGAGAGATTCATAAATGAAGCAGAACATGGAGTGGTATACGTAAATTTGGGATCTACTGTGAAAGACTCCACACTGCCAAATGAGAAGTTAAATGAATTGTTATCAACTTTCAGTAAATTACCATTACGAATACTATGGAAATGGGATGGAGCTGTGATAAAAAACTTACCTAGGAATGTGATGACAATGCGATGGCTACCACAGTATGAAATACTCAGTAAGTATTTTAAAAATTCTACAAACATACAAAGTTCTTTGAATGTTAAATACGTCTATCACTACAAAAGTCAATGAAATTCATTATTATAGTATAGTCGTCCGCTGCTGGACTTAGGACTCCCTCAAAAATCACCACGCCAATTGATCACGCGTTGCTGGCAATCAAGTTTCTCGAAACCAATACCAGATCTTCAGTCTATCTTGTAGAAGGCCTTCAATCGAGGACATGATCACATGAAATTAAACATAAGACTAAAAATACATGTTAAAAAAATATAATGCAAGAAAATGAAACGATATCTTGATACATTCAAAGAATGGCATAGATCAATGTCAATGGCCAATGGTACAAGAATTAATTTATAAACTAATGAAATGTCATTACAAATACAAATGATCACAACAAAAACTCAAAATGTAGTCATGTACAATTTCAAATTCGATTTTTTTTTTAAGTTTCTCAGTAATTTATTTATAATAGTCACATTATCTTACGTAATAAAAATAACATAATGTTATACGATATGCTTGTTTATTAACATGTTTTATTTATTCACAAACTTTGAACTTTCTGATAGTAATTTTATCGTATTGTATTTTAAAAGTAAATGTGATAACAAAAATACAAAAGGCACGAATAATTTATTAAATAATCAATGTGTTTTATTTTTTTACAGAACAAGAGAACGTGAAGGTATTCGTTTCTCACGCCGGCATACTTAGTACTATTGAAGCTATAGACTCCGGAACACCTGTCGTTGCTGTTCCCTTGTTTGGAGATCAATATGGTAATGCGGCCGCATTGGTGGACGCGGGCATCGCCGTCATTGTTCCGTACAATGATTTGAAAAAATCACTTCTTTTGGATGCTATTAATGAAGTGTTAGATTCAACGTAAGTACTATCACTACTTATCGATGGCGTAAACCCTTTGTGTGACTTGCTCTCTTGTACAATTTCTCCCGAGGCGTCACAAGTCTGATTTCTTTCTCCATTCAGTAACTTTACCCTTCCTTTAAAGTGTTCTTCTAAATTATCTATATAGTACTTCCCTGTTGAGATGTCCACCTACTATTATCTGTCATTTGTGGCAAATGTCTTGTCCAAAGTAATCGTTATGATTTATAGAATCTGATAATGGTTTGTTTCTGTTTTATTGGCTCAAGTTCAAAGATTATACGAAAGTGGTACCATACGCTTATCATACTAGTCCAACTGTTTTTCTAAGCACTTTTTCTTCGAAATCAGCTCTCTAGATTAATACTAAGATCTTGCCAGTCCTTATAACACACCGGCAGACGATTTTCTTCGAGTACGTACAATTGCAAACTCATCGAAAATACTTTTATAGTGTTACATGACAGCGTTAGTAATTGTGTACAACTTTTTATAATATAATGGTTGCAGTGAAATATGCTCTGTTTTAAACATCAATAGATCAATAAAAACATTAAAAGAAAGAACAATGCGTTATTACTATTTCCAAGCATTCATTATTTACAGTGCAGGTTTTTAGTTACATATTTTTTAAGTCCTACATAGTCAGCCACACAGTTCTCGTAATAAAACAATACATTGAAGTGTTCTGTTGATTAAAAATTCTTTCTACACTTTATTGTCTACTATCTCGTCCTTCAATCAACAATACAACTCCATTACGGAATATAAATAAAAAAAATATCGCTGTTGTGGTTCTAGTTACGTACTTATACGTAATTCGAGGCCACAACAGTTGGTTCGTACATTTATTATTCATATAAAAAAAAAGACGTTGAATTGCTTTTATTCTGTAAAGTTGTGAATAGTTTAAAATTATTTTTAACTGTTACGTATTGAACGAGAAACTCTTTGGTCTGCTCATTTTTTAACTTATGCATTACACTTGGGTTTAACTTGGAACATTATGCCTGGACCATACAGATTAAAAATAGCACTATAATCAACTTATGCATTACAATACAAATAGTTTTTAAACTGCTTATCTGACATTTTATTATTGCTTAGATATCTCGAGAGACGCGTAAAAAATTGACTTCACTTTATTGAATATTTCATCGTATTTGTAAGTGATACCTTTTGTAATGGTTAAGAATTAAAGAAGTTTTACTATTATAAAATACTAAGCAAAACGTAATATTACAAATACCGATACAGAGATATCATAAAAGTGATATTAAATACTCGGAGTATTAAGAAATCTTTTTTTCTTAACATTAAAGATTTTTTTAAATAATAATAACATACATTTTCTTAATGAGACCGAAAAAATCTTAGACGATAAAATATAACTATGTACCTCATCATTGTTTATTTGCTTGACCACCTTTTCACTGCTAAAGCTTTATACATATCCTTGTTCACATTTTTTCCAGATGCCAAGAACGGGCTAAACTTGTATCTAAGATTTGGCATGATCGTCCTATGTCGCCGTTGGAGACTGCCATATACTGGACAGAATACGTAGCGAGGTACCGGGGTGCACCAAACCTGCCGGCGACATCTGTTGAGTTACCGTTGTACCAACAGTTACAATTAGATGTACTAGCATTTGTCGCTATAGTTTTATATATCCTTGGATATGTTGTATATAAGATATTGAGCGTTTGTTGTTTCTGTTGCTGCCAAAGTGATGATGCTTCCCAAAACGTTATTATTGAAGAGAGAAGAAAAGAAAGGAGAGTAAAATTCGAATAAGCAATCTAAATATATTAAGAAATCAAATAAATATAAATATGTTCTATATTTAATAATGTGACTGTGTAAATAATACATACTTAAATGTTAGCCTATCAGAACAAATGTATTTAATTAATTAAAATGAATATTTAATTATATTATGAAGTATCTTATTTTTTAAAAATAAGCCCTTAGGCATTAGATGGATCTAACTTATATTACATGTGGTGCGAGGGTGATTCTAATCGTAACTGCAGGGATTAAAAAACGTCATAATATACAATATAACAATGCCCGCCTCACAAACAAGGTTATATACGGCTTCCACTCCTGGAAAGAAGCGTCAACTTTTCATGTGACACGCTTGACATGGTGATTGGAAAGTAAATGGTAGTATATTAGTAAAAGTAACACCATACAGCAGTTACAGTGACAGATTTACAATATGGGTGTGATATTAGTCAGATGTGTTCAAAAAAACTCAACCACCAACCAAAATCCATAACATGTTTACCCGAAATTGAACCAGGGATCCCAGTTAATTAGACAAACAGTTAGACACAGTTGCACGAGAATATAAAAAAGTATCTGTTCTTATGCACTTTTTTCACAATAACGCATGATTGGCAAACTTCCACTTTCCATTGCAAACATTCTCACCACACAAATTTATTTTATGGAAACAGTTGTAGGCAAGACAATTTACTGTTCGGATATGACTTGAGGACCTTCAAAAGAGTACCTATCTTTTTCACAAGACAGCAAAACGATTGCGAGTCCCTGGATATAGCGGCGGTCGAATATAAAACGGTGATCTTTTAACATCACAAAAACTGCTTCACACCTCTCACAAAACTTATAATCAAAAACAGTCATTAGAACAAGTTGATCTAATGTCCAAAACCTGTTTTTCTAGTATACTCGCGCAACTGCATGTTTAAGCTATTGTATACTATAATTTCTCACAAAAAAACTCAAGATAAGATTAGCTTACGAAATCCAGTTAACAACACACTTTTAATAATATAAGACGTGTATAAGCTTAATTTTTATCGCACATAAAATGATAGCGCTCGTATTACGTAGTTTATTATTATTATTAACTTTAAAACAACACAATGAAGTTTACTCATTAAACATATTAGGAGTGTTCCCGTATCAAGGTAAAAGTCATTTCAACTTATTTCAGCCCTATTTACTCGAATTAGTAGAAAAAGGCCACAACTTAACTGTGATATCATATTTTCCGCAAAATAAACCTATTAAAAATTATCACGATATCAGTTTGGCGGGAAAGTCAGTGATTTTTGAGAATATTTTGCCATTTCAAGAATCATATATTCTGATTAAAATATTTACTATCGTCGGCATGACATACACTGCGATAGATAACTGTAACGTTATGCTTGAAGACGAAGATGTCCAGGGATTATGGAAGACAAATACGAAATTCGATGTCATTGTTGTAGAACAGTTTAATAGTGATTGTGCATTGGGCCTTGCATACATATTGGACGCACCTGTTGTTGGTGTAACATCACATCTCCTGATGCCACACCACTACGACCGCTTCGGAATTTCTTACAATCCATCTTATATGCCATTTCTATTTTCAAATGGCGGAACGAAACCGACGTTTCTAGAAAGATTAGAACGAACAGTATATCACTTTTTCTTTAATTTTATTCACAAATATATTACTCAAAGACAGGAGCGTCGTTTACTTTCTAAATATTTCGAAGGTATACCAACTCTGGAAGAGTTGGCACATAATATCAAATTTTTACTACTGTATGACAACTTAATGTTAACTGGGTCAAATATTTACCCTGGCAATATTATCGACGTTGGCGGCTATCACGTTGCTCCACCGAAACCTTTACACGGTGTAAGTATGTTGCTTTTTATACAATACATTCGTTCATCGTCATCAGCTGTTAGACGACAACTGCTGGATATAAGCATTCCCTAATGATTACCACATCAATCGATGCTGTGCTGCTCGCATTCAGCGGTTCCTGGGCAGTCTGTGTGAAGCCTGCACATTCTCTACTATCAAACAAACGGGATAGGTTTCATAAAACATCATAATGTTATAAGTTGATGTATTTAATTTGTATAAAGATGTTATAAAAAAACTTCTGTACGTTTTTCCTTTTGCAGGAGTTACTTAAGTTTATAGAAGAATCAGAGTACGGTGTTATCTATATAAGTTTTGGTTCGATGCTAAGATCTTCCTCTACACCAAATCATATATTACAAGCTATTTTAAAAGCCCTGGAAGAACTTCCACAAAGAGTTGTATGGAAGTGGGAAGCGAAATCACTTCCAGGCAAACCAAAAAATATATTTATCTCTAACTGGCTGCCACAAAACGATTTATTAGGTAAATAAAAGAAATTGTAATTTGTACGACAAAAAGTACAACTTTCTGTTGTTGTAAGCTTAAGAAGGTCTCGTTTTTGGTTACCACCCGTTACTTTTACGTGTTATATAATTTATCTTACTCGTTATTCTCTGACATTAAAGTCCGTAGTTCGATTAACAACCACAAAAATAACGAAGTTTAAAAGGTAGAAAGAGTATTTACATACATGGCTGTTAAACTTTCCCAAAATGTTGATTTACCGCCATAATAGATATTAGAGGCAAATATTCTAAGTCGATGCGCTTCACCATCTTCCACCTTATTGGTGCTTAACGAGTGAATTTGCAAGACCTAATACACCTTTTACTTAAAACAAATTATTAGTGTCATTGTTATATTAACTGTTGCTTCCAAGATTAGTGATATGATGTTTTATGTTCGTGTTTATAAATATATTTTTTTATGAGCCAGTCTCTCTATCCTTTAAATACTAATTAATAATTTTAACATTTCTTGCAGCTCACCCAAAGGTTCTTGCATTTTTCTCACACTGCGGAATGCTTGGGACAACTGAAGCCGTACATCATGGAGTGCCCATTGTTGGAATGCCAATGTTTGGCGATCAGCCTGGAAATGCTGCCGCCGTACAAGAAAGTGGCTTCGGAGTTAATATTAAAGTGGAAGATCTTACCAAAGAAAATTTACTAATTAAGTTTAAAACTGTTTTAAACCCCAAGTATGTAAACTATATTTAACATTACTAAAATCATCTAATATTTCATTTGGTTATAGGGCTTCATAAAACTTTACTTAAGTCTAAATGTGATTAAAGAGAATGTAATTTCAATGAAGTATCCAATTTAATGGTAACTGACAAAACCTGAATGTTATGTCACGTGATATTTATTTATACCAAAATAATGTGCTTACAAACATTTAATATTAATCAACCTCAATGTGAATCGATATGAACCAATTCAGATATTAGATATTCACAAATTAAAAATTTGCCATTAATTTACTCGTTGAATTGTATTCTTATGGATTGGTGTATCATGGAATAACATCCAAAAAGACTGTATCTAAGTAACAATTGTAAAAATATTAACAACAATACTATCAAGTCTATCACGAATAGAATTCGTTAAAAGTAACGTTTTGTAACTAAAGCTGCTTTACTAACTTCGCTACCAAGTTTGCTATAAAGAGTCATGGTAGACTACAATGTAATGCTCAATTATTATGCTTTACGATGTATTTGTAATTAGCTTTACATTTACTTACTTTTTTTTGCTTTACTGATGGTAGGTCTCTGTTGCCGGAGACCGTCTGGATGGGTACCACCGCAGCTCCTATTTCAACCGCCAAATAGTAGTGTGCAAACATTACTGTGTTCCGGTTTGAAGGGCGCTGTAGCTAGTGTAATTACTGGGGTAACGAGACTTAACACCTTATGTCTCAAGGCGACGCGCGCAATGTGGTGCAGTGTGTACCATCTTAACTAGCACCACGTTGTCATGGGCAAGCGTATCACTTACCATCAGGTGAACGTCTTGCTCGTCTCGTCGCATAGTAGTATAAAAAAAAATGTAAAGTAATTTCCGTTTACAGCTTTCGAGCAAATGTGAAGCAACTATCACGAGCGTGGCACGACCGTCCAACATCAGCTATGGAGAGTGCAGTACATTGGACAGAATTCGCGGCGAAATACCGCAATTTCACATTCAGTACACCGGCTGCGGATGTCCCGCTTTACCAATATTTATATCTCGACATACTTTTTGTTCTTTTTGTTACACTGTTTATAATTGTTTATGTTATCGTTTTTGCATTTAAAACTGTTTATATTAGCAAATCCATTGAAAGTGTGCCATTAGAAAAACTCAAAAAAACATAACCTAAAAACTTTACTTTGACCAATTTAGACATAATCAGTTTTATTGATTATAAATTGTAAATAGATAACAAAACAGCTAAAAAAATAAATAATTTTTATCTTTTTAAAATAGATACAACAGCTCTCTATCTTGTTTCTGTTTTTGTATAATCCACCATTATATTGTTGATTCTTTTTTGTTAGAAATAGTAACTAATAAGCTGCATAAAATAAAATCAACTAAGAGTGAGAAAATATGTAAAATTGTTTTGCACCTGTAAATAATATATTTTTTTTTCAAACTTTGCACATTTCATTTACAACTCATCATCGCCCAATTGTTTTTGTTACAAAAACGTTAACATTGTTAGGTATTGAACACTGATTTCTCACGCTAATTATTACGAGGCTTCATAGAACTACAAACATAAAATATTTGTGACCATGATAACACTAAAAAATATACGGTTTAGTTGAGACTGAACCGTGAATGTCATTGCTTCTATTTCCTCTTTTACTACGTAGTTTATAATCATCAACAAAAAAAATATCGATATAATGAGTTAGATCATTAACTTAATTTAAATATTAACTTGTTCAGCGGAGATTCGTCACTCCTCTCTCCTCGAACTCTACGTTTAGCAATGGACAACGATAGTCTGTAACGATAATGGTGATGATATACGGAACCCTATTACTGAAAACAAAATATGATTCGTTATTCCAAAATGATAATAAATAAGCTGCAGCTTTGTGTACATTTATTCAAAATAGTAATGACGAAATAAATAAAACATACCTGAAATAAATACATGACTTACGTGACATAAATAAATTGAAATAGAACTTATCTTGGTAACTAAAAATATAAACACAATGAGTAAATAAATTAACATGATTTAAACATTAAAAAAAAAGGTTATTAATAACACATGATCCTTAAAAAAAAATATTAGTATTTTACTTCATTCACAATCATTACTAAATTAAACATTTTTTTACGTAAAAGTGCTAAAAACTGAATAACTTTTTTTAACTTTCAAATACTTTACCAACAAGATAAATAATGAAACGAAGTAAAGGAATCATAATTTATTGTAATATAAGGAAAAGTTGTTATTTACACCTTTTAATAAAATTCAGCTACAACGATCAACACAGATACTGTTATCGCATTTATCGGCCTAAATATATAAAACGAATTCTCAGTGCAAGAGCGCTACAAGGGTTTGGATTGTTGCTCTGAATGTATCTTAAATAAAATTAAAATGAATTTAACATCAGTTTTTTACGCTGTTGTATTCTTAATAACGTGTGTTGAGATAGATCGTGCAAAATCATTAAACATTTTGGGAGTGTTCCCGTTTCAGGGCAAAAGTCATTTCTTCGTGTTTGAAAAATATTTGAAAGAGTTAGCATTACGTGGACATAACGTGACTGTGATATCGTATTTTCCGCGGAAAGAAATTTTGCAAAATTATCATGATATAAGTCTCGCCGAAAAATCGAAGATAATTGAAGACGTTTTCCCTTTAGAGAAATCTTACTGGCATATTATGTTAATGGGAATCTTCCTAACAAGTACGGCTATCGATAACTGCAAAATTATGTTATCAGATGAAAACGTACAACGTTTGTGGAAGACAAATCAAGTATTTGATGTGGTTGTGACTGAACAATTTAATAGTGACTGTTCTTTGGGATTAGCCCATGCCTTAAAAGCTCCAGTGGTTGGTGTCACTTCACATGGGTTGATGCCGTGGCATTTTAGCAGGTTTGGTGTGCCCTCCAATCCGTCCTATGTTTCACATATGTTTTTGGGTGGTGGAACCAAACCGACATTTTATCAACGAGTGGAAAGAATTGTCATTGATACATATTTACATATGATGTATAAGTTTATCAGTCAAAGGATTGATCAAAACACTCTAGCACAGTACTTTGACGATATTCCACCGTTAGAAGATTTGGGAAGAAACATTAAATTTCAGCTAATTTACACTAATTTTGTTTATTTTGGATCTACACTCTATCCACGAAATGTTATAGAAGTAGGTGGGTATCACGTTGCAAGTATAAAAACATTGCCACATGTAAGTACCTAATTATTATGATACGTTTTATCAGGCTCTCTATCTGTTCAACTGTTTATGTATTTCAGTGACTAATGTTTAATATATTACTATTTATCTACAGGATTTACACAAATTCATTGAAGAATCTGAGCACGGAGTAATTTATATAAGTTTTGGATCTATGCTCAAAGCTTCAACAACACCCAAAAATATAATTGAAGTCATTATTAGTGCGATTTCGGAACTTCCACAAAGAGTTATTTGGAAATGGGACGACAAGATTTTACCAGGGAATCCACAAAATATATACCTTTCGAAATGGCTACCACAAAACGATATTTTAGGTAACGTTACAAATAATTTTATGGTATAAACTATCCACTTTTCTCACAGAGAGAGGGTCAAGTTCATTTAACCACTATGCGGGTTAAATGCGAGTTGATAGATATCAAATATCTACACAAGCTGGTGTTCCGGGAACATATCGGTTTCCTTACGATTTTTCCTTCTCCAAAATACAAAACAATCAATTAATTATTGCGATGTATATAATAAATTTCATTAGATTACAATTAAAAATTATTATTTTTTTGACATTAGTTTTTTATAACAATTATATTTTTCAGGGCACCCAAATGTATTGGCTTTTTATTCACACTGTGGCCTATTAGGAACGTCAGAGGCTCTACATCACGGTGTACCTATGTTGGGAATGCCTGTTTTTGGAGATCAACCATCTAACGCTGCAGCAATTGAAGAGAGCGGACTTGGTGTTCAGATTGAATTGGCTGAACTTACAAAAGAAGAACTGTTGACAAAATTTAAGGAAATTTTAAAACCTGAGTAAGTAATATTTTTAACAGACAAGACGAACAGGACGTTGGCTTGATGGTAAATCTTACGCCAGCCCATAGCAATGTAGCGCTGGTTTTAATTTCTCGTTGTCTTAAGACGTAAACTGTTAAGTTCATCTCCAGTGTTTTCACACTACTATTTTGCGGCAAATACAGGTGAACTAATATGATGTCTTAGTCACTTAAAAATATAATTTAATGACACCTTCCGTAATTGATATAACTTATCGCTATTTACATATACATTGTATGTAAAGCCAATATGTATACAAAATAAGTAATACATTTCCGCACGTCGCCGCTTGAATAGTTACGGTACTGTTATATGGATATGCTCTATTTGTTATGTAATTTCACATGCCATCAACTCCCAAACAATTTAAACACACGTTTGCCCACAGCTGTGTACAGTTGAATTTGTGCCTATAAGTACTTAAAAATACGCCTATATAAGATACATAGCAAATTCATAGACCATCATGTTTTATGTGACGTTGGATTGTGAGGAAATTGTAAGACAAAGTAGAAGATCACTGAGTACAGATCGCATCAAACCGGTTAACTACAATAGGCTAAAACCATGATTAGAATGATAGTTTTTTATGAGAGACAAAATCGAAAATTAATTGAATCTCGTTTATAAAAAGTCTGATAAATAATAGAAAACTCTTTTGGAAATAAATAAACTTATGTGCATAAGTAAGCTTGTGGCTTACAGGATTATTGACTTAAGATTTATTTTATTTAAACATATTTTTTGTCGTGTAAGTAATAAGAGATGATATTTAATACGCAGGTTCCGTGCTAAGGTTAAGTTACTATCACGAGCGTGGCGGGACCGGCCGACCTCGGCTATGGACACCGCGATACACTGGACAGAGTTTGTCGCCCGATATCCGAACTTCACCTTTAGATCGGCTGCTGCCGACGTACCCGTTTATCAATACTTATACCTTGACGTACTTTTTGTTCTAATAGTTATACCCTTAACAATCGCAGTACTTTTGCTGTCAATTGTCTTCAAGTACACTAAGAAAAGCAAAAAAGCTAAAATTATTAAAAGCAAACCAAAAAAAGAATAGATACTAATAAGTTACCTAACCTAACAGTTATAAGTAAATAATTTTATGACCGTTTTTTACTAAGCGATCAATTCGGTGAACAATCTTGAATAATATTCATTGTAATATAATAAATATTTGAATTATGTTATAAAATTGGTAACGGTGAAGAAAAACAACTATTTTAGTAGCTTGTAGTGTGAATCTATGCTTTTCAAATAAAAAAACTACCTCTACTTTATTTCAATTCTTGTTTGAAAAACAGTCCTTGAAAATAATAAGTAAAGACTTATTGAATGAGAAAACTGTTGTTAAAATCGAACTTAAAAATACACTTATTATTTAAGAGTGTGGATCTCGTAATCTTTATCCATAAATTTTAATTCATTCGAAAGTTCTACCTTTTCAAGAAATAAATTAAAAAGCACTGTTACTCGTGACACCGGAAATGCAACGGCTAATTATCAATAATTGACCTTCACTATCAACCAGCCCACTTATATAATGCATACGGTAGTCGTAAAATAAACAAAACTTTACAATGACAGTGATAACTTCCATTTTTGGACAGTTAATTAGGTAATAAACAGGCAATTTTGTTTAACTTTAAGATAAGATTTATCGTAAAGATAAATGAATAAGCCTAAATGATAATATGCAACAACAGCAACCTTTTCAACTTCATTTAAAATAGACAACACCAGTTTGGTAAAAATGTAATCAATATGAAAAAACTTAAGAATATCATGTCATCATTGAGTATCACATAAAAATTACTCGTATAAACTAATCTGGAGATATTTTAAGACACACGTTTAGTCCGAACTTCGGCTATACGTATTTCTTAAGATTTTTGTTTCCATTCGTCAGAAGATGTTTCGTACTTGTTTTGCCTGAAAGTGTTCTCCACATTAGTTAATTATTATAAAAAACAAAATTCGTACGTTTAATATGCTGCTACTCACAATGAGAAAACAAAAACCCATTGTAATCTCGAGAAAACAAGCAGAAGAGCTTGTTTATACTAATGAGCACTAGTTGCGTAACTACTACTGATATTATTACATAAACCTGCAAAGTGAAGTTAGGCGCAAACTTGCTCTCAAGGTACGAACAGTTTTAGTTTGACTGTTGATTAAATCACTTTAAAAATTCAATTTACAATTAAACTAACAAAATTAAGCATCAATTTCTTTTAAGTATTAAATCTTAATTTTAAGTGTTATAACACTAATTCATATTCACAACATTACACGGCTTTTCTACAACGCCATATGAATTAGGATTGTATGGACAACCTGTAAGCAGTCTCTTGCGTCAGTACAAACTGTGTGCGGCCGTGAACGCACGACTGATTTAAACGCGAAAATGAAGCTCGTTTTAACACTGTTACCAATATTATTAGTGACTAGTACAAGTGCTTTAAACATATTAGGTATCTTTCCTTACCAAGGCAAGAGCCATTTCTTTGTACACCGCGTTTATTTGAGAGAGTTGGCGCAACGAGGTCATAATGTTACAATAATTTCTCACTTCCCCGAAAAGGTGCCGCCGAAGAATTACCACGACGTTAGCTTAGCAGGGAGCATTAAGATATTAGAAGATGATTTACCAGTGCACAGGTCTTATTTTTCTGTACTACAGGTCGGAATTTTCTTAACGACATCTGGAAAAGAGAACTGCGAGGTCATGCTGGCTAATAACGATGTGCAAAACCTAATTAAACGTAAACCGAAGTTCGATGTTGTTGTTTTAGAACAATTCAATAGCGATTGTGCCTTGGGTATTGCGTACAAGTTAAACGCACCAGTTGTAGGTATCACATCTCATATACTGATGCCTTGGCATTACAGTAGGTTGGGTATACCGTACAATCCTTCTTATGTATCGTTTCATTTCCTCGAAGGCGGAACTAAGCCGACACTCATACAAAGACTGGAAAGAGTTGTCTTCGATCTCTATTTTAGAACACTTTACCATTTTGTGACACAAAGGAACGATCAAAATACTCTCGCTAGGTATTTTGACGATATTCCTCCTTTAGAGGATTTAGCGCGCGAAATCAAATTCCTGCTCTTATATCACAATTTTATTCTAACTGGATCGAGATTGTTTCCGGCTAATGTCATCGAAACTGGTGGTTACCACGTGCAAAAATCGAAACCGTTAACGGGCGTAAGTATTCATTAATTAAGATTATGATTAGTATTAATTGTTTTCTGAAATATTATTTTAAATTCATCCCCTATTCGTATACTCGTATAAAAAAGATATAACATTGTAAGTAACAAATAATACAGAAACCTTTTTACTACGAATTCTAAAAGATAGTTGTAAAACTTGTAAAAAATGTTTTTAATTCAGTTTTATCCACTAAATAACGCTTACCTGTCAAATTACCTTTTCATTTTCTATGACAGGAGTTGAAAAAGTTTATCGAGGAAGCAAAACATGGCATTATATACATTAGTTTTGGATCAGTTATCAAAAGTTCCACATTGCCCCAAGACAAACTCGAAGCGGTACTCGCGACTGTTAAAGAATTGCCACAAAGGTTTATCTGGAAATGGGAGGACAAAACTTTACTAGTCGACAAAAATAAACTTTATCTCGACGATTGGCTGCCTCAAGTTGATATTTTGGGTAAATAAATATTTTTCTAATCATTATTTTAATAAAACTCATGTTTATGTCGTGTTAACAATTTGTTTACATCATCGAATAAGCAAGTCTTGAATAAAGTGGAAAAAAAACGTTTTAATAACATGGAAATCAGTAAACGAAATCAGGTTAAAAATGAGTGGATGCCAAAATATGTTAGATAACATCTAACATTGGATCGCTCTGCCGCTATATTTCGGTCAATAACCGCGACCGATTGAAAATAAAATCTTAACAAACGTGTTGGCAACATTGTACTATGCCAATATGTTATTATTACCAGACCACTGAATATTGAAAAATTTAACTAGTTTACTATGACGTTAAATAAGTTTTTTTGCTTTTCAAAAGAATACTGACATCCTGATAACACAACTATATACACACAATGCATAGAAAGTAATGTTTTTGGGGTACAACTGGTTTAAAGTACTTTTATCAGAAAGTATGCGTATTGAACATAAATTTACTGCACAACACGAAAGAAGAAATTCAAAAAGAGCAGATTTATTTTCTTATTCCAACGTACTCTGTTTAAAAAATAATTATACTTTAGGTAGTATTTTTTGCTACATCATGGTATTCCTGTGGTCTTTTATGTTAAACCTTCTTATGAGAAGAAGTGAAACGAATTTTATGTAACCAAGAAGAGCCAATTATATATATATTTAGTGGGTTTCATCATCATTTCAACCGATAGACGTCCACTGATGGACATAGGTCCCTTGTAATGTATTTCACAAAATACGGTCTTGTGCTGTTTGAATCCAGTGCCTGCCAGTGACAGGAATGCGTTTAGGCTGTGAGAAAATGAGATGATGATGAATGCTTTTCAATAGTTTTCCAATCTTCGTTTCCTCTTTGTGTTAAGGTTCGCAGAGTGACCACTACTCTACCTTCGTGTACCAGCCCGTACCCATAATGATGTCTTATGTACATAAATTGAGAATGTTATTACAAAACAGATACATAAAACTTTACAAAAACGTAAGCTTAATAAAAGAACATAAATTAGATAATTTTATTTACTTACCGCAATGTTAATCTCTTTAGGGCATCCGAAAACTCTGGCTTTCTTATCACACGCTGGAATGGGTGGAACCACTGAGGCTATTCACTTCGGCGTACCAGTGGTAGCGATGCCGATCATAGGCGATCAACCATCGAACGCTGCAGCGATCGAAGAGAGTGGTCTGGGAATTCAACTGCAAATCAAAGATTTAACTAAACAAAATCTGATCGCTGCATTCAAAAAAGTCATGGATCCAAAGTGAGTAAAGTGTAAATAGAAATAGTTATTTTTATATTATAGAAAATGTTTCCGATTATTATGACGCTAGCTAAAAACAATAAATCATGTAATACTATTTCACTATAATTAAACTGGAGAAATAGAAACTGAAAAGTTCTGCAAAGTTTCATAGCGTCGTTCGTAGAACCACTTTCAAACCACTTTAATTAAAACAAATAATGAAGTTTTTTAACAACACTACATTTTATCAATTTAATTATTATATTACTTGTATTTTCATATTTTTTGGGTTTAATTTATTTAATAGTAAAAGTTTTACTTACAGCTCTCATAGTCACTAGACGACCGAGATGTTTTCGCGTTATAATAGTCGCGGAATACTTACTTTTTTTATTATTGTTTACAGTCCGTCTTACGTATAATCAAATTCACCAAAATGAATTGTAAGAAACATGCTATTTTTATTTTTTTTTTCAGTTTCCGCGCCAACGTAAAGCTAGTATCAAAAGCTTGGCACGATCGCCCGATGCCGCCGCTCGATACCGCAATATATTGGACGGAATTTGCGGCACGCTACTCGAATTTCACATTTAGGACCGCAGCAGCCGACGTTCCTTGGTATCAGTACATCAATCTCGATATCGCCCTTGTATATGTTACAATATTGTTTTTACTTCTAGCCGTTTTTAAAACAATACTTACGCTTTGTTGCTCTAGAAAAAAAGAGTCGGCTAAAAAGAGCAAAAAAGTTAAACGCAATTAAATTTAGTTGAAACTATTTAAGTCTCTATCTTTGCGGGAGCAGGTCCTGATCCCCGGAAGTGGTAACATTAAGTGTGTTGTTAATTTTTATATAAAGTAACAATTGTGATAGGAGTTAACCGGAAATTTCTTTGATAATTTGGATAAGACTTTTTAGGATTATAAAGGATTCAAAAGCTATATTGTTAAACATGAGATCCTATTCCTTTCATTATTTTTTTATTTGTCTACAATGTATGTGTATATTATTAATAGTATACGACATATTTTAATTATTTGTATATTATAAATAATGCTAAGTTGTTACTAACTTCAAAAACAAAATCCAAAAACTATTTATACAAAAATTCAACGTATATCTTGAATGTAATATTCAATTATGTACATAAATTATACACTGCCCAAAAACTCTATTGTAAACTTTGAAATATTTAAAACTGGAAGTTATTCCCATCATTGTTGCCAACAGTTAATTCATAAATAATGGTCAACTGCATTTAAATTACTTAATTTAATGAATTATGATCCTTAATCACAAATACCATCAATTTTGTATATATTTTTTATGATATAAAAGCAAGACTGGCTTAATTTATAATGACAGACTTTTTCTTTAAGAATTAGGCGTTACTAAGGATAAGCTTTCATTGCATATTACATTACTTTCTTCCCTTTTGAATCAAAAACTTTAAGACACATTAGCGTTATTCAATAAGCAATTGTTAGATTTCTCATAATATTAAGTAAAAACTGTATGTGCAATCATTGTAATAGTTCATAGTTTTGATGTTGATTGTTTCCGTGAATTGTGTATATATATATCTGTGATATCCCAGTTCCCAAGTGGCATGTTTTTTAATGTTTTTATTATCGATACAGGTTATTTTATTTCATAATCTATGAAACCGTTTGAAGAATATTTTTAATAATTTTCTTTGTTTAGACATTCGCTTCTGTGGTATTTTAATTATAGAAAAATGACGCCCTTCCGAGAAGTGGCGGAGGGGTGAGAGGGGAAGTTACAATTTTAATGTATACGTTAGACGTTATCTAATAATTCGAATTGATTGAACAAAAATTCTAAATATCGCAAATGTGTATGTACCCACAATAATGAGAACTTACGCATTAAATATAATAAAAATATCATTGCATTGTTTAATTTTCCTTTCTGAATATTGACGAAAAAAAACTTTCTTAATGCCAAAAGTGTTAGCATAAGAGAGATATAGTTTTACAGCAAAGATATAGTTTTACTGGTGGTAGGTCTCTGTTGCCGGAGACCGTCTGGATGTTTACCACCGCAGCTCCTATTTCAACCGCCAAATAGTAGTGTGCGAACATTACTGTGTTCCGGTTTGAAGGGCGCTGTAGCTAGTGTAATTACTGGGGTAACGAGACTTAACACCTTATGTCTCAAGGCGACGAGCGCAATGTGGTGCAGTGTGTACCATCTTAACTAGCACCACGTTGTCATGGGCAAGCGTATCACTTACCATCAGGTGAACGTCTTGCTCGTCTCGTCGCAAAGTAGTATAAAAAAAACATATTATTCGTACATGCATATTATTCATACACACTAATTATAAAACACAGGCCTAAAAGAAGGCAAAATGCTTATATTCACAAAAACTCTATTCTTTATTTGACGTTCACATATTGTCAAACCGTTATAATCATGATGTTTCTTTTATAGTTACAATCATGTGAAGAAACAAAATTGTTTCATAAAAAAAAAACATGTTACCTCCGGAAACAAAGTATTTGCCGAAAGAAAACATTATGAATTCACCACCAACATCAGAAAAAAAACCATATCGATTTCAGATATAACAAGTAAGCGTTATTCAACATTACACTAAGACACTAATAATTTTAAAAATTATTCATAAACACCGCCTATATTAATAATAGTTGTAACCGGAGTTGTTGCTCTTTACTTTAAATAAGTAAACATATAGTGTAATTTATATTTCAGAACAATTCATCTGCGAAAATGGCATGCTGTTGTAAACCCCCTCGTGGTAAGTAATTGATGGTTTGCGCAATTAATCCCACTGAAATAAACACATATTTCGTATTGAACATTCTTAAAATCCTAAATCTATACCTGTTTCCAATGAGGACAAATCTTTTTTAGCCTGTTGCCTTTTAAATCTATAAATTCTTTATACCTTATATCGAGCTAGTCTGTTTTGTATAATCGAGATTTACTTCATCTGTGTTATAAATAGAACGGTGGCATGAATGAATAATTTAAGAATATGGTCTCGTTTTATTATAAGAACATATATATGACGTGAAGTCGTTATTTTATAAAGAGAGAATTAATTCAGCAAATATTCCCTTGTCCACTTAATCGTATATTTTGGATAATATATTATTGTATGACTTAACAAACCTTGTTTCATTGTTTTCATTTGTCTTGTGCCCCGCGTGGGCGACGGAGCGAGCCAATCTCTGTGCGGAGATCGGCAACGACCTCTCATTACCTGGTGTGATCCGCGCCATGGTGGACAGAGAGAGGTCGTGGGAGGCGGTCGCCTCGTTTTGCGAAGCCGTCATATCGCAAAAAGAGGCCGCCGAGCGAGAAAGAGAGAAAGATCCCTCCTCGGCGCGCATTCGCCGACGATGCACGGGGCGAAGGCGGCGAGCTTACGCTCGCCTGATGCCGCCCCTATGAGCGGAGCCGCGGGTGTTGGATGGGGAGTCTGACACCCGGTAACATCACGGCTCGGAGTGCGAGCAGCATGCTGAGCGTTTTCAGCACGCTGCTCTGGAGCAGGGGAAATGGCTGGCCCACAGCCTATCAACAAAGGTGGAGTCCCAAGGACCAGGCGCGGGCGGCATAGCGATAGCATGACCCTGTCGATCTCGCTTTGCCGCCAGTAAAAACGCGAGAAAGAAACGCCGAGGGGTTTTAGTGGGTGAAAATCCCACATAACCCGGCGCCGCTCCTCACGGTGTCGAGTATCTTTATAAGATTTCCCCTCGTATAAAAAAAAAATTGTTTTCATTTGTCTTACTTCTTTTTTCAACGACGTGACGAGACGAGCAAGGCATAAAAACGCAGCGTTGTTTAAGATGGTACACTGCACGAAATTGCGCTTGTGGCCTTGAGACATAAGGTGTTGATAAGTCTCGTTACCTCAGTAGTTTCACTAGCTTACAGCGCCTTCAAACCGAAACACAGTAATGTTAGCACACTACTATTTAACCGTTGAAATAGAAGTTGCGTTCGTGCCTACCTAAACGGTCTCCGGACCTGTAGAGACCTATCACCATTACTTATTAATGACAACTAATTTGTAATCTTTTTTTATTTCCTTTTACGAATTTAGTTAATAAGGCCGCAGTTAGCTGTCTGGGTCGATGCGATTTACCTAAGCATCGATGTCTAAATAAGGACGATGTAAAATCCGGGCCTGTGCCCAAGCACATGGGATGGCATTATACTGCTAAAAATGCACCCGAACATCAGGTTGGTATTTTCAAATATATGTTACATTTCGTATTTTATTTACCAATACGAATATTAATTATCTATCGTTTTAATTTATAATTTTTTTAATAGACGCGACGAGAGGAGCAGAACGTCCGTCGTATGGTAAATGATATGCGCCCATGACAATGTGACACTAGTAAGGATGATTGCCACTTCATCATTCTATGCTTGTCGCCATGAGATTTAAAATTATGGTCTCGTAATCCCGGTTATTACACTAGCTACAGCGCCCTTGAATACAGAACACATAAGTGTCTGTATAATATTATTTCGCGGCAAACATGCTACCATCAGTAAAATTATTCACCTATGTATTCGTTTATTATTTTTTAGCTGCGTTGTGGCTGGCGCCCGGGCCATATTTCCTGTTCAGTGTTGAAAAAAATTGAAAAGCATAACTGCATGAAGTCTGGCGAATGCATGTCTTGTGGGACTTGCTGTTCACGACCGAGTTGCATGAAGCCTTGTTGCATACCATCTAAATGTGTACCTGTATGTCCATCGGCAAACTCTTGCTGTAAGCCGCCACCGCCAGGCTGCGGGCAACCGCTGATAAGAGTTATTAGACATGGAGGTCAATACAGTATTTGTACTAAACCCTCGAAAATCAGTAATGCACCATCAGGTCCTTTTCCACTGAAATATGTTCTCAACACATCTGAAAACGATGCAAATGAAAAGAGTGGCGTTAAAGCTAAATACTGCGTTGAAGCTAAATTTAATGACTACCATTTCGACTACACAAGCTCCCAAGCATCCTTCGTGATAGATTTCTCGCCTCCAAATTCAAAGTGTTACAAAACATGCCCAAAGAAAAGTGCGTCATGCATGGTTTGCGACACATGTAAATAAAAATTTATGTCTTTTCTCAAATATATTTCTTTCTTTCATGAATTTTTAAGTCATTTCTTTAAAAATAAACATGTTATATGCATATACACAAAAATTGCTTAAACAAAATAGTGAAATGGAAACTACAATAACATAGTCAGACCAATCAGTAATACTAACATAAGCTAATACAGATCGGTACACAACTTGATTGTATATGAAATTCACTAAGAATTCATTTCCTACCTTTGGCATCCTAATAACAGTAAATACTAAATCTTATTCATTAATTATTACCAATACAAAAAAAAATCATATTAAAACTAAGTTATGCTTTAATAAAACCATATTACTAAAACTTAAACCACATTTTTAATTCAACACTATATTCATTAACATTCAAAAGAGACCTTAAATTACAAATACAATAAAGGAAAATTTGTTAATTAGCTAGGATTGCCAGATTTTTGAGTTAGTGCTAACATGTTCTCATTAGCAATCATCTGAAACTCATGAAACCTTTGGGAAACTCTTTGGTTCATTCTCAAATATTTCTCCATGCAGTTAAGGGTGCATTTTTCCTGGAAGCAACAAAAGGTATAGTATCAATATTTGTGCAGATTAAAATGATTATGTAGAAAATTCTATGTGGTGTTATTGCTTATCCACAACTATTTTCATTTTTATGATTTATATTGATGGTATAAATATCTCAAACCTTAGTCTTGAATAAAATGTAGTTTTTTCTAATTATTAAGTAAATATTATGATGTTTGTAGAACATTCTGATTTGTGAATTAACCATTTATTCTGGTTGAAAAGTATTAATTTGCCTTCGCTTGTCACTCTGGTCAAAATAGCGATGCATGATAGTACACTGTTAACACTATTAAATAATTCAAATTTTTACCTCATTTGCTCTTAGAGTTCTTGAAGTAAAATCATGAACACAATCATTGAAACACAACTCTGAAAGTTTATTATACTGCACGAGAAAATCTTTGAACTGAAATAGAAAAGATAATTGTTAGTCGTTTAAATAATGTAATTAAGAATTTTATTACAATATTTAGTTATTTGTACCGTTTTGATTTGATCAGCTTCACTCATTTCTGTCGGCACCGCCATTATTTACGAAAAGTTTTCTTATTTTTTCGAATTAATCAAGTTTCTTGTTTATGTAATATATTAAGTTTATTTAAAATAAGGACAATGAGATATATAAATAGTTTTAAGTATTTTTAGGTTAATCAAAATTACTCGAGTAACAGACAAAAACTCTTACACACGTCTCAGTGACAGTATAGTACTATGGAATTATAGCAAAGTGAGCATTGAGCAACTGGACAAAAACAACATTATTTTATATTTTAATTTTAAAATTAAATTATTTAACATAGTATAATATATATTTATTTTACATAACTTATAATCTGCATTATTGGTAAAATATGGTTAACAACGTATCTTTATTAAAAGTTAAAATATTTGCAATGTTTTTAAGTTTCAATTGTAATAATAATAACATAAATATATTCATTTTTTAATAATTATCTGAAATACTCGCATAAGTGTTTATCTGGAGGTAGTACTAATTTATTAAATATATGTACAAATGTGTACGTCCTTGAATATTGGTAAAAAGATCGTTACTTTGGCCATACAACATTAAAAAGTAAATTTGACAGATGTTTGTTTGACAAGCGTGTGTATTTATTCACATTTAGGTAGTGTTTTTGCATAAAATGAACGAAAATGAAGACGAAGTTACAACTTTTTGTGATTCCACGGTATATAACATTATTTTTTTAGTTACATTTCGTTACATAAATGTTCTACGTTTCTCATGACATATCCATCTTCCAGTCAGCTTTGGTTGAGGGTTGTCGCTTGCCAGTTCGTATGCAAGGCGGTGATGACTGGCCTTTAGCGGAAATTATTAGTATTAAAGAAATAAGAGGACAGAGAGGTTATTACGTACATTACGTTGACTGTAAGTATCAAAATTACTATTGTTTTGTTACAAGATATTAAAGTTTATTGATAAAACAACAAAAAAATTAATAAAATTTAGGTGCTCTTTTCTTAATATTTATTTCACATAAAAAAAATATACATCAAACATGTATAAACAATGAAATATTGCACTTTAATTATTTATAAAAGAATTACATTTCATCAACCCTCAGTGAAGGAACATTATCATAGTATTATGAATAAATAAATGGATGTAAATTTTGAAATGAAATAAATCCATATTAAACATAAATACTAGTCTTTTTGTAGGATAAATATGATTTACATTATCATGGAATCATTTTATTATTAGCAATATTGGTTTTAGAATAGTACAATACTCTGAGTAAAATTTGGTTGGTAGGAACTAAAAAGCTTTTATAAATTTATTTTAAGGGCTCACCCATTTACTACCATCTATATTAATTAATGTTCAAGCACCATTGGGCTTCAACATTATTGATATAGATTTAGCAGAATTCTTGGGAATCAATGCAATAAGTTAGACTAAACAGACATGGTAGAAGTACTTATAGCTGTTTAGAGTTTTCCCACATATTTCGTAAATGTCACAAAATAAAGTGACATAGTTTAAGTGACTATCTATAGAGACTTCAGCTAGTTTAATGTTTCAGTTAACAAACGACTAGATGAATGGGTTGGAGAATCATGGCTCGACACAAGGAAGGTACAATTCCCGAGGCGAGATGGTGCACCATCAGGTGGTACTACTACACCGAAGAAAACTCATATCGGATCAGGAGGTGGCATAATGCCTCAATTTATTAGTATGTGTGATTTGCTTATTTTAGTTCCACAGTTTAGGTATGAAGCTACTTTACAAAAAAATAAAAACCAAGGAACGATTATAATTCAGAATGTTTTTATTTTTATTAATTATCCACTAATTTTGCGAATGCTAGATAATTTTTTATTAAGAGTAATTTCTTGTACAAGGCAACATTATAGTCAAAAAATTACTCTTATTATTTTTCACGTAGAGCTGCATTGTAGATGATTTAATTGTGCCAATTTTGTTTATGGGAGTTTTCGTAAGCTTATTTTATGTGATTGAATTTATTTGTGTGTCTAAAGAATTATAGTAGTATTTTGACTGGAGACTACAATGCATGTTAAAAATTGATGTTAGTTTAAATGTAAATTTTTTTTAATACTCTTTGATTAAAAAAAATTGCAAATTTATTTTTTAAACCTTTTTTTAAATTTTGTTACCAGATGATAATATCTGCCCTGAACCTCCGAAGTCCTTTAATAACCACAGAGATACAAATGCTAAACAACAAATACAACTTAAATTGCCTGAAAAAGCCCACAATAGTAATAGTAATGCTCTCAATGGTTCTGCACAAAAATACACACCAGGTATGTTTTGTTTACATTAATTAAAAAACCTTAACAAATTTAAATTTATTTTTTTTTTTTATTATATGTTCATTGCTGAACCAAACGATGCTAGGTACGCTGGTTAGCAAGAGAAAAGTCATTTCCTTTTTTCATAAGCTGATCTCCTAGTCGCTTCTTACAACAGTGGTGGAGTGGTTGTATGTTATAATTTTTTTCTGTAATTTTAGTACACTTGCCTTTTCAGAATTTCTTATACATTCAGTTTGCAGATACAAGCAATATTTAAAATTATTTTGAAAATGAAATGTTTCAAATTCGAAAGTAAAACAAACTTCTTCCGTAATATTTTTATTTATGAAATTCTAAATTTTGATAAGATAGCAACATAATGCTCTTAGCATATTAATTTTTTACATAGCTGTCACGGTTGAGCCTCGGCAGTTGATTTCGCGGCCAGCCAGCCCAACTCTTGTCAATGAATCTAATACTCTTGTCAACGGAGGTGCTGTGTTGGCTGCAGCACTTCAAAAGAAGATAAATAGAAAAAGGAAAGCTAACTCACTTGATAATGAGGTATGGAGAAAAAACAAATACAAAGGCATAGATTTTTTTAACTATGTATTAACACCGCACTTTAACATCAAATGACAATGAGACCGTAGATAGTGTAGTGGGTTCGCCCATACATTGATATCTGGAACTTAGCATTGCTGTTATGGCGTAATTACAATATCAATGAGAGAGTTAGACAGGCCGTTCGAAGAAACTTACAACTAACCAAAGTCCATAACGTGGACCAGGTGAGTGAGTTACCCACTGCAACATGGACGTAGCTAAAGGTTTTTATATTTAAAAAATGGGAATGATGCATATGGAGTTTTTTTTATTTATTCATATAAATTTGAATTTAAGATTATGTTGGGAGAGTGGATACACAATTCCACCTGTAATATACCTTTTAATTCTATTGAAATTCCAAGACATCGAAACTGAAAATATTTTGCTTCTTGATTAATGCAAAGATGGTTTTGGTTAGACCATCCAGCAACCTTACGCATTTTACCCTTTATCTGCTACCCACAAGATGGCATTGCTCTGCTGATGCTGTGTGGCATACTTTTATTTTCTTTTAAATCCTTTTAAAATTTACGTTCATAAGCGGGTTTATTTTAATTGTATGTATAATCTTATGTGTTCATAAGGAAAATAACATTTCCGTTAAGGAACCGTCTCCATCACAAGACTCGTTGGACGGTGGGGATACAGCGCCTAGCGGTACTGCCACTCCGACCGCCAGGCCGCGGCAATCGGGCAGCATGGTTGCGCACGGGCATGACGACCTCGTGACGCGCATGAAGAACATCGAGCTGATTGAACTCGGACGACACAGGATACGGCCTTGGTACTTCGCGCCCTACCCACAAGTAGGTTGAGTCGCAGCTCACGTTCAAAATGTTCTGGTGCCAAAGGCATCCACAGGCTACGATAACTGCTTACTACTGGTTGTTTTGTCGCCTAGTGGTATAAAAAAGAGTACTTAACAAATGAACCAATCACTAATTATTCCATAGAAGAAAGGTGAAGGATTCCTAGAAAAAGGATTTAGAAAACAATTTATGATACAGTTGTAAAACAAAACTTTTTAATTACCTCCGTGGCGCACTGCCTAACTTCTTGCCTTGTGAAATGAAAGTCACCGGTTCAATACAAGCTAGCTACCGACCTCATTCTAAATCTGCCGCCATAATAACGCAAAGTATTCCAGGCGACTGGTCAAATATCTAAATCTTAAAGTGGTGGCAGGTTTCTGTAACTAAACACTGGCTTAGCATGAGCTGCTATTTCTGTTGCCAAACAGTAGTGTGCATCATTACATCGTTCCAGTTTGAAGGGCGTTGTAGCTCATTAGTATTCACTAAATTACTGTGGTAACGAGCCTTTAAATGGGGTGATAAAAAATTTTTACTTGAATGTTTATCTAAATATTTATACCTATGTTTATTCCGCACATCAACCATCCGTTGATTTGTTCAGTTTACCTATAAACTTTTTTATCAATCTAAATTACATATTTAATAATGAATATTAATATAAAACGTAACTTGTTTAATTTATAATCTTTTTCAGGAAATGGTGAATTTAGCTTGTATATACATATGTGAGTTCTGTTTGAAATATAGAAAAAGTAAAAAGTGCCTTGAAAGGCATTTGGTAAGTATATTTTTTAATCCAAAAAGCGATGAGACGAGCGGAACGTTTATCTGGCGGTAAATGATACGTTCGCCCATAAAAATGTGGCGTTACACCAGTAATTTCTCTACCTACAGCGACCGCCAAGCCTGATCAGTAATGTTTGTCCACTGTTTAGCAGCAAAAATATAGTAAAAAAAATAGATACCTGGTACTGAAAAATAAAAGGCGACTTAAAAAAAATTCTAATCTCAAGTTTAAGAAGCCATCCATATAAGTGGTGGAGTTAGAAAGGCGGCAAAGTTTTTTACGAACACCCCTCGCTAACGCCTTATGATTCCGCTGCCAAAACAGCCTTTCTGTGTACCGTTTGATTGTGTAAGTCTACCAGAACACAGAAATTCTTGAGCTGTCAAAATTAATAAAAATATATACATATTTTTTCAGATTAAATGTAAATTGAAACATCCACCGGGCAATGAAATTTACCGGAAGGGCAGTATATCATTTTTCGAAATCGACGGGCGCAAGAATAAGTGCTACGCGCAGAACCTCTGCCTATTGGCCAAGTTGTTCTTAGACCATAAGACATTATACTACGACACAGACCCATTTTTATTTTACGTTATGACCGAGTTTGACGCAAGAGGTCAGTATAACTATATATACTCTCACTGGACTTCTCAGACCTCTGTCATGGGTGTCTTCAAGAGGAGAGTGAATAGGCTAGTGCATTTAATCACCGCAAACCACATCACCCAGGTCGAGCACTAAATTAAAGTTATGGTTATTATCAGCCAATAGCAGTCCACTGCTGGAGATAGACCTCTCTCATAGATCTCCTCACGATCGGTACCTAACCTATTTAATTAATAAAAAACGACCGGCTAGAATACATTTATTTTATACAATTAATTATAAGAATTAGATTAATTTTGAAGAAGTATACATGCCTTTGATTATGAATCTAAAACCCTTTACAGCCGCGGCTCAAAAAGAACAATTTTGATTACAAGAGATTAGGGTTAGAGAAATACTTTTTTTGTAATCAAATGATTCAGTGAACCGCAGGTCACAAATCACAGGCTGTCAATCACTGCTTTATTAAACTATGGGTTAATACAAAAGGTTATATTGGAAATACAATACCACTCATACATAAACCGGTTGGCAGATACGCGTTCTTAATCTTCTGTGTTTAGTAAGTAAATAAAGTATTCGTTGGAAATTTAAAATTTCAGCTATTTTGTTTTTTTTTTACCAGGATTTCATATAGTTGGATATTTCTCAAAAGAAAAAGAGAGTACGGAAGACTACAATGTAGCATGTATTTTAACTTTACCTCCATACCAAAGAAAGGGATATGGAAAACTTCTCATAGAATTTAGTGAGTATGTTGTATTGTAATAAATATGTTAATCGTCTATAAATTGTGAGTCGAAGTAAAAAGAGCGGCATGACGAAGTTGTCAAATATTACCATGTTCAGATTTAAAAGGCGTAGAATAGATATAAGTTAGTCAAATTACTGGTTTAACGAGACAACCTTTATGTGTCAAGGCGATGACCACAATGTGGCGCAGTATATATAATATTATCGAGTGCCACATTGTTATGGGTAGGCATATCACTAAGGCATGATACCGTGTGTTCGTTCAGTTCGTGTTGACGTTTTGTAATTAAATAAAATGCACGAAAAAATGGTTAATTGCTAAAAATTTCAATTCAGGTTATGAATTATCGAAATTCGAAGGCAAGACTGGATCTCCGGAGAAACCATTATCGGACCTCGGACTGCTGTCCTACAGGAGTTACTGGGCGCAGACCATACTGGACATATTGATGAATATAAAACCAATTGGTGATAATGAGAAACCCATCATCACTATCAAGTAACAATTAGATTTACTTAGTCTTACTGTAATGGATAATTGGAATTTGCGTGAAAGATGTGCTTCGGTACAAGCCCTGCCTTGTGACATTTTAGTTAATGATATGACATTTCCAAATACATAAAAATGCAACAAATTTTCGGAGGTCATAAATGTAATATTTTCGTTTCTATAAGCTTTTTCTGGACTAATCGTACTCTAGCTCTGTCTAATAAAATTGTTTTAATCTTTTTTTTATTAATTTAGCGAAATCTGCGAATTAACCAGTATAAAGAAAGAGGACGTTATAAGTACACTACAAAACTTAAACCTGATAAACTATTACAAGGGGCAGTACATAATATCAGTGAACCAGGTAACAGTCACCGTATAGTTTCGTTTAGTCGGCTAAAACCGACCTTTATCCCGTCGATCTGATATTTGTTTTATCAAAAAGGAAATCGTACAGCAACACGAGAAGGCCATGGAGAGGAAGCACCTCCGCATCGACCCCAAATGCCTGCACTGGACGCCGAAAGATTGGTCCAAACGGGCGAAATGGTGAGACGTCACGATCATTGATATCTCCCCCTTTTTCTCATTTCTTTAAAAATTTCAAAAATTAAATCATATGACTTCATATGTATAATCTCTGGTTTTCTTAACATTGATTTTAATACTTTTTGTTTCATGTACAATCCTAAATCATTTTTTTTTTGTCGCCAGCGTTTGAAGTGTATCGGAGATGCGAGCTCTCTAACTCTGGCTTCCGACACGTATGCAACTTGTTCATTTTGTATCTAACATTCCTGATTCGTGCAGTTTTCGGCTTTGTTATTTTTTCACCAAAATAACCGCTTATTATTGCTTTCACTAACTCAAGTATAGACACTCTTAAGTTACTTGTATATTGCCTTGTAAATACATGAAATAGACAATGTTGTAAGAGAACGGCACGGTATCCTATTGCCACTTACACATAGATGTAGATCAAAAATAAAAATGTTAAATTCAAGACTTTGTTAATATCAAAGAAGAAATCTTCGTAGAGGTACCCTGTCTTCACAGATTAATAAAGATTATTTGGAGATTTGTGCCCACTAAAATCCCTGGATGATAATACTTTAGATCTGCCTCCATAACAGCATTACATTGTTGGCTGCCAAAATGTAAGAGCCAGAGCATTCTGGGCGTTCTTGCCTTACTATTTATGCCTTCATCATCACCTATCACCACTTGAAATTGAGGATAAGTGTTAGATAAATAAAGTATTTACTCATATTTTGCGATCATTTCATAAATATACTGAATAAATATTCACCTGATAATTTATTTGTCTTTTCGTATTAAACGTATATAATGTTATTAACTTGATAAATATTATTATTACAAATAATCTCATTACGATGAGCCCTAAACAGCTTTTGACATATAACGAGGATCTCCAAATGCTATGATTGTTAATGAAATATCCGGTTAATTTTTGCGATGTCATCATTGATAATTAGTAATCATAGATTATTAATTCAGGTAATAAATAACTAAGTAAAAATAGTGCAACAATAATCTGTTTGGATATCCTTAAAGTCTGTCTATAACCATTCTTCACCAAACCGCCAAACCTCACTTTGGTGAAGACACCTCATGATGACGATGATAACCAAACCAGCGTGCATTTTCTAATAACAGGTAGCATATACTAAAAACATAACTAATAAATAATCGATTACTTTTAACGCGTTCATTGCCATGATAAAAATTGATTATCTAGTATATTATCTATACTGATGTTGTAATGTAAAATTGTTTTTCCGGTGAATGAAAATATCGTGAGGAAACCGGCTTGTTCTAAACACAACAGCTTTCGTGGACATGATAAACGCCAACCTATACTTGACCAACGTGGTGTATATAATGCTTGTGACTCTCCTTGTGAGACGCAGCCCCGATTCCCAGCAATGGGAACATTAAGACGGCTGATCATTAATTTATTTAAAAATAGTATATATGAGATCTGAATGTTAATGGTCCATCAGCTTTGTCCTGTATACTGTATGATATACATAATATTTTTTAATTTCTCCGGAGACCTGATATTACGTTTTTTTTTCTATTTGTGTCCACATAGATTCATAAGTTAAAAATTTAATACCGAAGTACTGCATTTGTGATTTTGATGGCGATATCGCGTGACCAGCCAATTGGTGAGGGCTGATTGGCAATGAAGGCGATAAAGCGATTAAAAATACTAATTTAAGATTTCTTAAAGTATGCTTTTTTATCTTCATAAACTTTGTTAAATTCTTTTAGCTTTATTTATTGCATACATATCATATATTTGTAACTGAATGGTTTAATGATTATTAGAGAGCCTTTTTCATGAAGTTTGTTTTTTTGCTTCTTTTTACTGAAGTTCTCAATTAAATTTCCAGGTAGTAATTCCTGGTTCTGGTAACGAGCATTTCTTATACAGAACAATTGCTTCAGAGCTGTGTGAAAACTTTCTAAAATAAATTTAAATATTAAAAACTGTTAACGTGTTTCAACTGAAACATAAACTCCCTTAATTAATTCTGTTTGTTTCGACGATTTTGTTTTAAAGTACCTAAAGGAAACCTTTTAACGTGTCTGTCTTTTTTAATATTATGATCATTGAGTCAGGTTATATACAATCTTTATATTTAAGTAAAAAATTAGAACAAATTGTGTAAATTATTGTTGTGATATTAAATACGTAATATCAACGTTATGAACTTTTTATTTGTGTTTCTAAACTCTCAATTAAAACGAAAAAATCTTCGATTCAGTACAAAAATTCGTAGGAATTTCTTAAAAAAATAAAGAAGTTTTTATTTTGGGATTTCTAGGTAATGTTTTGTAACAAATTATTCAATGGTCCTAATGTCAGTCATGTATGTAATAACCGATTATATATTTAGCAACACACTAATAAAGTACTGAACTATATAGATGACTAAAATTTAATATTACTTCCTAGAACATGATAAGTATCATATCTGTAAATACATCGTGATACGATAATAGGAAGTTTTAATTGGCACTACATTCTGTGAAATGTGCAAATATCTTTTATGTATATAACTATAGACTATAGTATAAAGCTAGCACTGATAAGTCATACATCATGAGTGAAATATTTCCGTTACTGTAATACATTAATTGTTTTTTAACACCTTAAAATGATAAGATGAACAGGACTTTCACCTGGTGATACGCCTGTTCATAACAATGTGGCGCTAGTTACAATATTTAATATTACACCACATGGTGCTTGTAGCTTTAAAACTCCAATTTTGAACCTTTCCAATAGAAACAGTAGTAATTGTACTGTAATGTTAGACGGCATAAATAGGCGCTGTGATAGTACCCTAGACCGGTGTCCGACAGCCGAAGCCAAGGGTTAACCGATTATTTAATATCAAAGTTCAGGGTAGTTGTAATCACTGTAAATATTCATTTTATTTCTAATCATTATTATTAGAGCGAAACCTAAAATTATTCTCAGAAATTCTATCACTCGCCATTAAAATTGACCACACTGTCGAAGCGATTCTTTATAAGCTTGTGAGGAAGTTACAGGTTATTGAGGACGTTTAATTATTTTTTAAATAGCCTGTTCTACGTTACGTCTACTATCTATCAGTGAAAGTTTCGGAGATTATCCAGAATAAGCGGAGACAAAAATTTCTTTTTATTTTTATTGTATAAGTAAATTATACATTTACATGAAATAAATAAAGAGATGATGTTTTAATATTACATTCACCTCGTTTTTATATATAATTATAAACGCAAATCGCGTAATAATAAGTTATGAATAAACAAGGAATATTATGTGTAGGTGTTCATAAAAAAATTAAAAGCAGTAATAATGCAATAAATGATTTATTTTTTAATGGATATAAGCACAATAATTTTGCTTCGACCGTCAAATTATTTATATTGAAGAAGCAGGTACAAGTGATGTTTAACACTTAAAAAGTATCATATAAAATTTATAGTAACAACTTTATCATAATTTTCAAGTACAATGTAGTATAATTGAAGTTTATAATACAAATTTATTGTTTTAAAACAAAAAGATAGATATCTTCATGATAACTTTTAAGGTATAGCGCGATATCGTTTAAGTGATATGGCACCTTATGCCGCTGCGACAATTATTATTTAATTTAATATCATTAAGAACTAAATATTACAATATCCCTCTTTTCGAATAACTTTGTGACAACTTGATTAATGAAAGTGTTAACTTATAAAACTTCGTATAATAAACATTGTTAGGAATCGTATTTAAAATACGGAGCCGTATTTATTAATAAGCCGCAACATCGCAAATACTAAAATATGCAATATAATTAATAACATATAATATATTTTTAGTCGGTCAATATTTTAAGGGCTATCTACAATCCTATGTAATTGTAATTATTACAACTGAATGATAGATAAAACATGAAAAGTAAATAAACAGCTCACTTAAAGTTCCAACTGCAGAGACTGAACTTTCCTTCACAGGAAGCCTATTTATCCGCCACGTTGGCCAAGTACAGGTTGACGGATGAAAACATACCGTTCTGAGTCAATCTTGTTTATAAGATTACTTAGAAGATACCGACTCTCATCGTCGTATTAAATACAACAAAAATAACGCTCTTAACATTGTTAAAATTTATAGCATAATAATATTTTTCACGGTGTAATAAAAAGTAAAGAAAATAATGATGTATTTTAAAGTTCACACAAAAAGAATATAATTTATGAATAATTTGGTCCTCAATCGATGTTTTATTTGCAGTAAAACATCGTTTGAAAAAAAAACCGGTACTCATCAGAACGAATGAACACGAACACGGTTGTGCTTAATGATATAGTTTCGACGTATTCTACTTTATCACAATAACAATATAAAAATAAATGCTTGCGCGACTGGCTGCTCGCCACCAAGTTTCAGAGGCAGCCATGTAGACTAGGTTCACTGGTACGCGGAAGGCACTGTCTTTGTAACTGTGCATCGACAATTTTCCTTAATATTTAATAATACATTATCAACAAGTGGCATGCAGGCAACGACTTTATCGCAATCTGTGACTGGAGCGCGGTTAACGTAGTACGTTCATGTGATGGTAAATCTGTCTATAACAAGATAAAGACTATACCACATTATACTTGTCGCTTTGGACAAGATATCAAGTCTCGTTGCCCCAGTAATTTCAATAGCTTCAGCACCCATTAAACTGGAACACAGTAATGTTTGACGGTAAAAATAATCGCTGGTGCAATATCTACTTAGAATGTATCCGGCAACGGAGTCCAACCTCAATAAAACGTATTTAGTAGATTTGTGGTGGATAGTAGGTAACGTATAATTAAAAGGTGTTAAATATTGTTTTCGTTATAGATATATATGTATAAGTAAATAAAAATGTAGTTAATAAAACACAATAGTATGTGAACCACCGCGATTTTACTGAAAAACTCCTGCTCGATTTGCGAAAAAGGCGTAAGTTGACGGCTAAGTATACCCGCATGACATTTGTTAAGATAACTTTCAAAAGACGGACGTATTAACGCATAACAGTACAACTCCGGTTGTTATGCAAAAATCGTGAATTGAATCAAAAATATTCAAAATCCATTGAAAATTATCTTTCATGTATTAATAACTATGAATTTTCGAAGCACATTAAAAAGCTTATCTTAATAATGGTAATATTATATATAAAACTATCACTTTTATTATATAACTTGGTAAAAGAGAATAGCTATGAGTAGGCATTTACATAAGAGGCACTTGCTTTGTATGTTTTAATAATTTAAGGCTCTGTAAGCGACACTGTGTGCCCTACGTCGTAATAATATGTAATATTATTTGTTTTAATGTAAAAATACTTAATGTTAAGTCATTATTTCGATAACAAGTAATAATCATATCACGATTGAATCTGAGTTAAAGCACCTTAAAATCTAAGTTACCTTATACTTACATATATAACAGTTATATGGAATTTTAAATCCATTTCATATACTTCTGTAACATAGAATATATTTTCGGATTTTCAACAGGAGGTAATTGATTTTATTATATCATTTATTGTACTGGAGGACAATGTTAGTGATGTAATGTTCACTTTGTATTTGGTGTCATAGTGGTGACTAGACACTGATCATTAACTATTGTCATTACAAGTTAAACTATCGCACCATCGATATAACTATTTAATCAGATCTAAATGTTTAACAAATATTTTGTACAGATCAAAGCAAAATTAATGAACTTAAAAAAAATAAAACGAATACGATTTCATGTTAGACAACTAAGTAAAATTAAAACAATACATAGGTAATCATCTTCACCTGGTTAACTGCTTGACAGTTGCATTTGTGTTAAAAGGTGATTTGAAATTATTATTTCACAACACATTGGGAATTAAAATAAAAACCAAATAAATATATCTTATTATGTGACGTTCGGAAGCACCCATATCGGATTGGATGGCTAATAGCCCACTGACCATAATTACTACAATGTAGTAACTTAATGTTACTGGCACCGCTGTTAACTACGTCGCTGCTCTACACAGTAGACACACGTTACGTTTCGAAATTACCCCCCTACTAATTAGCATGCTTTTTAGACTTAAGACTACACTTTACGTAAATACTTAAATAGAGTTGTGCACCTAACAATAATTATAAAAAACAACAGATGTTATTTATACAAATAAAAACAAACAATTATTATGAACGAGTAACCGGCGATATTATTTAGAATTTTTCCAAATTTCTTAAAAATATATATATACGTATACATCGAAAAGAATTTTGGACCCGACGAGAGAGGTGCTGTTTAGAGGACTAAACGAGACAGCCGTCGTTGAGGCCGCTGCCCATTTTCGTTTGAGTATCTGTTATGGTGGCGGGGTACGTGTGGCACGGCTGGGCGCTGGTCAAGTTGTAGTTGACTTCCGACTCGTAGTATTCGGGCTCATGCTCTATCGGCACGAGGAGGTTGGTCGCTTTGGGCATGTAGCCGTCCGTATTAATGAAATGTGAGTCGGAGTTTGGCGGAAGACTGAGAACGCTGTCGGGCCGACTGTAGTCGACGTCTATGACCTGCTGGGTTATATATGTGGTGTCGAGCGAGGACATCGTGTCTATGGACGAGTCCCCGTTGAGAGGTGTTACGCACGTGTAGCTGGAGGCGAGGATGTTGGCGGACTCCGGCCTGATGTAAGGCGACTGGGAGTCGTAGTTGGCGGGGAATGTTGGCGGTTCGTAGGTACGGAGCATGTTGTACGGCGCCGACGGGGAGGTCCGCGCTGTGGGACTGTTGTTCTTCACGCACGACGCCGCGTGCAATGATAACATGTCGATAAGCTGCCGCTTTTGCACTTCCAAATCCTGTGAAGAAAATAAATAGTGATGTAAATTTGTAGATTCATAGAAAAAAATACACCATTTTCTTATTAAAGTAGCCAGCAGTAAACATTGTCGGAGCGTTAAAAGCAAGGCGTTCGTAGCGCAATTATGATAACTGGTTTAATCCGGGGCCATATGTGGAGGAGTTTGGATAATGGTAATATTTTTTCAAACTAAAAACAAATTTTGCAACAATCTTATTGTAATTTATTCGAGAGTTTTTCTAGACAACAAAGCTGCCTAGAGCAATCAAATGTTCTCATAAAAATAAATCCAAAACTGGACAGCAACTATGAAAGCAAAAGAAAGCTTCTACTTTATAAGCAAAAACGGATAAAACTACTAATACATATACAAAAGAGAGCAACCTACGATTCGCGAGCCATATGGGGCTCTTTGAATGATTATTTATGGCTGTCGATAAATGTACCGGAGTTTTTAAATTATTGTGTTATTATATTTTAAAATAAATATTATTGTTCCGTATATTTTCCAGAATGTTTTTTAAATTACAGACAAATAAAATTAAATTGTGTGCAACGTTGTAACTAGTTTCATTTTAATAACTTTTTGCTTCCCTATTTAAATACATATTTAATTGCAGCTAATATAAACAATGTTGTTGTACAGTTCTATTGTGAAATGTAATTAATTTACCTTCAGCTGCGCTTTGAGGTCCTGATTCTGATTTTCTAAAACCTCGCTCTCGGTGACAAGGTTGACGGTGCGCTCGCGTTTCTTCATCCTGCACTTGGTCGCTGCTATTTTATTCCGTTCTCTCCTACGCCGCCTGCGCTCCTCGTCTTCCGGGGTAAGCTGTTGAATTAATAATCAATCAACATTGGTTATAACACTCTGCGCGCCGTATCTAATTTCTCATCGCAGCCGCTAACTTTCAATCGGGAAGTTTTGTCACGAACGCAACCGCATTTGCAATGCAGGCCTTCTTTGTAAGCCTATAAAACTTCAATAAAGCCGTTGATTTGTAATGCATTGGTGGTCGCAATAAAAGCTGGTTTAGTAACGATTCGCGATCTCGCGTCTCTGTCGTTCCTGGTATCCTCATTGGCTAATGCGGTTAATATGAGTGCCATTCGATGAATATTTATAATATTTAATAGATACATAATACATATCTATGTATGGTATATTATTTAATACCTGCGATAGGTTTCTCTTGCCAAAAACATTTACGTCCTAGTCGCTTAGGACCAGGACGTGGTTGATTCTAGGTAATACTTCCATATTATAGTGTTTCAGTTAAATGGTTTCTTTGGAAAGTATAATTATCATCTTCGGTAAAAGATGAGTGACTACATTTTATGTTTTAAGCTGATGAGCATAAAGTGGTGCTGTGTATACGTTCTCACTAGCGCCTATTTGTTATGATTGTCACTTACTATCACGTGTATCTAAGTCTACAATTTCTTTCGTCACCTCTCGTTTTCTCTTTTCGCTGTTTGGCCAAATGTACCGTTAAATTATAGTTGAACCAATAGTTAATACATTACCCCCTCATTTTTGACTGTCTGCGTGTGACTGCTATCGTACTCTTCATCGCTCTCCTCCTTTTTGAACCGCTTAAGTCCGCCGTCGGTGTCGCTACCTGACATCTTTCTCTTCGACTCAATGGATAATTTCAAACCAGCCTTGATGAGATCCGAGCATGTCTGGAAATTTAAATGGATAAACCTTAATTTTAATTTTCATCAATGTTGTTTTCTGTTCTGTTATATATGCTCATCCTATAGTAAGCTATTGAATTAGTGCCATAGGTATTTAGTTTTTTCCAATCTAATTTAACTTTATTAAATTTAATATTATAATTATTAATCTTAACGGCGAAAGGAATAAAAATTACTATATGCGCTGTATGTACAGGTGTGGTAATTAATAAAAAGCCACACCTTAGCCTGTTTCGTTCACAATACATATAAAGAAAGAATATTTGCTTGTTCCACCAATTCCATGATGCAAGTACATTTTCATTTATATATATTAAAAACATTTATTCTTATGCATCCGGTATCTTAGACGACTGCCGAGGTTATTTTTACGTTAACCGGTCAAACATGGATTTATTTGAATAAAGTGCAATTGAACGATGGCTTCTGACCTTGACATATACACATAATTGAAGCTGAATAGACTACTAGAAACATTTTAACGACAATTAAACCTTCTCTATTTTAAGGCTGGGAACGTGATGTTATTTTAATGTTTATCGTTAAGTTAGTAGTATCTATTTAACTATAAATAGTGTTAATTCAAACCAGTTAACGGGCAATTTAAATAATTGCTTAAATAAGTAACAAAACTGTATTAGAATACTCAATAATGAGGTTAAAACTTGTCGGAGTTAATACATATTGGCATTCCTTACCAGTTACTTAAGGTTTGAAAGATGCAGTAGAGGATGATGTAGAAAAGTGAAGTATAAATCATTATAAATGGACACAAATATACATCATACTTTAAATCCAGTTTATTAAATTGCCGTTAACGATACAAAATAGCTGGTGGATGATCGGAAAGTTCGTTAAAAGCGTGAATTTTCTCAACCGTCTATGTTTATAAAACATTATGTTCTATAATCGCCATTTCAATGCCTGCAGAACTATTTCTAATACTAAGTCTCTATGCATGAGTGTTTCGCATGCCATGAATAAACCCTTGCATATTTTAACAATATGCGAGGTGAATGTTATACATTACTAATAGTTTCGCAATAACTAAAAATAAAATGCTATAAAATAACAGTTATTTGAGAACTGGACGCTTAAATAATCTATTTATTGCCTCGATACGTAGACGGTATAACAATATAAAAAGTATATATACACAAGTGGTATCAATTCTTAAGCGGGTTTGGGACAGAAAAATTATCATGTTTTTTTACAACTATTTTTTTAATACAACATGGTATCGCTTTGAGGTTATATAAAAATTATTTTTTTAGACCTTAACTTGAGGTTTAAAATACATTGAAACACTATCACTTAAATGTTATATTTAGTAATAAGTTATTAATGTATTAAAACTTGAATAACTACTTTATTTTTTTGCTATAACGATAAGTTTTTTAACGTCGTTTTCCTTCATAGCCGAGCACGTGGCGTAATAATAGTGATTTAAGTTTTGCAGTACATAAAGATCGTGCTTTTAGATTTTTTACACTGCAATGATTCACGGCCAACACCTTGATCGAATCGTCGCAACAAGGTTACGATGAGATGTGAGTATGTACATGTATTCAATTATACGAATCGCGGGAATAGGTACAGGCAAATGCAATAGCAATTTATATACAATTGTAATTGTAATAATCACGAAGAAGTGCTTGTTTTTCTTACATTTTAACGTCCGCCCATTGTCTCGTCTCTGAACGCAAAAAGACTCCAATAGTTCATAATAGAAATTATCCCGATACAAAGTCGCCTGTAACCTAAACGCTGTTACGACTTTTATTACATTTTATAATTCTTATTTAAAATATTTAATGTAGTTATCGATCATGCCAACGCTTGTTCAAATTATTAAATAATTACCCATGAAATTACGATTTCATATCAACTATTTTAAAAAAGATAATCCATACAAATTATCGGCCAGAAAATCTGTTAATGATAAAAAGTTTTACATGCTGCAGCAAAATCATCGTCCGAGTTACTTGTGTTTTTCTACGCTTCTTTAATTACACTATTTCGTATTAATAACTATATGTTACTAGACCAATTACACAGGTCTAATAAAGATATAACAGTTAACCTTGAGTCTAAGTAATGAAAATTATTAAATTTTATTATAAGTCACAAGACAATCAAAAGTATCATGAAGAAAAGTTAAAAAACTTTAATTGTGAAGGAAATATTGAAAATGATTATATCTCGTACATGAATTTTGATATAAGAGAAGTGCAATACGGACTACGCTCTTCTACTGCTACTACTTTAAAGATGTCTGTCTGTTTACCATTTAATTATGAAAAAAATTGCTTTTTTATTACTTTTAAGAATAACTACCAAATTGTTGCCCAAGCGTACAAGCTAATAGCTTGCTTAGCAATACCAAGACTACCGGTTCGATTCCCGGGCCTCATGTAGTTTGACTGCTGTTTTTTGGATCTGTCTGGTAAGCTACTATCATATTGTAAATCTACCGCCATAACAACATTGCTGTGCTCCTGCTGTCAACAAATAGGAGCCAGAGTATTCTCGCCGAGCACGCTTCACTATCCAATTCCTCGTTTTCTTTTACCATCGTGTGAAATGTGATGTCAATTGATAGCCCTCAAAAAACTTGATGCCATGGTTAATATTTAACAGAAGTACACTTCATATAAATGACAATAACTTTAACTTAACACAGGGCCTTGATTTTGCCGGAATCGCTAAGTATAACAGATCGCTGGATAAGCAAGTTATAGTATGAATAAAACATATAGCTGCTGTGTACTAAAGAAATGTTAAAATAGAAACACAGATGCGGGATGTGACATGTTTGCGTAATACGAACGCGCTGTTTACGATTGACGGCAAATTATAGGTTAGGTTTTGTTACGATGTAAATTTTCTAACTCTATAACAGTTAATTGATACTTATTTAGTTATAAAACATATAATAATCGTAATTGTCTCCCAAGCGATGTGGGTAGCCGCTAACATTGAAACACGGAGGTCTGGTACGATTCCGGATGTGAGTGTTCGTATATATAAAAAATAAGCAGTTTACTTTCGTAACATCTATTTATGTTATTTGGAGAACCTCATTACAGAGGATCAAACAAACAATGCGAAATTAATTTCGTTTATGTGATAAAAAAATCTACTATAAAATGTATCGAAGGCTTCTGTTTATTGTATGTTTTATATTGACTATGAAATAAAATTTTTAACTAATCAATTATTCCATAACGAATGAATTTATTGTAAAATAATAAGCAATGGTATACCATTAGTCAGACAATAAAATAAATTGGGTTATTGTACATTTATTAAAAGGAAATAAAATAAGGTATCGTAGATAAGTCGTTTAGTGATAACATTATCAAGAATATATCTTAGATAAATATCGAAAAAGAGTTATGATAATTTATACAACAACTATCTCGAATTTTTTTAAAATATTACTTAACACGGTGAAACATGTCAAAAATGTTTTGCTATGGGTGATATTGGGTTGTGTTTACGGTGATACTTTGATAGTTTGAATGTTACCTTTTGTATGCTGGGCGGAGTACCAGAGGCCGGCGAAGTGGCGGACGAGCCGTTGGACATAGAGGAGTTGGAGTCATTTCCGCTTCCGCCCTGCAACAGAGACAGAAAGTGATATCGCGCTTGTTCGTGCTGTTCCCACCGGACGGCTAATGGGAAATTTTCCACATCGCTACCCAGTGCCTGTTCCTCCAAATTTTAACTGAAAGAATTAAATATAATTTCCTTTAAAACATACAATATGGGTGATAATAACAGACTTAGACCCTGAAAAAAAATTAAACTTTTTCTAATCCACATTTCAGTCGCACCGTATGGTCTATTTAGCGCCGTTGTATTAATTTTAAACAAGTAACGATATTTTCGGCTAATATTAACACATACTCCTGTACTAAAAGTTCAATGTTGATAAAATAAAATAATAATACTTATCTTACCACAACAATACATAAATTAAAAAAATTCCATGTAATTAACGTAGTTTTCTGAGAAGCAATGAATTAAGAATATTTAACGTGCCACGGTTTAACACGCGGCTTCCGCGCACATTGGCAGCCGTCCGAAAACGTGATGGACGTTTTCGTTATAATAAACTTTATTACTCCTACATTAATACGTTCATTGCAGAGCCCCCTCCACCCACCATCCCTCATTCTACAAAGAAACCGATATATTACTATCCTAATAGGGAGATATTTTTATTGCCGATAATCAATGATAAATCAATTCAATCACGTGAATCTAATAAAAAAATGTTTCTGATATTTCTTTAGTTCTGCTTCGAAAAAGGTAATGGTATTTTTTCTGATGACGTTCGCCTAAATTCATTAAATGTTTATAATAATTAAAAAAATAACTGTTGAATATGATGATGGGTGTAATAATTTATATTATTACATGTTATTATATTATTGATATCAACAGCGGAAAATAATTACTGCTATGATGTATTAAACGCTAAGATTTTTTGATTATTGGTTCAAATGACCTTCCATTCTTCCTTGTTTGTATATAACATTATTAACTTTACACTGTATCGTTATATGCAAACATGTTAACAACGAGATAATAAATTTAAGTAGTTACTGTAAAAGAGCATTTTTTCGATTTTGTAATATAACAATATATGATGATTCCACATAGTACGCGTAACAAAAAATCTAGATTCACAAACGATGCGCACCTGCAATTATATTTAGAAAGAACAAATAACCGATTATAATTAACAATAAAAAAAATATATAATCGCTGGAATTCGAATCCGGTACATTCCTTAATGCCATACAAAAAGCGTTACGCTAATTCCGTGATATTAACGCAGCTAACAAATAATTACACCATTGTCCCATTGTCATTTTCACGCTCTAAATTCCCTGTCGAGTTTTACAGTGTGCGATGTATCTCATTCATTAAATGACGTAAGAATCTCCACACCGCTAATAGCGATTAACCATACGGTTACTAAATATAGATAAACCGATAGCAACGGTAGCATCGGCGCCGTGGTGTCTGCTTGCATGCTCTGCAGTGTAAATACGTAAGGTGCATGACCGGACGCTGTAGCCGCCGCCATTATCCAATGTTGATAATGAGAAGCATACAATCACGTGACAGTCCTCCATTGCACCGATCTGGCAACATGTCAACTCCGCTTCTGACGCATGTCAGTTATTCATTAGGCATGAGTCGTACTAGCACAGCTGAACACCAAGACGCTCTACTACAAGTTTTTTGAACACCAGGACTAGAAAGCAGATTCCAAAGTATTTTCAATAGTCACCATAAGTAACTGGAAAATTAAACCTCATTCTAATACACTCCCGGACACATCTATCGGCCCACCTAGTGTTTAAAGTTTTGACGGTGCCTAGCTAAAAATAAGTATTAGGTGGAGCAATAAGTTTTAATGCAGTTTTAAAGCTGATTTTTTGGTAAACCTTTATGTACGTTTTTTTTTTAATTCCGAATTCAGAATTATGAAAAAAAATGAAAATTCGAGTCTGTTAATTGTTTTCAAGGACCTAAGAATGGCGAAAACTTTATTTATTTCGCAAAAATTGGATTTTTTTATTGATGTTTCCGATTATTGGTTCCATAAAAAGGCAAATCTAAACTTTGAGCCAGTTTTGACCAAAAAATATGGATACTCTGCCTGAAATTGTCGCCCAAGCTGTAGCACTTCTGCCGGCGAAATCAATTCGAAATTACAAAAAATAAATAAAAAAAAAACATACATAAGGGTTGAGCAATAAATCTGCTTCAAAACAGCATTAAAACTTACTGCTCCACCTAACATTTATTTTTAGCTAGACACCGTCGAAACTTTAAACACTGGGTGGTGGGCCGATAGATGTGTCCGGGAGTATATTACAAAGGGTAAAATCTTCTACAAATCATTGTGTTTTGTTAAACGTTATAAATAAAAACTTTAAAGCATTAAATACTTAAAAACTTTTTGCTCGGCCACCGTGCGTAATTGGTCGCAAATACCAGGTTTAAAAACCTGGTCGCGTAAACGCTTCTTATCCCTATTATCTTTCCGATGTCGTTCGAGCCGCCGATGTGACATGGCTGATAAATCACATGATTGTTTTATGAAGTAAATATTTTTTTACAATGTTTATAAAAACGATGCTAGTTAAAATAGAAAATCCATTATTATTAATTTCTTAAAATGAGATTTCAATAATTTTCAGAAAGAGACCTGGGATAAACACAAGTGTAAAATGTTCGCATCTAAGTAAGCTATTGAGATAAGAAATGTCGTTCATAAAGAGCGAAAAAATATGAAATCTTATTATTAACCCACTCTAAAATTTTCTTCATCCAATATTAAACCTTCTGCTAGGAACTTAGTTTCAGACCGTAATCATTATAACTTGGGTTTTTGCGAGGCTTTAAAGTTTTTTTTATTATTACAATACCGTAAATATTTTTCTTACCAAAGCTTCAATGCTTTATGTTCACATTTTTAACAGACGCATATAAAAAGTTTTGGGCACCACAAACTTATTATGTTCTGAAATTATTAAAATTCAGTTTTACATGATTTTATATCTGTGTTTTAATGTACTATTTTCACTTTCTTTATATATTGAAAGATAAATTAATCTTAACTTATAATATTTTAAAGTAACCCAAACTCGTGAATATAAACCACAAGAAGCAACATTGTTGGAAACAACGAACTTTTATTGTTCTAAATTGCAAAAATAGGTTAGTGGGTCATCGTATAACCTCGTACTTCAATATAACGCATATGGTAGATATTCTAAAAACTTCAACAGTCATTACTAAGAACTTATAAGATATTTCGCAACTGTTTGTCCATTAAATGTCTATGTAGAATTTCCTTATGCGTTATAGATAAAATCGCTAAAGCTTTTTGACAAGTTTAGGAGAATAGTCATAAAATGGTTTTATTGCACAATAGCACTTCGAAGCGGAGGACCCGGTCAGCCATGTGCCATGATCCACATAAACATCTGTACTGTACTGTTTCATAATTTTTCACTCTTTACACAATCCACTGGTAGATTTAAGTCTCTCCTAACCTAGTTCCAAGAGCTTTTCGTAAGCTTCGTTTTACTACGAAATATGATGTTTGTTATTATCAATTTAAAAGTACTCAACGACTGCTTAATATAAGATGTAAATCAAACGTTTTGCAAAGTTTATGTAATATTTTATTATAATGCAGGGGTCCTTACCTTGAAAATGGAATTTTTGTCGTTATAGTTATACTGGTCGAGAGGATTGGTCATGGTTATGACGTCGTTGACGATCTCGGGCGTCCGGAGCGCCGGACCCGCATTGTCAGCAGCGAGGAGGTTGATCATGGCGGTGCTCAAGTTCAGATTAACATTCATCTTGAACGCCCCTCCCTCACCTTCGGTGCCGACGGGCGCTGTCGGCGACGGCGAGTCCTCGTATTTAATAGTCGGCACAGCGGTGCTTATGCCCGACGAGTTCATAATATCCTTGTAAGGAGCCAGCTTCGCTTCTTTTCCGTCACTTGTGTACACTAAAACTATTAGCACCTATGTCTATATCACGTACGCACTATATCCTAGCACTATAGCTAATAAATATCACTGTTTGGTAAACCGGTTCCAAATGGCACTTAACGTCTAGTGTTAGAAGTCTTCACGGGAGGGTAACGTTGACGGCGGTTTTGTTCTTTCTGAAACAAAAGAGACCATTGTTTTTTATTGAAAATCTTATGCGAAATTGATTAAGAAATATTTTAAAAATGCCAATTGTTACACCAAGAATTTGATGAAGTTCATATTTAAAATTTTTAGTTATTTATGTACTAGTGTCTCGAGGGAAATAAGGTTTTTGCGTCGTTAGTGTTAATGGAAAGCAGCTATTGATAATTTATTATCACAATTGACATATACACTAATTAATTACTTCCGCAATGTAATAGCGATACCGGTTATTCTATGAACGCCAACACAGAAAAAAAGACTAATTAAATGTATTAAATTTCATTAATCCACTGCCTACGTATTTTAAGTTTTTTTTTACTCTAATCTAATAATTTGACTGTGGATGGTGAAGCGTTCATGTTCAGAATACTCCGGCTCTCATATGTTGACAGTCGGAACACAGCAACGATGTTATGGAGGCAGATTTACTATATGAATGCGGCAGCTAGCTAGGCTGGTACGAAAAATTCCACTAAACTCTACAAAATATGGCTTCGGTATCGAACCAAAGAGGGTTTGCCTTATGGCACGGAGTGATACAAAGTAAGCGCCTAGTTTAACTACGGCACTTACAGTATCTAGGTATTTCAAGTTTAAGTATATAAGCAAGATCTTTGATTTGTCATCATTAGTCTATAGACGTCCACAGCTGGATGAACCTCCCCAAAGATCTTGACGCCGTTCGGCCTCTCGCTGCACGCATTTTATGGGTTCTCTTCTCTATTGCGTCCTTCAGCAGATCCACGATTTGTATGTAATACAAATAGAATTGACCATATAATAATAATTTAAAAACATACAAAGACGTATTAGGATTTCGTAATGGTATTAACTTTTGGGTTTTTAATCAGAGCACCGAACGTCGCGGCCTCGCGGCCAGGATGTTACTCCAATAAAACGATTTTTTACAGGCCCCCAATTGAATGGAAGCCATAAAATTAAAACTACGCGCTTTTTACGACGCGTTTTAACTCTTCCGTGTGGCGCGCATCGCCCATTGTTCATTACTTTGTAGAGTACTCAAGGACAGGCGCAGATTAAGCAATTAGTACAGCACCGATGCCCGCTATAGACAACATTATGTGGAAATTAGGATGTCGAGACGAACAAAATGGAATAAGTCGTGACCGAACGAATGATTTGTGGCCGTGTTAAACAGTAGCTAAAATATGCTGGTTCCATATATAGTTATGAGACTCGAAAGCTGTCTGGCACCTTGACCCAGCTTGTGTATCTCCGTATCTCATATCGGTGGCACGTAAACACAATAAAGCACGGAGCCGGAGTAACCTAGATGCGACGACGTTTTTACTTATTCCGATCGTGGCGAGGAAAATGTGCCACGACAGAAATATGGTTTTACGGCGACGTACTAGACATGCATTTTCAAGGTCAGCGGATTACATACCAAGTACTTAATTAAATTGTTAGCTTATTTAAAATCAAAACAAGGTCTTCCGTAGGGAAATATAATTAAAATTGAGCTTTTACACACAATTTTCCCTTCTTTCGATTGAGTTGAAAGTATATTGGTAAACATTTTATTTTCGAATTTTGTACATAATCTGAGATACGAGAATATGAGCCATCGGTAGCTTATTTAACGAACAAATAACTGCATCTGTACAAACACGACATCAAAAAGTTGGTAAAGAGTTCCATGTTGAACATCGCACTAACCAAGTGAAAGTGATGTATACTGTCAGTTGAAACTTTGTTTTTAGTCAAACAAATATTTTTATTTTCTAATTTCTATAGAATTTTCGGCGAACAGATTTCGGAATTTACATTTCCTGTGATGATGGTAATCTAAATTTTTGAATTCTGTCAATTTGCAGGCTTTGTTTTAAGAGTCTAAGAATTAAGCTTGTTCAACAAATAAAAATTGTTTTATTATTTTATTCAACAACTTCAATACAATAGACGAATGACGAGTTAAAAGCGTTTCGACGTAAACACATAAATTCACAGATTATTTTGTTTAACTTTATCCAGTTTCGCTGCGTGGGATTTGCAATTCAATAATCTTATAATATGCAAATTTGAACAGGCTGTAGGATGTCCGCATACAAAAATGGCGAATGAAAAATATATGTATCCGGTGGTATTGCGTGGGTTTGCATTATATATGTATATATTTCTACAGCGAGATGTAAGTTTTTAACACAAAGAAGTTTATTTAAGAAAATCAAAGGAAAGGTTTTTGAGTAAATATCATGTATAAAATGTATAAGCGAAATAAAGCAAAACAGAAATGTTTGAATCTCAGGTAATAACTTACACAAAAGCTTATGAAAATATGCTTGTGTTATATTAAAACTGTACATTTGATACAAACTTACACAAAACAACGCAATTACGACTTTCTCGCACTCATCGGAGCACGTGAAATATCATTTCCCTCTCTTTCTGACTAACGGACAAAAGCGTAAGAGAACATAGGAAGGAAGTTTTGATGAGCTTATACAAGCTAAGGGGCGACCGCATCAATGGTAAAAAGACTTAACAACCAGCAGTGTGGTGGTAGGACGCGTCACACTGCTTCTGAGGCGAGGCTTGGTGTTGCGACAAAATGGGTAACCTAGTTTCGCCGCACCCGCTGCGATCGTGTCTCTACTAACGATTTAATACGTGCCAAGTTAATTATGTTACTTTTATTGCTGTATTATCCTGTTTTAAAATTGTTGTTCACTTTTTCTTTATTGGACGAAACGAAGAGACGACCATGGCGTTCATCTGATGACAAATGATACACCTGCTCTCAACAATGTGACTCTATTTAGGAGTATAAGCACTAAGCCATATTATGAACATCTTGAGACAAAATTCAATTCAAAAAGATTTCACAAATATTAAAGCGATACGTGCTCTATATGAATCATTGGTGAAAAGTCATTTGGAGTGCAATTCTGTAATTTGGGCTCCGAATGAAAGTAAATACATAATTATGCTGGAAAAGATACAAAACAAGTTTACGAGGTTTTTGTATAAGAAATTATATGGTGTGTATCCCGGATATCCTTTACTGTATCCCAGTTTATTTGTCCTCGGTATGGTAGGATACAGTAAACTAGAAGTGAGAAGGGAAGTACTTCTTGCTACGTACCTATTTAAGGTACTTCGTGGCAAGATGTACAACCCGAAAATTTTAGAGAATCTAAAACTTTGTGTACCGACTGGAGGAAGCACAATGCAGCGGAGGGGGACCAAATTGCTGGCAGTACCGCGCGCGCGCACCAACCTGCTGCAGCAGGCTCCTCTCACGCGGGCGCTGCGCACGCTCAACACGGTCGCAGAGCGTGTTGATATGTTTTCTTGCTCACTGAACAAGTTCACAGAGACTGTACATAATATCCTCAGTTTTTAATATACCTTTTTTATGTTTAATTCTACTGTTTCATTTGTAACTTTAAGAATATAAAATGTTGTTATATAATTTATTTAATGTTTATATGTAAACTAGTTTTGTTTTTTGTTATTTTTTTTAACTATTTACCTTCTCTACCGCATTAGGATAAGCCTGTAATGGTAGTAGCAAGAAAGTGTGTTTTTATGAATAAATAAATAAATAAAAATTTGTTAAATCTCGTTATTCCAATAATTTCACTAATTACAACTCTCTTCAAACCGGGATACAGTAATGCACATTACTGTTACACTGTAGTAATAGGAGCTGCGGTGATCGAGACGGACACTCTAACGAATAACTAAAAAATTTGTACCAAAAAACTAAATGGTATTTAAACATCAAATATCAATAATGACAACGTAATTATTACACATATTAATTTCGAGTTACTTATACTAAAAACGATTAACATTAAGCAGCATATACAAATTAATATCGTAAATATTACCTTCGTATAAATTTTAGGGAATTATAACTGTTAGAAACAGTGTATATTTTTTTTAATAATACTTCGTACTACTTATCAGTGTATGAGTGGCTATGAAAATAAAGAGTTGATTAGCTTTTAAAGTAAACAGAAACAAGGCTGCCTACTCGTGATAGCTGACGATTGTGCAACCGGTTCAGTTGTGAATGAACGAGCCACCATATATGTAGAACGCACCATTCCTCGCTAAGATTTTATGCAGTGAGCAGTTTGAGGTTATAAAAAAGATTGAAAGGAATAAAACTAAAGCTTTAAGTTACAGTTGTATATCTAATGTTTACATTGGAGAATGGGTTCACAATGTATTAATTTTTATTTGTACGAAATCTTTAGTCTTTTCAGTTAGATATGTTTTTTCAGCAGCACAAGTCACTTATTACAGAACGGTTGTCGATCAAAATAGACTCAAGTTAAACGATATAGTAATAGCTATATTTCTAGAATAGACAATGTGAAAGTTTTCTATTAGGCAAGTCTTAGAATCCTTTTCCACTCACTAAAAACGTGGTTATAGTCTATGAAGTTTTCTTAGTAACTTAATACCAATATAATTTTAAAGTTAATGTTTTTAATGCAACTTATGAATTTCTCATAAATATATATTTTAGTCTATTGAAATCTCTTTCCCTTTGTTTATTATTTTTATGTAAAAGTATTTCATGTAATTTTTTAATAGTTATAGCATAATTAAAGCAGTTAAAAGGTATTCATGTTATTCGGAAATCGCTGAATTTTGTTTTGTCATCTTTATACTCAAAGACTCGTCACTATTCTTTGCATACACAAACTTGTTTCCAAATTAACAAAAGAAACAAAACACAACGCGATATCCGAATATAATAAGACATTTGTTTCACACTCATTATTTTTAACGCTTTAAAAGACTTTTTACAATATAATCTAAAACGTTTCGAAAAGACAATGCATCGCTGGAATGGAAATGTATAAAGGATAAATAAAAATATTTACAACAATATTTGCGTAAATCAGATTCTGCAATACTTGCGAAGCAGATATGTATAATAAAACGAAAATAAGAAAGTTAACATTGTCTCTGTTTATAAACAGCCCCATTTGTTTCCACAAAATCTAATGCTGACTTATTGCGGTTTGGTATACGTCACATGTCCAAGAAAGCTGTTCTTAGAACATGTCGGTTCCTTCACGATATTTCCCTTCATTGAAAGCATAAGCTGCTACTGGTGGTAGGTCTCTGTCGCCGGAGACCGTCTGGATGGGTACCACCGCAGCTCCTATTTCAACCGCCAAATAGTAGCGTGCAAACATTACTGTGTTCCGGTTTGAAGGGCGCTGCAGCTAGTGTAATTACTAGTGTATTAACGAGACTTATCACTTATGTCTCAAGGCGACAAGCGCAATGTGGTGCAGTGTATACCATCTTAACTAGCACCGCGTTGTCATGGGCAAGCGTATCACTTACCATCAGGTGAACGTCTTGCTCGTCTCGTCGCACAGTAGTATAAAAAAAAGCAGTGTGAATAAATGATGTTTATTTCAATGCAAAGATTTTTCTCTACACTTTGTTAATAATTGATTATTTAATGTACCACAAGAAAATGGTCGTATTAAGTCGTGTAATAAGCTTACGGTTGAGAGCATCACTATTATTTAGCGCTCGTTTTCGCAACGTAGCAACAGAAGTGCGCGTGTCCTTGACACTCGGCGTCGGGCAAAAACTCTATCGCCCGCAATTTTGGCGCGTCGACTGGTGGGTGTGTTCCAAAACTAACCCACACAGCTGCAATCCCATACCACAGAGTATTAAATCTGTAGCCGGTTATCGGTTACACAAGACAACGTCGCCTCAGGGAGTATCCAAAGAGAAACGGAAAGAGAATGAAAATGTGTTATAATATAAAGTACATAATATATTTAAATTTGTCATTAATTTTTATTACTAATCAAGCTATAAGTTATTAAACTATATGAAAATTTATTTATGTATGACTCTTTTTATTTTTTTAAATCTAACCGATTTCTTCCAGACAACTAATAGTAGCTTACATAAGGGTGTGCTGGATACGAATACATACGTGAAGCTATACATATAATATTGTACATACATATATTAAAGGGAGATAAATATCAACAAATGTATAAATTGTTATTTAGTTAAAGTGAAAGATGTTACTTTACAAGTTTTTATAAAAAGGGACTGAGATTGTGTCACAAACGGTCTAGTTGAAAGAAGCTTGCACAGTTTAGTGATGTGGGATGGTATTATAAGGAAATATAAGGATTTTCTGAAGATTTTAGGGTTTGAGAATAGAAATCATGTAAACAAATTAAAATGTTACTTAAATGGTATAAACCAGGCTGAAAAATATACTATAGAGTAAGAACAGTACGAGAGCTTAATGTATTTTTATTGTTGTGGTATTGTATTTGTAAATCGAGTACATTAAGGATGAAGTAAGATTTTGCGAAAATATTATTTATAAATGATAGTTGTAAAATATATATATTTTTTAATCATACTGAAAATACAAAGTAATTGTCCCATCTACGTGCTAACGATCACTTGAGATATAATACGTAGCGGCGCCAGTCTATGTATATGTGGTATCAAATACATGCCGGCGTAAAAGGAACAAAGGAAGTTTGGCAAGGCATTGTTCACTCGAATTTCACGTCTAACGTGTAGCAGACGAAAAAATTTGCATTTGAACCATGTGCGAGACTAAACCAACAGACGAAACATTTGTGTTACTAAATATATGTGTGTGTGTGTTTTATTTGTATGATTGATTTATGTATCCTGTACGTTCCTGCTACAGACACCATGCACAATTTTAAGTCAGAAAACTACATAACTAATTATTATAACACTCGGACGGTTCTGTTGCTACGGCGATTAGGGTTTTCCCTGTTCACTTTATATACATTATTGTTAAATTACTAAACATGTGAACTTCCTATAGAACCGCTAAAACATTATTCTTGTAAGCAGTTTTTTTTGTGTTTAAAACAATTTGTTTGACTTTTACGATTAAAAGATTTTAACATGCACTGTAAAAAAAAAACATGCCATCTAATTAATAACTAAGCGCAAATTAGTAGTTTGTTTTACGTATTATAATATTAATTATACATAGGTAACACATGCGTAAATACCATTTATCATTAAGCAACGTTTCGTTAAGTGGAAATAGTAAATGAATAACTTAAATGCAACCTTCACCGATTTATATCTTAGCGAGAACTAAATGAGCCGGCTATGTGCAGTCACGTTTGACGTATTAGATTTGACGCAGCAATAACTCAAATGGTGAATTTTATAGTTACACTATTCGATTATTAAACGTTATAATATATAAATGAGATGTTTGTGTATACACTTTATGACAAAAAATAATAATTAGTTACTTATATACGACCATCATTATCATCCCACGATTATAGACTTCCCCAGAGATCTATAAACCGCTCAGTACGGAGCTGCCTGTAGCTAGCGGTTAACAACCTTGTTTTTTATAATAAACTGAAAAAAAACTAATGCACTATTTTAACATCTCAACTGGACTATTATTTATTTTTTATTTGTGTAATATTAATTTATTGGAACAAATTGAAATCTTTAATGTTCGCATAATTGAAATTGTCTCGGTCCCCGTGTTGCTCTACAAACGTAAAAAAAATAATATATGAAGAATATTATTGCGTTGGACAGTGGAATATTTATGTATATAATAATACGATACAATATTAATATTAATAATTCATTACTATTTCAATGTATTATTAATTGAGATCATGCTAATACTTGACATCAATTTCACATTATGTTAAGACGAATGGTTAAGTGTAATAACCTTTCTTAGGTTTTCGCTGCCTGGAATTGACGCCTTACTATTACTCACCGAAAATGACCAAAGTTTTGAAAATCATAATATTGATAGCAGAAATACATCCAAGATTAAAATATTTAAACAACAAGAACAAAATTTCAAGACTTAACCAAATTAGTATTTTTCATTAGTCCACTCTAAATCCGCTCGTTCGTTTGTTCGTTCATATTACAGATATAATTTATTCTTTTAAAACTTCTTAAATTTCGAGTTGCGTCCTTGACAAAAGGAAGCAAAATAACAAAGTTTTAAAAGCGGAAAACTGCAGCCATTGATGGCTAAGCTGCAATGTTCGCTTTGACCTCCGACGTTTTATGACAGGAAACCAATAAAATGATAATACCTGGAGTCTCACAAAGCGCTAGAATAATTACAAGCGTCCATTATTATGCACAAAGTACCATACTTGTGATCTTTTATGTGACTACATACATAGATGCGTTCATGTTTGAACAGCAACTGAACTAATCATACGGTCGTCCAAGGCTGTTCAATTTAGTGCTGTAAATAACAAATTTAGATGCGCTATAAAACATAATTTGTGTTGTTTTTTTTAATAAAAATTTAATTTAATTTATAAATTATTTAAATACATTAATACTAGACATCTATCGTGGGAAAATTATCAGTTTAATGTTTACGTATAACCTCCTGAACAGAGAATTTAATAAAACTAGATAAATATGTATATGTGCAAGTTAATTTATATAACGAAATGCATTAACAAGAATTCGTTAAGTTACGTTTTATAATTTTTAAGTAACAGAAATATTTGCAAAAGGTGGAATGCTGATACAGCAAACAATTATAAAAAAACTTAGATAATAATGATGAGTTATATGAAGTAGACATAATGAAAAATATAATTTGTTCGATCGCAAAATGGAATAAAACTAATGAAATCTATAAACTTATACGACATGGTTAAGGCTTTAAATTTAGTTCGCACAAATGGCGGGACAGTCGTTATTTATTCAGTTTTACGATGCGTGGGCGGGCGTAGATTAACCCATTTCGGTGTAGGTGTAAAAAAATAATAATTTTCAAACCTGTTAATTTTACGTCCATGTCCACGAACAAAGGTTTCATAAAGTTTGCATGGTTTGATAAATATATGTGCAATTTCAAAGAATATTATGAGCGTGCATATCAATACAATAGAATTCCGTAACCGCAAAACTAGTTTCATTAATACCGGCATCGTCTCTACGAATAATAAAAATCTGAGGTCACAGCTTATAAATAACACCATGTACTTATAGACGTTGATAGCGAGAAGAATGAAACATGAAAAAAAAAAAAGGAAACGAACATTGCTTGATTTTTAACTTTCCCAAAATGCCAAATCGGCTTTCGGTCTCGAAATTCTGAATTTTGTGGGCGTGGAACCGGTTGCGATGAACCTTACCTCTTACTACGGCAATCATTGCGATTCAAAAAAAAAAACAAAGCACGAAAAAGACCGACAAAACCAGCTCGTGAGCGTGTCGCACGATATTTTCGGATTCTGCTAACGTAAATATTGCTATTGGCGTATGGTTAATGGATTATTTAACTTTCAGCATTAACTGTGTCGAACGTAATGTGATCTGTAGCACAAGTGAACAAAGCAGCTTCTTTTATCTTTAAGAAAATTTGACTAGCCTCTCAAACTTCAATGTGTATTTTCATTGCTAATTTTAATGACTATTTAAATTTATGTATTATATTCATTGAAAAGCTATAGCAATTGAAAGGTTAAACAAAAAACACACGGAAAATTACAGTAATCACATAATATCGCTTCACTAAAAAAAAGAAACCATTAAGTCACTATCGCAGGCTTGGAAAGTAAACTAAATATTGTCTTTTTTAAAGAAATTAGTATATATAATAATAGTATGGTTAAATTTAATACTAAATGTTACTTTAATAAACTTTTAAAAGTATTTACGAACAATGCAGTGTACGTTAAAAAAATAATAAAACCGCGGGATCGATCCGTTCATGTCTGAACGTCGTGACCTATTTGCGGTCCGTGTCCTAATCTATGCAGCCCACACCCGAACGTACCCAACTCACACTCAATGTCACTTGATAAACCAAATTGAGGAAACTATATCCGTACGTACAGACTCTATTAATATTTTATAGCATTTGCATTGATAAATTGCGAATATTATTTGATTTGATAGAAAGTCCAATAAAAAATATCTTTGTTTCTTACCCTCACCTATTTGATTTTATTAAACTATTAATTATTTAATGATTTTATAAGGTCTAATATACAGTTATTTTGATAGAATAATTAGAACTTATATTTCGACTATTAAGTCTATTTTATTAAAGAACTACTATAGTTAGCATAAAATGTATTTAGCTAAGAAATCGAATCTTATCACTTGTTTAACGAAACAAAATTTCATCGTAAAGACACCATTATTTATGATACAGTCAAAAAGTATAGTTATAATAATACTTTACCTATTAATGGTATAAACAATGTAATTGCTGGTAAATTGAATTGTACTACTTCCTTTTTCTAGAAGTATGCGAATACTGATCTTAATCATCTAAAATAGGTATGTCACTAAACTTAATAGAAAGAAATGTTTCGTTCAAAATTATAATTCTACTACATAAGAAAGCACTTAGCAGATTAAGTTTCTAAGTGTACAAACAACATGTTCCTCGTCTAGGCGAGAAGTCTTTCTACGAATATATACAAATATAGTTAATCCAACGTAAGAAGTTTGCAGATTTTGTTATATTATATGCATTAACTACTGTACAACTTGGCGTTGTCCCAAAATTTAAAATGAATCCTTTACTTTTCACGACAAACTTATTTAAAACTCGCTAATATATATGTCACATAAAATGTATACACACGTTGAATGTTAATTTATCTGTTGCATATGTATTTTTCATGGTATATAATTCGCACAAAAATCAGAATATCTTCTGAAGATACCTTCAGAAGATATTCTGCCTTTGAAAATTTTAATTATGTGGGATTTCTCCCATAGCATCATGAAGGCATAAACCGATGCTCCTGCACAACGATGAGGCACATTCTGGAGATGATTGTAGCCTTCTCAAGAAACAAGAGATCTACAAGTAATTAAATACAAAAGTCCGATAACAACAGGATTGAAGTAGTTATAAGAATTTATAGAGCCTTTTCCACAGCGCCCATAAGGATTTATCGCCAACTACGAACGTCTATAAACTTGTTCATATTTATATACATAAAGTTGTGTAGGAGACTTAATCAATTCCGTAATGGCCACTTTAGCTACGTATTACAAATTTTGGCTATAAAGTGAAACAGGAAACAAATTATCGCTAATTGTTTTGATATTAAAATATTTATGTAGATGGTTGTGATTAAAGGATGCTATGATGATTGTGACTATAAATTGCTAGTCGATGCAGTAAAAAACTTATCAACGAATTAATTATTTAATCTGGTTTATTTTTTTGTTTATATGTTACAATACTTTTTATATTTGAAGATGCGAAGAAGCAAGCAAGGCGTTTGCCTCATCGTAAGAGACATGCCTGTAAAGCCACACTTTCTTTCCCCTCTTGAATTATATTACAAAAAGCAAATTTAAAGCTTTTTAAAAACCTTTAAAATGTTTAAAAATCTACAAAGTGTGTAAAAATTAACGCCGTCTGAAACTATCCACAATGAAACAAAACTCTTAAACATTCAACAGCTATTCGTGTCTAACGCATGCATATTTATACATAAAATAATTCATAGAAGAATCATCATCATCATTCATCCGATTAAAATTAACATTTACTATTAAAATGACAAAACTAAATATGGTATACGCCGAGACAATGAAACTTACATTACCTAATATGAAGTCCAAGTCTTGAACAAAATTACTTATCAGAGAAATCGCACTTAAAAAAAAACTTGCTGTAATATAAAAAAGAAAAAATATTTTCCTTAACAAAAAATGTCTGCTTAATGTTCCCACTGCTGGGATTCGAATCCTCTCACAAGGAGACAAGGTTAATTATTAACCGCGCTGCCTAAACACAGTGTAGCGTGTTTTGCTTAAATCTACAAAATGCATCCAAGATTTTAATTCTTCAAATATTTTTTTCCGCCATCTTTGAAGCTGGACTACCGCTTTAATAATAATACTTCTTAATTTTGCTTAATGACACTATTATTTTGTGTTCTCAAGTAAGTGACGATTGTCGTAATAATAATATAAAGTTCTTTGAACTGAAATAATTTCATCCTGTACACCACCAAGTCTGCACCGTTCAAACCTGAAATCACTTATGTTTGCTGTTTTAAAATAATGCTGACATTTAAGTTTATGGAGAAAATCTCTTTATTGAGCTACAAAACAGTTTTTCCTCTTTTGTAGGATTGGATTTGTGCTGTAAGTTAACAATCAACTATATAAATAAATAAAAAAATTATATAAAACATGTAGAAAATAGATTTTTTACCACTTATACTACATCCCCACTTACGTTTAGGGTGGTAAGCCATACGCGGGGGTCGTGCGCTCGATGGCCCTCTATGGTGCGCCAGTATGGTCAAATCGGCTGACTGGCAGCCGTCGTGGCCGGGCTAAAATTAATAGCCTGCAGCGTAAGGTGGCCATTCGAATAGCACGAGGGTATCGAACGATATCTTTTGAGGCGGCCACTATCCTGGCTCGGTTTCCACCTTTGGATATTCTGGCGGAGATGGATGCACGGACCTATACCCGTCTTCGTTCTCATCAGAGTGGAGCTGAACCCCCGGACCCAGTAGAAGTGCGCAAGCAAGAGCGCAGACGCGCTTTAACGGTTTGGCGAGAGCGGCTTACAGAGCCGCGAAACTCACGGCAGCGCATAGTCAGCGCATTTCTCCCAAATTTTAATGCATGGCTTCGAGCGGGTGGAGAGACGCATGTCACGTTCAGGCTAACTCAAATACTCACTGGTCACGGGTGCTTCAGTGAGTATCTTAAAAGGATAGGACGCGAACTGACTACGCAATGCCACCACTGTGGCGGGGACCTGGATTCCGCGCAGCATACGCTCGCAGAATGCCCTGCATGGGAGTGCGAGCGGCGAATCCTGGTCGACAGGATCGGGCAAGACCTTTCTCTACCAGTAGCAGTAGCGGCTGCACTAACAAAGAAATGCGCATGGCGAGCGTTGGTCTCCTTCTGTGAAACCGTTATGGTTAAGAAGGAGGCCGCCGAGCGGAATCGGGAAAGGGCCGATGCCACTCGGAGACGACGACGACGGGGCGATGGCCACGGACGCCCCATTCCGTCAGCCCTGTAGTCCCGGGCTTATTAGAATAGGGCTAAGGTAAGGCCCTGCCTGTCGTAGAAGGCGACTAAAAGGGTCTCGAGTCGAGTTCGGGTTCGCGAGCATTGGGGGTGGGGGTCCCCAAAGCTCGATTAATGAGCCACAGGAGGACGGCAAATGCAAGGTGGTCTTGTATTTGCCGTAATGTATGGAAAGGTGGAGGGATTTTACCCCTCTTGAGTGCAGGGGGGCACCGGCGCGTTCCGTAGGAGATCACGGAGCCTCTCCTAATGCACTGGGAAAGACCACCGAGGGGGTTTTAGTGGGTACAAATCCCACATAACCCTGACCTTCCCCCCAGAAGCAGGGTATCTTTAGAAGATTCCCCCTCGAAAAAAAAAAAAAAAAGGTGGTAAGCCATGCACTGGTCACAGGTTACTTATTACATAAAAAGATTTTTTTGTAGATAATTTGTATTTCAATGAGCATATCGCGATAAAATATATTTTAAATACTGACAAAGCAAAATGTTTAATGACTACTTATTCGAAAATACAACGTATCGCATTACTTTGAAAATGCAGTTATTCAGCTTTTTAATGACATTGACATAGGTATGTAACCTTCCCCGCCTTAGCAGTCGTAAGTAGGTCTTTCCATTCATAAAATTAATTCTGCAATAAATTTTCGTTCAAGAACAATACCGCTGCTATTAAACGATTCGATATTTCATTAAAAGAGCGAGCTTGATGAATTAAAAAACAGATATTTTTCGTTTATGACACCAATTGACTACAAATGATAGTTAAATGTTATACATTGAGATAGGCAGATAGTTTAGATGTAGCAGTTGCAGTTGTTTGGTTCCGAATAGAAATCCCGTGAACTCTACAAACGTTGACGGCGTCCATTGAAAGGGTTTAAAAGAATAAAACCCTCCACATTACAGGACAAGTATAATGTATTCAAATTGGGACTTAATAAACTAGACTTTTTCATAACACGAACAGCATGAAGTAGAATAGAATTAGTATTTCATTGAAAATTTTATGTGATAGTAAATGCCCAGGATAATGAGGTCGATGTCTTTAACAGTTGTGTTAATTATTCGTTAGTAGCCTAACGCAGTTTGTTTCAGTGAAACTAAATGATATTATGTTATAATATTAGCTTATACAAAATAAATATTTACTTAATACGTGAACTATCATGGTACTTTTGATATCCCGATGGAACTTTAATACAAATGGTTATAACTATTTCATATATAGAATACATTACATCGTTATCATCATCATTCGATAATTATCCACTGCTATCATTTAGGCTATAAATTACTATCAAGCCGATTAAATTAGGAGTTTATAGATAACTGGTGTATTTCTGTGTTCCAAGAGATTTAAGTCAAGTAATAAAAGTTAAAAAACGGACGTTTCAGTAATACGTACGAGTATATATGTTAAAGAAACAGGTGTAAATAAATTATAAGTAAACTTTTAGCCCCGGGCATCGCAAAGCGGATTAATTTAGTTAAAGTTACATAATAATATTTTATGACACGTAAATGCGCTTAATAGAAACCATTACAACGAAAAATTGGGCCAATTTTAATGTAAACTACGCACTAAAACGGAGGTTTTAAACCATTTTTTAAAGCAAAGGTCATCTCACTTACCTCGTTTTGATTAATAGGAACTAATAACATACCCATGGCAGATGTCTTCACAAATACAACTTTATTTAGTTTATTTCGACGTTAATTAATGGCTACACAGATAGTAAAACTTAGTAACATTTCCGACTGCACTTTATTATGGCGGGTCACCGTTTTCAAAAGGCCCCGAACCAGTTGACCTTCGAATGTCTATGAAAATTAAGTTAGGAAACTATATTTTGGTAATTAATCAAATTACCTAATTCATAGTCACGTATTCGTTATAAAAATGTATAAAATTAATTAAAACCTTGTTCTTGTTGAACGCTGGGTTTTAAATAAATATTTCTTTATTACCGAATACCTTCAAAGCCGCGCTTGACCTGCGTGGTGAATATATGACCTTGTCTCTCTTCTTATGAAGGAGACCGAGAGTCCCAGCAGTGGGAACAATTAACAGCTGCTTATATATATTCTATTTATCGAATACCATACCCAGAAAAAAAAATACAACTTTTAAGAACAGTTCATTCATTATAGTTTCAACTGTATATCATTGATAGAATACAGAAATACCGTAAAATAATGATTATGTCAAAATTCATATTTAAAATTTGTCCTTTAAAACTCCTTAAAATGTTATCTGTCTTCTCAATAAAATTCACTCCAATAAATTTCGAAATTCAGTCGTTAAACTCATGACGTATCTAACTCATCACTGTCATATGTGGAATTTACTACGAAATGACACGGCTAGCCACAACTTCTTCGATTTTAAGACTATTGTATGGTCTGACAATAAAAGGTTGTTTGTATCGCATCTCCTCTTTAACGATTAGACACAGAACACAAAAGCCATATCCACGTAGTAGTAAAATTTGTCAAACCTTGACATGAATTTATGAAGCCGTGATAGCTCAATTTGTAAAGCACAGGCTACACGTATCGTAGAGGCACGGGTTCGAACACCACTGAACTTGAGCTTCCGCTGAAGGAAGCTTAAGTAAGTATCATATCCCAATTTCCAACAGCTTTCGTGGAAATGTGGTATCCACCAACCCGCTTTATAAATGATGAATGAATGGCCTTGAATCTGTTTTGAGAGAAGGCCACGAATAGCGGTTGAAATTGCAATAGGAACAGTGGACTGTATAATGTAAATAATATAATCATGTTGGGTCACAGCCTTAACATCGTAATACAAGGATAAAAATGTAGGATTTAACGCTAGGAACGTTACGGCGCACAGGTAATTACGTAAGTCTAGGCACTAAAAGTCACGTAGTTTTCAATGCCTCTAGGTCAGTGCGCATTTAAAGTAGGCGTGGCCTCAGTCAAAACGTCGTCGGATTGGCGGAATGTAAATGACGATTGCATTTCTCTTTACACTGATGGGAATGCTAAAAGGATTTTCACATTTGACTCACCCTCCAAGTTGTTCGAGAGTCGAATCGCGTGTTTTAAATTATCCTGGCCTAACATGTTTTCGCTTATATTTATTTAAATATTTATAATACGAGGAATCATTCCATTTGTAATTTTAATAACAAATAGTGACGGTACATCGTACGTTGTTAAAGGCACTAAATTGAGGGACCAATTAAAAAGACGGCATAGACTAAATTTTTTTTTGCTTACACTGTACTACAGAAAATAATACACTCTAAACTACAGAATACATGTAAATTACAGTTATGCAAATTGGTCAACGAATTAAAAAATGTATAATTTGTATAATGGGGATTGGTTTGCAGTACGGCGGACAATCGATTATGGCTTAGCTTGTTAGTGCGGTTTTATTGTACTTTACTTAGCTTGAAATTGACATGTTCAACGAACAACAGTTATAACGAATATGTGATATCTTCCCATTCGTACTTAGCCAGAGTTATGGATTTAACTGCACTGTATAGTTACGTCGTATAGTGCAATGTATTCATCACTTTGGATATATTTCGCACACATTGGTAACTTCGAGCATCAAAGAGAATAATCTAGAGAATAATAAATAAATCTGTCATGAAAAAGAAATATACTCGTATAGACATTACTACATAATGCCGTAGTTTGTAAAATTTTCGAGACATCTAAGTTTCATGAAAGCGAGCACGATGTGGTGCAGAGCAAACATTCTAAGAGATGCCATATTCGTAGATGCATCTCTCACGATTACTGCTCAACGAATATAACACGCGCAATCAGCAACAAATTTAGAGGAAAAAAAAGTTTTATGGATTTACCTTATAATAATAAAAGATAATAATCCTTCATACGAGTGAATGAGGAAAGGTTTTTACAATTAAAATAGCCAAATAAAAGTGATGAACAGAAAAGCTGTTCTTACAATTTATTACTAAGTACTGCAAGAAGCAATAAACTTTATCAATTCTTAGTAAAGTATTTATGCTACGATAACATAGAACATGACAGTGGTGATGAGTAACAATAAATAAATTAACTCTATCAGTTGTTATTGGATAAGTCAACTCTTATTAAAACAAGACTTAACCTTTCTTAGAAATATCTCAATGTATAAACAAATTCCTTTGCTTAAACATATTACAATTATTTTTTCTTGAACAACCACAAATATAATTTTTCTTTAACCCCATAGACCGACGGAAAAAGTCAAATGTTTTTTTGTTGTTAATTTGTTAGGTGCATTTACAGCGTACCATGTGAACATTGGTAACAAAAAAATATGCTATGGCTAACTATTTCTAACGTGTACACCTACACTTCTAACAAATACACATAACGTTTACGTTTAAAATTTAGTATACATAACAAAATAAGAAACCCTGAACATAAAAATTCAAATAAAACAACACAAACACGAACAATTCCAAAAGAAGAAGTTCCAAAAGAATAGTTCTAAGGGATACTTCGCTGATAACAGTTTGGTGCTAGTTAAAATATTTACAAAGCACCACATTGTAATCATCACCTTGTAACATGAGATCGTGATAGTATATAATTGTTATAGTGCTCTTTAAGCAATACAATTATGTTTACCTACAAGAATCAGGATATTCTCATCGATTAGGCTTCACCATCCACAACCTTATTTATAGTCTTAACACCTTTTGAGAATAAATTCAAGTGATTATAAATTAAAATTTACTTAAACTGCCTTTAAGTCGAAAGTAATAGACAACTAAATACATATACACAAGGAACATTGATAAATCGTAGGACGTACAAAAATATTGAATAATTCTTTCTGTTATTTGAGCTTCCCATATAATGCACAGTTTGCCCGCCCTTGGAATTAATTGAATTACATTGATAAAAAAATAGTGTAGCTAGGTGTAACGTGCCGTAACACTTGTTGCTGATTATAATATCTACTTAAGTCACTACTTGCGTTTTCAATTTACATGAATAAACTTAATCATAGACAAATTAATAAGAAATTAAAGACAAAGAATGACGACATAACCTCATTATAATATGTCGAATGATGAACAACCACAAGAACGTATTATACATAATAAACAAATTATGCAAAATGTTTTAATGTGATTTTGACATTCCGAACACACTATCAAACATATTCCACCCACGCGACTGACTAACAACGTAATCTATAAGAACATAATCTAAATAGTTTTTATAACTGTGGTAACAATAAAATTCTTGTAAACTTTGATCTTTGAAGAAATGTTACAAACATCTACATTACTTCTACGATCATATTTCATGGAAAAAAAAGAGTGAGCATTGAAATTAGAAACCAGAAGAAAACCTGTATCAACTGAAAATATTTACAGGTACAAATTTTGCTAATTTTTTTCACTCCTTGGTTTGAACGTTTTTTTAATACACACATATTTTTTTATACACTCACTTTCGAATACACTAACTCTAATAGAAAATAATGATCGTTGCCTCATGTTTTGCTCTCTATAAAATCATACGTAAAAACCTAAAGTGTTGATAAGCAACTACTTGACAACAAGGTCAGTTAAAGATAAAAAGAAAGATTTTTTTAAACAAATTTGAATAGTGTTTTAGTAATTTTTTGTTGCTATTTGGATATGAACTATAATGTAAACATAATCGGAGCGAGAACAATGTAATTGTATCACAACATTTGCACATCGAACAAATCAAAACTGTAGATATATAAGTGCAAACATTATGATGCTCTCATCAGGATCCTGTCTTATATTGATGTTAACTATTAAAATAGTAACAACAAAATATCAATAACAATACGATGCGCGCACTTTAAGCAGTTAAGACGGACAGAGTCGAAAAACAAGAGCCATGTTTTCAATACACAATGACAAACGATTAGAACAAAGGTTGTTAATAGAGAATAGAATATAAATACTAAACAAACATACGTCTTGAATATATGCAGAGGAACAAACAAATGTCGCTTTGACTACTATGGTCTCCCAAATATTTAGGATTCACAAATTAAAAATTATAGTTTCCTTTTATACTTCCATGATAAGTTTAAAAGTAAGAGTGATATCTAAATAAAACTGATTTAAAAACAGGGGAAACGTAATTGTTGTTTATTTTTACAAGTATTTTTCAAACTTCTTATCATGAGAAACTTGCAAAAGGATTAGCTATACAATTACATCGGCCAACAATAATAACAACAAGGTTGTTTTATTAATTAGGGAAATTTATTCTCAGCAGTGGATGATAATTAGCTAAATTTTCTTTCGTGCTTTAAAAAGTTTCTGTATTTGTTTCGTTTTTATTCGCAAAAGCGATACCTGCACAATTGAAATTAATGACATTTAAATTAGCAACACCTGCAAACGATTTGTTTACAGATTGTTGAAGCAGCGGCTTGCGTTTCTCCGATGTCAGCAAATTCTTTCAACGTATAATGTTACCACGTTCACACATTGCATATGAGATACGACGACAGCACGTTTAGAAAACTAAACAAATGTTATATACGGCTGTACTGAGAAAGATTTAATGACTCGTCGAGTCGTTAACCTGTCTTTCCTAACTTGTCAATGCCGTAACGAATGATGTCTATATATCCTATGACATTTAATTAAATTCATTCCTTTCGCCATTGAGGAATTATTAAATGTTTTTGGTCAACATTTTAATGACAGCAAAAAGGTATTTATATCAAAACGAGTTGGGCATGGCTATAGATACTCGCTTTTTCAAAAAAAAATTATTAGAAAATATAGAATTAACTTATGTATATAGAGGTATTCATGTAAGTGGGAAGTGGTAACATGAGTTGGTTGGTCTCTATCTAAATTCAATAGAAATTTTTAGAACAAACTTCTAGATAAAGGTAGATTTATTCTTGGTAATATCTGAATATTTAATCTTATCCCCGCATATACCACATTAAACACAAGGAGAAGAAATCGTTTTACCTGTGATCAATTGTTACCTGTGATTATATAAAACATAAAATAAAAACATGACAACTAACAAAAGAACACATGTTAAGTATAGTCGTTCTGAAATATTTTATAGTAAATTCGCGTGCCTTCATGGTGCATAAGTTATTTAAAGAAATAATTAGAAATATTAAATTTTTTTTTCATCTTATCCATTAGCAAGGGAATGGTTTGTATTACAATTTGGATGCTTTGAAATTACACAAGGCACGCGGGCGCTTTGCCAGCTAAAAAATCTAATAACTGTAGCATATAATCAATGGTATTGACCTGTTATATTCATACGACCCCAATTTATGTGGTTTATTTCTGTTAAAGAATTTAATATAACACTGTAAACGTTTTGCATGTTAAATACTCAATATCAGGAAGCACGCGCATATAATTTGCGAAATTTCAAAATGGCCGCTCATTTTAATTGAATGCAAACGAATGCAGTTTTACAAGCTGAATAACATTATAAATTCTTTATCTTCTACACACGCGTATAAAAATTATTTATAAATCCTATAGCTATATCAATTACATCGTCCTTTTTAATCCTTATTTTGCGTAAATAATAGAAAACATGAAACGCGTTTAATAGTGAATTGTAAGGGCTTAATGAACGTCTTAATAATTTTTATAACGTTAAACAACTTATTACAATCATATACAAAATATTTATGGTATAAGTAACTGTAATTCAATTATCCATACATATACTGAGAACACTTTATCTCTTAGTTTTATAGTATTGATCCACAAAAATCTTTATTTTACATTTCTTTTTCGTAAACAAATTTATTTATTAATGCCAACAACGAGTTTGTTTTGTGGAAATAAATCTTGTCCCATATTTCGTTAAGTGTATATATTAACGAAATAGTGTATTAAACAATTTTACGAATGGATAAAATTTTAGTGGATATTATAATAATTATTATTTTATAATTTACATTTGGATTTAAAATTTGCAAGTATTTGCTGGTGGATAACAATCCTTGCAGATTGTTTCGTGTACGATTATACTTAAGTATTCAAGTGCATGACTTTTGACCAATAAGTTGATTTTTGTTACTGGTTATAAGGTACCACGAAAGCATAATTAAGGTCATAAGTGCCAACGATTTTTGTATTTACTTTTCAAATTTACAATGAAATTAATGACAGCTTTTAAAAATACAAGAACTAACAGTTTTGTTTCAAAATATTACCAGTTTTGTCATGTATAAAACATTAAATTTAGGGACCGTCTAATTAATCATCCAGATGATAACCAAGTAAATTTAAGAGTATCGAGTTATAACGCACTTCTCTTCACGCTCTGTCTTTACTGGCACGGCGCCCAGGATTTGTTTTCCATAAGCCATGGGAAATCATCCGTCATTTCTCATCGGTTCATATCATAGTAAAACCAGACGGCATAGTTGTAGAATGAGATTAAAATAACTATTTTAAAATGTACATTTCATTCATATTGAATAACTCACATATTTCTTTTGATGTATTATGTTATATACGCTTTTGTTCAATGTTATTCTTCACATACACTATATTAAATTATTAGAAAATTTTTACTGCAGACAAGGAAGGTATTAATTAAAAGCACAGTTTTTTACAGATTAGAAAGAAAAATTTGCTAAGTAAAATTTTGAAAATACTCGTTCCCTTATAGAGGAAAACAGAAATGATTGTTTTGTTTTTGATTTTAAGAATTATTACTAAAAAAAATAGCAAAAGATACCTAAAAAAGCTAAAATTATATATACTTAAAAAATATCGGTTACGAATGTTATGAATATAGGCCAATATGTTGAAGATATCTCATTAATAAATAACTGCATAGTGAAAGAAGTTAAGAGATTGTTTAACATTTAACTTTAATCAATTAATATAACAGACCGGATAGCAATTAAAGTTAATCTCGCAAATCGGTCAGATTTTTTTTTGTTGCATTTAACCGCGCCATATAATGTCGCAATCATTATGCGGCACAGCAACGTACTTGAGCCTCTTATAGATGGAATACATTAAAAAAAAAAAACCAGCAGTCGCTCATTCATGTACCGTTCTTATATAACATAGTATCCATTAATTAATTTGCATTCAATTGTTAAATTAAAGGCGAGAAACAGCGGTACTTATTTGAGGTCAACTGTTAACAATTAAGTTATTAATCAACATATGGATGTAGATGTAAACCTTAAATTTTACTCACAGAAAAACAAACACGAATGCTATTAATAAATTACAAGTGTATACTTATGAATATTAGTAATAAATTACGACAGTAATAAGACCGTAACCTTTAAAGAAGAAAGGCTGTAATAGTTGCAGAGAGATCATGCTCGAGAAGTCGGTTGTTGAAGAATCCGATGTAATAGAGAAATTCAAAGGTTGCTTGACAAACCGAACATCGTAAAAGAAGCCAAAGTCCGCAGACCCGTTAAAAAGGCCGGCCACTTGCTATTGATGCGAGGCGACCATAATTTTAAAACTACATTACTCTAAACCTATAATTCAGTAGCACTACCTACACAATCGATGGTGCTAAACTGGCGACACTGGCGCTCTCTTGTGTCGGATGCTAAAACTCACTTTGGTTCGCAATGCCAGAGAAGTAAGCGAATATTATTAATAATCATATTTTATTGGTTTTTTAACGAATTGTGCCATTGCCAACACGGTCTTTGTAATGTGTCAAAAGTTGTCATATTTATGAAGAATCCCTTTGCTGTAACTCGTGGTCTTCTTTCGCACGGAGATTGTCATGTCCATAATCAAGCACAGTGGGCAATTGAGGATGGCAAGTATCAGAAATGTTGTTCTTGTAACATGTTGGTTTCTATATAAAGTTTTCTCATAAAACTCAAGCTCAGTGCGTATCGAACCCACGTATCTCTTTGGCGTATAGAAACTATCTCATAACTGACCTGTCACCGCTTCGTCTTTTAGTAAAACTATACTAATATTATATCAAATTGTTATACTATTCGAAGACATTATTTAGTTTAAGCTAACTATTCAATTATACTTTAGAACAAGGTTAAAAGACTGCATAAATATTTATGTGCAGAGCCTTAATTAAATATTTGTTATCCTTACATATGTACGTATTTCATATTAATAAAACTAACGATATTTGTATGTAGATGTATGTTTATAAATCTTATATTTTATGGACTGTTAAAACAACTCTACCCTGTTTTATATATTTTTTTCTTTATTAAGCCTCGAATACTTTGGTTATTATATCGTGTCAATTGGAATATTGTAATGTTGTTCCGGCGTCTGATAATTTGTGAGTGGTAGCCAGTCAAGTCAGATCGAAAACTCTCTGTTCAAACTTAACGATTCGTGGCACCGAAAACGAATATGAGACCTCTGTATTACAATGTAATCAGTTAGCAGCTACGCAATGGATTTAAAAACCTCTCAGCAATTTAATAAAACTTAATTGAGGTAGAACGATCAGCGATAAGTGTACATTTGATGATGACAGAGCTTTTAGATTTATTTCCGTAGCTAGCACCTACTTCTGTTTTATAAGTCTGCCTCCGTAACAAAATTGCGTTGGTACAACTATGAATATACGAAAAGCAGATTATTCTATACAAACATACTTCACCATCCACTCGTCAGGCCCCATTGTCACATAAAGTTAAATTGAGGTCAAGTGTTAGAACATTCTGAAAAAAAACACCAATTTACCTTCCAATGCATGTTTTATTAAAGCCATTTGACATCTAAGTAAACAGCTGATAACGATTTGTGTACTCTCAATAATATTACTTCACACATTAAGTAATTGGAGCATTGCCAAAGCGAATACGTCATTGTATATACCTGCCAAACGATTGGCGTTATGTTGAATGTATAATATGATAAGTTTTATGAGGTTTATGAGATTTTATGAGATAATATCAATTTGATTTATTCTATTAGATTGCCCTTCGATATATACATGCATGGATACTCATTTTATTGATCTTGTGACGAAATATCGTAGAACTGATAATATAAACAAACTTACATTCCGTTTTATATTAAATTTTGATACAGTTATTTAATACACATACATAATATATATACCATTTCCGAGGTTATAATTTAATACAATAAAATGTTTACTGGCTCAGAGCTCGCAATTATTTTGAAGAACTATTTAGCAGATATTTTTTTTGTGTTAATATAAAATTTTTTGTTACCCGCAAAAATACATTAAACAGAACTTATAATATTATCGTTGTAACGGTAAGTCTCTCTTGAATACATACTTCACTAAGAAGACTAAAAAGTAAAATTATCTGATAATCAGATATGATTTGTACAGTTAAAAAAACTTTTAGCAATAGAAACACAACAGCAGTGCAATACCAAATTATCCTGAACTTTCTGTCTCCTGTGCGATCTATATTACATATATTTATTTATGCTGCGAAACTGTGATAAACGTTATACATTATGTTGTACGACGCGTGTGGGTGGATATTATTTTTTCATAGAGCATCGTTACTCCCATAGCGCGATGGCAATGTGCCAAGATGCGATGCACAATACGGACGCTTTATACAATGAACGGTTAATGCGAATTGCTAATGCCAGTTATCCTTCCAGAAGACCGCAATTTGAACACTAGTTTCGTACATAGGTACAACCCTTGCACAAAAAGGGACTATCGAAGGAATTCAGAGGGTGCAAATCCCACATATTCCAGTCTTTCTCTAACAGAAATGTATCTTTTAAAGACTTCCTCCGCAATTAGAAAATTTATTAATTTTTGTTTGGTAAACCTATATTATTCATACAATTCGTGTTTAAGATTGATAGATCATTTTTTACTTCCAATTCACAGACTGATTTTCAATATAATACAACCCACCATCGCTTATCTGATATTGTAAATATGCTGGTGAACAGCATTACTGTATTGCGGCTGTCAACATACGAGACAGTATTTAGGCAAACAAGTTTCACTACTTTTGGCCTCGTTGTCACTAAGCTTATAGTTAAGTACTGTTACAGCAAATTGAAGATTAATAAAATTGTAGACAAGTGATAGTTTAGATAACAACGGCCGTATTAAGTAAAAACTAACATTCAAGTAATAAAGTTGTTTGTTATCATCAACCGACGTTAACAATATATTTCGAAATAGAATCGAATATTGTCCATTAAAACAATGTTAAATATACTATAACTGCCTGGAATGCTTTCAGTCTCCCTAATGTACAATTTACGTAATCCAATCTGCCCATAAAGACGGTCATAAAGAAAACTAATGTTTCCTGGAAAAACACCCAAGTAACAGCGTATTTATTGTAATTTTTGAACACGATAATCAAAGTATTATGAAATCGATGCGATAAAGATAACCAACCTTGATTATTTTTCATACACTGTGATTTCTATTGGCATCATCCTTCAACCTTCAACCGCTGTTTACACAAATATATTAAAAATTATTTCATAATGTATGTCTTTATATATAACATTGAAATAATCTTCCGGCATCAGTGTTTCCTTCAGGTTTTGAACCAATCAACCTTAAGAAAACGTATAATACTGAAGTAATCATTTATTAAAAAACGAATTAAAATTATTATGATTTTCACTATTGTACGAATTCGCATATATATATAATCTATTTAATATTGTACTCCTATAACGTCTATCTCCTCTTTAAGAATGTGAGAAAAAATGCTTTCAGCTACATATTAAATATTTTAAGTATATTTATAAGACATTAAGTAAATTTCAAATATGTAATGCAAGTATAGATAAAACACTGACAGAAATAAGGCCATTTTTATATGTGATAAGATAAACTAATAATTCAATCGATGTTATGACAGCTAACAGGCACAATTCATTTCGATTTCCAACTGGAGGAAAAACTATTATATAATTTCACCAATTAATTTCCACGTGGCACGCCATTCACTAATTACAACTCCTTATATTTTGTAAGGTAATGTACCGCGTATAAAATTTAATACTTCATATACAACAAATATAATTGACAAGTAAATTACAGTACCTTTTAAGTTAATTTGCTAGTACTGTTGCAAAGAAAATGGTTTATGCACTTTCAATATTTATTTATAACAATAATTCGCGGTTAAAACATTTGAATATTGATTATTAATTTAATTCATCTATGTGATACATTTTAAACTATACATAAATAATGTGCAAATGATTTAATGTTTATGTTTGTCATACGCAAGGTTTTAAAAATTAAGGTATTTAAGACAATTTTTACAAAACTTATTTAATTTCTTCTCAATTTTCTATATTTAATACTTAAAGATAAGAGTATTTGATATTAATCTTACATAACCTTTATAAAATCTGTGATTAAAAATTAAGTCAACACTCAATTTTTTTTTTAAAAAGTTAAGACAAGACAGAAGACAAACGCCCGCCATTTTGGTTTGGTGGTATCACGGTCTATAAAGTCTTTACACTAACACGAAATAACTAGATAACTAATATAGATTTTAAATAGACTTTGGCGTCACTCAACTTCTAGTGCTTGACTGTAAATTTACTTGTCTAGTACTAGGTCCCGGTTTATTTTAGAAGTTTATTCTTAGACAACAAGCAAATAAAATGAAAATTATTGATGGAGGCATAACTTTGGAGTAATAGTTTATAAAAAATATAATTGCGTTTACTACACATGTAATTTTTATCGGTAATTTAAAATTATGTTATATGGACACAATGTACGGCCTTCATTGCTGTGGTAACAAAACAAGGAAACCATTGTATGTTTGTGCTCTTTTATTGTTAGAAGCACATGGAGGTCATAATACAAACAGAGATATACCTTTTTTATATCATTTCTAACCAGATACCACTAAACTATATTGGATTAGTGAGTAAGTTTGGGGCTCCTAGAATTATTGGTGAGATTTCGATGGTTATGCCTTAATTACAAGAAAACTGTTACTCAGGTTGTTTGCAAGTTGTTTTAAGATGATATGTCTCTTTACTTCTGTAATTTTACTATAACTCCCAAACCGGCAAGGTTATATGTTTTGTAAATTACTAACCACAGCGTAACGTAGCTAACAATATTTGTCATTAAATGATTATTTTTTTTTGTGTATTAGCAATAATTGAGCCACAGTAACTAGTGTAAAAATGCTGAATACACGATAACACGCCACTCAACGAGCGTTTGTATTACACGTTTTCTTTTTCACACAAGGAAAAGATTTATCGCACGTCACACGCGAATATGGCTAATTGCATTTTCAAACTCACAAAACATCTTAAAGCTTATAGAAGAAAGAATAAATTAGCGAACTAACTACTGTGGTGTCATTTAAACTACCGTCTACAAAAGACACTACTAGCAAAGAATTATTATTAGTTCACTTTATATTTATTTAAAGATGAAACAATAATATAGGACAGCCCACAATTTTTTTAAAGTGCAACTTATGGATACTATTAGACGAGCGTCGTCTTAACGGGCTGTAGAATTTGCTGCACCTTGAAGAACAGGTCTAAATTTTTTACTTTTTCTTGGATAAATGTTAATGTTAAAAGGTATATTCGATGTTCATTACCTGCTAATAGTGTTTATTTAAAAAAAACAGTTGTTAAAAATATGCCAATTATCAAACCGAATTCGCCCCTGACTCGTTATTGACCCGGCCACACCTGCGAGTCGTGTGAGGACACGAACATTTTATTGATACTACGGAGTTGCTTAAATATTTTTATAATTCAACAATAAATATATAATATAACGACTCACGCACCGCATTTCCATTCAAATACTTCGTTATTATCGCTTGATTATTTTTTTGTTGTAAACTTTTAATTTAAAAAACTTATCTCTGACATTAATGATATTTATACGGTAAGGTGAGTTCAGAATTTATTTTAACAATTCGCAGGAGATTGTTTTGAACATAGATGTATAGAGAAACTTTAATATCATTGCAATTTTACATGTGCAAAATTTTCACGTTTGTGTCCAATTTATAAACATCTCTATGTACATGATGTGATTAATTTTTTTTTAACGCAAAGATACGAGCGAGACGTTCTCCTGGTTGTAAGTGATACGCTCGCTCATAACAACGTGGTACTGGTTAAGATGGTATACACTGCACCACATTGTGCTCGCCATCGGTCACATAAAGTGATAAGTTTCGTTACCCCAGTAATTTCACTATATTCCAGCGCCCTTCAAACCGGAACACAGTAATGTTTGCACCCTTCTGTTTGGCGGCTGAAATAGGTGCTGCGGTGGTACCTACGTAGACGGTCTCCGGCAACAGAAACCTATCACCAGTGACATGGCTACACAATGTTTGCTATACATTTACACCTTTGAAGTAACGCTAATAAATCTTTTTGATCCCGTATATCGATAACTTGTTACTATTTCTCTATTGCTTATAACAAAGTAAAGCTCCATTACTATTTATTTGTAATAACATAAAGTCTAAAATGCTAAACGAATATTATAAGCCGCTGATAAAGAAGCTAGAGAAGCAGAGGTCAGGGTGTGGCTCATCGATGGCGGTCTCAATAACAATTTGTAGGTATCAAGTGACTGATAACTGCGGCGCGATTCAAGTATGCACCAAGTGTACTACTTCAAGCAAACAGCGTCCGGTAAGTGATATACTAATCGGAGATAAAAATTATATCAAAGTTGCATTCAAAACTATTTCAAGTTTGTAACTTAAATGTATTAAACCATTATAACGACAGGTTTTAATTATATTTTGTTATATATTTGTATAATGCCTTTAGCAGGAAATATTATTGTTAAATAAAATTTTACAAGTTTCTTTTAATATGCCTGTATTAACGGAAACGGATGAGAATTGTATAAATTCTACACGTGCTCTGATGATGATGATCTATCACATGCCTAGCTGTCCTCATAACTTGCTACACTGTTAATTAGTTACAAAGAATGCCTATAGATCATCTATTGTGAAGGAAGTAAAAAGGTCAACGTAGATGTTGAAATATTTTGATCGATTATTATGTATTGAACGAAATTTAGAAGTCGTACAGATTCAAAAGTTTTTTATCATAGTAACATTATTACAAGTCAATGAATATTTCTAGAAAATTGTCATTCGATCATATACCAAAAAAAGTACACTTACGTCTATGTACGTATGCGACATACACACAATTATTTTACAGACACAACAATTATTTTAAATTCATTAAAACTGTTTCTGTATTCTTTTTTAAATATAACGAGACGTATATAAAGTTAGACTGATGGTAAACAAACCGAAACACCTGTTAGTACAAATGGCACTGGCAAGGTGTTAAAACAGCACGAATTATATTGATTTTACAAGCTACTGCGCCCTTTCGTACCGGAATATAGTTATATTCAAACTTTTTGGCGAAAGAAATATGTGCAGCGGTCGTGTTTTTTCCACTGCGGGGGCAACAGAAGAATTATGCTGAGCTCTTATCGGCTACCACCCTTTGGTTTACTTCGCGACGTTGTATTCAGAAATACCAGAACGGACGAACACAACCTTAATACAGGATTAATGCCTACCTGGGCGATCTCTGGTTGACTTATGATCAGAAAGATGGCCCTGCGTTCTTTAGCATATAATATTTAATTTACGTAAGCATTTAAGAAACTCTTTACATTTAAGTGGTTTACGATGTATCAGAAATAAACTTGTTTAAGTCATCATGTCACATTTCATTTTGCCAGTGACGATTAAAAAATGGAACGTGAATTCTGCGCCGTTTCAACTTTTCAAGTGAAATATCGTATTGGTAAAATTTTACTCTTTCACAATCCATGGGTTAGCCGTTAAAACGTCAAAAAAATGTATGTTATCGCGCTTAAATTGTTGTCAATTTATAATGGCGATTTAGCGTGATTACGGGCACATTATAGGAGTTCTTCTGTACAGGCTGAGCAAACTTGACGTCGCGACGGCACGTTTGATGTGCCGACGGCGCGATAATTAAAGCATTAACGATCCGATACGCGAACAGTTTTTATCGCAATTAAAAGTGTGCTATTCGCCGCTGCGCTTCCCTCGTCTGTTCTTTAATTTACAAGTGATAGGCCTTGAGGTGCGAATTCTGACTATGCTCGATTTTAGCGACTGCCAAATTGGCAGTCGGGGTCGATCTTGTTGCAAATTTTGTTTACCATTCAGATCCGTGTACACGGAAATGAATCAGTTGTATTTCGTATGCCCATTTTCTTTAAGTTTATTAGCAATGGGCTAACACTTGATATAAATGAATAGATGTTGAAGCGTGTTCGCCTGAAATATATTGACAGCCATAACGCAGCAATGCTGTTATGGCATCAGGTTTATATTATGAGGTAGTTCGAAAAAACCTTGCCGCCATGCAAACTCCACAACAAAAGAATCGGACCAAACCAATGTGCAACTGCACAAAAACTGTGGCTTGGTTAATTGCCTCCGTGATGCTGTTTCTTCGTAATGACATGTTAATTTGTAATAATGGTAGAGACAATAAAACATAATTCTAGCATTCGTGACATTGTACTGCTGAATATATTCTTTGATTAATGGAAAATGCCTATTACTATTCAATATTGGATATTCATACCATTTTGAGTATGCACTTAACACAAAATGGCAGGATTTTTTTCGTAAAGAGATAAAATCTCGAAGCCTTTTACAAAGGTACATAACTGGTTTATTATTACAAGGCTCGCGTACTGTTTAATTCGTGTAGTCAAACCGGGAATTCAGGCCCACGTTGAATATATTTTGGTAAAGAATTACGCAATGACTTTTTTGACAATTTTAATTTTTCACCAAAAATATTACGAAATTGTAAAAATATCAGGTACTATTAGTATCAACGAATAGTACAAACAGCGACGCTCTAAATGAAACGCCTAAATAGCTCGCAAGGCTAATGGATTGCATTACAATGGAGGCGTCGATGTGAATCTTACATTCCTAGTGCGACCTGTAACCTCATTACTGGCGTCTGGGTCGCTGGATAGTCTGTAATATGAACTACATTTTTTTCTTACTTTCTAACAATGAAAATCGTGACATGACACCATCGGAAAATCTATTAAATCTTCAATTATTCCTAATAATATCCAGTTTAAAAAAGGGCTTGTTAATACTAAGCAGCCACGAAAATATTACTACAAATCTATTTTGGTTTACTATCAAAATATAAAGAAGACATTAAACGGAAATGATTACAAATAAAAACTATAATTTATATTTATTACGTATGTATATTATAGACAGCGTCTAATAGATTTTCAGCTATAATTTATAACAGACTATGAATAATGAAATAGCATAAAGAATAACTCCTGTTTATTTCTCGGCCAATCAAAGGCCTTGTTGAGAATATCACATATAATTTACGTCCTCAATGGCAACACTGTACATAAAGACCGCGGAGAGAATATCCATATAGAGCGAAGTAAATGGACTCTTGGATAAAACTGTTTGCTGTAGACGCAAAGCTAATATTTGAGATCTCGCAAACAGGTCAGGCAAAGACGCCTCGGACCGCCATTTGCAAGTGCAAATTTTCCGTGATAAAAATAATCTTAAATGTGGGGCTTAATTAAGATTATGCGATTAAATCACGCCCAGCTGTGAGATACAGTATGATGACGATGTTTACATTTTTCGGTCTTACAATTTATTAGCAAAAAAGATTTTTATAATTCAATTTATATCTTTACAAACGCGTAAGGAAGCAAGTGCTGCGAAATCAACAAGTTCATCAACAAAGCTATAAAGTAAGCAATGGATAATACAATGTTTTAGTATTTATATGTAATTAAAATACACATATGTAAATACATACAATGAAATATTTGCGAAACCATTAAAATTTTCTTTACATTTTATTAACACCTTACATACTACTTTATTATTCAATCATGCTGTAAAGAATTGCCACTACAATACATTTCTCAAAAAAGGCATTTTATTACGTTTTACAATTACTATGATTATTGACGATAAATGAAAAGAAACTGCCAAATAATAATAAAGTTTAGGAAGATCCTAATCATATAAATATTATAGACACAAACCAAGCGAAAATACCCATTTACTTAAGGAGTTCATATCTCAACTCCTCACTTACGAATGGTGAATTAAAGATAAACCTACGCATATATTTTGTTAGATAAAGCACTGAGTATTCGATTTCTTAAGGAAAACATTTAGGAAGTTCTGTTACAACGCTGAATAAATGTACGCAAGGTCGCACAAATTTACACAAGCGATTAAGGTACAGCGCTAATGAAAACTGAATCTAGCCCAAGTAATGTTGGGTGTGTCTTTGTAAATATTTACGACACCGTTGATTATAGTCTCGCATTTATGTTTTTAATTAATGAAAAAAACCGTTATTACTTTACTAACCATTTAGAATCTTTTCCATGATGAGAATTACTTTTTAAATATACTTAAATATGCAAGTTTTTTTGTTAATCAGCTGATTAACGTCTCCGAAGATCTCCGCACCATTGACCCTACGTTTTTTTATAGTGTAATATTTTTTAAATTCATAATAAGAAAAAATTCATTCTTATTTATTAAGCTTTTGTACAGAAAAACGTAGTTTTCAAGGCTATATAACAGAAAAGTTAAATAATTTTTTTTTTTCAATTTCCTTTAATTTTGAGATAAGTAAGTCATCTATATCAACAACAACTTCACTACACGGAATGGGTTTTTTAATAACAGAATATGTATATGAAGTGTTTTTGCCTATTCGCTACCTAATGCATAAGTTTTAATCGGATTCTAATTACATAGGTCTTGGAAATGCTGGTACTTTATTTTATTTCCTTCGAGGATGAAGGTGATCATTAAAAATAATTCTTCGTTCATTGATTTACGCCGCAAACCATAAAATAAATCTTACATTTTCATATTCTTCTACCGTAACTTTTATTTGTATGATGTTTGCAGAAAAATAAGGATATATATATACTTTATATCTAAAGGACAAGCAATGTTCATTTGCTTCAACGTTAGAATTACTCCTCGTGTACTCGATATTTCTTTATATTGATGAATATCGATTATCGTAATGTTTTAAGAAATTTCGGTTAAAGTTTTTTTTGTTATTTCAAGTCGGTTAAAAATTACAAAACGATATAGGATTTTTTATATAGTGTAAGATTCGTTCCTTTTTTTTTGGATATCTTTGAATAGACTAACATTTTGTTTACGCAACACATTTTTTAATATTGAACGGATATTCATCTTAAAAAAATATCGAGTTATATAATAACCGACGCTTTATAAGTATTACAAAGAATACCTTTAGCAATCGTCATTCGTTAACTAATAACTTTATTGACATCTCACATCCTTCTACGCCCACTCGATGGCTTCGACAGCCACTCGTCAATTACCAAACATACTACAAAAACAAACAGACTTAAATTTATTAATGTTATGACTTATGTCGAAATAGGGTTTTTGCCGCGTGCAGTGCCATTTGACCTTCCACCAAGGGCATACACTAAACTGATGAATTGAAATACCTTATAAGTTAATTTATTATTTCTGTAAACGCATGACTTCCGCTCTTTGAGCTGTAGGAAGTGATTAAGTGTTGGTGTTACGTTATAGAAATAACAAAAGTTTGTACAAATTATTCTCACGATTGTACCCACAGACTTTGGCGGCTACGGAAAAATGAACTGTGTGTGTATCCGCTTTATAAATAAATTCCTGTGTTGTACGTTAGAAAAACATGTTAATAAGTAAACTTGTGGGAGAAATATAGCTGTGTGTGTTAAGTTAAATAATGTTAAAAGCCGTTTAAAGAGTGCGTCTGTCAGGTTAGAACATCTACTAATCGGCAGAAGTTAAATGTGAAGGATAATTATGCATGATGCGATCTACAGAGTACGAATTATGTAGACATGTATTTGGATGTGTCTGTGCGTGTGTGTACATGTTAGTGTTATAAACGTATGTACACTAATTAACATTCATTCATATGTGTGGAGGCCTTGTGAATTCATGCGTACCGATGCCGGCTCGTTTCTTATCACGGATGTGTGGCTCTTAATGTTGAACACTTTGTTGTATTAGATGGTATTGTTACTTTGTACCTTATAATTGTGTGATTTTTGATTTTACATTTATAATAATGTTTCAATTTATATTTGTAAGTAAAGAGCACACAGTATTCACCTTTTTTATACGGGCGTAAATGATCACGGTCGCTCCTGAATAATCTTAAAATATCATATATCGGCATTTCTCTAAAGTCTGGTTAAAAATTTGATTCTTCAAAAATAGTAAATTGTTTATAAAAATTAGTTTCTTGAAAAATGTTCCATTAATGGCGTAGGTGTATTATGTATACAATGAAAGATGTTGCTGATATAGTTTTAAAATTTTCAATCAAATTGTTTTAACCTATAAGCTGACTTGTATTAAAAATAATTAAACGTGTATTATTTTATATTATTTTAAAAGTTATAAATATATATAATCTAAAACTTTATTTTAATTCTTTAATATATCATATCATAATATCTTTATTTTAATTTATTTTATTTCTCATTAAAATATTTTACTTTAATGAGAACAAATATAATCATTTAAGATTAACACATTAGAAGTCTTTAGTGTCCTGGTTTGTTGCTATGTAATCGAATTAGTTGGCCAAAGAAGACCATATAAGACTGACGACAATAGTAATTTTTTTTATTTTATTATTTTTATCGTTTATAGGTGTTACGGCATATTCCCAACGGAACGAACACATTACATAATGAAATAATGATCATTAATTATTTTAGTTTTTGTTTCACAGTTGACGCATAGAGTGGAACAGTTGAAAGCTTAGACAGGGCTGCCAGCAAAAAATATCTGTTGCTATTGTTAACAACATGCTATGAATTATAATCGTATTGTAAGTAAAAGTTTTAAATAAAAAATATGTTGTTGTTATAATTATTGTAGAAGAAAGGAAAAGATAAATATTAAATACGGTTACAGATATAACAAAAAAATCAGCTTTTCAACAGAGATAGTTTCATTAAAAAACGTTGTACAAGTTTTTAAGTTCATTATTCATTAACTACATGTAAATAAATGTTTTATTCTTATAATTTTAATTAAGTTGTGATTTCTAGAGGCGCGGGTTCGGACCACACTGAGTTTGAGCTTCTGAATTTGACCATCCATGAACAACAGAATAAAACAAATCTTATTTACTTTCGTACTTTGATGCGATTTATGTTTAAGTTGTTTTATATAGTATTTAAATCGTGATGAACTACTGTTAACCCTGGGACAAGCGACCTTTATTCAGTTGGGAACCAGTGCGGAGGACGTGGTGCACTGCTATAATAATTATTTTCGACATTCGTTCGCGGCCCTCTATAAAAAACAGCGGCGCGGCGTGGGCGACGAAACTCATTCATGAATTGTTTAAGCCCAATTTATTTCATCTGTGAGCCGAATACACGGACCTTTATTACAATTATTGATAACTTTATATTCAACCAAAACTGTTACTCTCTCTACATATTTAATAAACAGCTTATTAAGTTGAACCAAGTTAAATTATTAAGGTCATCTTTTGTCTCGAGCACAGTTATATCGTACATCATTGATTTAGTAGCTTCTAGAAAATTAAAAAAAAATTACCAAATCTATGGCTATGTACAGTTGAATTAAATAAAAAATAACTTTAAGTCCAGATTTCTAGAAAAAGAGCAACTTGTTTCAAGGCCTAACTAAAGATAATCAGTTTAGTATAATTTTGTAAGTTTATTTACGAGATAATCTTTATAAAATCAGATTTATCAATATCAAATAAAATTTTATATTATTTATTCGTTTAAACGCTATTATTATAATTGCTATGTAACCGAATATAGAAACTCAGGGATTATAATAATTAAGTTCATTTCAGACAGAACAGAGAATTCTTTATACATAATCATAAATTATACATAAAACCATTGAAAATTTCTTGTTGATGATAACTTTGGTGCACAGAACAAAAAAACTTTTTCAATTCGAATAATCCTACTAATATATACTACATAATGTTTTAGGCACTGTTTAACGTTCTACATCGTCTAATATTTGATTTTAATTTTAGTAAAAATTATGTCATATTAAAAATATAATCACATCCAAAGTCTCTAGAGTTTAACTTTGACTTAAGTAAATGGTTGTAATTACTAAAATATTGTATGAAATAACCATAACCATGCGTGTACGTTTCCGACAAACGAAACAAAAGCAAAACAATAAAGGCCCGCGCCTGATTAATTGACCCAAAATACGCTTGAAGGTCTACGGGTAAAGTTACCAAATCGCTTCACCATCATTTCGTAACTAAATTAATAAATTATAAGCATTATTAATCACTGCTTTTTTAATTAACTGAAACATTGTCTTCGGCTCATATTTCTTTTTCCGGCTATTAATGCTAACTTTACAATATCAATTATTACCTAACCGATAAATAATATAATTTACGTTTATCAAAACACAAAAATGCCTATTAACACGGCTGTACACTTACATTGGTACTAATTAATAGTTTATTAATTGTATGGTATAAATTAATACTATGCAATTACTGCCTTCTCCTTAACATTTTAATGTAATAATTTATGCATTATTTTAAAAATTCACACATCGTTCGTAGTTAACACTAGTACAACTACTAGTGATAAGTTTCTGTGATGGAGACAGCAAAAGCAGAGCAATCTTTATTACTGCCACCAAACAGCAGTGTGCAAATATTTCTTAGTTCCGATTTTAATGACTTTATAACTAGTAAAGAACCAGGATACCATTACTTAAAACGACTCGCCGAAGACCGTTACAATTTTCACAATCTGATCGCCAAACTTCAATTTGAAGAAGGCAAGTTGTGAGTAGGTATATCACTTACCATCAGGTGAACGTCCCACTCGTCTCAACGCATTAACGTACAAAAAAAAGCACAAAAATGAATAAATAATCTCGTCCTACTGATGACATTGAATGCAAGACGCTATTTAATTCCACTTATGCTATTGTGTTAAAATATTTTAAAACCTGCTTTGAATTTATATTGATACGGAAAATTTTCAAACTTTGAACACAAACCAAGAAAAATTAACATACAAGAAAAATTACAAGTTAGTCACTAGTTTACTGCAAGCTTCAATCTTTGGAAATGAATATGTACGTAATTAGTTATCTAAAATGGATAATTATGAATGGTTACAGTTAACTAGATCTTAAATAGAAATAAGAGATTTAAAACTTGTTTATCAAATAAAATATAACAATACTTTTGAGCTTACTTTCAATTATTTAAACAGAATAACAACAGCAACAAACTTTTAGAAAATGTAATAAATTACAATTCACTCTCTATGCTGCTCCATTGTTAAATATTAAAGGATGTAATGAAATGAAACGTTGTTTCCAATAAGACTTTTCTGTTCTCAGGTTTTACTGATCCACAACAAGGATATAAACATATAACGCTGCAGGTCCAGTAAATGTTATTAACAATCAGGCCATAACAGATAATGAATGGACATAAAATTGTCCGTGTCCACGCCATTGAGATCTTCAGCGAGTCTCATCCTATAACCAAAGCAAGCAAGTTTGCAAGCAAAACTTTACCTTAAAACAAAGGTATTTAAATATGGGTTCAATCTCATAAGCATTATTTACCAGCCCACATATTTAAATTCATTAATGTCTCCATGAACAACACTGAAAAGAAATTAGATAGTATTTGAAATGTGGCCTGCCCATTTTTGGTGGTAATTGCCGTATTCGTCATGCATGCGGGTTACCGAGTAGTATGTTAGTAAATAGCACAAGAAAAACTGCCTTTTTCAAGAAGTTTTTCCCTCTTCGTAGTCTTTTACAAAACGCCCAGAGCAAAAAGGTGGTTTAATTATGCTAACCCGTCTCCTGTACGGGGTAACCTGCCATGGTTAGTGTAATTTTATTGACACTATTTTCTTTAATGACAGGATTTCGACGCACATAGATGCCAAAGACATTATAAATTACGGTACATTTAACAAGTTTTTATCAAATTTTGTTTATTAGTAGCTAGTGTAATTACTGGGGTAACGAGACTTAACACCTAATGTCTCAGGCGACGAGCGCAATGTGGTGCAGTGTGTACCATCTTAACCAGCACCACGTTGTCATGGGCAAGCGTATTACTTACCATCAGGTGAACGTCTTGCTCGTCTCGTCGCATAATAGTATATAAAAAAAAAAAAAAAAATTATTAGAATACTACATCGATGTACGTACTGTTAACAATAATTTGTAAAACACAGGTCGAGCATTGAGCGAGGTACGATAGCGCTACAGGTATATACAGGTGGAAACGCGATAAATGTAAAACAATAACTGAAACAAGTAACAGACGTCAAGGTCGCTGTAACGTCTACAAAATAGTTACTAAGTTTAAAATTATCCATCTCCATTCTTGCAGTAAAAACAAATTACCGACGGAGAAGAACCGCACTGTAGTTATGTTGTATATACTAAAGATGTTGTTGTATTTATTTATGTTACAGTTTTACTGAACTAAACAGTAAATATAAAAATTATAAAGCAATGGCGACATGAATTTATTTAAATTCTATGTACTCGTATGTTGTAGAGGCAAAAAATATCACTAAGAAAATTACTTTTTTATTCTTTAAATAAACAACGTTCATGTCACCTGTATGCAAATTTTCTATAGGTATCCAGGAAACAGCAGTTATAATTTTCTCTTTACTTAAATAGAGAATTGTTAAGTTCAACAACTGCTTGCCAACACGGAGGTCCCTAATTCGATACCGGGGTCACATGTTATGTAGTTTAGTTGGCGGTAGGGTTTTTAAGAACCCGCTTGGTTAGCTAAAAAGGTAAATATGATAATCTGCCGCTATAACGACGAAACTGTATTCCGGCTGCAAACAATTGAGGACCAGGATATGTTGGACAGGCACGCTTTTACAGCCACATTGTCACTTAACACCACCAACACCATGTGAAATTAAGGTCAAGTGTTATCTAATTGTACATTAAAAAAATATTATAAATTATAAAACGTTTGTTTACATATTATAATATCAAATTTAATTATACTATCAAACCTTAATAAAGGGTATATTAAAAGATGTATATGTGTAATTACATATTAATTAAAGTTTTAAAGAAAAGTTAGCACCTATACTCATCTGCAATTACTAAAACAAAATCGTATTAAAGTTTGTGTGAAATAGTTGTATTTAATAATTAGTATAATTCGTATACAAAGATATTAATTACCGTTTTGCTTACGAAATTAATATTCTGATACATCTATTAGGATCCAATTATCGTTGATTGTATTTATGTATCTAGTAATATGTTATTAAAATTTAATAAAAACGATTGAAGATGTTAAAAACAAGTTTACTTTTATGAATTTATTTATGAGATTAGGTGCTCTTAACCGAGTTCGTCGGAAACGATTTATAGAATAATAAAGATAAATCAATTGTTATTAATAGCGACTTATAATTGTTTACGAGATTAGTTGGCTGATTAAGAAAAGTAAATATTTTTTCCAATTGCTATCATTCAGAATAAAATGCTTAAAGCAAACCATATATTAAAATTATACTCAACGTGTAAAAGAAGATTAAGTTCTGTTGTGTACAAAAAGAGCGATAAGAAGTTCTCTAAAGCCATATACGTGACCACAGTTGTATAAGAAGATAACAGCAAGGACACGACTTTACCTTAGTAATCGCCTGCTTTTTTTAGTATTGGCAACAAATCTCTGGTCCGGACGGAGAATTGTCCTAGGCCAAAGAGCAGCTTACTACACAACAGTAGTCTTACGGAGAGCAAGGAGTCCAGAGTGAGCCGGGTCGCATCCACACCGCCCGGCACAAACACAACACGTCGCCCGATCAAAACATGGAGCTCACGAACCTTCTTTTCAACACACAGACTTGATTTGCAAAATTTATTCATCGCATCCGCCGAAAACACGTATAATTTTTATGTCTCGCGCCTGAAATAGGTACGTTCGGTTTATACTCGACGTTAGGGGTATATTCGACACTTGTAAAACGTTAATATTAAAGGATAATCACCATATAATAATAAAGATATTCAGCTAACATCTGAAAATTCGATTTTGCACGACACGCACAAGTGCGAAGCGCTCGCCGGCCACAGTACCGCGCGGTAAACAGAGAGAGCGCCGCTCAACAACACAATCACACATGCGCGTCGCGTGCACCGATTCACACTCGCGCAGCTCGTTCGGCGCGCGCACAGCCACTGCGTCCGTAAATAGCAATCGCGTCATCGCCGACCAATCGGACGCCAATAATATCACGTCATACTCGCCACTGATTGGTTGAGAAATCTGTCAGATTAAAACCACAAGCAGTTCAATTTGCGATTAACTGAAACTTTTTGATAATGCTTAAGTGATATCGAATTGGAATAGGCGAAGTTGTCTAAATTATCTAAAATTCAGCTAATTAAAATCTATTAAACAATCATTATGTAAATTACACAGTGTATGAAATAGGAAACGATTTATTTCTAGAATCCAGTAAATTACCACAAGAAATTTAATGCAGTGACAAAAAATACATAACGTGTGACAATGACAAAGATAAAACATCTTGTTATGTACATGTTTATCACAATCAAGCCTAAACACATTATCGGTTATTATTAAACATCGATAGTAAAAGTAACATAAATACAAACAGTAGTCGAATCGTTGAATAAATTTTATTCACGTGTTAACTATTAAAACGCGTTAATAGGGTGCAGAATTATCAATTCATTTAATTGTTTACTTTTACTTACCTAAAGCTTACTTATATCCTGTGGTAGTCTTTATAATTCAATTAATTTGTATAGTTGTTAGGTATACGATTAAATTTAAACAGACGTCTGATCTTATAAAATAGATAGTGATTTTAGATATAAGTTGTACATCTCTTTTGCCGAATATCGTAGGAAGGTAAGTCCGTAACACTATTTTGTAATACCAAACAGTAGTATCGGACATTATTGTGTTTTTATTTGAAGTGTTGTTATATAAGCTAACGAAGTTATTCAGATAACGAAGCGTTTTATTTTATACTTAAAAACGTCGACTAAAATGAACTTAGTAGCATGTCCGATAAAAAAGATAATAGTTAGAACACATTTAAACATCTATGCATTTGGGTATTAAGTTAATATTCATAAATAAATTTAAATATAATAAATAATCCTTTTCATAAATTATATTCGCAGGGATGTGAAAAAAAAAATCAACAAGGAGGATTTATGTCAATATGTTTGAATCAACAAAAATTTTCCACATTCATCTTAAATATTTTTAATGTTCGTGTTATAATAATATTAAATGACATATAATAAATAGCACAAAAAACAAACGAAGTACATCAAGTAGTAGAAAAATATATTCATCTTGTAAATTATTCTATCTAGCTAAATTAAATGAATCTAATAACTTTAATGTATTAATTTATAGTAACAATGTTCTTTTGTACTGTACTAAAACTTACCAGAATTATTTTCCTAAATTAAAAATTATGTACCCGTATAAGATATATCTCGCTTTTCATACAAAAGGAAAAACCTACATATGATAACCACAACGTTCAATTAAGTTTTTGCGTGTTGTTCGTCTGAACACATAAAGAGATGTCCATTGTCACTTTTTTTTCCATCATTTACTAAGAGCAACCATAACTACTTATTCGAAGACGCCTGAATAACGTCTATTTCTTCCTTCAAGCACTATTGCTAAGTAATTAGCAAAGACTATTTTTTTCAGTTCTGCCGGATGCAGAATAAATAGCGCCAATAAGAAACCATTAAAAGAAAAATAGAACTGTAGACTACTAGTAGTAAACGCCATGACATGGGCATAACACATTCTTGATGGTAAGTGTTACGCCGGTCCATAACAATGTGGTCCTAGGATGTCATACAGGAAGATTGTTGCCGGTGCCTTGAGACATGCGATATTAAGTTACCCCAGTAATTTCACTGGTTATAACGTGATTCAAACTGGAACACAGTAATGTTTGCACACTATTGTTTGACGGCATATATAAGCGCTGCTTACCTAAACAGATATACTTTCAATGGAGTTTAGTATGTCATAAGAAAGAATAAAATATTTGACAATTATTGTGACTTTTATGTGTGTAAGTTAATTTATGTAAAAGCAGAGGATAACGGAAGATGGTTTGGCACTGGCAAATTAATTGAGTTTAAAAAATTGGAAGAAATTTTGTAATGAAAATATTAGTACTTTGTGATCAGCTTTAAAGTATTCTGTTTTTTATTGGAAAGATTGACAAACGTTTTACTTGATGGTAAATAATCATTCTAGACAGCTGCCAAAGCCAATGGCATCGTAGTAGTGTTGCTTAGCTTTGGTGACGGAAATAGGCTCTTGTCTTGTATAATTGTCTGTTGTTTATAATTGTTAATAACAGAATTGATATTATCATTTATACTTAAATTTTACTATATAATCTATTCATCATTCGCTTAACTAACAGTTGGAGCTACTGGTATTAAAAAATGCCTATAATAGTAGCTGTTGAATTGGGGGGTATGAAGCTTTATGTATAATAATAGTTTTTGTTGTCCAATTTTTGACAATAGTGGAATTCAAAGAAGTAGTATTTTAATTTTAACAAACTAGTTAAAAATGATCTGAAAGAGAATAAAAACCGATATGTTTCTAAATACGTCAAATTATCTTTTTTTTTATTATTTGAATAGAATTTTTCCTCGCCGTTTGCCAAAGTCCGTAATATTTTTTTTTATAACAATTTTTTGCCTTCTAAATTTGACCTTGAGTGTATATTATTAATGTGAATCTTTTAATATGGTCGAGATGTTTTGGTAATAACGGCGTAATGATTCATTACGGATCTTTGCTTTAAAAAGCTTAAACCATCCGTCTTAAATCGTCTTCTATGTATTAGGTGCACAAACACAGCTACGTCCACCGACGACGGAAATGTCAAATGTCTAACACGAGATAATGTCTTAGTTTAATTCCGCGGACTAAATGGACTTTAGTAAATTAGAACGCGCATCTTGCTATGTTTAATTTTACTTTATTAATAAAATTTTAACAAAATCATTAGTGTTTTAAATGTAATGCAAATGACAGGACAAATTAAAGGACATCCCGTCTTTGAAAAATTGGGTCCGGTCATAATTGTCTGTAATACAGACAATTCTCTTATACCTCATTTTATTTTATCATAGACTACATATCACATACATTACTGCGGTGACGAGACTAACATAACAGACAACACGATCTCAAGGCGACAAGCATAACGTTTCGTTGTGTACAGATCTTATGAAGCACCTCGCTCTCATGAGTAGACTCATTGTCTGGAGAAGGTCCTGTTTATCCCGTAATTTCGTTACACGTAATAATTTAGTAATTGATTAAATTTATAAGGGCAACGCTATGTTAAAGCTTTGTATTTAAAATTATTAGTAGCAAATGAGATTTTAGATACAGTGACAGCGGATAGACCAATTATTATTACTTATTTATCCTTTAAGCGTCTAACATGTTCCGTTTGTCTATCAACGAGATTATTCACAACAGCTATATATTGTTTGTCAAAGTTACATTGGTAATTAAGGCGGGCACTAAAATTGTGACATTTTGTCAGCACCGGCAAGAGCGGTTCAACCCATGGCTGACATATTGACGGGACAAAGAGATCGCGCCCGTCGACGATTTATCTACCACAACGTACGTTACAGCGATATACCATTAGAATAATATGGCTGGGACTTCCGTATGTTTTGAAACGATTTAATACACATCCGTTAGCGCTTTGAAATAAGGATTACATTATAACAGGTCTACAAGCAAAAGAAACGTGGGTAGAAATGTAATGACATTGACAATAGCACGAATGCCCCGCCTTCGAAATCGTGACAATCGATTTGATAATAAAATAATGGATACAGTCATTACTGACATAGTAGCAAAATTAAAAAAAATCTTAATTGAATCCTTAATATAACTTTTCCTTTTTATCAAATGTTTATCCGTTACAGGTAACGAGAATCGATTAAAAACCTTTTAGCAATAACTGGTCACGAGGAAAGAATTATAATATAAAAACAAATACCTACTGCTAATTCGTTAATCATCTTTCTTGTCGTATATATGAAACGAGGATTTTGTATAAAAACCAAAGTATTTATTAATAAAAAGTTGTTAAAAAATATAATTATCTAATAAAAGTATACACTTTTTATACTTCTATAAAAAGAACTTTCTGGAATACTTTATACTTTATTTTAAATGCCTATTTTGACTTATGTTTAGTAAAGGTCACCATTATTAGTGGTTGGTCACTGAAGACCGTCATTGATGATTGAGCATTTGTATCTGAATGTGAAAACATTTTTGTCTCGGTTTAATCAACGCTGTGGCTAGTGAATTTCCTGGCGTAATGAGACTTAACATTTTGTATAGCAGGACTACGTATACAATGTGGTGCAGTTTATATCCCTACTAGCGCCGGATACAAAATTATGAAATATGTCAAAAAGCAAAAATGTAAATATTATAAACTCACATTTCATAATTGTCGCATAATACCTGTCAGTTCCATACTCTTTGTGCTATAGACCAGGCGCCATACTTCAACAAAGTGTTACATAAGCAACGCGTCCCCATATAGTTCACATGTCATTGTAAGAATTGATTTCCTTTGTCTACGTTGTAAATCTGCTGTAGACGGAGGGTGCGGCTTTCAGTATGCCGTTAATCACGGAACGTCGGAAATTTTTCACTGGACGTATGGCAACACGTGCTGCATGCATGATAATGGGATCGCATTAAGATTATTTAGGGGTTTGAAAACGTAAATAAAATCATGACAACTTTCATACTTACGACGTTTGAACAAATGATAGTTTTAATGAAGTTTCTCTATGATTATTCTAACACATGTTTACATGTTACCTCTGTTGACATCAAAGTTTTTGTACATATAAATGTATTCAAACTTTTGCGCAACAAACAGTGTTCCTTTTTTTTGGGAAATGCAAAAATTAATTTGTCTTATTAATATCAAACTTAAGATTAATTAAGACAATAACAGTAGTTAATAATGTCTGTGTTAAACATAGCATTTATAAAATTTAGGTGAGTAATTGACCAAGATTACTTCTGGTAAAGAAGTGATGTGGTCTGCGATAGCAAAGCGCTTTAGCCCAGAAACGTTCCGTAACACACAGTGTTAGGCACTTGGTTACTGTTGATAGGTCTTAACTAAATTTTTATTTACTTTCCTACATTTCATAATTCCAATTTACATTTCCACTTAATACAGTCCGATTCTGTCGATAAGCAGTAGAGAGATTTTACTGAAGGGAAGGGAAACACCATTTCTCTTAGAGCTCCGACTGTATTGAAGACTGTAAGAAGCAGCGGTATGCTTAGGTAGCACATCACTTACAATCAGATCATGTTCCTTTTCATCATAAAACATTCAAAACAACAAAATATACACGATAGCAAATAATATTGTATGTTCATTAACTTATTCAACTTAATAAACGCTGATTTTAGATAAATGTAACCTTAATTTGTCAATTATAAATAAACAGTATAAATAATTCGTAATCAATGAAATATTTATAAGCATTAGATATAATTGAAAATGCGTAGCGCAGGCATGAAAACAAATTAGCCTGTTTATAAAACCTTCACAGTTCAAGTGTTAATTTTTTTAACATTAGTCAAGGCTCGCTGTCAGTTTAATTAAAATAACAAATTTCGTCAAAACAAAATGACTTTATTTTTAAATATGATAATATTGCTAAACACCTTCGCTATTTTGTGTACCTTTGGCCTCATTGATAATTGTTATAGAAATTGCAATAAAATAAGGTTAAGTCTTTAGAATTATTGTTTTTACTTTGCCGGGGATTGCTGCAAGTAAACTCATTTAACGGTAAGCTTAATTGAGAATAAATAATTTAAAAGAGACTAATAAATATTAGCAATATTTAATTTACATTTGTATATATTCTAATTTACTTCTTATGTTAGTTTTGTAGAGCCGGTGGTTTTTATGTTATTAACATACTATGGGTCACGGTAATTTGAAATGAATGATGCTTTAATCTTTGTGCTTTAATAAATAAGCTTTTTTTATTATTTAAATCAACTTCTTCTTTGTTAAGAATAAAACAATTAACTTGGATTGCAATAAACGTTACGCTAAATTTGGTATATATGCCTTTTTCCTTACAATATCATACATAATGTTGGTAACATAACTGAATCAGTATCAATCTTCCGATTTATGGTGACTTTGTCTGACTTAACAGTGTCCAAGCGCGCATTTGTTTGATTTTACATATTTTTCCGAGGTATGTATTTCCGTTTAATTTATCTGTGTCTAGATATCTATAAGTTACTTTGAATTTTCTTCTTTTTAACTGCTTCGTATATAGTTTCTTTTATAAAACGTGCCTTAGAGAAAAGTACGCAATTGTCAACCCAGGTGAAAATAAAATATACATGAAATGATAGAACTATTGTGTTAATTATAGTTTATACACCTGTCTATAATTAAGCGAATAACACGCCAAGACAGGAAACAGTTAACAAATAACAGTACGTGTAGGGTAGTCACGCCTTAGCAATGCCTAAACTATTAGGAAATAAGCATGACTATACATGCAATTTGGTAATACAGTGCAGATTTCGAGCGTAATGAAATAAACATGTTAGTTGCCTGCTTTACTTACCGATGTACTCACGTTTCAGAGTCCATTACACAGTCCATTACAGAGTCCATTTTGTAGACACGGTCATTGCTATAAAACAGTTAACTAAAGGAAAATAATAAGTAAATTTCCATAAATGCAAGACACTACATCCTTTCTTAATCTACAAAATACTTAATTCACGAAAATAATTAATCAAAATGTTGGTCTTTTACATATAGGCATCAAAATCGTAATATTAAAATTTTGTCTTTATAAAACTTTTAGGAATAAAAAAAATTCTGGGTTATATGTGCAGGGCACTTATGTATTTTAACGTGACAACGTCTATTAATTATATCACAAAAAATTTTGATAATAAATTTTATTATTCTTGTTTGACATGTTTATCGGGTTACAAATCAAGTTATACTAACTCTCAATTATATTTGTTAGGGATTTTATTTCTAATTATTATTGAGCAAATAGAACATCTTTTACTTTCAACCAATTCGGGCAAACGCATACCGACTTAGCGGTCGGCGTAAGCCACGCCCACTTATGTGCGGGACATTTCTCAGCACGCGCGTCCTATCTTATACCAATTTAATAGACGTTGTCACGTCAAAAACCTGTATAAGGACAATTAATTTACAAATGGTTATTAACATTTCCTTTAACAGTTTCGAATAACATAAAAGTCAGGTGCAGGTATTATTGTAATTTTCCTACTTTATTTACGATTGCCACACAAGCTGGTCGCTGTACAGTTTTATAACGTTATGATAATCATTGAACGCACGAGTCGGATTACCTGCGCCTTTAAAATTTAAAATTCTATTCGTAACGTAAGTGCTTAACATGTCGATTTTAATTGGCATGTAGTAAACATTTAACTTTGTCTTTTCATTCATTTTAAATGCCAAGGTCCTCCACAAGCTTAAAACATCTTACATTTACCCACTCAACAAATACTAACCTTGCTAGTCAAAAGCGTTATAAAAAGTAAAAGTCCTTTGACACTAAAAGCTTATTGATTATTAAATAATTAGCGTTTATTTCCTAATATTTCAATGAATATATAGCGACCTTAAATTTTATGTACAATACTAATGAACCAGTATATTGTATACCAAATTAAATAAATAAGTTTTATTGTAACTCTTCATGTCGTGTAATTTGTAGAATGAACAGATTATAGCTTATCATGTACGGAATAAATAAGTTAGTTAAGACATTACAGGCAACATTTTATACCGGAATGGTTTGTGCAAAATATTAATAATAAATCATGCCGATATTATAATACAAATTAAAAGAGCATATACTTTTAATCATGATTCATAACCAACTCACATAATTTAAATAACACTAATAATAATCCTCATACGACTACTTAGAATATTATAACCTAAACACATCCGTAGTTGCAATACTTTTATTATTTAGTTGAAGAAGGATATCTGTGTCTAATGAGACAGTTTTGTAATTTTATAGGTAATTTTTTTACTATTTGTTTAGTAACAATATAAGAAATAAAATTACAACATAATATATTGTAAGTTTCAATCTGAAAGTTGTATTTTTATGAATCGTTCCCTTTTTAGGCATGAATAAAACTATGTTAGATACAGTTTCACCATGGCTTCCCGTAAATAGATTAGTATCATTTGTCTTAGTTAACGTCATAGTGCACTAACGAAATGATTGTTAACTATATTGCGGTTAGTAGTGACTTAGATCACTTAAAGCGATGACTAAAAGGATCCAAGCCCACGGCAAAAAGAACTAAGTATAATATAAGCATAGAACCGTGGCCGTGACTCAATCCTTCGGTGATGTAATGCTTCGTAATTGATTCGGTGATTCGCAAGTATGATCATCACACTAGTGTTAACATCGCCAGAAAAAAAATTATCGACGTACTCCGCATGCCGTGCGACAGCCAAATGCAATCCTTCGCCAAGCCAAACAGTCAGTCACTTTATATTCATGGAAACACCAGAAATAACTTTGTAGTGATTTTGAAAGAATATTAAAATTGGTTTAAATATTATGAAATTTCAATTGCAAATTTTATTTTGAACGAGTTGATAATTTATATTTCTTAAATATCTACACGAAATGTACTAGAACAGAATAATCTTTATGGCACACAAAAATGTTATTGTAAAGAAAGACTACTCAGATCATCTATAACAAAAGTTCCTGGAGACCTGCCTGGTAGACCGACGACGTGATAAATATCACAGAGAGTTCCTGGATGCAGATGGTATGGAAATCTATTGGTAAGGCTTATATTCAATAACAATAGGCTGAAATTATGTTGATAATTACAAAGACGGGACATATTTTTTTCGTTCATACGCCAAGGGTTCTAGTCATACTATCGACGTCTTTATTAAAGCAATTATGCAGAATTATCTGTTTGGATAATTAATCAATTAAGCCCGACCAATTATTTAGATAATCAGTGGGAAATTCCATCGATATCGAGGTTATGACATAGTCCTCACTATTGAGCCACAGGTTGCTCCGTCACGGATGCGATCGACGTCATTTGCAACGTTTTTGTTTGTTATAAAATCGAATGAACATCGAAAGTGGAAATTTATATTTTCAATAATTCCTGTAATATTAAACTCTGATATTTAGGTACATTCTTTTTGTTTTCTGTATCTGTAAATAATTTTTATGAACAACTACTTCTACGTAAAGTCACGTCTGAGCTTTAAATGTTTTAATTTCCCTATTTCGTAAATGTTAAGTTTAAGTTTATAAATCCTAGAAGATTCCATGTAAATTTTTTTAACGTAGCAGTGTATGTCATTTTAACTAGTGTACAATTATTATGGGCACTTAGGATCATTTAAACGTGTTGCTCGTCTCGTCGCTTCATGAAATAAGAAAAAAATTTAGTTGAGAGATCGTGAATAGCAAACATGTATGTAAAATAATTTGCCTCTTATCTAAAATGGACATAATTTTTCCTGTTTTGGCTTGCAATAAGTTTGAGAATAATATGCAATGCTTAAAAACCTGCTTTAATATATTAATGTTTTAAAATTTCGACGTCGTTAAATTGAACATTTTCAACATTTAATTGATGACGTTGGAAATTGGTTCATTCTTCGTGAATATTTGTCGAGCGCTAGTTTATGTTAGACCACGCATTAACTTTTTGAAATGGTCTGATTGTAATGAGTCTTTGTTTATTGTTTTGTGTTGGCAAAATTTTTTTTAACCCTGAAAATGAATAACGGTAATTGATCACATAACTTCTATTAACATTGTGTTTTGAAAAATCATAAAAGTTAAATATTTCTTAAAAAAAGTTTGATTTAATAGTTTACATTAAAAAAACTATTAGGGGGATAGGTTATTGTTTAAATAAAAGGGATTACTGGTTAGTTTATACGTATTGAAAAGCTTCCTTTATTTCGGAATTCCTTGCTATATAGAACTTGACAGTTTTCTGATATTTTTTACAATTTTGGCAATAATTTAAAATTAATTAAAAGGCTGCATTTAAGGAGTTCATAACAATTACAACGTGTCGTTACAAAGGTAATGATTTGAATGCGATACGATTTTAAATACATTTAGGTTAATACCAAGGCTTAATATTTAAAGAAGTATTTTAAATCAATTTATAATATGAAGTACCTATTATATGTTATGCACTACAAAGACCTACCCACATTTAAATTGACATCAACCAGAAATAAAAGACAAACATTTAAACATATTCAATAAAATATAATTTGTCCGCAGAGAATTAAAGTTAATGAATACACATTTATAAATCGTATTCTCGAGTCGCTTAACAACCGCCTCACAGAGCTTAGAGCTTTACATAAAGTTCACGCGTCGCTAATATATTCCACGACCGTTGAGCTCATGGCCTTTAATAGAATTCTCAATCGGCTCAAACGATTCAACGGTATAATAGACATAAGGACAAGCGAGGAGACTTTAGAACAGACAGCCTGCTCACAGAAGCAAGCGGCATTTTATATGTTGATAATGACGTATGATAAACCAGTAACTCCCGTTGTTCTTATTACATAATTACTAATTTTAAAATACGTTGATAGATTCGGTAAGTGTAAAAAACTTGTTTTGTATATTCGCTCGTTACTCTTTAACAATATTTGACATCAGTTGGGACATGCTAATTACTGAACAAGCCCTTTCTTCAAATATCTCCACATTAAAAGCTACCAACATCCAATAGCTTCCGTCTTTGGTACACTTTGATTGCCAACACTGTGTCTTCTGGTAGCCGGCCTCCACTCGAAAATCTTACTGCACCATCAGCCGGCATCTATTTTTTGTATTAACAATGTCATATCCTAATCATTCTTTATACGACGTTAGTTTTTTTTAATGAATGTATTTGTATCTTTTTTATTGCTTAAAGCGGTTTTTGCTTTTAAAATAACGTTGATTGCGTATCATTTACAAGTTATGTATAACAAGCGATAGAAATTTTTTAGCGAATAATTCAGAGAAAAATCTTCTTTCGCTACATATTCGAGTAAGAACGACATATTTTTATTTTAGTCCCGATCACTTAAACGATATTACTTTTTGTCGTCATCATCATTTCGTCAGTGCTGAGATACATGACTGCTTAATGATAACCTGCTTCTTATGATATTACATCAGGTAGGTATGTTCTCCGCTTTGTATATCAACATACATTATATTAAATCAAAAATTTACCTCTCAAACTATAGATCGCGTTAGGTTTACTTAAGTGCATTGACAAAATTGTCACTATTTAGTAAAGATCGAAGAAATCGTAGTCTGTATTTTTAAAATTGCAACAATTTAGAAATAAATAGGTGACACTATCTACCGTAAATTCGTGAAAATTTAATATAAAGCAATAAAGTTCAGTCAGATTATAACCTACTCTGTAACTTAATAACTCTGCTTACGCTGACTTCATAATAAAAGGTGTGTCTCATAGGAATTTGCGTTAGATAGCCAATGATTTCCAAGTCGCGCAAATTGCATTTACAATTAATTATAAGTTTGATATTTTATTGCTTTAATCACACAGCGTGGAATAAATGTAAATTTAACTTACACATGCAAGTATGACTAAAAATATGCGTAAGCGTACTTTTTATTTAAGATTTATTTCAATCTAATTTTGTATACATTCGCCGATAAAGTCTGTTTAAAAGCCTGTTCTTAAAAGTTTGTTTCTGATTATAATGTGTACATTGCGTACATTCTCTGAGTTATGCGACGGTGAGTCCCGTGTATTCAGTAATTTCATATGATGCAGTAATTTTAATACTGGAACAAACCAATGTTGCACATGCCTATCAAAAACAGAATTCTCCGGGAAGAATTTGATTATGATTCTATTCGTTTATCTTTTGTCCGCTTGTACTCGTACAATAAGTATAGGATGAACAGGAACTAACTAATAGTTACATGCCTATTACATAAAACGTTGTTATAGCTCAGATTTGTAAATGTGGTCATATGCGCTATACAACGCTAAGAAGCTCACATTGTAACTTGAACTTGCGGTGAAGGAAAACATCATGAGAAAATACATTGTTCCAAGAAGAACATCTGTCTTAGACATATGTATTAATTTTAAATTTACATACAGGATATTGTATTTATTAAAATAAAGCTGTTCAAGCGATTTAAACCCCAATGAAATTTTAAAAATTAGTAAGAATAGCCGAAGTTAAAAACCACCGACCACTTGCCAGCATGAATGTCTCTCCTTGTGAGGGAAGGCCCGAAGTCCTATCAGTTTTGGACTATTTATGATATATTGTTATATTAGATAAACATGAAATAGTTATCTACTACTAATAATTCACTGTTGTTATTTTATTCATATAATTAAATATTTGAGATGTAGGCTAAACGCCATCTAATAATTTACAGGGCTATTCTGTGGTCGAAATCTGGGGCGATTTCAAATAACTTTTCGTGGAAGAGGCGGAGCGTCTGCCAAGTTCTTACTCTATCATTGCCATTGCCAGATGAAAAGTGTCAATCTGTTAAATGACTATGACAATAGGTAGAGGTCCATAAAAATAAAATACTGTTTACATTGCACTATAATACTCTTCGTCATTTCTGCCTCTTAATATTATTTCCATTGTAGAAATTCAATCGATTTATGCTTTGCTTTGCTAGCAACTATTTTTTATGACGGTCATTGTCGTTATTTTTATAACTGAATTAGTGTATATTTAATGGACATGGAAAATGTACAGAAATTACATGGTCGAGCTTAAAGTATTTGTTTTTTAACTATTTAGTGTTATAAGATGTTACCGAGAAGCATTACCGTTTTGTAGATGTCCAGTAAGTTAAAAGTTTTTTATAGGCAAAAGGACGAGACAATTTCAACTTTCATCTAGTGGTGACCGATCCCCATAATAATGAAATGCCTGCTGCGATGTTTACGCGGCATCACACTGTGTTCATCACTTGGCGCTATACAATGTTGCACAAGTTACGACTGTAGGTTAAGTTACTGCGTCTCAAACCAGAAAACAGCAATGTGTTTTACCAGGCTAAACAGTTTCCGGTGAAAGAGATCTGCCGCTATTGAAGTTACAGCTGTTTGTTTCTCATACAAAGAATATATGATCATATCATTATATCATAAATATTATAGAAAATAAATTTCCAGCGCATTGCTTTATTTTGAATTATTGGCTAAAAGAACACAATCTGGTTCATTATATTGCGTGATTGCTACTCAAATTTTTAATTTGCTTATAACCCCATCTATGAACGATTGTCATAAACTATCTCTAATTTAAAAGAAAAGCTTTTAAATCTCCTTACAAAAAATAACTATTAGTAATGAAATAATAAAAAGGAAATAAGAAAAAATTTCTTAACGTACGAAAATTTAAAAAAATCTGTTATTTCTGTTGTTCAAACATTTCTAATATTCATATTTAGTTAATTAGTTTACTGTCGTCTATTATGTATATATTATCTACTTTGTGCTGCCTTGAAATATTAAAATAATTATATTGTAACAACTTTACAACATTTTTACTAAGTTAAACAAACCACATATCTATTTTTTAAAGATTTATCGGAAAGTATATCAGTGATATAATTTTACTACCTACTTATATTATATTACTCAAGAATATTTTATTAATGAAACATTTTCTTTTTAAATGAACATTTGGTAATTACAAGAACTTTTATTTTTTTGGTAAAATAATATTTTAACTAAAATAGTGGATACGCAAACATACATAAACATTATTTTAGTTATTGATTGATATTATTAGTACTGATAACACAATGATATGTCTAACTTGTATTGTATCCAGAGCAGTAAAAACATTTACAAAAAAAAAAATCTAACTTGTAAAGTCGTTGTCAGTGTTAAATTTCAATATACAATACCGAAAACACCGCTTCCTCCGTCTATTACTATTTTTAGGTTTTTATCCTGTTTTCAACGTTTTACATTCATGAATTAACTTTTAATTTTATAAAATCTATCGTTCTGAGTTGGACTTAAAAGTATACTGCATAATGGGACGTAAATCACAAGCAAAGAACATATCAAAGAAGCGAAATGTTGGAAAAGAGAATAAATATACACTTCAAAAGCGAAAAGAGCTTTCCGTTTTAATAGACAAAGTACTCAAACTTACTAGTCTATTTCAAACTCCTAGTAATACATTAAAAAGTTGGGACCAGCATTTAGAAATTGACTATATCATTAAAGAGATCATAAATATTGAAGCATCTTTAAATCTCAACAGTAAAAAAATAGATCGCCTAACAAATGCAGATAAGTACATGAATTGGTTACGTGAAAATGGAGCAGAATTGGAAGGTAAATATATTCATAACTACTTAGTACCAAAGCATATTATAAGTCGTCTACTTTATTTGAAATAAAATTACAATTTAAACCTGCGAACCGATTAGGTCAAGGTTGAGATTGGCACTATTCATTTACATTCACAAACTCGTTTGTCTTTAATAATATCTGATTTTTATTATTAGCATTACAAGAAATCATCTTTATAAAGTTTTTACTTTTTCCTTTAAAGAATTAAAGTACTTATTTTTTAAGCATTTTGAGCTCCCATACTTTTTCTAATAAAAACTTTGTTACCATAATATTATTTTTTTTATACATTATTGGTATTATTATAAAGTGATATCAATAATGATGATCATTTATTTTTCTAATTAGTAATGAAGACACATTTCTTTTTCAGGTGTTGAAATAAATGAGTTTGATGGTTATGGTCTAGGATTAAAGGCATTAAAAGACTTCTCTGAAGATTCTCTAATTCTTTCTGTACCCTATAAGCTTATGATCACTGAAAAAGATGCCTTTGAATCTGAGTTGGGTGCATTTATTAAAATGGATCCAGTTTTGAAAAATATGACTAATGTAACATTAGCTTTGTTTTTATTGCTGGAGAAAAGTAAAACAGGTGATTAAAATTTATTTTACTGCATTTTTGTTAGATGGAACATTGACTCTTAACTCTTAACAGAAGTAACTGGGTAGAATTTATAAGATTGTCTTTTTTATTTTATATTATTTGTTTATTCGGTGACCTTTAAACATCTTTATCAACCAGCAAATCATTCAAGTTTTGATGTGTTTGTACTTCTTTAAAAAACCTGTAATACATTGTAGTAGTTGGCTGTATAATCCTTTTTATAAATAAAGCTGAACTTCAACTCAATTGTACAGGTAGCTACTATTGGCATAACAAGACTTACCACCTTATATCTCATAGTGACAAGCTCAACATGGTGCAATGTATATCATCTTAACTAATGCCACATTATTATGGGCAAGAGTATTACTTACCATCGAGTGAACATCTCACCTATCTCATCACATATCAAATATATAAGTTAAATAAATAATTTAAATAGCTTAAAAACACAGAGATGGTTTATATAACAAAACATTGGCTATGGTGGTGTTCCCGAGTTAATAAGATAATTGTAATTCATGTTTATGAATTAATGGTTAAATTGTCTGTTACAGATTCCTTTTGGAAACCATATATTGATATTTTACCTGATAAATATTCAACAATCTTATATTTCTCTTTACAAGAACTTAATGAGCTGAAGGTAATAACTTTGTATTTAATTTACCATTATAAAATTTGAGTTTTATATGATGAATCTGTTTTACATTTCAATATTAATATAATGCAATATGTGTGCAAAAGGAAGTCCTTGGAATAATTTGCGGGTGGAATATTGAGTTTAGTTGTGGTAGATTATTGTCTAAATAGTCTGGCTAGCTACTGTACACCATACACAATCATATTTGTGAATTTGCAGCAATTACAGCATTATTTCGGCTGAATATATGACACCCAGCATATTTTGGGTAAGCATGCTATACCATCAATAGTTTCATGGTTACTTAACCATATGAAATATAGGATTACCCAATTGTGGATAAAAAAATAAATACTACAATCACAACTGTTGCCTAATAAACTCATTTCCGTACAAGAAAGTAACTTGTTATTATAATATTTCTTTTTCATTCACAGCCTTCACCAGTCTTTGAGTCCTCATTGAAACTTTATAGAAGTATATCACGACAATATGCTTACTTCTATAACAAGATAAACAATATTGACATACCAGTATTAAAAAAATTACAAGACATTTTTACATTTGAGAATTACAGGTAAGAAAAAAATTTTAATAATTTTTATTACTGTTTTATTTCTTATTTATAAGTACAAAAATATAACATTTTATAACTATTGCACGCCCCATTTAATACTGGACACCTTTAATTAATGTGTAGTTATTCAACAATGTTCGTTTTTTTATTTGACGAAATAATGGGTAGAGCAGGACTTACTCCTGATGGTGATACAAACGCAGATACCAATGTGACGCTAGTTGGAACATTACACATTGCATCACATTGTTTTAGCGCCAAGACAAAAGATGTCAAGTATTGTTACCTCAGAAATTTCATTACCTATAACGCTCTTCAAATCTGAACACAGTGATGTTTGCACACTAATATTTGGCGGCGAAAGTAGGCGCTGCGGTGGTACCAACCTAGTCGATCTCCGATAAGAAAAAACCTTTATAAATTAAATAGCCTTTATTTCCACATGCATCTTCGCAAATATGGAATTATGTGAAATCTAATGTCGTGAGTGTCTTACGAAGCAGACCTACTCAACCTCGCATCAACGTCTTCGGTCACTGGCTTCCCTTGTTCAGTGCGGACCCAACTATAAAAATAATCACCAGTTCTTTAATATCCCTATCAGACCTAAAGTAAGACATATTAAACAAGTTAATTCCTTAAATAAATATCAGGTCACTATTTTAATATTGAAACTATTTATGAAATAAAATTTGCCACATTAAATAAGTCTTCAAATGTTGTGTTATACTACTGAAAAGGTTTTCTTAACGAATCCCACATGTATTCGGAACATTCACTATTGTTATGTTTCTCCAAAGTATTTACTGTGTAAATATTTGAAGTGAGCATTGGACTCATACTACGCATGCTGCTATTTTTGTTGATAGTCCTGTTTTCAAACACTGGTGATGGTATCCTTTCCTCATTTGTGCAATGCTTCTTACGGAACATTTGTTGTTGATGCTTCCATTTAAATACTGCATATGTGAGTAGAAACAGAACTGCTATTAGACCCACAATACTTGCAGTTACTACAGTAACAGATCTAGTGTTACTGTGCATTATGTCTGGGATATGAAATGTCGGAGTTGCTTCAATATTGTTATCTGACTTAAGTTCCATTTTGTCATTAGACACAGAGGAGTCATATTGATTGATGTGCTGTAAATCTTCTAAAACTATTAAACTGTCTTCACCAATATCTTCATTTAGTGTAATCTTTTTGTCAGATGTATTCGTGTCTGAAACAAAAAAAAATGTAATGAACATAATTGCTACTTAATATCATATGAAATTGAGGTAAATTTTCCCATAGTCGACAAATGAATAAAAATATTGGTAAACTTACCATGCGTTGAAATTTCTGTCGCATCGTTACTGTTGTTGTGATTTCTTTGTATCATAGAGAAAATTTCATTCAATGTTATCAAATCAGGTTCATTTTCCATTAGGCGACTTTGCCGTGAGGTTCTGTTAGTAATTATTTTTTCCATTTTTTCATTATCCAAATCGTCATTATCTTTTATCTTAGGATTTTGTTTGAAATCATCTGTTGTGTAATTTTTTTTATCGTTACCTGTAAAGTTGTTAATAAAGGACGTTATCCCTGAATTTTCACCATTTTCATTAACATTATTACCAAAGTCCATCATTATTGGTATATTTATGTAATGTCCTGATGGCACTATTGTTACTGTAACTGGTTTCATTGTGCTATCATGTGAGTTAGCTTCTAAAAGCGCTCTCAAAGGATAAGTCTCTCTTGATATTGGTTCAATAAGTGATTTTGACAGAAAAGGTTCTGGTGGGTTAGGCTCTTTTGATGCATTGTGGAATATATCTGCTAAATGTACATGACTGGAACCCCGTTCTCTATGTTCCACTAGCTCATTCAGGGTCATATTTCTTTCCATCAATATTTCGGTTAATTTAGCACTTGCTGAAATTAAAAATAATGTTATAATTTTTTATTAGCTAAAAAATTTTTAACTGTATTGAAGTCCAAATAATTGTTACAGTTCTTTATATAAAATAAACAAATGTATGTTAAAGAATAATCAAATGATAATGATTACTTAGAGTGTCATTAAGAATTTCTTCTATTTCCATCTTTGCTATTTCTTCTGTAGTGGTTACAGACACTGCCGAGCTCTCTGTGGTTGTAGATGTTGTAGACGTTTTCGTTTTTCCTCTAGTTTTAGACCGTTTATAAGATTTTTGGGAAACCGTTTTAGTTGCTATCTCAGTAGTTATAAAGTCTTCTAATGTCGTCTCGGTTTCAGTCTGATAGCGTAACGTCGTTGGGCTAGGTTGTACCTTTGCGATAAATTCAGACGCGGATACCAAATTGGCCATGTCGAATATATCTTTCATTGAATTATCTTTCGATGTTTCATTTACCTGCAATTTTTGCTTTAGTTTTTTGTTTTTCAATCTATTTGCAAAAGCTTGTTGCCTTAAACTGGTTACGTTCTGTATCTGTCGTAGTCTTGCGGGCGTTGTTGGTTTTATAGTGGTAGTTGTTTTTACTTCAGTTGAAGTTTCTGTAAGCATTATAGCTGTAGGTGTAGTATCTGTATTCATTATTTCAGTTTCGGCTTCGGTAACGCTTTGTATACTTATCGTATTCACTTCAGATGGAATTTGCGTAGTTGTTTTTTCATCGGAAATCGACGTAGTAGTCATAATATCAGTGTCTTCCTCACTAAGGTCCGATTTTGTGTGTGTTTTATTTATTATAGCTGGTATAAATTCCTTCCACTCTCTAAACTTGTTTAAATTTTTGCTTTGTTGATGTCTTTTAGTTGTCAATGTGATCATATCTCTACTTAGTTGACCCTTGTATGAGTTGTTTAGTGGTCGCATGCGTAGTTTCATACGAACAGCTGTGGGGTAGCGTCTTCGAAGCGTTGTTCTGTTTGTTTCGTTTAAAGATTTGTTGTTATTAAATATTTCATTAACATTTAAGGTATATTTTTCTGTAGTACTACTTTTTGAAGTAACAGTTGCTAATGTTATAGGTTCAAGAATGTCAGTGTCAGTGTTCCGCGATTTTTCTTCAAAAGAAATTAAACCTTCACCATATTTTTTATCTGTATTGTTATCTACTCCTTTCTCAAATAAATCAGGATTAGTCTTTAAAAAACTTCTTTCTGTTATTGTTACAAAATTTGAATTCGAAGCTTCTTCCAAAACAACATCCGTTTTTTTCTGCGGTATTTCGGTTGGTTTAAATACTGACAAGACTTTTTTTTCACCATTTAACAAATCAGATAAGGTTAAATTGTGCTGTTGTAGTAATTCACTTAAACTTTTTCCATTAGATTGCTTTAATATTTCCTTCAATGAAACAGGGTCCAGTATTTTTTTCTAAAAATATAAATTTTTGTTAAGTTATATTTTATCACCAAAAATACTTCCTATCACATCGATTTTCAAATAATATAAAATACTTATTCAATATTAACTATATTAATTTACTAATAACTAACGTATTTGTGATTTGTTATTTAATTCATATAAATTTTAAATATATAGAAGTACCGTGTTAAAATCTTGAATTATAGTAACTTATCGTTAAATTTGTCTTTTGTTATTTGAATTTTATCCAAAATTTTCTTCAAAGCAAGATGTAGAAGACATTCCTACAAATTTTAACAAAACATGTATTTGTCAATGTGCTGTAAGAGTTATATAATTATTCAATTTACTTTTTATGAACAAACAGTTTACAGTGCAAAGAAAGTAATCAAAAATCCAGTTTATGTTCAGTTCATGTTTAAAATAAACGCATCATCGTTGTTCTTACATAAATAATACCATTTACCCACCTGTTCTTTAATATCGTTAAAGTTTTCTTTAACATGTGATTGTTCGTCATTTTTATTTCGTGAGATTCGTACGGGTGGACTATTTTCCAAAGAAAATTCTGATAGTGATTTGTCTTCTTTAACTTCTGGAGTACTACGTTCATCATATTCGTTCTCCTTATTTATTGGAAATTGAGATGCTTCCTCTTCATTTTCCTCGTCCGTTGCGTCTGCAGTCTCATCTACATTTCGATTATTGTCTTCATTATAAAATTGACTTAGAGTTAGACGTGGTTCACGACTCTCATTATTATCTACTTCAACTTCATAATTGGATATTTCTTGTTTTTGATTCTCCACGTTAGTTTCGATATTTTCGTCAACGGGGACATCACCAAACTCACTAAATTCATGCCACGGCTCCTGTTCCGGCTTCCTTTTAAGGCCTTTTCCACGAAAAGGTCTTTCCTTTTCCTTAAGTTCCTCATACCAACTGTCCTGTTTAACATCAACCTTTTTACGACGTCTTCGTGGCACCTCTGTTAAAGGTCTATGGTTATCTTCTTTATAAAAACGATACTGTTGTTGTTCTGTATACCTATCTGGAAGTACTTCTGGAGCCCCTTGCGGTCGACGCCTGCGTTTTCGAAGAGGTCTACGGCGTTTAGGCGGATCTTCTGGAGATCCGTCCCATGTGTCAGTTTGTGTTGATTGTGTCATCATTGGTTCTACTTTTACTGCTCTCCATGGCTGAAATTAATACACAAAGGCGTTCATTAATTTACCTCTATCTAGACATTGGTTTCCAATTATATAAGGTTTCCTTATTTGTTAAAAATTATTTTAAAATATTAATTTTTTTAACTCTTTTATAGAATAATAAACCACGTTCTACTACACTCAACATAGTTATCATATCCTATATATTTAAATTTATTTCAATTTATCAGATTATATGTAAGGAAGATATCTCTGAGAATCACTATTTACTACATAGCAAATACATATTTTTAACAGACGATGTCAATACATGAAATTATTAAATTTTTATTTTAATCAGATTGACTTTATTTCGTATTGAAGGGATAGGTTAAATACTATTTGATTTTATAACCTTAATATTTGTTATATTCATTAAATTTCTTGATTTAAAACGTGAATATAATATTAGAATAAGCTATAAGTAAAAATGTAATCTCTTCGCGAGGATTTACTATCGTATCGAAAAACAGTTTGCGTAGTTATTATGCACGATCGAGTTATCTCATCGTTAGCGAAGAAAGCTGTTACAGAAGCGATGTCATAATGCCGAGAGGAAAGTCGAAAGCGTCTGTACCGGTTCTACGCTTGAACTTGCTTACGGGTTACGGTTTATGCAAATATAAAGTAATGATTTATTCGTTTAATATTTATCATCAATTCAAAACTCTTTATAAGCCGTATATTAAAAAAAATATTAACAGCCATTTGCAAATAAAACTTGAATCGAAATCGGCTAAAACAGAAAAAAAAACTAACTAAAAAAAGTTTCTTTAACTATCTAAGAATTTTTTTGACGGAAATAGGTTGATATGTGATATTGATAGTTAGCCTAGAAAAATTAACTATTAAAACAATGTTTATATATGTACTCGTATATCCTTGAAATCAATAATAGGACAGTTGATGGTGGTCTCTGTTACTGGAGACTTTATAGACAGGTCTCGTCACTGCACCTCGATCTAGTTTATGGGAGGTGGAAAGGCAATGGGCTTGTATCGATAAACTCTGCGGCTGAGCAAAGTATTTCTCCCGACATGGATGTTGTTTTAATCCGCAAAAAATATTATAAATACATTGCATCGGCTTTAACAATGCAATGCACCACATTGTGCTTGTCGTTTTTAGACAGGATTTTAAATCTTATCTCTCCTGTAATTTCTCTAGCTACAACGCACTTCAAACCGAAACACAGTAAAGTTTGTACACTATTGTTTGGCGGCAGAAGTAGTCGGTCTCGGTCAACAGATACCTATCCCTTTAAAAACGTTTTAATAGAGTAATAAGGTCATGAATTCATTTGATATCATAATTTGTATTGTAAGAGAATGAATTTGATTGACATTATAATTACAAACGAAGTTAGTAAATAACTAGTTTTCTTTACTTTAGGTACAAAGAATAAATTACTGAGTTTTAAAAATTAAAAAAAAGGGTTTTCATTGTTCTGGTTTAATTGTACAGTCGCTCTATCCCAATAAGTTGTGATTGGTAAAGCTCATTGAAGTTCTGAATTTCATATGATGTTATGGTATAAGGAAACTGAAGATGTATCGTGCTCGCTCTGACTGTAGACTCATATTTTCAATAAATAAAACACAGCAATACTGTTATGGTGTCTGATTTAAAATATGACGGTGATAGCTTACCATGTTTTGTTAAAGCTTTACGCTGGACACCATTTACTAATGAAAGATATATATGAATAAGAAAATAAATTTTGAAATGGTTCACTGGTTCAATTGTCTTAAATTTAAATACGTGTACAATCAAATGTACTTCTTTGTTTAATTTTTCCTCATATGTCAATAGTAATATTCCATATTATTTCACTTCATATGGTAAATGAAAAACATATTATGTATATTAGATATAGGTAATATATATGTATATTAGTCTATGAGTAATATATATGTATATTACTCTCTAGTCTATTTTCGATTGCAAAGATGTATTAAAATTTTTGTCTACGAACTGCTTTCAATGGCATATTCGTACATCACGGATATGCAATAATAATTCACTTTCAACTTTAATAAAATGGATTCCGATTTTTTTTTACAACTTTCATATTTCATTTTCGAATATAGCTAAGGTAATTTTAATATTACGCTTCTTGTGTATTTTTATAAGTCTATATATCATTTAGGTTTAAAGGAACAGAATGTTAATCTTATGGGAACTCAGTAATAATGAATACCAGATATCATATCTGCATTGAAATGTCCTCTTCGCTTTAAAATGCATGATCCTAAGGATTGTTGTCCCCATTGCTAAAAACAGTAACGTATGTAGTACTACTTGGCAGTAGTAATAGTCGCTGTAGTAGCATACAATATTTCGCAGGTCCCAAACAAGAGACACCTCCCTCGTCCTTACAAAATGAATGTATATCATAAAATTTTAACTCTATTTTATCACTATTACTCTTTCAATTGGCTTCTCTAGTTATCAAGCCCGGATAAATACTAAGCGCGTTCCATTTACCTCTCCAGACAAAGTAGCTTGTTCAGTTTTCTAATAAAACAAGTTTAAAGTACTTATCGCTCTCCCCTTACTAAGTAGCGTGTAGAAAAGATACTATAAGCTTGTAAAAAGAATATAAAAGATCTCGTGAGCTTTAAGTATGAACATAATAAATAGTTTTCGAAAACACAATGTACGTGAATGGTATCTATATATTTTAATAAGATATTGACATGTATTATTCTTTAATAACAATTTACTTAGTCTCCTCAAAAGAAATTTTAAGGTTCTCCTTATATTAACTGTAACCTGTATCCTGCAACTGGTTTTCAAAAATGTTATTATTCCGATAAATACATTACTACTATAGCTTGCAAAAAATGTATGTGATAAAAAGAAAATAAATTACCAAATCATATTTGGTTGTTCCGGCGTCCAAAATTCTCGGTCGCAAATCCCGTCGATACTCTTCTAAATCTTCTTCTGCCGAGTGTACAATAATAACCAGTGCAGCCAACGTACTTAACAGTGGCATAGTGGTTCGCCAATATACACCCATATTATACCCACAACAAAAATATTCCAAAATTTCTTATATCACAAAAGTCACTCGAAAATATTTACCACTGCTTCGATAAAAAACCGTAGTCAAAACGTTTCCCATTTAACAAAGAAAGAATAGAGGTAAAAAAAAGATAGGAAAGGAAGAAAAAGAATCAATTGTTAAACGTCCACATACACGGAGCGATTGCAGTTAGCGAATTTTGATTTTTTCCCCTTATTTTCACATTATCACTGTTAATTTTGAGATAAGCCTTTTAAATTACCGTTAATGTAGACCGGTTTGGCGCTTTGTTATTAAAAAGGATGGCTTTGACCGGGAGTTTTAGTTTATTTTTTTAACTATGAAAGTGAAACTCACACGTTTGCTTACGAGAGCTCGATACGAACGAATGGCCCGACCACTGCCACTAAGCAGCGAAGATTGCATTTCGCGATTTGCAGTAAGATGAAAACTAAACAATACATGTAAGCAGTGAAAAAAGAAAAGCGATTTCATTCTTCTCACCAACATAAACTTTAAATAATTCAAACTGAAAAATGTTTACGTTTTCTTTAATAATGGACGGCCGTTTATTGTTAATATTTTCTATAGTGTTTTTGTTTATAATTTCATGAAAATATTCCCGAGTTATATTTATAAAATAACATATATTTATATGTAATAATTCAAAATCAGTTGTAGTATAAATCAGACTGCTACGGACAACATAAATTTAGTGGTCTAATTCCTGTTGTAAATATGCAGTTAATTACTGATGTATTTCCGTGAAAGTTTTCGGACGTCAAATTACTGTATATTAGTAATTCAGTGGTAATAACGCTTTTATATTTCTTTTATTTGTGGGTCAATATGTTCAGTTAAGAGGCAAGCTAGAGTATTTATTGTATCTTCAAACATATATCTGAAAATGTATACATATTGATCATAATCGCTCTGAAAATTAATTAAGTAATAAAGCAATTTAAAAATTCGTTAATTTATTCCGTCGTATTTTCGCAATAGGCGGACTGATGAGACTTACATGGGCATATCTGATCTGTTATAAAACGGAGGACTCCAAACTTACACTTCTGGCGGTCCCTTCTTATTTGTATAAAAAGACATGCAGAGTGCTTTCGTAAAGGTGTAAGGAGCAACATAAACAAAATAGTCAATACTTGAAATAAGTGATAAAAAAGATTTCAAATCGATTTCCGATCGCACAAAAACATTTAAATACATTAAGTTTTTGTTTAAGGTGAAATATAATAATAAATATACACAAACAGCACATCGCCATGTTTAACTTATAGATATGAACTAGATTTACGCGGTATTATTATTTACTTAGAAACTGTTGAAAAAATTTTCAGCGTGTTGAGTAAAAAATCCGGATGTTGTTAGGTGGACTGTTGTTTATATCAACTTCGCGAGTACGTCGGCCATTTAACACCTGTTAACAACATTTAATAATCGTCTATCATATATCTTTAATGGCCGTTGAAATATGTGACTATTGCTATTGAAACTTTTTTATTTCCGTTTATAAACAAGGCATTAAGCGTCGCTTTGATCGATGTGTATGTGAAACGGTATGCGAGAACGCGCCGCGCCACCTCCCTCGCGGTATGCGAGCAGCGGATAAATATCTGTATACACTCTCACGTCAACGTTTAACGTATATCATTATTTACATTATTACCTTTTTCTTTTTAAATAAAAAAAAAATACAGCGACTGGGTCTTTTATAATACTATGCTCACGAATGAGAGCGTAAATAAACAGTGAAACCAAACGTCGCCTAAGAATTGAAGTGATAAAATTTGTAACTCTAATATAATAATGTAACTGTTTTTGTGTGTAAATATATCAATAATATAATGTATGCTTTAGAAAAGTATTTTGTCTGGACTATCACTAAAAATCTAAACTAAAGTAGCAGTATACTTGTGGCCCTTATGGTGTACTATATACATACCATTTATTAAGGTTTGTTTATACTTATGGTACAATTAAGTGATTAATTTTTGTGTTGTAGTTTTGTAATCCTAGATGATTCTATTTTTTATGTGATTGTCTGCCTTTCTTTGTGCGTATATATCAATGTTTTTTTCTTAAAATTAATAGTGTTGTGATCAGCGCCCACACTTTGTCAACTATAACTCACTCGTAAAAAGGACCAATTGTAAGATAATATCATTAAAGTATTTAATATTAATAAACTTATTAAAGAGTATCATCAAGACATGTAATGGTTTGTTTTTGGACTTTAGTATACTATCATAGTCGATGACACTTAAGGTTTTTTTAGAGATGTATTAAAAACCCTCGATTTACAAAGATTAGGATATATGTTATGAAACATTTACATCGCATACCACTCAAAATACTATATAAAAATTAGTACTTTTGGTAGAACAAATAAATCAGGGCATATAGCGTACATATTTTTAATAAAAATTTAACTTCACAATACTTTAAACACTAAAAAATATTATAATTATATTAGCTTATTTGTATAAATGTATATCTGGTAACAATATTATATGGATATTCACTCTGCAATCATTATTAATGCACGTTTTACTTTCTAAAATAAATATATTTGTCATTACATAAGTATTACACCCTAATGAACATTATGTATGATAATGTCTTTCGTGTGAATAGATTATAGTCGTAAGTAGTTGCTCGAGTTAATGACAGTTAAAGATATAATATTTAGAAATGGCAACGGTTCTTTATTGACACTATTATATCACATACTGAAACGATTTGGTGACGCTTTTCAATAAAAAAAATTGTACTGTGAGCGCTTCCGTTTACATTTTTCGTATTTTTCAACAATACCTAATGGTTATCGTTAAAAAATACTTAATAATAATCTGCTCTCGCTTTAAGTAGTAAATCTTCGCCTTTATTACAGCTTAAAATTAATAAAGGCTACAAATATAAAAAGAAATCGCTTTTCTTGGCAGTGGGATAACACTTCTTTTCAATTTCACATGTGTGGAAGTGACTATTAGGATAAATCTGGCGAAACGTCCTCGCACAGAATACTCTAACTCATATGTTAACAGCCGCAAGTACAATGATGTTATGGCCATATTTATACAATATTAGGGTTAGTAGCTTGATAGAGGTGTTCTGAAAGAACTCTTACACAAACCGAATTCCACAAAATGTGGCTTCGGATGGTAACCCCCTCCGTCTTATTAGAAAAACAGTTATCCAAAGAGGCAGTTGACGATTTATATTAATCACCGTATGCTAACTTTAAACCCTCTTTACTTGTTACTTTAACCATATTTCAAAGAAGTAATAAGAGTGTATAGAATGTGTTACGCGAAATAAGTGAAACAGTAAGCAAATAATTCCGGTTTCCGTCCGGACCAATCGCAAACTGATTCACTCACACCTTTGTACATTTCGTTGTGATTTCTAGCAATATTCCGCTACATAATGTAGTCGTTAGGTAACTGTAGATAGATTGGGATGACATCGCGCGACGCAATCAGAGCGTTCAATGCAGATGTAAGATATGAAAAGAAGTAACTCGTAACTAGTAGTCATATTTGGTAACGTTACAAATTCTAAACTTCTGTCAGCGTCATCATCATATAAGCCAGTGTATTTTTCTATATACTACTATCCGACGAGACAAGCAGGACGTTCACCTGATGGTAAGTGATACGCTTGCCCATGACAATGTGGTTTATCTAGTCTATGTCTATCTATCTATGTCTAGTTATGATGGTACACACTGCACCACATTGCGCTCGTCGCCTTGAGACATAAGGTGTTAAGTGTCGTTACCCCAGTAATTACCACAGTAATGTTTGCACACTACTATTTGGCGGTTGAAATAGGACCTGCGGTGGTACCCATCTAGACGGTCTCCGGCAACAGAGACCTACCGCCTGGTGGGTATTTGTGAACGTAGAAATGAAGGTCATAGTAAAAGTGCGGTGAATACTTCCAGCATTTTTGTTATTTTTCGAACCGGGGACCTCTGTGTTACAAGGCAAACCAGCCACTGCGCTGCGAAGGTAGTAAATAAATTTTCCTAATTATTTAAAATACTAGTATTGATTTTCGTAGTGAAGGTGATAAACAAAGGTAGTTATCAGTGAGTGCTCAATTAAGCTTGAATATAAATTAATGCTTTTGTATTTTCTAATACGGATTATAATATTTCTTCTCGTGATATATCTTTCGCATATTTTATCGATGTAGAAAATGTTCAATTATTAACTTTATTATATCTACGACTTTCTATTGCGTTTATTTCGGAAATGCTCAGTCATCAGTTCCGCATTATTATAGATCAGTTGGATTATTTGCGCTACGTACAGCAACAGAACGATTTCTAAATTTCTTAAGTTTTATTATTTTAACAATTAAAAAGTTATGTGTCATTAAATCTTTATTATAGTTGTTAATTTTATTAGTTTCTATTAGTGATATAGTAATAATACTAAAATTAAAATCATAACTGTTTCATCCCCTATTTATTATAAGTAAATATTAATAGTTTTTTAAATAATCTATATATGTTCCACCAGCTTGTTATACCTGCACATAAAATTTTATTTTAGTACATACTGTCGTTATGACTTTTGTTGTAGTTGGTTGATTGATATAGTTTATACCCGGTAACAGCATTAAAAACATTCTTCATATAAGAAAGGCATAGGTAGGGTTTTCTCAAATATTTTTAATCATGTGTATTTACATTCATTTTTATATAAAAGTTGCATAACTTACGCCTTACTACATCGGCTGTACGTTAGTGAAAGTCTTATCAAAATCGGTCTAGTTTCAGAGAATATTTGGAAGAAATATTTTTTTTTTATATATACACTTGAAGTGAAAAACTTTATCGTATCTGCTATATCGTATCACGAACGTTAAATCTAACTTTGTTTGTTTGTATAGGTTACATCAGATGTTATATTCCATTAGAGTAATTTATGTTGAATATTAATTTTGTTATATTCTTAATTCATTCAGAATAATTTTATTCAATAGTTGTATAATTACTCAGTTTTACACATGACCTGCGGCAGGTGGAGTGACCGATGTGGAAAACAGTTTATTTCACTATGTCATCAGCGCGCTTTGAGTTAATAACCGTAATTCCTAACGCCGCACCATCGGCTGCTGGTTAGAAAGTCGTAGTTACCTCGGTGACGGTAAAAACTGTTAATATTTACTGCTTATAAAATTTCTACTTTTGATTATATTTACCTGCGAGTGATTCTACACATGATTGATAATAACTGTATAATCATTTAGATGCTAATTAAATAGAAAGCTACTTTTAACAGGGGTGTGTACAGAAAATTTAGATAGGATATGTAAACTGTACCCGAAACTTCTTTACTTATGTCTGTGATTCAGTATAGTTGTGTGACCTATTCAGAGACTTAAAATATTATTTAGATAGGTTTAAGGAGTAAAGGTACACAGTGCTTATTTGCTTTTATGAAGTGCACGCTCTGGTCTGCTACTATGTATTTCTAAATCATTTGATACGTATCGTGTATTGAATAATTGATGAAAAATAAGAAATAAAAAAGACTTTAGAACAATTTCACATTAATAAAGTGATAAAAGTGGTCAAGGTGTTGAACTCTATCATAAGTATATGGAAAATTAAAAAGTATTATCACCGTGGTTCTTAACTATAGCTGGTAACTGTTCACGACTTGCTATCTATTTACAAAGCAATTGATTTAAATGAATTGTTACTTTGTGAATTAATAATTAATTATACTTTTATTACAACTTGATTTAAGATCAATCTGTAATTAATAGTATAAAGTATTAATATAACAATATATAATTTTCATCAAAAAAGTGAAATGTTCTTAAAAGAATGAAGTAGATATTCTCGACTCACATGTAAGCAAGAATCATGGGTCATTGTTACCATCACACGGTTTCCCACGAAATAACTCTTACTTTCTTTTGTACGTGAAATCAATTTAAATATTTGCTAGGCCTGTTTGTAAATATTCCTTATAATTTTATTATTACTGCATTACCTAGAATATTTATCATGTAAATGTAGAAAATCGTTATTTTTAATATCGTAAGCAATGTTCCATTACTGGAATCAATAATCCATGTTTGGAAATAATAAAAGATTTAAAGTATATTAAATTAATGTTAGAACACAACAATTGCATCTGCTTTAATTATAAGTAATTAAATCACATGCAAATATGATGTAGCTTAAGTGCTATGATCTCAATCATCATCAATATTATTTATAATGATATCAAAATAAAGAAAACTAAAACTACGACTATGTGTAAATACTTTAACCGTGTCTCTAAGATGTTTTATAATATTACGATGTTTCTCAACCTAACGTCGTTTTCAAGGAACAAAAAACGTATGAGTTCTTATTTAATTTAATTAGAATTTATTAAATACATTATTAGGAGATTAAAATGAAATAATCTCTTAATAATTTATTTCGTTGTTAATCGAGTGTAAAATGAAGTTCCGTATAAATAAAACAAATTCATCAAACAAAACGAATTCATGCAACATAAGTAAAGTATTCACTTGAATATAATCGGTCAAAAAATATGTTAGGTGAACAATTTAAAAAGAAAACATTTTTAATAACAGAGCTTTTGCATAATATATTATACTATATATTGTAAACGAAAAGGTTGGAAAGCGTAGACATGTTACATTATGTCGTCTCTGTATACAATGCTGTGTCACTTTCAACGGGATCATATTTACGCAATCCTATGCGCAACACCAACACTTGGCACATTGACGAGAAATCTATATATTAGCTGCGAATTAGTTTTATAATTGTAACAAACTTGTCATTTAATCCTTTGATATTTAAATTCTAACAATTATGAGATGTACTCTATTAGTCACTGTTGTTCTAAAATCAGTTGTGTTTAGTTTTGTGTAATGATTATTGCTTGTGGTTATGCTAACTCGTTTTTGCAATTATTTTTACAAAAAAAAAAAAAACAGCCAACCACAGTGACCGCCTTAAATTATGATAAACAAACAACAAACGGTCATTATTTGCTTTTTTTTTCTATTATAGTACCGGCGTGACATTAAGCAGGAAGCATTCATAAATGCCCGGCGCGTATTGTTGCGTGGTTGGTGTTATGAAAATATAATTTCTACTCGTCCGGTGAATTATTGACGATTACATATTTGACGATGCTAGATATATTTAACATAGCCAGATAATCAGTGGAACATTCAGCTAATGGCCTATGTCGCGAGACAACTAACAATAAAAAAATTTAAAGTTTTAGTAGGACATGGTGATATTTTAGTATGTATGCTTATACCGCGGCTATGATAAAAAAGTAGGCTTTGCTCTTACAGTAAACACTAGAACGTTTCTATAATAATGGAACTATCAAAAATAAAATAATCAGAAATATTATGGTAATGATAATTATTTTTTTAAGTATAATAGTAATTTTGAATATGCGAAAACATCCTATGGAAAACACAAAAATCAGCGTCACCTTGAACACATTGACATGACCTCAATAAGAGACGTTTTGTTACTTTTTTAAAAGATAATAAACGAAAAGAGTAAAGGATAATTGTAAAATAAAAAAATTTCAAAAAAAATTACAACTTACTTCACCAAGTTGACTACATCAAGTTAATTTTATTAGTGTTCCGCTTTCCGTTGCATAATATTAGAGGCAATTTATTCACATTTACATAGTTTTAATTAAATTGAGCATTAATTTCTCACTACATAATTTCACATTGGTAAGAATTTCGAAAACTACGAACGAACAATAGAAACATTCATGAGAAAAGTAAATAATTATTTATTGTATTGTATTTATTTTTTCCATGCTCTGTTACTTTCGCTCGGTGAAACATATGTCCTACAAGATTCAGATTAAAGCAAAATGGATAAGATACAGTTTATCTTTGCATATTTATTTGTAGTATAAACAGTGTATATTTTAAAATACTAACGACGTAAACATCATATAAAATGATATGCCTTTTACTCTGCAAATAAATCTGTAGCCATAATTTTCCTGTTCTTGAAAGTCACATAATTTGTTTACGATATTGCTTTCATATTCTTTGAATAATTAAGTAAATAGAAGTATAATATATTATTTAATTGAAATCATTTTTATACGCAGATGGGCTGTTTCTACGGTGATGACCCGGCAAAATAATATTCAGGTCGCAAACAACACTATAACCGCATTCATACCGCTCTGGGACATGTGCAATCACGAACATGGAAAGGTAATCAAATAATACTGTCCTATATACCTCCATCGAAACAATAACATCGCCGTAAAAGGGGACTAAACAGTAACTAAATCCAGGATAATTGCACCAACTTTTCCTGTGGCCTTAAACATCATATTGCGCTCTTCGACTACCCAACCAACAATTAGATACATTAAAAGGGAGAGATTGTTAACTATGATAATTACCAGAAATTTGTTTTTTACTTCTAGAAATTTTAATGGACATTTCGAATAGAACATTCTGTACTTTCTTGCTCATGTTTATACTTAACGTCTTACAGATCTGCTAATATCATGACAGAATGATATTCGTATATCATATCTGAAGAGTTAGTGACATGTTCATGTTTTGTTATATGTCTAAAAGCTTTTATGTGAATAAAATTTATGTTATGATGAAGTTGACAATCTGGGCCTTGAATATTAGTGTTAATAGTTATTATTGAAATTAATAAATGAAATAGTGTGATAACGAATAATAAATTGTAGACAGTCATATTTAAATCTCTTGTGCTAAAACCAAACCAGATTTTTTTTCTCGCGTAAATATCTATAATATCTCTCGATAATATTTATTTAAATCATTGTTTATCGTTACGCGAATGACGGTCTTGGTTCTTTGTATTCACATGCATGGTTGCATTTACGTCAGAGACAATTGTCAGGAAGGCATTTCTGGTGCGTCATAGCAAAACATGCAGCTGCTCTCTCTTGGCATACTCATTGTTATTGGTTCTACTAAATACTCTTAATCGTCTTCAGCTCACTTAGTATATTTTATTGACTGAAAATAGTAGTCTCAAAATCCACTACGGGCTTAACATTTGTCTTAAATTTCATATGGACATAAGTCACAATGAATCTTGTTCTCGTAGTATCTCTAACTCTCATATGCTAACAGCAATACTGTTATTCGGCGATTTACTTATTCATCAATCATTAAAAAAAAACTGCTACCATCCAAACTCTATATGTAGTTCCGGAATCGAGCTAGGAAACTCCGTGTTACAAGACGAGGGGTAACTCGCTGCGCCACGGAGGCTGTTAAAGTAAAAGCTGACTTTTGTAAACCGTCGAAAAAGGACTGCTCGACTTATTAGCATGTAACAGTAGTATAGTAGAGTTTTAATAGTTTCTTTACCTGAAAAAAGTAACAAGTCTCATAATGAGGAAGGATGAAGAGCTCTTTTTTAAGGTTTTCCTATAAGTATTAAATAAATGTTAAATATGATTTATTTCATTAACCATCTATTCAGATTACAACTGATTACAACAAGGAGCGAAACAGAGGCGAATGCTTCGCTCTGCGCAATTTTAAAGCTGGTGAACAAATATTCATCTTCTACGGATCAAGATCAAATGGTGACCTCTTCCTACACAACGGGTAACCAAAATTGATTGTATAATTTTTCCTACAATGACAAACACTTGTGATAAAGGTACACACAAGTGATAATTGTGCCGTGAATGGTGAAGCGTGCTCGCTCAGAATAATGTGGCTATCATATGTGGAGTAGAACTAAATAGTGATATAATATATGAATATTAATAGAAAACAAGGACACATCAGAAAGATTTTTAAAATACTGTAAATGCACAGCTCTAAAAATTATGAAAAGAATAGAGTTAATGAATAATAGGATAATTAACATATTTGAAATATAACTGAGCAATCAGAATTTAAAAAAATAACCGAAATCGGAGTAATATTTAGCGTCTATCATTCCTAAAATTTATTAGGAAAAATACAAGAATTGCTGTGACCGCTTCATTTAACAATACTACAACATATTACAACAGATACTGACAAAATCTTTGCTATTGGATAACTTTATTACAGCTGATAAAACTAGACTGCATGCAGTGCATGCAATGTTACATTGTATTCCGAACCGACACTGTGATATAATCTATGCATAACCCAGTGCCAGCTACCGGCTGATTGCATCAGGCTATGTAAACATTATTTGTTTACGGAACAAGCAAAAAGAAAGTATGACATGTCTTTGATATCTAATTCTGTCTGCCAAACAGTAGTGTGCAAACATTACCATCCTTTAGAGAGTTGTAGATAGTGAAGTTACTGAGGTATTGCGACTTAACATCTCATGTCCGAAGGCGGTGGCTACAATGTGGTGCAAGTGTATCAACATCACCAGCGCCTCATTGTTAACAGCAGAAGCATAACTTAGCATCAGATGGGCGTGGAATTAACAATTTATACATTGCCGGGATTATCTTGTTAAATATAACTAAATTATCCGCTAACTCGCACTTAGTTTGCGTTGGATTACAGTCTTGTGGTAAAAGTCGAGACCTAATTGTACTGTTCATGGTGTAAGCAGTTATTATATTGACATATTCTTGATTCCTTAAGGTTCGTGTACCCTGACAATCAACACGATAGCCTCTCTCTGTCATTGGGCATAAGCTCCGGCGACGCAGCGCGTGAGACGAGGCTGCTGCTACTGAGTAAGCTGGGCATCGCGGGTGTCACACACTTCAACGTCTATCAGGGCGATGAACCAATAAGCCCGGTATTGATGGCTTTTATCAGGATTTTCAATATGAATCAAGGTAAGTTAAGTGACCAAATTGATGTGTGTTTTTTGTGTATCCACCAGTGGACCGACGTCCTGGTGTAGATCCCAGGGAATCGTTGAATATCCATAATATATCATGTGGCAACGGATCGGTCTCTATGGAAATCAATATTTAACTGTGGACAACCTTAGACAAAATGGAAGAATGACGATTATAAAAACTAAAACCTGAAGACCTACCCAAAGAGTGTCTTGAGTTTGAAAGTCAAAATTTGTGTTCTCTGATTTTAGAGGAACTAGCAAAATGGTCAAGTCAGAGTATTCCCAGTGACCTGGTATCGTCAGGTCCCAGTAGCGCTGAGGTGGTTGGTCCAGAATTGGATAGGCGTGCTTACACGTATCTACTGACTAGGTGCAAACTCGTGCGAGCCTCGTACAAGAAGAACCCTGAAGAGTCGCCTCCTGATACAGTTCACAAGTAAATATATTTTTTATTACATTTTATTCTTTCAAAAGCGACCATACAGTTAAAAACATATTTCTGGAAAAATATTAAATAGAAAAAATCGCTAATATCTTGTATTTTTGTAGTAACTTTGATCCCAAAAATTACATGAAATACAGGAGTTAATCCGAGCATCACAGACCATGACAAATCTGTATAAGTGATTTTAAAAGAAAATATATAAAAACATTTTAAATCAACAATAATGTAAAAGTCTGAGTATTTGTAATATTGTTTAACATTCTTATTTCTCCTTAATCATATCTTGGAAACTAAAGATCGTGATTATAGTTATAAAATCAACATTAACATTAGAATGAATCACCAAAATCACAGTGAAACATCTATACACTTATAATATAAACATATTAACCACCATCTTTTTTTTTAATTTTCAGAGAAAATATAAAGCTGCTTAAGCAATGCGAAGTGCAAATCTTAGATGGTGCCATAAAGTATCTGGAGAAAGTTCTAGAAATAATTTCCACCGTAGATAAGTAAAAAATATCATGTAACTTTAATTGAAACTTTACTATGTTTTTACAGTACTTGATAACATTTTACAATATTTATTTATTTACTTATTTTACTATAATTTCGATGATAAGTATTTTTAGGAGCAACACAACGAACTTTGCAATATTTTTTTTTACATTGTTATAAACCTTTGTTTTTTTTCTGTGTGAATCATACATTGAGTGCGTTAATATACTTTTTTGTTGGAATGCCGTTAGTTTTAATAAAATTCTACTTTAATACAAAAATCTATATCTTAGTTTTGCAGCATCCCGGAGCGACGTGTCAAGCCGGAAGTTCACCTGATGGTAAACGATGCGCTCGTTCATAGCAGTGCCGCACTTGTTAATATGTAACACTGCGCCTCATTGTTTTCGTCGATTTGGGACGAAAGATGTTATTGCTCCAGTAATTTTACTGTCCACAGCGCACTTGGAAAAACAGTAAAGCTTACACACTATTCGGTGTTAAAAATAGGTGCTGCCGTATTAACTAACTGGACAGTCAGGCAACAGAGATGTACCATCATTAAAAATCAATTTGCTAAGGTAGTATCCAATAAAGGTCTCCCCTATTTACTATAGACAGGCAAATCATTAACTGTTAAACGTACGTAAAATCTCGTAGTGCCATATAAAACGGATAATTTAAATTGCCTAATCTTATTAATATCCAAACACCTTTTTTTATTTAATCTTTTAGGTTTAATCCCACTAAAAAACAGACATGTCTCTTCACTAAGAAGCTCATTTCACGAGTAACAGCGCTCTTCTAACCAGCGCTGCAATGATAGATGGGCACCAGCATAATTGCCTCCGTGTCACCGTGGAAAACTGCTTTCCAAGTAACGCGGACATTTCTGCTTCGATTCCAAGGTTTCGTGTTGTGGCGTTTGGTTTCAGTAAGGTTTTTGCGAACTCAATTAGCTAGCTACCCTCGTGGTAAAGCAACCGCTTAACAGCATTTCTGTGTTGCGGTTGTGAACATATGAAAGCCAGAGCATTTTGTGAGCGCACACTTCATTATTCACATCCTACTTGTCACTTATTACTATGTGTAATTAGGGACAAGTGTTAATCCAATGTAGAAAAACATCATCATCATCCAGTTGACGTCCATAGCTGGACATAGGCCTCCCCCAAAGATCACACCAATTGGTTCTCCGCTACCGGCATCCATCGGATTTCCGCGACCTTCACCAGATCGTCCAAAACTTTACACTTCACCAGATAGTAGCGAAACAAGCAAGGCTTCACTCGATTCTAATCGAATCAAAACAAAAATTACCAACGATCTTAAAAATATACTTTTTTATATTTATTATATAAAATGAAGAATTACATATTCCTTAACCACTACTATTTACATTTTGAATATTTTCACTTAAATGCAACAATACATGCAACGAAAATAAATAAAATAAATTAAAACTACGAGTACTATCTGAGATTATTCTTATGTAATAAGGTAAATTGAGCCTAGCTAAATATTATGCGGTTCGCATAACTTTTGATCTCAATTTTTTATTAAATCACAATAATTCGGAAAGTCTTTTTCGATTCTGTGGATACCCGTCGTTGTTTTGCGTCCATTAAATGACAATTTAGGTCCAACTTTTCCGTATTATTAGAAATAAAAATAACAAAGCAAATTTACTTGTGGCAGGTGTCTTGCCGGAACCGTCGAAGGCAAAAGAATCAGCATACTTAGCAGTTTAGCTAAAGCTAAATTGTTACGTACCTTGCTATGTTCCAGTTTTAAAGGCTGTAGCTAGTAAAATAACTGAAGTAACGAGACTACATCCTTTATCTCACAGCGACGAGCATAATTTGGTGCAATATACATCGTCGTTACTGGCGCCACATTGTTTGAAACAGGCGTGTATCACTTATTATCAGGTGAACGTTCTCTTCATCTCGTCGAAAAAAATCCATTGGAAAACTTTCGGACGGTAAGCTAATAGGAAATTTTCATATTGAAATAATAAATTTAATGTCGGTGGTGGATAGTTACTTTCTATTACATTTTTAGACACGCACTTGGCTACAAATACATCAAAATTCATTTTGTGGCTTAACTAAACTTATTGTATCACAATTCTAACGCAAAACGAATAGGAGGAGACATATTTTAATAGTAAATATAAATCCTCTCTATTCGTCTTCACTCATTTTCGGTATTTAAACATCCAATTTATTCTAATACATTCAAACTTCTCATAAAATTTTAAAGTTTTTTTTAATATTGCTCCATTACCCAAAAACATCTTTTAAAGCATATTAATAGATATTAACTTTAATTTAAATAAGGTTGGTACGTTAAACTCCGAAGTTGGTTATACGTTTCCTGGTAGGGTATATTTTAAGATATTAATAATTAAATAAAAGAAGTACTGTTAAACAAAAAAAAAAACTGATAACGCTATTCGTAATCTCAAAATCATTTATACTTTAAATAATGGAGCCATTAAACATTTCATCATAAGTTGTTTATAAATAGTTTTGAAGTTAGTTGCGATACGTCTTACCCGCTATAATTTTGTAGATATTCATAAATTATTATAGTCTTTCATCACACGATATATTTGATATCTTAGATCATTAACTAATAGGCATAAATTGATGGCTCTATTTAATTCGTCCCTTGTGCGGTACGTAAGCGTGGTGAGGTGCGCACGCGCTCCTGTCGCGCCTGCAGCCGCGCGCGAGCACCAGCAGGGCGCCGCACAGCGCTGCCACTAACGCGCCGCAAGTCGCCACCATGGCGGAAAGTGCTGACGTCCTAATACACGTCTGACCTTCGGCTGCGGCTGTAAAAGTTATTAGTCTTTTTCTTCTTATCCACTACTAATCAGTTTTTTTTATACTACTATGCGACGAGACGAGCATGACGTTCACCTGATGGTAAGTGATACGCTTGCCCGTGACAACGTGGTGCTAGTTAAGATAGTATACACTGCACCACATTGCGCTCGTCGCCTTGAGACATAAGGTGTTAAGTCTCGTTACCCCAGTAATTATACTAGCTACAGCGCCCTTCAAACCGGAACACAGTAATGTTCGCACACTACTATTTGGCGGTTGAAATAGGAGCTGCGGTGGTACCCATCCAGACGGTCTCCGGCAACAGAGACCTACCACCAGTAGGTTACCATCAGTTTGTTATAACCAAATATTTTTAATATGTTAGTGATTTTTTTCTTTTTTATATGACTAAACTGCGAAACCAACAAGATGTTCAATGATGGAAACCTATACTACGCCCTCTCTCGCTCATAAAAATGTGAAATTAGGATGACATAGTCTACCCCACACTATTCTAAATGCCTCGTTACTCTAATAATTTCACTAATGTCTGCTCCTAGACGAACTTCGGGAACAGAGTCCTACCGCTAATAAAAACGATAACTTTATGAGGTAGTTAACAAGATACCTTTGCTCGGAGCACTTTCAGCATCCTCCTCGCCTTCCTGCAACACGCGCAGAGACTGGAATAGTGAGAGGTTCTCGGACAGCCGCGGGGCGACGGGCTCCCCAACGGCGTCCTCCACTCCATCCCCCTTTGCGTCCCCGTCCCCTCCTGTGACCGAACGGCGCCGTACACTCTTCATGTTCCGCCAATTGCACGGTTGTGACTGATAACAGATGAATGATAATGTATGAACTGGCCAACCAGAAAACTAATATAAATTTTAATAAAAAAATCGAATGAAATGTTTTGAATTATCGATACTATAATTATTTAATTCACTCAAGAAAAAAGTAGAGAAAAATAAACTTTAAGCTCAATAAATTATTCTTATTCCGAACATACTGTACTGAACATGTACTAAAATAATGAAACTAAGAGTTTATGTTATTTAAAACATTCTGAATGGCCTAATAGTATATGACATGCAGCAAGTGAAGTGAAAATGTACATGGAAAGCAATGTATGCTTAAGCATGGCAAGATTTAAGTCTAGGCAGTATTATGCAAACATTACAAAATTTTAGTAAGCGTATATGAAACTTTTGAGATAATTAAACATTTTGTCTCGAGGTGACGAATAAAATGTTGTGTGATGTGGTGCAGTGTTGAGCATCTTAACTTACGGCACATCGTTAAGGGTGTAACTTACCATAAGGTGAAACTTGCTTGCCATTTCGTTTAATGGAATGAAAAAAAATACCAAAATGATCTAATTTGTTGTACTCACGGGACATCTTCCGTGGCACATCCTAACGTCACATTCAATGTAGAGCGCCGGTGAGCCGGTAAAACGGAACGTCTTCATGTACGCGTACACCTGCGTCTCGAACACACCCGACTCCGACCACGAGCCGCGGAAACGGGAGATCAGCTTGTCGTCCACTGGACATCTGTAAGATGAAAAGATTATATTTTTTTTTTATACTACTATGCGACGTGACGAGCAAGACGTTCACCTGATGGTAAGTGATACGCTTGCCCATGACAACGCGGTGCTCGTTAAGATGGTACACACTGCACCACATTGCGCTCGTCGCCTTGAGACATAAGGTGTTAAGTCTCGTTACCCCAGTAATTACACTAGCTACAACGCTCATCAAACCGGAACACAGTAATGTTTGCACACTACTATTTGGCGGTTGAAATAGGAGCTGCGGTTGTACCCATCTAGACGGTCTCCGGCAACAGAGACCTACCACTAGTTAATAATACTTAACTAAATAAAATCGATTACTTTATAACTTTGCAACTAATGATAATGACCCACGTCAAATTAGTTATAAATCTGTAATGGTAGTTAGAAAGATATATGCAGAGGGGCAACTTATTGGTCTTATTAATAAGGCAATCGCTTAAGTACATCTCATTTATACGACATATACGTTACATAAAAAAAAGGTTTTTAAGTTCTTATATAACTTTGACATGTTATATTAATTATAACTAATATAACACACCGAAATCAAGGTTTTAAACACAGTTCTAATAATTACTGAATCATTAACTTTTTCTTCAAAGTATACATGATTGCGGAATGTGAACACTTTCGAACAAAAAAAAACTGCGTATGAAAACAAAGTAATGAATATTTACTTACAATGCGCGCATTGTAAGAGTGTGTTGAGAATTTCTACTTTATTAAACAATAGACGGTTGATAAGATTTACATCTGGGACTTTTAAGTGTTTTCTATCCGTTATACCTTATAGCGTTATTTACGATAACTGTAAGCGCGTGTGTTATAAGTCCGAGCTCTTACTTTTTATGTTGGAATTTAAAACTTATTTTAAACTAACTTTACTTAATATTTTAGTTGCACTTGACATTACCTCAGTAACGATAATTAAAAGTATTCTTCCTGACATAAAATTGAAATTTCATAAATTTTTCATACATTCTTTCAAATTAAATTATATTACAGACAACCGAAAAACAAAATGTTCTCATCATTGCCTCTGCGTAGATTGAACTCTTCTTATATCTTAAATATTGCGATGATTTTTTAGATTCAGGAACTATTTTATAGGTGTAGAAATCTTTGGCAGGGTGGACCATGGCCACCAGTGAATGCCTATCAGCTGATGGTAATGTCTTGGCGTGATAAATATTACTATTGTAACCACTCAATTAGTGATGACTTACCCATACTCATCGATCAACTGTATGCGTTTGGCGGCACCGTTGTGAGCGAAACAATCATTCACCGCAATGTCGAATCCGTCTGAAGACGAAGAAATAAATTTATGAAACACCAACTATAATGAACATCTTCTCTTAAACTATTACTTTGATATTTATATACACACTTTACATCCATTTTGTATAAACTGTGAAAGTTTGTGAACAGCATTGATTAATTTATAACAATACAGATCTCGTAATATGAAAGGCTTGAGGAAGCCATCAATCTTTTATTCGTCACTAATTTATTCATTATTTATATTTAGTTATATTTATAATGTGAAATAATATATCTACAGCTTTTTCAGCGTTCGCAAATCGCGTACCAAATTTTCAATTACAGTTGTTAATCTTAGTAGTAAAAAATAAATGGTGACTTCAAGAAATAGTTTTATTAACATTCTCGTTTATATTTATGTAGCTGTCACATAACGATGATGGGACCGAAATGCCGACCTAGTTATTTTGATTCAGTTGGAAATATCTGCTCACAGACATAGTCGTATCGAAACACGATCGATGAACCCAACTTTTGGCATTACTATTGCATCGAGACATGCAATCATAGTGCACCGTTAAATTACCACGTGCCCTTGCTGTCACGGTAACACCGTCTAATAATGAACTGTTTTAATGGACGACCAGACCGTAATGTTAGTAATATTTATTACTATATAGCTATATTCCGAGTGGGTAACTGATCATGATATATTTTAAATTAACAAGGTGAACGAAGATTAGGTATTGTTCATAAGTTTTATTTTTTTATTAAGATAGAGATCTTAATGTCTGGAGAGAAGAAGTAAATTACACATTATCATATATAAATTTATTATCTAAAATGGACTGTGTAAAACGTAAAGTTAAAAAATTCTTAAACAATAAGTCATATTTCCCAAAGTGAACTATAATACTTGCCGTTCGAGTTCCACAGAAGGCGTTAAGAGGTCCATAGAAGATTATGGAAAACAATAGTTGTTAGAGCAATGTCTACGATCGGTATTTTCTAAAAACGGTAAAGTAAAAAAATCTCCAGGGCACTGGAATTCACGAATTGGGCGATTGAAATAATAATCATGAGATTTACTCGAAACTGAATAATCATGAATAGAAAATTATGTTGTTATAACTTTTGGCTCTACGTTTGAAAAGTCAGTGAGATAGAGGAGTTAGTGGGAATACTAGTGTAATGATTTTGTCAATTTTTAAATCAACATGTAACGTAATATAAGTGTTAGTGTGTTTAGCAATATCGATTATGAGAGGATGTATAGTTTTCGAGTTGTGTATTTGTCGATTATCGATCTTTTCAGGTCATATATTATTGGATGTTTTTATATGTACCATTAATTGTCTTTGAAACAAATGTTCTATTAAAATTATTATAAAAACTGACTTTGATTTTGATAAGATTAGAAAAACCTACTTATAAGATTAGTGAGTAATTTAATTGACTTAAGACGCGATGTCAAAAAAGGGGCGGAGACAAGATGGCGGATTGTGACGAGAGCGGAGAGAGAAGGGATTGTAAGAAGGAAATAAACATTGTTTCGATTGAGTCGAGTGGTTTAATATCCAACATAGACGTGGAAGGCATTGCTTGGAAGACTAAGTATTGAATCGATACAGCTGAGTGGTTAGTATATAACACTAGGCTTGTTACCATACGCGCTCCTCATGTATATGAGAAGTGTCAATGGGTCGCCGACGCGCACTGGACCCGATATCCGCGCGCCGTTCGCCCCGTACCCTGCGCGGATCTCCATGTAGCACTCCGGGGGTTGCAGTGTGAACAGCACCGGATTACCAGTCGCCACCCTATTTTCACGAACAATGAATTTTATACTTATATAGGTAATTAGTTTCTATTGTTTTGTTGTTGCCACAATCTGTGGCCCTGGTTATGTACGTGTGATTTATAGATAGACAATATGAAGTCTGTACTATTCCTCTTTACGAAATGTACTTCATATCAACATAATTTCATTCTGTGCACACACATGCGTAAAATTTCATGAAAAAATTCAGCCTTTTTCATTTTCTGAGATTCATACATATCTTTATACTAAAATTTTTACAACGAACAACAGTCTCATATAGCTTTTATTATTAATAACCACTTACTCCACGTCAAGTAAAGGGAAGGTGACAGTCTTCCAGAAGTCGTAGCCATACTCGCAAGAAAGCTTAAAATGTTCGTCCAACTCCTCTTCGATAAGCGAGTTGTACTGGATAGTCACGGTGTTCCACATCAGATTTTTCTGTATAAGAATATTGATACTAGATATTATGTATACTTGTTTCTAATCAAAGAGCGTAACCAACGGATATGCACCACATTAACCAATTTGCTAGAGTTTTAATAGTTAACAGAAACAAAAATTATGAACATAAAAAAAAATCGAAGCTTTAGTAACTACAACATGGTTTGGATAAATACAGCAAGAGAGCGTAAAAATTATTATAATGTATGCGGGAAATTTACTATATAAAGACTTTGTTTCTCAACATGAATAATCAAGAATTTGATAGAACATAGAATAGCCAAACGATCTAAAAGTATATCCTCACAGTTGGATGCTTCCTTGAATCCTCGTGCGCACCGATCCTGCCGAGAGTGCCGCATCGGTTCAGCTGTATGTAGAATTCATAGTAGTCCCTGCCTGTTCCGTTTATGTACATACAATCCGGATCATACGAATAGCCTGCGAATGTAACGTTGTAACATGTTAAAAATCTCATATTTTATAATTTGAATTGTCAACTTTTAAATGTATTCATTATAAAAATATAATGGAAGATATAAAGTGACAAAAAGTCAAACAATTACTTAATTGTTCCTTTGAAACTTATCGAAATTAATCACTTATTTTAATTTATAATAATGTGATAAATAACGGGCTATACAAATTGAAATTGTGTCCCACGACCGCCTTACACAATGCAATGATATTATCATAACCGTATAGAGGTATAGTATTGTTTACGCTGATGTTAGGCGTAAAAGTTAATAAAACAATTTAATACCTAGTTTTTAAAACAGAAGTACTAAAGAATTTGGTATTCATGTTTTGAAATAAGTTACTCTTCACCCGATAGATAAACACAATTCGTTAATAGCATTTCATGTTCACTTCAAGTCACTATATCCTATTTGATAGTACTAAATAAGAATCCATTTTCGATCTAAAATCCTGTTTGAAATCAGATTGTATACCTTGTAAAAAAAATCTATTAAAAATGTTTGCATTTAAGTTCGTCGAATGTTTGTATTATTTGGGTTACACAGAGGTTAAACTTGGAAGTGTTTTGCACCGACGGTCAACTTAGTTTAAAACCAAACATTTACTACAGATTGTAAAATACTGAATTATAATCTTGCCTGGAGAATATTTTAAATGGTACAAGTTTTTAGTTCTTATGAATAACATGGAGGCACAACTTAATAAAGTAATTTACCTAGTTCCCTACTGAGTTAACTTAACGTCAGTCTTCGTAACTGTCGCAATGAAGTACTCCATCGCTTACTCACGCCGTTAACGGAAATGGGCGGAGCAGAGCTAGCAATTACAAAGTAACCTTTCACACCAGCTTTTTTTTTCTAATTCACTGCAGCAGATTGCTTTGTTGCGAGGCATTCTTATTCTTTGAACAATGTCTTAATTTTCATAGTTATACACTATATTTATTTATAACTTACGCCGTTTGCCGCGTCAAAACCGCTACTTCTTATGTACTCACTTTTCTTATATTTTATACTTTATGGAAAGAATATTATTTATAGAAAGGTTATTAAAATATATAAGGATTATGGTTTATGTATCTTTTGCAACAAAATTAAGCTATCAGACTTTGATATATATTTTGTTATGCATACATATTTCCTATAATAATTAGTATCATGCTTTAAAGTTAAATTATGTAGAATATACAACGGCTATATTCAGCTAGATTATATGAAATTTCTATTTACTTCTTTGCAATTAATGTAGAATAATCACATATTCATTCATCACACCACGACAAAACACATTACAACTTAACACTAAGTGGGTTCGTGATCATCATTACCTTAATAGAAAAAATATTTACCTGCTGAGTAAACTAAGCCGTTGAACGATCCGTTGAATCCGAGTCTGATCTTCATAAAATCATCCTGGCATTCCGCCTCGATAACTGATGAACAATTTGTAAATAAGCTATTTTTATTAAATTTTAAGACATATTCAAAGAACGTAGTATCTATGTATATACAATATGGTTCTACAACATTTTAAAGAAAATCTTAAATCACTTATTCATTATTTTTTTATGGGAAATAATAATAAACTCTATGTGATAAAATGAGTAGCATAACATTATTAACCCATAAAGATACGATAAAAATTTAAACGATTAAAGGTTTAATTGCTTTGCAGCCCACATAAATTTTTCTGTACCTATTAACAGTTTAAGTTTTGTCGTGTTAGATTAGATACATATTTATGTCTATGAAGTCGTATCCGTTTGCACAACGATGGATATACGCGTAAAAAAGGATGTAAAATTAGCGAAACCTGTTGGTAACATCGCAGCGTTTATTTCTGCCGCCAAGCACTGCTGTGCAAACATTACTGTGTTCCGGTTTGTAAAGCGAGTAATTTTAACTAGCTTCGACTAGTTGAAGTTACTGAACGAAGAGATCTTATTTATCCAGGTGACGAGCGCTAAATGCTGTAGTGCAGTTTAGAGTGCCTAAAAATAGGTAAAATCAGCTTTTTCTGTATTCTACTAGGCGACGAGACGAGCAAGGCGTTCCCCTGATGGTAAGTGATAACAACTTGGTGCTGGATAAGATTGAGATATAGGGTGTTAAGTCTCATTACCCTAGTAATTTCAATAGCTTACAGCGCCCTTCAAATCGGAAGACAGTAATGTTTGTACAGCTTCTATTTTGCGGCCGAAATAGGCCGCAATAGAGACCTACCGCTAGTAAAACTAGGAAAGAGTATGAAAGAGTAGTCCATAAAAGATAATTTACAAATGCGTTCATGTCCTTTGGAGTATAGTCAATGTAAGTACTTACACTGCACTCGGCTGCTGTTGGTGCGTTGCCTTCTGTATTCCCTTTCCCAGGCCGGCGGTTCTCTCCACCCAACCCCCGTGGCGGGTGACCGCGGCTTTATACTCACTGGTATATAACTGTTTTTGTCCGATACAAAAACAACCTAATTTGAAGGAAAAAAAAGTAAAAGTAATTTAAAACATATAGGTTATGTTAACAAATTTCGACATACTGAGGGCATTTCAAAAAAACCTATATATTAATAGGGAATACAATATAATACACTAAAGTTTATAAACAAATACGTGATAAGATTCAATGAGTCAGTTTTGAAAAAGGCGATAACCATGGAGATAACTGCTTAACGACGTCCTTCCGCCGAACGACTGGTCCGAACCCACAAAACGCCGTCGCTCACACAGACTCTTTTTACACAAATTAACATCATAACATTGACCTAAAACACTTTCGAAAGTAAAACCGTTAGATAAATACGTTAAACGAAATAAAATTTCTCCGCTGAGTGCTACTAGAGGCTGGTGAAAATTGCATCCATTACCGAGAGTAATGCACCATTTCACAGTCACGATCCCTTGTTAGTTTTGCACAAAAAATTACGAATTGATGGATATTCGTAAGTATGCTAGGGCGGTTCGCACGCCGCGTCGCATCTGGATAATTGGACCAGTGATTTATTGTTCGGCGACAACAGATTCCGCATGGTAGCATCATAGAAACACAAGAGCTGTTCACTCTGGATAACTTAATAAATAATTCATGTTTACATTATAGCAAAAGAAGATAATTTTGACGCCCTAAAGTTTGGGAAATTCGGACAGGTAGTGAATGAATGTGTGTAAATTTTATAGCATTCCTTAGTTCATATGGTTATAACAAAACTTTTGTTATGTATTTGCAATGAGGTCGTGGAGGGTGAAACGTGCTCGGCCAGAATATCCTGGCTCTCATATGTTGACAACCAGAACGCAAGAATGCTGTTATGGTGGCAGATTTGCAATATGCGGGTAGCAGCTAGCCAAGCGGGTTCGAAAAACTCAACATATGTGGCCTCGGAATCAAATCGAGGACCTCAGTATTTTGTGGCAGGGTTTACTCACTGTGCCTCAGCGGTAGTTAAACATTCTTATTATCCTGTAGATTTCGGATCTGCTGCTTGAATTCGGTTAAGCTCTAAAAGTAGTCAATCGGCTCTCTAACTTTAACCGAAAAAAAACTCAATTTGTTAATGCATTACGATAATTAATATAATCAATTGTTGAAAAAAAATTAATCTAGTACGTGTACAGTATGTCTAATTAAGATATTCGTGTAATTATTTCATTAGAAGCATTCGGTTATATTGATAAAAATCATAAAGCTTTACAACATAAAATAAATGTTTCAGTCTAAATAACTTGTCATTTCCTTTATACATAAAACTAAATAGAAAGTACTATCTCTTTAATATATATCTGATACAGATTAAAAATACTTTTTAGGACATAATTTTTGTGTAATAGAAATGAATTTGTACATTTATTGAATACTAGATTGACTTGGATAATTGCAATTTCATGGGAAGGCCGCGAGTACCCGCAGTGATGCCGGTGTGTCACTAAGTCGGGCAGATAGTGCGTCGTTCATGGTTTACGTGCAATGTGAGTCAAAGAACAGCTAGTTCACGGCGTGGGGTCAGATATATATCATAACACTTGCTCCAACGACCTCGCCAACGCTTCTCCCTCACATTCTCACGCACTCCTGTACCAACCGAACCGTGATTATGTGCAAGAAGTTTATTATTATCATGACAATGTGTTTAATTACGAAATATTAATTTTGTTATTTTCACGGACTTGAAAGGATGGTTTTGTCCTTTGCACTTTATAACATTCCGAGTAGGCCAACATTCTTTTTAATCTAAAGATATTAAGCAAAATGTTCGTTTTAATTATTTTTCTAAAATATTTAACACTGAATAATATACAATATTGAATTATTTTATTGTAATGTCAGAGAAAATCACAGATGTCAAACGGCTGAATTATTGTAGTAGAATTTTGGATAATGTTTGCTACCGTTATGTACGAGTACGTAGTGTATGAATAACTTAACACTACACTTGTGTATGATAGCCAACGTTATCAGATCGTCAGCCCTTCGAACTGCTGTTATTGTGTCTTACATTGCACAAACTAGTATGTACAGTGGCCCACTGTTAAACGACTGTGAATACACGCGAGGAAATTAAGCAATCAATGTTCGCAGGGCGGAGCTGAGCATTTTTCTTGTCCTCACGCATGAAGGAAAAAATATAATAGACCATTTGCCTTGACCTATTGAGGTGTTTAATCTTAAATTCTTTGTAATACCTTCTTCTCTATTTAAAAACCTATATACTTCTATTTTTTTACACGATGTTAAGTGACAATAAAGCCGGAGATGGTGTAGCCCAAAATACGATAATTACGCACAAACAGACTTATAATAAGAAAACTAGGAACCTCCTTAAAACATTGTGATATTAGATAGTAAGGAAAGAATTTGTAAATAGAGATAAGAGCAGATTAAGAAAGAAATGTACATAGAGTAATGAACTAATGTAAAAATTAATAAAGAAGGAATGTGTCACACTCATTAAGCGCGAAGTATGAAAGGAAATGAAAAGTATGAAATTAAAGGAATAAGAGATAACGAATGACAAAGAGAATAGGAATGAAAGAAGAGGAATGAAAGATGGTTAAATTAGAAATTAAGAAAAGATTGTAAACGAATCATTGGCCCAAACTCTAAGATTCAAACAACAAAAAAAAAATTCAACAAAAATTCTACAAAACAATTCAGAAAAACTGAAAAAAAAAATCTAAGAACTTCCATGTCACAAAGCAAGTGTTTATCCATTGAGCTACAGCAGCGGTTGATGTAAATGAGTTTGTTTTTGCTTTTTACATTTCTTACTTATTCAGAGCATTGAATCACAAAACTAGTTTTAAACAACGGAAAAAGAAGTTATGTTTTATAAACTTGCTAAACCGTATCGAATTATGTCCTGTTTAAATTCTCTGACGACAATTGTCAAAACTTTTTCTATCAATTTGGAACAAATGGAAGTCAATTGGTATGTATTAAAAAAACCTTTCACCCATTTCACTTTAATAGTGCGGCGGTAGTGGTTGCGAAAACAGATTCACTTATTTACTTTGTATTTCATATCAACCGCAATTTACAAATCAGAATTTGTTAGAAAAAAAGGTGTATGTTACCATTTTAATGGGAACAGTAGTTCATGTGATGTCGGGAAATTCGTTACACCATTGAATTCTTTAGCTTCTCGATTGAAGTGTAAAATACATCTGCAGTTAATGATGGAATCAACAAAGCGTCAGGAACAAAAACTGTTTCGATACCGACGTCATCTGGTCCATTAGCACTTTTTGTTATTTTAATTATGTGTGACATACAGAAAATTAAATGTGAATTTTCTTATTAATATTTAGTTTAGAATAATCTCCAGATTAAGTTTAAGTTGTAATTCTTGGGTTATTTATGTTAGCAATATAATATTTATAACGATGACGATATACATACGTATTTAGTTCGTCATCCATTGTTTTTTAGAAAAGTATAATTGGTGTCAAACGACCTATTCAAGTTCAACGAAAGTACAGTAAAATTATTTATTATTAATTTAGGATTATATTTGAATAAAATGCTATTAATAAAGTTTAAATAAAAATAAAAAACAGTTTCAACATTCAGCTGGAAATATTACCGCATGGTAATGAATAGAAGAGTAAATGTATGCATTGTTTGCAAAGCAACTTTACTACGGCCAGTTTACTCAAGGTCGAATTATATATGCATATTGAGAGTGAAATCACATGTATCTTAAACGCACTACGTCGTTATAACACGAACAGACAAACACGTTTATATAACTGGTGGTTAATACAAGAGAAGACTGACTTCATACTTTGTTAAAAGAAGATTAGCTGTATCAATTTGAATTGTATAACTTATGAAGAACACATATATAAAATTCAAGTACTCACCGGATCTTGCTCACTTCCGTCCGATTTGAGAGCTTCTCTGGTTTCATTCTAAAAAAATTATTAATTCCTTACTATCACGTTAATTAAGAGCATTAAGTAGCAAAATTTCCGTAAGTGAAACTTAAATATAATAAAAAATAATAACAAATTTTACCGAATCGTTACATTATTTATAATTTTTTTAAGAATATCTATGTTAATATTCAATTATCATATTTTTCATTTTTCCTTTAATTATTTATTAATATATTTACCTTTATAGAACTCGTAATCGATATCCCAGGCGGATCGTCTCCAGAACCCTCGTGCAGTTCGGATGATGCCGATACAAGATTATTCTCCGTAGACAACTCGGAAGACTCTGATGATGAGTTAATGTTTGGCGACGACTGTGCTTGCTGTCGGATGAAACGACCAAATTTCAAAATACATGTGATAATAAATATATACATATATCTACAGTAGTAATTGATTTACCATTTAATTTCATAAGAGATATATTAAAGCATTGCATTTTGTGTTATAGCTAACAATATCTTCGATGAAACCAAAAAATAAATAAAAACTATCTACTAGGAGTGAAGACTGTTTCTCTAAAATTGTCGTAGCACCCACGAGAGAAATCGAAACTCGGTTACACTTTAGAAAAGCATTGAAAAGGGTTACCTTAAAAATTTATAACAAGATTAACGAAAAAAGAGTTGAGATTTTTACTTACATTTACGAAAACAATTATGCTGCACATTACGATAAACCTGAAACAAAGAATGATAATTATATATCAAGCTATATTAAATTTCATGAAATAAAAAAAAATTACCTATGTTCTTCTAACTGATCTAAGAACTTACTAAAATGACTTACTAACTATGCAAAATTTAATACTTCTGGTTATAAGCAACTTTCTTGAAAAAATATATCAATCTCCCAAGCTATAAAATTTTTTACAGCTCTTATGCGGCATTAAGAATCTAATAACAAAATTGCAATCAGTAGTGTACTCAATGCGAAATAAGTTGTATAAATAGAAACCTTTGTCTTGGTGGATGTTGAATAAATATTTAACAATGATAAGTGTAAAATATTTAAGAACAAAATTTAGAATAGTTAAGAAATTTAAAAACTTATGTCTCAAGTAAAAGGGCGCAATGAGATGCACTGTATAACGTTTTAACTAGCGCTATATTGTCTCGGGTGAGCGTATCACTAAACAACAGACAAACTGCTTGCTTGTCACGTTTTTCATCAAATAAAAATTGTGATATACCCAATAATGGAAATCTTTAATAACATCTATTACAACAATCAAATAAAAGTAAGTAAACGGATACTGGCTCGTGCCGCACTTGAAACAGCAGTCATTGCAGAGCTCTCTAACTAGAATCAAAGCCACTGCATAATGGGGGGTCAAAGACACGGTAGGGTAATAACAGTGCAGGGGATTGAACAAGAGAATCAATATCGACAGCAATTACCGAATAAAGTGGACTGCGATCGATGAAATTATTTGATCGTGTGCAGTAGCCGATGTAAACAAAGTAATTCAATTTCGTGTAATCTTTTATTTTGTATGATTACAGACTTTACAAAATAGTTTGTAATGAACATATCGAATAAAAACTATAAATCTCGTATGAAAATAATGTAAGATAAAATAGTACGCATTCGATAATAATACATGAGAAATTAAATTAAGAAAAACAACATCGCGAACGGAATTTTAAGTAAACAAAAGCAAAATTTATTTACATTTTCTGATGACGGAGGTAGTTAATATAAAGAAGAATTCGATTAAATCTATACGTACCCGTGTTGGTCTTACTTGCAAAAAGTAATCAAATGGGTACCCAATCAATAAAGTAATCACAAAGTTGTCCAATTTGAGAAAAAAAAAATGGTTCGGTTATAATGTCACGATTCAAGTCATTTATTCGAGTAAATTTTTCTCTACATTGTGACTATGTAATTTGGAGACATCAAACTGATTTAATTTCTAGCTCCATAAAGCTTTTTTAAAAAAAATGTTTTCCAGGAGTCAGCGACCTTCGTGTTGCGACCAGTAGACCGAAACCTGCTTATCCTTCGCACGGATTATTTTGTAATCGCAAAAATTAGCAGATCATTACAGCATAACAGGTAAATATCGAAGTTTTAGTTTTTTTTAAATAAAACGTTAAAGTAATATTTGTCAATAATTCTTTTTATGGCTAATTTTTCGTCCTTAACTTAAGTTTTTAAAAGTAAATAAAATATGTGCATAAACTGTTATTGTTATTTACCACTTCATGTTTCTTATTTGAACTTTGACCAACCAGATCATGATCGGGTGTGCAATTTAATGCCACCGGATCTGAGGCAATCGGCAGCTCAATTATAATCGATATACGGATTCGTGATCGAGTTCCGAATGGATCAATCCGTTACTTGTGCCCATCCAGCGGGCGATATGGCGTAATTTACAATTCGTAACCGCCGACGGTTATGTTCATCGACCACATGCAGCCGAAACAAACATGCGCAATAATTATATTGTTAAAAAAAATAACACTATTTCTTTAGCAATCACGGTGACATCTCCTGTTCATTACAAGTCGACATTCTCTGGGTCAACAACGGGCCTATGACACCTTTAATGATACAAACATAAACAGTATGCGGTAACTTAACATCAAACGGGACTTACGCTTATATACAATATAATTTAGTTATAATAGTGCTACAAAGATGTAGTTAATATTTGAAATGATAAATTTTATTACAATTGACGGCATAGTTGGAGAAGCAAGCTGATGCTGTCATACTATTGTTACGGTCCCATAAAAAAAAAGTTCTACTCGTAAGTAGAAGTTCCTAGAATAAATCGAGAAACAAGAATTAACTTTTACAAAAGTAATTATCAAAAAATGCTAGCCAGATCTAGACCGACAAAACCCTTAACTAATTTTAATAGTAAACAAAATCTTTTTGGTCACTTAAAATAGTTCTTTGTATAGAAATATAAGGTTTATAATTTGTATAATCACGCGTTATTATAAAATTTTGATGACATTGAATGATAACATGAGAAACGGAGCGAAACTAAATAAACAGCAACTTCTCAACATTATTACAGTTTGGTTTTTTTCATTATTATTAAATAAACATAATAAACTCGGCAGAACCGCGTGGAATTCTTGTAAAGAGGCGTGTGTCCAGGATTGCATGTCTGTTCTCTGATGATGTTGATTAAAACAAAAGAGTATTAATTTCATTTTATGAGATTAGATATTTTTATTTTTATAAAATAAGTTAAATAGTGTAATGATGTGTGGAAACAATAATAACACGTTGTAACAATGAATATTATAATTTAATTTATTGTCACGATTCTTAGTACAAAAATTTAAAAGTGGGTTGACGAGATGTGGATAAATAGGTCAAAATGATTATATAGTGATATTCAAAAGAGAAGAAAAGAAAACGCGGGTGAAAATGCCGAATACGGGAAGATTTAAAAGCCATCTAACAGCCGATCTAGAAAAAGGAAAATAATAAAAGAGGCTAGAAGAGATCTTTGTTAACTTCGGACAAACAAACATAAATTATAATAACACTATTGTTACAAAAGTAATTATTTCGCAAAGTTTTATATAATAATTGAAAGCTTCTATTGTTATTAATTTGTTGTAGACTCATCAAGCTATAAATATGGGAAGCAAACCTTCCATAAACGATACATATTCAGTAAAACTGTGTAAGTTCTGGTAAAGCATTTGTTTATCCAAAATCTATAATTTGAAAATTGTTACTGCAATCATTACTGCATTAATACAAGCATTTCCGCAACTATTATACAAAAGTAATTTACAAATTTTGTTTTTTTTTTTAATCATCTACTGTTATACTCTAATTACCAATGAAATGCCGTTCGCTGGTAGATTACTAATTATGCACTAATCTATGGGGCGGAACGGAAAACAAAAAAGTGATAAGCATAACATTCCGCAATGCTGGTAGATCAAAGTTCCCACGGGACGTACCGGAGACATACCATAAAGCTCAGTTAAAGATAATAAGCTTTTATTGGTCAAGCCTATGTGTTACTGCGATTTTTTAAAATAAACTGTTGTGATGAATTTGCTACTGTTGACATGATTAATTTGTGGCTATATCTATTAAATTTTATTATAATGAAAAAGCGAAGAGAAACAAAATTTGACGATATTTTGTAATATAATTTAAAAAAAAAACTGTAAATTGTTTAGGAAGCAATAGATGGTAACAAGGCAGAAGTCGGTTAGTTGGTTATCACAAACAACATTCATTGAAATCAACTGAAAGTTCTTTGTGATCTCGCGCGTTTTACGCATTTGTTCCATAATTGTAAAGTGATGGGTTGACAAAAAATTTGTAAATGCTTTAAAATGTCGTACAACAAAAGCACAAGGAAGATGGCAACGGTGCGTCGCGGCTTCACGTAATCGACGTAGAACAAAAGACATAAACGAGCGCGCGCTGCAATGTCACCGTTATCTATTTCATTATTAGTTTTTAGTTGGTGTACTATTTTAGGTGCGTTTTTAGTAAACACAAGTCAAAGCCAAAATAAAAAAAAATAATGTAAGAATAGACAATCATTAACTAAACAAGAATACAAGAATTGGCTCGTACTTGAGAAGAACGAGTTGTCTAACGTAGTGGTAAAGAATCAACGCGTTAATTTTAACACATTACTATTGTTTGTGTTATCATAAACATAATAATATGCAATGGGTATTAATATATTCTGATTTTTAAATTGTAAGTTCAGTTTAATTTTCGGTGTTACATATTTTGTAAAAGAAATTTAGCTTCATATCTTTTCTTTAGAATTATATTTATATGTTACAGATAATTGAGCATAATTCGTGAGTTCTTTAAAGATATTTGAACTACTACTGTAATAGTCTACATTTGTACGTACGAACATCCGCAGCGGCCTCGCAGCGTTTCCGCCACATCTACAATCACGCCGGCCTTATTGTTACTTCCTAATAAATCAAATTTACAAGGATTTCTATTCATTTTAATTATTAAAACACTTTCGTAATGATTTACTACTTGACTGTTTGTGCTATACTCGTACAATCATAGTACAGTATATTTCATTGCAAAACCATGTCATAAAACAGCCGAGTTAAACTTAATATGGCGATAGTGAAATACAAATTATAGGCTACGAAAAAGGCGAAACAATCAATAAAAAACTTATATACCGGCAATAAATATTTCAATAAAGGAACTTTACGTAGTTTTACAAAGAAGTACTACTTGCGTTAACGTAGTACAACCAAGCCGATGCGAGAGCTATAGAAAAATTACAACAACCTTATGGAAAATTTTAAATGTTCATCTTTAAAGCCTTTTGTTGCTTATAATATTAATTATTTTACTAAAATTAAAATCGTTGCTACTTGTTTATGTATTAATGCATATCATGTCCTAAAAAATACCTTCATTTACAATCACACACAAGCTTTTAAAAACCATAACGTTTACGGATGCTAAAATACTAAAATGTTTACAAAAGTAAAAATAAACTCTTTGGTATACAACCACGGTTTCAATTTAAATTATCAGTAAAAGTCTATAAAAAGAAACAACAAGACGAATTGTGAATGACGATGTTCACTAGATACGGTTCGCACAACATAAAATATTTCATAAAGTAGGTAAATAAGTAAACCGCAACGGTCATATGAAGGTAGCTTGAAAACCTCAGAGAAACAAATTTGTTTATTGTTTATGAAAACTTTATATTTTATTGAACAATTTTATGTCCGTCCATCAATTTACTTGGTTTGTAAATAGACAGTAACTAATTTTAAGACATTATGCCTAGACTTTTATTCAAGTAAATAATGATTTATAACGAATGTATTCGTCATAACAAAAGTGAAAAGGCGTCGATGTGGTGCAATTCACATCATCCCAGCTAGTGAAAAGGAGTATATTTTCTAATGGTTCACTGTTAAGTTAAATGTGATACAGAAATAATATTCGCGTTTGTGTAAATTGTAAGTGCACAATTTTTAAGATTAATAGAGTACCTCTTCCATGTCCTCGGTTAAAAACAAATAAGAACAATTACGCAAAGCGACAGTCACGTATAACGATTATCAACGTCCCTGCGATCCGCGATCTTTGCTGTAGATTTTTCTTGATAGATTTTTATGGCTATTAACATTTATTATTCACGAGTGACTTTCCCAAATAATGTTATCAATTGAACGCTTCGCACGATCGCCAAGGATTCGGCAGCCAGTAGTCGCACGGCGCGAGCGGTGCGCGGAACCGCACCGTTACCGCAGCGACACGCTACACGAAGTGAGACAATCACGTTTAAGTCACATTTTAGCTAGGTGCTTTGTAATTATTTATTTATAATTTATTTTTTAGACGTTTTCACATCGTATTCTGATTGTTTGTCTATTATTCGACGAAACAACTACACGAGCGCGACGTCCACATGATAACTAGTAGACATACCGACCTACAAAAATGTTGCGCTAAAATATATAATATAAAGTAAGAAATATATAATAAATAGAAATAAGAGATGCGGGGTTTGAAGGAAGCAAGGAGAAAAAGGTATAAAAATTAAAATAAGTCTCAAAATCTGAATAAAGAAAACGATTTGCTGTGTACGGAGTTAAGAGAGAAAAATCAATATAACGCTAGTTACTATGACACCAACGAAGTGGTCGTCGGCTTGACACACAAAATACCAAGTACCGCAGTAATTTCTCTATCGACAACAACTTTTAAATCACAACAGAAATAATGTTTGAACTCTGGCAGCCGAAATAGGCGCTGCGATAGTAGCGGATGTAATAGAAAGATTTTGACGAATGAATTAAAATTCTCAAACTATTTTTACTATTCATATATAATAATTTATATTAACATAATTTTGTCAGTATAACCTGTGTAGAAAATTCGTAAATTGAATAAGAAATTATTGCAAAATTTCTGCCTGTCGAATTAGATATAAATGCATCACCTTTATGGGAGTATCCCCATCTGTATTTTAATTTAGCTTCAGAGTTACAACCATTAAAAACTTATTGTAAAACCTAGAACATAGGTGAGGTAGAGGTTTAAAGTTTTTAAGTAAAGAAGTAAGTAACGTTATTATATTTTCTTATAAATAATGTGAAGAATGTGTATAAAAACATTAGGTATGGTTATTCTATAACAAGGTTTTCTCTTTGATACTTTAGAATGTACTTTTATCACTAAAACACATGTAAATAATAGTTTAATTTACAGGCGATTTTTGCTAATAATAAATGAAGCTATTACTATGAGATTATCACAGCAAAAGTTTTAACTTTAATGTCATATTATTTGAATTCAAAATTTTCATAAGTAAACTCCGTAGATATTTTTTTTTTCTACGATGGGTGTTCTAGAAGTATTTTTTTATACCAATCACATCATATTTATAAAAAAAATTAGGCTGTTCGGTCATACCGTTCTCAAGTTATAATATTTCAAACGCCCGTTGATTTTTAGTATACAATAATAAAAATCTAAAAAGATTAGAAGTAGATTTAAAAATTTGAAGCTATTTGTTGAAGAGATAATAACAATAGACGCCGCTTATTGTACTGAAGCGTAGCGGGGTCAGGGAACTAGTACAAATATTTTGACTACTGCTCTTCATACCTTTTAATCGATTATCTAAACTATTTACGTATTTTTCTTTCACAATCAATATTTTCTAACAGCAAAATATTTAATTTTAATACATAGTTACCAGAAAAATTATAATATAAAGTGTCTAATACTGTACCTATATTAAAACATACCAAAATCATCAATTTAAATTTAACTACAATATTATTATAATACAGCAAAATTCAAAAAAATTTAGGTACATACTTTTAATATTTTATAATTTATATGTCTAAAACAATTAATTTATATTTTTACATCAAACTTTAGAAGTGCAGTTGTTAAAGAATTTTACATTTTCTATTTAGAAAAGCTTTTAAAATAAGTTAATGCCTTTAACCGGCGCTTACCTTGCTTTTAGCACCATTTTGTAATAACCGATGCACTTGTCGACACTTATTCGGCAACCCCCAACTGTCCACTGCACTACAACGTAATATTTCGTATATATTTAATACCACGTTTATTCATATAGTACGCGGGTAAAGTCCCGATATTCTTGCGTGCTTACTGCGTGCTGGTAAGTTGCAGTACACGCGCCTCCGGAGACGGTCGGCAATGAAATAGTTGCTGAAGTGAGTGCAGCCTCCGTGGCTTCTCGACAGCGAGCTCTCCGCTCGTAGGTGGTCGCAACGGGCCTTAATGGCTTCCTAAAAGATCGCCACTAAATCGCTGGATAAAAAATGTGAAAGCCTTTAATTTATTGATCGTCGAATTGACTTAGTTTTTCAACCTTTATTTTTATTTCATTCGATTCGTAACGTTAAGTACTCCTACACTGTAGTAAATAATTTAAATCTAATTTTTATTCTAAGCTTTGTGGTCTTTAGAAGTAATACATAATTGGACTAAATGGAAACAACAGTAAGTTTTAAGGAATAGAAATCATTATTTATTAGCACCATTCGTATAAGAAACATTATGTCTCGATATTATCCAATAATAAAGATAACTATAAATTGCTTTTAATTTATATGCGTTATAAAAAGTTGTATTACTATCGAAGGAACTAATTGGCTCTCAATGATCATAGAAAAGCAGCTGCCCAAGCCTTCGTACCGATCACGTTTAATATTGTGCAGGAATAGACGCTGGAAGCGACTACATTTTTTATAATGAATTACGATGATCCTGTCTAGCTAAATATAGCACATCGCACAAACATATATTAAGTAATTAAGAAACAAACCCTCTAAACATCCAGCAAAATAATTACCTAAAAATAATATTATTTGTTTTATTAGAAGCTTTTATTTTATTAGAAGCGATTCAAAAACTGGCAGCTGCTTCCGGAGATGTTGCACCAGCAAGTGAAATTACGATAACTAAAGATACTTTTTTGCTAACACTTAAATAAGCGATAAGCACTTACTCATAAGTACAGTTACATCTAAAACGGAATAACTGCTTGGTAAGTATATGTGTGGTCAATAAAAGATAGGAATCATCGTTACAATTTTTAATTTTCCTTGTCAACAACATATATAAAATTTCGTGTTATGCATACACGCGTTCAATTGAAAATGAAGAAAAGTCGCTCAATTCGCACCAACAGGTTGAAGCCGACGACGAGAGAGGTCAAGGTCACCACACCTATAGTTATCTTCATCGGCCTGATATAAAATATATTAAATTAAAAATTATACCCTAATTTATATATTCAGCGAAGCAAAGAGAAAGGCAATGGATTTTTCTGGCGGAAAACTTTATGCCTGCCTATATCGATGTTACTTTTACTTAGCAATATATTGTAATATTAGATCACAATACTCCAGTAATATCACTAGATACAGTGTTTTTAAAAATCGCCCAAAAATTTGTGACAATTAGAAAATCTTAAATCGAAGTACTGATCTCTTGCATTTAAATATCAAAGAGATTCGTTTAGCGCCCGACGAAAAATAGAGATGATTTCAATTAGACTATTTTAAAAATTAACAAAAAACTTTAAAACGGGCCATTAATGTCACGTTACAAAACATTGCTATTTAGGAATATTGAAGTCTTGTACGGCTGTATAACTCTTTATAAAAATGATATACCATCATTTTATATCATGTAAACAAGTGCTTACCCACAGACGAGATAGTTCGCTGAAATAAGAAATTGTCATGTAACGATCATATATTAAAAATACTTACCCATCGGCGTTATGGAAGTACAGTGCACTCCGTAGAGTATAGTAAACGAGCTGCATGTAGCAGTAGATTAGGTAATAGAGAGCGAGTGCGGTTGCCGTGACCGACAGCTGCAGCAGCTGCACCAGGTCGGTGACCACGCCGATTGAGCCCCTGCATCTCTACACAGAAATTATTTTGAAAATCTAAATACAATTGGAAGACGACTGTTAGAGTTTTGTTTAACTGCTGAGGCCGGAGGAAAAGAAAGAATTTATCGCTTATATCTAAACTCTAGCATCCTCTATTTTGAATCAATCTATGAACTTCTTAGCTATAACACAAACAGCCCACATAGAGTTCTGACTGTTGGTATTCAGAGCCTTTTTCGTGAAAAAGTAATGATCATTATCCAGATCTTAGTCATATTTTACATAAAAAATTGTTACAAAGCTGTGCTAAACTTAGCTGTTATCTAATGTCTTTTTTAAGATATTTAGAGACTTTACTTAGTTTTGTTATTATAAAATACGTCTTTAAAGTCTTATAAATTCATAATTTTTATATAAAAAATAATTATATCTTAAATAAGTTACTAGAAACGTGTTTTCAGTTCTCCGCGTAATCATATGTTAAGTTAGAAGTCATAATAACCTATTTAATAGCGGAACATAACCATAAACTGTTTGTTTTGACCTAGAGAGATGTTATCTTTAATATAATTGAGCTACAGCGTACACCTACGTACTGGAGAGTTTCGTTGAACAAGGTCCAACTTAGTAAATTATGAAATTATTAAATAATCAAGTTAATTGCAACAAATTATACTTAATCAGATAAAAATATTACGGAAGCTCTCGAGCTATCCGCTTTTATGTCCGGTGTCCGGTGCATTTAATTATTCGAATAATAAATATATAATTATATATATACGTAATTAAACCCTCAGTAATTTCAACCCAAAATATAACACAAAACATTAAGTTACTTTAATTAGATAACCCTATCAATATATAAGTAATACAGATGTCGAATCTGGAAAGGAATTTCTTAAACGTAAATCGTGTTTTAATATTATAAAATATTAACATTAACGCGTTAGTTTTTGAATGTTCGTACAACGGAGGTCAAGGTTACAAGAGAGTAATTCAAAGATTAGATGATAAAGGAATAAGGCTGGATTTTTTAAAGCATTACTCGGATACCATTAGAACTTTAGCCGCGTCCTCTGGGAATAGTCAGAGAGACCGCATCACGATCCTATGATAGTATCTCACCTCACGAGCCCACAATTCTTGCCGCCCTTTTCACTTGTCAGAAAATGAATTTATGTATATACAATGAAGCTTACGTACGTTGAACCCACGGTTTTCTTTTGTATTGTAAGGAAACATTTAAAACAGAGACAGAGATCCATAGAAGTTTAAACTTAATGAAAATTAAATAAGCAAAATCCACCAAATTCCACAAACATTATTAAATAGTACTTACCGTGTTTAATTCTTTTGTATCCTTTTCATTTACTACCATACTAACAGCAGATTCATTGATGCTCTGCTCATCAACGTACGGAGAAGATGGCTGGTGAACCGCGCAGAAGGCAGAAATGCAAGTACCAGTGTTGTGCTACAAATAAATATTAATAGACGGACGAAATATATTTAACTTATAACCCTTAAATATTTTTCTTATTCTAGTAATGAGACGGACGTTGTACTGATACTGATACACAATGTACACAAAACCATATTGTGCCAAAATTGAGAAATATTTTCATTCCATACACTTAAACGATTAAAACTTTGTTAAAAACATTGTTTACTTGGTTTTGTTTATAAATATTGAATCTCATTGTAATACTAAGTGGCGACACCTAAGCAAGAGACGGACAAAACTTTTAAAAAAAAAATTGTTTCTTTTAATATCTTAAATTATACTTTAACTGCCGTGACAGCCTAGTGGTTTGAACGCTCGTTTTCCACTCCGGAGGTACCGAGTTCGAATCCACCAATGAAATTTTCAATTTATGTGCAGTCAGTAAAACAACAACTAATATCACGTGCTTTGACGGTGAAGGAAAACATCGTGAGAAAACCTACATATCTATGGCTTGACCATTCGTGCTCGGACTAGTATGTGAAATGGAGAAGGCAATGGCAAATCACTCCATTATAACTGCCAAAGGAAGTCGTCGTTTTTCATTACACGTGATGACCACGACCCTCAGTCATGAAGAAATACGATTTAGAAGAAGACTTCAGCTGCCAGATTTTGGCAGAAATTTGTTTAAGGATTAATGAGATTATCTACTATGTTAATATATCTAGGCTCGTCCGAAAGTAATAGAGACAAAATAATGTTTAGTTACAGAATATGTACTCGGGCCCGCCTTGACCGGCGACGGTGGTGGCGGTGCGGGAAAACATTCAATAATTTTCCTCAGCTTGTCGCTTGTACGTATGCATCCACACTGTCTGCGCCATACTTCACTACTATCCAATGTCGTCTCCTTAGTAGCACATTTACGACAATTTCCGAACTCCCAAATTTCATTAACCACTAGAAAAATTAAATAGATCAACATCGAATGCTTTTATACAGAAATCAATTTTGGATCTCTAATTAAATAGTATTGTAACTTTTTTATTTTATTACGAAGATATATTCAAATGTTTCTGATTCAAGCAAAACATTTTTAAGGGCTACTCTCAAGCTATATCTCCCGTGTAGTTAACATTCGCAGGTAGCAATAACAGCTTACAACCTGGTGCTAAGTATATGTTCTATAACGTCACTGATAGTCGTAAATAAAAACACTAGGTATAACCTCCCAGCTCTTATAAGCAGTAAATTACATCAGCTCTGATAAAAAGCGATTACTGACAATTAAAACATTCTTCAGATAAAGAGAAAATTTTTGCTGAACTTTCTTCACGTATCCAGAATGACGTTAAAGTATAGGTATAGTAGTAAATGAAATCTGGATACAGTTTCAGTAAGTAAGCAGAACATAACAATACTTACTTTGACGTACGAATTTTAGTCCAAATGTGTATAATTCAAAGAAACAAAATATCTAATTCAACTTTAGTTTATAATTTTATTTTGTCCCAGCATATCTTAATTTCCGGAGATAAATATGTCATAAAATGTGTAATAAAACACCGAAAACTTATCGATTGTTGATAAACGAGCCAAAAACGAAAACTGGTGGTATGTTTGACATTATTGACATTTCGCTTCCAAAAAGAAATAATTTTACTCCAAAATTACGAAAAAAGTTTGCAAGTGGATAAAGATCGGTTTCATAATTCTAATGTGAAAATAATCTCCGGGCACTGTGTAAGTAAATAAAAAACACCCTAATTTATCCTAAATTTAGGACTTTCTTAATTTGTGTTAAATTTAGGTGTTAACCTTTTTCGTTGAGGAAATCTAACCTTTTGACATACAAGGCAAGGCGAGGCGTCAACAATCACTTGTTCTGTTAAGTAATATTTGGCGATCATCAATGACGGTGATATTCATTTCTTTATGGAACAACCTCGAAAATAAAAACCACAATGAATAATATTCATGGAATTTAGTAATACACTGGGACAGTCTTATTGTCCCGAAATAAATTAAACACGGCTGAACTGGTGACCGCCGGCGACAAATCACGTACAAGTATTTACGGTAGCGCCGTGTGAAAGCTTTCTCTACGTATTTCACACTTTGCTACGGGCAAACCTTTCAATACAATTACTAAATCTATTCATAATAACCACACAAACGGGTCATTGGGTTAGGAGTTGTTTTGTTTCCATACTCAGATGCATTTTCTAGAAATTTTACTAAATCTAAACACTTCAAATATTGAGTGGCGTTTCTAAAGTAATTTTTCTTTTAGTTGTTATTCCATTAATCTAATTCTTTTACATTAAACTTTCTTTTTAAAATTCAGAGCAAATACACGTAAACATAGTAATGTTTTAACATTTATGACAAAAGATCATGACTATTATTACTATTGTAATCTCATAGCGAAAATAATAGCACTTGAATGTACTATACTAACGGTTGACATGTGACGTCATCACAACACCGCACATGAATCTCCAAAAAAAACTTACATCATGATTATCTGCCTCGGCGACTCTCATATAGCGAACACAAACCGTTGCGGTAGGTTAAAAATATATTAAGTATACTATTTATTTCATGGTATAGAAAGTTTTTTCTTATGATATTTTTCCCTTAAAAAGCCCATGAATCTCATCATGCCTTTTAAATACTTGCGACTTACAAAAATTCATAGTAAAACTAAAAATGAAATATAAATAAATACAATAGCCATCCCAATTACCCAAAGGCGTAAATCAGGTCTTCAAATTTGAATATTGAGTCCGCTTGTGTATTTTGGATCAATTCAACTCTTACAAAAGGAATCCACTTTAATAAGATAGTTTAGGAAACCAGCTATAATCCTTACTGTTTCTTTTCTAACTGACATAAGAGTATTTTAATGGTCATTGGTCTTTTACTTTATTCGTTCGTTAGACAATATGTTATAGATGTTACAGTTCTCGAACAGCTACGATAGTTAAAAGGTCGTAAAGAAGTGTTTTGAAACATGCACATAAACCGCTAACACATCGTAACGGGTGCAGTAACTGAAAGTGCTACTAATCCGCGCCGATAAAAGCTATTCGGTGCGTGCATGTTTTCGATGATCTCAACTAATTCAGCAAGCAGCAAACAGTTACCTTGGTAACGGTATGTATTATAATTTCTATACATTTCACCTCATTGTTGCGTTGTGCGGTACGCACCGACCGTGAGAAAATAATATAACCGAAACTGCCCTAAAATTTATATGGCAACACAATTCACGTGAATAATATTACACTTGTGACGTGAATTTCAGAGAAATTATAAAATTATTATATAAGAGTACTGTAAATAAAAATACCGATAAACGCAAAAAAAGGAAAACTATTTAAGTTAATGTTTTACCTATAAGTTAATGTAAACGAAAATGTTAACCCACCGAATTTTGAACAAACAAATTTAAGTAGACCCTGTCCAATAACATAGTCGATTTCAATTCTAACTTTTCAACTTAAATGATCAATCGTTTGATCGATTAAGATTCGATTGAGTTTCCGTGAAATTTCGGTTTTATCCAGTCGACCAACTTAAATTTGGTCAGACAAGTTGTTTTCAACAAATGAAATACTTACGCGCTCTTTTTTATAATTTGTTCTACAGAAACTTGCAGCATAAGTTTGTTGCGCACGGATTTAGTTTTATATATAGTCATAAAACCATAAATGAATGTAAACCGTAAAATTGTTGTCATCCTCTGAACTAACGAGCAAGTCATTTTAAAATAATACATGTATTTCTTATGTAATCTTCTTCAGTAAACCTAACGTGGAAAACATTAAATTACACGTAAAATTATAGACTTTGACTACTCAACTTGCTCCAGAAGCCTATACCTAGTTCTTTTCGAGTTAGACACGATTCGCCGTCTAGAATTTACTAAACGCAATGTAATTGTTTCATGGCTTACCTTGCTGATGTCGGTGAGAGTGTGACAGGATAAGGTATCTAGAACACTATCAAGGGCTGGCCACCTGTCGCGTGTTTTTAATTTCACGGTCATTCGCTCAAACTAGGGTAACAACGTTTTTAAATTTTCGTCCTTTTTCATAGCAATCGTATAATATCGTAAAAACAGAGCTTCGGTCCTATTATAAATACGATATCCAATATTATGAGAAGTAAAATTATTTTATCAGAAATTTTAAAATTCGGTTTGGTATGAGTGAAGAACAGATAAAATCTGTATTTATAGGTTTGTGTATGCTACCTACGTATTTATGTGTTAATAAATCTCAGTATAATGTTAACCGCGTACGGATTTCCGAATTTGATAAAAGAATTAAAGAAGTAGATTGAACGCCTTTAAGTTATTTACATTACGGGTAAATTACATCTCTATCTATTGATAAGTACTAATTGAAATCAGCTTCGAAGGAAGTTAATATGTAATCTTCTTGATGCTGAGTGCTACTGGGACTCGAAGCCTTCTCTCACAAGGACAGAGTGAAGGCCGTTTATATCCCACGCTGGCCAAAAGTGTGTATGTTTCGAAACTATGTCCTCGAAAGCTATTGTTCTTGGAACATTCCAGTTTCTTTTCGATGTTTTCCTTCACCGGAAGTTCAGGCTAGGTAGAAAGAAAGTAATATTACATACAGCGCAGTAAATTAAGAAAACTTTTAATAAGTACTGAGGATGAAAATAGTTATAACAATATCCAGAGCAAGCCTAACTGATGGTGGTCTTACTAATGATTGAAAGCTACCAGTGAGGAGTGATTGCTGACACCATTGCGAAATAACTTGTCGCACACCGTGCAATATCTTAAAATATATGCGACGAATGTTCACTTCGTTTTCTTTGTAAAAACGTCACATAATTCAATGAACTTTCTAATTAAAACGGAAATATTTTTTAACCATGAATACCTTTAATTTTCATAATATTACAAAAGAATAATAAACATTTTCAATAAAATTTTGAGGCTGATAACTCGAAACATTAACATATTATATTGTTTTTGGTGTATGAAAATACTAATTTATATTTCTTCTCTTGTGATCTTCGTGTCAACAACAATGAATAAAATATAGTCTGCGAAATATCACAATGTTATAAAAATTATATATAACACTTATTTAAAAAATTAAGAAGCTTTATAAAGAGACAAAACACTTAAAGAATACTTTATATACAGATGAAATATTCATTATAATAAATAGTTTTGTAAGCAAAATAATCTTTTTTATTTATTTAGGGAACATATTATTACAGAAAGTACTATATAAAAGATGCCATGCACGTTGTACAGCGCGTTTAAAAAAATCTGATAACAAAGTTTAAACAATGCAATAACAGGAATCCTGCTCACAGATTACACCTCGTGTACCTGCTGGTCGAGATAAAAATAAACAATTGCGTCCGTTAATTATAATTCATCCAAGGTGAAATTTTATGTTAAGGCGAAAATTGAAGACTCGAACAATGGCACGGCAAAGCAAGGCCAAACAAACAATAGCCTCAGCTGAAGTGATTTTGGAAATGCGAAGGCCGCGGATGTCGTACTGATGAACGATAAGCCCTTCCTTCTTGTTAAGAGCGATAGATTATTAAACACGCCGGTACAGAAGTACTTACCTATCATTATCATCATAATTAGCCCGCAGTAGTCAACAGCTGGACATAGGCCTCCCCTAAGGAACGCTACATAGCTCGATCTTTGGCTAAACATATGTTTACATCTATATAAATATACATTTAAAGGTTAAAGCATCCTTCGAATATATATTTCTTATAGTACTAAAACAACTTATCGCCGTTAAAAAATCTATACTGCTTGTAATATTGCCTTCGTTTATATAACTCGTTTTAACAATCTAAATAAATAGAGAGGCCTAATATATTATCTTGATATCAAGTAAGGTGGCAAAATCATGATATATATCACATTGTATTATAATTCATCATTTAAATCTCAAATTGAGGTTTATTTACTAGATTTTTAAATCTTTCTTAGTCATCACCAATAGTGAACTATTAGTGTATACTCTGGTCCAGTTATATGCGAGTTGATCCAGATACTCATAAACTTTTATTTTACCTAGTATGTGCTTACAATTGTCCTCAATTCTACAATATACATGATATTGAGGCCGAAAATTGAGAGGGTGATCGTCCAGGATATTTATGCTCTCATACGTTTACGGCTAGGACACATTGCTGTTATGTGTATGTGGTTCGGGATCGAACCTAAGACCTCCCTTTGAAAAGGCACCGGGGTAACTACGGAAGCAATAAAAATGTTTTATTAAAACGAATGTTAAATAAAAGAGACAAAAATACATCATCATAAGTTTAATAAATAAAAATGTTCATAGTGTACGCCGCTGAAGCATCGTTACATAGGGACCAGCCTTAGCTTTCTTGTGGTATTATACCAATAAGCGGATCCATTACACAAAAATTACAAACAAAAATTAACAACTTTGAAACTGTCAAAATCAATAACTTATACAATTTTCTTTTTAATTACAACCATCAAAAGTATTAATAATAAAATAAATAAAAACGATCAAATAACGTGTAAGCAAAACACATCGCTTCATGACGTAAAACGTGTTCAGATCATTGTGAAGTCAACATTTACCGCTAAGACATAGAAATTGTGCAAGAAATTACAATTTACACAAACACCAAATTTAGCTCCGCATTCACATACACAATTACATTTTACCTAACCGTAAGCCATTCGAAAATATACTCCTTTTAACAGGACATATAATTATGCACAAACACACGACAATCTATTATACATATATCGTCTCTGTTACATACCAGAAGCACAAGCGCGGTCCAAAATCATCACGTGACGGGAGATATAGTTTCAACGTATTTAGATTATGAGAAGAAGCTGATGATTCAATATAAGCTCGCCCATAAAAACACGTCGAGACATAAGATATTAAGTTTCATAGCGCAGTAATTTCACTAGCTACAACACCCTTCAAATCATAACACGGCAATGTTTCCACAATACTATGTGGCGGCAGGAACAGGCGCTGCGGTGAAGGCTAACCAATCTAGACTATAAGTTCCCAACTTTCAATGAACTAGTGCCACGTTTACAAAAAAAAACCAACGCCACTTTTTACATAATTAGCAAATTATACCAATTTTATATGTCTGTCTATAATGTATAACCACATATTAAAAAATTATTCTTGATTTTTCCCTAATCGCGCTATAAGCTTCTGTATCCACTATGCGGCAGTAAAATCCTTGTTGGAAACTTACGATCTAAACAATCTTCGACTATAGAGACCTACCGCCAGTAATACACATTAGCATCATATCTTTTCTATCAGAGATCTTGGAATAATTTAAAATTTTATCATCGAACTCGTACAGCTTCCATCACGCAATGTTCATCAATTCGCAGCAGAATGGACCTAAATTAATTTTTATTTGTTATTTAATCACCTCAATCGATGGACATCCACTGCTGGACAGGGTCCATTATTTAATACTAATTCTCAATCGACGGATTTCGCATTAGTAGTACCTAAATGGAATGAGTAAATAATATACCGAAAATGCATATAATGCATCAGGCAAACCGGAATGTATATCTAAATAGATTTTTAATATTAATCGTTAATAATCAAGTGCTTAAACAATTTTGTACACGAGTGTAAGCTTTTATACTTTGTATTTATCACATCAATAGAAACTCTAATATGTATTTGTCCGAAATAATACTTTTGTTTTCTTTTACATTGAACATATTTCATTAGCAGCAAGGGGGAACTCTTCGAAAAGATAAATTGTCTACTGCGGAGAGAGTCAAGAAATCCTAATGGCCGTCCGCGGCCTTTTGAAGAGGTCGCGGAATCTCCGTCAGGAAGACAACAGTGACCTCTCTAACACTATGCTTCCATAGTTCGTCCCGGGGACAACTTAAAATTCCACAGCACTCTTGCGGATACTACCTTGGCTGGAGACCATTTCCAACCAACGCCCTCCTCAGCGTTTTGTTACTTAACCTAAATTCATATATCATCACGCAAACAGCTTTCATATATGCATAATTCATTATTATCTACGCAAAAATACAATGATTAAATATACAAAAAATCCACGAAAGATATAGTCGTCATCATTCAGCTCATTGTTGTCTACTGCTGAAAAATTATAATGTTGATAAATTATAAAGAAATTTATTGACTAGGTTATAAATTCGATGAAATGTAAACAAAAATAAAAAGCCAATGTACATAAGGGGAACGGAATAGACTTAGCATCACCAAGTTACAACTGCGGCTACCCGCTAAGCTGCGGAGGCTATTACGCAAAAATGAAAAGTAATTTCTACTTTCTGGCAAAGAAAATGAAAACGACCTTTATAAAGAGACGGTCTGGAGTCACCTTACATTATTTTGTATGTTGCTATTTGGTTTCTATCAGAATGTTACGTATGTTCATAAAGCTATAATCATCCAAAATGAAATTAATAGTTTACGAAATAACCCCTCATTTAGCAATAAATATTTATACGATCGCACTACGATTTCACTTATTAAATTTAAAAAACACACATACATAAGCAACAGTGTAAATACTGAATTAATCACACAAATTATTTTTTTTTTAGATCGCAGATTTTGTATCCGCGAGCCCCGCGTCCGAAGAAGTTGTAAAAGTCGTCAAGACTGACTACATTAAAAAAAGAAGAAAAAATGACTTCCATCTAATGAAATCTAACATGGAATGTTTCGGAAAGAAACTATATGAATATTATACGTCAGTCTCAGTTTTACTGCTTGTGCGTCGACTCCTGCCCGCGGACGTTGGATTGACCCATTGCGGCCCGCTCAAGAGGAACTTCTTCACGTTGTACTCCATCCTGGCGAGGTCTTCTGGTGATATATCTTTATCCGTTTTGGACTTCAGTGCATCCACCAGTTCATTTCCAATATTGTAACTGACTTGATCATGGCGTTTCCGGAACAATTGTGAATTGTCGACGTTTATCTCTGTAACAGTGACGTCGCCGCTCTCGACTGGAAACATTGTTTCCTTGACAATGTTGCCAGTTACTTTAAAATTTGCAGCTTTTGTACTTTTATCTTGGTTAGTGCTCTGATTTGTGGTGGTCTGGTGGATCCAACTATTGTGAGTCTCGCGCGCGTACGACTTAGAGAATTTACTAACCGGATGTGGCATGTTGAGCGCAAGCTCGTTCAGTGTCTCGGTTAGTCTGCTCAATTTACTATCTCTTTTTAAGTTACGATTGACAAAACCACATTCATCCTCTAGCGGATCGTTAAAACTATTTTGCTGCTCCAAGTTCTTCTCGACCCACTCTGCAACCCTGAGCAGTTGCTGCTTCTGCAACAGAGCTGCGCTGTCATCACTGGACAAAGAGCTCGTGCTTTGTTCATTGGTAAACACTTTATTGTTTTCGTTCACCTTCAAATGTGTTTGTGTCAAATTCGGATAAACATTCACTATGGCGGGTAACGAAGATTTTTGTTGCTTAACATTTGCATCTGTTTTGTTGTCTAAATTTGATAAATTTCCAATCGGCGGATAATCTTTAGAGATTTTTGTATTTTCAATGGAATGTAGTTGAGACATGTCAATTTTTTTCAGCGGTCTCGTAAAATTATTCGCTTTATTTTGTTCATATCTATCGAAGTTAAAAATTTTTACTTCTTGGTTATCTACTGTTGTCACGAAATTACATTTGTCTATTGAAGTTTCTACGTTATTATTTTGTACGTTGTTGTCGATGTTAAAATCGCTTAACAAATTATCGATTTCGGATTGATTCTGCTGACTGGTAATACTTCGATTATTGTTAAGGGTATTATTGTTATTTTGGTGTTCCGAGCTAGTTGAGAAATTGTGAGTCTTCAAGGGTTGTAATGGGGATGAAGAAACATTTAGTAGAGCAGGATTTATAGAATTAGTTTTAACCGAACTTTCCGAATCTTTATTATTGTTGTCAACGTGAACATCAATGAGTGTCGTTTCAACTACAACGCCGTCATTGTTTATTGTACTTTTATTATCGTCTTCAGTTTTAACAAAATCAATAACGTTGTCCATGCCGTCATTTAAATCTTTGAATATTGAATTTTCATTACATTTACTCTGACGTCTGTAGAGCACTGGAGGAACGTCGGGTTCCGCATTATCCAGTAGTATATTTTTAGACCCGGCTTGCATTCGTAGATGACAAAATCTAGGTCCAGGTCCAACCTGCGTGTTGGATTTGTGGGTGCTTACTGTTGACTTTGCTATTGAAGATGTGCGACTCGCTGCACCCATGGAACTACTATGTGAATTTTTGCGCATACTACAATTCTCAACAGTCTGCATCTGATTAGAAGATTTTATCTCCTTCTCAACCATTTTATCTTTGAAAAGTGAATCTTCATTAGCAGCATTGTGGATACTGCTTTTGTTACTTGAAATTGAAGTTTTTGTTCTATCACAGAGCTTATGATGCACTGATGGTTCCATGTTCATTTTGTCATTATTGTTACATTTCTTTAACTGCTTCAATTCTTGTTCTGCCTTATTCACAGTCTCATTTTCAAAATTACATAATAATTTACTTTTTTCAGCCGGAGGTTCTGCTTTACTAACATTATTATGGACAGTCTTATCCATCTTGTCTTTGTTAGTGTCTATATGTATATCCTGTTGTGGTACTATATACACATTCCCATGGGTTAGATTTGTTTTTTCGTTAATGAGTTTTATAGCATGAGGAGAAATGCTCCTAATGCTCAAGTTCGACTTCAAAGACTTGATTTCAGAATTACAGTTCAAACACAGGGAATTCTTCATATCACCACTAAATAAGGTTTGTGTTGATACTGAATAGTAACTTTCATTGTAGCAGAATGGTTTGCTTTGTGTTTTAGTGCATGTACATGTATCGCAATGTTTCGTCAAAGTATCTTGAATGCTATCTTCGAGTATTTTAGACATCAAAGAGGCAGAAATGTTGAATTCATATTCACTAGCATCAAATGTGTCTAAATCATTTCCATTTTTAGATTGACTAGAACTTCCTGGTTTAGATGTTTTAGACATTACATATTGAGATACCCTCGCTTGTGTGTCCACAGGGAGCTGTAATACACCATAATGAAAAATTATAAATACTATTTTATTGCTTTTTAATGTTGTATATAAATCATTTACTTACATTGTCAAGTTTTTGAGAAACAAAATTGTCTGGTTTACATTGCAGCAACTGAATTGCCAAGTTCATATCATTTTTGTACCTTTCCTGCAAACAATGATAAATGTAGAAAATGTAAAATTATAAGATTGCTGATAAAGTTCCTGATAAACAAATAGTGTACTTATTTATTGCTAATCAGAATTAAAAATTATATTTTTTGATTACAATGGTTAGGCTATTAACCATCTTGACCTCAATTTGGCATGGTGTTGAGTAAATGAAGTAGTGAATAGTGAACACACTGAAATCTTCTGTTTTTTACAACTAGAACTAAGCATTGCTTTTACAGTGGGAGATTTGCAGTATGGGAGTAGTAGCTACCCGCATAGAATTGGAAAAACTTACCACCAACAAAACATTAACATAAGGCACTAGAATTTAACCAAGGGCATTTGCAATTAAGTCGAATTTTAGAGAAAATTTTTGAAATTTTGGAACATAAAAAAGTTCGTATTATTGCACTTCTTATTAAATGACTTACATTTTCTTTTTGCAACATACTATAGTTATGCTTAGACTCTGCTAATCTAACTGATAATGTTGCAATGTCTTTTGTCAGCTGACTCTTTTCACTCTTCATCTTGTCCACCATTTGCAATAACTTATCTTCTAAAACTTGATTTAGTTTTTGCACTCTTTTATGTGAATCATACAGTCTGAAATAGAAAATAATCATTAGTCATATTAAAACCAAGATTAAAAAATAGATTGTTTTATCATCGGGAATTAGCAACATATAATTTAAGTATTAAACAAAAAAATGTCCCGCAATCCTTTTCTTTGCATCATTTTGCAATTATCAATGTAATAATTACTTCAAAATAATGCATTTTTAATGTTACATAATTGTCAAAACAATCAATAACATTGTTTAATTTTTTTTAGTACATTATCTGCATTTGTTGTTAAATATACATTTAATGGCCCATAAAACTATTATAACTACAGTGTCATTACATAATAATTTTTTAGTTATACTTAAGATTAAATCTATTGAAGTTTGCACATGAAAGGGGTTTTACAGTGGAACATGGAAAATAAAGCTTACCATATTTTTTCAACTAAGGCTATTAATGTAAACTAAAGTAATTGCTATAGATTTAGTGAAAATTAGGAACATAATACAGAACCCTTATTCCTAGATATTCCTACTCAACTCTTATGAAATGTATCCTTAAAAATATTTAAGAATAAATTTCAAATGAATTAGGCTATGAACTACTAATTACACAGTATCAAAGATGTAATAATATATTAATGTAATGCATATATATGTAATCAAAAAGAATTTAAACAATTTATTTTCTTAGCAGGGGGCAATTTTACAATGATTTATTTTGTAGGAAAAAGAAGGTAGAAAACGGGCAATTATGATTACAATCTTAAAAAATAGAATAGTATATTTTGTTTGAACAGTAATTAAACCAATGTTTTGTATATACCTAAATAGTTTTATTATATTGTTAATTAGCTAATTATTTATAGGGAAAAATTACCTTTCATACTTCTCCCTCCAAGTGTCAACCTGTTCTTCTAAGTCATCAACTCTAGCAGTGTATTTAACAAACTCCTTTTCTAGACCTACAATGTGTGCATCCTTTTCTGCAACATTTTGCCGAAGATTTTCCACTTCTGTATGCAACTGTGCCTCAACTGCACCACTGTTGCATCCCTATTGATTATGGTGCAACATCAAAAAAAATCAAAAACAAGCAAGTGTAATGTCCACAAAATTTAAGGAATGATAGAAACAGGGTTGACATTTACTATGGTGACAATAATTTAAATTGGTAAAGCTGATGGCAGATGAAGCAAATTAAAAAAGAAAAGCAATGTGCATTACTGTAGTTAAAGCAAACATTAAAATATTCTGTGATGATATTTTAAGCAATTCTTTTACAAAAAGAATTGTTCTCTGATTATAAATTACTGTACTTCATACATACTTACTATACATAATTCTGTGATAATTTTATTACTTAAATTAAAATATCCATATATAACTAATAAGTGTGATATGGTAATAAATGTTTTACGTAAATATTTTACCTTACAGGGAGATTTTTTGCTTTCATCCATCACTAAATTATATTGTTATTAATATTTCACATATCCGAGAGTTTAGAACAAGCCACGTCATGCGAATAAAATATTTATTAGCAACTATATCAATAAGCTACTTCGGAATAAACAAAATAAAAAATCAATTTGTCACTGCTTTAGCTTTACGGGTATTCAGTTCGAAATAAACGTATTAATTTTATTGAAACGTGTAATTGAAGTAAAGGTTAATCTATAAATATTAACTATTTAGTCTTTGCCCATATAAACTTAATTATGCACCTATTTCACTTAACTTGAAATTTCTAGCATGTAACTTGTCGCCCAATAGTAACAATCGTAACAAATTTGACATTATTGACGTTTGCATTCAAAGGACTTATTATTATCTGTGGCACAGAGCAGCAGCCACTAAAGATAGAAAAATAATTATATGGATTTACTTTAAGTAATTGAGAAAAACATTAATATTTTATCGTTATCAAAATAGGACAAACTAGAGAAGCTTATAGAAGAGTACATTGTACACGACTATAGTCTTCCGCTATGAAAAATGCTGAAATATAAGTTTTGCTTTAGCAGCAGATCACAAGAACAAAAATAATTCATAAACGCAAAAGTTAGTACGTAGTAGTTAGTAAGTAGTTATACTTATGAAAAAGAAATTATACAAAAGTGCTGCTCATGTCTATACCCATTTAGTCTTAATAATTCAACGTTTAAATTTTAGCTACTTAACTATACTATTTTTAAGAAGAATTTTACAAAATTCAACAATTTTAAAAATTTTGTATTTTCATTTAACTTACAAACGAGCGGTATTTCACACACTTTTCTATTTATTCTAGATATTACTTTGTAGTTGTAACGGCATGTTATTACCTTATACCCATACACACTTTTCCCCATATAGTGTTAATAACTACCCGTCTAATAAATAAACTAAATGTAATCTATGCTCTTCACATAGTACCACCTAAATTTAATTAGCAAAGCCTGTTATGTATTAGCTACCTAGGTTTAATAATGCGTACAGCTTTTAGTAATTGATAATGAAAAAATAAGCAATCGTCTTACAAGTTGTTAAAAGTAACATCCTTAAAAATATTTAATTTGCGTTGAAATTATATAAAAAGATTCGACGTTTTTATGAACTATGCGACGAGGAAAAATGTTACGACTGCTGATACCAATACGGCACTAGTTAAAATTTTTACTTTGCACCGCATTGTAACTCCTGGAACGCCAACACCCGCGAAGTGAACATGGCTTTTCTTTCTACGAATAAATATCGCGCTCTTACTCCGTCTATAATCTTTATTTGGATTACCTGGATCTGTTACTAATTTACCTGGGTCTGTTACCTTTTAAAACAAAGACTTCGCGTGTTTTAAAAAATAATTGCAAAATTAGTCGTTAACTTAGAAATTATTTTGTATGTCATTAATGCAATTAATTAAAACAGTTTATAGAAAAATAATTAAATAATGTATGTATTTCATCACATTTTTCTTAATACGAAATAATAATCAGTGGCGATTCACATGTGCAGAATATAGGCACAAGAACAGACCGTGGATCTGAAATAACTGGTTAAAAATAAATATTGATAGACGTTAGCCGTTGAAGAAAGATCGTTCGGCAATACTGTACAAACTTTAAACGTAGAAACACGTCTGGTGCTGACGAGAAATCTATTTCGGTATCGCGGCCTCATGCTTACACTGGTCCACGTAGTCGGCAGTTCTTTGTCTTATTAAAAGTGTATTGGTCATTACCTTTAATAAAGTCGGTAGTTGTTTATAAAAGTATACCATAATGGGAAACATTTTCAGTAGTGCTTCAGCAAGAGGGAACGAAACAGTAGCTTGTGAAAAAGATATTTGTGAAATCGATATTATGGAAAACACAATCGATGAATGCAAAGAAACTATTAATGTTGAATTACAAGACACCGCTGGCGATGAAGATATTCGATCTAAACTCAAAGAACAAGAGATGAATGAATTCAGAAAACAACTCAGTATTAAACGTGAACAAAGAAAAGAAATATTATCAAGACATAAAGCTGACAAAAAAGCATTGGAAAAATCATTAGAAAATGAAGTAAAATCTAAATTGCAATTAGTCGAGAAAAACCAAATAATGTATGACTTATTGATAAAAAACAAGATTGACATTCCCGAGGAATTAGATCATATTAATAAGAACTCAGAATTTGCACAATCCATTTCACAAATGAAAGATGAAATAGAAATATTAAAAGCTAATAACAATAAATTAAGATGTGAATTAGCAAGTACGAATAATACATTACAAGCTGCTTATTCTGACATTGCAGATTTAAGCGCACAAAATATAGAATCTATGAAACAAATTAAATCACTTAAAGAAGTAATTACCGTTAGTAAAACCATGATTAACTTACGCGAGGAACAACTAAATGATGTAAGTACATCTTCCTCCACAAAACACTAAAATTATATGTAAATCTATATATTATAGTTATTCCTCCAAAGGTACATTTTGTAATAGTTTGCAAAGCACAAGAGTTATTTAAATGAATAGAATTATAATTTTGAATTTGTTATGAGGACTACGTATCCATTACCATCAAGGTATACTTGAACGCAGGATGCCCGTGTCTCTAAATAATAAAACATCGCTTATTGTCTACTACTCTTTTAATTTTGATTAATTCTGTTCTTTGATACAAAGAAAACACAACACATAATGTATAGCGGTTGCTGTTATGTACAACAAGCTGTCTAAATCGGTCAAACAATGAATGTTGTTGCATTAAACATCATCAGAAAATAAGTCTAAAAGCGGTGGCGATCATAAAAACAAAGTCTTCAGGTTTTATTATGATATAATATAATATAGAAAGACTGAATGAACAACTATTTCCGACCACTAAATGAACAATAGTAGTCTACTCCGGCACCATTGTTGTAATGCGTCATCTTATTTTAGTACCATCGCAGGATAAGAAAATTTTGCACAGCACTGGGATATTTGAGTTCTAAACTATATAATTCTGGTGCTCACATTATGTTCATACTGGTTCTGTACTGTTATATGGTTTTAATTTTGCTGGTATTGTCGGTAAAAGTAAACTTACTCCTCTCAGCTTCTAAATTGTGACGTTTTCACTTATATCTAGATACAGAAGACTATTAGTTTTTTACTTTACTTGGTCATGATATTTTTTCTGCCGAACTTGTATTCTAATTATAATATTAAATCAGGTATGTCACCGAAGGATAATGTATTAAAACTCATTTTATTCTAAGAAAATATCTCATCTGCGCCATTTCCCAAATACGAGTTCTGAGTAATAGTGAATAATAATTTCATATTAAACGTACCAGAGTTATTGTAAATGAATAAATAAAATTATCGATATATAAAAGTTTATGCAGGGAAACATGTAGCGACGTTAATCAAATTCGGGGTTTGATTTATACCATAAGCATCTACTAATAATATTATCGCTTTTAAGTCCGAGAAGTCTTTGTAAGGAAAGTATTTATACCGGTCAAAGACCACCACATATCACTATACACTTTATTTTTCTTGCGGTTGGCACTGAATGTTGTCAGAATGCCAGACAATTTATTGTATTTAAAAAACAAGGCTTGCAATGTTTTAAACTCATAAGCCCATTTGATTCTTCAATTAATTACGCACTATGAAGCAATGCAAATAATATATTTTAATTTAATTCGCAGTTGAAAAACAAGTTGAACGAAATTGAGCAATCACTTGCTGATAGAGAGACACATATTTTGTCTACTGATCTAAGACAAGAATATGAAAGGCAGCTGCAAAACATAAGGACTTTAAGAGGTCTGTATGAAGAACGAGCACGTCTGGCTGAAGTAACCAGACAAGCTTTAGCGAGAGAACTTCAAGAACAAAAAGAATTAAACCAGATCGAAATAAACAAGTTAGTTAAAATTTTTGGATTTACTTTTCAATAACAATGTATGTACATTTATTGTTTTGTACTTAAACATATTTTTGATTTTTACAGATGCAACGATTTAAACAAAAAAGTTGAGGAACTTGAATCTGCAGTGAATGGCTTAGAAGAAAACCTTAAAGACAAGAATATTGAAATAGCAACACGCCGAGATGAAACACAATGCTTAAAAGCAGAAATGGAAGTCATTAATAAGGTACATATACAAGTAATATTATTAATTCTCTGCAAATATAATTTTGAGAAACCAAAACCATGTATTCTTTTTTTAGCTTTTCTCACAAATACTTTTGGGATACACAACTAAACCAGATTTAGATAAACTCGTTAATCGTCTAGAACAGCATCATGGTATACTTACACATATGGCGGAAAGAGAGAATGGATCTGAAGCATCATCCGCTTTGCCCAAATTACTTTTGCAGTTGATTAGTCAAGTAGAAGAGATTGAAGGAAATAAGCAAGCTGAAAATGACACTATAAATAAAACTAAAACCCTGGAAGAAGATGTTAAAAAAGAGGACACAGGTATATTAGCTTTATTAAGTTTACATTTTCAGGGTTCATTATAAAACGTAGTATAACATAAATTATTAATGATGTTGTATTGGACCTATGTGTTACAGGTTTTCGAAACTCAGTACCCGCTAGAGCAGAAGAAATCGTGGAAAATCTTCCAAAAGTCTGGAAGGTACTGATGGAGCTTTTAAGCCATCAAATCATACCAGACCATAACGAGGCACCCAAAGTTACAACTTGCTATAAATCGGTAGAAACAAGATCAGGTCCAGTATTGGTGCCGAGTGTAAGCCAAACTTATATTAGATTGAAGGTAAGTCCACATGTTATTTTTTTAAGAGTTTTGAGAAAACGTTGTGGCGATAATGCGTCAACAATAAAAATGTTCCTTCACCGAAATACTTTCATGATCACTCTTGCATTTCTCTAAAAAAAATACACGCATCTATTATCAGAGATGGCATTGAGCCAAAAGTGTCTGCAAACTTTAAAAGTGCCACGAACAAAATGATGTTTATTAATTTCATTGAAAATAGTCGTTTGTTGAATAAATTATGCAATGATTTTTTCAGGATTTGATAATTGAAAAACTGTCATTAATTAAAGAAGTTAACCGAATGAAACAACTTAATGGACATTTGGGGACGCGTTTACAAGAACAAGAACGTCGATTATGTCTAGTTACGACAGAATTAAGCAAAACGTGGCATGTAGTAGGCCGATTACGCAGACATCATCATCAATTACATACGCATGAAAAAATACTTAAATATGAATTACAACAAAAACGAAAGTTATTAAACGAACTAAAAGAAGAACTAGAATACTGTAGAGAAAAGTGGGAGCAAGCCCGCGAAAAGAATTCTCAGTCTGAAAAAGATTGGAAAAAGCTTAGAACTGAATTTTCTAATCGTAAAACAAAATCGTTTTCTTCCCCTATTAATAATTCAGCTGAAAGTGGTTACAGCGACGAAAGACCTTCCGACGATTCGTCTGAGTCGAACGATGAAAGTGAATATATTAACGAACCACAAGTTCGTTGTAAGAAGAAAATTAAGAAATCAATCGAAACAGCCATAGATTCAAGCGCGGACTTTAATTTAGTTGCAGAGAGAGAAGAGCCTTCAAGCGACACGATGGATATTGCTGATTTACCATTAGATAATCAGGATTCAGAAGCTTTAAAAATATCTGAACCTTGCATTGTTAAAACATATGTAGAAACAGAAGATGAAGTCGGTGATATTGCAAATGACTCCTGTGTGGAAGAATTATCGATAGCAGAACCGAATATTAATAACAACCATTCTTGTAATGATTATTCTAATAATATAAGCTACAAAGAAACGGGAAACATACAGAAGGTCGAATCATTAAATGCAAAAAATATTGATAGTGAAGAAAACTTTAAAACTGAAGTGACCGCAGATTCTAATGCGATTAATAGCATAAATGATGAACCCCAGAACTTTTCTGAAAATGTTAAAAAAATGGTGAAAGACTGTATTATTAGTTCCAAAAAAGCTTATACAATCAACGAGTTAAATAACCAACCATCCTCAAGTAAAATATACAATAGTGACGATTGTGAAATCTCAACCAGATTATTAAGAAATTGTGTAGAGACAAATTCGCAATTAAACTTGTTTATAAAAAAAGAACCCGCGACTAAACAAGAAATAACACCCAAAGTAATAAATTACAAAGAGAAATCTGGTACAGAACTAAAAGAATCTGAAACAGATAACAAAGATTCTAGTACTTCTCTAGAACCTTGTATTGATTTCAAAGCCATATTAGATAACATTAAATGCCAAGATGAGCATCTTTTATTAAAGGACCAAAGACTACAAAATTTAGAAAATGGCTGCATTAAAGTTATTAATAGCATAACTAATACTCTCCAAGCAGGTGATCTAATTTCAAATAAATTAGATACACTGCATAGTGAATCCATAAAAAAATATGATGGTAATCCTCAAGCAAGTAGTTCAGCGATAGACACATCAAATACAACTGACGTCATGACAGAACCATCGACATCCAACGAATTGGATCATGAGGCTATGTTTGCTGCTCGTGACATGCGTTTAAAGAGATTGGAGGAACAAACAAAATCATTGGTAAACAAAGTTAATAAAACTGCAACGAAAGGGGTAAAGTTGAATTTTAAATTAGAAGAACTTCATAATATTTATGGATCCGAAACATCTCGCGCTGGAACACCATCAGAGGATAACGAAAGTACCACAAAGAATGACAATGAAAATGATGAACAATAAAGTATAATGTATTATATTATACCAAAATGTCCTCTTATATATTTTAATAGCATTATTGTTTTATGGTGTTTTATTGTGGACCCCCGACAAGGTGGACCGATGATCTGGTAAAGGTCGGCAGATGCGGGTAGCACAGGACCGACCGGTAAAAAATCTTCTGACACTTGTGTACAGGCATCTATCGGCTAACAATCACGATAATGACGATTACTTGATTAATTTTATTTAAAACTGTATACAAATATGTTTTTTGACAATTCAACGTAAAATGTCGCTGTCAATATTTTTACTGTTAAACAACAATTGTGTCACCATTTATAAACTACAGCTAACCATGTATTCTATTGTTTATGATATTAAAGTGATATTAAATTTCTGAACTTAGTAAACGAAGAATAAAAAAGATAGATTATGATAAAAGTTACATGTTCAAGACTAACTTAACTTTGATGAATATTAACATCGTTTTTATTCGCTTCGATTTCGTTAAACGACAATAGTATGGTTACATGTTATATCAGTGTATACTACGAGTACTAACTCAGTCGTTGAATGAATTATTAAATAAAAAAAAACTAAAATGAGATTTCTAATAAAAACAAAAAGTAATTTGCAATATTTATTTTTTAACATTTACAACACATATAAATCAGGTACTTCATGCTTAATCTGTGAAATTAAAAATGTTATTTATACCATTGATGTCTTTACAAACATTATACCTTGATTATAACAAAAACTTTTAACAGTTATTTTGATATTGGCTAAGCATTTTTTTTATTTTCCTGTACTAACAACATAATTTACATTATTAGTACTTATTAAGTATTCACTTGCAGGGTCATATTACTAAGTAATATGAAAAATCTTTTCCTAAATAATATGCGTTCATTTTGTTCTTTTCGTTACTCTGGTCACTATTCGTCTAAGCTGCGTAAGATCCACGCTCATTCAAATACACTGGAGGAAAGCAAAGCAAGTTACCGCCATTTGGCATGCAAGTGCGTTTCACTGGTTTGCCGGACATTTTTTTTATTCCCCGATGAGACGAGCAGGGCGTTCACCTGAGTGATGTGATATGCCTGCTCGTAACAGTGTGGTACTAGTTGAGATGACATACATTGCACCATAACCCTATGCTCATCGTCTTGTGACTTATTCATATACATACAATATTTCTTTGAAAACATAACACATGAAATAAGTACCATGCAATATTTAAAGATACAACTACAATTACAACTTATCATCGCATTTATTATCTATGACGTTGAATGATCTATTATCTATTCCATCTTTTATTTGTTTTGTATCGGAGACCCCTGTGCCTTCTTCGAGCACACCAACAACAGCCTTTTGTACTTTATTTGTTGGTTTTACTTCTGTTGAACCATATAGTCGCCATGCCCAAATCGACAGCAGTAACATTTCAAATATAGTTATGGTGTTTTGAATAACTGAAAAGATAATAAATTTTAAGTTAAAAGATATAACTCCTAATTATTGGAAAATTATTTACATTTAGGATTCCTAAAAGGTTTTTTTTTTAATACATACAAATTTAGAGACAAGCAGTAAACTAATCTGATGATAAACGTCTACGACGTCTATGAGATGCTGGCAAAGATGCTTGTTTATACAGCATCACAATGCTTATCGAATCATGAAATGTTTATTCCCTCTCAATAATTTTACTAGCTACATCAGGCCTTGGACCTGTAAAAGGCTTTTTAGTCGAACTTTGAAGAAACAAGCTTTAAAAATATTTAAATCTTATTTTAATTTTATCTAAAATATTACTTTCTTACCATTAACCAACACGGCAGGATGTAAAGACATAATGCAAGGCAATGTTACAAAATCAGGTATCATTTTAGCTAAACTGTATTGTAATTTTACTATGATAAGAACTAGCTGCAAAGCAAAGAATCGTGGCCGGAACACAAAGCCGAGACTCTCCGCGGCGCGCACACTCATAATAACACCCCAAATACCCGATAATATGGATATTACAACGAAACACTGGATGTACATTAAACCACGGCGGTAAACCATCTGAAAAAGGAGCAAAATTAAAAAATTAAAAATTTGGACATAACTTTCGAGTTGTTTTAATGTTAATTTACAATAGTCAATGTCAGTTTTACGAAATTACTCATCCTAAATATAATGATTGAAATCCGCTGACAATTTCTGATTGTGAAGCTTGGTGGTGAAGTAAAAAGTTTCTGCTTTAACAAGATTAGAATATTTATTAAAAAAAGTGTTTCACGTACATTTTTCAAATATTAGACGCCAATTAAAAAAAACACACGGATCGCATTAAAACAAAAAGTCGAACAATACATTGCTACCAAGCAAACGTCATTCTATTTTGAGTACATACACATAAAACCTTATTTGAAACTAAATATTTTTTGGTGTTCATATATTTCTGGTAGTCCTTTTATTGATCTTATAAAAAAAATTATCATCATTAATACCTATTAAATTTGTAAACTCTCAAAAATCTTAAAAGATGTGATTACAATGAATGTTTCATTCATTTCCAGTATGGTGTTTACGTCGACACCTTTTTGATTGTTAACATATAGAACAACATTAGTTTTTGTAATTAACGTAGTAGAACGAAATATTTGTAACGCAAAAAACAAACATTTAAGTTGTAATTACAGTACAACGACATGTGTTATCGTTTTTTGTATAAGATACAGAAAATACTTATGCCATTACAGTTATAATCACTTAATATATATTACATATGTACAATAATTACACAATGATGAATCATTGCCTTTTATCTTACGTGTTAAGTACATACCATGTCCTCTGCCCAGAGCACCAAAACGATTACATAAAGCACTGCTTGTACTATGGGTATTTGCAGCACTAAATAACGCAAGCAGGTAAGACTCCCCCTGTAAACAATATGACAGATAGTAACTATTTATTTTAGCAGTTGCTAAGTGTTAATTAAGTAGTAAGTCAATAATAGAAGGCTTTATTTGCAAGTAGATATCCAATATTAGCGTTTGTTTACACAGAAATTATTCATCTTGAGTAGTACCTAAATTTTTTTTCTTATGTACACAGAACTATTACTTTTTTATTACAAGACGAGGCATTTACTTCGAAACACGTGATATGCCTTCATAAAAGCTACTAGATGTTTTAAGAACAAATGCTAATTCTATTTAAAATAACTTATAATATCTACTATTTATCAAAATGAAAAGTAGACGTCCATTTTGTAGTTTCTATTTATTACCGGGATATCTGTATGTTCACAGCGTATAGATAGTCAAAAAGTTGACATTGTATTATACACTTAGCGTTATTAATATTTACTTAAACGACGGCTGAAATTCGCGCTTAATGAATAGTTTTAATAATAGCCTTTAACCAAACACTACAGTAATTGTAAAGGCGCGGTTGTTATTAGCGATGGTAAAAACAAAATGTATTAAAATTATTGTTCAGGGGTGTTAGTTAACATCTCTATTTGTTGAGATACCTTCACAAAAAAAGAAAAGATTTTTTTTAATATGCACCTAGTACTTATTGGTTTATGTATGTACTGAACAAAGATAATGAATGCAGGAAATGATAAAATTGTTAATAAATAATAAAAAATAATAATTCAGGTAATGAATGAATCATACTTATCTATCTGCGGTCTTGGCAAAAAGCAGCAAGGCCAGCAGCAGCACGGCATTACTCGTGTCTCTAATCGAGATTCTCCTGCACGTCTGTAAATAAAAGAAAAACAACAAAATAAGGATACACTATATTGACAAAACCTAATCGTAACTATTACATGTTCATGCTTACAGGTTAATGCTTTTGTTAGACCATCCATACAAATCCTTTTACCTTGATCTTTATATTTAAGATATAATTAACAGTAAGTCGCAAAATTACCATCAGATAATCTATTATAATATCCGTTATTAAAAAAAAATTGTAAACTGATTCTGTTTTGTGTTATTTTAAAATACTACCTACTAAAACATCTCACCTCACAAAATATAATCTGCTAGATATTGGTATTACAATAAAAAAATGTATACGAATTTTCATCAAAATCGAGTGGTTATCTGATTTATATAAATTAAATGCTTAATTTTTTTTATCGATTAGTGCCTTTCTAAACTTAGTAACATGCAAATATCCAGTAAATGTAAGTAATAACTACTGCAATAACTTCTTAGCAAATATAAATTAAATAATTATAAAGTTACCTAATGAATTGACTAATACCGCCGCAATCCGCTATAATAAGGCAGTAGAATTGATACATAGCCACCATCACCACTTCTTGTGCTATCGCTTCAGCCACTAACGTTGCACGTGGCACCACTATGGCTATATACGATGCGGATGCCACAAGCTGAAAAATTACAAAAAAAAATTAAATGTCTGTAATAGTGTCGCGTAAAGTAGGCCTCCTTACGCATTCTGGAAATCTACAAGACGAGTAGCGTCTGGAGAGAAGTACAAAATAAGTATCAACAGTTCTAGTTTATACAAAACCACTTTGAAAAAAGAGGCTGTAAGTTCTAACAAGAGTTACATCCAAACTATAATTTAAAGACTTCCTTTATCTTCAGAAATTTTATATTTAAATATCAACATCATTGACACAAAAATTGTAGATTTTAAAACGATTTTTCTTATTTGTAGTTTACAGCCATTAAATGATTATAAGGTATGTTTCAATTAAAAACGATACGTCTGTTTGATGAGGTAAGAACGTTTGTGTACAAACAATGACAGTTGGTCTGATCTCAAGTGAACTAACAAACCCAACATCCAAATTCTCCAGAGATGATGATTTCTTTCGCTTTTTTTTTAACTTTTAACGTTGCCGATCATGTATAGACGACTTAAATTTTTTTTTTTAGATTTTAATTTGCAACAGCAAAAATAGCTAAATAGTTAAATATCTGAATGCGAAATTGATTTATAATTTAAAGTAAACATTGTACTCGTATATATTCTCTGAGGACGTATAGTGCTGCTAGTCTTTTCACCATCTTAGCTCGTCTGTTACCGGGTTAGAGGACCTGGAGTCCGCGGCCTTATTAGAAAAAATGTGCTTTAATTTATTTTGTGGATGTCAAAACAATTCTATTCATATTTTCCGATCTGAAATGGTAACTTCTTTTCATGATTCCTTTCACGCAAACCCGCATAAATACGTACGTATTATTATCTAAAATAGAGCCATATAATCTATCTAATAAGAAATCACGGTTAACCCTTGATTTGTATAAAGGGTGACGTCAAATGATATCTTTATTGCCTTTTCAAGTAATTGAATGTGGTTGCAACGACGACTAGCAAATTACATGCCATTTATAATGAAATCATAACATTTGTCATGAGATCATAACATCAAAAGATTTAACGAATGTCGTCAAAGATCTGACGAACGCGGCGACAAATAAACAAGAGTATGACGATCTCTTATAATCTATTCATTGTGAACACTGCAATACATATACAGCATCAGAGTTTCCTCCTCCTTTATATATCCGCATACAAAATTTTAGTCTGTAAACAGACGGTAAATCTGTTAGAGACCGTCTAACTACCATCACAGGCTCAAAGTGCGCTATGACCAGTGAAATTACTGCAGTAACGAAAATTAATATCTTTCGTCTTGAGGCGACGAGCGGATTTGATGCTGTGTAAACATTCAAATACAATAGCTACTCAGTCTTATAAGCAGGAGTACTTGGGATTATTAAGTTTTGTTTATTTATTTAGGATGGTAAGTAGTCACTTACCATCAAGTGATCGTCTTATTCGTCTCATCGATTTGTTTTTGGAAACACTTTGGAATCACTTTAGTTATACTATACTGGTAGTAGGTCTCTGTTGCCGGAGACCGTCTAGGTAGGTACCACCGCAGCTCCTATTTCAACCGTCAAATGGTAGTGTGCAAACATTACTGTGTTCCGGTTTGAAGGGCGCTGTATACTAGTGAAATTTCTGGGATAATGAATCTTAACACCTCATGTCCCGCGGCGACGAGCGCAATGTGATGCATTGTATACCATCTTAACCAGCACCACGTTGTTATGGGCAAGCGTATCATTTACCATCAGGTGAAAGTCTTGCTCGTCTCGACGCACCGTAGCTTAAAAAAAGTTATACCTTACTTCTAAAGAAAACAAAACATATTTTCTCATTGAAATAATCACTTAAATTTGTACCAGCTCATCAACTAATCTATTTTTAATAGAGGACCGTGCAATTACCAACTGGTTAATTGCATTTTTTTCAATTCTTCGTAATCTGGTCAAGTACGAATGGTGTGTATAGTTTCTAACATTGAGAGATAAATACAACAAATCATGAAGAACAAAGGATCAACACTACTCGTTCGTCTACAATATAGAGCTGGTATCAATGCTTACAATAAACCACTATAGTTTTTGAACCTATACTAGTTTTAAACTATACTTCAATTTATAATTAATGAAAAGTACAGATAACAGTGGATATTTATGTGTATATGTATATTTATATATTTCTCATGAATTTGTGCCGCATTATTACAAAAAAAAATTAAAAACGGTAACATACAAATTCTAACAAAAAATATTTACATCAAGAGATATTTTTGTGAAATAAATGCATTTTATCGCGAATACATCTGCAACGCCAAGATAGCACAATGACCACAATCTTCGAACTGATTCTTTAATGAATATAGAAATATATTTTCACCCTACTTATACAAGAATATCCGCGTTGTATTTCGAAGATAACTTGACACCAGCAAACTGTTCCAGTCCTTAATCATTATCATCAGCATATTGATATCCACTACTGAACATACGCTTCTTCAAAAATATAAATAATTGTCGTGTTCACCATGCTTTGAATAAGGGTTTGCGAGCGCAGCATGCTTAAGGTCAGGCTCTCGTTTGTTGCCTTTTGCGACATGTCGGCAGTGGCACGGCACAGGAGTTGAAGGAAGTGAATGCTGATTCTTAGTCAACTTCTGTAGTAAAAAATAATTTTTTTCTAATCTTATAATCACATCATTATTTGTTATCTTGATTCATTCTGTACCACTGGATGTATTGAAGGTTAATTGGAGGGAATGAGTAATAATTGAGATCTTTATTAAGATATACTATGTTCATAGTAGTCAGGAAGCAATATAATGAAATACTAGCAGAAAAAAGCACATTAACTATGAATATGATAATATAATCAAGAGTCATGTTTCTGATGGTATTAACAGTTCATTTCAGTACCTTCATAAATACATAATTATTTTATTCAAGAACTAAATAGGATTTACGAGTTTTTATGAAATATTCTGTTATTAATCTGAGTAACTTAGTTTTAATAACAAATTTAAGTAATAGGTAATTGTATTATTTTGTGTTATATTTTATTGCAGTGTTAATGTCTTAGTCATTATCGTTAAAGATGATTCACGTCAATGCATATTTCTTTTATTAGTCGGACCGACGAGATGAGAGACTCGTTCAGATGTTAAGTGATATGCCTGTTACTGCTTAAACAGCACCACATTGCTCAACGCCTTGAGAAAACAACGTAGCATGTTAAGTTCCGTTACCCCAATTAATTCACTAACTACAATACCCACCATCAAATGTACAAATTAATTGGTATTTTATAATAATAAATTGAGATATATGGTGTTACAGATAATTATACTCACTGGATAAACTGACAAAATGGTTATGATATTTGTCGAAGCATCCCGCCATTTCTTCAGAGCAGATCTCAGAGTGAAGATGTACAATATCCATAACAATATTAAAACTATTAACCCGCTTAACCAAAGCGCCCATGCGTATGGCTGAAGAGCTGAAAGTTAACAAATATATGATAATTTTTGTTAGCGTATTTGTATTTATAAAAAGTAACTGAAATTTTTTCAGAATGCTTTTCTAAGAATGAAGAAAAATTAATTATTTGTTGTTCGCGCATTTTTCTCGATTATTACTATCAGAGATATCCTAATTTTAGGTACGGACTTCACTTTTAATTTCCAGACATTTCAGTTATAAATATTTCTGTTTTCATACGAGTTGGAGACTACATAACTAATATGTGTCCATTTTTATTGTTTTTCGTGACCGTATCAAAATCTTTGATTTTGAACATTACTTTTGAAGAGGCTCTAAAATGAGACATATATTGAATTGCCAGGATACGGATTTGAAACTAATGTATTCATGCTTGCACTACATTGAAAGAATAAAGATCAGTGATACAGAATACAGTGATATGATTTCAGCGTCGAGTGGAATAATTATATCAACAGTTGAATATTTATTGGGTATCCATCGTTAGACGATAAGAGGTTAAATAATTATAATAAATAATAGACAACAAACGTGAAAGTGAATTGCGATGTTGGCACGCTTCAAGGCGGCGTGGTGTTGGTAATATCCGCATGTACACCACTGTTCATTCTCCGTTTAATTTTTTTACTATATTATATTGTAACCTTAAATTCGTTTAATATCTAGAGATCTTAGAATAATTTGAAATCAGTATTGTAACTCAAACATAACTTGTTATAAATAAAAAAATAAATGAATAATAATTTGCTTTATAATAATTATGTTATTTGATTGGTTCCGCGAGCCTAGAGTTCGATGAAGTCGTAATTGTGGAAAAAGGTTAAAGGCGTCGAACATCTCGACGCTAAATACTGTTGCCATCAAACAATTTGTAAATAATTTATATACACTATACAATAGATTTAAACAAATACGTCGAGGCGACACGGGCAACAAGTAAAAAACAAACCATTTTCTTCACCGCAACACAAATAAACACAGGATAAGTTAAAGTATTAGCAAAAAACGAAATTGCGTAAATTTATAGAGCCGTAGTTGCTTAAGTAATTAACAATACAAATTTGCATTATTTATGAGTATTCATTGAGTTACTATTGGCCAAGGTAAGTATTTTATAAAAATATAAAGCTCTTATTATTACTTACGAACTACAACAATAACATGAAAAAAATAACCTACATAGCCCTCGGACGTCATTTATAATTGTACTTCTAGCTAAACTATTTTTATTTTTTACCGAAGTATCTATTTATCTGCGTCTGTTTGTATCAGATAAATAACAATTATTGTGTAATAAAAAACATTAGTGCAATTGAATATAACTTCTAAGAATTTCCTCGTACTTGAAGTTACATATATAACATCTTTTAAAAATTAGTACTTAATATAAGCCTTTAAAATCTATTACAGCTTTTCAGAGCATTTGATGTCGATAAAAATGTGATGATTTTTTCTTACATTACATTGATAAAATAACGAAAGACAAAAAAATCCCGATGTAGTCTCGAGTTACCGGATCTGAATGTCTTTAATATTATTTTTAGCACATACATAACAGATTATGATCGTGTTACTTTTAAAAAACGTGGAAAAACAATAAGAAGAAATTTCATATTTTTTTTTATTGCTATCCGTTATTACTGTTAAATAGTTAGTAAATGTTAACAAAGTGAAACAATATGTAGCACATACGGTCCGTAGAAGTTACTGGTTTATAGTTGTCAATAATATCTGGAAAAAATTATCATTATCTCAACTGTTGGACGTCCACTGCTGGGCAAATCTTTTACAAGGTTTTCCGCAAAACACGATCTTGCGCTGTTCGAGTCCAGTGGCTCACAGCGATTTTTTTTTTTGAATTTTTCCTAACTCTTAAATACTGCTATAATTAAAATAGTATAAATAAACACTACTCCGTAATCTCTTTAAAGAAATGTTAATTAAGTCTTAATAAAAAAGCAGCAAGAACTTCTGTTCTAAAATTAATATTCTATATTCCGTTTAAGCAAAAACATATAAAGTTGCTTCAAACTTTGGGCTACGTTACTTTGTCTGTCTTCTAAAACTATACAAAAACTATGGTTCTCGGACTTACTACGGAAGTATAATATTTAATGGACCACTCAGTCTAGAACGTATCGGTCGTATTTGCCCTGAGGTAGTTGACACCACTCCTTTTCGGAGTCAAGGTAAACCGTCATACGATCGCAGACACTGTAACCTTTTTTCGCTGTTATTTTAAATTAACGTACAATGACGTAGTATGTTCTATATACATTATAAAAAATTAATAATGTATAAACCAATCATATTTCACTATTATAAACAAGAATAAAACATTCAGACCATATTATTTTACGATTGAATGAAAAAACTATAGGCCAATTTCGAAACCGTCTTTTAATTCCGGTATGTTATTCTCTTCATATAATTATAAAACATACTGCAAGTCATTTTTGTTTTATTACAAAAAAAAAAATTTTGCTACATTATAAAGCTGTAGCTTTTATTCCAAATGGTTTTTTTTTTCACAGGTTTTATATAATGAATACACTTTTCTACAGCGTTCTCAAAAATTAAAAAGTCGTGTGATGGCACACAAGCTTTTGACAAATTTAAAATTTAGTTAGTACCATTAAAACGATTAGTTATAACGAACTTCGAATTTCGTTGCTTGTATCAAAACTTGTAACTTTACAAATTTTGTATATCGTCATGGAGAGTCATAGTGCTATCTTAAATATAAAGAGCGATCCCTCTGTATATTTAAGATAGCGTTATGACAGTTTTAATACACTATAAAAAATACAAGTTGTCAGTCTGCGCTTACGCAACTTACATAAAGTTCTATCATGTCTCACAGACTTGTGTAACACTGAATTGAGCAAATATAACTAACACAGCGAAAACTATATCGCATCGCACTCTCTCCTTAACTATTTAGAATGTGTTTACTACTGTGCTTTAATGCTACAACGAGCTCAAAATAACACAGGAAAAAACTTTTTTAAAATCAATTTCGACCCTATCGTTAGGATGATCGCAGAAGGATCAGAATTATTGGTAGAAATGATTCTTTGTTTAGATTTGTATGTTTGATAATGTTTTAAAAATGTTTGTGAGCAAATGCAAAAGTTTCACAAACCCATGGGGTTTGTGAAATTTTTAGCATATTAATAATTAAAAATTATCATGTTAAAAACTTCATGTTGTCGACCTCAGATATTGATTGCTTATGTAAAGACGGATATCACCCGGAAGTGAAGGTAAGACGATTCATACGTCCGTCCGCCATTTACAACTCAAAAACAAAAAGATAATTTACATACAACCTTTCAATATATTTCATATAAAATTTTCTCTGTTTAAGTATCATCTAAGATGTTATAAAATTGATATCTCCTAATACTAAACTAATTGTGCTTTAATTTATTAATGTACGTAAAAAAATTCAATGCTCAAAATTTAGGTAAATCTATTTAAAAAAGGGTATAATTATTCTTCTTTTTTCATTTTCTCGGTTTTCACTTTTTGTAGAAATGTTTAGAGAAGAGAAACACCTCAGTTGGTATCAAAAAATAAAAAAAAATCATTCTTTGTCGAACATTAGAAAAGTTAGATTTTTCATCTGTTATTAAATCTTATTGAAACTTTGTAATTTTTCCGTTTCTTCTTATCATCTATATGTTACTTATTAATACTACTTCCACACAATTGCACGCTTTTACAGATGCACGCTATCCGCTGGTTTTTATTTATATGTTTGCACCATGTATGTAATTAAAGAAAACACATAGAGTTTATTTACTACAGGCACGCGACTTTCGAACGTTGGTATTAAGAAATTTTTCATTAACAAATTTGAATACAATACAACGTATTTGGCTTCCATGGGAACCCAGCACATAAACATAACCGTTTCCTACAAAAGCCGAAACTATATATCCTCATACAATAACCATGTTTTATTTACGACTTTTGCTATCGATTCTTTGTCTGTCGCATCTTTATCAGTAAAGTGATTAACGTAAAAAAACTACGTGGTCCCAAGTTTTAGTTAGAGCAGATATACCTTAAGCGGAGATTTTAGGCATAACTCAGGATATTGCTATAGACTTTAGTGCTAATGATTGTATCATCAGCAGTTATAAAATATTGTTGTAAATTAGGTTGAGTAACATCCTTTAGTTTTGTTTAATTTTTCACATGAAACAGCGGTGAACATAATGCCCCAGTTCGCTAGTAAAACAAATCGATTAAGTGATGTTAAAACTGATTAAAATCCACATGTTTATGAATTCTGTTCTATAAACTCTGTTTTCAATCATCTTAATCTTAACTAGAACGTGTGATAACCTTCCCGATCGGAGCCACTTAGTGATAGTTAATTTTTAAATAGGCACATAATGTTTCATCTTACAGAGACCAATTATTACTTGTCGTTTAAAGTTGTCCAGGCTTTGCCCTGGTAGACAGTTACAAAGTAAAATTTTAGATTACAATCGCTCTCTCTCTTTCTAAATCATTTTCTCAGTGCTATGGGTCGTGACTCTTTAGAGATAACTTGCTTCTTATGATGTTACGCCAGCTATCAGTTCTCGGCGTAATGTATGGCGGCGAAGGTGCTGACAAAAAAATTAATTCAAATAATGGAAAGTAATATGTATACCAATTTGGCTCCAGTTAAGAGGATAAACGCGGCACCACTTTGTCTCTTTATTCCAGTGAATTCTCTATATACAAGTATAAAGATATAAATCAAAAGGTATAAGCAGAAAGAAGGTCTTTACAGTTACGTTATTATAATCTTTGTGAAATATGCAAATAAACGTAAAAGAAATGTAAAATAAACTGTTCGAAATTTTTATTATAACTAGTTATTACCGTATTATTACATAAATGTTCTTACACATTACAACATATTCAGTCTGAAAATCTATAACACCGATCTTTAACTTTACATTAATCGACCATTTTAAATAATCTTAAAAAAAAAACAATCTATTGAAGAGTTACTTAACTAACAAGCATTGGACAGCAAAGTAAACAAACCAAGTGAACATTACCTGACAAATAGGAACTAAAATCAGGCTCCAAAGTGAAGTTGTGGCAAAGGAGAGTTGTGTTCATTGCATCATTCGATTCGGGAAGGCTTTTGTCCGTACTGACATGTCGCGCTGCATGTATCCTCAACCCGCTGCTTTCTTCACTCAACAGACTCATGATTTTTTTTTATAACTCCGATCCTATTCTCACTTTATTATCGGTTAATATTTTTTAAATCTCTAACATTATAATTACAATTTTTTTATTGTTCCCGGCAAATACGTAATTTATGTGTTCAGATATCGAGAACCAAGAGAACGAGTATAACGTACCTAGTCTTTGGCTCTACTGTCGGAGTCGAGTGCCCAACACGGCACGCTCACTTTCTTTCGACATTTCGGTACGCGCAACACTTTAATAGTGTTGTTCACGATAAATGTCGATAAATTGTATGAACAATATTACATTTAAAAAATTAAATAACTTTTAATAATGTAAATTAATGTTAACAATCATTCATCTTCTTAATAAAAATATTGTTTTTGAGGAAGCCATCGTTAAAGAAACATTTCATTGTTAATGAACATAATAAGAATTTTTATTAGTCAAAGTTAATTATTTTTTATTAAGTACTTAAATGATAGTTAACATTAGCGTTATAATCGAATGTTTACATTGACTAATAACCGAGTTTACCCATGTATAGGTGAATTAATATAAATGTAATAATCTTTACACTACAATAGTGATTTTTAAATGTTGATATTTGTCGATTATTACAAACACACTTGTCATTACCAATTTTCTGTTACCTAAATTTAATGTACGTTTTTTTTGTATTTCTTTGTTTGTAGAACGTTGTTTTATAGAAAATATGTATTACACACAAAGAACAATCAAAATTATGAACAGTAACGGTCTTAATAAACATATAACAAATATAACTTAAACAATTATGGGGGGGGAAAACAACTTACGAACAACACTATAACGCTAGCCACTACCTTCTTGATTACCCACTCATCGATGTGAGGTAACAAGAGGGCCGAATAACCGAGTTTGTTAATCACCACAATTTTGCAATATTAGAGTAAAATAAATGCAAATTGTTTATAAACATTGTTCAACACATTTTGCTTTTATTATAAAAGAGAAAGTCAATTCCGGCCATGACACCGTGGCTTAGTACCTCTAAGACTAAGCAGCATGAGTCAGTAATATTTTAAAGTCTTAGTGTACGTAATAAAATCAGGACCTTTTTAAATCAAATGAGCATAGATAATGATAAATGACAAAATCTGACACCATTAAAGTGTAAAACAGTGTGAAAAAGAAGAAAAAAGAAATTAGGTCAGATTAAAAATGTTATATGTAATGTATATATTAAATGCAACATTATATTTAGTGCTGAAATAAACATAAAGTGTTTCATAAAAAAAGTATTAATAATTTATCTTATTATCTAGAAAAAGGTAGACAAAGTTTTTTCGGCTCTTTATATAAAAAAAATAATTGAATTAAGTGAACACCTCTTAATTTATTATGAACATAAACTTTTATTGTTTCTTTTGTGTAGATATACAAGTGTTGAATCTTTATAAATATTGAATTATTTATTGTTATTTCTGTAACCGTCGACAATGAGTTAACACTTGTAACTCCAGTTCCACGTGATATTGAGTGAGTATACTGTTCTTCTGATACGTACGACCGTCGGAATACAGCAATGCTATATTGCGGCGAACTGTCAGATTAGTAGCTTGCAAAGCCACTCGAAACAGCAACACTTATGTGAGTCTGGAATCGAACTAGGGATTTCCGTGTTACAAGCGAATAGTCGCTGCTCAATAGATATATTAACGTGTCTTTCGCAGTATAAAGTTAATTAAAATTATTATTTTAGACTAACCAGTACGCTTTTTCTAAGATAGTTGGTTATTAAGTTAACCATACATCATTACTATACATATATTTATGCCTTCTTCATTAATATTTATCAGAAACTTTCATTGATATGCTATTTCATTGATATATAATCTATATTTCTATGTAATATATTATGCAGTAGTATTTCCTCAAGCTTCTCTCTTTTTCAAATCATGTTTCCTCTTATTGTATACACCTACCTGCTTTTGATTGATTTCCTTTCTTCACAGGTCTGTTGGAAGAAAACTCTTTTAGGGTTAAGCTCACCTATGTTCTTTTATCTTACCTATGTACTTATATTTTGACTTTTTTGTGTGTACAATAAATAAATACTAAATAATATACATAATGTCTTTACAAAAATAAAAATTATGTTCTCTTTGTATTTTTTTCTGTTACACCATTTTTTAAAAATTGCATGTACTTCAATATAATTAAGAAAGTTAAATAACTCGCATTTCGTAAATAATTATTCGTGTAAGCTATGCTTTTACTAACAAATAGTAGAAAAAGCTAGTTTTGTTATCGTGCAATTAAGTTAAAACTAAAATAATTTATGGCTACTGTCGCCATATTACATACAGAGATAACAATACGGATCAAATGAACGCCATCGGTATTTATTTTATATTTATAATAAAACAAACGTGTTGAGCACACGTTTTTTTCTAATACTTCGATAAGAAACAATATTTGTTCTGAGAATTAAAAACGCAAGCAATCACTCACACCTTCTGTAACGTGTCTGTTTTTATGTAATAAAATACTAGTTAACTTATTAATATAGTAAAATACTATTAATAGATATCATTATAATTATTTATGTAGACATTATGTTAAAAGTTTATTATAAACAAATGGCTACTAATAAACTGTTAATACTGTTAAATATAATAGTAAAAATCCTTTAGAATCATAATAATGCTGGCTTTAACATATTTTACATGATAATTTACGAATACTAATAAGAAGAATTTTCACTTGGCTACATATAAGCACTACGAAAGTTTCACCAGCCTTTTAATTATTTATTTGCTTCTATTATCTATTGCACACCACGCAAGTATGAAAATCACATAATAAGGATATACGTACACAACAGTTCATGTTACGCTAAAGAATTTTTGTTTAATCATTTGGTTTGACAACAGTCCACGGTTCCTACTTTCGTAAATCACTTTGTGTTAAGCACTACAAGGTCATGGTAAGCTACAAGGTAATGGTCATCAGCTTACAGAGAGATGGAACTAATAACGTAAAACTTTTTATATAGGAAACATTTGAACCACATGCTTGACTATTGTATAGTGTCTTTGTATGTCCATACAAAGATAACTTTTATCATAAAAGAACAATATTAAACAGGTAAAGAAAAGTATTTTTTTTAACTTCAATAGACTTTGCCTTAATTTCAGAGCGTTAGATACTCGCATACAATACTTTGAGTATTATATATTGACAGTCGAAACACAGCAATGCTGTCATAGCGGAAGATTTACAATGTGAGGGTTTTGGGTAGTCAGACAGGTTCGTAAAAACTCTACCACAAACTCCACAACATATGGCCCCAATTTCGACCAGGATTCGTGCCAGGAGTTAGCCAATGTCCAGCTGAAGCAATTAAAGTAAAACGCCTAAACTATACAGATAGAAAATATTGTACAAAGTTAAAACATTTATAGCGCCTTTACTATAATAATGGCTCTTATCTTTTCATTTTATACGAAGATGATATGCATAAACAAAAAGGAGTTAAAAATAATACACAAATATTTCAATATTGTATAGAGTTGAGACTTCTTTTTCTTTTTGCTGAAAGTATAAACTTACCCAAATAATTATTTAAAAAATGTGTTTGCCTCGTAATATAAAATTCTCTCTAATCTAATAGTCTCTTAAATATGTAACTCAGCTTTAAGAAGTGATAACACAACAATTACTTTCGGAGAAGCAAGATCAAACACAGAAAACTGAAATCTACCATTTATCAATATAGTAACCAAAAAGAATAAAAAAAATCACTTATGAATGATAAAGACGGCTAAGGATACTAAAATATATGAAGAAGGTAATGGAGTGTTGGGTCTATCATTTTATTGCTATATGACTTTTCAATAAAATTATTAGAAACTACAAAATTAATGCTTAATTAAACAACTGCAAAGACGAAGTAAGTAAATTTTAACTTGCTTAAGTTTCACTGGTATATCGTATGGTAACCAAAACTCTATACCAAAAATTAACGATTTTTTTTTAAAAGGCGTCATTCTAACAAATAGTAACAAACTTATTCGCAACATAAAAAAAGGGCAGGTAAATATGGAACAAAAGATAGCTTATGAATTTTGATGTAAAGAATTTACAACAGGTATTTCTTTAAAAGTGTAATAAAACCTTTTATGACTGGTATTTATTTAAATATTACTTTGTAAGCTTTTTCAAGTACTTTGCGTTTTTTGTTTAAGAGTTTATATTGAAAAATACTCTGTACAAAAGAAAGAGTTACAGTTCCAGTCGATAGCCTAAATGAATGCTTTACAACGTATTATAAAATATTTGAAGCGTGGATCTTTGTAAAATCAATGACCGAGAAAGTTAAAGCATTTGTGATGTACTACATTACAAAGTATATTTTAGAGGTATAAAGTTAAAAATGTAACCGTTTTAAAAAGCATAAACAAAAATTAAAAGTGTTGCTCAATAAAAAAAACCTGGAAGATTTAGATTACGTAATGAAGAACTACTGCAGCTTATTGTACAAAATAAGATTTAAGGAAAACGAAGTGTAGGCCAAAAAGAATATTCTGGCTTCAGAACTTACATCAGTGATTTGGGAAGGGCATCCAATCGTTTTTCAGAGCCCTGGTAACGAAAGTTCAGATTGCGTTAATGGTCGCTGAACTTCGAAACAAGATGGCACTTTAAATGATAAGATTTTTAAAAGTAATTATTTTGTTAAATGATTTAAGAAGAGGATCTTTTCCTTACTCCTAGCAATTTAATTCTGGATTGTTCTATAAAAAGTTATGGTTTGATCTTAATACCAACTCGATTTAAAATAATAAAATTTTCGTAAGTTCCCGCGACATCTATTACGAAGACGCGAGTTTTTAGATAATGCAATACGTCACCAGATGGCAGTGGTAGATGAAAAGAAGTTAAAAATATAACTGAAGCAACGATAAACACTTGCAACACGTTAAAATTACTGAACAGATAAACTCAATTTTTATCTTTATACTTCAAGGTCAGAAATTAGGAAGTAATTTGTAGTACATAAAACTTTAAATTATCAATACTTACGCATTGAAAAGTGAGAAATGTTTAAATATTTAATGAAATGTTAAACTGCGTGATTGGAATTAAGTTTCCACTTTTGTATGTGAACAAACAACTATAATTTAAATGTTTTAGGTTTATAACTACTTGAATTAACGGTGACAGTGTTTAATTGGTCCAGAGATTTTTTGCGGAAATAATAAAAACACATGCGTCTGCAACGGTCGTACTATTTAGAAGTCAACGACACTTACTTTATAGACACCGTTCTTTTTAAAGCTAATAACTTTTTGTGCAGACATTGTTTTTATTACTGTTACTATTTATCTAATGAACAATAGTTTTCTTTCTATCGAATCATGTATTAATAACAGGTAAAAGTTTCGTAAGTTAGTACATTTAACAACAAATAATACACTTTTAATTTAATACTTATATCCATATAATTATGCTTGTGAACAGTGGTTTAATTAAGTGTTTTAATTTATGATGTTTAATGAAACTGACCTTTATCTTTTAGTAATTTTCCTAGTCATTAAAGAACTTAGCAAAAAAAATAGGAAAAACACAGCAGGAAGCTGAGGGCATTGCCCGGTTTTAGGTTTAAGTAATAAGGTGACTCAGCACAACATGCGTAATTGTTTTAAATTTTTGTAACACAGAGGAACTAATAATATTAAAAGTAAAGGATGATTCATTAAAATGATATAATATATATATAATAATATTAAAATGATAAATATAAAAAACTTGTTTTTTTTTAATTGATGTATTCTGTTGATCAATATATCCAATAACAGTTCGAGTTACACATTACCACAAAAACAATATTTATGTAAGCATCACTACTACTACAACTGTGATAACGTTTTGTAAATAAACAAGATAACCAAACATTCGAAACGCGGATGTGTATCGGGCACTTACATAACAATTCTTTGTAACGCCATGTAACTGATGGCAGGAGTCCATCGCCGAAATCCATCTAAGTAGCTATTTCTGCCGTTAAACAGTAGTGTGGAAATGCTACTGTGTTTCGGTTTTAAAGGCTTTGGAGCTAGTAAAATTATAGGGGTAACGAGACTGGTAAGGTAACGAGAGGGCAAGCGTATCACTTACCATCAGGTGAACGTTTTTTTTTTATACTACTATGCGACGAGACGAGCAGGAGGTTCTCGTTTTCAAGTAATACGCTTGCTCATAACAACGTGGCGCTAGTTAAGATGGTACACACTGCAGCACATTGCGCTCGTGGCCTTGAGACATAAGGTGTTAAGTCTCGTTACCCTAGTAATTACACTAGCTACAGCGCCCTTCAAACCGGAACACAGTAATGTTTGCACACTACTATTTGGCAGTTGAAATAGGAGCTGCGATGGTACCCATCCAGACGGTCTCCGGCAACAGAGACCTACCACCTGGTAAACGTTCGTCTCATTGTTTTGTGGAATAAAAAAAAACACGCCATACTTGTTTAGCAGGCATCGGACAAGATCGACAGGCTGAACCACCAACACAGAGATAAACACTGTTCATATTATAGGCGTGTCGGCTCGATCTTGTGTTTATTTACGTCCATCGTATTGTTTGTATACAGCCCGGCACGACTGCGCATCTGTGTACGTCACACCCCACTCCCCCACACCTCCGCAGAGGCCCCCGATTCCTACGCTGGGGTCGGCTCGGCGCACTCACTCATTCATTCGACATTCGCAAACGTTGCGCGCTATCGTGTCCGTGAGGTAGTTTACTCATTTGTCAATAAACCAATAATCTTTCTCACGCTATGTTGAAAGAAAGTACAAGATATGACAACCGTAACACTGTTACTGTTCAGGAAGAAAGGCGTCAGTTAGCCTCAAATAGGTTACCAGCAATAGAAGAACTTACACTTGGCCTTAAACAGAAGCTTCACCTGCAGGCCCGGGCCCGTGCTGCACCGTATTACATTAGAAAGCAAGAACCTGTCGATCTTGTTGAAAGGTTATTAGAGCAACGCGCCCTTGTCGCCGAGGCTGTAAGAAGATTACAGGAAAAAAAACAATCGTGTCATGAAATATCTGTAGATTCTTAATTATTTTATGCGTTTTATAAACATTTCAGTTGTGAAAGTGTTGAACGTGTTGTGAAATCGCTTGTGTGTATTGAAAAAAAAAAAACGTGTCGGGTTACAATGGTGCTATATGCGGAGAGCATGCGAGAACGAGATGGCCGGCTATGACGTGTCACACACTACACGAATCACGAGAACGAACCAAAATGGCCGCCGGTACTCTACAATCATAATATTTATTCTTCGTTTTATAGTGACCTTAACTGATCAAAGTACTGAATGACGTAACAAATGTTTAGTATCGTTGTATCTTCTGTGTGTTATATTTAATTGTTTTAAATGTTAACGTGGAGACTACCATTACTATCAAATAATTTATTTTTAATGTAAAGTATTCATGAGCTTTAACTATTGTTTATGTCCCTGAACGTAAAACTGTTCAATAGGAAAGTCATTGTTACTTTATAACATTTGTATATAAGTAGATGTTAAATATTCGAAATTACTGTACATCAGTCATAAGTTATATATATAAGCTTCCATAATTATGTTTAATCTTCAATTTCTAAACTTTTTCTTAAACCAAATGCCTCTGGAAAAAGAAATTTAAGATATGATTGTAGATATAACAGTAACGAACTGATCCTAGTACAGTTATTTCCTCGCATGTTAAATGTATGTTACAAGAATATATTTTGTATCGCACAACTGCCATTTTGTATGATGGTATGTTTTTCATAAGCTAACATTTGACCTCAATTTCACATGGTGTTAAGAGACAATGAGGCCGTGGATGGAAAAGCGTGATCGCCAAGAACACTCCTGCTCTCATTTGTTCACATTAGGAGCAATAATGCAGTTATGCCGATTTACATTATGAGGATGGTAATTAACCACGCGGGATGGAAAACCTTACCACCAACCAAATTCCACATGTGACTCGAAATTGGATCTAGACAACTCTAGTGTTACAAAGTAAACGCCACTGCGAGCTATGGAAGCAGTTAAATGTGGTATACGACACGTTCAAAATGTAAACGTTAGGTACTTACCTAATTGTTTACTTAGAAAAATTTATTATAGGCAATATTAAAGTTAATTAATAATAAATTTGTAGTACATCAATAATTTTATGTACAACTGTACCAATATGGGTAAAAAATCAATGTAATATTACATGTGTGCATGTTTTAATGCATTTTGTGATTGTTAGATAGTTTAATTTATCGTCGATCTTGTGATTTAGGTAAGCATTAAGAGTTATTCTAATAAATGGAATGAATTTCAAAGATATTCACTTTGTTTAAATATTAACCTATATTATACCTCTGCTATACCTAACCTATACATTGTGTTACAAAATCAATATTCAAATTCTTATGTAAGTGGTTAACTACTGATCAATTTATTTACTTAGTATACAGGTACATAACAATTGGTTTCTGTAAGAAATAAATGTTATATATATTATTCAAAACTATTTAATGTTCAAATAAAATATGGAATAAATAATTTGCCGTTATAAGATAAATCTGGATTTAGGCGATTACATCTAAATTCGTTAATTATGGAGCAAGGAATATATGATGTAGTCATACTAAACTGACAGTTGAAATCACAGAAAAGATAATTTAAGCTAAAGTTTTTTCTCAATTTATTTATAATACAATAAGATTTATAATAATTATTAATACAAATTCAACAATTAGAAAGCACGCCCTCTAACGCAGAATATTGTCGTAACGTAAAAATGGTCTGTACAATAAAAAAAAGCTGGATGTATCGAACAGTCCACATAATTGGTGCTTAAATTACTGCTTAAATTGGAAATTTCTTGTTTTTTTTTAACGATAGAATCACCATTTTTCCGACAGTTAATGTACTGGGGATGATTAAGACATTAAACATGAATTTTGTCTTGTCCATATTCATCTGCACTCTGAGGCATTGGGAAAATAACCTATATACCTAAAAACCTATGGTAATTATCTAATTTTGAGTAATCTTTATGTTGACTGAATTAATAAACATAACAGTATTGCTTGTGTTGTTCTTGCTAACTTCAAGTTAGTAAAAGATTTTAAGAATATTGTTAGATCATTTAATTTTCATCCCCTCTACGGCTTTCATAGTTGTTTTGTTACAAGATATCTTCTTAAATTCTAACTGGAACATGTCGTTACGATCAGATTATAGGATTTTCATTTATGTCTTAAAAAGTAATTGTCTTCAAGTCATTAAATACATTTGCCAATAACATCATGTAATGTTTGTAAAACCTGTTGTAATTAATGGGTCATCCAACACCAGGATTGCGGAATAATTTCTAGATTAATACCAGTTTCATTTAAGCATGAGTCAACTTGCAAAACTCGTCACTGGGGAGTTTGGTAAGTTTTCTTAAATACTAGGGCTATAAACCAAGTTTCGAAATACTTTGAAATTAAATCCTGTAATATTATTAAATTTTTAATAATAAATTCGCCAGGATTGAAATATAATTAAATTAATAAATATTTCAATCCTGCCGAAATACAAAAAAAACTTTATACAAATAACATAAAAAGAAAATTTAACCGTACATTAGAAAATACTCTTTGAGACTTTAATTTACACGGTTTTTGTTAAAGTATTATACAAAATTTAACTCTTTAACGTATATTTCATACTGTTTCTACAGCGAAGGAGACAGGCATAGTAAAAAGTACATAATGTATAACATAAGTATGATCACAAACGGTCGTGAATTATAATATATTATAAAAACTAAAGTTTTTTGTTGGGCTGCTTGGTGCATATACATTTAAACTAATACAGGGTTTTAAAACCTGCTTCCGTATATATCACTACTGTCATTTGTCAATGTCATTATATACAGTATGTATGTAAATAGTTTTTGTTTTCATACTTAAGGCTATCCTTAATAACTAATTTATTACATTATTTTTATAACAATGAAGGTAATTGTTATTTCACATGTATTTAAAAATAATTTTGGTTAAGATGGACTATAGATCTAGATTGTTTGTGTTATAAATTAGATTAATCTGCATCATTACCATAACAAATTAGTTATGCTATGTTACAGACGTAAGCTATAAATACTTAACTTATCTACACTTTGTGTATAATATCAACGATAAATCATCGCATTATTATTGAATAGTTGAGGCAAACGGGTATGTATTGTAAATTTCATATAATACATTATCACATTGATAAGCTCAGTACCTAAAGCAAGTGTGCACGTTTAACTTGTTCCATTTGTTTTTTCAGGCAAAATGACGTCGGCTTGGTCGATGGGTCCTGGAACTTTAGAAGTACCTTTAACACTTTTTGCCAAAAACAGGGAGAGACTAGCTGAAAAATTAAAATTTGGCCAAATAGTTATTTTACAAGGAGGAGAAAGTATAAATCACTATGACACAGACGTGGAATACGTTTTTAGACAAGTGAGTATCAGATACTTTAAGTATTCATTTATTACAAATATTTACAGTCATTCTGTTTGTTAAATAATACAATGAAAGATCATTACTTCACCTACCCAGTAGTTATGATTAGACAATTTATGTAACTAAAGGGAAAGGGTAAATCTTTCTTTTTAAAGACCATTAGACAAATACCATTGCTTCGCCTCATACACAAACTTCATTTCCACAACTTTTAACAAATAATTGTAGAAAAATTATTTAAGAAGTCTTAAATGTTTATATTTACTGCTAACATATATTTCAGGAGTCATATTTCACTTGGATTTGTGGTGTTAGAGAACCAGACTGTTATTTCGCACTGGATGTTAGCACAAAAAAGTCTCATCTTTTTGTACCACATCTGCCAGAGGAGTATGAAGTGTGGATGGGAAAGCTACTTTCTTGTGAACAGTTTAAGCAGATATATGGTGTTGATGAAGTACATTACGTTGAACAGGTATTGATTATCGTAACATTAATTGTTTGGGTCAAAAACAATTATTAGCAGGGAAGTCAGTTTTTTTATTGTTAAAATTATTTTCACAGATTCAGGATATTCTGAACCAATTAAATCCAGAGGTGTTATTGACACTTGTAAGTATTAAATTTTTTTATGGGCTTTTACTCTTAATTTAGTGAACTTTTGACATGTTAAAACTATTAATAAGTAATTTCTAGAGTCTGAAACAGAAGAGCCACTATTTTTTTTTTGTATTATAATTGTAAATTCCTATCACATATTACAAGCTTTTCTTATAATTAGTGTACAATTATAGATGTGTCATAGTTTACCACAAAGCATTCAGATACTTTTTGTTTATCTATGTATAGCTACCTTAGCAGTGGTAGCCAAATACGTGAAATAGAATTAACAAGTCTGAAGATTTTTAGTTGCATTAGTTTGTAACCTAATTTTCATTGAATGTATTATGGGATATATAGTAATAAAAAATTCTCTGCTTCAGAGTGGACCCAACACAGATAGTGGACTAACAGCTAAGGAAGCAGTATTTGAAGGAATCAATGAGTAAATAATTTCCTCTCTTTTATTTTATGTACACTATTGATATTTTTGACTTTTAAACTATAAAACTGTTATGACAATTTTAAGATTAACAATTCATAATAATTTCACATGAAATTAAGTGACAAGGGGGCATCTACTAGAATGCCAAGAATTGCTGATTTAGACACATTTTTTTTTTTTTTTTAATTTATATGCTGTTTCTAATATCCCGAAGCAAATTTATAACAATGTGTTTAAAACCCTATGATCTTTCAACCTCAATGGAGTTTGTCATATTTGTAGTATTTGTTTTGTAATGATATATTTGTGCCCTGAAATGTATCCAAAGACCTTTTAGTTAAAAGACAAACGGTTAATTAAATAGCAATATAATTTAAGAGTTATTGATGTTGTAAACAGTTCTGTTAAATATAAAATATTACTTATTCGAATACTGAGAATTAAGCTAGAAAATAGTATACAACCTATTTATAATATTTACTTACTTATTATATACTTTGAATTAAACATTTGCTTACGCAAATGTTTAATTCAATGCGATATTTATTTTCATACAACACAATGTGAAGAATTCACTTTATGGAAAGTAACATCCAAATCACAAAAAGTATAAAGAAAACTACACCACATTGTGTTGTCACTGTTATTTTACAATCTAGCCGCCAATTATACGAAGTTCTAATTTGTTTTATAGATAATAAAATGATAAGGTTTTATTATATTTATTATGATGTTTTTATACTGCATTCAATAAACAAGCAAGCTTGCTTGTTATCATGAGTAATAAATATACAAAGATAGAGCTGAACATCCATAAAACATAATGTTTATATTAGTGTTTTGCATTCTCATTAATAAAATATTGACCACAAGGTTTCTTCGTCTCACCTTGAATACTTAACTGTAAAGCTAAGTTTTACATAAACTGTGTTTTAACTTGCAGATTTAAAGTTGATAACGAGACGTTATTTCCGATTATCGCCGAGTTGTAAGTACAATAGAACGTTACCTCATAATATATATATTTATGCATTAAAAAAAAAAGATCTTGAGATTGTATCTATTTTATGGGTTCAGCAAAAATATGAGAAATCTTTTTTTTAAATATGAAGCGATGGGATGATTGGAACCTTCTCCTGGTTGTAAGTCTAATAAAATAAATAGATATTATCTAATCTGCTATATGAAACACGTAAGTTACATAAAATTGTAATCAATTGAGAAACTTATCTATGATATTGAGAAATTTTAATTATTGTTAAAACATTGAGTCATGTAGATTTTGATAAGGTTTTAGATTAAGCGATACAATACTACATTTCGTAAAAGTTGTAGGATCACAGACTTGCTCTATAAAAAAGTATACAATATATTTTTTTTTGTTTTGCAGACGCGTCATAAAAACACCTGAGGAGATTGAAGTTATGCGTTATGTATGCAAAACATCATCGGATGCACACAAGCAGGTTAATTTATATTAACTACATTATTTTTAACTGATTCCGTTAAAAATCACATGTGCGCTGTGCTTACCTTGTTTCGCGGATGTTCCTGGTTCGATTCCAGGTAACGTGTTCTGTGATTTCATTGGAGTTTGAATTTTTTCGAACCCGTCTGATTGTCCACCACTCCAATTCGTACGGCGTCGTAACAGCAACTATGTTTTCCTGCTATCAACTTATAAGAGCCAGAGTATTCTGAGCGTTTACGCTTCGCATTGATTTAAAGTAGGCATTTGTTGATTTTGTTAACTAGAATGTTTTATAACTAGGTGATGCTTTACGCGAAACCCGGTGTGATGGAGTACCAGTGCGAGTCGGTGTTCCTTGACTATTGCTACCGCATCGGCGGCTGCCGGCATGTGTCCTACACCTGCATCTGCGGCTCCGGTGACAACGCAGCAATACTGCATTACGGGCACGCCGCTGCGCCCAACTGCAAAATGATCCGCGATGGTGACATGTGGTGAGTTACGTCATATTAACCGCCAAGCGGCAAGAGAGTGTAGTATTTAACGTGAGATAAGCAGTTACTGTATTAGTCTATGCGAACTTTTCAACAATTATGAATAATTGCTGTGTGTTAATAAACGTTAATACATGTAGGAAAATTGTCAGTTTAAATAATATAAGAGAATATACTTTAATCCATACCAAATAATATTGAAACTAACAAAATATAATACTTATTATATAATAAATGCACAATGGTCGGTCATATCCCTATAAGCGATTTCTTCCAGACAAACTTTAGTTGGAAAATATATAAAATAATAAATAATTTTTGTGTAGGTTGTTAGTTAAGAAATATAATAGAAACAAATAGATGAAGTAATGTATACATATATGAAAGATAAAGTTTACTGACAATGTTCTTAAATGCTTGCAGTGACAATGCCTGCCTAATGGTTAATGGTAAGGCTTTCCGTAAATGGACATCCCCAGAAAACGATTGGTCCATGAATTTGGTGGAATGTTTTGGAACTTTTAAGACTAGGTTTTCAATTGATCTCAAACATTGAGATTGAGAGATATTAGGAAATTGAAAACGTTATTTGTTAAAATGGAGAATAAAGGATTAAAGAGAATGGGATTAAAGAGAATAATCAAAATTGTACTATATATATAGTAATACATATATTTATATATATATATATATGTAGTATATATATATATATGTAGTATATATATATATATGTATATATATATGTATTACTTTTTATAACCTTAAATAAACTTCGACTTTGCTCCTTTTTAAACGCCTGTCATATTTTTATCGACAAAGAGCTAACACGTATTCTTGCTTTCATATTGCTTGCTATGATTATTCTGTCCCCTATGTGTTGCCAACTAGAACATAATAATTCAGTTAAGGAGGTAGATTTACAATATGATGCGAAAAACTCAACCACTAACCAATAACAAACATATACCAAAGCATAATTATACAAGGTCTTCCTTATTAAAACGCTAATGCTTACCCACTGCGCCACAGAAGCATTCGAGTGTATTCTATGTTAAATCGTTTTCGGTTAATCTGAATAAATTATATCACTGATTTATTAAACAAAAAAATTCTATGGTGATATGCTGTTGAAGGTATAATGCTTATACCTTAAACAAATGAGATGAAACCGAGACTTCCTCATAATAATTGATGTGATACTCGTTATAGGATATTCATTCTTTTATGCACGCTGGCGGATTTGGTTCAGCCTAATTTTTACATTTATCTTAATATTTGTTTAGAAGGATTTCTCAGCTTACGAATATCAAATGTAATGGTTAAATTGATCGCCAGAAGTGGTGCAAGGGATATATAGTAATTTTATAATTTATTAATAGCATGTAACGTGGGTAATGCGTTAATACGGATGAACGAAATGGCGTTTCATTATATCGGAATATATTTTGATAAGTAATTAACTATACCCTGTAAACGTTTTAACCAAAACTTATCTTGGGGGGTTGGCATATGTATGACGAAGACACGTGAACGGCGGCGATTCTGGAGTAAACAGTGACAGAATTCTGCCAGCTGGTGTTCTGAGTCTGTTTAATTTCATAATGTTCTGCTACAGCGCCCTTCACACTAGACACTGTTTACACACTATTGCATGGCGACCGAAATAAAAAGCATAATGTACTACTTGTCATCTGTATGTATTTCCATGTAATACATTTTTTTCAGTTTATTCGACATGGGAGGTAACTATGCGGGTTACGCCGCCGACATCACTTGCTCATTCCCAGCAAATGGTAAGTTCACCGATGACCAGAAGTTGATCTACGAAGCGGTATTAGCGGCGAGAGACGCCGTGTTCAGGTCAGTGAAAATATTTGCTAATTATACGAGCATGTCTTATCTGAAGTCGTAATAGCACAGCTTTTCTCAACGGTCCTATGCGGGTTCCTTTTACGTTGCGATTACAATTCCGGTGGAGAAATACACCGTGGGGAAACCGAACGTTGTTGGAATATTAATATCAAAAAAGAAAATCACTCAGAAGTGGACAATCATTGGTTTTTAAAAAGTGTTATTTCTCTAAAAAGTATTTATTTAGTTATAAGGGTAATGAGACATCTGATGGCATAAAACCATAAGTGCAAGGTGGTGCTGTTTGGAGATTCTTTATAGTGCTTAAATATTATAGACATAACATCATTTTAATTTCGTCAATTTACTGTAGAAAAGCTTGACAAGTAACAATAGTCTCTTGTTAGTGAAAAAATTCACATGTTACTGACCACTCTATATCTTAAAACGCCACAAAGAAGGAACAAATTTAGGGCCAGGTACTTAGATTTTTGTTGACCGTTACCAATATAATATATTCTGCTCTTTAAGCATGTCAAGTGTGGTAATCTTTGTATTCGATTTATTTTTGGCATGCGTAAATTTGATCGCGTGTCCGAGTACAGGGCTCATTTGAATTGGCTACACATTCGAAGACGACGGGATTTGCATGTTTTATCCTTTCTTTACTTTTTACTTTTTAGTCCTCTTGCTCCTCCTTACCCGTGGAAGCGCTTTGCGTATGTCGTGCCCCGCGAAGCTCAATGTCGTTCTTCTAAATTCTTACTCCTTAAAACACCAACACATTCTTCAAAACGCTACAGTGATTCTTTTACTGTAAAAGCAGTGAAGCTTTGGAACGCTCTACGTCATGACATCCGTGCCTGTCCCTCCTTAGCAATGTTTAAAAAGAGAGTAAAAGACTATTATCTTCATCTCTAGTTGCATATTTTATTTATTTTATTATATTTATAACTATTTAAGTATTGCATATTTTTATATACTTTTTTGTTGATTGTTCGTTTTATATGTATTTGTTGTTACTATTCTGTAGTACACCTGCACACTTTATGTTAATAATTGTTTTTCCTTTGTCAGGGTTTGCTGGAAGAAAACTCTTTTTAGGGTTAAGCTCGCCATTGTTCCATACATTTAGATTTTTTTTTATTTAATTTTTATGTACTTTTCGTGTATGTGTACATCAAGAAATAAATAAATAAAATAAAAAATACTTTAATTATGTCCCACAATTGAGCAGACCATTTAGCCCTAGGATATGAATTTAAAATATGTATTATCTTTAGAGAAGCGAAACCGGGCGTGAAATGGACCGAAATGCACTTGACCGCTAACCGAGCTATGCTGGAGCATCTCAAACTAGGTGGCTTACTTAAAGGTGATGTCGAAGAAATGATTAGGGTGAGTCTTCGTTTATATTCCATCGTATACAAATGTAACATACATTCATTGATAACTAGTTGTACCTGGACTTTTATAGAATCTTTATTGTGAGAGTTTATCACCATTCGACACTGATCATCCAAAACGTGTAAAATTATGATGATCTGTACATTTATATCCATGGCCTAATTTCACTTGCTTCTGAAAATTAATATTTGAGCGATATTGAAAATCATTGACTGCCACGTTATCTTGTGGTAAGCTTAATGATGATCTGTTGGTGGATGTTGCACCCACTAAAGAATATGAAGGTTTCCACTCGAAGTTTTCCGTTACCCAAAGCTGAAGCTCAGTAGGGATCGAACCTGTGTCTCTTCAAGATGTTTACGACCGCGTTACGAACTGAGTTTATTATAGTTTCTATAATTTGTATAAAATGTTATACATGTTCATAAATGTATAATATGACGGTGCTGCAAATAATTTCCAGGATGGTGTTAATGGTATATTACAACCTCACGGCTTGGGTCACCTCCTTGGCCTCGACGTCCATGACGTAGGAGGTTATCTGCCGCATTGCCCTGAAAGGTTCGGCGGGCCCTTAGCGAGATTGCGCACCGCTAGGGTACTAGAGGCCGGCATGATCCTCACCGTGGAACCGGGCTGTTATTTTATACCCAAGGTAAATTTTGACTTAACATTCGAATAAAGTTAACACAAATGGTTACTTAATATGTGACTATCAACAGCTGTAGTAAAGTTAAGTTAAAATAAGTAACATTAATATGACCCGTAAAAATTTGGTAATTTTTTTGTTATTTTATGAGTTGGTTTGAAATACCTATTTGAAAATGAATACTGAAACGAATCATAATGTGTTAACTATCAGCTCCTAGATAAAGCGCTGAACAATCCAGCACAGTCAAAGTTCTTCAATTGGGGCGTTGTGAATAAGTTCCGCGGCTTCGGTGGAGTTCGAATTGAGGATGACGTGCTGATCACCGAAAACGGAATCGAGGACCTGACAAGTGTTCCCAGGACGTGAGTTTCATTTAAAATATCTTTTTGATAGCCATGAGACAACATACACATGACAGTCATATCACCATACAAGCTAAACAGCCTCACAAGTGCTTTTCAGTGTGGACATTGATTTTAGTGCATTTTCTTTATGGGTACATATTTTGTATATAAAAAGGTGTGAAATAAAGTATTACTCGATTTATAATCATACTTTTTATTTAATTAAGCAAAACATAAATGTTTAATTCACAATGACAAGCAAGACAAAGGACCACATAATAATACATTGTCTATAACGTGGCGCTAGTTAACTACACCATACCACATTGTGCTTATTACTGTTACACCAAGATATTAAGTCTTACAATCATAATAATTCTATTTAATTATTATTAACAAAAACTTATTAGGAATAACAAATGCTTCATTAAGTTATCCATCATTTAAATAAAAACTCCACCTTGACAGAGGAAAAAGTACATTAAAAAATCAAAATATGTAATGTGTTTTAAATGTGCTGTTTAATTTTAGAGTCGCTGAAATTGAAGATTTTATGGGTGGTGGTGCCAATTATAAATAAGTATATTGTCCGGCATTGGACGTTCATCTGTAAACATCAGTTGAGGATGTTGATAATATTGTAATATAAAATCAAATAAAGTAAGTGTATCAAATGAGTTTAATGTGTTTAACCTTTCTTTGTTATTGTTATTCATTTTATGTATACTCTGTAAATCAAATTAAACAACATACTACCAATATATTTATGTTTTATTATTACTATCACGTTTTACTTAAAATAACTACTACAAAAATAAATAACATGTACTTAAGTAATTCACAACGGTTACTCCTGTGGACTAGTAAATAATTCCCATTCGAAGTAGACAGGGTTGGTAAGCAGTACGCGAATCTACATAAGATTTATTAAGTAAGAGTTTTAACACCGACAACATCCAGCTTAATGTAATTTTAACACCATAAACATTTTTTTTTTGGTTTTTTTAAATATTTATTGAGATAACGCGACCTCAACATCACACAGTGCGACGATGAGGCCATGAATGAAGAAAGAATAAAGCGTGGTTGCCCAGAGTACACTAACTCTTACATGCTGACAACCAGAACACAGCAATGCTGTTATGGCGACAGATTTACTTTATAAAGGTTTGGCAAGGGTTACGCGAAAAAATCATGCCACTAACACTTAACACACAAGGTGTAGCTCCAAAATCGAATCAGGAGCCACCGTATTATAAGGCAAGTGCTTATACACTGCGCCAGGGAGGCAACATTCATGGAGTGTTTAATAAATACTGATTAGAGATAAGCTTCTACAGGGGAATCTTATTATGTAATGAAATAATTATATTTATTTGTAACGCAGGAAATCTTTCATGAGTTGAGGTATATTTAATTCATCAAGTATTTTGAGGAAATTCTTGGTGGACACATGGTCACCTAATCTGTTCCTCAGGCATGCTCTTATTTTCACTCTGCACAAATGATTTAACGGCATCACAGTGTATGCTAATTTTTCAGCCGTTACCGTCTTGTAGTCAACGCCTATGATGAAAATCATGAACATTTGCACCTAAAAATTGAAGAGTTTCTTTAAAATAGCATACACCGAAACTTAATTAAAAATTAGCAGCAATATACAATCATATGAATTATATTACTATTTATCTTAGCACTAAAACCTCAATGTTATTATTTAACATACCTGTATAGGTATCCTCGGTAGCAGAGAATTCTGAATGGCAAATTTTAGTATACCTTCTGGTTCACACATTAAGCTATATGGCAACATTAAGGACATAGTACAAGGACTAGAAGTGATAGAAGCTACAAATGCATCTGGAATGCAAATAGCTCCACTTGATGGCAATGCAGTTGTACAGTAGTCCACATTGCATCCATGTTGACAAAGTATTTGAAACACCTGTGAAATAAAGTGATAATGTAACTAACCAGTTTTTATTATTATTAAGTTAATTTAGTTCAAAGAACCAGTAAATGATTTTAATTCTCAATAACTTTCGACCCTTTCAAAAAGAAGTAACACATTAGCCATAAAGTACATTAAATCCCGAAGTTATAACTAATTTTAATAACTAGTAAATACATTGAGAGAACAGCATCGAACCATTAGTAGCCATTTTATTTAAATATATAAAAAAATAATTCAGTAGCAAATTGAATAAAAAGATAAATTCCAATTGTATATTAACATCCTCATAATCTCAGACAAAATTTACCAAATTAAAGCTTTGAAGAATAATTTCCTAATTTGTTGATGAGTTTATGTAAAATGAATGTTTTAAGATTCATTACCTTAATATATATTATATTATATGAAGGTAGTTTTTTTTTCGAGGGAAATCCTGCAAAGGATCCCCATCAATGCGGGCAGCAACTGGACGAGGTACATCAAAATCTTACCGACTAAAACCCCACAATACTCTGTACCTTGTGGCGGTGGGGGTGCGAAAAGCTTGTGCATTCGTCACAACAAAATATGGAGGTAGTTGATAGGAAAGTTTTTATGTCATTTGGATAATTATAAAAGACATTGTTATGATGAAAATAATTGTACCATGTTCATATTTCTTATTTTTTTTTAAATTTGTAAAATACTTTTCATTGTATCAGGTTATTTATAAATAACAAAGTGACCTAGCGTCATGTTCCAAAGAGGTTATCTGTATAGTGAATACAATTAAATATTGATAAAAAAAATGAAAAATTGCCAATGATTGTTGTACAACTATTTTCCAGTCTTTTTGTTTATTTTCCATTTATAAAAACACAAAGTATGGCAGAACAAAAGTAAATTTTTTCTCATAAAAATATTGGCATTATTTCTAATTTCCCAACCCAGGAAATTTTCTAAAATTTACAATAATAAAAAATTTAAATGAAATAACTACCTCAAAATATAAATTAAAAGATATGTACTACTTTAGAAAAAAAATGTTACTAATGTTTAACACCTAGGAATACTTAAGTAAATGTTAACATTATTTGCAGCAGTTTTTAAACATTGTAAAATAAAACTTACCTCTGTAAAGCAAGAGGAGTGTGTGGAGTAATGAATGTACACAAGGGGTGGGCACTCATTTATATTTAATGCATCAACAGGGACCCCTCGTAGAAGAAACAAATTAAAGAATTCTTTAAATTTATAAGAAGTGTGATAAACATATTCACATATGTTAAGAAATGAATTCAATGGAGCACTTGTGAGGTATGTTGGCCTTATTTCACCAATTTTCTCCAATGTTACATGGAAAGGCTCTACTAAGTAGAAGAACTCCGGTCCCAAATCATGGACCAACAAGCTTTCAAGTATTTCCATTTTCAAATAATGTGGCTTACAGGCATGTAGGATTATATCTCGGTTCAGTTTTTCTGTGTTAGTAGCAAGCAAGAGCATTTTAAATATCCCACTGTGCCCATTTTTTAATGCAATGTTGATTGCCATATCATCTTCAACATCTTTGATATGTGGATCGGCACCCATTTCTAATAGGTATGAAACTACATCCGCGCATGAAGCCATTGTAGCTAACATTAATGCACTGTCTCCACTAATTGTTACTTGATTTATATCATTAACATATGGATACAATGCTTTAACAGTCTCTAGACAACCTTTGTAGCATGCAAAGTGAAATGCAGTATACTGGGAGTCATCCATAATTTCAGGATCAGCTCCAGCAGATAATAAGATATTCACTGCTCCTGTCTGCATACCTAGAGCTGCATCATGTAAAGCAGTATGCCCATCAAAATCTTGTACATCAATCATAGCATTATACTCCAATAACAATTGCATTACATCCAATCTCCCATGAGTACTTACAATATGCAAAGGTGTTAGGTTCTCTGTGTTGCTATAGTTTGCAATATCTGGTACATTTTCTAATAATGCTTTTATAGTTTTAATGGAGGCAGAATAAATACAAGCGACCTGTAGTGCTGAGCAGCCTTCATGATCCTCAGCTAGTGGTCGACAGTCAGGATGTTGTAAAATCAACAACAGACTTTCGTAACTGTCGGCGGACGCGGCCTCATGAAGACAAGTCCATCCTCGATTGTCAATACAGTTAGGATTGACTTTTTGAAGTAGTCTTCTCACAGTTGGAATATCATTGTTCCTTGCGGCAAAATTGAGCGCGTTCGATGTTACGGGATTTAAGGAACTGAAGTCCATTTTTATTGAAAACTTCTTTTTAACCGAATGCGGCAATCTGGATGCTCACCATATAGTAAGCGATACCTATAACTATAACATATCGATTATCGACAAAATTTATGAAAGAATCAAAAATATTGAACGCAAATCAAATATAAAATTAAGTATTATTTCTCGCCTGATTCTAAAGTTTGTTAAAGCAAGCGGACTTTAAGAAATACTTGAATATTAATGGCGTAATATTTAGTTCTTTTCATATACATGCGCAACAAATCTCAAAGAAAACCAATGAAAATTTACTGTTTTGCTTTAAAACACAACTTTGATAATTTTAACTACCTTTTTATATTTGTTATTGGATGAAGTCTACGAGTGCTTTCGCGAAAACTTTTATATTATAGTATATTTTTCACAATGTTATAAGTAACAATATAAATCATTACTGAATAAGGTATGTAAGAATTCGTTTTACCGACACCATAACTACTTCAATAAGGAAGTACTGTTTATCGCGTTACGTGCTAGTGATGGAATATTCGATTTTCGACAATCGAAATACGTAATTTATACCACGTTTTTAAATGTGGTATATGAGGTACTTTCTTCCAAATACGCGCGATCGGTGCAAAAACACCAACAAATATTTACCATTTTTAATTTTTGTTTACTATTCTAGAAAACATGACGACCTTTTATGATTTTTTTATTTTGTTATACAATGTGTCCTTTCACTATGCCAATATAGGCATAGTAAAAGCTATATCACGTTATCTATAAAGAACACTCTTTACCGATATCATCATCATAAGGTGCCTTCTTCAAACTGAAGTTTGGCGGTCAGATTGAGAAACTTTTCTGATCTTGGGCTATTCTTTTTAATTGATGGTATTTAAGCCCAGTCCATTCTTTGATATCGTTGAACCATTTCTTACTTTGTCTACCAGGAGCATGTTTTCCGGTTTTTCTTTACCGATAACATAGTATATCATCATCATCATCATTTCAACCGATGGACGTCCACTGCTGGACATAGGTCTGTTGCAATTAGTAGTATATAATTATATATTATATACTTATAGTATATAATACACGCCAAATAAGAAATATATACGTTTAATTAAAAACCGTAAAAATAAAAGCAGTCTTAAGAAGTTTTTCCTTTTTGAAATAATAATAATGAATCAAATAGAATGTTTATAAAATAATAAAATCAATATTAGTAAAATATTAAGTATTTAAAATTTTGAAAATAATTTAAACTATTTTGTAACTTAGTATCTACCCATAGTATTTAAAAAAAATAACAGGGCGTCGTGGTGTCTACGACTCCTGTCTATTGCGAGTATCGATTATTTTGGTTCTCTTACTTTTATTGTGGGTAATATTACAACCTACCATTGAAACAGCACAAAAGTTATTGACTCAAATTAAACACAACATACACTATATTAAGACTAAATTAAAAATCAAAGCTGTGAATCTTCAATAATTCACTTCTTAATCAGATTATCCCATTTATAATTAAAACATAAGCTGGACTGGTTGCATATGGAGGCTAAAATAATTGTTTATTAACTTTTCATAAGAGGAAATCAATATGCTGCCAAGATATTTGTAACAATTAATTTATTAAACAATTAAATACACATTATACAATAAAATATAATTTATTTCATAATATACTCTTGTGTGGTAATGTTAAATCCAAAATTAAATACTGTTTCTGGTACCACCGTAAACGTTTTCAAAGACCTTTTTTCAACTAAGAGAAGTAAATTAAAGAGTAATTTTTTATTTGTTTTAAAAATTTACGTAAGAAAAGCTTGATCTAAAAATCTGTTAATGAAATGCGTACAATTATTTTTAATGTATCACTAATGCCGATACAGTAGCATTGGACGTTCTAAAGCTATTATTTACTATTGCTCATTATTTTTACTAGTATCAGAATACAGTTTTTATATTTAAAATATGTAATTTAGCAATACTTTTACTCTAAAAATATTATGTTAGGGTAATATGATTACCTTAATTATTAATCACCCTACAACATTGTACAGTTAAGTCCTTTAACTTTTAGTTACATTAGCTGGCTAAGCTAATAATTTGTCAGATTAATGGTCTAAAATTGAGTATAAAGTAATGAAGAAGCGACGAGTACACAGAATCAGTATAAGTAGCATTCACATCCGAAAAGTTCAAACACACTAATTATTCATTATCCACGATAGTCTACGAAATACAAGAGAAGTGCGTCATAAATACATTTACTCTTTGTTTGTTAATAGTAGTGGAAATTTTATAGGCGTAATTGTTGTAGCCCTCGACAAGGAGTTTGCGCGTGGAGAGCGTGGGGAGCGCGGGGAGCGCGCGGGGTAGGGCCGGAGACGCAGCTCCTCCGCACTGCGGAACGAACCGCGGGTTGCGCGCCGTCTGAACAGCGATGTCACCGAGGTTTCTTGCAGTAAACATCTAAGAAAATATTTAATAAAACTAAATTTCACGAATTTAAACATGTTTATTTACCTCCGTTATCACGTAAGGACATATCTCCTCTGTCCTCGTGAACACGGCTGCTACAAACCACACAAAACGTCAAATAATTGAAATAAAATCCGTATAATTAAATTTCATTAAACGTATTTCCATAAATATGGAAAAAAACCTTGTTAAAGAAAATAATAACGTACTGTATATACCATGTATTCCCAAATCCTAATACAATATAAATATTAAATAGATCGGTTATTGTATTAGGATTTTTGAAACATATTTGACGTGAAAATCTTTCAAAATTTTACAGACGATTGAACAAAACAACCGTTTCCTTAAAACGATAATTTCACCGATCTAATTGGACTTCATGGAGTCTATTCAGATAAGTACGCCAATAAAAACTGCATGCAATGTTGACACGGTTGAATTTATCACCGTTCTTTAAGACTCATGGAATTTGTGATAGAAACTCATGTTGTGGTTACCGATGCTGTCTGTGGCAACAATGGTAAAGAAAAAACATAAGAAAAATATCCTCTGAACAAAGCGTGCATATTAATTATCCAGAGTTGATAAGACTTGTGCTCTTTTTTCACATGACCTATAACAATGTCGGATAATTCTCAAGATGAATAATAGTCAAGATTGAGCCTTATTTGAATTGTGGACGAACCAAGACGGGAAGAACGTAGACATGTTAGTAAACAATACACCCGTCCATAGTAATCTGATATCATAATCTGCACCAAATTGTTGCTCATTGGAGAGATTAGATATTAAGTTTCTTTACTCTCCGCCCTCAGTAACTTCATTTGCAAGAAAACCGTTCTACTTTAACTTTTTATGTACCTACTTTAAAAAACTGCATTATTTCAGGTTTTTTTTTTACTACTATGCGACGAGACGAGCAAGACATTCACCTGATAGTAAGTGATACGCTTGTCCATGACAACGTGGTGCTAGTTAAGGTGGTACACACTGCACCACATTGCGCTCGTCGCCTTGAGACTTAAGGTGTTAAGTCTCGTTACCCCAGTAATTACACTAGCTACAGCGCCCTTCAAACCGGAACACAGTAATGTTTGCACACTTCTATTTGGCGGTTGAAATAGGAGCTGCGGTGGTACCCATCCAGACGGTCTCCGGCAACAGAGACCTAAATAAAAAAAGGATGTAGTGAGGTGGTAGGTCTCTTACCACCTCACTACATCTTTTATTCGATCCTTGACATTCACTCCCATACGTCCCGAATTTTTCCATGCATCCCTTCACACAATAATAATAAGAAGAAACTACTTCTCTAATTCGGTGAGCTGTTGTTTCGGGGTGGAAGCTGCAACGGGACGCGACCGACCGAGTTTGGCGCGAGTTGACTGCAACATGTCTTGAGTGACTAATGGCTGACTGTCTTTAGGCATATGCGGCTTACATCGCACAGGGTTATCCTTTAAACAAGTGGTAAATTCTCATTACACTCTCTTCACTGTACAAAGTGTTAAATGATGGCAAATAAATGATATTTTGAAAAAAGTTAGCAGTTCTTTTAAAGTTCCATCCCGTTATTTAATTAAGATATTAGATACAACCTTAGCTCTTCGCAGTTTAACGTTAGCAATGTCCTCTGGGGTAATGGTTAGCCTGGGTGCGGTTATTCTTGGTGGAGCGGATCCACATCGCGGCACAGTGTTAGACCGTCCAGGTAGTTTGTTAACCGGTTGAGGTGGTGGAGGAGGCGGCGGTGGTGGTGGTGGTGGAGGTGGTGGCGGCGGCGGCGGAGGCGGCGGCCCTTTGACCGGCACCGGCTCTTGTAGATTACTAAAAAAAAGACTAAACTGCTTATTCTGATTTTTAAAATCAACGGATTAAAACAGAAAAAAGAGGCAATATACCAAAGGAACACAATTGAATTTTGTATTTTTTTTTTAATCAAGTAGCTCTTTTTCGTAGTATTATAATATACACCATACATATGATCTATATCATCGCGATCTACCATCGTATATACCCAAAATCATAATAAATACGTTACATATGCCATAACATAGCAATGTTAATAGGATGGCGGCAGATTTCCCATATTATTCGTAGTAACAAGCAAGACGAGATCCAAGAACACTACCACCATCTAAATACAACATGTGGCCCAGGAATCGAACCAGGATCTTTTTGTTCACTGAAATATATAATTGCAAAAATATATATGCGGTAAGTTTTAAGTATGAACCAACGATTAATATTAGGTCGTCTATATGATGTTAATAAATGCAATAAATAGGTAATCCCGGTTAAGGTTCAATTCGATGTCGCATATTTTTTTATAGTTACTAGTTAGCTTGATACACTGTGTGTGCAAATATTACTTGATTCTAGTTAGAACCTTGGAGCTATTGAAATTACTGCAGTAACGACTCAACATTTCGTGTTTCAGCAATGAGCACAATGTGGTGTAGTGCGTATAATTCTAACTAGCGCCACATTGTTATGAGCAGGCGTATCACTTACCAACAGTCGAACGTCCTCGTCACTTAGTAAAATTAAATTAAAAAGTTTACCACTTGCTCAGCTTGGTCTCCAGTTCATCAATTTTTACAGACATCTTCTTGACTTTATCATGCAATTCCTCGTTTTCTTGCGACAACCGTGACTGCTGAGTATTGAGTTCCTCTAGAAACTTTCGGAGTTCTTTGATTTCTTCAACCATTAAATTATTACAACTACCTTTACAATCGGTAGGCTCATGTAATATGTCCGAGTATAGACCTGTTATAGACTGATAGCCCTGAAATGATATTTTAATCTTATTGCTGGTATACGAGCACAACAAAATCAGGATCCGCATAGGAATATAATCAATGTTATAGTTTTTTACTATCCTTTTATAATACATAACATTTACTAGTAAACTTAGAGCGTATTCTTTGTATACAGTAAGAATCTCAACAATATATACATGCACGCGAGTTAAATATTTAAAAACGAGATAACTTAGAATACCCTGGTTTTAGACGATAATATTGATCTGTTTTAGTAAATAATATAAATTTTGATTTAAAGCTGCATTCGGAAGATAAACGAAAGTAATAAGAATTATTTTACCTTCACAAGGTTTTAACTTTTAACCTTACGACTTAATATTATTTTTTTTAATTAAATGCTCGACAAGATTTCAGTTAACAGATTTATATATGTAGGTTGGGACTTTACTATATTTTCAAATAAGAATATTATCAGCATGAATAAAATCAATTAAATATGTAAGAAGTTAATATTATATAATCGGAACTATATTAGGCAACGTTTAAAGAATAAATTATACAAGGCTTTAAGTTACAGTAGTTATATATTACCTTTCGACCAATCCATGTACAAATATCCAAGATACGCCATGGTTTCACCCGGTTGACACGACGGACTCCCTTCTCTTTTCGCGGAGTTTCACCTGACAATATAAACCACTCGATGTTATCAAACAAACCATTGTCTATCTCACACTCAAACTCCACGTCCAATCTGACACTACCGTTTCCAGAACTCATTTTCTTTGGTATTTGTGTAAACGATCATATTTGCTTAAAACTCAAACCTTAATCCGTTTGTCTAGTTTGTATATCACGAACGTTAGTTTTGAAAGCGGGTGATGTCACTCCGCTATATTTATCAAGTGACTTTTTGCTCGTTAATATCCGTTAATCGGAATTATGATGTCAACAACTATGTATTATTATAACCTTTTAAACTTTTTTAAATATACGCGTTACACTAGAACTTAAATGTATAATTTTTAGTGATATGAAATTTCAACATACACGGCAAAAAGAATAAGAATGAAATTATGTATAGACATTTAGTATCATGGTTAATATTCAATTATACAACAATACTGTAGCTAAATGTAATGACTAAAGCAATGAAGACGATTTTAAATTATTCTGTTAATTCTCTTACAGCACTGAAAGGTTTACTGGTGGTAGCACTCTGTTACGGGAGACCATCTAAGTAGGTATCACCGCAGCTCTTATATCAACCGCTAAATAGTAGTGCAAACATTATTGTGTTCCCGTTTGAAGGGTGCCGTAAGCTAGTGAAATTACTGGGCTAAAGAGACTTAACATCTTATGTCTCAAGGCGACGAGCGCAATGTGAACCAGTGTCTACTATCTTAACCAGCACCTCGTTGTTATGGGCAAGCGTATCACTTACCGTCAGGTGAACATCTTATTGTTATAGAATTAAAAAAAAGGTTCCGATTGCTCTCTTCCCGACACACGCCTGTGACCTCTGTGACGGAGTATAAGTAATGATTCAATAAAAAAAAAAATAAAGTCAATGATAACACGAAACCTGTCCTATCAATAACAATATTTATTTTGTTTTCAGTATTATAAACCTGTCGGTTATAAAGAAACTTAAGTTGCTGTTATAGCAGTTTATATAATATTCATCTTTAAAAAGAAAATAGAAAAATTACACCGCTGAGCATAGGTCTTATGATCTTAATTTTTTCGGCAGCCTATGCCTCCCTCAAAAATCACAGCTGACCGGTCGTGCATTTTATATACAAAAATAAAAACGGCAGAAAAGTTTAAAATTATACACTATGATATGGAATATTTTGCATGGAACTATATGGTTTTTCTTAAAAGATCACTCATAGGTGATAAATTGGTTATTATTTAGCCGAAGAAGATGTACCAAACCCGCGTCCTAAAATTATAACTCACATTGATCAAAACATTGTGGTACGACAATGTATATTTTTTAATGCCGTTTCACGTTTAAAGTGCTTAAAAATGTTTTCTAAAATAGATAAAAATGTTTTCTATGCAATCATATTTAGAGACTCGGTATATTATACGTAATAAAAGCTATGCGTTATTTTAAACATTAGTACAACTTAAGAAACACTTACCATCAACATTTTTTCTTGATCTTTGTATTACATCTCTAAATAAATTAGTCTCCGATTTCAGCTTTCTTTTGCGAATTTTAAATGAGCTGTTACTATTTATAGATTTAAATGAGGCTTCTGATCCCGTTGACAGCTTGCTAGATGAATCTGATGACTTTAGTGTTTTACATTCTGATAAGTAATCTGTTGAATAACTTGTTGCACTAAGTGCAATAGATTTGGTCTTCTTCGAGGGTCGAAATTCCTCGTCGTCTAATAAATCTTTTCTAAGACGTTTATTTGCTAAACTAATGTCTGAATTGTCAGTAAATGTGGACTCCTCTAAATTAAAATCTTTAGCAAACGTTATATCTTTTATATCTATGATTGTATCATCATCAATAACCGGTTCAGTTTGCGTACAGCTATCAACTCTGCTTTCGTCTGTCATCATAACACTCACAAAATGCGGTGAAATATTGTTCTCATTGTCTTTATGATCGTCTAACCTGAACTCCCAAGAGACTTCAAGTAAATTTTCTGTGGAACATTTCCGTATTTCTTCGATCGAATTGTTTATCTCCAAGTTTCCAGTTTCTATGTTGTCGCTTGTTTCTTTTTTTCTGTCCCGTGTCATTTTCATGTTTTAGCCTTACGTACCAGATATGTTTCGATTGTGTATATTTTAATACATTTTATCATTTATTTGTTTAATGTCCCTGTCAAATATTTATTTATGTTGGGTACTTTAATAAACATTTTATTCGCGGTAGTAAAACGAAAATTGTAGCAGACAAAAAAGTATTTCATGTATCTTTATCTTTTAATACGATATCGATCCGTAGTTTCAATAAATTTATTAATTATGATAATGTTTGAATAAATTTTTTACTTGCATGAAATATTTTTGATTATTTAATTAATATTTGCTAAGAGCTAATAACTACTTCATGAACTGTTTTAAATTATAACAGTGTTAAATTCCAAATGTCAATGTCAATTTACTGCGGCAAATAGTTTTCATCGACAAATCTATTAAACAGCTGATCGATAAAAACATTTTCAAATTTTGATGTCATCTTGTATTTAATATTAGTTACACATTTTTTTTTTAATTATGCGTTCCACAAGAAAATACTTCTATCTAATAATTATCTTCGCAGTGTTAATTTTTATGTTGCATCCTGATTTGAATGTGCGACGTACATATGAATTTATTGAAAAACAAAATATTCTGAGTGTACTTCACGAAGAAACAGTTAAGAATTATACAAGCACTGCAATTGTTGACTGTGATTATCATGACGTTATATATGATGAAACAACATTGCCTACTACTTCAATAGACGGCGATTTAAATGAAGGTTACAGAATAAAAGAAGGCGGGGAATATATTCCGTTCGAATGTAAAGCTCTGTTCAGTTCAGCAATCATCGTTCCATATCGGTACTAGATATTATGTTCTTATATCATGCATATATGAAAATTTTCGTTACTTAAAATAATTAATAATACAGGGACAGAGCTGAACTGTTGCGAAGTTTCTTAGTGTATATGCACTCGTTCTTACGTCGTCAACATATCCACTATCGAATATATGTTGTAGAACAACTGGATTCACGACCATACAACAAAGCTAAGTTGATAAACATTGGTGCAGTAGCTGCCATGAGTGCTGGGTATCCTTGTCTCATTCTTCATGATGTTGATATGCTGCCACTATCTCCAGCTAATATATTTGCATGTACTAAACACCCTAGGCATATGTCAAGCAACATTAATAGGTTTAGGTGGAGACTCACTAAGTATAAATCTTATTTTTCACTTGTACATACTTAAATAGTCATACAACACATTAATATTAACATGTACATTAACTTAATAAAAATGAAATCACTTTTTACCCTAAATTTTAACAAATAGTAGCTTTAATTGCTCTTTGTGGTCACACATACAAAGATTAATGCAAACTTATGGATGGCACAGAATTATGGAACAATCACATTTAACAGTGCTAACAATTAGATATTATAGGTCAGCACAATTTAATAGAAAACTCTTGTGCTTTGAATGTTTAAAAAGACTAACTATCCATTAGTGTGCACAAATCTTTTTAATGCTTTTAGAAAAATGTAATACTGTTGTTCTTTAATCTTGTAAACATTTTTCTTTTAGATATGTTTTACCATATTTGAATTTCTTTGGTGGTGTCACTGCTATTATGACAAAGCAATTCAAAAATATAAATGGAATGAGTAATAAATATTTTGGTAGAAATGGTGAAGATGATGATTTCTTTGAACGGTTGAAATCACTAAACCTAAAACCTTGTAGATTCGAACCACAAATAAGCAGATATTACAAGTTTCCATATAGACATCGAAAAAATGGGTAAGCATAGCCCTGAGTTAACTTTGTTGATTTTTATTGTTATATAATACTAGCTGACCCGACAGACTTCGTTCTGTCAAAAAAATTGGAATGTGGCAGTTTTTTGTCCTTACCTATTTTATAGCCAGCGCAAAAAAATCTGGAGCGAACCGTCACTCTGGTGATAGGGCGGTGTGTGGGGTTCAGCTCTATATATGTTCATCTAATAACTAATATTTAAATATTAGTGGGTTCCAGAAGAGTGGCCAAAGTTATAATTATAGTACATAAATTATATTTACTATTATTATTTTATTAGGAACAAATAACTGTCACATTCCAAATCTTTTTGACAGAATGTAGTCTATCAAGTCCGCCAGATGGTAACGCGGATTGTGCTCGACTGATGTATTGACGTGAAAACGAATGCATTTTATGTCGCGCGCCGAAACTAAAACAAAAGAAATAATATCGCGAAGCCGACCAAATTGAAAATCAGTAAGAATGATCTTTAGCTCTTACATTTTGTGACTATTTATGTTATTATTTCATTCGTTTTAATTTCGGCTCGCGGCGATCTTCCGACGCGCATACGCACACTGTTTTGATAGAATAATTGAATTTGAACTTTGTGCAGCTGTAATAAAGTGCAAATTGACTCTTTAGCGTTACGAACGCACCTACATTGCTTAGACAGCAGTGAAAGCTTGTTATTTAATATGAACTTTTGTTTGTTTGTTTCTGGTTACTGGTTACTGGTTTCTGGTTTCTAGTTTATAGTTTCTAGTTTCTAGTTTCTGGTTTCTGGTTTCTAGTTTCTAGTTTATAGTTTCTAGTTTCTAGTTTCTAGTTTCTAGTTTCTAGTTTCTGGTTTACTGGTTTACTGGTTTAACTGTTTACTGGTTTACTGGTTTAACTGGTTTTACTGGTTTACTGGTTTACTGGTTTACAGGTTTACTGGTTTCTGGTTTACTGGTTTCTGGTTTACTGGTTACTGGTTTACTGGTTTACTACTGGTTTACTGGTTTAACTGTTTACTGGTTTACGGTTTACTGGTTTACTGGTTTACTGGTTTTACTGTTTACTGGTTACTGGTTTACTGGTTTACTGGTTTACTGGTTTACTGGTTGTACTGGTTTACTGGTTTACTGGTTTCTGTTTACTGGTTTACCTGGTTTAACTGGTTTACTGGTTTATGGTTACTGGTTTACTGGTTTACTGGTTGACTGGTTTACTGGTTTACTGGTTTACTGGTTTACTGTTTACTGGTGTACTGGTGTACTGGTGTAACTGGTTTACTGGTTTACTGGTTTACTGGTTTAACTGGTTTACTGGTTTACTGGTTTACCTGGTTTACTGGTTTACGGTTTACTGGTTACTGGTTTTACTGTTTACTGTTTACTGGTTTCTGGTTTACTGGTTTACACTGGTTTTACTGTGTACTGGTTTACTGGTTTTACTGTTTACTGGTTTCTGGTTTACTGGTTTTACTGTTTACTGGTTTCTGGTTTAACTGGTTTACTGGTTTAACTGGTTACTGGTTAACTGGTTTAACTGGTTTTACTGTTACTGGTTTACTGGTTTACTGGTTTACCTGGTTTAACTGGTTTACTGGTTTACTGGTTTAACTGGTTTAACTGGTTTAACTGGTTTTACTGTTTTACTGGTTACTGGTTTACGGTTTACTGGTTACTGGTTTAACTGGTTTACCTGGTTTACTGTTACTGGTTTACTGGTTTACTGGTTTACTGGTTACTGTTTACTGGTTACTGGTTTTACTGTTTAACTGGTTTACTGGTTTACTGGTTTCTGGTTTACTGTTACTGGTTTACTGGTTTACTGGTTTACTGTTTTACTGTTTAACTGGTTTAACTGGTTTACTGGTTAACTGGTTTAACTGGTTTAATGGCTTACTGGCTTACTGGCTTACTGGTTTTACTGTTTACTGGTTTACAGGTTTACTGGTTTTACTGTTTTACTGGTTTACTGGTGTACTGGTGTACTGGTTACTGGTTTACTGGTTTACTGGTTTACTGGTTTACTGGTTTTACTGTTTAACTGGTTTACTGGTTACTGGTTTACTTGTTTACTGGTTTACACTGGTTTTACTGTTTACTGGTTTCCTGGTTTACTGGTTTACCTGGTTTACTGGTTAATGGTTTACTGGTTTACTGGTTTACTGTTTTACTGTTTAACTGGTTTACTGGTTTATGGTTACTGGTTTAACTGTTTACTGGTTTAACTGGTTTACTGGTTACTGGTTTACCTGGTTTACTGGTTACTGGTTTAACTGGTTTACTGGTTACTGGTTTACTGGTTTACTGGTTTACTGTTTACTGGTTTACTGGTTACTGGTTTAACTGGTTTACTGGTTACTGGTGTACTGGTTTTACTGTTACTGGTTTACTGGTGTACTGTGTACTGGTTTACTGGTTTACTGGTTTACTGGTTTACTTGTTTACTGGTTTAACTGGTTTTACTGTTAACTGGTTTACCTGGTTTACTGGTTACTGTTTACTGGTTTACCTGGTTTACTGGTTTACACTGGTTTACTGGTTTAACTGTTTACTGGTTACTGTTTTACTGTTTACTGTTTACTGGTTTACCTGGTTTACTGGTTTACTACTGGTTTTACTGTTTACTGGTTTACTGGTTTACGGTTACTGGTTTAACTGGTTTACTGGTGTACTGTTTACTGGTGTACTGGTGTACTGTTTACTGGTTTACTGGTGTAACTGGTTTACTGGTTTCTGGTTTACTGGTTACTGGTTTACTGGTTGTACTGGTTTACTGGTTTACTGGTTTACTGGTTTACTGGTTTAACTGGTTACTGGTGTACTGGTTTACTGGTTTACTGGTTTACTGGTGTACTGTTTACTGGTTTACTGGTTTACTGGTTACTGGTTTACGGTTTACTGGTTACTGTTTAATGGTTTACTGGTTTAATGGTTTACTGGTTACTGGTTTACTGGTTTACTGGTTACTGGTTACTGGTTTACTGGTTTAATGGTTACTGGTTTATGGTTTACTGGTTTACTGGTTTATGGTTTATGGTTTACTGGTTACTGGTGTACTGGTTTTACTGTTTACTGGTTTACTGGTTTACGGTTTACTGGTTTACTGGTTGTACTGGTTTACTGGTTACTGGTTTACTGGTTACTGGTTTACTGGTTTACTGGTTTACGGTTTACTGGTTTACTGGTGTACTGGTTTACTGGTTTTACTGTTTACTGGTTTACTGGTTTACTGGTGTACTGTTTACTGGTTTACGGTTTACTGGTTTACTGGTTGTACTGGTTTACTGGTGTACTGGTGTACTGGTTTACTGGTTTATGGTTTACTGGTTACTGGTTTACTGGTTTACTGGTTTACTGGTTTATGGTTTACTGGTTTACTGGTTTACTGGTTTACTGGTTTACTGGTTTACTGGTTTACGGTTTACTGGTTTACTGGTGTATGGTGTACTGGTGTACTGGTTTATGGTTACTGGTTTACTGGTTACTGGTGTACTGGTTTACTGGTTTACTGGTTACTGGTTAATGGTTTACTGGTTTACTGGTTTACTGGTTACTGGTTTACTTGGTTTACTGGTTTACTGGTTTACTGGTTTACTGGTTTACTGGTTACTGGTTTACTGGTTTACTGGTGTACTGGTTTACTGGTGTACTGGTTTACTGGTGTACTGGTTTACTGGTTTACGGTTTACTGGTTTATGGTTTACTGGTTACTGGTTTACTGGTTTATGGTTTACGGTTTACTGGTTTACGGTTTACTGGTTTACGGTTTACTGGTTTACGGTTTACTGGTTTACTGGTGTACTGGTTTACTGGTGTACTGGTTGTACTGGTTTACTGGTTTATGGTTTATGGTTTATGGTTTACTGGTTTACTGGTTTACGGTTTACTGGTTTACGGTTTACTGGTTTCTGGTTTACTGGTTATGGTTTACTGGTTTACTGGTTTACTGGTTACTGGTTTACTGGTTTCTGGTTTACTGGTTATGGTTTACTGGTTATGGTTTACTGGTTTACTGGTTTACTGGTTTACTGGTTAATGGTTTACTGGTTATGGTTTTACTGTTTACTGGTTATGGTTTACTGGTTTATGGTTTACTGGTTTACTGTTTACTGGTTATGGTTTACTGGTTTACTGGTTTACTGGTTTACTGGTTTACTGGTTTACTGGTTTACTGGTTTACTGGTTTACTGGTTTACTGGTTTACTGGTTTACTGGTTTACTGGTTTCTGGTGATTAATAATAAATTATATTCAATGACATTAGTTATTAATAAATAAATAATAAAGTTGCTTGAGAATATATTTATATGTAGAGGGAGTGACAAAAGGCATAATGTTTGAGAGATAAAGAATTCGTTGTCATCCCCACTCCGTGCTGTGTACTGGTGAGAGGTGACACCGGTACACACGTGGAGGGGATCACTTACCAAGTGATAATATTTTTTTTTTGGAGTTTACAGCCACGCATACGTGGCCATGTATAATTGATGATATCGAGCGAGACAAAAATATTAAAATGTCTATTAAAAAGCAGGGGTTGGTGATAGAAAAGTGAAAAATTAGAGTTGTATGTAGTTTTTGATGCCACACAATAATAAAATAAAATAGAAAACAAAATCCCAAAAAATAAAAAAAAATTTTTTGGTGTAGGCAACCCTGATCATTTAGGGGTTTGAAAAATAGATAGTAACCGATTCTCAGACCTACTGAATATGCACAAAAAAATTTATAAGAATCGGTAAAGCCGTTTCGGAGGAGTATGGGAACGAACATTGTGACAAGAGAATTTTATATATTAGATAATAATTCAGGATTACCAAATTTTGCTCGTCATAACTTATTGGTCATAATTATTTGAGCAAAGTTGAAGATAAAAAATACGCCAAATATCGAAAACAAATTTTGCTGCAAAATATAACAGAGCAGAGCAAATGTTTAATACGATTTAAGACTGACAAATCCTCAAATCCAATGGCCAACCTTCTGTAATGGATAGACACTTTACAAAGAAGAGAATGTGTAGTTGATATGACTTACTGTCAATTTGTAAAATAATGAACTCCGTTTTAAAGATAAATACCATAACTTCATAAAAATGTACCATTATAATAAATAATACTCAAGCAATGGTGACAATAGAAATGCAAAAAAAAAAAGTTATATTATAGAAATTGAGTAAATAATATTCTGTTTTAATTTTAGGTATACATTAAATCAAAAGTTAATTTTTACAAAAAAAGGGATGATGGAAGATGGGCTAAACACATTGAAGTATACAGAAGTGGCAACAGTACTTCACCCATTATTTACACATATCATGGTTGACTTGTAGCATATATACATTTGTTATTATTCCTATAAAAATATGCTTAGCTATACATATTGAAATACCTGCCATTAAACACAAATTTAATTATTACCAAACAGTAGGAATAGAAAACAAGTTGTGATAGGAGCAATTACATATTTATATAAAAGTAAATGATGATAGAAATAATTTATATTAGAATAAATATTAGTGGGAATATTAAATGGATTGTTTGTTATATAGAAATAGAAATATTACAATGAGCCTTTAAAGAAATGTTCCTGATTAATTCAATTTAGAATAATTATATAACAACTGTTGTTAATTACCTAATAAATAAGGTTTCACAACATATCATAATAAATATTTTCTTATAATCATAAATACAATATTGTTAGTTGTTCGTCTCCATGGCGCGATTTTCAGACCGACCTGGCTAACTATCAACTACATGTTGTAAATCTGCCGCTATAACCAGAGTATTCTGAGCAAATACCAAGTCAAGTGTTAAAAAGAATTGTCTTTTCTTCATGTTTCTAATTAGTGAAGTATTATACGTACACTGTTCCATGAGTTAGTTGTATGTTACAAGAAAATATATATATTCAATTGTGACTATTATTATTTAAGTATAAATTTTTATTACAATTGAAACTAATAATTAAATCTCCAAATATTTTGAATTAAATTAAACCTCGTTTATTGTTAGGCATGTAATCATTGCTTTTATGATTTATTATTAAATTTATGTTTCAATTGTATGTAAAAAGCAATGTTTATTTTTTTTATTTCATGAAGGTACAAGATGAGTAAGATTTTCCCCTGATGGTTAGTAATATGCCCAGTCATAACAATGTGGTGCTAGTTAGTATGATTTATTGCACCACATTGTGCTTGTTAAGACAGCATGTTGTCTCATTACATTTTTATTGCACTAGCTAGAGAGACCTTTAAACCAAAACACAGTAATGTTTTCATTCTACTGTTGGGCAGCAGAAATAGACATTACAATGGTACCTATATAGAAAGTCTCTGATAACAGGGCTCTGCCACCAGTACGATCTACAATGTTTATTTTTTAAGATAAACACATTTTCTTCCAATTGTTGACATATTTGATACCATTGTTGCTTGATATAGTATAGTACTAATGTAATGAGTCTACAAAGTTAAATATTAAAATTAAACACAGTATTTTTGTCAATGAATATATTTGGTATGAACAGTGGTTTATGGAAGATGGTCCCATCAAAATTAAAAAATAACTACATCAAGATAATTCTGTTCAATCTTATATGTACAATATATGTTGATACATTTTCACACAGTTACAAATGCATAAGAGTTATTATCAACCTATATAACTGATGCCACAAGAATATAAGTTATTGTTTATGAAAATGTTTTTTCCAATTAATCACAAATACATTTATAAAAAGTTATGGTCTAATATTTATTTCATCATATGATCTTTATTTTTCCCATTACTGTAATAACAACATGTTTTTACAAGAACATACCCTTTAATACTAACAAATAGTAAAATATAAAAGGTTTATAATACTATTGCTATAGTATAATATCACACCAAACAAAAATAACTAATTAATTTAGCACCCTTTACCAATTATCTTAAAGCACCAAAGTGCTTACTTAAAACAGGAATATTTATTTAATAATACTTAAAATTTATTAATACAAAATGACATTTACAATTGTTAAAGAACCATATATACATCAAATTAATAATTATAAGAAAAAAATGCATACTTGGGACTGCACCACACATAATTGTTATTTGTCATGCTTTTTAATAGAGAGATTAATCAAAAAACGTTATTTATACAAAAATTCACTAGTAAGTAAATTTTAACACTTTTTGATAAATATAAATGCATTTTTATATATTTTTAACATACATGATTTTAAAATTTCAATAATTTTCTTTAACTTTTCCATTATCACATTTAAATGTCAATAGATTAAAAGTTTAGTTGCCAATTTTGCTTTAAAAAATGTCTAAGTATTTAAAATTGGATACAACCTTCATTAATACTACATAAATAACCAATTGAGTGTTCAATTAAGAATGTTATTTAATTACACTACAACCACATTTACAATAATAAAAGTACACAAACTAATAGTTCTCACAATGCGGACTCAAGACCTCTCACAGTGAGAGAAAGTGTCATTAGTAAATGTGATTCGTACATTGCTAAGATACTATGTCTATATTTTTTTTAATTAATACAAAATTTTGTAGCTGCTTTACTTTTATAGAGAAATTTATTTCTGTAGGGCTGATTTAATTTTTTCTGGATGCAACTTTTTTTACATAATGTCACAAATATTTGAATTGTCTTTAAAATTATGGCCGTAATACTAGCATACTTACCAAACCCAATACAAAAGAGAATACCAATTTGAGATTTGAGCCAATGTGCAACCAGTCAGGCAATTGTGATGGAACTATTTTCTCTGGGTGGGTGGGAAGCATTAGTGCTGCTATACAACATATACTGACTGCCACTGCAACCACATTAATGGGTTGTTGATCTCTGCAAGATTTCATTTTTATTAGTTAATAACATGTAAGGGTAACCACTGGATGAGAGTAGCGCAGGACCGATCGGCGCGGAGATCCTTGAGGGAGGCCTATGCCCAGCAGTGGGCGTTATCCGGCTGATAATGATGATGATGATGATGAAGTGGATCTTAATTGCTTTTTATTTTTATTACAATAAAGTTATTTGATATTGTTAGTATTTTTCAGCAATTAGTTTAAATGTAATTTAGTTTTGTGTTAATGGGGCTAAATATTCCAAAGAGATAAAATGCCAAAAACAAAAACTATTGTTCAGAAAAATCTTAAATAGTGGGCATTTTGTAACAAATAATATCATATAAAAAGGTTACATACACGAGGTTCTGATATGGCAAGAAAATCAAAATGTTCCATATTTTAAGGCCTAATTCTATAGGCATAGTCTGAGTAAAAAATGTGGAAAATTTTGAATAAAACTTTTCAATATATTAGATAATGTTGGTTTTGATCTACATGAATAAGAAGGAATTAAAAATAATGGCAACAAATTCAGAATAACTGAGTGTCAGTCACCTATATCAATCAGAAGCCTTAATTTCATGTGTTCATTATTATATTACTAATAGACTCTCAAATGTTAAAATGTAGTCAACTAAAAGTTACCCAAACTAACTGTGAACAAATACAAATAACTTAGATAAAATTATCTAATGTACAATTAATTCTGGCAATAAGTGTGATGCAATAATAAACACAAACATTAAAGATTACTTAATTCAACACCATTAACTTTATAAACATGTCGTAAACACCTAATATTGCTAATTTCTTCATCATTATAGTACATTTTTGGATACTTTAGTAAGTAATTAAGCAATGTACCTGTGATGTAATGGATGATTGCAAGAAGACTTTGTAAGTTCTTCTGCAGGTCTGATTGGTTGAGGTTTGGTGGTTAATGGATGAAAATTTTCACCCAAACTTTCCTGAAATGTGTTAAGAGGCTCGCCTTCTATAAGTTTTGTAGGAACGTCTCTTTTACCCAGTGCCTAAAACATAACAATGAGAATAATAATATTAGATAAAGAAAAATTAAACACGAATTTAAAAATTACCACATGCTTAATTTTTAAATTGTCGAACATCGTAGCCATTACAAATAAATTGTGTGCCTTAAACTAAATATGTATTGCCGTAATAATAGGTCATTAATATTTACCTGCTGAGTATTTCTATCATACATTGTTATTCGAAATTTTTCTGTTGTATTGCAATGTGTATGAGACGGTTGTGTATATCGAACCACTATATCTATACAACTTTGTGCCGCTATTACACCCTCGGGGTCAATTACGGTGAACTTGTTCGGAGAAGTGCATAACACTGAAACCAACGTGGTATATTTTTCACATGATCCATATGGCTTAATTTACCATCGCAATTAAAAATTTACCTTTGAAGTTCACGGAGAAATCATATGGATTGTAAACAGTTAACAACTGTTTATGAGTATGTCTAGCGTTTAAATAAAACTCCAAAGATACAGGGAACACAAAAACTGGAAAGTTCTTCATTTTCTTCTTTCGTTCGCTAACGGGAACAAAGTAAAAATACAACAATTTCGATTGTTTCGCATCTCTTAATTGTTTGACGTTTGACAGCTGTGTTTTGACAAGTATAGTTGTACGGCTGTTTCCATATTAGCTGCGTAATTAGCTTCGACATGAATTTATTATTCGCGTAAGTAATTAAATACACTATTTTATAATAAATTTTAAATAAAATTACTGATGTATTATACAAACTTTATATTTTGGTAATTTAAGATATTATTTAGCAGATATACTAGTTTTATCGATTCTATTAAAAAGAGTGCCCTTACGTATATTAAATATTCAAAACTTCAAAAATGTTTAGGATTAAGTTTTGCATAATATTTTATATATTGTATTGCTTTTTAATTAACAGGGGCCTCAAACATTTTAATAATTAAGTACTAACTTATTTATTCCAATTACATTATGTTCTTTTATATGTCATACATATTATAGATACAGAGAACTGCACTATTACTTTTTTCTGTGTTCAACCTGATGATAGCCTGGAAAAGAATACACTTTTGCATTACGTCCACTTTTTGTACATATTTTTCTGTGGCGATAAATTTTAAATAAACAAACGACAAATTATTATTTTAAATGAATGTATCAAGTCTGATAGCAATTCTTTTACTGAAGGTTTGGCATAAATTGTATCCATTTTTTAAATCAATATTATTGGTTACACATCATAAAATATTACTGATCAGGACTATTTAGGAGTATGTAATTTATGCAATAAAACGACCATAAATAATTTAATAAATACATTTTATCCACGTGGACCTAAGTGTAGAAATCTCTATTACTCTATGTAGAATATGATTGCAGATAAAACAAGTATGATATAAACAGCAGAAATTTTCTCTTTAAATATTATTTGTACCTTTTGGGTAGTTTTCTCTTTACTCTATTTGTTATTGAAGTTCCAGTAATTCATATATATTTTAACAAAATATCTGGGTGAGTATAACATCTCTATTTTGTTTCAATTAACATGAATATTTACCGAGATCACATCGCAATTAAACAATTGTATTTGAAACATTTTCATTAAATTTCATCACAAAATTATTATTTTTTTCTAAAAAGCTACAGTACATGAAACAGGATGCAAATGTTAGATTTATCTCTATACAGCATGGGGTGTTACAGTTATTTGTGAAATTGTAATGAAAGCGTAATACTGAATTGTGATGCAATGAACATCATCCTCAACAGCGCCACATTCTTACGGACAGACGTGACATTCATCATTATTAGGATCATTCTATTCGTCTTGTCAAATAAAAAAAGCAATAAAAAAAAATCAAATGCATTGTCCAAGTATATGCTGGAAACACAGTTTTTAAGGTTTTGGGAGTAAAACATAGTGATTATAGTAAACATGTTTTTAAAAAGAAATTATCTCTAGTATTTGTAATTAAATTCTATAATAAATTATGTGTTTCAAGATTATATATAAAGTACTTAAATGTTGGTGAAATAATAGATGAAACTACAGATAATTTTTTTCTATCTTTGTATACTACATAAATACTTAAAAGAGTACACGGTACTCAATAGAGTGAATACAGTTTTAATGATACGGATACAACATAGCGACAGCCGGATCTTCCGTCTCAAAGGTGATGAGCACATCTTTAAATTTATCAAGAAGTTGCATCAACTGTGAACGAGTGACGTTTTCCATAAACATTATCTCTTCCAAATGCTGTTCACCGCGAAAATATCCTGTAAAATAGAAAAAAGGTAGTAATATTATTTATGTACAAAGCAACCAAATTGAAAAAACAACAAAAGAAATTTCTAGCAAAAGGCCTGATGTCAAAAAAATTTATTATGTTAATAATAAATTCAGTGTAGTGAGATACTACATTACATTGGGCTCATCTCAGTCGTCGAGACATAAGATGATGTCTCTCTACTTAGTTTAGCTATTACTATAACATTATTGTTTTTTAAAAGATATCAGTCATAAATACTAGTAAAGAAAATATTAAGAACTAAACATTTAATAACTTATTTACTCTATGTGTTACTAAATACAATATTTTTTTTTATGAAATTGGTCTGTTCAATAACTCTTTGAATGCTTTCAAAAATAAAATCTTACTTTTAATACATCAATCTGAACTGCTGTTATAGATATAAATTGATTCTAATTTTCTTTTATTAATTTTTTCCTTCTTTAGTGTTGTGTTTTTGTTTGTCAGGTTTGTGTTATATTAGTAATGTTGGGCACTACTTGTCCTCTAATTAGTTAATACTATTGTTAATATATGTAAAGACTGTTTGAGCCAAAATAAAGAGAGAACATTGACAAACAGTTATAGTTCAATTATAAAACCAAAGCAAGAAATAGACAAATGGATAGTTAGTTAAACATATATTTTTAGTTTTATTCCGTCGAAGTTTACTAAAAATGTTCACCTTTTTTGTGTAATCTCGCGAGCAGCATCAGATCTTCGGTGTGAGAAGCAGCCGGTATAGAAGCGAGTACAGCGCGCTCCGCCACGGTGAAAGCATGCAGAGCTGACGCGCCGTCCGCGCACCCCGTGGGCCACCCCTCCGCCTCGCAACCGCCCGCCGCGCTGCACACCGTCGGCGGTTGAAAACTGACAAAGATTGTTACATGTTATTATAACTTACTATTAGGCCTTGTAGTGAGTGAAATTACAGGGAGCGAAATTTAACATATATATCTCTAGGCGACAAACAGTATTGCTGTGTATGGTAAGGGCGTAACCTCAAGTGAGTCCAACTCGTCTCTTCACTTTATGAATAAAAAAAAATTAGACGACAATACAAGTTAAGAAAATTAACTGCCTACTAATTATATTTTCAATAATTTAAAACTTGGAATACACAAAGTCGGTTTCCTTCAAGAACAATTACAAAAGTGTTGTAGTCCAGTTAGACATTAACATATAAAAAAAAATTAAATAAGAAAAGTTTTTTAATGTAACTACTGGTCTATCTTCTTCTAAATTGTATTTCTTTATGACTGAGGGTTGCGGTCATCATGTCTAATGAAACACACGACGAATTTCTTTGGCAGTTATAATGGAGTGGTTTGCCTTTGCCTTCTCCATTACTACGAGTCGTACGTACACGTACTAGTCCGAGCACGGATGGTCATAACATAGATATGTAGGTCTCCTCACGTTGTTTTCTTTCATCGTCATAGCACGTGATATTAGTTGGTGTAATACTAACTGCACATAAATTGAAAAATTCATTAGTGTAGACCGGATTCGAAACCGGTACCTCCGGAGTGGAAGGCAGGCGTTCAAACCATTAGGCTATCACGGGTTTACTGGTGTATGGAAGAGTAGAAACAATATTTTTATATTAACTGCAAAATAATTTTACTTACCTCATTTCGTTCTGCAGTTTTAAATTTAGAGAGACACCTTTTTTTTCTGTGCTGTTGGATAATCCGTTACCATTCTTTTGTCTTGGCGATGTATCTTCCCCTTCTGTTCTATTTTCATCACTATTTACATCTTTACTGGATACGTCAGCTTCTTTCAACGACGCGTTCGACAATCTAGACGTTATAGTATTTATTGACTTTTGATGGTGATTAGATTCAAGCTCATTGTTCTCTTCTTTATTAATAGTTGCATGACCATTAACATGAACTTTCTCTTTATCACCATTAATATTATTCGATATACCACTATCGACAGAATTACCATGTTTTTTATGATCCATACCATTGCCTATACCATTTGGTTTAATTAATCCATCAACAACATCTACACCGTCATCATACGAATGGTTTGCGGAATCGATTTCGTGCAATTTCTCATACTTTAGATGATCCGATTCGATAACGATAGGCTGCGTGTGAGAGAAATCGGTCTGGTTGAGGTTGTTTTCGGTCGGATAGTCTTCGTCGGAGTCGGGGAAAGCGTTTGCGCTGTCTCTGGTCTCCACTGGCTCCGGAACGTTAAGTTGCATTTGATTTAGCGATGAGAATGTAACGCTACATGATTGATTATAAATGTCGTGTTTCTCGCAATAATACTCTTTGCCATCTGTAATTTAACAACAGTAAATATTCATCTATCGATAAATTTCAGTACCTATGTAGAAAAACATCGTGAGAAAATCGGCATCTTTAAGAACTACAGCTATCATGGACATGTGACATTCACTAACTTGCACTTGATAGTTTGGTAAGGCCATTGACTTTTTCCTTGTGAAACGAAATCCCAAGACCCGGGATTTGGAACATAAATAACTTAAAGGATCATAAGAAACTCACCAGAATCACGTCCCCAGTGTGGCGAATTAAACTGTACATAAGTGTGTAACTGTAAGAGGAGTCGACGGCGTAGAAGCCAGGCTACGACCCGCGCCAGCCTCGCACCACCACCACAGCCCCGTCCCGCGCCTCCCACTCCGCGCGCTACGTACCACAACGGAGCAGGGAGAGAAAACTCACTAAGCATCTGTAAAGCAATTAAAATTTATTAACCATTTTAAATCACTAACAAAACCAAAACGCATGCCTTTCAATACTGAGGTTCCTGGTTGAAGTCCAGGATCACATGTAGAGAAATTTGGTTACCAGTAGGATCTTTCGAATTTACTCAGGATAGCAACATTAGTTTTTCTACATGAGGGCCATGTAATAAATTTGCCTACATAATTGTGTTCTGGCTGTTTATATATGAAGGTCAGAGTTGTTTTAGACGAACAGGCTTCACCATCCACTGTCTCATTGATACATACATTCACATTATCAACTGGAAGACTTCTTCACTTTCATTGACCTTGACCTCTATTTCATTTGGCATTAAGGAATTCAACACCATGTGAAATAGAGGTCAGTCTATAAACCATTCTCCATTTCACATTACTAAGGGTAGAGGTAGGTAGAGATATACCAACTAAATCTACACTAATTGTTTCCATCTAGTCATCACATGTTATAAAATGATGAGTGTGTTAACTAAATAATAATATAATGAATAAATATTTTTACTAGCACCACAGTGTCATGGCGTATCGTAACAAACAATTAGGTTAAAAAAGTTTTAAGGTAAGTGATATACTGGAACATAAGAATGTATTGTTAGTCAAGCTAGTCAAATTCATTTTTGCATACAGTCATACTTGCAACAAACACAGCCCTGGGAACTCTTTGGCGAACTCATCCAACAGCGGTGAGTATATGTTAACATTAGCCCCTGGCGCCACTACGTATACGTTGCCCTCGCAAAGCGGATAGATGACGGTCGCCTTAGCCCAATACACCAGGTGACCAGTTAATTGTGATACCTGGTAAAAAGAAAATATTAAAATTTATCAACTAAAAGAATTATTGGCTCTAGATTTTATTGTAGATATATCATTAAGGTATAGTAGTAGCAGTATGCAGAAAATATAAATACATACAAATAAGCAATACTATGTACTTTTAAATGTTCTGTAAAATATATGTACCTTTAAACCTATGAACTTGTAGGTCGTAAGATTACATAAAAAAAAGTAGAAAATGCAAAAGCTAGGAATGAATAAAAAGTAGAAAACAGAAATGTTATATTAGTAATAATTAGAATAGGAAATACTGAGATAAAGATTAGCAAGTATAAATAAAAACTTAAATGTGTTCGAATATATAAAACTAATTTACTCCTCAGATATCTCATGTATTGGAACAATTATTATACAAGGGGAAAAATGACGCAATTCGAATTTTCAACTGTAAGTACAGGTCCAGTTTGGGTGTCATTTTGGATCACAAGATTTGTAAAGAACATTTAATGAGGCTCACCTGAGTGAAAGATAAATCTGCTTCCATTGCTAGTGTCTGAAGACTCTTAAGAGGACTATAAAGTTTGATCAATCTTAATAAAGCAGGACTTCCATCAAGTGGAATTGATGCTAACAATTGATTTGGATCAACCTGCAGATGAAAAATAATTATGCAGACAAATATTGTTTTATGTAATATTTAAATTAATTCTGAACTAAGATAACAGAGAAACTGTACACAAGAAACATTTGTAGGTGTATAAAAGTATAATATTGTTAAGTCATGCCTATTAAAACTGATTCCTTCTTGTATCTATGGATGATAATACCTATTGAACAAACTTGCATTTTCCGAGATAATTGAGGTTATTATAATATAATAGTAAATTAGAACATTCTGCAACTTTACAACTTACATTTGAACTATACTGGTACTAACTGCATTAAAAAAAATCCGCCTTCAAACAATAGTGTGTGACTATAACTGTGTTGCAGTTTGACAGGATGCTGTAGCTAGTGAAATCATTTTGGTAGCAGGACTTACCTTGTTGCAATGAGACAACCATAATATTGTGTTGTGTAATGTTATCCCAACTGTTTTTACATTGTTTTTTTTTTCGAGGGGAGGGGGGCGTACCACTAACCATCGAGTGAATGTCTTGCTCATCTCCTTTTTTCATTGAATAAACAATAAGAGAAAATAAAAGAAATAAGAATAAAAATGAGCTATTAATTGTGCATGTAAATCCTGCATTATTTAATTTAAATATTGTAATGTATGTTCCTACATTGTTATCCTTTTAGTAAATTTAATTGAATTTGAATGGGTAGTAAAATATACTTTGTACTTGGCTACTTAACACAATATATTTAAAGGAACTAACACTAATTCATTGAACATAACAGGCATTTAACAATCACTTATACAACATTGCATGAAAATTTTTGATATATCCAGCTGAGAAACAGCTTTTTTCTAATTTCTTAATAATATATATTAATTTACATACCAAGAGTAGAATGCCATGGTAAGGTCTGAGCTTCTGCAAACATTTATCTATACATTCAGGTTCAACTATCAATCCTCTATTATTAGATTGATGTGCTTTGTGAGGTAAGCAAAATGACAAGAGCACCCACTTGTTTATACGTACTTGTACTATTCCTGTAATTATTTTTAAATAAGAGATAAAATACTCAACAAAAATTAAAAAATAAACGTTAGTAATAATTGTTTACCAGTGGAACTCAGACTTTCAAACACAGCCTTCATTGATCTGGCCAGTGAACTTCTTTGCAGTATCAGATGAAATGCAGATTTTGGAGTTCCATCTCCACCATTTTCTGTGCTGTATGTTGTAGAGCTGACCGAGTGACGTAAATTTTCTTCGTCCTCATCATTTTCTCCAGAATTTGTTTCACTATCTAGTGCTGAAACTTCATCATGAGCTGCTAACTGAAATTAATAAAATGCAAAAATCTTCATTAAATTCTTTGCAAATAGTATTTATGACAAAATGAAAAGTTTTCATGTTTTTTTAACACTGATATCCCTTAATTTTATAATTAATGATTAAAACTAATATAGGAAAAAAGGAATATATACTATTGTAAAAAACACAAAGATTTTTTTTTCGGTTTGTATAGTTGAAACAGAAGTTGCTCCATACCATTATTTTCATTTCCTCTGTTAAATAAGAACATCTTTTTTCTTCATGTCTTAGGGCTTTACCTAGTCTTTTACTTAGATCATAATAGCATTTCACTAAAAAAATAAACCAAAGATTAAACATTAAAAAATATTCTTAAACATGTTAGCAAATAATATTAAATTTTTTTCCATTCCTGCCATGAACTTAAATATTTTTAACTGTAATATTTTTACAAATCCATAAAGTTTTTTCTTTAATATAAATAGGCTCAAAAACAAAAATGGCCAAAATAACCTCTTTCTTTAACATGGAAACAATGAAGTGTGAAATTCGACAGAATAATTTTTTTTTTTTAATTATTTGTAACATTGTTCTGTATACAACATATCTTATGCAATAACATATGTGCAGTAGGTATTATAACAGTAAACAAATAATTATTGAGATACTTACCAATAGAATGACTGGCTGAAGCTTGCAAAGCAAACACAATATTTATAAGTATCATTGAAGCAGTATCATCTTTGTTAGTTCTGTATGGCAGAAGTGTTGGATGACCAACAAATCGTACATCATTTACTTTTAGTTCAAATTTTCTATTACATAGCTCTGCTTTAACAGCAAATAAGGTTGATAACATCTCATCCGTAAAACCACTTAGTTGACCTAAAACATAAAAAATTTCCGGGATAATAAACACGCAAATTTGAGTTGCTAAATACAGGAAGCGATATTCAGCGACCGCGTATCAAATCGCGCGGCTCTAAACTTGAAAAAAAAATAGAGGAAGCATCACACAGAGAAATTATGTATGGAAACTTTAATTTTGGTTATAAATATAAACGCATTCTACCTTGTTTGATATTTGAAGTTTGTGATTGTGGATTTTGCAAAAGATCTTCTGTACAGTTTGTTGCGTATGGATTATGACGACCGTGTTTCTTCTCTGTGTTTTCATCTTTATTTTCTGAGGTATAAGGATATCTGAACAAAAGTCTATCACCTTTGCTATCTGACTTTACAAAAAATATGTTCAAAGGATTAACTTCCATCACTGCACTTTTTTATCAAAATGTATTAAACAATGCAAAAAATGATGAGAAGTATATATGTCGTTGTGACAGCAGTACTAAACTTTTTTTTACTGTCACTAGTTTTTTATGCATCTTTCAATACAGGATTAGAATTAACCTTTGTTTACTTTCACTTTATGCGTCCAATAAACGCTTCACAAAATAAAACATGAATAGAAAAAATGATATAACGCATATGAAATAGACAATAAATACATGTCAAATTTGACGTATACATAAAAGTTGAAATGAAAGTATAGATAATATATAAAAATGCATTTGCAATATTTTAATCGTTTAAAAAAATAAGAAAATGTTTCTATTATCATAGCATGTTTGTAAACACAAAAACTTTGAATCGTGTTCACTGCAGCCGCTTCCTTGTAAATAAGCGTTATTTGGGAAATACCCAGTACATAATATTCTAAGCGAATTAGCTTCTTTTTGTTTGGCCACAATGTCACTTAAAATCACGTGAAATGATTATGAATCATTACGTGAAAATATTATACAAATATTATAATTAAAAAGATGAAAGTATTAATTGTACTTGAACTTCTAGAAGAATAGGTAACATTTTCCTTTTACATAAATTAAGCACATTAATTATTAAAATTTTTGATGTTAAGACAGCAACATTTCATTGATTTGTCAAATAGGAAAACTCCTATTGCCGCAGAAATTGATAGACCAATTTGTTTATTTAGATAAAAATGGCAAATAAGATTGAAAACACATTTAAAGTGAACCCTGAAAAAATACCTCTTGAAACTGATCAAGGTATTTTAGAAAGCGAAGAACGTAAATGGGGAATGCCTTTGAAAGAAGTATACAAACATGGACTCGCATTCTATAAAGGTATTTTATCTTTATTCACTTAAATGTTAATCGTGTTAATATTTTACATTGTTTAATTATACCTTTTAGATAAAATAGTACTAGAGTCATAATAGTAATGAATTGATAAGATCTAATCAAATGAATAATCTACACTTACACAATTTTGTAATTAAGAAATATTATTTTGATGTACACAATTTTTGGACTATATATATATTTTACTTAATTAAATAAAACTGTACCAAAATTTCGCTATGGATTGTATATCATTTAATAGAATTTTATTTTTATTACAAGTATAATTGCCATTTGTAGATCTTTATTTTTTAATTGTCTATCTGCATGATCAATCAATTTCTCTATAGTAATTTAACAAATTCATCAACATCTGATGTTACTTTACAATTCACCAGATGTTTGAGTTTAATTCAAATTCTAAAGTTAACTAAGTCATTTAAACACCATCCAGAGTTGTTTAATGCATGAGAGAGAGGAAAAATAGTTCTTAAATATTCCTAACTCATCCAGAAAAAGAGACACGTTTTATTGCTTCGTTGCAGATAAAGAAGGCAAAGCTATGCATTTAAGTTATGAAGATAAATTAAAACTTGTGGCATACACACAACAAACTGCACATGGCCCTTTGGACAATAGCTCAGCACCTCCACTTGGAGTGTTAGATGTTATTGGTCGGGACCGCAGAGCTGCATGGCAAGCACTCGGGCAAACATCTCAGTTTCAAGCTATGGCTGGTTTTGTGCATACTTTAGACAGGTTTGTTGCTTATGAAATACTACTATTAATATTTTTTTATTTATATGTGTTAATATTTATAAAAAAGGAATAAGTATTGAGTGTAATATTAACATTAATAAAATAACAGACAATTGCTGAACTTAGATCTGATGTTCATTTATGTAAAGAGTATTTTTATTTTAATTGTTTCTTAAATGTTTACTGTGCTTCTTAATAATTAAAGTATATCAATGACCTAATAGCATTGTATAAGTTAGTACAACAATGAAACAATGTAAAGACTTTTTTTTCACAGGCTATGCCCATTATTTAAACCATATTTAGAAGCAATACAAAAGGATTTAGAAGACAAAAAATTACAGGAGTAAGTACTAAACTACAACATTAATACAATTATAATCTTTGATGTAAAAAAAAATATAGAATGCAAAATTATAAATATGTTTTTCTATTCAAGGATAGTCAAAATATTTTGTTTATAATGTTAATAAAGTATATATTTTTTAAAGATTAAAGAAACAAGAAGAAGAGAAGGCTCATGTGGAACTGGAAGAAAGAATAATGTTAGAGAAACAAAAACAACAAAGTACAAAGCTTACAGAAGAACAGCAGGTGTAAGTAAAAAAAATGTTACTGTTTTGTTTTCCACATACTGTTAATTAAATTTTATGCATCTAACATATTGGATAGAATATTTTTTTTATATGACTAAGTCATAAGATGAGCTAGTCAATCAACCAGTGATGATTATATATGACTGCCCATAATAATGTGTGAAAGTTGCAATGTTATATACTGCACCACATTGTGCTTAATGTCATGATACATTAGATGTTATGTCTTATTACCCTAATGATCTCACTAGCTACAACATACCTCAAACTGGAACATAGAAATGATTACACACCTGCAACAACATTCTACTATTTTTTGACTTATGATTTTAAACTACATAGTAAGTGAATAGTATGTTAGTATGAGTTACCTACACTTTTATTTATTAATTCAAATGTACTATTACATTTTATATAGACAGAAATCAATAATTTATAATGCAATAACACTTTTATTGTATGAGCTATTTCTATGGCATGGTGTAGAGTTTATATTTAGACAATGAATTATCATCAACAATTTCTTTTGCTTAATTAAATACATAATATAGTTTAATTATTAAACAGATAGATAAAATTAACAAAAATCTCATTGGTTTATGAGATTAATAAGTGTTTTTTTTTTTCACTTTTCTATAAATTATAAAATACCTCATAAAAAATCACTTTTAATTTATAAACAGAACAACCATTGTACATTTTTGTTCTGACTTATGTATTTCTTTTGTAAAATTTGTTACTGGTGTACAATAAAGAATATTTATCTTATCTTATAACTTTGTGCAACATATTTAGAAAAAACTAAACTGTGTATTTTTAAATCCAACTTTAATTCCAATTTTTCTCTCACTTTCTTCTATCTTTGATCTATGACATTCAATCATCCTACCAATATAACAATTTTTCGAATAATTAATAAATGTCATGTAATATGTAATTTGTGATTTTTTATAGGCAAAGAATAAAGGATGCTTTAAATGCACAAACATACAACCAGTTCCTTCAGTATGCACAACAACAGTTCCCTGGTAATTGTGATCAGCAAGCAGTGCTTATAAGACAATTGCAAGATCAACATTACCAGCAATATATACAACAGTTAGCTGTTGATAAACGTTTAGCCAATTCTAATTTAATGAATAAGGATGATGATGATAAAGAAAATGAAAATTTGATTGATGATGCCACTGAAGATTCCAATGTAAATCAATCTGAGTTAGAGGAGATTACAGATAACAAGTAAGCAAAAAAATATTTCTTATTGTTAGTGCTTATAATTAACAATATCAAAATTGTCATTGTTAGTTCTATCCTTCATGGTGCAAAGTGCAGTGTTGTGGATAGCAGCCTCTTGTTTTGCCACCATATAATGCTATGAAACAAGTTATTATATGTAATAGTATGTCAGCTATTTCAAATCAAGCTTAACAATATTTTTTTAGATCATTGCAAACATCAGAAAAAACTGAAACCACAGGAAATAATGAGGAACCGAAAGATGAAGAGGACTCAGAAGATGGTAAGATGAAATATTTTGAAGTATAAACCAATATATTCTTTTAACCGTTAATGATATTTCTCTGTTATCACTACAATATAGTATTTTTTAACACAAGTATATCTAAACTAATAACAAAATCCGTTAAAGTTAAGAAAATCGGCTCGTAACAGAGTGCCACAACAACAAGGTCCCAGGTTCGGTTCTACAACATATGATAGGCATTCATGTTAAAATAAAAGCAGTTACTTGCTACACTATGGAGGCAATCAGACTGTCATAAATCCTGTAGTAGCACTAATTGATAAAATTAAATTTTAACACTATATTAATTTTTTATACATTAGAAAAATTTCGTTCAGTTTTAGGAGCTTCAATTTGTTTACAGATGGGTTTCCCGCAGTGGAGGAAGCGCGAATGTGGACACTTGAAGATATTGGTCAGTTTAAGGATTCAGCGAAAGCTTGTGGTGGAAGGCTTACAGTTAACCAAGGTGAATCTGTCACCGTTAGGGTGCCGACACACCGGCGCGGTCGTTGCCTTTGTTGGGAGTTCGCTACCGATGATTATGATATAGGTATGATAATACTAAATTTATAAAAAGTAACTATCACTGTGTCATTCTGTTAATATAAATTAATTTTAAGCAGAACTTTTTAGCCTTGCTGGTTTTTTTATTACATGCACTTGACTAAAATTCCATCTGATGGTCATAGTATCGGTTGATTTACCGGTGGTAGGTCTCTGTTGTTAAAGACCGTCTAGGTTGGTATCATCGCAGCTCCTATTTCTGTTGCCAAGCAGTAGGGCGTAAACGTTACTGTATTCTAGTTCCAAGAGCGCTGTAGCTAGTGGAATTATTGGAATGCCGAGACTTGATATCTCATGTGCCAAAGAGACATGTGCTATGTAGTGCAGTGTATATAACTAGCGCCACATTGTTATAGGCTAAGCGTATCACTTACTAAACGTTTTTCGGACTTCGATTTACATTTCGGACTACAAAAATGGTTTAATATTACAAACTATATTAAATTATGGTGTCAACAATGTGAACAAGTGAATCGTTTTTAATTAAGTTATATTTCAGCTTTCTTTTACATTTCTTTATTGTATAATTTTACGTCATCAACATGCAGGGTTTGGCTTGTTTTTTGAATGGAGTAAATCAGAAACAGACGAAGTTACTATTCACATTTTCGAAAGTGATGAAGACGAAGATATCTATGATGACAATTTTGGTAATGAAGGTATGAATACATCTGATTTATGTACCTTTTTTAATATTATCTTGGTATATTATTTACTGAATCAGGTCTACCCGCAGCAGTTGTACCTGTGATGATTAGTTACAGAGGTAAAGAGAGACTTAACACCATATATCCCAAGGCGACGAGAACAATGTGGTTATAGTGTTTATCATCCTAACTAACACTAACCAGTAGGTCAACGTCACGCTTGTATTGTAGGCTCATCGAGTAAAAAAGATTTTAATTGCATTACGATCTCTATTATTTTAATCTTGTGCATAGGTAGACACACTTTTGTTTTTCAGACTTTTTTTTTGGTTGGCAATACGTACTTAATAACAGCCCTTTCAAATAAGTTTTTAAATGTTTACATCTTGTTGTACCTTCTATCTTTCACACTATTATGTGCAGTAGGCTACATCAGTCACGCATAACATATCCGAGATATTTAACTTTTCTTTAAATACTTAATTAGATAAATGGATTTAATTTAAAAATACGGATTTCACGCTTCAAGACAATGTTGCGGACCCGGAAATCGGTGGCAAGCGGCGCATCATCCACAACACGCAACCCCTTGTCAGTCTCGTGGTGCCGATTTTTCGACGCGATTGTCACACAGAGGTACAGAACAAAACATGTTTACAACAATTAACGACAAAGTTAGTTTTGTAGATATATATATAAAAGTAACTTAGTTGGCAATTATCCTCATCATCTCCTGGCCTTGTTCCCATTTCATACGAGGATGGCAAGGCATATGTTTTATATACACAGACTAGCACTTGGCTACGATCGTAACTAAGCGGCGGTCTAGAAGCCAAAAAATGTCATCTGCTACAATAAACATTAACAACAAATGTCTACCTCTAGTATCTCCATTATGTTGAAGTTGTGATGAATTAGTTTAGTACAGCAGTTGTGCGGATTTTACGTTTCGAAGCGGCGCTGGTTTAATTTCACTGAGCTTTCGTTGAACGAACACAGCATATGACACCGGCAGTTTCCAAGAACGAAGAACTTTAGTGGACACCTGACATCCACCAACCCGTACTTGGTCAATAATCTCCTTGACTCTCCTTATGAGAGAGAGCCCCGAGTCCCCACAGTGGTGACAATACAACGGCTATCTATTTGATATATTTTCATTACCATGTCAAATGCGTAATATATAGTATATCCGTGTAAATAAAATTAATTCATTTGAATATTTTCACAATTTACAGATTTACGCAGGATCACATACTTATCCCGGCGAAGGAGTTTATTTGTTAAAATTCGATAACACATACAGCCTCTGGCGTTCAAAAACATTATATTACAAAGTGTATTACACTCAATAAATTTATTTATATTCATTTATTTTAGATCCATGACAAAACATATGGGATAATACAAAATCATCTAGATTTTTTTTTAAAAAATGTGGATTGTACTTCATGTATTAATAGTGTTTTTGAAAGTGCAATAAGAGCTTAACTTATAATGCTTAAGTTTAAAATATTTTGCTTAAAAAGGTACATCATAACGAAGTTATAACAGAATGTATGTTAAAAATATATTATATCCTTATTGCATTGTATGTATACCACAATATTAACAATTAATTTGAAAATATCAGCAGAGAATATTTCTCTAAATTTGTGTCGTAAATTATTTGTAGTATGAAAATGCAAATATAACTACAATTTATTGATGTAATAAATACTAACAAAAAAGGGAGCAGTTATAGCTCAGTTTGTAAAACGATCGTAGGGTCTGTATGTCTCGAAAAGGCGCAGGTTCGATCCTTGCTGAGCTTGAGCTTCTGGTGAAGAAAAACATCATGAGGAAACCGACATGCTCAAACATTCGTCTTAAAAATACGAACGTATAAGTTATCGGTATCGTATTTATATTCAGCAAATAATGTAACATGTTTGTAAGACAGGGAACCAATGTACATGATACAACTCTACACTTGCGTGAGAAGGCCACGTGTCCCAGCAGTGGAACCTTAAATGGGCTATTAATGTAAATTATCATAAACTTTACACAGCCATTTTAAATATTTATTTATGTATTACATTCTGTTGTTTATTTTTATAAAACATTTAATTTTCAGTACTGCACATATTTATGAAACATTCTGCAGTACCTAGAATTTGTTGTATTATTGAATTTTTATGGGATGTAAATAATTGTTTCGTTTCTTTTAGTGTTTAATTAAGATGAGAATAATATATAAATATTTATTAAATGGAGTTAACTATGTTGAAATAAACATAAACATACATTGATTAATCTGGACTTTCAAAATATATGTATATCCTATTGAGGAGCCCGATTTTAGGCATTGTTTATCAATTGGCTAAAATAATAATGATGACTTGGAATTTTTTTCGCAAATAAGATTATAGCGATAACTTGACAAATATGTGTTGCTTTAACTGTGTAGGTACTTAAAATGTTCGTACAGTTCAAATCTCCTAATAATTGTTAGTGTATGTTTAGATAATATATATTTTGTCATTGTGTAGTTATTAGAGAGTTGTGATGAACCGTAGCAAATGATTTTAACCTCAGCTTTTTAGTAAGTCAGAAAATATATTGTATTAGAGTCAATATACATATTTCCTGCTTGTTTAAAAAATTGTACTATTAAATTATTAGATAAATTATATATTGTTTATAAAACGTTAGTATTGTTAAATTTAAAAATGTAGCATCTAGTTTCTATTTTACTATATTGTAAGTCATTATATTTGTTTATTTGCATTTATACATATTTCCGTGTAAAGAATTTTTAGCCATATCGTTGTTACATGATATCATTTTCTAGTTATCAAGTGTGCTGTTATGCTAAAGAAGACTAAGACTTCCCTCTTTCCCTTTCTCTCACAGCTTCCCCTCTGTGGGTCGCTTTCGCTACGCCAGAGACTAAATCATAGCAAATTTCAATAAAATTCGAAACTATTTCAAGTACTTTAATATATTGGCTGATAAGTTATTAAACAATATCTTTATAGAGAGAAGAAAGAAAGAAATAATTTTTAAATACAAAATACAAAATGTACAGATTAGCGAAAATAAAATGTCTATCATAGCACCGGAATTTTGTCAAAGGGTGAATACATAACTAAAACGACATGCATTAATTTGATAAACTTATCACAACATGTATGGTTATTTTCTTGAGCAGAATAGTTATCATCGGACAATGTAACTAAAACAGTTTCTTTATAAACGTTTTGTTTATAACATGTAACAATGAATGTGATTTCAACTGGTATGTTTTTTTTTCTCAATTTTGTTAAACAGTATTAAATTGTAACATTTCAATATTTGTATATTGTTTTAAGTAAGCATATAACAACCAAGAATTTAAATATTTGTAAAGGACAAATCTGGTAAATGAGTTAAAAATCAGGGCGAATATGATAATAAAGTCAAATTTAAATAAACAATGGCGTTGAGGCCGATGTCTAGCATTTTTTTGTTTTGTATTGTAGGGAATATGGCGTTGTTGGGAGGTCGGTCTATATGCAACAAGCACGCTAACGTGACGGGCGCCAAATGCTCGTGTCGGTTGGCTATCTTAGACTTTTTATGATATGAAAAACTTATTTTTTTTTACTCGGTATACAAAAAAGGGTTTTTATATAAATACCTAAAACCACATTCAGTATTTCAATAAAGCAAAGAAATATATTTAATGTTCCTATGTTTTTGTTTATTTATCTATTAAGTAAAGTAGATAATATGCGCAAATACAATTATAAAACTTTTTAAATGTCATGACTGTTTCCTAAAACTTTTCAATATAAATAATTACAGAGCCTTAATGTAAAGTTGAATATAAAGTAATTACAGAAATGTTATTTACCACAAAATATAAAATTACCGAATGCCAATATTAATGTATATGATTTCATTATCTAAAGCTCGCAAGATAATACAATATACAAACTCGTGTACTTATTTATATTCTTTTCTGCTAATGTTTTGTTGTTAAGTTTTAAATTCATGTTTTTGTTAAAATAGGAGATTTGGCAATAAACATTAAACACTAATTCTACTGAGCACTGATTATGTATGCTTTTAAATGTGATGTTCAAGATAGATTCTATAACTAAGAGAATAATTAAATGGATGTTCGTGGTATGTGTTTTTTAATGAAAACGGACTATATTGCATTTAACACTAAAAAAATCTCCATTACAACAATACTTAGCAAGTAAGCACGATTCGCAGAGATAAAGGCAAAAGAAAATATTTGTCAATTGTCGGCGCCATTACGCAGCTTATTCTATATGTTTAGTGCACAATTAAAATTTTATGTGTGTGTTAAAATCTTGGGAAAAAAGTAAGAGATACCTTTATTGGTCTCTAAATAGATAACGTACTAAGGGCCACCGAGGGGATTTTAGTGGGTAAAATATCGCATAACGCTTGCCTTGCCTTGTATAGCACTTGCCTCCAAAAGTAGAGTATTTTTGGAAGATTTCCTCCTAGATAAGAAAAGGAAGATCGCTACCGCAACTCTTATTTCTGCCACCCAAGAGAAGTGGCAAACATTGCTGTGTTCCGGTTAGAAGGGCGTTATAGCTAGTGAAATTAGTGGAATAACGTGATTTAACATCGTATGTCTCATGATGACGTGCACAATGTGGAGTAATGTATATCATCTTAACATAACATTGTCGAATAAAAGAAAACTCAACTTCAATCCAAAAACGTGTAATGTATTTTTTTCCTTGCATAACTTTTCTTATAAATAGTGGATCGATAATCTGTATCGATTATCGTACGTCTTTGGCTCGAATCATGTCATTTAAAATGACAGTGACACTGACAATAAATCTGCTGCTTTATTTTTCTGATTATGATTCTGTTCCATTGACAGACTGTTATGTTTATTTTATTTTTTAGAAGTTTTCAAAAGTACACAAAAAATGTTTAAAAGATTATTTCACGTAACTTCAAATATTAAAGTATGTAATAGACAAAATGCACTACTATTTAGGATTACTTTAGGAAGTCAGTCAAGTCATTATTGTGGATTCAGGTTATATTCTAGTCACAAAGTTTCAGCGTTACGAAATTATTACGAAAGGACCTCATTAACGGGTGATGTGTTAACATCTTTAAACCCAAGATTTTATAGTAGCCAGGTTGAAACCCATGGTAAAAATGGACAAATAGATAGTATTAATTCAAAAACTGCTATGGAAACTTCGAAGCGAGTTGACTTAAAGTCAAAAACTTCTGAATTTAAACGTTTGTTTTCTTTAGCAGCACCTGAAAAATGGACACTTACTGGTAATCTAGTTCATATTTACCAAATTTTACATGAAATAGATATTTGTTTTAAGATTTATTTATCTCTTAAAAATGCCAATGTATTTGTAAAGTCCTCAACACAAATTCCACTTTGAGTTTGAAAAAAATTAATATGAAAAAGAAAAATCTTGCTTTAGCTTTCTTTAATCAAATTTTGCCAAAAAAAAGTTAACAATGTATTTACTATAATAACAACTAATACTTGTAACAGTATACAATAATTTTGCTCTTTATTCTTTGGTAATTTTGACACATTAAGAAACCTACTCTATTTTAAACTGAGATCATACAATGTAACTTGTTTTGGCTTGCAATATTGTTTATAATTCAAAACTCCATTACTCTTGATTTTTAGGTGTTGAAAATTTTAATGCTTGGTTACTGAGTTCAGTATAGCACAAATTAAATGAATTGTATTTGTTAAATGCATTGGTTTGTATCTAAATTATCATTATTTAATTGCAGGTGCTATTGGATTTCTGATTGTTTCATCAAGTGTTACAATAGCGGTTCCATTTTCCTTAGGCAAAGTATTAGATATAATTTATAGCAGTACAAATGATTTAGGTGCAACCACAGAGAAGCTGGATGGGTTATGTTTAATGCTCTGTGGAGTGTTTCTTATTGGTGGACTTTGTAATTTTGGAAGAGTGTATTTAATGTCTATATCAGGTACATCACAACTCATATTTATTTTACTCACTTTTCTGCAAATGATATTATATAATTTATTTGTCTCATTTACAGTAGCATTTTTTAAAATGAATTATTATAAAACAGGAAAAAATGTAAATAATAAACTTCGGTCTAAAAAATATATGTATGTACCCAAAAATATAAAATACAAAAAATTTTTTACTTCATTTACTAGAATAACAAAACAAATACTTGTACTTTCTTGTTATTGTAGACTTCTTTCAAGCTAATTTTTCAGTAAAGAATGTAATTTTTTTTATAATAAATGTAAATTAATAAACATCATATAAGATTCTTGAAAAGTTATTCAAAAGATGACAAACAAATGGAATTTATTAATAACAGTATTATTTTTAGGCCAGAGAATGACTCAGTCACTACGTAAACAAGCATATGCTGCAATAATGAGGCAAGAGCCAGCATGGTTCAATAAAACATCAACTGGGGAACTAGTCAATCGTTTATCAGCTGATACTCAACTTGTTGGCCGTAACCTCAGTCAAAATGTTAGCGATGGTTTACGTTCTTTATTGATGACTGTTGCTGGTGCTGGGATGATGGTAAATAATTTTTCGTTGTATAATAAGTATGTCCACTTTTATATACAATGTATGCTCAGTCTTTGATAAGTTGAATTTGTATCATAGTAACACAAATGATAACCTCGCATATACCATATCTTTGATTCCATAATTAACGAATAATTTTGCTAAACTGCACATGCAATTGCAGCGTGATGCCTTTTGATATATAAATCTATCAAGAAAGTGTGAAAGTGTTTCGTTATTTGTAATTATTTTTTTGTGAATAAACATGTTGATTATCTTTATTTTTACAAGTTGAGCATTTATTATAATTATAACAGTTAATGTCTTTAAATCTCCAGCCGGTTTATTAGTTGACAAACACATAACAAAAAAAAAACGAAGATCCAAAAATAACATTAGTTTAAAATAATTATTAATTTAAATACAATAACGGTAAAATATATTAACTTTGAAAGGTTTACATTGTTATTTAATTGTATACATATAACATCGTCCGATCCATCAATACATGTTACCTTCTATACCGCATTAGGATAAGCCTGTAATGGTAGTAGCAAGAAAGTGTGTTTTTATGAATAAATAAATAAATAAATAAATGTTTACGTATAAAACTTTCAAAGTATTAATAACTGTCGCATATTCTTCGACTTTAGACCCTAAATGCGCGGTATTGTTTGTAAACAACATACTGGAAATTTCCGATTATAAAGAACAACTTTTATTTTTCTTGTAATTACATTTACTAGTACTTGTTACTGAACGAATTTAAATTCAATACATTCAAGGTCATAACCGATGCCTTTTTTTCTTTGATTTATTAAAATGTGATTTTGAAGAAAGTTTGTGTTTGGATGTTTTGGGTTTTACCGTACCCTGTTAAACATTGTTAAAGTGACTATGTTGTAGAAAATGTACTTATGCTCCGACCTGGGCATTTCGTAAAAGCTGACTAAAGGGAACATCTACTGAATCAGTCACCCCATTAGTCAAACGTGGCGAATATGATTTTTATCACCGTTTGCGGAATATATTCGGCACTGGATATAAAAGGCAGAAATGATAATAATCAGATATGACCCAATACTTACTGATAACGCACGATTAATGAACTAATCAGTGTATTAATAACACTAAGGTTCTTTTATCAGCCGAGAGACAGTTGCAGTATTGGAACTAAGTCTTCGGATTCCTAATAAATGTCGCAGTCAGCAACGCCACGACTAGGAACACTGTTGCAATTTCATATTAATTGTATAGATTGAATTGTATAGATAATATCGGTTAAATATTTAATACCGACTGTACCCAAGAGGTATGACTTTGAATGTTATTTGGTTGTTTAGTCTTTGACAGAGTTAATGCGAAATTATCTCTTTAATTGTACAGTAGTATTGCATCTCTCTGTCTCCTATATTATTTACTCTTCTAGCGCAGCAACCCAAAGTGAATCTTAACCTCCGACATATCTAAATTATACATTAATTATATAAGGTTGTCAAATTCTCCCTTCCGCTTTTTTGCTCTTTATTCAATGCTTTATAAACAGTGTTACAGTGATCGGATTTAGTTCAAATATGCGCCGTTTTGTTCGATAATCTGTTTCCATCTAGACGGCAACTTCATAATACCTCCCTCGTAGAAGCCCCCCTCCTCCTTATTTGCGAAGAACTTGGACAGACACTTTCACAAGCCTCTTTTGAGTTCAACTTTACACCACCAAGGGCGTTCACCATGGACAGGAACAGGTGGTAATCACTTGGCGCTATGTCCGGGCTATATGGTGGATGCGATAAAACCTCCCATCCGAGCTCCTACTCTGACGATCATCAACGAAGTGTGTGGTCGGGCGTTGTCGTGGTGGACCAATACACCTTCCTGTTGGCCAATTCTGGACGCTTCTGGTCGATCGCCTTCCTTCAAGCGGTCCAGTTGTTCGCAGTAGAGATAGAATTAAGTGTCTTGCCATATGGGAGCAGCTCATAGTGGATGATTCCCTTCCAATCCCACCAAACACACGCAAAACCTTCCTGGCCATCAATCCCGGCTTGGCCACTGTTTGGGACGATTCACCGGCCTTCGACCACGACCGTTTTCGCTTGATATGTCGTATGTGATCCATTTTTCGTCGCCAGTCACCATCCGCTTCAAGAATGGGTTCGAGTTCGTTCCGTTTCAGCAGCATATCGCAGGCGTTGATTCGTCCATTCCAGCACTTAAGTCAAAGTTTCACTTCATTTCACAATTTCAATCATTTATTCTTTCGTTTTTACTCCATCATACACACTTAATATAAGGCATAAATAACAAACATATATTTGTGTACGCGCACAAGCACCTCACAAATAAAATCGCTCCTAAATAGGTGGTACTGAAAACCAGTGCTTGCTTCTCCGTCAAGCTTGTGCACTGAGCTATCGGCCGTTTTTGCACCATTGCAGTACTTACACAAACACTTTTTGTAAATATAGCTATGTTAATGTGCTTTCGTTTATACCCCTATATAAACTCTATCTGTTGTTTCTGGTATATTTGTACTGCTGCCAAAGTAACCATTTTCTATCTATCTATCTATCTATCTATCTATCTATCTATCTATCTATCTATCTATCTATCTATCTATCTATCTATCTATCTATCTATCTATCTATCTATCTATCTATCTATCTATCTATCTATCTATCTATCTATCTATCTATCTATCTATCTATCTATCTATCTATCTATCTATCTATCTATCTATCTATCTATCTATCTATCTATCTATCTATCTATCTATCTATCTATCTATCTATCTATCTATCTATCTATCTATCTATCTATCTATCTATCTATCTATCTATCTATCTATCTATCTATCTATCTATCTATCTATCTATCTATCTATCTATCTATCTATCTATCTATCTATCTATCTATCTATCTATCTATCTATCTATCTATCTATCTATCTATCTATCTATCTATCTATCTATCTATCTATCTATCTATCTATCTATCTATCTATCTATCTATCTATCTATCTATCTATCTATCTATCTATCTATCTATCTATCTATCTATCTATCTATCTATCTATCTATCTATCTATCTATCTATCTATCTATCTATCTATCTATCTATCTATCTATCTATCTATCTATCTATCTATCTATCTATCTATCTATCTATCTATCTATCTATCTATCTATCTATCTATCTATCTATCTATCTATCTATCTATCTATCTATCTATCTATCTATCTATCTATCTATCTATCTATCTATCTATCTATCTATCTATCTATCTATCTATCTATCTATCTATCTATCTATCTATCTATCTATCTATCTATCTATCTATCTATCTATCTATCTATCTATCTATCTATCTATCTATCTATCTATCTATCTATCTATCTATCTATCTATCTATCTATCTATCTATCTATCTATCTATCTATCTATCTATCTATCTATCTATCTATCTATCTATCTATCTATCTATCTATCTATCTATCTATCTATCTATCTATCTATCTATCTATCTATCTATCTATCTATCTATCTATCTATCTATCTATCTATCTATCTATCTATCTATCTATCTATCTATCTATCTATCTATCTATCTATCTATCTATCTATCTATCTATCTATCTATCTATCTATCTATCTATCTATCTATCTATCTATCTATCTATCTATCTATCTATCTATCTATCTATCTATCTATCTATCTATCTATCTATCTATCTATCTATCTATCTATCTATCTATCTATCTATCTATCTATCTATCTATCTATCTATCTATCTATCTATCTATCTATCTATCTATCTATCTATCTATCTATCTATCTATCTATCTATCTATCTATCTATCTATCTATCTATCTATCTATCTATCTATCTATCTATCTATCTATCTATCTATCTATCTATCTATCTATCTATCTATCTATCTATCTATCTATCTATCTATCTATCTATCTATCTATCTATCTATCTATCTATCTATCTATCTATCTATCTATCTATCTATCTATCTATCTATCTATCTATCTATCTATCTATCTATCTATCTATCTATCTATCTATCTATCTATCTATCTATCTATCTATCTATCTATCTATCTATCTATCTATCTATCTATCTATCTATCTATCTATCTATCTATCTATCTATCTATCTATCTATCTATCTATCTATCTATCTATCTATCTATCTATCTATCTATCTATCTATCTATCTATCTATCTATCTATCTATCTATCTATCTATCTATCTATCTATCTATCTATCTATCTATCTATCTATCTATCTATCTATCTATCTATCTATCTATCTATCTATCTATCTATCTATCTATCTATCTATCTATCTATCTATCTATCTATCTATCTATCTATCTATCTATCTATCTATCTATCTATCTATCTATCTATCTATCTATCTATCTATCTATCTATCTATCTATCTATCTATCTATCTATCTATCTATCTATCTATCTATCTATCTATCTATCTATCTATCAATATTTAATCCTGACTGTACCCAAGAGGTATGACTTTGAATGTTATTTGGTTGTTTAGTCTTTGACAGAGTTAATGCGAAATTATCTCTTTAATTGTACAGTAGTATTGCATCTCTCTGTCTCCTATATTATTTACTCTTCTAGCGCAGCAACCCAAAGTGAATCTTAACCTCCGACTATCTAAATTATACATTAATTATATAAGGTTGTCAATTCTCCCTTTCCCTCTTTTTTGCCTTGATTCCAATGCTTTATAAACAGTTGTTACAGTGTCGATTTAGTTCAAATATGCGCCGTTTTGTTCGATAATCTGTTTCCATCTAGACGGCAACTTCATAATACCTCCCTCGTATAAGCCCCCCTCCTCCTTATTTGCGAAGAACTTGGACAGACACTTTTCACAAGCCTCTTTTGAGTTCAACTTTACACCACCAGGGCGTTCACCATGGACAGGAACAGGTGGTAATCACTTGGCGCTATGTCCGGGCTATATGGTGGATGCGATAAAACCTCCCATCCGAGCTCCCGTAGCTTCTGACGAGTCATCAACGAAGTGTGTGGTCGGGCGTTGTCGTGGTGGAACACTACAACCCTTCCTGTTGGCCAATTCTGGACGCTTCTGGTCGATCGCCTGCTTCAAGCGGTCCAGTTGTTCGCAGTAGATGATAGAATTAAGTGTCTGGCCAATGGGAGCAGCTCATAGTGGATGATCCCTTCCAATCCCACCAAACACACGCAAAACCTTCCTGGCCATCAATCCCGGCTTGGCCACTGTTTGGGACGATTCACCGGCCTTCGGACCCCACGAACCGTTTTCGCTTGATATTGTCGTATGTGATCCATTTTTTCGTCGCCAGTCACCATCCGCTTCAAGAATGGTCGAGTTCGTTCCGTTTCAGCAGCATATCGCAGGCGTTGATTCGGTCCAATTCCAGCACTTAAGTCAAAGTTTCACTTCATTTCACAATTTCAATCATTTATTCTTTCGTTTTATCCATCATACACACTTAATAATAAGGCATAAATAAAACATAGATATTTGTACGCGCACAAGCACCTCACAAATAAAATCGCTCCTAAATAAGGTGGTAGCTGAAACCAGTGCGTTGCTTACTCCGTAGCAACATTTGCACTGAGCTACGGCCTTTTTTGCAACCATTGCAGTACTTACAGCAAACAATTTTTGTAAATATTATAGCTATGTTAATGTGCTTTCGTTTATACACCCTATATAAACATTCTATCTGTTTGTTTCTGTATATTTGTACTGCTGCCAAATAAACCATTTTATCTATCTATCTATCTATCTATCTATCTATCTATCTATCACAGGTCTTCCGCCGGCTGGCTTATCCATGGTGTCGTTTTCACCGGCTCTGAATCGTCGAAACCATTCCTCCGCGGTTCGAAGTGATAGAGTACCATCCCCCAAAACACCATTAATCTCACGGAACGTTTCTCTAGCGGATTTGCCTTTAACGAAGGAAAACTTTAAAATAGCGCGATTTTCGGCGTTAGTGAACTCCATGTTTACACGTCTATAACTGTTGAACGCAATATCCAAACTAATTATGCATAGCGTCGTTTTGTAGGTTATGTCAAGACCTTTCAAATTATGTATAGTATTGCTAGATACGAGCTCTGTAGCGCTTTGTACATAGCCGCGAAATTCAAAAGACAAAAAGGCGGAAGGGAGATATTTGACAACCTAATATTAAACAGCCCTCTTAATGTTCCCATTACGGGAATTCGAGGCCTTCACTCACAAGGAGAGTTTCGACTTTCTAGTCAAGGTCGTTTATATTAATCTCTAATCGCCACGCTGGCCTGCTGCAGTTTGATCGATTATATGTCTTCTAAAGGTGTTGTTCTTTGAACATATACTGTTATATATATTATTTCCTACACCGAAAGCTTAGGCTCAACGGGATTTGAGTCGGCGCATCTTCGAGGCGTACAGCGCTCACGAGCGCCTTACAAACTGAACTATCAAGGGTTTATTATTTTTAAAATATAGATTTGACTTTTTAGTTCTACATGTCGCCGTCGTTAGCGATGATCGGACTGTGCGTGGTGCCACCAGTTTCGATGTTGGCAGTTATATACGGGCGATTTGTTCGTGGGATCACGAGACAACTGCAAACTACCCTGGCCGATACTAGCGAGGTGTAAAAGAATATTTTTTTTACTTTTATTTATGTGCAGGTATTCCAGTTAATACAGTATTCAATACATTTCAATTTCACTTTCCAGTTGGCCGAAGAAAAGATTTCTAACATAAAAACAGTTAAAGTGTTCAGCAAAGAACAGAAGGAATGCGAGTCGTACGCACAGAGGATAGAAAATGTATTGACGTTAGCTTATAAGGAGTCATTGGCAGTTGGCAGTTTCTACGGAATGGTAAGAAATTAAAAAACCAGATCGTTCGGTATATTTATCGAAGAGGCTATATGTATCGAAGAGATGCAGGTTCGATTTCCACTGATCTTATTTCTGATGAGGAAAAATGTCTCGAGGAACCGTCGTGTTCCAAGAACAATAGCATTCGCTTGTTAACCATTTATTATAATCAATTTTTTAAAACTTTTCATGTTTGTATCTGTACATTGAAACAAATAAACAAATAATTTAGTTTATTTCTAAGAAATTGTTAATTTTCATAGACTGGACTTGCGGGTAACACGATAATAATTCTGGTACTTTACTACGGAGGCGGTATGGTGGCGTCGGACCAATTAACAGTGGGCCACCTTACCTCCTTCTTACTGTACGCCGCATACGTCGGCATTAGCATAGGAGGCCTGAGCGGTTTCTATACAGAGTTAAACAAGGGCTTGGGAGCTGCAACGAGACTCTGGGAAATTATGGATAGGATACCTTTGATTCCACAGACAGGTTTGTATTTAAATTAAAAAGAGTTGTCTCTTAGCATTGATAACTTTGAATGCAACACGCATTTCTAAAATGTTTACCGGTAGGTCTCTGTTGCCGGAGATCGCATAGATAGAGTATCGCCCATTTTTATTCAAACATTACTGTGTATCGGTTTGAAGGGCGTAGCTAGTGAAATTACTGAGGTAACGTAAAATGACGTCTCACGTCTCAAGCCAACAAGAGCAATGTTGCCACATTGTTATGGACGGGTGTATCGCTTACCACCAAAAACGTTCAACTGGACATTTCGTTTCATTGAATAAAAAAATCGCATTACTTGCCTACCTCCTATGATGATGATGGAGAGTAATTCATTATTTTGGACCGTAATTTCGTCTGCCTCCGTAGCGTACATAAATCAACTTCGGGGTCACATGTAATTGGATTGATGTGTTTTTCCGAACCCATCTGACTAGCTCCACCCTCATATTTTAAATGCTGTGTTCTGGTTGTCAACAAAAGGGATCTAAAGTACTTATGGCAAGCACTTTTCAACATTCTCAGCACTGTCACTTAACAACATTGGAAATTGCGGTCAAATATTAAACTGTTGGAATAAAATACATGTTTATTTTCTTTCAGGAGGCCTCAGACCGCATTCGAGACCAAAGGGCGAAATTATATTAGAGAACGTTACCTTTTCATATCAAGGTTCTCCTTTAATTAAGGGATTGAACCTGCACCTGACGCCGGGCAAGTCAATCGCGCTGGTTGGACGCTCAGGATGCGGGAAGAGCACCATAGCGTCACTAATACTCAGATTGTACGACCCTAATAGCGGTCGAATATTGTTGGACGGTGTTGACATACGGCAGCTAGATCCTGCTTGGCTCAGGAGTCATATCGGCTTTGTCAGTCAGGTTATTATGCTCTTTCTTTAATATCCTTGTTATCTATGGTGAAAACGCTAAAAGTTTGTTTTTTGTGGTATTGTGGCTAAGGACGTCCTAAATTGTATTCCGGGGATACGGTGGAGTGTGGTCGTTGATATGGTTTTAATGAAATGGCAATTTTTTTTATTCGACGTGGCGACGAAACGCGCAAAGCGTTCACCTGATGGTAAGTGATACACCCGCCCATGACAACGTGGCGCTACTTGGAAAGGTACACACTGGAGGCGGAGGATTATACTTTAAAATTTTCATACTATTTAATTTGCAAATTTTCAGGAACCGGTATTATTTAGTGGATCAATTAAAGAAAATATTTTATATGGTTCACTAGAGGACCATGAGCAGATGGTAGAGACTGATGTAAGTTATTTTATTGCGTTGATAGTAAAATAGAAAATTTCTAATGTATTGTTAGGAAAGTCCCCAAGAGGCCACCATTAATCGAGGCAGCTGATAATGCGGCACTACTTTGGATTAGTATCCATAAAGCGCGTTGTGGTAGTCGCTTGTCGTTTGAAACATCAGGATTAATGGCTTCTCGCGATCTGAGTTAAAATTGGTAAGTTTATTTGAATTATAGATAAATATAATACAAAGATTTGAGATACGGTATGCATACCGTACATGAAATCTCTGTGAACGCATCTGTTTGCGGGTCCACTTTGCAAGCGGCTTGGCAACACTGGTTCTGATTGGACTGTACTAGAATTTTTGATATAGTTATAGACTATTCTGCAAGCACTTTTTTGTTATCTGGTATTTCATCAAAACTTCTTTATCGGTTCAAAGGCAACTGTTTTCATTTTGATTAATAAAAATAGTAATACATTATAGATTTTTTGTATTTATACTATTATACTGCATTATTTACAGGGCAAGATGGAGCCGGCCTGGATGAACGCGGCGCGCACCGCCCAGCTGCAGGAGTTGGGCGCGTCGCGCGAAGGCTGGGGGCGTGACGTGGGCCCCGGCGGCTCGCAACTCAGCGGCGGGCAGAAGCAGCGCGTTGCCATTGCGCGCGCCATTGTCAAGGTATATAAACCCAATAGAGATTAAGTTAGTTATGGCTTAATAGACCGTGCTCTGCCATACTTATAAATGGAGAAAAAAATATATGTTGTATATATTATTTTTAAACCAGCAGTGCTTTATGTGGGGTTCGGTTGGTTCTTCTTGGTTCGTCTTTTTGAACCTGCATGGCTGACTATAACTATTATATCTATCCTATTGTAAATCTGCCGTTATAACAACATTGTTGTGTTTCTGTTGTCAACTTATGAGAGCCTGTGTAATCTGGACGAGAAAGCTTAACCGTCAACGGTTTTATTGTTACTTAATAACATGAGAAATTGAGTTCAAGTACATAAACTTCACCTTGTTTTTGTAGTCATCGTTCATATACCATTAATTGAAAATATTTTCATAGTCTTGTCAACATAAAGTTGTAACAGTCAACTTTAAATTAAATTCATACGTTATTCGCGTATAATAAAAAATATGAGACTAAAAATGTGTCTAAATATCTTTACAGTTTAATTACGTTATATATAATAATTAATTTCCAGAATCCAAAAATACTCATACTTGACGAAGCTACTTCAGCTTTGGATTCATACTCCGAGTTCCTAGTCGATAAGGCGCTGAAAGATATAAGTAAGGATCGCACTGTACTGACGATAGCGCATAGACTAAGCACTATACAGTCTGCGGACGAGGTGGCGGTCATAGACAAAGGGTTCATCGTCGAACAGGGCACCTACAGGGATTTGATGGCGAAAGAAAAAGGTGTCTTCAAAGAGCTCATCACCCACCAGGCCTTCACCACGAAGTCGAGGGAGAAAAGTGAAATGCAAAGACAATGATACCGTCACTCAGTCCTAGTGCTGGTCAACTTTTACTCATGACACAAACCTATGTTATTTATTTTCGAAAATTTATTATTTATTTTTTTTACGTTGGGATATTAAAATACTTTAAATAAAAAGAGAAATGTTATTCTCCAAGGGTAATTAAAAAAAAAAAGATTTTCTTTAACTAAAAAAACTGTTCATGGAAATTTGTGCGAAGTAATGACAAAAAATTTTAACGTCCATATCGATGGAAGTGATAATAAGGCAATATGATAACTGAGGATGAAAGCAATTTTTTTAAAATAAATCATTACTTAAGGAAGAATAGATTATCATAAATCTACACTTGATTTAGCGTCGTGGACGGCCTTGACCTCTTTACTTGCGAGGGAAGGGCCCAAGTCTCACCAGTGGGAATATTACGACAGCTGTTTTTGTTTGTAATTTAAGATTCGAAATAAAATACTTTAGAAATTTTCAGTGACATGAAATCACTTCTATTAGGTTTAAAAAAATTGCTCGTGATAGTACAAAACTAGAAAAGAAGTGGTAAATAAATACAATTTGATATAAAGCGTTCAGGGTGGATGGGATTTTTTTTTAAACTAACAAAATATTTAATTCTCGTAATTTCTAACAAATTGTTTATTATTAATGCTGCCATTTTTGTAAAAATAAAACTGCAGGTTCTGTTGTCATACACAAAAAAATGTTGAGGCTAAATTTATGTTCTTAATGCTATAATTTCTGACTGCACTTAACTGGGATGGTGGATTTCAGCCATGGCTCCCTTTGTTAGAGGTCCTTTGGTATATATTTGCACGCATTGGGAATATAAAGTTGGTTCTTTATTTTATACATTATTTACGGTTTACGTATACTTTATGTATTATATTTGTAAATTTTGTTGATAATAATTGTTACAATTTTTATTGCGTGAAAAATTATAATGTATAAATATTTAATTGTAAATGTCCGACGGGTATTGGATTAATTTATTACGGTTATAATAAATTATTGTTGTCATTCGGCATCTTTTATTTCTCTAAGAGCTTGTAGCGCATTGTTTCCGTTTTCGATTCAAGGCCACATTTCGAGTTAATTTGGAGATAGAGTTTTTTAACCCTCTTGGCTGAGTCGGAAGCTGTGAAGGCTCAGTTCGTAAGTCGGTGAGTCCCGAAGAAACATGGGTTTGATTCTCAATGAGCTTGCGCTTTCAGTGAAGAAAAATATAGTCATACAACCGTAATGTTTGGGTCGTGGTTAAATTGCTATGACTCTTTTTTGAAAGAAAGCCTGAGTCCCAGTAGTGGGAATATTAAGAGGACTATTTATTTTGGCTGGCTACCACCTCCATACTATACTTTTGTCACCATAACACCATGTGTCGTATTCCGGGTGTCAATTTGTGAGAGCCCGGGTACTTCATTTGTCCGCTATAGCCAAAGTAATGATGACAGCGAATTAATGAAAAAACTTCATTATATAAGGAGAGTTGTTACGGATATAATGGCTATAAACTTTTATATTTCTGAGAATTCTTTTTATTTATTAAAAGAATTGTAACCAGATATATATATTAAAAGTATTACAAATAAGTACTGATATAGTAAGCATTTTCTTAATTAATCTGTATTTTCGTATCATGAAGGTATGACCAGTAATGTACCCAAAGGGCAAACATATGGTCTTAAATAGCTTTTAACATTACAGATAATAAAACATAATGTGATATAATGTTAAGTGATATTCCGGACGAAGATGATGAAGCGTGCACTCTAATAATCATCGTTACCTCATATCTTCACGGCTAAAACACGGGTGTGAATACCGTGAATTACTGGAAAAATTAAGAATTGATATTATTTATTGTACATGCAGCGTAAGAAAAACTAACCACCAGTTAAGTATCTTGTTTATGTATTTTTAGACAAAGGTACTCTGCAAATTTTAAGTACATTGTCTACAAATATTATTTGTAAAGAGGTACAATACTACTTCCCCGATAAAGTGACGATAACTTATTGTGTGAACACCACATGTTGAACTTGGACTGTTTCAATGAAAATATGTATTAATTTGTGTATTATATTTATATGATACCAATACACGAACTTTGTCCTGTGACGATATGAGTAGATCGCGCCAAAACATTGAGCGCGCCGCTTGTTATTTGTGCGTCGTTGTTTCAAAGAAATATAGTCGGGTAAACATGTCTCATATTAAACTTTTGCGCGACTGTTTCTCACGATATTTAACAGATATAACGCCGTACAGACAAAGTTTTAGAAAATCAAAAACATGGCGGCTCGCTTTAAACCACCGCGTTCTTGCAAAACATTTCGGAACCCAAACAGCCCCTGACTTAGATAGTAAAGTTTTAAACTCGCCATGGGGTGAGATTAAAGTTGGAAACGAAACATTGACTGATTACGTGTTCAGTGATTACGAATTATGGGCAGATAAACCGTCCGTGGTAAGTAATGTTTTTAATTCCTTATTGGCTTGTATTTCTTTTATATTTACAAGTTAATGTTAGTTTTTAAAAGACTAAAACTATAATTTTTTTTCTTTATAGTTTTATTTTATTTCTTTGTTTTAAAACTTTATTGTATACGCCAAAACGATACAATGGGCGGATTTAATGCCTAAGGGAATTCGCTTTATTTAGTAGGTGTATTATAGAAAAAAACCATTAAAATTTCATTTTCAAACTAATCGTTATCAACTGCAAAATTACTTTTCATCATCAATTCCTACTTTACATTTGCACTTAAACATAAGCAGACTTTTTTAATACAAAATGTAGATAGATAAAATTAATATTTACGTCACTGCAACATTGCACACAAATATGTACTTTAGAATGAGGAAGTTTGAACTATGGACTGTTGATTAATTTAAAAATTGTTTTAACTACAACGATTATAAAGTTCCATAGTACAAAGTTCGCGGCGATCTATATTTGCTCAGATGCGGACGCGTACTACAGATTTCTGTATAAATAGTTCATACGCGAAGGTAAAGGTCGCGTAGACACTTGGCATGTAATTTCATGGGTTTTTTGATATTGTTTTAAATATTCATCCTAAAATAGTTAACACAATAATATGTATGTTAAAAACTAAAATTAACTGAATTATATTATCATTTAATACCTTTGCATAAATAATAAAAAAAATGGATTTAATAGTAAGAAGATAAATAATATTATTCTTTGATTTCTTAGTCCTTTCGTATATTTTCTTCAGAATCGCAATATCTTCTATACTAATAATCTTATAATTTCTTCAAACGCGTGATTAATATTATTGAAGATATCGGATGCAGTCATTTTAATATTATTTTATTTTTATTAAGATCACGTAAACTTTTAAATGCATATGAATCCTAAGTTAAGGTTACGAATTTTTATCCTCTCATAAGATGACGCTTAATTAGCAAGGAGGGTTTGATTCTAAATGATATAAACTTTAGACTTATCTCAACTTCAGGATCTCTTGTGTGTCTAACAGCGATATATTTCCTCTGACGAATTAAAAAAAAAACTTTGTTTTTCTTAAGGTGTCTCTCCGGCTGGCGCAGAAGTTGTGGTTATTTATTCTTATATTTTTGTTTTGTTACTTACTGTTTAGACATGCGGGGTTTCAGGCCGTTCATATGAATACGGCATGCTGCGAATGATGGTAGAACGCTGCGCCATGGCCCTGATAGGTCACATGCGATTGTCACCCGGCGATCGCATTGGCCTGATACTGCCAAATATTCCAGAATTCCCACCTCTCATTCACGGTGCAATGCGAGCTGGAATGATTGTAACCTTTGCTAACCCATTATACACTGCGGGTAAGTTAAAAGTAGTACAGAGTTAATTTATTGAAACGTACAAACTTAATGTAAACTCTCTAATTTATATTATGTATCATAGATAATTTAGCCTTAGAAAGTGAATCTTTCAAAAGCGTCGCTGTAAAATATACGTTTTATAACCATTCATCTACTACTAATCGATCATTTACGTAAAAAGATTTCACTAAGAGCCATTACTTGATAGCGATAATAGTACGATATTCATTATAATGAGTCCTTTGCAAGAAACTTAACTACCCCAACATACGGAAATGTTGAACTAAAAAGGAGAATTTTATATTTAAAGCAATTAATAATTTGTTAGGGAATATTACTTATAGAATTCTAGCCACAACTTGCGCATTTGGTGGCCGTATTATTTGCGGATGTAAATCGATTATTATTTTGTAAGTTATAAGTGAGCTGATAGTTTGTTTAAACATAACATGTTACTCGTTTAACATTGTAACCGAAAATAATACAGTTACACTGCGCGACCCTGATTCCCGTGTTACGCTAATTGATAAGTTGATCTACTGTGACGCAATGATAAAAAAGGTTAAAGTACATTTCGATAAATTAGATTCTTTAAAATAAAATGCTTTGTAGTAAACAAATTGTTTCATATAGTATGCTTAGTATAGTCTAACGTAAATTATTATTTTACTCCTGTGATATTTGACCACATATTTTTAATCTTTGTTTTTATATTATTACGGAAATTCCTTCCGCAATATTGAATCTGATTCGAATCCGAGGCCGAGTTTATTTAATTCGGTTAGCTTGCGCTAGCATTGCTGTTTCGTTTGTGAACATATAAGGCCTTATTGTCATTTAACACCATGTAAAATTGAGGAGAAGCTTATTTTATATAAAAAAAAATATTGTCCCGTAGAATTTAGATATACTTGTGGAATTTTCTTAGAATCTTCAAACTCCATGACATTCAAAAGGAGACTGTAACAATTTAACGCAATTAGCTATTTGCCTGTAAATAATTTAAATGTATTTGTTTTTAGATGTGGAAGTTAAATAGTAATAAGTAATGATCCAAAGTGTTTCCAGCTGTCATTAAGTTGGAATAGTCAGTACGCTTTTTTAAGATATGCATCGTATTTTTTCTTGCGGGGGTGTTGGGAAGTTTTAATTTAATATCATTGACAATTTTGTTGATAAAATTTCTATCATCAAAACACTGGTCTATAAGATATATATATTTTCTATATCCACAGAGGAGATAAGAAGGCAATTTGAAGATTGTGGTGTAAAAGCAATTGGAACCATTGAAATGTTCATGCCACTGGCGCAGGAAGTTAGCAAATCTCTTAAAGACTATAAGGGCACTATATGGGTCGGAGGCGAAGACGATAAACCCAAAGGTATGTTTATACTTCATGAATGGGTACTAATCCCATTTCCGTTTTTACCCTAATAGTGGAAAAAAAACTCTTGTTATTTTTGAGTTTTTTCTTAAACATTCAACTTACAGGGATATTTGGATTACGCTCACTTCTAATGGCCGACCATAAGGCAGACTTACCTACATTAAATTGCGATGACGTCTGCTTAATCCCATATTCCAGTGGAACCACCGGCATGCCAAAGGGTGTCATGCTCACTCATAAAAATCTTGTCTCCAACTTAAAGCAAACACAATGCCCGAAAATGATGAAGTATAAAGGAGAAAAGGGTAAGTTTCGTCACCTGTTATTAGTATTGATTCAAAATAAATTACGATTATATTTTTCGTAACTAATTATTGCAAGCAGTTAATTCTTAAGTGCTACTTAACTTATAGTGAAGGGATATTCGGTTTAAAGTTTTCACTAATATTAATAATAATTTTTGAATATAGCGGCATAGCTTATAACTGAAAAAATTGTATGTAAAACTAATAATTCCATTTCCGTCATATAATTTTATTGTTTTTTTTTATACATTTAGAGAGACCAACAGACATGCGGTCGGTTTGTAAATATATAAATTATACTTTGTTCTTACAGGACATGGCGATGTAATATTGACGGTGCCGCCATTTTTCCACATTTACGGTTTCAATGCAGTTCTCAACTACAATCTAACACTTGGCTACCATATTGTCTCCATGCCAAAGTAAGTATGCGCCTGGGTGTTTTCATCTTAAAAAAAAATTCTCATTGCTGATTTATCAACTGTAGATTCTAACTAGTAATCAAAGGCCTTCTACAAGCATTATAACTGTTTCATACGCTGCAGTAAATCACACTTCCTCTCGTCATTACCATAGTTGACGAATTGGATTAGTGGTACTCAACCTTTTTTACAAAGGACCACAAACGTGTTAGACACGGTGTCGCAAAAAAAAAAGATAGGTAATGATTTCTTAGGTTTTTGGGATTTCAAATTTTATTAAACAATTATGATAGGAATCATCGCGTTTAAAACATTTTAACATTTTTAATAGCCCCGAAATTCATAATAGTTTATAATAAAGTAACGCCAGATGGAACAACTACAAAAGCCGGACAAGCAGCAAATCAAGTGTTGCTTATTTAGATCTATAAGTGTCCACAACTTTTATCAATTACTACTTAGATATTACATAGCGGTTAATGCAACATCTGTGCATTACTTAATATGTTGATTAATGTTAATTGATGTCTAATCTTTCGTCCATGTGACCACAGGCGACGCATCACAAGAAACCTCAAAATAAACAATACCTAAAATAACGTTTTAGTAATAGTAACGTAATTATTTCTATGTTAGTTATATAACTCAAGATATTACTATTACTTATAAGTTATAATTAATAAATATGATAGGATTTTTTTCGGATGAAGTTAATGCAAAAGCATCGGTGAAAGTGTAAAAGTCGTGAATGTTATTAACAGTTTACATTTACAACTTCTACCGCAACATCCGACTGAAGGTTCGCGGATCCAAATCCACAAGCAATCCAATCCATAAGCTAAAACATAAAACTAAAGCTGTAAACAAAATTAAAATTTCTTAACTTAGCGAATAAAAAAGTAATGATTACTACTAGCACTAGTAATCATGTCTTTCCATTACTTACCAATTTTTGAATATAACCACTGTCACTACTGTAGTAATAGGTTTATTTATTACTAATTGGTAATCTTAAGTCAAACATGTCTAGCGATTCTGTTGCAGTTCCTACCTATTAAAGCAATTGAAATAATTGTTTCTTGGCAGTATGCTAGCTACTACTAACTAGTACAATTATTTGTAAATACTAAGATCGAGAAAATAATTAATTAATTCCACTACAGTAATTTGACACACTTCGGAAAGTAAATTTCGAAGTATGTCAAATTATGTAACGGGAGAACTTTATAAACGCTGCTTGACTACAGTTTTTTGGTAAATACCATACCGCATTATTTACGAAATAATTTAATTTTATCTTTACCTTTCAGATTTACTCCTGAAGACTACATGAAATCTTTGATAGAATACAAACCTACTACATTGTTCGTTGTGCCATCCCTTCTGGCTTTTCTCGCGACTCATCCTATGGTAAAGAAGGAACATTTGGAGTCGGTGGAGACCATTATGGTGGGAGCAGCTCCTACTACAGACAGCATGCTGGAAAAGTTCCTGCTCAAATGTGAAAAGACTAAGGACGAAATAAAATTATTACAAGGTAAATTCATTATTGTGTGCATATACTTTGTAAGTACTCTTATCTTAAAATAACAAACTTTAAGGATTAAAGAGGTCCTCTGATATATAATCAACAACATATTTTGAAAGAGCCATGCATTCATAAATAGCTATGTGTAATAGATATGATTATATATATACATACATATACATAGTTTATGTCAGAAATTATCAACACTTTCTAGTACAGATCTAGAATTCTCCAATATATATCAAAATTTAACCCGCTCGCCGTAGAATCGCAATCGCATCAATTGAAGAGAACTATGTTCAGCTGTGGACAGCAATAGTCTGGAATGATTATGATTGTGTAATTTTAAATTTATTTCAGGTTACGGCATGACTGAAAGTTCTCCCGTAACTTTAATGACTCCATACATCTACCCTTACAATAAAGTGGGTTCAGTTGGTCAACTGCTACCCAGTACTCAAGCTAGGGTGATTTCTCTATCATCTGGGGAATCATTGGGTCCACATAAATCTGGCGAGTTGTATTTACGGGGACCTCAGGTAACTTATGTTTATTATCTTATTTGCGACCTGCTCCATATTTTTTACAGCGAAATAGCATTACTTTGAATTAAATAATGTTTTTGTCCAAGTTCTAAAGACTAATTTGTTTCAATACGAATCACTTATTTTTAGAATAGTTGTCTAACATAAATAGTTAATACATATGAAATAAACGTATTTTACTTAGTATTTTCAAACATTTACTCACAGGTGATGAAAGGTTATTGGCACAATGAAATAGCTACTAAAGACACAGTGGACAATGAAGGCTGGTTGCATACAGGCGACGTGGCGTACTATGACGAAGACCACTATTTCTACATTGTCGATCGCACCAAGGAACTCATTAAAGTCAAAGGAAACCAGGTACACATTAAGACTTCCGTAGCAAATGTATTTTTTATTTTTAATGTAATACAATATTCATTCAATAAAATTAATCGAAAAAGAATCATCTGATATCGAAAAAACAAACTTTATTGCACATCAGTAACTGCACACCAGTTTGAATGGCGCTGTAGCTAGTGAAAAGTACTGGGGATAACTAATTTACATGGTGGAAGGTCTCTGTTGCCGGAGACCGTCTGGATGGGTACCACCGCAGCTCCTATTTCAACCGCCAAATAGTAGTGTGCAAACATTACTGTGTTCCGGTTCGAAGGGCGCTGTGGCTAGTGAAATTACTGGGGTAACGAGACAACACCTTATGTCTCAAGGCGACGAGCGCAATGTGGTGCAGTGTGTACCATCTTAACTAGCACCACGTTGTCATGGGCAAGCGTATCACTTACCATCAGGTGAACGTCTTGCTCGTCTCGACGCATAGTAGTATAAAAAAATTACCATTTTCTGTCTCAAAACGTGGCGAACAATGTGGTGCACTGTATATCATCTGAATTAGCGCCATATCGTTATGGGCGAGGCGCATCATTTACCTGCAGATGAACGCTTCGTCTTTTTGTGTAATTAAAAAAACTAAAAGTTTGTAAAATTGTTCATAGGTGTCGCCTACAGAAATCGAAAGTGTTATAATGGAGCTACCGGATGTTGCGGACGTGGCAGTTGTCGGCATACCGGACGCTTTGGCCGGGGAAATTCCGAAAGCGTTTGTTGTTTTAAAACCTAGCCACAAACTTACTGAAAAGCAGATTTATGACGTCGTGGCCCAAAAACTCACTAAATACAAACACCTTGAAGGAGGCGTTACTTTCTTACAAACGATCCCGAGGAACGCGGCGGGAAAAATCATGCGAAATGAACTGAAGGTTTTCGGTTCAAAAAAATAAACTACTGTGAATACCTTATATATTTCCTTAAATAGAACGCTTTGAAATTTCGGTGAATTGCACATGCGTATTATTCAAAACTTTCAAATTAGGAGTCGTTTCTTAAAAACTTTTTTGTACATAATTTTGTAATTTGTATATTTTAATTGTTTTGTAAATAGACTTTAATTTAAAATAAAAACTAAATGTTGTATTGCTTTTTCCTTGTTATAAGATAGATTTCATATATACTTTAGTACATTTTTGTCAACGGTGATAGCTATGTAAATGCTTGATTGTCAGTCGGGTTCCAGAATATTAATTTGGCTCTGCTACAAATAACACCTCTGAGTGATAATACTTATATGGTAATTGCCTCTTTCATTACATATTGTATAGATTATTTAACTTTTTTTAAAAACACATCTTTACACAATTAAAAATAAATTCTGCATTGATATTATCATGATCATTGCAGTATTGAACATCTCATCTTGTCTGATTGACCAACATTAGCAGATTTTTTTTTATAGGAATATAAGTTCTATACAAGTCAGCAAGTAGATTAATTCTGATATACAATAGATAATTGAAATGCTGTTTTCCTATTCTTCGTCATTCTTGGGAGATGTTCACTTCTCTCAAGAAAATATAACTTTAAATAGTTCAACTGTTTACTTATTTTCTTTATGGGAAATTAACCTATGCAATGTTTTACATTTTTTAGCATCAACCTATTTTATAGTTTGTATCTATAAAGTCAGGTAGTCAAGTAGACACAGGAAAGTAGGCTGTGGTACAACTGTAGGTGTGTATAGGCAGATCTGCCAGAGAATCTGCCTATAGATAATTTGGCATAGCAATTTTCTCTTCCTGGTAATGGACCCAAATGGTGTCACAAGATAAGCTTGAAAGTTGAGTGTCAGTGTTAAGGATGGCGAGTGCTAAATAACTGGTGACAATGTCGGACAGTGGAGAAGAGGATGAAAAAATAAATAAAGCGTACTCCACCAGCAAAAGGGCATTAAGTTAGGAATACAGAGACACCATCCAAAGTCAACTTAGGTAAATAAATATAAAAACAAAAACTTTTTATGCATTATAGAACAAAAAGATTGTAATTTCTTAAAATAGTCATGTTACAAATAAACAAACTTACAAATACAGAAATTAAAACTTGATGCATACTTATGACAAAAATCACTGTTCTGGTAATTCTTTATCAACACTTTGTACTTCTACTTTATCATCAGGTTTGTTTTCAGTCTCCGTTTTAATACTCGTATCTTTTTTCTCTTCAACTGATTCAGTGAAAGTCTGAGAAGGTAATTGTTGAAGTTCTGAATTGACATCACTTATTGAATAGTTATCTGTTTGGATTACTGGTTGTGGAGGTTTTTCTTCTGGTTCAATGGATGGCAGAGCTTCATTACACTTTTCTTGATTACCACTATCTTTTACAATATCATCTTTATCTTTTTCTTCTACAATAGTTTCAATATGTATCTCTGTTTGAGATTCTGTGTCAGTTTTCGGGGAATTGCTATTGCCATCAGTGTTATCACTGGACGAGGAACTTTCTTCACTTGATGTTATAACTTCAGAGATTATTTTAGTCTCAACTATATCTTCTTTACTGGTAGAACTTGAACAACTGTCTTCGTTAAGTGCCTGTGGGTTGTCTATAGCAGATTTAGGCTCTTCACATATTTTTTCATTAGTGATTAATTCTTTAGAATTTTCATTTGCTTCATTAGATTCAATGTTTAATTTTTGCTCCGTCATTTCAGCATCATCTACTTTAATCTCTGGTATAACTAAAACATTTGGCACTACATCAGTTTTCATATCAATGTCCTCTTTAATTTCTGGTGAAGGTTCTGTTACCTTGTCTTTTAAAACTTCATTAGGTTGCTCACTAAGTTGTATTGTTGTAGATGGCAAAGTTTCACTACATTTATTTTCCATTTCTTGTGTATCTAATTTTTCTGGTTCAATGTCATTTTCTGATTCATTATTTTGGAGAGGTGTACATTTTTCTTGTGTATCCATTGGAGTATCTGTATTAACTTGCACTTTCTCCTCTGTGTTATTTACAGACATATGTGTTTCTGAAGAACTTGGTTGTGGTTCTGTATTTTGCTTATGCAAAGAGTTTTCCTTCCATGAGACATCCTCCATTTCTACGTCTACATTATATTCTGAATTGTTGTCTGACCCATTTACAATGGGTTCATTTGACTCACCATTTTCTTGTTCAATGTGGCGTTGAATGCCAGGTTCCCGTGTACTTACTACTAAAATGTTCTTCTCAATCGCTCTCATAAACTTATCCACACGATTATATTGTTTACGTGGGTAAGTTAACAGTTCACATATTCTTTGAACTGTAAATGGTGCAGAGGTAAAAGAATCGAGTCTTTCTAATAAACTATTTTTCATGATATCATAATTAAATGGGTCAACATTCGGATAGGGTGGAATATCAATACCTGGAGTTGTCTCATAGAAATCTGTTATTACATTCAGGAGTTTCTCTTTGAATAAACATTTAACTAAAGACCATTGATATACAGGGTCGCCGGTGCGCGCTACATAAGCCAAATAATCATTTAATTCTTGGGGTATCGTTTTAGGCTTACGCTTTGAGAATTCCTCTAAAAAATGAAATACTTCTTCGGTGTTCTCCATTTTATTAATACTTTTACAAACCGTCGTTATGTGTTAAACATAAAATCTAATCAAAAATACTAAATGTTAATACACCACAGATCCATAATAAAACGATATATAAAATACAGATAAATATGCCGTAGGAGTATAACTTTCAAAAAATTATAGTACTTAAATCGCAATTAATTTGTAAATCACGACAAAACATTTTTTACAGTTTATTTTTTTTCAACCGGTATTAAGTTTTATAGTAATTTACTTTTTAGTACAGAAACTATATAACTGTAGTTTAATTTACTTCTGCTATCTTATTAGTTATATTATAGTACTAGTTACTGTTATATTAGTATTGAATTTTAAGAAAACTTAAAAACTTTTTCTGGTAACTCATTTTTTTAGACATATGAGAAAATGAATACTAATTGGGAACAATAGTATAATTTGTAGAGATATTTTGTTTCAATTTTTATTTAGATGTTTGACAGGTATCAACTGTCAAGTGAATTAGCAAAATAAAAAGTGTATATTTCCCGATTACGAATATCACATTCATTATTTTGAATAATAAAAATATAATAATACTTAAACTATAATGAATATTTTAATGAGAAGAAGTTTTGCACCTTTATTTAACAAATCAATTCGTTTATCGTGTCGTCCTTTCGCGGATGCGGCTATTAACGAGAAAATAGAGAAAATTGTAAAAGATAATAAAGTTGTAGTCTTTATGAAAGGAGTTCCTGATGCACCGAGATGTGGATTTAGTAACGCTGTAGTCCAAATAATGAGGATGCATGCAGTTCCGTACGTTAGTCATGATGTCCTCTCAGACGAAATTCTACGACAGGGTAGGTTTTGGTAATACTTATGTAATTCATGAATCTATTTGAACCTCTCTTATTCTTGTAATTTAAAGCCATGCTATGATAATACGATGAAATATTAACAGTGAATTTTATTGAATAATTATTATATCATTGTAAGCTTTGCGATTATATGAACAAGTGAGGTCAACAATAATATGTAACATTAAATTTGACAGAAATGTGTTTGTATTTTGATTGATTTAATGTTTAAAAACAATACTTAAATTAATTGAAAAAAAATTATTAAAGTTTTAAAAATATTTTCCAGGAATTAAAGACTATTCTAATTGGCCAACAATACCACAAGTGTTTATCAATGGAGAGTTTGTTGGGGGTTGTGATATTATGCTTCAAATGCACCAGTCTGGTGAATTAGTTGAAGAACTCAAAAAAATAGGAATAAAAAGTGCACTTTTAACAGCTGAAGAAAGCAAAAAACAAAATAAGTAAATATCAAGAAAACCACATAAGGTGTTAAGATATTAGCATTCATATTGAGTTTGTCATAATAAATTTACTTAGAACTGTTACTGTTAAATATTGTGGTAACATTATGATTGTTGTTTACACATCTTGTTGAAATATGTATTCTAGCAAGTCATATTCATTAGTTCAATTACTTTAAAATTTCGTTACATAATCTTTTTATAATCTCATTTATTTGTAAATATATGGTCTATCTGTATCCAAACCATGTTTTAAAACATAAATATCAAAAACTAACATAATTGTAACTAAATATTATGGTTTCTTTGAATAAAAATGTTATTTTGTGATTTAAACAAATGATCAGAATAAAGGTTTATGGATGAGTTGTTTGTGTTTTTTGTAATTTGTTATTAGTAATTTAAAATTTTTTGGAAATATGAATTGCATACATTGCAAAAATTTAGTTTTAAACAAATAATAAAAAAAATTTTTATGTACTAAATGTTTTGTGTATATCGGGGTAGGAATTTTGAGTGGTTTTTGTTTTTAAAAACAACACAACAATAATAGTGTATTGAGGTTTTTCAATCTTAATATTAGTAATTTTAAATGTATTTGCTTATATTTATTGGATTTTTTCTAATAGAATACTTTGAAATAAGCTATTTAGAAAAAAACTGCAAAGGAGACAAAAACAACTTAATTTTTTATCAAATTTCCCTTTTCACATGCACTTATAAAAATTTATATAATAAACACCAGTACAACACTTTTTAGTAAAAACACGTAATATTATGCAGGCCTGGCCTATCTTCATCAGTAAATGTCTTCCAGCTGATAATGATGATGCCAAAACATAATAAAATTCTTTTGTTTGACATCCAATGGAATTTTGAACTAGGACTATTCCTAGATTACGATTATGAATATATGTTTGTTTGGTTTCCTCAGTTTAGTACTAAAAATGTGAAAAGGGACAAGAAAATAAATAAAATTGTATAATGTTTAAGAGCCTTTTATTAAATTAGCTGTACTTTCGAGTTAGTATACTTTTTGGGCACATAATTCATTCTTAATCTACATCCACTGCTTACTTTATATAAATTATAGGTTGGATTAAAAACACAGTCAATATTAAAGACAAAAAATATGGCAGATCATTTATTTTGAGTACTCCACACTAAAATACTCTAATAAACGACGTTTATAAAAGACTGATATTCAAAGGCCCCCTCTGATAGTTGGGGTTGTGGTCTTTTCAGACTATAACGTTACATGAGTGGGATTCTTTCCATTCTAAATGTACATTTTTTATGTATTTTTTGTAGGAATAAATACTATTATTATTAAATGATAAATATATGCAGGCAAGGTATGGCAATACTATGACATAAATAATTTGTGTGACACTTCCCTGCAACATTTATTAATTTTGGCTTAAAAACAATCGTGACTCTCCACCATAGTGATTACTAATGGCAGTAGTTAAAATTTAAACTTGTATAAATAATGTATGCTTAAAAATAAAAAAAAATAACAAAAACCTCCTCACATTTTGTATGAGTCTTATTTTGGTGTCACACATTAGTGAAGCCTAACATTAGCACCATGTTTAACTTACAAATAAATGTTTTGTGACTTTCCAGATGATTTCGTAAAAAAGATAAATATACCTAAATCTAATTATATAAATAGTGTGTTGTAGATAGAAACATGTATACATAAACCTATATGGCTATATAGAGACATATAGGTATAGTTCTGTCTACTATTTTCTGATTTCTCTGATTTGAGCCAAACAGTTATAAAAAGGAAAAGATTTTTATGGTAAGATTGTTAATGACATTTTTGGTTTTAACATTGCACGTATTTGATACAGAACTGTTTTTTATAAGTATTACTACAAAAATTGTTTGCGCCATGTTGGCAATAATTTAAGGCGACATGAGACTTCTGCCAACATAAGGGAAATAATTTTTGTGTGTCGTTACGCCGATACCGCTCCGTCGCTTTGTCTCGGGCCATGATTGTTAGTAGTGATGATTGCGGCGACCCGGCTTTGGCTAAGTTCCTTATAGGTGTTTCATAAACTCCCGGGTAATGGTAACGCCTGATGATAAGACCTGTATCTAAACATTTGAAGGTTATAATTATATTAAGAAAATTTTATTATTATCGATGTACATAATATAGCTTTAAATTAGTTGTTTGCATTTTGTTTTAATTCCACGAAGGCGCGACGAGCAGGGCATTCTTCTTGTGGTAAGTGACACGTCCGCCATTAACAATGTGGCGCTAATTGGGAAATTTAATAAACACTACTGCAGAAAGCAGGACTTATTTTTGATTACACCTCACTACTTACTGAAATCAAGAAATAGAGTATACCTAGAGGTCGGTTTCTCCGTACAGCGCGGTTGAGAAGGCCATGTAATCGAGTGCGCCAGGTGGTGCGCCTGATCCGCGGTACGGCGGCATGCGCGCTACGCAGTATTCCGCTTGGTCGGGCGGCAGTTCGCGGCGCAGCTCATCCGCAGTTATATACGGCTGCCAAGACAAAGTGTTCGAACAATGAGAATAATATAAAACTAAGTGTATAACTGCCAACATGATGCAGTATATGAACATTTACCTAGTGACACCAAGGTCTGGTTTGATTCCGGGAAATCTTGTTAGATTTGAGTACAGTAGTATCATGCGTTGTAAAAGAAAAGAAAAAAAATATGAAAAAAGTATTTTTAACGGACCTTCAATAATGCTTTTTGTTGATATAACATTCGATTATAAACGACTTCTTAAATATATCAACAATCATTTCAGTTGCTTTACCTTGTCACCGGCTAAGATCCTGAAGCTGTCGATGACCTGTTCAGCGGTGTCTGTGTCGGTCGACTCCCGTGTCATGAAGTCCAAGAACGCGTCGAATGACACATAACCTGTGAAATAGAGAAGTCATCATCACAGAACTGTTTGTAGTTTATGGATTATTTTTACTATCGTGTTTAAAAAAACTCTACTACCAACAACAAAATTACATATGGTCTACAAAAAAACCGTGGACCTCTGTGTTACAAGTCAAACACTTAGATTTAGCTTTTAACAAAGGTACGTGCCTGTGTTGTTGGGGTCTACAACGGCGAGGATGCGTTGGAAGTCGAGTTCTCCTTGCCGGTCTTTTCCGATGCTGTAGCCGAGAGACACAAGGCACGACTTCAATTCCTCGGGAGCGAGGCGGCCTGTAACACAATATTATGAATGTAACTACTGTAAATAAACAGCCGACTTATTGTTCACACAACTGGGCTTCGGTGCCTACTCTCACAAGAGTCAAGGTCATGCATTATGCATAATGACCACGTGTGGGTTGGCGGTTGGTGCATGTTTATGGCAGCTGATGTTTTTGGACCATGTCGTACATGTGTCTTCGCGATGTTTTTATCGCCGAAGCTGAAACCTAACAGATCGAACCCGTGCCTTTCCGAGACATACAGCGCGTACGACCAATTTACAATTTCAACTATTACAGATTGTAGTAAATGTTTGGTTAAAGTATTCTTTGTTAATATTAGATTACCAGTGCGGTTCTTGTCGAAGTGGTTGAACGAAGCACGGAACTCGTTGAGCTGCTCGTGGGTGATGCCCTTGGAGTCGCGTGTTAGGATTTGATTCTCCACTTCGTTGATTGTGCGGTTGATTGAGGTCAGCAGTTGTTCCCAGCCAACACGCAGCGTCTCCATCGTGTATTGCGAATATCTACACAAGAAACAATTTCACCTAAATTTTTTTTAGATCTAATGCAAACGCGTTATAATCGTATGATAGAGTGCTTTATGTCATTAGTCTAATACCGAAGCATATTTTGTTCAATTTAAAAGAAAGTGGTGTAATGGCTCAACGCTTGCCGTGTAAAACGGAGGTATCCCTGGTTCGATTACAGGGCCACGTATTATAAAGTTTGGTTTGTGAGAGTATTTTTATTACTAGCTCTTCAGGCCGCCATAACAGCACTGCTCTATTCCGACTGTTAATGTATAATATTAGAACTAGAGTATCCTGGTTGAGCACGCTATGCCTGCCATGACCAAATTTGGATAAAAAATAATCATTTGGGTTTTTTTATTTTTGTTATGTATAACCAGTACTTAACTACCATTCCACCGAGTGGTAAGATGAAATAGTTTAGGTGGTAAATCGCACTAGTCTAGAAGAAGCCCATTCGCTCTTCTCTTAAGGACTCATAACATACAAGGACGGAAACACTGACGGCGACAGACTATTCCAATCCATCGCTATGCGCATTAAGAAAGGCGAAGCGGTATCCTTTGTCCTAACGTACGGGATATCAACAACGAAGCATCATGTGCCATCAATCAAGCAGTATGTGTCAGTACGTGTAAGACATTTAAAAATGAAGAAGACAAAAAAAAAATGTATATATATAGCCCGCTGAGTTTCTTGCCCATTCTTCTCAGGTCCGTGGCATTTGTTTTGCGAATGGGTGGTAGATTTTGTCGTTCAATAAGTGAACTATTATTCCCCTGTTGAATAAAAATTTTGACTTTGACTTGACTTTGAAGGGATGATGAAAGTTGGCCGTGTCTATATGTCCGATGGTAGAATGGCGATGACAGTATTAATTAAAAATTAGGAGCTGCTCTGTATTCTATTAAATAAATTCAGTTGAAGCAGATAATGACAAACGATCACAATATGAAATTAACCTGTTCTCGAAGATCATGCCCTCCTGTACGGCCTGGTGGATGCGCTCCAATTCTTCGATGTGCGGCTTGTATGCGTAAACGCCGGCCTCGTACTCCTTCAGGCGGCGGAGCTGGTCTTCTAATGAGCCCTGGAGCGTAATGACAATTTAAATAAGAACAAATTAGAAAATTTGTCATCATGAAAGTAATGTTATGTTGTATACACAGCAAGACAGGTTGATAAACATTATTAATATAGGTAATAGTTAGATAGCGGTCCCCATATTTCATTTACCTTCTTAACGATTCTTTATGCATTGGTATGCGATTGCTAACTAAGTTAGCCGACCACCAAAACAGTCGCGAAATGAGCAGGCTTTTTTTTATAAAAACCGTTAATCTTAACTTCACATGGTGTGAAGTGACAAAGAGGCTGTGGATTTACACAGATTTGCTGTTATAGTTGCAGATTTACAATATAAGGATCGAACCAAACTCAATTATATGCAGTCCCGTAATCTAACCAAGGACATCCATGTTATAAGCTAAGCGCTTAGCCAATGCGCCACGAAGGCTATAAAACATACTGCTTGCCTCATCGCTTTGTTGTATAAAAGGTATTGAATTATAATGACCTGCAGACCCATTCCGATAGCGGTGACTGCGTCCATCTGCCTCTCGATCCACGGTCCCACTGCGTTCGCCTTCTCCGCAAACTGCCTGCGCAGTGTCTCGTTGTTCTGTTGCTTGCGCAATTCCGCGGCGAGAGTGCCATCGCGTTGCGGCACCAGCTGCCTCACCTCCGACCACTTGCGGTTCAATTCCTGAAATATGATTTATAAAAATAATCTTTCGTGTCGAACATAGTTTTAACGTGAGTTTTATTGACTTTTTTAATGTAATTTGTCGATACGTATATTTATATTTTTTTTTAAATATTCAGATCGTTCTTTTTAGTATATGATCTAGCGTTTGGATGAACTATTAAATTTTTCTTATTAATAGTTAAGAAAAGAGTTTAAAAATTTGTTGAGTAACCTAAAGAAATAATAATTAAAGGGGTAACATATATTTTTGAATCATTACTGTTATAATTAACACTGCTATGAACCATCCTTATTATTACCCATATTTTAATGTTTCTATTATTCCGATCAAATAATATAATTACTTACGTGAGCGGTAAGTGTGGTGTAAGGGTTTTCTAAACCTCCGGGGATCTGGTGTTGCTTCACGATAGATTCCACCTGGTGCACTAGGTTCACTATCGCCTGAAAGAATAAAATTTTTTTTATATGTATTTATATATTATATTATGTATTAATATATTATTTATATAAAGAACAAAGTGAAATTTAGGACAACAAAACTAAAATAACTAAAAAAAATTAAGAACATTTACGTCCAAAAATCGTAGTTTTCTTAGGGATACTCCGTTCAAACCAATGCTGGATGAGAATAAACATACCACCGTCAAAACTTCGTTAAGGGATGCTCCAGAATTTAATCAGAGAAAATTAGTGCAGTGTTCAAGCCCAAAACTATTTTAAAGAATGTTTAATAATCATTACCTTTATTATATATGCAGTTGGTATCTAATGGTCAAAGTGAGTGGTTGTACAAACCTGATACTCCTTATCGGCTTCGCCAAGCGTGGCTTTGAAGCGAGCGTGCGCATCCATGAGGCCGGATATCTCCTCGATGGTGTGCACAATGAACATATCCACCAGATCCTCGCGGGTGCCGTCCAACCTGTGATAGTGAAATATTTTTATGGGTAAGTGTATCTAGGTGCTATGATTGGCTCTTCATTTGTTTAAAAAAACACACTGACCAGTTGTTGAACGGTGCGGCGCGCTTGGCGAACTCCAGGTGCAGCAGGTCGATCTGCTCAAGCACGCGTTCGGCGTCATCGAGCGCAAGCCGGCGGCGTTGCGTGAGCGCGCCGAGCCGGTCCCATTGCGAGCAGATGCGCTGGCACCGAGCGTTAACCGCGCCCACCTCGTGGTACTCCAGCGTGCTGAAAAACCAATCAAGGTACGGTTGTGAAACTTCAATACGGCAATCGTTTTTAGTTATAACGAATTAATACATGACCTCAATTTCATATTGGTAGATATGAGAGCCAGAATCTTCTGGCTCTCATATGTTAACAGCTGGAACCTAGTAATATTTATGGCGACATTTTTATAAATAAGTTTATTATTTTTACAAAATTTACTTATTATTTTACATATTTTTCATCCAAAGGTTGTCTGGAAGAAATAGCTCATAGTGATAAAACCGCCCATTGTGCATTTATCATATAATAACCAATATGTTTCTAATTTGTTGTTTGTTAATTTCTATATTTTTTAGTGCACAATAAAGCATTTTCTTTTCTATTCTATTATTGAACCGAGGACTTCAGTATTACTAGGTATAGCAACTGCACCACAGAGGCAATTAAGACTTTCCTTAAGGAATTGATCCGCCGATAAATAAAGTAATAACAAAAATATAAAGTATTAACAGAAGCTTTGTGCAAAATTAATCTTTCCTGTCTTTCCATTTCGAAGGTTGATTTTCACGTTAATAAAATTACTATGGTTACGAGACTTTACATCTTACATGTTTCTCAGTCAGTAACGCGCTAGTTATTAAATGTACCGTATTATACGCACTTGAGCTCTTGAGCGATGGCTGCGATCTGTTCGACGCGGTCCTGGTGCGCTGCGAGGTCTGACTCGAACGCCTCGTGCTTCTTTTTCAGCGCCTTGATGTCATACAGCTTGCACTGTCGGAAGTCCTGCGATTGCAGCATCTCCTCTTTGCCTGATATAAGATATATTTTTTAATTAGTGTATGTGTCAAGCACATATTGGTTGTCTTTGTTGTTGATAATGATCGCAATGACGCTCAGTGTATATAATCCTAATTAGCTCCATATTGTTATTTGCAAGCATATCACTTACCATCAGGTAAACGCACCCATCGTCTCGGCATTTCATTAAATAAAAACCTCATATCTAATGTTAAGCGATACGTCCTACAGCGCAACAAATTTATTCGTAACTCCACAGCTGGTTATAGTCTGTGGATTTGTTTATATGCTCCTCGCATCAAGCACTGCACTTCGTTAATTCCTTACTTTACTTTTACTGATAATTTTTACTAGAAAAAAAAAACAAGATTTTGTTATAACATTATATCCACTCGCCTCTGGTCCAGTCTTCGTGGATGTCGGCCTTGTGCTTGAACTTTTGCGCGAGGTACTCCAAACGCTCGAGACGCATCATCTCACTCAACAACCACTCCTCGAAGGCTTTCTCCGCGATTTCTAGACCCTTCCATGCTTGAGCGATATCCTAGGAGAAAATAATGTCATATATTTTTTAATAAACCCTCGAATTTTCGAAAGACATTTATTAAAAGTTTAAATAATTACTAGGCCATTCTCGCTCGTGATTTTAAATGATTGCTTGGTAAAAGACTTACCGAGACCATCTTGCCTTCTGTGGGCATATACGCCGGTCGGTTGCTCAACCGCAGTTTGGTCTGCAGAGTGTTGAAGTTGGTCTCCAGTTTGGCCTTCTGCTCCACACGCGGTGGCTTGTGCTTACGCCTGATCAAGGAATGTGCTTTAAAAACAATTTCTGATATTTGAGGAAATGTTTCAACGAAAATGAAAAATAAATTAATTAACAGCCCCCTTGTTGTATCCATTACTAGTTTATGTAGACTGAATTGCGGTTTGCAGGAAGTCCATGAAATCTGTTGTTCTAACACTTCGGTTTCCTTACGATGTTTTCCTTTCCCAGAGGCACAACCTCAGAGGTTTTTTCATATTTAATAAACTCGATTAAACAGTGTTGTTTTTACTAGTTAGTTGTATTCGTGTCATTTTAAAATATGAAGTACTCACCTGTAAGTACGATAGTCTTCCAGCTTCTTTTGGCAACCGGCAAGCGAGTTGTCGGTCTGGCGGCTGTTCAGCCATGGCATAGTGCGCCGGATCCATTCCAATAGCTGTGCAAAAATTTTTTTTTATACATTTGTTTGTAAATATGAAGATCTTTAATAATACTGGTATCAATGACCAACTGCAATACCTAATTCTATTACCAAGTAATGTGTATTGCTGTATACAGGTTTATCCGGCGCTGTAGCTATTGAAGTTAAAGCGATAATCCAATTTTATTTTTTATGACTCAAAGCGATATGTGCAATTTGATACTGTGTAAAAATCTTGAACCTTTAATCTAAAAATCCTAACAGAAAATATGGCGTTTTTAAGAGTTTGGAATATTGTCAAATTTGTTATACTTACATCGCTGGCAAGACGCTCGTACTCTTCCATGAGGCGTTCGTTCTCCTGATTGACTTTGAGAACTTTGCAGATGCGGTTCGCGGCCGTTTCAGCCTTTTTATAAAATAAATACAATGTTAGTTATAAACATATTAAAATGATTACAGTATAAAGATTTTGAACATGAACAAACTTTTTTTTACACAAGATTGTCGTTGCTGTGGAAAATATTGATAACAAATTGTTAAGAATTAGAACCTTCCAACTTCATTATTTAACTAAGATTTTTAGCCTGCATATTTACCCAGTCGTAAAATATTATGGTAAAAAGAAGTTCAAACAATCGTATACAATTTATTTACACCCAAACAGTTTAAACAGAATGATTGACATGAAAGCAACGCGAACCTAAAATAAGAGCTAGAAAAAGCTTTCATTGAATAGGCTTTTTAATTTCTGCTGTAACGCTTTGCAAGGTAATTTGATTATTTATAATCGATAGACATTAAATTGAAAGAAAATTGATCTTAATCGATTTAATAAATAGTATATAATATAATGATAATAAATATGAAAATGCAAACGAGGACAGCTAATGCTTTTATTTGTAATACTGGTGGAAGGTCGCTGTTGTCGGAAACGATTTTCGTATGTGTACTCTGATTGTTTTTAAGGGCGCAGTAGCTAGTGAATTACTGCGGTAACTAGACTTGAAATCTTACGTCTCGAGGCGGCAAGTACAATGTGATGCTTTTTATATTATCTTAACATTTTCTGGAATCCAATATGAACGGATGTTTGTTTTCCATGTCATTTAGTACAATAGTTATAAAATTATATTTTTATGATTTTACCACATCGTTTTTGTTATTTCTTGGATTTTTGTGATAGAAATTTAATGGTTGTGAAAACTGGGGTATAGAGTCTTAATAAGTACTCATTCATTATATCAAATAACCTTTTTTTTATTTCTACATACAAACCTTCTGCGCGCCGGAGAAGCAATGGTAGTACGATGAGACGTAGGTCATGACGGCACGCTCGTCCGGCATCGCGGTGTTCTGCAGATCTAGCGAGCGGCACGCGACCGACAACGGGTTAGTGGACATGCGATTCTTTTTTTTAATTCAAACTAACAGAATGCTTGTGTTCGAAATACAAAAATGTAATAAGTTCACAGAGAATGTGAATAACGAAAAGAGGTTTTAATGGAACATGAGGACAATATGACATGTGTTACGATGGGTTTAAACAAGTGTTCAATAAGTATATGTAGATTTAAAATACGGCTTATAATAATCTCTTAACATTTTTTTGCAAACAATTAAGTTCTAATTATAATCATTTGCGGATAATGTTTAACGTACAAGTGGCCTTGGTTTACCTGTTTTTTAAGGTATGAGTCAGTGGGCCTGGTCTTATTTACACTTCAAATGATTGCTTTTCGTATATTGGTTGAGTTGTTATTATAGGAATTTGAATCTTCAAAAATTCCTGTTAATAATAGCAATGTTTCTGGAATTTTTTACTGGTTAAATGTGTAATAATAAATATGTACAAGCATTCTGTTTGTGTATAACACAGAGTTATTAACGAAAAGCTTTAACATTAAAATTTTAGCGTTGCCATGTTTTAAAAAATTATTGCTGAGCATATCCTAAACTATGATGATTTCAAATTTTCTATAGCAATAGAAACTAATATTCACACGATAAAATGGTTTTTGAAAAATCATGGGGGTTTATTATTGAGAAATAAATTCGGAACATGCTATAAGTGACACACAAAGGCCTGGCGTTAAGGGCTGGGTATCATCGGGGTTGGCGGTAGCGGCAGCCATTTTTTTTGTCTATACCTGTTGTGCGCCTTGGAACGCGTGGTAGTAACATGACACATAGGTCATAATGGCACGTTCGTCCGGCTTTGGTGTGTTTATGAGGTCTGCAATATTCAGTCATGCCCATTGTAAATATGCGAATCTATTGAAATCCAATTTTGCTTATAATTTGCTATGTTGAGTATTGGAGTACTCGTTTTCCTTATAATAATTATTAAGTTATATCAATAACTGTCCTTGAGATGTAGGTAGTTTAATAAAATATGATTATGATTTATTTTTGAGTTACATGTAACAATTGCATCTATTCACATTATTTGTCGCAATTTAATTATCAATTTTTTTAAATACACGAAACGATTGATGGCTTCGATTGTTTCAATTTTCTATCGTTAATAATTTCGTTTTAGCGGCAACAAAAATTTAAATAGGTAGAAAAGTATTGAAGTACAATGTTTATATGGTTTTTTATATAAATATTTCGTTATATAATAAATATGTCTGAAAATTAAAATATAATATCAGTAAGATGTTTTTAAATTTTATTAAACGTGTAAAGATTAAATATTTTTTAATCTTCTATTAAACATCAATTACCTATCCAACAAAAAATAGAATCTAAGTATATTTAAGAAAAATTTCGTTTTAAAAAAAGCTTACCGTCGGGGTCCAACATACGGGGGATGTCAAGGTACTTTTCGGCTACATCGAAGGCCGTGTTCAAGTTCTCGAGTGGGTTGTCTTTGGAGAGCTTGCTGTAGTCGATGAGGTCTGGCCTGTGCCTGTGAATGAGGGCGCAGAAGGCCAGGCCGTCTTTGAACGACAGGTGGAAGTTTTGAACGTTCACGTTCTTGTATGGCGCTGTCTTGCGCTGACACCAGAGGAGCAAGCCTTCCTGTAATTGAATGAAATTAATGTTAAGTTTAAGTCTTAGTTTTTAAAAAGGACTTGAAGATTACAATTACTTATAATATATACAAGTACTTATTTATGGAGGGTAGGAAATATGTCAGTAAACCATAGTCAGCGATTTATTCTAATTATTAATGATACTAAAAATACAGAAATATTTGTTAGAATAAAAAAAAAACAGTCATGAAATAACGGAGTTAACAATATGTAATATCAAATGTTCATTAACGATAAATAGAAAGTTGGGTAAAAGCGTTTCTATTACATACAAGGCCAAAACGGCAACTATTAAATATAGGGCGCAGTACACCTTTTGACAATAAATCTAAATTCCATAAAAATATTTTAACAAAATTTTACTGATAAAGAACTCAAGTAATAGTTTATTCAGAGGAATTAACGCATGTGAATTTTTGTCAAAATAAATTATGTTGAAAAGGTTCAATAAACTTTATAAATAATGCGTAATGTTATATCGTTTAGAGTGTTAAATATACGAAACTAAATTCAGTAATCGACGTAAGTGCTAATTTGAAATTATAATTAGAGTTTACTTACGATAAAATATTCATAGTTTTTTGTGGTATTTCAGAGTACAAACCTTTGCGGTCATTTCTTCCACGGAAATATCTTGAATGGCAAATCTGAGAATGATGGTCCAGATCATACCCAGCGTCATCTTGAGGTTGCCATCAACTATTTCTTCAGCACCAATGGATACTAATTTTACGCCTGAAAAAATAAATAATTGTTTTTAAGTAATTTTTCATGTTGGTAAATCGTTACTCACGATTCTTAATCAGTATTTTTTTGTTTGTAATATTTTAATGTACAAAGAGATAGTAAAGAGTTAACCGGTAGTGTATGGACGTTTGAGAGGAACCTGCTTTACTGATGATTCATGCTTAAAAAATCTCATCGACCTTTTAATATGCGGTAGGAAATAATACACACCGAGAAAAATTGTGTATTACTAGCTATAACGATATTTATTTTAATTAACGATTATCATTTGTATGACTTGACATCTGATCTTAAGAACTTGTTTTTTGTAACAAGAAAATAACTGCAAATATAAAGATCGTAGAAAAAATAAAACTAGGTATTATTTTCGTTATATCAACGTTATTACAGAACGGACAGTTCATTATTTGTTTTTTTTTATATGTATGTAAATTTGTATTGATTCTCTTTTTTTGTAGTAAAAAATAAATGAAGAACTGTATAAGTTTAAAGGAATGTTGTTGTTCGACAAGTAAAACAAACTTTTAAAAGAGTTTATGAGAACATTCACTATCGACGGCTAGGCCTTCTGTTATCATGAAACACGCAAGTGTATTAAAAAAATACCTTGGCCCGGTTCAAATAATGCCTTACAGCAAACAATGTCTGAATAATTAAATAATCAACATTAAACATAATTAAATGGAAATAATAACAACTGATAATTGTATACCTTATTTACCAAATTGATTATTTTATTCCACCTGATGGTAAGTGGTACGCCTGGCCATAACAACGCGGCTCTGATTAAGATGGTATACACTGCACCACATTACGCTCGTCTCCTTGAGACATAAGGTGTTACGACTCGTTACCCCAGTAGCTTTACTTACTACAGCGCCCTTCACACAGGACGCAGTAATGTTTGCACATTACTGTTTGGCAGCAGAAATAGGAGCTGGGGTGGTAATCACAATACGCCCTGACTTGTTTAATTTTAGAAGATCATTAAATTGCCGTCTCACCTTTAGATGCGATGAAGTCCAAAGCTTTGTTCACGTTGGCGATCTTGTGGAAGCGCATCTTGCCGCGGTCGGGTTTTGGTAAAGTTTCACCGGATATTACTTCCAAAAGTAACATCAGCTTGAGGCCATTTCTAAAGTCCTCGTCGATGTTTTCGATGCCGGTACCGGCTTTTCTCAAGTGACTGTTGCACCATGCTGTGAATGTCTGAAACGAAAAATATAATATATTAAACTAACTATAGACTCCCTTAATAATATATTTAAAATAAGTACGAAACAATAAATGTTTTAAACGATTTTTGCATGTATAAATAAATTTGTAAAAATTAGCTAGGCATGCTCATTACGATATATAACATAATAATATTTAGACATATTATTGTACATATAATCCCGCTTACTCAATATAACCTGGATCTTTGTATCATTAAAGGAAGTTGTAAATAATACTTAGAGAAAGCAAACAAACTTTATTGACTTTAATAAGTTATTTTGACTTTAACAAGCAATCATAAATTTCGTTGCCGCTCTTGGGCGACATTTTTATTAGTCCCGAATCGGAACCTTTAGAGATACATGCCTTTTTAAGTGCTACACGGATATTAAAGTTAATGATACTAATTTCGTAATAGTAAGAGGTATGATGTCTTCTAAACTTAAATGTAATTTTAGATATTATGTAAGTTTTTCCACTATCACAGCATTCAAATGCTTATGTGAATAAAAGTTTAAGTAATAATAAAAAATTATGACTGTGTTTTGGAACATTCCAACTATTACATAAGATTTTATAGAACACAAATCCTTGCTAAAGAATACAGATTACTACCAAGATTCACAGGGCTATTAAAATAAAAAAAAACATGGTAATTTAGAACAGTTGTTTGGATTAGGTTCTCTGCTCAAGATCTTATTAAATAAAATACTAAGCATAATCCTAGATGACTTCAAGAAACAATGAGCTCATTCTGCGTAGATCGGACTGTAAACAATAATTTAAAAGCTGTAGGTACTCCGCGATGACTATGACGTCAGGACATCTATAACCGCAGTCCTCCCGTGACCATGGGTGCTGTAAAGCACTTTCAATGACAAGGTAATAAATAAATGAACGCGATAGAACATTTCATTAAATGTGTAATTTCATTGTAAATATAAAAAATAATTATAGCTGCAGTAAAATTAGAAAATTGTTCTATCATGGTCTTAGTTTAAATTCTCGGAATTAGTGTCAACAGTGCGCAAGGAAATACCGAATGCACTTGAGCAAATCAATAAAGCAACGTGCATCAGGTAGGGGGAACCCAGACTGGGGTCCGACCCTCGACCAAATTTGCGAGGGGCCATTAGCGTTCGATACATGCAAACTACTATCGGCTAACTGTGCTCAAGTAATAATGTTTAACTACGCATTTTGTTTTAGGATATGAAATTTAACTGTGTAGTAAGTTTACTTTAAATTAAGTAGCATTTATAAGTATTTTTTTTAATTTTGCAGAGTAAACAGACAAGAAAAAAATACTACTGAAACAGACAAAGAAAAACAGCGAACAAAAGTGCTTGCTACGTTGTAGTCATTTTAAATGTTAGGTGATAACGGTCTAAGATGGTCATGTGTCCTCGCTTAAAATACACTAGCTCATATGTTTACAACCGCAAAACAACATGTTATAGGTAAGTAGAGGAGTTCTTAATTTCCACAACAACAAAACATAATCATAACATCATACATAATCCAATCTTCACATGTGTCAATCAATATTGTCATAAAGTATTTTTTTTATTAAGCTTTAGCACTCTAATGAAACTTAGTTTTAAATACAAATGCGGGTTTAATACAAAGTTAAAGTATTTTTAAAGAACTTGTTAAAACAGAATAGACAAAAGTCCTGATGACTTTTATTGTAATTCATTTTAAAATAGTATCTTCAAATTTGGTTGCGCATTGCAATTTACATATTCCACGCTCATATTCTCGTTTCGTGAGTCAGTATATACGATTTACAGCGTAGGTAGTGTGAGATATTTTCGGTAACCGATACTTTTACGTCATTTGTTTAGTTTAAACTTAACTACTAAGCCGTCAATGATGCGGCTGAGTTCATCGTTATGGCGTCATTCGTCATGCACCACTTTCCATTTACATCTTGTTGGAGTGCAAAGATTTTCAAGGTTGTCTAGCTGTGCTACTTGTTTCTAATAATTCAGGCTGTATTTATGATTGATTATCAAAATTATGTATTCGAGGAATAAATCATAAAAATACATTGACTAGAATGTGAAATTTTCTGTACAGGGAGTACAAGTATTGTAATTATAATATCTGTTAATCAAATTAAAAAAGCTTAAACATTATATATACGGAGAGAAACATTATCGAGCGAAGTCGATACAAGAATTTAGCCGAAAAAAAATTGGTTTTAAAATTTATTCGTCGAATTTATAAAATATTATTTTCAGCTTCTAATGTTTTAACAACTCTTTTAGAGGTTGTTATGAATGTTAGTATTACAAGGAGCTAATAAAAAAAAAATTACTATTCTTATACAGTAAAATAATTCATATTGATAATGCTTTTTATTGAGATAATATATACATATTAATATTAATTCTTATACATTTAATATAAGGATTGATGTGATTTTATGTATTATAATGTATTTTTCATTTCAAATTCGTCACTTTCTTACCTCTCTTATTACTATATTTTATCATGACCCGGACCAGTTCTTGTAACCTATTATATATATTATGTATGTTTCGATCTTTTTATTTCCATTATTTGCTTTTTTATGGTATTATAATAATAGTGAGAATGTAATTTTAAAGTTACACCGAATTAAATGTACTTACATATAACTTAAACATCAAAATAGTTGTTTAACTGTCAACGAAACGGTTACTTATTTTAATTTGTAACAAAATTGTACCTTATTCTAGTATCATCATAAAAATTTGTTTTTTAAGTTGATTGAGAGACCATCATGTCTCTATTCCAGTAGTCACATTATTCTATAATATTTATGGTCTGTGCACTTATTCGGATGGACAAAAACGCGATTATACTTTTCTGTAAATGGTAAAACTTCCATTGTCTACTACGTCTTAATCTTACAGGCTGTTTATTTTGGCCAATGTCTTTATCTAGACAGTGGATTACTTTCGTAATATGTACTAAAATATATGTTAAACAAACAAATAACGTATACTTTGAAACGAAACGAAATTTACGTCTAACGATTTACGTGAAATCAAAGTGCACGAATCAGAAAACTGTTCTATCAAAAGAAAGTTCCCACACAAGTTGCATGAGGACAAGTTTTTCTTGTTAAGTTCGTTCCAATACTTTTACTTTATTGCAACATTCTTGGCGAACGGAATCGCATACGAATTTGTTGGGAGTGTCAGTGCTATTGAACTAGTATAGTAGTGTACACATATACTTATTGCTAGAGGCACTCCTATGAATACCGCGCGCAATTAGTTTCAAAGCGAACTTCAAGGTTTCCTCCGTTAAATACGTTGTGGTTCCAATCAATAAAATCATTTTTGCTATTCTCATTCACAATTTAAAGTGCCGTGCATTCCGTGGTTTTCCAGTATATTCAATTAATTCATTCGATATTACCGATTACTTTGAGATGAAATCAAGTATATCATCACACGACGGTTAATCAAGTATAGATAGTTATCTACAAAGCGACTCGATAGTTCTATTGTTGAATAATTCACACAGCCGATAGATATGAACAAAGGCTATAGAAATGCAGGTAAAAATGCCTGTGCACACAACAATAAAGTAATCGATAAGCTGTTATGGAATTTATTCTGGATTGTTCAAATAGAATCGTGTTTTAATAATGATACAAAAGGACAAACAGTTTTTTAGATTTGTATTTGTTATATATTGAAACACAAGGCCGCGCACGAGTTTTGAAATATTGCGATTGTTCATAAGACCTTATCTAAATAATGTTAAGTTTCAACACTTAGAATGAAGAAAGTGAATATGACATTGAGGTCATGACAATTTAATACCTTCATCGGCTTAACGAATAATGATAATAGTACGACAAAAATGATGACCACGAAACTGACCGAACTGCATTCTGAAGTGGTTGGTGACAGTGACTCATTTGTGAAGCTCGTCTCTTGGCTCAGGGCAGAAATAATAATACTATTAATGTACGACCTACAGTATGCGGATAAATTACCAGAATGTCATGCGGTTAACGGTCAGTTTAACGGTTCTGATAGCGTTTTTTTCAAGTAGAATTAATAGACTTTGGTTGAACAAATCCAATATCTGTATGGCGCTGTATAATTCGAGAATATTGGCGATTAAAGATTTTAGGACACCCACATAGTGGAACTAGTAAGGAATGGGAGAGAAATTAATATGATACAGTATATCCCGTGTAGCACAACAGTAACCACTGGTCTTCCCGCAATAACAATTTGTGTTTATTAGATAGAATAGTTCATACTGTGATTTAAAATATTATCTCTGTAGAGTGACTTCACCTATTAATAATCTACATAATTGATAAACTATGAGTACAATTTCGGTGACAGAAGTAAGGGAAACTGATGGAATCAAGTGATAAGGGGCATCTTAGAAATGTTGATAATCTCAACTTAAAATAAGTTGAACTAAATTATCGTGAATACAAAAATAGTTTAAATAAAATTTACTCTAAATCTGAGAATCTATGCAGTTAAACAAAACACTTAACCTCGAACAATGTCCTTGAGACGAGGCGCACATGACCTAGAATGTGAAAATATCTAGGATTACCTTGCATATGCGGTCGGGCGGCGTTGTTCTATAATAAGTACGCAGGTGGGAATAGCAATGAGCTATTTAGAACTAGCTCAGCTGAAGAGTAGCGGCTTACTGTCACTGCCATCTTTAATTTGTATATTATGAAGGACACTATTTCAAGGCCAATGTGTCAATGATTTACGCTCTCTCTACTTAAACTACTCACATATACTAAGTTTCACTAGATATGAATTAATATAAAACAAGTTACATGTGCGGTCAATTTTTTAAAACCGTTTTAAGTATAATGATTTAGTGATGTTAAATTAAGTTGTTAGGTCAAATATAACATTTTGAATATGTATGTGCTCTTAAATCTTATACTAAATATTGAGAGATCGAATGAAATAATTAACTCAAATAAGATTATATTTTATAAATATCTAACATGATTTCTGTGTAAAGTAATTTAAATAAAATAATTTTGTTGGTACTTTACTAACGGGCAGTCGACGGAAGTTGTTAACCTTATTAAATAGGTCATCTAGTTAATAGGAACTATTTATTCGTTTGTTGCAAACTTTGTCATAGTTATTACTTCCTGGGAAGGTAAATGAATATTACGAATATAACATTTAACTAAACTTAAAACGGTCCAGAGGAGTCAAGTACTGCTAGAATCAAATTGGAGTATTAAATAGTGTTCATTAAAATAATATTTTTAGTAGAGATATTTTTTAAAAATGTATTATAACAATATAAGTATTGACAGATAAAGACTACTGACTACATTCATACAAAATAAATTTAATAAAAACTCTTTTACAATATAATAAGCGGGTAACGGAAGCATTATCTTATCAGTTGATTACATATAAATAGTTATTAATAGTAATAATATTGCATGCATATGTAGATAGCTGGTAACTTTTGGTGATGAACAGGTTTGACCGATGACACACTAAGACCGCCATTCGTCTGACACTAAATTATTAATACTTTGAATTATAAATTATGTCGACTTTAAATTATTATCTGTCATGGGATGAAAATGCATTTGGCATGTAAACATTTGATAAACCTTCAAATTATTAGGCCAATGTTGTAATCCATGAATGAACGCGTTCGTGTTACTCAGAGCTATGCAAATAAAATATTAATATTATAAAGTAAACAGATATTTCATTCACGTATTAAATTTCAAAGGTACAGTAACAGTAGGTGCGCTAGAACACCGGATCCGCGCAGTAATGCGTAGAATATTGATGAAAGTGAGTCAATAACTTGTTTAGAAAGCAGGAAAGTGAATACATATTTTAAACCAATTAATCCCCCAAAATATATCCACTGTCCGCATTGGATGGACCTCGAAAAAGGTATGATGTCCGATGAATAATTTATCAGAGAAACGCTTGCGGTTTGTGAATTTGTCGTATATTATTAAAGACTTGAGTGTAGCAGTATTGATGCGGATTGCGGTAAAATATAAGTAAATAATACTTAGTTAACTATTTTATTTTTTTTTTTTTTTTTTTTTTATACTACTTTGCGACGAGACGAGCAAGACGTTCACCTGATGTTAAGTGATACGCTTGCCCATGACAACGTGGCGCTAGTTAAGATGGTACACACTGCACCACATTGCGCTCGTCGCCTGAGACATAAGGTGTTAAGTCTCGTTACCCCAGTAATTACACTAGCTACAGCGCCCTTCAAACCAGAACACAGTAATGTTTGCACACTACTATTTGGTGGTTGAAATAAGAGCTGCGGTGGTACCCATCCAGACGGTCTCCGGCAACAGAGACCTACCACCTGGTGTTATTATTAAAATGTAGTGTACGTAACTTTTATTGGAGGTCATCTAAGTCTTTTGTACCACTACAATGGGCATAGATGGTGTCCAACAAGAGTTTAAAAAGCGAAATATAATTTCCCATTAATTTTTAATAACAAGGTAAACATAACGTAATATTGTATAATAGAAACACTCAAACCACAAAAAGAATGAGCAGCTTGTTTCGATGTGTTCTATGATAAAAAGCGATAAATATATATGTACAATAAAATTAAATGAAATATATTTCAGTTAATACTCTATGCTTAAATGGAATAAAAGTAATAGTAACTTATATAACTTTAATATTGAATGCATGGCATTGAAGTAAGAGACGAGATTTTTTTTTTAATTTGTCGTTTAATATCCACACCAAGTATAGAAATATCGACTCCATTTAATGAACACAATATATCAACGAAATATTGTTCAGAAAGTAACTTGACAGGACAATTGGTGATCATTTCGATTAACACGCTACCGACACAGTTGTTGCAAGGAGTAACGGTTAATAAATTTGTTCTCATCAATTTATGTCCGACTTCACGAATATTATAATTTATTTGTCTATATATTTTTATCTCCCAAGAAAATGCAGGATATAGGTTTTCAGATAGTTTCTAAAGATAATATTTTAATAATTTGCGAATATCTGAATCAACTTGTAAACTCCGGTTTGTATTATCATATTTAAAAGGACTTCTCTGTAACTTTAATTTGCATAATAAATTATGTTTGAATGCATTAGAAATAATATTAAGCACTATTACTTTATGAATCAAACGTCGAACATTTGTCTAAACGGCATAAAGCTATTGCTTAACCGTTTACTTAATTTACATTTAAAATTTTATGCAGGCAATACTATTTGATTGTAAAGTACCATTTGCATACAAGTAACAGCTGTTTGTATTTATAACTGCTAAAATTTGTTTAAGATAAATAGTTTAACGAAATTCAATCAGGTCATACAGATTTTTCATAATAAATCATTATGATGTAGCATAATATTAACCGTCGTTATGAAAGAGGTTCTAAATTTAACTGTGGTCAGTTTTATAGTATACTAGACTATGATACTATAAAAATAAAAAAGAGATCTAAAGGTAATGAGAATAGTAAAAAAATATTTTGTGTACCGAAAAAAAAGTGACAAAATCTTTGAGGAATGTGTTTTTGACATCAATAACATTGAGAATTTTTTGGTGGTAGGTACCAGTTGCCAGAGACCGTCTAGGTAGGTACCACCGCAGCTCCTATTTCAGCCGCCGAACAATAGTGTGCAAACATTATCCGGTTTGAAGGGCGCTGTAACCTATTAAAATTACTGGGGTAACGAGACTTAACACTTTATGTCTCAAGGCCACGAGCGCAATGTGCTGCAGTGTGTACCATCTTAACTAGCGCCACGTTGTTATGAGCAAGCGTATTACTTGAAAACGAGAATCTCCTGCTCGTCTCGTCGCCTCGTTTTATATAAAAAAAATTCTGGGTTATATGTGCAGGGCACTTATGTATTTTAACGTGACAACGTCTATTAATTATATCACAAAAAATTTTGATAATAAATTTTATTATTCTTGTTTGACATGTTTATCGGGTTACAAATCAAGTTATACTAACTCTCAATTATATTTGTTAGGGATTTTATTTCTAATTATTATTGAGCAATAGAATACATCTTTTACTTTCAACCAATTCGGGCAAACGCATACCGACTTAGCGGTCGGCGTAAGCCACGCCCACTTATGTGCGGGACATTTCTCAGCACGCGCGTCCTATCTTATACCAATTTAATAGACGTTGTCACGTCAAAAAGCTAGTAACAAAATAATTAAAACAGGCCTTGAGATATGTAGTGAAAACGTAAGTGGGTCATTTTTATATAACACAAGTGTTAATGTACATATTCGATTGTCTGTTAGTCCGATAAGCTGCCGGCGTCGTAAGGTAAATAAAGAGTGTTTGTTCAATTGAAAACCGATTTGTGAGTAGATTTAATTAGCTCGGTACGTCTCCGTGTCGAGTATTCTATTAGGGTACACCGTACACCTCCGAAGGTGTTTCGAATTGGATCACATCCAAATACCTTCCATCACTGCGACAAACAATAAACACGACCTTTGAACATACTTTCACGGCCGTTCCCAAGGTTCTATCTCCGAATTCGCCCTAATGGACTTAAAAATGTATGTCTTGATTTTGTCCTAATAAACTACTAATAGACAATATTATTCATATATAGTGTAGAATAGCTTGGTAAGTAATCCAGACGCCAGAAGTACAGATGTCTCCTTAGACCTTCAAAAACTTGAAACGACCACAGTAAGTCGAGGATTAGTTTCGTAAGAGGTAGAAGTCTTTTTGATTACGACAGTTCACATTAAAATGATACCAAAACTCGATCGACACAGTAGTAATTTTTGTTTAAAAAAAATTGTATTTCTCTTCGGTGTGTTCTGTTTAACATTTTAGGGAAAAAGTATTGAGCAGTACTACAACTACACTCACGTTATAATGTGATGATCTCTGAATGATGTTTCTTTCGATCAAATCCAATTATATCATTATAAGTTTTCAAATAAATTCTTCAGCAAATTTCAATAATAGCAGCAAACAATACACATAAACATGATGATAATGGTTATGATTATGACGCTATGTTGTAGAATATTATTGGAGGTTATATTTTTTGCGTTGTAATTAATAAAATATTTGCACTTACGGAAATTTCGCATGAACTTCAGTAGGAATTATGCTATCTATTACACTGGGTTATACATTTTTATCAACTAATGTAAACAGAGAGAATTGATATAAAAACTCTTTATCTACATAACCGATAACACTGCGTTATGTGACTATGGAACGTTGACCCGGAACCGGAAGATTGGTATACATCACATTAAATTGCTCAATAAAAACCAAAAATAACAATTTGCGAATCAATACTAATTGTAAACTAATGAACACTCACACACTATTGTAATTTGTGTCAGTTTGCTGTCGTGTTACATTCAGTGTGTGTTTTGTGTCGTTTGCCGTTTCATTACCTGGAAATAAAATGAGAATGTTAGTAAAAGTACGTTTCCATGTAATTAAATGTTTCATGAAATCTATTGGAAAACGCTTAAATATATTATATAACGCTTATATATATTAAGTATGACAGATAGCAAACCGCAAAAAAAATTGTATGGATATAAGGACTTTAAAATAGATCAATTTCTTTTCTCGTTGGCGTGAATTAGATACAGACAAGTAATTAAATCGACTGTGTAACAAGTTGTTAGATTATTTAGACGGAAAAGTATTTGACTGGCTGTGTAGCAATCCATTGTGTGGGCGTGCGAATCCGTAGACCGAGATATTTTCAACTCTCGAAGGCTATTAGCCAAAGAGAAACATCCGTGGTCTGTTACTGAGAACGTTCCAGAAAAAAAGATGAGTCGTTACGTACGAAACAATCTTTCGTTATTACGAGAAATATAAAAGTGATATGTGTATTACGGTCATGTGTATCAGACATTCAAATTCTTGAGTTTTTTAAATGAATATGCTTTAATTTTGATGTTTGGTGAACTTTGATGAATCAATGAATTATGTAGATGAACTGATCGTGGTTATTCAGCAAGAATTACATGATCACGAAGAATAGTAATCTTGTAAGTAAACATTGTTATCGTCGAGTAAGAATCTAATACCCGATTTTATTTTTTATTCGTCCAGCTTATAAATACATATACATTAGTGAGCATGGTACTACACATGGTGCTCATCAGCTTAAGACGTAAGATGTTAAACCTCGTTGCTTTAGTAATTTCACTAGCTACAACGCTCTTTAAACCACACCAATATTTGCATGCCATTTGGCTGCCAACCTACCTAGACAGTCTCCAGAAATAGAAACCCACCACCAGAAAAATTTGTCATTTGGAAACGGAGATTACACTAGCTACTTTTTTAAATATGGCCGCCACAAACCTACTTTACCACGTATCGTGGCTTAGACGCTCTCTATAAATAATGTTCTGATATAAATAAATCTTACGAAACACCGCTGTATCGGGATCAGTGGTAAATATTTCCATAAATAAATAACTACGTAAGCGTAGATATAACCGTTAACGTTATTAGGTTAATTTGTGTTTTAGAGTAACAAATTAAGCTTTTACTCGTACATTAAACTATGGATGAAATGGTATAACAAATGTGTTGGGTATGTATGTTTGTGTACATGGTCAGCGAATGTTGAACAGTTGTGCTATTCATGAGTCATTTATGTTCGTTTGTTGGTAACTAAGCCTGTTATGTACTCGTGTCCATAGCTTTCATACACAAACTGTTATCAAAATAACTAACGACGTAAATATTAAGTTTTAACTTATTTTCATACAGGATTTATTTAGTTTATTGTAATTTATCATTTCTATGTTGACTTATAATCGTTAATGAAATTTAGCCATAGAATCAGATGGAAAATGAACTATACAACAAAAGAACCTCGTAATTTTACACACGAATTTTATCATTTCTTTTACGATTGTTATAATTCCGTTTTTATATATACTAGGTATTTTCTGTATTGCTTAAATTAACCATGTCAAAATCCATTGCACCATTGTTGTTGGTATATGTATAATTAATAACAAACAAATGTGTACTAACATAAATATATGTCTTTTTTTATATTACTCAGCTTGATTTTACACGTTAATAAAAATGCCGGCCTCAATGGTACAAACACTAAGGAGGTCTTTAACCTTTTTGTCATAAATATCTAAAAACATTCACACGAATATGGTATTTTATCATATGTTGCTCATGAAAGTATTCATTTAGTATTCTTTTCTTATTCATGGTATCCCATCAGGTGCGACTGTTTCACACGGCCTCAGAACAGTGGTAAGATTTTTTATTATAAATGAACCGCTTATGCCTTTGAATGCAAATTTATTGTAGCTTTTCATTGAGACCGTTAACTGCTTTTCTGGTGCAGTGGTTAAGCAGTTGCAATGTGACACGCTCCGTGGTTTAATTTTGGGGCCACATGTTATGAACATTAGTTGGTGTTAGGATTTTTGAATCTGGCTACCACCTCGTATGGCAAATGTACCGTCATAACACGATTGCCGTGTAGCGGCAGTCAATATATGAAAGTCAGAATACTCTGAGCGAGTATGCTTCACCATCGACGGCCTCATTGTCACTTAACACTACATTAGTTTGAGGTCAATAGTTAGTAAAAAACGTTTAATGCTTTACTTTTCTTAAGCTACGTATACTTAGTGTTGTCACGATTTTTCTAAATGTGCTTTATGCCATTACTTAACAAATTTCTGATTTTTGTTGGAACGTTATTATACTATTTATTTATGGAACAAGTGATATTTCATAGGCTCAGTCATAAGTTACATGATTACGGGAACCATCGTTTTGGGAGATGTTATCAGATATTATAAATTCGCTATTTTCCCTCTAACTTATATACATATATATACTTTTATTACTGTATCGTAAGTTGTCTATTGATTTACGTAATCATTTTTTTTCTATATATATTCTCGTAGTCACAACTACTAATACAGGCTTAATCTTTTAATGAGGTTAGTCGGTAGAAAATTGAACGTTAGTTAAGCTCGCCTATACTCTATTTCCGTGTAATAAAGCCTGTTTTTTGCTTTGTCTATGAAAAAAGTAATAATATTTAAATACTATTTGCACATGGTATGGAATTAGCAGCAGTAAAATAAATATATAAAACGTTACGAAAAAAACTATTGGTGAACGCTATGTTTATATTATAAACGTTAAAAGAGACAAGTGAATCCGGTTTATATTTAGGTAGTTACGGCGCATTCAACTTTGAAATAAAAGTGATAGTCTAACAAATTAGCACTGTGCGATGACCTTGGCATGAGGTTTATAACGAATTTTGCTTTCACTTTAGCATTATTTTCAACATTCTTTTTATACATTACGTTGCGATTGCGGGTTTTTAAGAAAAAATAAAACGTATGAATTTGTTTGTTATTTAATAAGTTTTCAACACCTTCATATTTTATTTAAGATCGCAAAAGAATGTTTGGTCATTGTTTAACAGAAATAGTATAAAATTGCATTTACTTAATTAATGCAATAAATGGATTTCTGCTGCTGCAATTGGAAGTTCGTCTTTCTTTAAATCCAAATAATAATAAAATTTGCTACATATGCATTAGGATATTTATTGATATAAAATTTTATATTTTTTTTAAGTACACCCAATGTGTATAAGTTCCGCTTGATAAGCAACAATTACATATAATGCAGGCGCAAGTACCCAGGAACTGCTATCAGTTTGCCTAATGTAGACCTATTACTACTCCGTGACGTGCATTCAACCGCAGTGTGTATTTCATACGATATTATAGGTAATTTATAAATTCGATTTAAATACGAAACAAATATACTTTCTATATGTAAACGCCCCAAATCTACTTCGCATACATTTTTAATTAATTTTGGCAACACTGTCATAGAATAAAATATACTAGAAATTGTTTCGTTCGGATATTCAAATTAAACATCAATTTAGCACATTTCATCGCTTTCACCCTGACCTTTCTTGTTTAAAGAAATAAAAAGTAAACCTAAAAGTCGTACCTACTTGAGAGATTTTTAATGATGGGTTTGAAAAGGCATGTGGTTGATAACCAGTGAGTTAATAATACCCTTTCACTGTGTAAAGGGCAAAAGTCGTACACAGAAGTGTACTTCTGACATTACAAAAAACTTCGAAGTATTTTAAATCAAGAAAAAACCAGGAGACAAGGATTATTATTAAGTTTACTGGCGGTAGGTCGCTGTTGATTGTTTAAACAGGTACCATGTAACTACTGTATCTGATGTGAGGGTGCAATCATTACTGCGTTGTTTTAAAAAATATGTTGTACGTTATCGCCTTTAGCTGATGAGGGACTGTGCTGTAGTAAACTTTTTAAATAGTCTTCTGGTCTTCGTATCATTGCAACTCTTATGCCGTTCAGCAGCGATAAGAATCTACTGCGGTATGAAGGCCACTGTGGCCTGTTTCATTTATGTGCAATTAAAATGATGTAGTGAAAATAAATTCAGAATAGCCTCGTTTTATCAGCGGAAAGTAATTAACCATCAATCGATATTTCTTGCTCTTTCCGTCGCTGCTTATTATTAACATGTACAGAATTATGAAGCGTTTTCTGTACCATTGAACATATTATTGCTGATATTTGGTTCACAGTAAGGAATATCGAACAGATGCACGTTTGCACCTTTCGCGAACAATGTGGCATTTTGAATAAGCGAAACAAAAGGGAGCATGTCTATTCAGGTAGTAATAACAATGACGCCTGCATACTATGCGGGGACACGTTTCGTCACCCGACACTGAAGTGTAGACTTTGATGTACATACAAAGTAGAATCTAGTTGGAGTTTTTACTAATTACATCTCTTCAAATGTGAACTCCCTTATAGATATCCCACTAAAGAAAGATTGAAAAAAATGCGTTACAATTCTGCTGTAAATGTAGTAGTTTATATAAAATATCTAAAAAAATAACTAGAAGATTTGAAATATTTAAACAATCTCTACAAACAACTAGATAGTCATTGTTTAGATTATAAAACGTTTCTATGAAATAATTCTCATCGTGTGGAACTCTTAAGTTCGTCATTGTGTAAGAGTATTATATAATTTTTTATTTCTTTAGATCACCTTGGATAATCTTGTGTACAGTTCTCAATTACCCTTTGAAATCTCAAAAAAGAAACTAATTAATTCCTCGCCAAAAATGTGAGTGTTAATGGCACACCATTTAAAACTTTACAACGGTAATAACTCGACGAAGAAATCACCTTAAAACCTTTTTAAAACGCCAATTCGTCGTTCATGTAATTACTTTAGGTCTAATGTATTGCTAATTATTGAAAATTTAGTGGGACTGTTGTGTAAACAGACTTTGCGGCCAAGCCCGTACGCCCACTTACAGATAGACAGCCCGTTTGGAAGTTGGCCACTGCATTCAAATGATCTATTGTTGGATATTGTTGTGTCGAAATACCAATATAGATACTACTTTAACCTTAAGACTGGCTCACAGTGATATTTTAATGATAACGTGTTTAAAAGAGAATTAATTCAGCTACGATAATTTTTCTACATTTAATATTATTCGATTATTAAAATGGAATTTTCTTTATCATAAGAACATGCGAAAAGAGAATATAATACAAGCAGACTTAGCATGATATATGTTTGTGTATCACATGGACATTTTGTGTTGTTTGTGTATTGATCGGGCTTCTCGAGCCATCATGACAGTGTCTGCCGTTGGAAATGTAGTAAACGAATATATATACGACGCTGTTGTATAATTTTGAATCCTGGGTATATACATATTATATGACGTGTATCATTGACCCTCTTCCAGCTTTGTGTTATAAAATATAAAGAGTTTTCATATTACAACGGATGCCATGATTAAGCTTTGAAAAAAGGGGAGGCAGCTTATAGTTCTGTACGATGCAGCTGCTAGTTTTTATTTTGCTATCATTTTACACATTTATGATTTTAAAGAAAACTTTTTAATTTATTGTTGTATGATTGAGCAAAACTGCAGAAGAGAAGGAAGCCTAAAAAGAATAATCTTCTCTAGCCTGTTCGCCTTTTACTTATTTCGTTAAAATTTGCGAGATTATTCTTACTGGAAATGTGATTCAGTACTCGGATAATAATCGAAGGGATTGTAGTTATCAATCTAGTTTACAGTAAACCCAATAAGGTCATAACCACATTTCATTGTTGTACCAGAGTTATCTACAATCAAATTAACAATACATGTCTTTATTGTACATAAAAGATATCCCGCGTAAAAATGCGTCGAAACGAATGCTCGATAATATCGGTATGCGGCGAGCAAAACAATTTTCTTCACTTTAATTGAAACAAAATGAAAAAGTCTGAGGCTAAGAAAATGTTCTGTATACCTCATGCTACATACATGTTATGAGAAGTTTAAGTTTTATTTGTAATGTATTTCCAAATAACCCACGGAATGAGCTCGATAAGATTCAAAGATAAGATTTGAGAAAGTTTTTCATATAACTGTTTATATTAAACGCCGAGTATGTTTGAAAGTGTTAGACCGCTAATAAAATTAAAAGACGTTAAACGTTGTAAACATTTTTAAAGGTATAAGACATTTATCTATGGAACTAAGACGAGTTTTGTAGTATAAAAGTATTATCAAACAAAGTCAAAGAAAGATTTTCTTGTATTCTCAAATTAAAATGTTATAACAAATCTTTAGCTTTTAATAAACCCTATTGGAATATTGTTGTTCAAGCAACGTATTAAAATATATTCAATAACTTAAGTGTATAAAAAAAGTGTATGCATCTGTGTGAAGTTAAAACTTTTGTTACTTTGTGTTACGGAAGTAGCCTACGCGAATAAATAAGTGTTTACTGTGGCAAGAATCCGACACGGAGAATGCAAGAACCAGTACTGCCGACTTGTGAGGTCCTTGATAGGTTTCCATTGTGTAATATTGCACTTTAATGCCGATTGTCATTAATAAACTTGTTGTTAATTACTGCACACAAATTGTTATCTAATCGCGGTCATAATTGTCCAAAGTCAACTGTATGTTTTTGATATGAAATAATAAAATTTTCTTTTTACATTAAAGTGTAATGAAAACATGTTTGATTGCAAAGTTTAATACTGGATTACTGTAACGTTACTTCTCTGGAGTAACAGTACATGTTGGTCCCTTATAGGGTATCGTCTGGTATCGGTAAATACCGTTAACACATCAGCTGATTCGATAATATCATTACTTTTATTACACGGTCTTTTACTGCCTTCTGTAGACTACATCAGTGTTTATCGATAAACAAAAACAGAGACAAAGCATGTGAAATTTATATGGGTTAGAAATACATGGGGAACTAAGAGTGCACAAGGAGTAATAATACAAAATCCCAGTCCCCCTTCATTCAATTCGCACGGACAGCTGACGGTTTTATCTCGTACGATAATCACACCAAACGTAACCACTGTAGCGATAAGCATACGATAGATATGGCGAGTTAAAATTAAATTATAACGCTTAATAATTCCAACACACGTGAAAAACTGGATAGAAATAGTACAAAAGTTCTAAAACATCTAAAGAAACAAAAAAATAAATATGTTTGTTAATATATCAGCACCAAGAGAAATCTGAACTAGACGAAAATAGCAGTATCACGAGCTCGATTAGTTATAATTGAATTCATAAGAAATGCATATCAAACTAAATTTAGTATCTTGACGTATTGGATCCCGATATGATTTCCTGTTCTATAAACTAACACACGGTATGTACAAAGTGGATAAATTTAGCAGCAACTATTTTCTAATTATAATTGCAAGTGTGTGTAAGCATTTCGCGTGGGAGTTGGAACTGAACCGAAAATAACGTGTTGGCAGTTGCTTGCCTGCAACATCTTAACATGAGCTTGATACGTCACTGCTGGACTGTGCCCATCAAATCCGGCATGACAACATTTTTTTACGAAAATAAAACTTGCCTATCTTCTTACTTCATGTTTACGTTTGTCGTCTGTGTTATTATACAATTAGATAAAAAACTTGATAAACATAAAGAAATTGATAATCAAGCAAACATTCATTTTTTAGATGTAACTCATTTAATTGATAAATGTTGTATAGATATTTAATTTCCACTAGGATAGAACTATAGATGGAAGACTTAATAATTTATATAAAACAACTGAAACACTTACAGCTATAAGTAATATTCTATTTTGACAAAGTTCTAGACTTATTTAACACAAGGTAAAGAGAACTATAATATTTATTAATGGTCTAAAACTGAGACAGAGAGAATGAAGACACCGAGCCAAAACAGCTTTCAAGAGTTATATGCGTTAAATGTATTTTATTTGTTAGTATTATATGTATTGTACGTTTACAGAAAACTGCGAATGATAGAAGATTAGTGTTCAAAGAGACAAATGGTCGTGTTAATGGTATAGTACACTTGCACGATAACATAACTGCTGTGTGTTATACGTACAAGGGTGTTGCGAGCGGGCGGGCCTATCTTGTCACTACAGTGTTTTTAAACAATAACACAGGGGACCTGATAAGCTTGGAATGTTCCGTATGGTAACATTTTGCCTCATTTAATTCTTTTTACTGTACAAAAATATTATATCATTAGTTTTAGTTAACTTTTAACTGCTGCCGTGGCACAGGTTACTGGTGGTAGGTCTCTGTTGCTGAAGACTGTCTAGGTCCTCCGCAGCTATTATTTCTGCCGCTAAACAGTAGTGTGTTACGGTTTGAAGGGTGTTCTAAGCTAGTGTAATTACTGGGGTAACGAGACTTATATACCTTAAGTCTCAAAGCGACGAGCGCAATGTGATGCAGTGTTCAAATGGTATTAACTAGCGCCTCAATGTTATAGGTAAGCGTATCACTTACCATAAGGTGAACGGCTTGCTATTCTCGTCGCCTCGTTAAATAAAAAAAATACAGATTCACCGGTTCTTGATTGGATATCGGTGCCACATTATGTGGACTTTGTTTGGTGCTAGGGTTTTTTGGAATCCGTCTTTGCTAGCCAATCTCCTGTTGTAAATCTGTCGCCTTGACAGCATCGTTGTTTCAATATACAATATCGGTGTTCTGGGCGAGTATGATTCACTATACATTGTATATTTGTTACTTAACATTATGTGACGTCAAATGTAGAAAGGAACTATTAAATATTGAATACAGCATATTGCATAATTTCATTATGGATTATGTTAGTATATATCAAATAAAGAATGGAATCTTCATAAGTATGATATTAAAATATATTTTAATAGGATTAAAATAGAGTCGGTCTGTTTAAGTCTTAGCTCTTAAGTAGAGGAGGGATCTATAATTGAATGCATCTATAGACTCGGTCGGTCTGCGCGCTAGAACCGGTCCACTTAAAATAATATTATTGACGTGGGCAAGGGTACCAGAACGCTTGTTCGTTTGTTCATCGTGGACGCGTTGTCGCTTGTGGTTTTTAGTGGAAACACTATAAGTGCCCGCCTTTAGGAAATCGATGACTTATAAGGAAAACTAATGTTTTAGTTACAAGAGTAACCTTTTTCTTTAAATTTTGTTATGAATCGTATAAGAAACTTTTACAATCCAAATACGAAAGTAGTTTTATAAATTACATATTAACTTGCGTTTACAATATTATTTTGTTATATATGATAATGTTTTATAAATGTAGTAATTCAAAACGTCCAAAGCCTTAAAAAGTAAAGTTTGTATAGTATGAATGAAATAAGTTCAACGTAAGAATTATTATTGTTGTTTTAGTGAACCAAAACTCGTTTGCCCACACGCACGCAAGTGATAACTTATGTGTAACTTCCTTTATATCACAACCTATAAAATGTTTTGTTACTCTTTGATACGAGGAAATTTATTTACGCTTTTTTAACATTCATACTGGAACGAAGTTAGTGTAACAATAAAAGATCTAAATCTTTACTACGCATAGACTAATAATGGAAAATATTAATGACAATAATTATTAAAATAGCTATAATGTATTTCTTAATAATAGTAGGAAAAAAGCGTCACAGATTTAAATATCTTCTTAAATTGACAACCAGACAAAAAAAAGAGATTGTACAATATTTTACGAGGAATTTATATTTACTTAATGCTGTTCTAATAAAAAGGAGTGTTGTAAATAATATTTATAGTACATATAAAGAAGAAATGATTCGGAATACCAATGTTGTGATTATTTTGTTAAAGTCTAATATAGAGCAGTTACATTTTCATTCCTGTTCGGCTTCAGTCAATTTATTTGTACTATTATTTAAGAAACAATGCTGTGTGGAAGCTGCGGTATTTGTACAAACGTTGATATTGGATGTTTATACTACTTAAACAGTTTTTTGTAATAAACAAACTTAGTCACAAATGATGACTTAAACAAAATTCGATAAAAAAAATCAAAAATTGTTTAATTAGATTAGTTTTTTTGTAATAGACCTCGGAAAGGAACAAAAATATATTCCGTAGAAACACATCTTGTAAAATTTATTATTTATTCGTCTTAAAAAAATCTTTTTGATTATTTTTTAATGTAACGACATACGTAACGAGGATTACGTTTTATATAGAATTTATTAAACGAAATTAGTACCGGTCGGGCTGCAGAATTGTGGCTTTTGAACTGGTGCCAACGTTGGCCAACAACGGCGGGGAAAAAATAGACATGTCAAATATTATATAACTGATGGCGCGTCAACTGAATATGAACAAGTGTATGTGACAGGTTTGATGCGTTCAATTTGAAACCATCGTTATTTACAGTTATTGCATTTGTTTAAGCAATCTAATAAATGATATTAATAATTTTTTATTTCTTTCAGAATACTCAGTTTTATTGCCATTATAAAGTGGTGGTACTGAACTTGTAAATCATGTGGGTGTCGAATGCTTTTATTACGAATTCATATCATAATTTTCATTAAAATGATCCATTAATAACATTTATCAATAACTAATAATTGGCCTACGTGAGTGTAACGACGTCATTGTCATTGCTATATATTTTAAATGTTTTCCTCTGTGGTACAGACTTCAAACTTAAACAATTTAAGATAATATTTGTTAAGTAATACATGATTTTAAAACATTGAATATCAGCCATTAGTTGATAGATATTTGTGTTCTTTTTTACATTTCTATTATTAACAAAAATCCATTGTCGTTTCTAAAAAACGGAATATAACTTATTTATTTTATACTCGTGCAATTCATTTCATCATAAACAGCTTTGTTATAATGACTCATTATCACTTAATTAGTATTCCGTTTTATTCTTTAAGCAACTTTCATTAAAATAATTATAATCAAGTTATTCATGGACTATCGCGACCGTCCATCTTCAGGATTTCGAAATTGTAAAAAGATAATCTTTATTTTTGTGTCTAGTTTTGTTTTGTATAGTATGTCTTAATGAAGTAACCAGTTTCGCGCTTCGATCGCTTTCACGACTAATATTTATTAAACTCTCTTGTTATTGCAACTGAAATTTAAATAAAATAATGTCTAAAATAGAGCCGTGATAGCCTAGTGGTTTGAAAGCCGGCCTTCCAATGCGAAGGTACCGGGTTCGAATCCGGCCTGCACCAATGAATATTTCAATTTATGTGCAGTTAATATAACAGCAACTAATATCACGTGCTTTGACGGTGAAAGAAAACATCGTGAGGAAACCTGCATATCTATGTCATGACCATCCGTGCTCGGACTAGTATGTGAAATGGAGAAGGCAATGGCAATACACTCCATTATTACTGCCAAGTAAGTTGTCGTGTGTTTCATGACACATGATGACGACGACCCTCAGTCACGAGGAAATACAACTTAGAAGAATAGTATATGGTAAATTATTTTAGAAGGTATCATAATCATAATTTCAGCCAATTGTCATTCACATATAGGACTCCACAATAGAATTTCAGCGCAACCTGAATCTTACGATTCCTTGCGATCTTCACCAACTTTGTCAGTCCACCTGACAAGCGGTCGTGCCAATAGAGTCGTCGTGTGTTTCTTTAAACCTGATGACCACGACCCTGTCATGAGGAAAAACGACTTAGAAGAATGTCTAAAATAAGCTTATGAGGTTTTGAGGCGGTGGAGTTATAATTTTATTTAAATAATTAATTTGATTTCGTATTAGTAAACCAGTTCGAGCACGATCTGTGTGTTAAGAAAACAGTTCTTTTTTCGCCATTAGGGGATAAACATTGTGTTTGTGCTACTGACCTCCTTGCGGAAGGCACTCCAGCCGGATGGTGTGCTAGTGAGACTGGTCGGGTGACTTCTTCGCGCAGGCGCATCTCACCTCGACCGCGACATTGAACCGCCATACGCGATCGGCCAATGCACTATGTCGCAGGCTCTTTGTTTATATTCAGTTCGTATCCTTCGTGATTTCTAGCGATAGTTTACTTCGCTTAATTATATGGCTTAACTGTTTTACTTTCAGTGCTGTTGTAAATTTGTTTATTGTGCACTCCGACTTCGGCCGATTGTCGTCTAATTAAAAACTATTGTAAAGCTTTATGTTATCGCAATTTTCTAAGTATTTTTAAATTTAGAATTAAGTTTTATTTAATTAATATTAAAAATGAATTGGATAGTCTTCACAAAAGTTTATAATGCAGTCTGATAATCCCTAAATTTTTGGAAACGTTTTAAAATATTTCTTTTGTAATATGTATTCGAAATAAATCAATAATTTTACACGAGTCGTTCAGATTTCCATTGAAGTTTCGTAACGAGTTAATGACATTCCACTTGGGTTGAGCATGCGTGGTGCGTCAGCGCATTGGTCACAACATACAAATTTCATATAATGAATGCTAATGTATCTCATATTGACACGTGAAGCTGATTTCCTGAAATAAGCAAGATTTCCTGAAATATGGGTTCTTCAGTGACGTAAAGACGGACGCCCGCGCTTTCAGCGGCGCCTGCGCCGGACCCATTTTAGGACATGACTAACGGAAATTCGACTCCTCTCTCTGACCCGCTCACTCCCGTGGGATGCGGCATGTTCCCATCTCGCTCACTCCTAAAGCTCTAAGAAATCTTTTAATAGTGTCCACGGCCGCGATCTACTTTCAACTAGCGGCGGGAAATGTGCAATATCGATTTAAAACTGTCAGAAAATCGCGCGGTTTTCAAATAAAATAAAAAATTGTTTTATTAAGTTTCATCGTGCAGTTTAAGAATAACAAAAAGTGCTGTAACTATACGACAGTAAATTAATTCTGCCAATTGAATTAATATTGTGTTTTTAATAATTTTTAACTAATTATTACTCTTCAGACATCAACTTTGCTGTTAAAAGCATAGGTATTAAACTTTTTAAAATATTAGTTATGTAAATGTATTACCCGATACTTAGCAAAAAAATGTTTAGAAACGTGAGTCACGGCAACGATAAGGTTAATTTTGCATTTATTTTTATCGCGAATTTGCATGCGAAATTGTTTGCCAATGGAAGTACTCGTTTACCAACTCATTATTTAGTTTGTCAACTTAGCGATCAAACTGACCTTTTTCTGTTGTTTTTCCCATGCCGGGTCTAGTAGACCCTCGCGCTCCCACTCCTCCTCCTGTTCCATGTACCCGTCCCCGTACACCCCGTCATAGTTATTTGTTATCACCCCGTTGTCCATCATCATGGTCACTGCACTGACCGTCGAATTCGATGTTCGTTCGAGCCTGTGACCGCGAACTCGTATGTGTTAGTTCGCACCGCGCAACAAGCAACCGGCCCCACACCCGCTGCAAGGAGACTGGCGCGCGAGCGCTCCCTGCGGCGGCGTGCGGAACTTCAAACATTACGTTCCGTTAAACGTTTGTAACTGTCAAGTGTCAAAATAATAAATTTACTTTATTTTTTTTTTACATAAGGAATTAGATTTTAAGTGAAATGTGTTTATGTTTGTTTTGTCTTGCTGGTGCTGGATATTTCATATCACTCAAGAATTTTCATCTTTTTTAAGAAAAAAATAAATCGTTGAAATAGTAATAATAATCTACTGTCCCTCCCATGACTGACTTGATGTTGGCAGAATTCTTTTAAGAAAGGCCATTAAGCATAAAGAAGAAGAAAGTGTGTTTATAAAGACGCAACTAAAATACTGAACTATACAAATGATTTCCTGGCTAGAGAATTCTATAATTTAGACTTTTGTACTTACAATCTTCAGCAACTTTAATTTTAGTTGTTACAATAAACTAAGAATTAATTTGTAATAAAAAAATTTGTTAATAGTGAAGTAAAAGAAAGTTTTGAATGCCATTTTAATTTTCATTGCATGTTTTTTTATTAATACATACAAATAAGCTTTCTATATATAAAACTACACTTTCATTGCAGTTTGTTCTGAAAACAAATAACATTTAAGTGACTTCTTGTGAGAGTGTGAGGTATCTATCAAAAAGCATATCGTTAAGAGAAATACATCAGTAAAAGTATGATGCGAAATTTTATTTAAAAAGGATCTTCTTTAGGACAGATCTTCTGAAAATAATACAATCGCTAAATACACAAAATTTTATTCACCACATAAAATTTCATTGAATAATTATCTTGTCCACGTAAAATAACAGTTATACTTTATAATTTTATTTCATAATTTTCTGAAGATACCACATTTATCATACCTATAGCAACATACACCATCACAGGAAGGTAAAATTTTGGAATAGAAAAGTTATGTAACCATTCAAGAGCATGACACCTATTTGGTGGTACTACAAATTTAACCTATTACAAACACATGAATGAGTATTGCCAACATCAAATATCAAGGATTTTCATGCAGAAAAGACGGTGGTTTGATAGGCACAAATACTGGGTAACAAAAGGATCCCTTATGTTTTAATTGCATATAACATCGCGAAGCTTTGAGCAACAATGGTCAATTAATAAAAAAGACAAATGATTTCTTATTTGTAACGTTTGCTTCTTTATAATATTTTAGAAGTATAAAATTTTACATACAGTTTAACTTCGAATTTTTGATTTTTCACAATTTCAAAAATGTTAGGCTAGAATTTTTAACATTTATTTAACCAGTTCGTTTTAATTTGTGACCAATTCTTAAATTTTATTCAGATTATTAAAATATATATTATATACTTATGAAGTTCCTCAATTCATATTTTTAAGACGCGCCATTGTAATTATTTTTTTATATTAGAATTCATCATAGAACTTAATATACATACAAAGCAAAGCATTTATGCGTATAACTTAAGAACAAATGTACGACGATTGGATATAAAGCACTTTAGCAGGTATAAAAGTAGAAAGCTTTAAAATTGTTCTTTGAAGATATTTAAATAAATAACAATATTTCATCATTCATCCTATAAAAATTTGTATAGAACCTTATAATTATTATAAACTTGATAATCATAATGTCAAACATGGCAAATATAAATAAGTTTCTCGAGTTTCTGATTCTGTTCAAAACTTCTTTAAAAAAGCAATTTTTTTGTGAAATATAAAAATTGCACATATAAGTAATAATATCGAATGTACGAAGAGACATTATTAACGCAATTTATAACTAAATAATGGTGAATAATGATGATAAGGTTCTGTTTTTGTATTAAGAGAGTTAAAAAACTAAAATATTTTGTATTTATTGATATGCATAAATTATAACATCAGCAGAAACATAATTTTGTGAACGAGATGAAGAAATAATTAGCCGTGTGTCTGAATTCAAAAAGACAATGTACTAAGAAGGAAGAACCTAAAAGATTACCGCTATGCATACATACTTTAATTAGGATGAGAGCGTATTGCAAACAAGATTTAGTTTACATTTTATTCCTACAAATGAAAGCGCTAAACAATGTGTTATTTTTTTTCTTTTTTTTCTTATTTTTAGTTGAAACATTAATATTTTTTAAGTTATAGGGTTATTTTATTTTTATAACTAACATTTAGAAATCGCTAACGTTAGCTGTAGTCAGTCACAATATTGAAAACATTTTATTAAATTGTCTTATTTTCCTGTCCTGGGGCAAGTTGATAAGTAAGTGCCTTTCTGTCCATAAAATATTTATTATTTGTTTTTGTTTCAATAAATAGACAAACAAAAAAGTTTCATGTAATGAAAATAACGAAGTGTGAGAATACAATGGCATGTACATCATGAAATCAGCATTATAAAAAGTGTTCATATATTTAGTGGGCATTGTGTAAATAGTTTAATATTATTTATGATTACATTCATTTAGTTTTACAACAATATGTGTGATAAACATGAACGGTCTTAAATTTTAACAATATATTTGAAATAATCCCCAGGTTTTTTTTGATTATGTTTCTCACTGTAGAATCACAGAAAAGGGAAAAATGTTGTATCTGCACTTATATATATTTGTATAAACTTTTAAAGGTTAACATCATCATAATCGCCAGATCAAGTACGATATCGCAAATTCTTGGTACCAAAAATAGAGATGATTATACTGAACACGTCTAGCTAGATGTAAAAAATATAGGTATCAATGAACAACAACAAGGATCAGGTGTCCGAGAAGTGTACAAATATTTCTCGCACCTCTACTTAAGTACATACATAACAATAATACTTTTAGAAGGCGTTAACATACTGTATTATACGTAGAATTCAACACGACCTCTCTCCGTAACATATCTAAATAATTTGATAATCTCTCAGCGTCCATTTATATGCCGTAATCGAAACTTTCAAATTCTGAGAATCTTGAGTCTTGCTTCTGGAGGCGTTGCTGACACGCCTCTATGTAGCTGTCTTGGATCCTATACATCCCAGAATTCGCTTGGTACATCAGCGTCTCTAAGATACGTTCGTTTTTAATAGCCTTCGACGGAAGTACTACTTTGATCAATTCCTGTGGTGAAATCCTATAAAGCTTAAGGTCTCTGGCCAACCTCTCCATAATGGTTTTAAATTCATTTTTAGCGTCAGTCTTATTGGCAGATTTTGATTTAATTTTGTTTCGGGCCCAACTCAACATAGCTTCAAACTTCCTTACTTCTGGTACTTCAAGGTTTCGACACATGATCATTTGAACCATAGACTCCGACAAATTAAGGAATTCAGATGTTTGGAAAAGAGCGTAAGCTCTTTGTTCGATAAAAGCTAGAATCATGTTGACCAGCTCTGATGCTGATGTGTAACGCCAATAATAATTTTCCAAAGATATCAACATCGTACAAACCTAAAAAAATAAGTATAATATTTATTAATCGGTATTAAGCTTAACTTCTACTTTAACAGGATTTTTAATAATTCGTGGGTATTTCTGATATTTATCATAAGGTGTTTGTGTTACTTCATGTAATTAGAGTTGAATTATAGTTTTTGGTTGTTAATTTTCCCGTTAAGGAACGACATAGTCACATAGTGAAGGATAATTTTGCATTTACTATACTTCTAATCAGAATTATTTTTATTATTAAAAGACAAATAAATACCACTTCTATCCTTAAAAATTGTTTGGCGTGATGAAAACAAGCCTGCAGAAGTTCCGGTAGATCGTAATGTTCAGCCGCGCAAATGAGACCGGGTATAGAGGCGCAAGTCAGTGGGCAGCTGCCTGTATGCAGGTAGTCCAACAGTATGCGGAAAGTTTCCGGATCAAATTCAATTATTGAAAACTGTAACAAAATTTTAAATGTTTATATTTGTATTTTCATTATGAATGTTTAGTTTTCCAAATAAAAACAAGACCTGAATGTTTTTGTAATTTCCCTGTTTTAACTGTAATTGATCGGTACAATGTATATAAAAACGAATTACGGTTAAGGCAATGATGATGCCTTACGTAGAGAAAAATATTACCTCAGTTTGAGCGAGCTTGGCGCGGTCAACTTTTTGTGCGTCGGCACATACCGATAGTCTTGGCACCGCTAGCGCTGCATTCTTTTCTTTCTCCTTATCTTTAATTTCTTTATCTGCAAATTGACATTATCCGAGATATTATTGGGTTGAATTACTTTAAATGTAAAAAAGCTGGAAATTTAGTCGTTAGCCTTTCCAATTTTTTTTAAGAACATGTAAAGTTTACTGTTTATTTTTGTAAAAACGATTAAGTTTTATATGACTTTTGTTTTAGTTGAAAATGTTCAGAATTTTTTGTTAAATTGTGGAAAAATAAAATGTACTAAACGGGGGGGACCTAACAACAGTGCGAGTACGCAGCTACCAAACGAATATCTAATAGCTCTTTTGGCTTAATACTAGCAATCATATTTACTATGTCAGTACCATGGTTCTCATACTATCTATGAAAATGCCATTAAGTCAAATTCGTAACATCTATATCTGATATATTTTTAATAATTTCACGGAGGTCATTAAAAATAGGATCAACAATGCTGTTGAAGTTGTTTGTATGTTTCAGGAATCTAACATAGATTGGGCACCATTAAAATGGTTGTTTTCGTCACCATATCGCTGTCTCGTCGCACATCCTTCATTCGTTACTGGATGTGTGCCAAGTTCAAGTGAAACATTTTTTTGTTATATTTTGTGCAACTTTTATAATATGGATAAGATTTAGTGTGACTAATTATTTTTAACTGTTGTTGTGCGGGATGTTCATGTAATATGTTTTAAATGGATTTGAGTCCAATTTATGACTCTTTCTCTCTGACTTTGCGTTGAAATACCAAATCCATAAAAATACCAAACGATGAATATAATAATAGATTTAAGTATCGGTTCACATTTGCAATGCATGATTTTGATGATGGTAATAGATTAGTATTTACTAGAGCAGTCCTGTGAACTGGCCCATTTCTTCTTATCATCGGCATTGAGTTGTGAGTGCTGCTTGCGTATGGAGCGTCCCCAACCGGCCGTGATTGTACCGAGGCGGGAGAACGCGCGTTTCACCATTGGTGAACTGGGCACGCTTTTAGGTCTAGAAGTAAGAGTAAGGGTTATAGTTAATTTTCATATAAGGTTAAAAAAGAAAATGTAAATGTTAATAAATGAAAATAGTTTATTGATTCTCTTTCAAATAAACGATTAAAGGAACGTCAAATGTAAAGGTGATGGTGTTAAAAATGGTGTGATAGGGTGATAAACACAGTTTGGTATCGGCGGTCGAAATTCGTTTTTAATCCTTCAGTCAGAAAAGTGCTACGCACTTTTCTGATATGCTATAACTCTGTGAGATAACCCAGTATGTAGTTTACTACAATATGTAAATAATTTTTACTATAAATGGAATATTTAGATTTTCTGTAAAGGGATTAATGGATATCAACCTTTTATCTTTTCTGACATTGATCAATATTATGCAAAAATTATGTATGAAATATCTCCTAATATTAAATGATGAGTAATTTGTAAATCTGTAGCAATCTTCTTGACCAAGCGGGTCAAGAAGATTGCTTTCGTAAAGCTATAAAAATCTTTAGTCGCCATGTTTGTTTAGAATAAGTATGCATCTGGTACATTTGTATACGAAAACTCTTTCACGAATTATGTCATTGCTTATAAATAATTTTGTAATGTAATATTGAATATGGAATTTAAGAAAATAATGAATCTGTGGTAAAAGAAATGTTCCATGCATTTTGTAGGAAGGCGATATTATAAATAAATTGATTATAGATCAATTTCCAAATATGCACAGAAATAACTTTAAAGAAGTAAAGATTTTTATTTTAAATGAGTATTATGGGCTAAAATTTGTGGTCAACTTCACATGGTGTTAAATAACAATATGGCCGTGGATGTTGAAGTGTACGCCTCGAATAATCGGGTTTCAAATGTTGACTGTTATTAAACTATATCTTTGTTTAAAGTTCTATTGCTTAAGTTAATTTGTAATTGAATAAACTTAATTTTATATTTTGTAGTAGCTTGTTATAAATTACCTAGGCGATTCAATGTCGGGGACCTGCAGAAAGTTGCTGCTTTTCTGTCGTGCGGGCGTCGGGGATAGCAAGGTGGGCGCCGGTCGCGCCAGCAGCTCGGCCACCGGCACTTGTGGTGAACCGAACCCAGTTTGAATGCCATACAACATCTCTTGGAATACTCTGGAATTTGAATTCACTTCTATTTATTCTATTATGTTTTAGTTAATATCTATAGCAATTTCATATATTCTCTATTAAACATGATTTTAATTACCCCTTTTTACAAAAATGCTGTTTGCGCAATAATAGTTTATGACTGTTATACAAGGTAAAAGTTAATACATTATATGTTTTAATAAAGAACTTACCGGCTCCTTACGCCTAATATAGCGCGAACACCTATAAACTTGGTCTTCTGCTTGGATTGACCAACAAGAAATACAACATCAAAAAGTTGTGCGTTTTGTGCTATGTTCAGTTCGTTATTCAAGAACACGCGGGTAAAGTCTTTTGCCAGTTGGTCGTAGTCTTCGAACTGGTCTCGGACGGAGTCCAGGAGAGGGGATGACGGACGCATGTGACCAATTGGTCGCCAGGAACCTGAGGGTTAAGAAAAATATTAAAAATTGTTTTTGGTTTATCAAAGAGTTAATAAAAACTATCAAGTTGATATTGACTACAGAAAACATTACTTGTCTTTACTATTGGTATGTTATTAATACTATTTTAGATTGTATTACCTCTTCTATACGGCTTGGGTATTTGTCCAGTTTCAGCATGATTTTGCAAATTGGCAACTATGTCTTCTAACATCTGGCTGCGGGTTCTTTCCTGCATTCGAGCGAATTTAGGTGCTGAATAGGATGCGCGCTCGCCGTTAACAATCTTCGTTAGCAACCATTCTCTGTAAACGGTAGTATTTAATTTAAACATAGTAATTCCAAAGCTCAATGTTTTGAATATATTTTAAAAATCCAGTCAGTTTATAAATACATCCAAAAAACCGTTGGATGTTCGTCAATACAACTCTAAAAGTTATCAATAAAATGACGCCTACTCAGTATTAAGAGCACTTGTAATAAAATAAGTATTAATAATTTTTTGTCTCTATAGGCAAATATCATCATAGCAATAAGAATAGTAATAGGAATGAATGTTATGAAGCAATCATTTTGCTAATACATTTATTATCTTCGAAGTGTGCCATTCGTATTGTGAAGTACCGAAAATACGAACCTGAACATAGGGCCTTTGTCAAACACACTCTGCTCCCATAAATAGGGCTTGTACGCGCCGACCTCATCTCGAGTTACAACAGACACTTCATATCTCGTTGGGCGCCTCTTGATTTTAGCAGACACTCTAACTGCGTAAAAAATATCATAAACTATTAATGAACGTGTTCGAAGCAACTTCTAATTAGTTGTACACATAGGCGAATTTTACTTTGTATATGTATTATTATTCAATATCTATGTTACATAATCATTAAAAAAATCATAAGAACAAAATAAATATTCCTTTTTAATACGTAGTAAATGAACGCATAACCCATCAATAATTTCATTGCATAAACTTTACCAAATATACATCCAATTCTTTTAGTCATTATGCTGTCGAAATTTATCATCATTTCATCGTATTGAAATCTACTGCTATTTTCAGCAGTTAATTATTTTCAAATGGTTGTATCTACTATATCCTATATAGCGAGCGTAGTATGTTGGTAGCAGTTATAGGAAAAGCTCATTATCTTTACATGGAATTCTATTCTCTTCTTAGAGGCCCTTTAATACACCAAAAGTATAGAAGCGATAGGAGTATTACAACGCATTTCCCACATTGTGAAATCTCATATACCAGTTATATGTGTGCGGTGATGTATTTAATTTGTTCGTTGAACTTACCCAATATAAATGTATGAAGAAAATGGCTCTTGATGCAAGCCGGCGAGAAGGCAGTGTTGTCAGCCTCGAGGAACACTACGCATACAATGTCATTCCCGATGTGGCGCTTCCTCTGCAACTTTTGTGGATCGTGTCGCTCGTAAGGTAGCAACGTCGACACGTGAAACATTATCTCGATACCCCTCCAGTTCGTGTATACGGAGTACAATCCGGTAAGGTCGTGTACCGTATCCAAACCGCCTTTGTATTTGTCAAAGCCTAAAATATTCACGTTTATATTTTAGATATAACTACGCTACCTGTGGGAAAAGGTTGGGTAGGTTTATGAGAGGCTGGCATGTAGTTTATCCTGGCTGATCCTTTCCATTTATTTAAGTGACAGGCGTGAATAAATTTATTCTTATGTACAATACTCACCTACTTTAAAATTTGTCATTTTTCATAATATTAGTCCAACGTTAATGAAAAATTACATGTGAAAAAATATAAGCAAATGTGTAGTACAGAAAAATAAGTAAAGAGTTTACCTTTTAAGCGGAATTTTTCTCCTAAAACTTGCAAGAACTCCTCGAACATGGGAGAATTTTCGTTATTGTCCAGTATTTCTTCTTCTGTGTATTGATTTTCCTTAACATAGATCACCCCCACCTTCAGTTCCGATTTTATGAATACCTAAGTGAATAAAAAATATTTTTTATTTAGTTTTATAAACGGTTAATATGATAATTATCTTAATCTAAACCTTTTTAATTTTTTGTATTTACAAATACACAAATACGTACATACAAACACATTCCATCGTTTGAATATATTTCCACTAAACAATTATGGCTAAAACTCGTAGTCGACACCATTTTCTTGAGGGGTGACGAATTCTTTTTTTGGTATTATTCGCTTTTAGTAGCTTTTTACTACATACATCTATTTTACACATCTACTTTCGAACGGTATTGAAAATGTTCTAATCGGTCTCCCACACTGGAGTAATAAATGCAATACAAAATTTTGAAATGCTGAACTAAAATGTGCATACGTGAAACAATGTATCTCAGTATGGCATTGTAAATTTTAAAAGTCGTAATAGCTTTATTTTAGTTTTTATTTTATAAAAAGGCGGATCAACCATTTTAAGTTTATCAGTAGTTTTGTTTGTGTATTTTCTGTTGGGAGTAATTTAAAATTTCTAACTAAAATGTACGTATGTACGTACCAGTTTGAATTTTAGTTTTTTATATCAGTAACAAAAACATAAAATATTTAAATGAATTATTTGAAATTTTTGATACGACATCTCAAAGTCATGAAGCAATACAAACATGCTATTAATATTTATTTACTGCTATAAATAAATATAGCGTTGCGTCGCCCTACATTCCGAATAATAAATAGACAGCGAAGTAATTTATTAGGAAGCAATCTATTTTCGTATAGCTTCTTCAATCAATCTGTAACATGTTACTATCTCATAAGTCAGTAGTGATGTCCGCAGTTTATTGTTATTTTATCGGCAATGAGTTAACACGTAAACATTTTCACATGATGTTAAGTGAAACTATTTTGTATGTCAGGTAAAAACACATGAAACATACAACTTTTGCCATTGTTATGATTGGTTTAATAGTTGCGGAGATTTATTCGCCTTCGTAGAATAACAGCTGACCGAATGTGTTGTGACACGAAGAGTTCAGGCTCGATTCAGGAACCGCATAGCCGCTGATGTTCTTAGACTATTAATACAAAAGAGCCGGCTTCACCAACAACGGTTTCATTGAACCTCAACATCGTGTAAAATTAAATTTTTTCTCTGAACATCACTATGCATATGGCGAGCACTACATTTAATTATCTCATATTAATCTTTACTATCTCGTACCTCTACATCCCGTTTCTTAAGAACCACGAATAATAAGTAATTGTACATTGAAAGGGCCATGATCGATGTTTAACCGATAAATATCTATTACGGTGTTAGCTAGTATTTTAACAGGTGTTTAATTTTAGTAAATATTTATCTTTTCGTATTATATTATGGTCTTTGTTAAGTTTGAACCCTTACAATCTAATTTTTTATAGTTTGTGTTAAGTGTCGAAGTCTTAATATGATGATACTGCTTGCTCAGAAAACTTTGGTTCTTGTATATGTTACTACATGAATACAACAATATTGTTATCATTTGAGAATGCTATTCTTCAAAATCAACGAACAATCATAAATTATGATTGATGAATATTCATGGAGATGCCATTTTTCAATTTGCCATAATATATCTTATGAACTGTACGACGATTAATTAACGGTTTAACCATTATAAATATAACACAAGAGGCAGATAATTCATGATCCAACGAAGAATAATTTTAGTGCCGTGGTTTATTTGCTTTTAGTTAGTTTTTATAATTTTTAATCTCATTAACCTAATTTTTCTTTAGTCAAATATAAATTGCATGTTCAAAATTGAATAACTTTACTTAAACCAAAATAGATTCAAATAAGCAATGAATTTTGCATCAATTTACTGTCGAGATTTCAATTTTGAAGCCGTGAACGTTAATATACATTTTCCTTGAAGAGAATAACCGTGACACAACAAACCACTTAGGAAGTCAAATCTATGAAAGCACGGGTGTTTTAAATTTCAGACAGCGAATGTGTATTGCTGTCTGAAATTTGCTAAAAGTGTATTGCTTCGTACCTGTTATATATTCAGTAATATACGAACGGGTACAGTATATTTAGAACTATATAATAAACCCAATTAATGATTTTATTAGTTTTCATGGAAGTAATACATTAAACCATTTGGCGTACGTTAAGTGCATGTTATCACAGAAATCTAAATGTTATATATGTTAGTTTTAAAACCTGGTCGTATAAATACGTTTCACCTCTAGTTTGAACATTCCAGTCGTCTCTACGCTTTTTGTACGTAAAATAAAATTGTTGTTACAATACGTGATTCCATAAAGCACCGTGTGTAAGTAATTTACAATATTATATCGGCGAGAATTGTTTTACGACTTTTTTCATAATAAAGTAGACATAAAACATTCTTGGGCCAGCTGGGATCGCACTTTTTTATTACTTGTACCTTTATAAAGAATACTTTATTATGATTTTAATAACATGATTTTTTGCAACTTAAATATTTTAATAGTTTAGTTCTTTATTATGAAATATTAATTTGGTTAAAAAAGTGAGACTTCTGATTAGCAACTAGTTGTCAACGTAATCCGCAAAATCTGAATAATTGTCACTGCATTTGTGAGACGGAACAATAAGGAAACACCATTTCGATCAAGGATCTCGGCTCCAAAGTAATGTAATCACAAAGCCATTGAAGTTAAAACGTAGTAGGTGCAATACAGAATCCCCTACCAACTGATGAGAATACAGTTTACTGCCTTCCGCCTAATAAAGTAGTCGTAAAAGTGCTCCTAGGCCAGCGGCCAGTACTACTTTTAATGTCTTCTATATTGCTTTATTAGGAATACTTCGTGGGCACTAAAACCTTAATGTTGTTTTATCTACACTGATGTTACATTACCGTAAAGTGAAAACAAGAAACGTTATTATATTATTCTATTATAATCATATTAAAATGACCTTTTTATAAACAGTGGTCTGACAAAAGTTTTCAATGTCACAACAGTCCACATGAAGCTGAAGAATTGTTAAGAAAATAGCAATGTTGATATGGAAGATGATTAGGAATATGAGTGGTGTCCACCAATCTGGCTGTGCGATTAAACGAATAAAATTAAAAATATATGAAGTAATAAAAATACCCCCATAGAAAATATCACGCGTTTTCTTAAAGAATATCTAGAAAAAATCATGTAGCCGATCAAAATTATCTTATGGCGAACCTTGTAATAATGCTTTAAACATAATAATTGACACAAATATTTTATTTAAATATTTTACAACAAATCAAAAAAACGTCAAGAATTTATCAAATAGTTTGATTAAATATAGCAAGCTCACTTTACATAGAAAGTAAACCAGCTGACTTTTGATTAAACCGCTTAATATATTTTAAGCTAAAGTTTAGCAAATTTTATGGACATTGCTCGAGTTCTTTAATATTTCAAATTTGAAGGTTGTAAAACTTTGTAAATTATAAAATTTTCGCCGAGGCAAATTTACTAAGTCCTTTGAATGTTAACATTTTATTTAATTTAATATTCTGCGATAACTTCATCAGGACTGCGACAAGTCCCTGTTAAGATTCTCTGTAATCCAGTTAGGGTACCATTAACATAAATGTTTTAATAAGTTATTAAATGCTAAATAAACGAATTGTTATGTATTTAAAGCCGATTAGTTCTCATTAAAAATATTTGGGAAATTATTGTAGTTTGTTCTGGCTTATAAACGTAGCTATGTTATCTAAAGAGTTAAATTCATGGCTAAATAATGGAAGGGAAATACATGAAGTTATAATGACTGTAAATATTCCTAACTGTATCATAATAATTCGACCGTTAGTAATGAAGTTAGACAGTTTTTCAAACAGAAAATGTAAAAAGTTATACGAAAAGATCGCTCTTTCATGAAGTTCCCCTTCTAAAGTGTTCAGTCATTTGTTAGACTCTTATTATTTATATTTTGAAAGAGTACATAAAAAATACAATAAATATGACTTCTTAATATATTTTTTGATAACGATGAGTGATAATCGTTGTTAAGAGAACGCATTTATAGATCGAATTTTTTGTAGCTATCTGGTACAGGTGTTTTCTCACTTAATAAGTTACTCCCACATTTTAGTTAAAGAAATAAAAGTTTCTGATTATTTGGGATTATAAACTGAATTAAATAAAGGATGTTTATTTATATGACAAAATACTTAATCCTCGGTTATGTACGATCTACACCAGTAAAAAAAATCTACGTATCCTTTTGTATTTAAAAACGAAATACGTTTTGAGGATTTAATTTATTTTTATTCTCATCAAGCATCATTTGAGTACTTCAGTATAGATAATAACACATTGTTATAAGGAAAACAAAAAAAAAACTCGTACGTTATTATAAAACAATTGAAAAACAACCTTTAATTAAAGAATAAATTAGACTCGATGTCTTTTCTCTTATCATTGTGGTTGTCACATAGCAATCAAATGTGTTCTTGAAACACGATCCTTTTCGTCATCAAAGACAATTACCAATAGTTTAATTACTACTACCATTTTGTTTATAAATAGTTAATTTAATTTCTATTTTGTTGTTGTATATAATCATAACGTTAGCCAAGTAGATTATAAGTTTTATAATTTTCGATAAATTATTAAAAATAACTCCGCTAGCCTTTTGTAGTCCGCTGCTGAAAATTTTTCTATCGAATAGCGTAAATTAACTTCAAAACAAGCAAAAAATCTTCACAATAATTTTAATTTAGTAATAAAAAGTAACTATAATTGTATTGTACTTTGTAAGAAAAACGTAAATTCAAAATAATTCAACGCCTGATAATAAGTATTTGCACCATTTAACTCTAATTATACATTGCTGTAACTTAATGTGCATTAATGGTATTACTTAATTATAAGCTTAAAAGTAAACCTGCCTAAGTGAGTACCCTTTAGTTTTCCTTTTGAATTTCTATTTTGTGTCCTACACAGCCACGAATACGAGAAAACTGCTCCGACTGTCTAGAGCAGAGCTACTGAATTGTATAGGTAGTAATATGCAAGAATACATCAAATTAAGCTTATCTATTAATTTCGGTTTTTTTTATATATATATTTATAATAAAAAAATCAATTATGCATTTAATATATTAGTTTACTAGTTGTAATACTTTTAATGAATTAGTTTACGATTTATACCAAACTTAATTTGCACTGGATACTCGACGTTGAGTCCAATAGTAAATTATGCAGGACTACGTTCGTCTATCGATTCGCTATTTATATTAACTTAAAAAAAAATCTTTGTCTAGGTAGTAAAGTATTCACCATTTAAAAGTTATAAATGAATTAAAAGAAATATAATGAAATAACAAACTATTTAGGAGCTTGTTATATCTATTTAAAAAGATAATAACAGTCGTTTGTTAGTACCTAAGTAAGAATATTTAATAGGCAAGCAAAATTATGTAATATTTATTATAGCCTCCGTGGTGCTGTCCCTAATCGTTAGTCAGGTAACACGGAGGTCCCTGGTTGAATTCCACGTTCACATGGTATAGAGTTTGATTAGTAGTAGAAGGGTTTTTTTGAACCCGTCTGGCTGGCTACCATCGTCATATTGTAAATTTTGGTTTCATAACAGCATTGTTGTGTTGCTGTAAGTATGTATGAGATTAAGTGATAACTCATAAAAATATAATTATCATATAGGTTTATACATAAAATTTATGCATAAACGTTAACCCGTTCCTTAGATTAATAATGAAGCAAAGTGAACGTTTTCATTTTGAAATTTATGCATAAAATTTTACTTCAAAATACCGTTACATTTTAAATCATTGAACTATCAGTGCAACCTGATAACTAGTTATTGATTTTCTTTATTTCTTTAGAACTCACTGTATGATAGAATTATCCCAATTGTCCTTCGTAAAATTGTCGTAAAGTGACAACAATACTTTATATTTGTAAAGCAACTGCATAATGTTAACATTATTAAGTCAGTTTGTGTACAGAAAACGTTTTCAAATTCAATTCCATTAGCTTGGATTAACACACACACGAGAGCCGTCGCACCATTATATTCATGAAATCCAACGTTCCAGTGAATACAAAATGCAAAAGGGCGGACGGTATGTGCTCAACAAAGTTCCGACTTATATTCGTACCTCGGATGTTACCTAATGAAGATTGGCAGCTCACTGGATCGAACAAACTTCGCTCTATCGATACTGCTGTAGAAAAATAACTCTTATAATGGTAGCCTCTGGTACATTTGGTAATGTCACGACGCGAATACCTCGCGCCGGGCCGAGCCGTAGAGACACATTTTCGGGTAAGCTTATTAAGTTCATTGAAAGTCGCCTTGTTGACGAGCAAAATGGAAAACTCATTTGGTGGTTACATTTACATTTAGTTTAAACAGAAAGGATTTGGAATATTCATAATGGAGCAACAATATACTTAGCTTTTAATTGTCTCTCTGTAAAGGGTTATTTAGCTCAATAACTCAATACAGACAGCGAAGTTAATTTTGAGGTATACCATAAAGGCGTTTAAAAAAGAATGGTTATATTTTACGTACTCTCTCTTCTCTTCTTCAACTTTTTACTTAACGTATCCTAAGCAAATATTGGTTAATAACTTAAGTATTCAAGGAGACCACATATGTATCTTTGTGAGTACAAAGTTCCGGTCGCCTCGAGAGTAGTTTCGTATCTAACTTGTCATTAGTTCATTACCGTGATTTAGTTGCAAGCCATGAGAGGAGTGGGAGGATAGGGGTGACCCGAGTCGGCTATGAAGGGAGGGGTTGGGGGTTCCGCCCACCTCGCGACTAACGGGGCTCATTAATGTTTCACGGCTGTGAGCGGCGGCGTCGTTTATTCGTAATTGGGAACTGAAAAAACAATCACAACGGAAAGGAAAGGTTTCGCTCCTAATTTATCCTAAGTTCTCCCCCGTCCGAATGCTAAATACGATAAGACGGCGAGTTTTGTTCGTTCGACAAAGTTTGTACTCCAACTTAGGGATACACGTTGCCAATTAAAGCGCAATTAAAATTAAATATTCATGCTTTTGAAATCAAATCGACGTAAATTTACGTTAACGGTGTTTGAGGAGTTCATTATCTTTTACGGCTGAAGGAAAGATTGTTCAGCGGGTAACGAATGGTGAACTGGTGATGGGCTCTTTTGCCGGAGGTAGTACCCCAGGTCCTATTTCAGCTGCCAAATAGTACTGTGCAAATAATACAGTTTTTCGGTTTGCAAGGCGCTGTAAGCTAGCGAAGCTACTGGGGTAACGAGACTTAATCCCTTATTTCTTAAAGCGACGGGCGCAATGTGGTGCAGTGTATACCATCTTAACTAGCACCACCTTATTATGGGCAGGTGTATCACTTAGCATCAGGTGAACGTCTTACTAGTCTTTTCTTCTGATAGAATAAAAAAAGGATGGTCTTTTCAGCAATTAGAAAGAGCACAAAAAATAGTTGTTTGTTTTTTTTATACATTTTGTTAAATATTTTTGCAAATTTTAATTTTTTTTTAGTTCTGTTATAATATTTTTTTATAAGAATGTTACTGGTGCCGGAAATGAACAAGGTAACATTGTCGCCCCTATTTGTGTCGTCAAGCAGTAGTTTATTAAAATTGTCTTATCCCCGGTTGTTCTTTGACGTAATTACAGAAGTAATAGATTTTCATTTTGTTCCCATCATGTTAGCGCTGGTCTATTTGATTGTTATTTTTTCATATAACAAAATATTAAAGTAATCAATTGATACGACAAGAAATTAATCGGCTTTTCTTACCTGATCAAGTTTAAGAAGTTCTTCCGGTGTATCAGGAAGCTGTCCCAGCATAAGCGGAGGGTTTATGTTAACTTCTTTACCCAGTGATCTTACCACCTCCTCGCGGTTGTAACGGTCAGCGAAAACGCACGACGCGGGAATCAAACCGTGTACCGTATAGCTGATAGCGCGTACGAGAATCCTGAAAAAAAAAATGTGTTCATTATTAAAAATGCTTTATTAAATATGAAACAAATCTATTTTCATAATGTAGGAATTCTTATTTCAGTAAGTACAAATTACATAAGATTTGTGTTAACTGTGATTTTTATTAATTATTCTACTGGCTTCAAGTATCGACGAAGTTATCTGAAAATAACGAAAAAAAAAAGAATAACAATTACACAATTTTTTAAGTTTTAAATAAGTCATTACAGCATGAATAAATTAGTTTAGTTTTTATAGTTACGGAAACCTTTAACGATGTGCAATAAACATGGTACAGTCTGAGGGAGTAAACGATAGATTAATGGGTATTAAAGTCGACTAATCGAAATAGCATCTACTAAAGCGGAGCGGGATTTTCGTTTACATTTACTTAGAATTTAACAGAGTCGTGTAAAAGGGTTACACAAATTATGTAACAGTCTATACGCCGGTGCTCCGATCGGAAATGAGGTCGTCAGGAAATGGGCCATGGTCAGATGGGCAAGCCAAGTAGGCCAAGTGTGGATCGGTGATTATAGATATTTGTTCGTATATAATTAGAAGACATTCTCGTTTTGTTTTAATATACGATTTAATAGGAGGCGTTATATGTCCGGTATTTGTGTTACTATTCGGTTTAAAGAATTTTATTTCACATTAAGACAATTTAGACGCTTAAATTAGAGCAACAAATATGATGAGTACATTAAAATTAAAATATTTATTAAATTACTATTTTCGAAATGTACGTACTACAATATAGTCAAGATTAACATAAGCGAGATTAGATTAAATTACAAACATTGTTTCACTTCTTATTTGAAAAAAAATAGCTGTTTAGAAAGTTGAAATTAAGATTGTTGTAAAAAATATTATAATATATGCATAGTTCTATTTAAAACTGAAAAGTTAATGGTTTGAAGATTTTGATAAAGTCACACTAGATGGTATATAAATAATTTGCTTTTCATATTCAACCCTAAAATTTTTGATCGCGCGGCGTTTTCAATTAAATTCTCCCGTTGTCGTCCCGTTTCAGTTTTCCTATGACAGAGAGTAATGAAAATACCGGTATTCAACAAAACGTCTACGGAATCTTACTGGCGAGAATTCGCTTTCTAAAGGAGATTTCTTGCAACAATAGCTCTTTATAAAACAGACTTAGTCTAACAATCTTATTTCTTCAACAAGTAATCGAAGAAAATTGTATAGATTAATGTAAATTAAATTCTTTTTCCTTTAAAAGTAATCCTATAATGTAAGCTACGTGTGGTGAATGCTGTTCTGTGTTCATAAAACATTATTTTGAAACACCTACATAAGCTGTAATGTATGTGTATATGTCAATGAGGTATAAATATATTTAATTCTCATCGTCAGCCCGTGGTAATCCAGTATTTAATAGTAATACTTCGAAAAGAAATCAAACCCACTTTAATTCACTTTCAGATTCCATTAAGTATTAAAATTATTAAAAGATCGGTGTATTGGTTTCTACCATTAATAAGTTGGTAATGTATTTTTTATAAAAAATATCATTTTATTGTTTGATTATTTAAAAACGATAACATTTGGAAATAAATTGATCTTTGTAAAGTTTACTCTTTGTACTTTGTACTAAGACAAGAGAAACCCTTGAGTTGCTTTTTAGTTTTTCTGGAAGCAGGAATAGGGACTACGAGTTTAATAATAAACATTTGACATTTAAAAGTAATTGTACAAATCCATACTTATAAAGAAAAGCTAAAAGATGAATATGTCATGCAGCATCTATGCTCACGCGAGGACTGAGGTGACAGATAATGTCGAGATGGTTACAATCTTCAGCTTATTAATTTTTGTTTTGTGACTGCCCATAGCAGTTTATTTCGCCTGTTTTCTCACAGTTTTGAGTGTTTCAATAAAGCTTTTAAATAAATGAATCGACTTACGATTATAAAGAAGATCTAATTAATTTATCTCATTTATAAGATTAAAGGCCAGAGTTTCGATTCAATTGATTTAATTTATCTGTCATAATATCGAATCGGTTTTTGTTAACAAGAGTTAAGATTCCTTTTGAATATTCGCTATAATAATTTAAATATCTCTTATATACTAAATTATTATAATGTTTATAAAGTATGTATTACTACAATATATTCAGAGAAACCAATGTTATAATAGAACTCCAACATCTCTTGGCTTATAATAACAATATTAGTTATTTATCTTCCCTAATGTGATGTGATTGGAAGCTGTTACTGCTTAATTTAATAGTAAAATAAAAGATCAGGCGATTTTTTTATCTTTATAATAAAGAGTCGTTACAATAAAGCACGAATTTCGGATGTCGTAAAAGTTTTTTTTTTAAGTTGGTTCGATTGTGTTTTTAAATAGAATATAAAAGATCTTTTTTGCCTTTCGAAAATTAGGCATTTTCTAGTTATTGTTTGTTATATGTTATGTAACATTATTATTACTAGTTTTTTATGTGGCACGTGGGAGCTTATCAGGATTCTGTACGGCTCCATGTTATGAGTTCACGCGTGCTTCCAAAAGCGACGGTGTTAGCATTTTTATCCACAAATTTGAAGTAATTTTTTAAAAGAGATTATAAATTTTTTCCTTATTAATCTTTAATTGACTAACATTTGACCGCAGTTTTACATTTACCAGGTGGTAGGTCTCTGTTGCCGTAGACTGTCTGGGTGGGTACCACCGCAGCTCCTACTTCAACCGCCAAATAGTAGTGTGCGAACATTACTGTGTTCCCGTTTGAAGGGCGCTGTGGCTAGTGAAATTACTGGGGTAACGAGACTTAACACCTTATGTCTCAGGTGACGAGCGCAATGTGGTGCAGTGTGTACCATCTTAACTAGCACCGCGTTGTCATGGGCAAGCGTATCACTTACCATCAGGTGAACGTCTTGCTCGTCTCGTCGCTTAGTAGTATAAAAAAAAAAAATTGTGTTAAGTGACAGTGAAGCTGTAAATGATAGCAGGAAAACAGTGACGATGTTATGTCGGCAGACCACCAAACCTCACTATATTTAGCCCGGAAGTGAAAGTTTTCAGTGTTACTACACAATTGGTTAACACTGCGCCGCAAAGGCAGTTACATATATTTAAAAGGGAAAAATTATTGAACATATTGTTTTTTGTACTTTAAATTACTATAGTTTTTTTTTCAGAATATTGTATTTCTTTGAATTTTACTTTTATACAACTTCTCCAACGAAAATAAATAGAAACCTTGTGGCCTATTCACCGTCTTTGTCGTTTACATTCTTGTTAGTCAAATTATACATATATACTTTTAAATAAAAAATTAACTGTTATATATCAAATTCAATTCGCTTGTGTAAAACAAATATTACAGTCGTTAAGCATATGAAGTATGTTATTTGCTGTGATAATATTCTTCATGGAAATGATTCCCCAAAGGCAACTGTATTAACATTCAGAAATTTGCAGACGAGTCGTTAATAACTCTGCAGCGGATTCCTTGTTGATTTAAGAGCAAACTCCCAATAGACCGGAATGGACTTGTTAAAACATGGAGCATGAGAGAGTAGGTGGCTTGTAAACATTTGTAGCGAATACGAAAAACATATAATAATCAGATGTAACAATTTACATATAGACTCTTAGTTATGTAGTAAAAGAAGTTTTAAAAGGAGAGTATCAATTTAGTAATAAGTACTATAAATACAAGATAGTCAACATTTGTCAAATGAAAAGAGACGTTTATTACTCTAGGTGAAAGAAAATTAAAATGTTTCAGAATATTTCAAAATATTAACAGCATGTAAAGTATGCGCGTTATCAAACGAATAAATCAGGTAGCGGAAATTGAAAAACACCATTCATTGAAGCAGTAACAAAGCTATATTGAGTAAAGGCCCCGAAGCTAGCTTTACGACTGGTCACCATTACATTATGCTAATTGAATTCCCTTTTAAGAGCGAAAAAAGTGTCTGCCATATTTTTCTTTCATTTTACAACTGTAAGCACACTTTTAGACATCAAGTTCTCGTTTAATTACCGATTTCATTTATGATTATTCCGAATCTGCGCCTGACATTACGGCTGTCATTTTATGAAGAATGTTCTTGACACCGATTGTTAACTTAAGTTCTCAATACAGAAATTAATTGTTAATTTAATATAAGATGTTTAATTAAATTCCATTCTCTGTGAAACTGTGACGAGCAAGCAATCAAATTGTGACATAAATATGCGCTACTAATTTTTGATTTGAGCATTGTAACAAATCAAATCTGTTAGATATTAAGAAGTGATTTCAAATTAAGTAAAGTTTCTTCAGACGTTTCCTGATTAAAATACGTATGTATTATGGGTAGACTGACACACAATACTACATTGCTATAGCATTACATCTGATCATTGTTTATTTCTGTTAAGGTTTTCATTACAAGAAAAAATATATCATAAGTAAAAACTTTCTAAAAAAATTTCTTAAATATTTCTATTAACATTTGTCGTCCATGTGAAATAGACAATAATGAATATTTTTATTCTCGTCATGATTACCTTCGGACCACACAAAAACAATATATGTGTAGGAGTTCGATATATATTTTTTTAACATATAGCATACCTGAACTGATCCCGAGAGTTCAACGTCTCTTGCTTTATGGACAATATGACGGGGCCAAGGTCTTCATCGTTGGTAAAATAGTTCCAATGTTCAGTACCGTAGAAGTACTTTTCATATGTCTCTTGCTCTACGGATGTAAGTTCGAAGCCGCCGGATCGCTCCCATTGCTCCTCGATGGCGGTCTTTTTCTTAGGCGTGCTGCCGCCGTTGTCGCTGCTGTCTTCGGCTGCTTCGTCCAGTGATCCTGATGTTCTGCGTCGATCTATAACAAAAAATTATTTAAAATCAAATACACGGAGAAGGTTTTCAATTTGTCGTGTGAATTGTTTTTCAACTTTAACTATGCCTTATAACTTTTCACGTAGTGGTCCTTTTTTAATAGGTTTTTTTAGTATCTAAAGTTAATCCTTCGAAAATTTTAAAAATTCTCGTAACTTATTTGTTAAATTTGCACCTGTTCATTTCTGGAGAGTTTTTTTTTTTACCCACGGCAAATGTGTTTAAATCAGGTCACTGTTCTAAACGATTAAAAGTGATTGCACAAACCCAATTTAAAAACTAGACAATGAGTTTGTGTTTTTGGTTGAATTTCTGTTTTTAATGGCTTAAAAATTAGTTAATTGGACCATTTTAATTATTTCCTATTTCAGTTCTTTTACCTAATTTAATTTGTTTTTAAATCAACAATATATGCAAAAGAACCTATAAACTTGTTGAAAATTACGATTCTTTTCATTTGAATGTAAGAAGTTGAGTGAATGTAAGAAATCCTTTTAAATATACATTTTCTATTTTTTTTCCGCTTTGTCCCTAACTTCAATATGTTTTCGTTCATCGTTAGAAAGCCGTTAGCCGTCACCGTCTCCATTATATTGTAAACGATCTGTTTGGGTTTTTACACATAATATTAAGCACGAGATAGAATTTGAATTATCCCTTAAACCGTTATAGGCAATTTCCAAACTTTTATGTTAAAACTACAAAAAAATATGATTATGGTCGTATAAAGACAAGACAATTTTTTATCATCATTCTGATCTTTATTCTGGGCTATTTAAGTCCACTGTTTGGGACATAGTATTTAGAAATTGATAATCAGTGCTATCATTAGCAATCAGTAAGAAACTTAGGTGCTAAGTAAAATGTTAAGTTCTGTAACCACTTTTAAATTTTGTATAATGTCTTAATAAAAATATTTGCAACAGTACTAGATTCGGAATATAAACTTTCACAATATATTGCTTTTTGAGTGGTAATAGGCACTCAGCTCATGTTTCGCAATATTCAATAGATTTGTGCACTACGACAGTGTTGAATGTGTCTGTTCTCTTTGACGCTTTGTGTCGACCCGTCGTTCATTTCAGTCAAAGCCAATGATTTCTCATATAACTATAAAATAAGAGGATGTAACGTAACGTTGCGTACAAATGAAGTGCGTTTAAGAAATACAAATTATTATAACAAGTTATGCAAAACACAGCTCTAAATTTAACTACGTCAGTGGCAGCAGCTATCTTTTTGTTTTTTTTTATTTATTAATTAATACAAAATTTCATGCTAGTTTTAACATTTCCTTTTTAGAAAGATGTCATGTAATTCAGTCGTGCATTAAAATCAAATGCTAAAATATTCCCTCTTACTAATGACTACAAATTTAACTGAAGTTGCAAAGCAAATTTAATCGTATCTCTGATGTCTTTCACATCTCAGTGAACATGTATAGATGCAGCCTCGAGAGATTGTGTTGTAAATGTGAGGGTAAAGCAAACACGAAAGCCTCTGATGTACACTGTATTTTAGGTAACTACCACAAAGGTAAACATCGCTGCAAAGGATAAATCTACTAAAAGGATATGTATACTACTCTTGGACTAAGATTAAAGTGAAATGTTAGAAACTGTTGCTACAAAATGTTTCATACGAATACATGTTAAAATATGCAGCTCTTGAAAATTGCCTCCGTGCCGTAGTGACTATGTTCTTGCTTTGTAACACAGGTCTCTATTTCTTTTTCTAGTATGCCTGGTGATCGGAAATCGATGATGGGCTAACTAGCCATCATGGGATCATTATTATCAATATGAGAACTAGAATCTCAGGTAACGAACTTAACGGAAAAGGAGTAGGCAATTTTAGATATAAAAAAAAATAATTTAGTAAAGATTTTTATATTTAATGCTGATGAATTCTAATACTGGATAATTATAATGGGTAAAGGACCAGAAATATTTTTGTGCCTACTCTTTATAACCATTACCAACCCTTGTAACAAGAGAAAAGACAGCAAGCAGTGTCTGAAAATGCTTAAAAAGAAATACTAATGGAAGGGACGGAATGATGTTATATATAATTTAAATGTTAAAATTTACAACACGTCATATATGGATAACCTTAAACATGAATTAACAAAACTTTCGATTTTACATTTGTATACTGAAAGATTATAATAATCTACTTATACATACTTCTTTTTATTCTTTATATAATTCGTCGTATACTATTTATATTAGATGTATTTCTCATACGGATATAGCTTTGTTTTTTAATATATAATTTACATCTCTGTATGTATTTATTACAACTGCTTTCAAAATTGTTTATATCACACTGGGTTTACTGGCAGAGGCCACAGAGCCATTAGATCCGTTCTCTGGACCATTTACAGCAAATAAATGATGTAGTAATTAATTTAGCAGTCTGTAAACGAATTGTTAAAAAACAATTTAAATTTTCATATTATCGTGAGTGTTTTTTCCTCGCGTGTGCGTTTACGCTAGTGCTTCGTTATCGGCCTCGCCCGGTAGCCGTGTTCGTGTTCCCTGTCGTTACAAAGCCGACTGCTTACCGGGCTCTTTGTGTCCCCCACTTACAACGTTTGCTTTCTACTGATAAAATAATCTCGCCTAAGTTTAATTCCGCGCCGTTTTGCATTTCGCAAAACAAAAAGCTTTCGTTTCGTTTGAATAACATATGAATTAAAAAAAAATATTTATATTCAAGCGATGTGTTTATAATTTAATTAGCCGTATTAAGGTTAATGTAATGCCTACAAAAACTGTTGTTCTTCGAACATGTCTGTTTTCTACCAATGTTTCCCGGGAGATTAAGTTCAGAAAAATTTGGTAGTTTAGTGTTTAGATAAAACTACTTTAAGATTACTTCATTTTCTTCACTATTAACTTAAAATTAATAATTATTACAAATAACATTTTAAAGAGGCTAGATATGATAAAGTATTAACTATTCAATTTCTCAATAAAATATATGACTTAAGGAAATCTAATTAAATAAAAGAAAACATTCGTTACGTTAAAGGGAAGTAAGGTTTAAAATTACTCCCCATATTAAATAAATAAAAGGGCAATGAGAAATATAGAAATGTTGCTTAAGTGAAAAGAACTCAATGTCAGTTTATATTTTCTCACAAGTGTCTGCACTTTCAGAAGACGTCGACGGTTCGCGTATAACTTATTAAAGTTGTCATTTTTGCTTTGCGAGAAATATTTTATGATATTTTGCTCTAATGTTCACGAATAATTCTTATAAATAAAATATGTACCTTATAAATATAATTCTATTTTGTAATGGAAAGCATAAAAACAAATAGAAGTGAACTTAAGTGTCTGTAAATGAGACTCTCTTTTAATAACAATCAGGTGTTTCTTCATAGGCATTGACTTACACAGAAACACTAAATTAAAACAATAATTTAAAATATTAATACAATTCCTTTCACGTATACTAACGCTAAGACATTATTAACGTTAGAAATCGTTGTTGCTTTGATACCCAACAGGGCTGGAAGATGGGCCAACCACCAGTTGGTTAACAAGACATCAATTTAACATGATATCAAGTGTTAATGAGATCGAAGATAGTGAATACTTCTTGGCTCTGATATGTTGATGATGGATTGAATTTTAACGTACAGGTAGTATTACATTGAAACATAAATAATAAACTCGTCTCGTGTAGTGATGGTATTACCATATCAATCGAGAAGTTCGGCTTGCCTAGGTAAATTATAAATGGTGCAATATCTTATAAGAACGACGAAGATAAAAAACAGTAAAAAATACATCATTTTTAAACTTTAAATAACATGTGTAGTTTTTTGACTTTGTCTATAAGTATGTCACATGTCTACTGAATTCGTTTCATCAAATATTAAAATGTTTAAGTATTATTTACGCAGATTGTTAATAAATGATATTGTACACAATGTTGGAACCTATTTGCGTTGAATTTAATATTAATTACAATCTAAAACCCGTTCTAAGTTATATAAACTAAAAGCTAATAGATGGAACCGATTGTTTGGCTATCGATTAATTACAAGTAACGTTGTTGTCAAAGCATCAACAAGTATAAGATGTTTGTATAATGATAATCGAAGCGGACTCGGACTATGTATGTCAGTAATAATATATCGAATACACCGAGAAGCAACCTTTGTACGCCTAGAGGTGAGAAATTAGCTTATTATTAAAGATATATGTATATTTTCATTACCGTTGCCTCAAACTGACGAACACAATGTGGTTCAGTGTTTATCATTGTAATTACCACATTGTTATGTGCTGACGTATCACTTACCATCAGGTGAACGTCCTGCTCGACGCGTCACATCGTTAAATAATAAAAATTGTCTGTTTGCGATGAGGCGACGCAATGTCGGGCGCCAAAGAAAATCATAAGATTCCTTTTAACAAAACAAAGTTAATTATACTGACGTTTCGAATGCTTTGCAGGAGTTGTGTTTACAGAGAGATTGAGGTGACAGATATCCTGGCCTTATAGTCATTACGTTGTACCTTCAGCTTTTATAATTATTGTTTGCATTCCGATCTACGAAGAATATGCTCAATAAATCTTGAAGTATTTTTTACATTCCTTCACAAGGCATCCTAACCATTACATCAACTTTGATAAGTCAGAAAACACATCCCAATTTCAATCGAGAAGATAGTTGTAATACCTTCAGCTTGGGATGGCATTATTAATGAAATCTGAAATATTAACACTTGTATAAATATATGATTGTTTTCTTTGGTACATCACAAATAATTGTTGTATTGGAGATATCTTCGTTAACATGACAGTTAAGTAGGTAGATGTCGGACATACGGTTTGTCGGCTACATTTTCTGATAATGACGTACGTTAATGCTCGTGTTAAGTAAACGTACGCTGAAATAGATGTGTGTGGGTAGAATTTAACAATAGCAATAGGTTATTGAATGTACTCTTTGTATTTAATAGAGAATGGTATTTGTTGGTACCTTAATTATCTTACTACTTTTATAAGAGAGAAAAATGCTACAGTTGATGAAGAATAGAGAACGATTTACTCAGAATGATCTTAATTACATTGATAGCTTTTATAAATTAGCTTCACCGGACTTAGTGTTACCCAATCTGAAATCCGCAAGCTCATAAAAGGAAGTATTGAGAGAAAAATTGATGTCATCATCATCATCAGCCGATAGACGTCCACTGCTGGGCCTCTCCGAAAGATCTTTATACAGAAAGGTCCAAGGATGTTGAAGTATAAGATCTTAGTTATCACATAATTGCTTCATATTTATTTAACTTTCCATTATTTTTAATAAATTTTTACTACAGGTTTTTAAACTAAGTCAGTAATATAAAGTTATGCGAAGCAACACTTGAAAATCATATAAACATTTTAGTGAAGTATTACAAAGACTGGAAACCATACAATAAAATAACCTTTCAAAATTTTTTGCAAATTTTGTTAATGAATGTTTAACTAAACCTAATACTTTTTAATTGAGTTACATAAACTACACAAGTAATTATAAATATGAGGGGGATATGAATTCTCATGAATGTAATACACTAATCTAGCAGAGTATATAAATGGAAGTTTTGATTACTTATCAAAGAAAACAAGTTAAAATGAAATACTTTTTAAAAGACGGCAGCTTATTATTATCTTTGTAAGTGTCGGATCTACCGAGGGCGGCGACGGCAAACAGTCGGAACGAGTTATTAAAACGTCGCCTTTACTGCGAAGTAAACTCAGTTTGAAAGAAGGTTTTCAATATCGCTTGCTTTTTAATTAAATCTAAATCCTATTTTAGTTACAAGTTTTGTTCCTCTGATTTACTTCTATCCTTATATTCATCATTTAACAGTTATCGTGTTGTAAATAGTTTTCTTTAGATGGATGTTGGTAAGCACTAGTTTTAGTGGATTGGGAAAAAAAATATTGTCTCGTATTAAATGTGATAACATTAATAGTTTTATTTAGATTATATATTTTTTAGAGTTGTATTCCAGATATTTGGAGTTTAGATGTAACCCGTAAAAGTTTAATTATAATACTTTGTTAGACTATCACTAATGTCTAGTAAGCATAAAGTTTTTGCTGCAGATTAAGCTGTTTTGAACTTCTAACTATTCTATTAAGTAATCCTCTTTGCATAAGTCAGCACATTTTGAATATGTAGTGTCTAATCGATCGATGCGGAGATGTTTGGCAAAGGCATATCCAGTAATGGACGTCTATCAGCTGATAATAGTGTCTTTAATGATCTTAAAATACATAGCATCATTATATCAATATCAGTATTTTAACACCTCTAAAATTAATAGTTCTTCACTGTGATGTTTTTAATGAAGCTTTAAATATACGTCGCCTAACAAACTTTACAACAAATATATTATATTACAAGCTCATAATGCTGAGTTGCAAACGCGTTATTTTTTCATCGCAGTGAATAAAAAATCATTTGGGATTATACAAGGTAATGCTTTTTTCCTTATTTGAGTATGTCCTCCGCCGGTAATTCTCAATAGGTTCTACTGGAAAATGTACATTAGAAATGAGACAAACTTAAGGTCAAGTGTCGAGTTTTCCCCTCTTGTATTAATAATGCGCGAAGGTATTGCGCTGAAAAATTTCTCATGTCCCCAACATAACAAGATATAGGCAGTCTAAGTTGATTTGAATAATAAATGCAGAGTCGTGAGATTGTTCTTGGAAGTTGAGTGTGTGCATATGTAATGTTCTTTCGTATTGATTTTCGTTAGCACTTATAATCATCCTAAGAGGGTGGATTAAAAAGTACTCAGCCTAACCAAGAAAATAAACACATACTAAATCAGTTATATTTTTATTTTTCTATATAATCACCATCAAGTTCAATACACTTTTGCCACCTCCCCTTCCAAGCATTTAGACCGTTGAAAAAAAATGATTCTTCCTTAGAGTCAAAATATGCGTCTACAGCTGCTTTAACCTCGTCGTTTGTCGAAAATCTTTGACCTCCCAAGTGCTTTTTTAGGTTAGGGAACAGAAAGAAGTCTGATGGTGCCAGATCAGGTGAATACGGCGGATGTGGTAACATTTCAAAGCCACAGTTGTGAATTTCAGCCATTGACTGTGCTGACGTGTGAACACGGGCGTTATCTTGATGAAACAGGACTTTTCTTCTGAGCATTCCTCGACGTTTTTCTTTATTTCCTCTCGTAAACGACGTAGTAAGGTGCAGTAGTAATCAGAGTTTATAGTCTGACCCCTTTCAAGATAATCAATCATAATCACACCTTTCGAGTCCCAGAATACTGAAGCCATCACCTTATTTGCCGACAAAATCGACTTAGCCTTTTTAGGGGGTGGTGAACCAGGTCTTCTCCACTGTTTTGATTGTTGTTTTGTTTCCGGTGTACAGTAATGAACCCATGTTTCGTCCATGGTAACAAAACGATTCAAAAAATCATCTGCATCGGCTTCAAATAACTCCAAACAGTCGCGTGAAATAGTCAATCGCGTCCTTTTTTGTTCAACTGAAAGCAGTCGCGGAACCCACCTCGCAGACACCTTGTGGAAACCCAACTCGTTGACAATGATGTTTTGAGTTCGTTCATAAGAGATGCCTATAATCTCGGCTATCTCTCTAATTTTTAATCTGCGGTCTCCCATTATTAAATCAAGTACTTTTTTAATATTTTCGTCAGTAGTTGACGACGAAGGCCTTCCAGAGCGGGGTTCATCTTTCACACTCTCTCTACCACGCTTAAATTCTGCTATCCGTTTTTTGACGGATGAATATGACAGAGCACAATCGCCTAATGTACTGACCATGTCATCATGGATGGCTTTTGATGATAGCCCCTTCTTATGGAGGTACTTAATGACGGTACGCTGCTCGATTTGTTCCATTCGCGGAAATTATGTCCGATTACTTTGTTAATAAATTTATAAAATCACAACTAATTATCGCACACGTTTCGAACTTCACACAATGAACTAGTCTGAACTGAACTAAATAATGTGGATAGATTTTGATTTTTAGAATTGAATGGATCTGTGTTAGGCCGAGTACTTTTCAATCCACCCTCGTATTAAGTCTGTTTTGCGTAGATTGTATATCAATGTTATACACTATTCTAAATTATTGAGAATGCTAGTCATTTTCAAAGAATATAAGAAAAGTTAAAAAATATTTTAAAAACAAGAAAAATCCATTTTTTGTTCATGTTTATAACGGACCTATTTAAACCAATTAATACACAACACCATAGCGGTAAATATTTTGTTATATTTAGTATATATATGTACATTACTATTTATAATATTTATTCTTTTTCCTTATTTCTTTTAATTACATCTATACACAAGTATACATGTTAAATAGATATTTATGTATAGATGTAATTAATAGAAATAGATCAGGTCAGACAGATCTGTAGAACACTAACGTATCTCTTATTTTATATTTTGTTTAATAATTAATTTAAATTTTTACATCTGTACTTAATTCCAATGATATCTCGACAAACTTGCAGAGAATGAAAACTTTTGGCATTTTCTTATGAAGACGTTCTTTTACTTATTAAAACATGCCAGTAGATGGTGCTATGTAGTATTACAGTTATACAATAAAGTACAATAGTTTTTTTTAGATATAATTAAAACTCGTGCCATTAGAATATTATCCAATCCCCTAAGTGTCTATTTTTAAAAATTTTATACGTTACTATAATATCTAATGAGCAATAACATTTTTGTTTCATCTCAATTTGTTTCCTTTGAGGTTGGTACAATATTTATTGACTTGGTATTTGCAATATACTTAGGAAACATTTCATATTTGCGAATGAATATTTGGTTATGATGTATGTATTTCTAACGGTCGCGAAAATTACTTTTTTTATACATAACAGAAATATTAGCAGAACATTTCTATAGTTAGAAATAACATGGCGTAGCTGCCTCATAGTAAGGAATTCCATAAATGAAAAACGTGGTCTGAATGAATTACATCTATGTTGTCTATAAGTTTCTCTAATTGTTCCTGACTGTCCCACTTCTGAAGAAGGAATTATTACTTGTTTGGAACTGTTCAGATCATACTTATCTATATTGTGTTCTACATATGTGAATAGTTCAAAAAACATAACAATATGAATAAATAGACCCTGAGCTAAATATACCGCAGAGTGAGTAAATATAAACCTGAATACTGTTTCCTGGAAATTCATTGGAACGGTGGTGTGGGTTTTATATTGCTAATCTCCATTTCCCCCTAGAGGATCTACAGTCTAGATCCTCAGGTGGGCTACGAAAATTGCGAGACCTTTTATAAAGGTAGTTTTAATAGCTCGAAAGAAATAATTTTATCATCTAAACCAAACAACAGTTATCTTTCTAAATTCTCCTTAAACCAATAAAAAAGGAATTGTATGAAGAGTTGCAGTAATGGGCAAACTTTACTGCATTCCGGTTTGAAGGTCTCCATAGCTGGTAATATTACTGAGTTAAAGAAATATTATTATGCGACGACACAATCTGGTGTTGAATAAATTTTTTAGATATCGCTCAGTTATGGATTATGAGTTACGAATAAGTGAATGTCTTACTCGTTGCTTTTGCGAATGAAAAGGTTATAGTTTTAGTAATTTGTTTAGTATAAACAATATGTAGTGTGGGACAGTTTGCCATTAACGTACATCAAAGTGCTCTAATACAGTTAAACTTTGCGCTTTCACCAATTATACTTTGGGTGGTGATACATTAATTTACCATACTTGTTGTTTGCGATGTATCTTATCAAATTGTTATTAAGATTGCGAGCATTTTGGTTTTGAGTTTTTTGTATATTTAATTGGACGCTTAGTGTTCATAATTTCAAGCAAAAAAATTGGTTTTTTTGTTAAAATATTATTAACTCTATATCAATTAATTTCTTAAATTAGATTTTGTTCAATAAATATTGGTTACAAGATTTATAATTCCAATCTATATAGTACGAATATAATATCTGAACTATTTCTTAATTTAGAGACGATTAACATATTTCCAATGAACATTTTAATTTTTAAAAGCTAACGGGCTTTGCTCCTATCCGAATAACAAATGACTACTCTCCACTTTTACTAATTACATACATAACTTTACATTCATTTCTTATGTGGTTATATACATATATATATATTGCATAGTCCAAATATTTTTTATAAATAGTGTAAGCAGGAAAAATAAATTCTGTGTCTTTTTACCCTCATTTTTATTAGTACGTCAATTTAATGCCTTTTCAAATCGGTTAGACGCGATCATTAAAATTTTTATGTAATGGAGCGATGTATTTTTATTGCATACAAAGTTTTTCATTACTTTAAGACTTGCCAAAGTTATTGCAGTTGTTAATTACGGGCAAGAGAACGTACCTAAAAGTTTTTATTAACAACGTGTACCGAATGCATAATATTAGTCGAACATATTTTTAGTATGAGAGTCTATCATCTCGCACTCCATTAAACTTTTGCTCCGGATCAAACAGCTTTGCATAACAAAGTACTTTGCGAATTTCCCGTGTGCTTGAAACGAAAGGTGTTTTTAAGAATAATTATTTAGCTTTAATGTTTTTAATAAACATTGCTTACATTGTTTTATCACATATTTTAAATAAATTATTTTTAAGACGCGACTAAAAGAGCTGTTGCATGATTAATTCGCGAGTCCTTAACTCTGTACTGATTTAAATTGGGTTAGAGTTATACTTAATATCCCCACAGTTGGGACTGGTTTCTCATAAGCTAGTGGATGTCAGACATCTACGACAGAAGAACATCATTCTTGAAATATTTTATCACTAATAGTTTAAGGTCATTGAGGACTAAATCCATGCCTCTTCAAGTCGTAAGGTCCAATCACTCCATGATAGCTCTCTCACCAGTTCACGTATCTGTGATATTACTTTTATTAAATAAGATATTTTTCTCAATAATAATGTTGATATAAAGGTTACAGATCCGAATTAATTTATATGATATATAATTATAAGTACATAAATTGTTTACGTAAATTATAGTAAAGTATATTATTTGTTCTCTGTTATAAAACGTTTCTCCAAATATATTGTTTGCCTATTTAACGGTCTGTTTCACATGAAAATCAACCAAAGCGTATCGAGTACGTTACCTTATTTCACAGTCTATGGAATACATAAAAATTCTTACAAGTTAATTAAGTTTGCTTAATCTTCTCTGATGGCAGTTTTACCACTGTGTACTTGTGTCATCTTATAGAGGAATTCGCAGACTATTGTTTAGGGTTTGGAACAGACAAATTTCTAGTGCAACATGACTACAAAGTAGCATACACAATGTAAATGTTATCAGAAAATTGTTATAAAATAATAACATCCCCTACAAGATTCAGAAAAACCGTTTTATAAATATTAGTCAATGATTTTTGATCATAAATATAAAGACGAATTACAATTTCAAAGTTTGTAATGAAGGAATTGAGCAAATTTATGATTTTGTTTAATGATATATTTTGATGTAAAATTAATTGGTAGAAGTTTTTAAAACTATAGAAAACGGACTAATTTGCACAAACATTTCATTAAGTCTTAAAGTATGTTTGAAGTAAAAAACAATTCGAGTTTGTAATTGAAACAATACGAAACCTGTCTTTTGTTGTAGTCGATCAAAGAGGTTCCATTTTAATAGGCTTACAAAAGTTTCGTTCCACAAACCTATTTACTCGTAATGTAAATAAACTTATGTTTTTAACATAATTTAACGTTGTTTACATTGAAATTTATTTTGTTAATAAACCAAATGAAATATTTATATATTTTATTTTAATTATAGTTATAGTTTCTATTGCTCTACGTCTTCTTCTTTATATAAAAAATATATTCAATATCACTTACCCGATTCATTATTTTGATCAGGACCACTGTCGTGTTCGGACTCCGATTCATCCCAAATAGTGTCGGTGGTTATCTTCTGGCGTGAACACTCAACCCAGTAACCAGGTGTAGGGATCAAGCTGTGCGGGTACTCTTCACAGAATTCATCTGTAAGAAATGGTAGACGTTAATATTCTGGCTAATGCAAAAAGAGAGCTGGTGGTCACGGATTTATTAGCGAAGTTTTCGATATTTATTTTAAGTTTTTGGGCAATGAGATTTTGTGTCAACTTACCATCAGGGCCTTTTTTTTTTAAAGAAAAAGACAAAATCATAGGCGTATTGATTGTAATACTATGTTTTTTTCTCAAAGTTGTTCTTGTTTTTAGTATGTTTGTTAAAAAATGTAATGTAACTGTTAGTATTTTTGCTTAATTTAAGAAATTGGATTAAGGTTGTAGAACGAAAAATTGTTGTTCGTATGATTGCAGGTATCCAAATAAAAAGGCGTGGTATATTCACGGGTTAAAAAGTCACTGTAGTTTAAAGTTGCCACATCATTTTGCAAATGCGTTTGGATTTTTCCGCTGGCAACTCACCAGACCTTATTGAATAATTCATGAAACGAAGTGGTATATTAACAGTTCTTACTTTGTCGACAGGTTATATTTTAAAAAAGAAAAGTTCAAATAACCATACTTTTAGTTAGTGAATCTATAAAGAAGTATTTTTTACCTTAAATAAACTATGAGCCAGTTCTATTAATCATAATCTAAATTGGCATAGCTTTATTGGCGTAGCTATCATTAAAAGCAATAAATCAGCTTTTCAATGATGCCTTACTGGTGATTTATTAGATTTATAAATGATCGTATTATTGTATAGGAATACAGTAATGTAATGGCAGTCTTTAGCGTTGTCGTTAAAGATTCTAATAAAAAAAAAATTCGGCAGCATTATGATCGAGGTCGTATTGACTAATTTTAATAAAGAAATTCCTAAGAAATGCACAATGGTTGATCGTCAATCAACAAAGTCTCGCGAAGTTACAACCTTGAGAAACCGACAAAGCATAAAAAGAGTAAAAGTCGAGGTTTGAATAAATGAATTAACTAAATAATAATTTTCTATGTCAAGAGAGAGCTGGATGAGAAATTATTTAAATTAAACAAATGTGATTTCTTCTCCGTGAACTTCTTCTCTGATGAATCAAGGAGCGCGATTCACTGTAAGGTAGAACACCAAACTGTTCAATATGCTTGGCGTTCATACTTAGAGTGAACCAAACTCCTATTAATATACCGTAGTATTTTTTCTCTCTTCTTGAAGAATCTTCTTTCTTCTTTAAACAAAAGATGAAAAAAAACAGCAATCAATTGAAAAAAAATTTGCAACGCATTTTACAAAAAAAGGTTACTTTAAAAACAAGGGAATCAGTAAACATCAGTCCTGAAAACAGAATATACTTTAGTCATAAGTGACTACACTAATGTTTATAATTACAATATTACTGAGTTGTGTTTTGTGAAAATATAATATTTTTATGAAGAGAAAGTACATTCATACATATGGAAATTTACTTGTTAGAAGTTAAGAAACAGTGGAAATAAGCCATCTTATATTTTTTTGTAGCAGTAAGAAAATTCTGTCGCGCTGCCCTTTTCCGCGGAATGCCTACGTGTTGCCACACAATTCAATTTGGCATATCGATAAGACTAAGTATTAAAAAAGATGTTACCCCCAGGCCAGAGGAAGTATGGCTAATGTTAAATATTTAACAATGTTAAAATGGTTGTAAAGAGCTTCGTAACGAGATCGAAGTCTCATTTACAAGCTAATTTCATTTAAAAATTAAGAGTTGTACATAAAATATTTCTACTACTTTCTAGGTAATATGGATGTATTATAAATTTTGTAACAGTAAAGAATTATTTATTTCGTAATAATAAAAATTCATCACTGACCCACAGAGCATTCTGTTCATCGAAACGCACAAAGGAAATATTAATTTCCGCTTCACGAAAAAGGGGTTTCCATTTCAATTCAAGTGGCGGGGACAATACTTTCACAAAAGGTTTGTACGAAATATATTTCATAATAAATATATCGTTTAACAATTGCCTATTTTAATACTGTTAAATAATACAGGAACGTTAGATGAGCTAAAATACTTGTTACACAATATTTATACACATTTAACTTTTTTAACTTTTATAAAAGTAAATATTTAGTACCTATTAAAATGGTCTATAGATGCCATATGGTAAAAGGAGAAAAATACACACATGAAAAAGATGGTTAAATAACATAAAAACAACTTGAAATTAATAGATCAGAAAGGCAGATGATTGCCAAAAACAAAAAAGATGTCCTTGTTAAAGATAAGAAATGTAAATGGGAGTTATTAACTAATTTGAGAACAATTTAATGAAAGCGTAAGAGACTGGAAATTAATTTGTTTTATTATTATTATCGAAGCGATAATAAACGAAAACAATTTAGGAGCGTGTTTGTTTATTTTTATATAAATTTGAAATTTGACAATGAACCATCACGACTGAGTTTTTTTTAAAGGGACGGTAGACAAGCAAGCGGTTTACATGATGGTAGATGTATAGTTTAAACAGTTTTGTAGTTTAAAAATACTTCATTTCAAATATCTTAATACATGAATATATGAACTGTATGTAACTATACTGTATGGTACTTCGTTATGGCTGTTCATGAGCTTCGTGCTTTATCACTTCCATGAAGGTTTAATTAATATTTTCCTGTGTGTTTTGGCTCTATGTAAACGCGAAGCTTTGGAAAGCTTTTGCGGATTTTAATTTGATATCGCTGTGGTTTCGTTCAACTCGTACTACTAAAATAAAAAAAATATTTTTGCTTCGACAACGATTGAAGTAAACGAAAATTAAAATACTGAAATAAATGTTAATAATTATAAATTATTGTGTTACCAACATACCGATAACGAACGTATCGAATATTGCATTTCAACTTTTCCACGATAGTTTCTTGTTACACGAAAAGTACACTGAAATTTAACGAAACGATTTTTTTTTTATCAAGAATTTTGTTCTGTAATGTTTTGTAATTGTATTTTATTCTTTACGAATTATTAAAAGAAACAATGAGTAATAAATAGTTTCAGAACTACATTTGATTAATATGCGAAATAAGATTCAATAGTATTTGTTTGTAAATCGAGTGCCTATCGCATATATCCAGGTAAGCCGTAAAGTTCCGAAGTTCCCCGGTAACGTGAGAGGGGTGGCTGGTGTTTTCAGATATATTGGGCCCTTAGAATGGGGCCGCACAAACACAATTTGAGGTTGTCGAGTCGCATGAGTTTCCAACGTGACGTATGATGCGTATCCTATGTTATATGATTACATGATAGAAATTGTACTTATCTTTGTTCTCAAAATAACGTTAATAATTAATTTTCTTTGAACTGTTATACAGGGACAGTAGATTGTCATTTAATATTCAAATATTACTTTTTTGATTTAGGATGAAATTGTTGTTTTGTGGATTTATTATAACCGAAATATGTGATTTCACATAATTCGTACATTATATATTCATTGCAATAGAATGAAACCAGAGAATATTAGGAAGATGACTTCAGGATAGGTTTTCCAACCAGCTATTGTAGTGTCCACTATCAACCGTTCTGATAAAAATTATAAATTCGTAGCAGAAGCGGAATACTTCCGCTGTCATATGTGATTACTGGCACTCAGCAATTCTGTTAATGTAGATTAGCAGTAAAACATGGGTTGAAGTTCTCTACTGCGCCACAAAACAAGTTTTTCTTCTGTAATAAATTCTAACCAGTAATATAACAAGTAACAAAAGGGAAGAAACTATCTAAAAATTTTAATACACAAACGGAAATAATCCGCAAAGTTATTAATAAATTTTGCGACGAATATCACAAAGCAAATTACAGATTATAATTTCAAGTCAAATGTCATTTTGAAACAATCCAATCTAAACTATTTTAATAATTTATACAGCCGGCCAACTCAGTTAAAAATAAACTCCATTTATCGATTTACAGTGGATAAATATAGTTAAATTCGTTTAAACTGCAGACAGATCTGAGTAAAACATTCAAGCTGACCTTTTAATAGCCCGAAAGAGAAGCAGAATTTTTATTTAATTATTACGACAAAAGTGCTTTCTCTATTTTTTTTTTATTAACACGAACCGGTGAAACGTTCACTTTATGGCAAAATATATACATGCCCATAACAATGGCGCATTATAATATTTACATAACACCACATTACATTTGTTAGTTTAAGATGTTAATCCTCGTCATCTTGGTAATTTATTATGTTTATACGAGCATTTAATAATACTGAAATTTACAGATAACGTAGCGTTTACTTTATACATTTTTTTTTACTATATTAGGTAGTTGCGTACTACCACCAAATAGAGATCCTTAATAAAATGAAATCAAATACCAAGCATACCACTAAAACATTACAAGAAACAATGAGCTCATTCTGCGTAGATCGGACTGCAAACAATAATTAAATAGTTATAGGTACTCCGTGATGAGTACGGAGTCGGGACAGTCAACCCAATCCTCTAGGGACAATCGAAGTTTTTGTTCAATGCAGGAAATGTGGTTATAGTATTAGACTCCTAATAGAATAACAAAGCGAAAAAAGCTCTGAATAATATTAAGGCTAACAATTCAGGATAACTTTATAACGTCATACGTCAGAAGTCATACGAGACTTAAAAGAAGAAATTGACGTAGACAAAATGAAGTTGACATGGGTAGGGCTAGAATAATAAGGATTAAATATTTTATAAGGGTTCGTGTACTTATTTATGTCAAGGCGCCGAGGGTGGTTACGCGGGTGTTTCGGCGAAAGTTTTTACCTCTGCGGCGGTCGCGGGTTTTCGTTCCACTCAGGAAACAACGGGAAATTGAATTTCCTTGCATTTCATTTCACGGATTCCGACGCGGTGGTACGTCATTGTGTAATCGATTGGAAAAACCCTAAACAAACGTCGGCGGCGAACGGATCGCGGGCTGAAAGTGTTTTTAGCAAACAACATTATGCAAATGTGGGGCCGGCTGGATTTAAAATAAAAATCCTTTATTTTAAGAAGTGTTTTATGGTATAAAATTTTAGCTAAAAGCCCATTCTTTTACTCTAATCCATGAGCTAACAGTTTATACACCGTTTAATCGTTTTATAATTATATTTTTATACATCAAATATACAGAATCAAATAATAGCGGATAGCTCAAGAGAACATGTTACAATTTTAAGCGTTCGCCCTCTGACGTTTTGCCTATTGTTATCCTTCTAAAGATCCTTGTTAATAATTCACCTGGCTTTGTATACGATATAATGGTCTGTGAGTTATGGAGTACACGTTTCCACCATTTTCGCTTGACAGTTATTGACTGGCCGCAAGTCGACGCGGGTTGACGGGCCACAATGCAGTCAGAGCTGCCGAATACGGTAACGGGAGAAACCTACTTCAGTTACCCTTAGTTAGATACTAGTTACCTGAAGCCCATGACAGCAAGTAACGATGAGCAATATATCATAAAGCTATTGAAAACACAAGGTACTACATTACATAGTGCTTTACAAATTTAATATTTAACTTGTAGTAAATTTTGACTAAACAATTGTTAACATTAATTATAAAAAGTTTTATAGTCCTTTAATGGGAATTTTACCGCTTTTAATACCCACTTGGCTATCTACCAGTCTCATATTGTCATGGTCACTTACCATGAGGTCAAACGTCACGCTCGTCTCGTTGCTTCGAAGAATAAAAAAAAATCTACCGCAACAACAACATTACCATGTTCTAGATTTCAACACATAAGAGGCATAATATTATTAGAAATTGCAGTCAAGTGTTAGCTCACCGTAAACTAAGATATAACTGTTTTATAATTCTTGTTCATCTTTACTACGATTTGTATTTCTTAATGAAGTTTACAATTAATGATTATATTTAAAAATAATACTGTTAACGGAGAGGTAAGCTAGCCCCGGGATACGGGTGTATTTCGATAACAATAAACTGGAGGTGAAAGCTATATATTAGATTTGCGAATCCAGTAGGAGTCTATAGGGGCAGCAAATGCTTGATCCTTTTAATCATGTCAATTAACCAGAAAATTGGAAGAACGCCTCCACCGTAATGCCTTTAAAACCGTCGCTACGGATTTATTAGTAAACCTCGGGCACAAATTAATATTCAAGGGAAAGTTTTAAGACCGCATTATCTTTTATAGTATAAAACGATGTTGTACTTTGTAAAGGAGAAGAAGGGTTTTAATAATTTACGACGCCATGTTTTATAAAAAAGTCGGGACTGCAAATATTTTTTTATATGTTTTCTAAACTTTTGAAAGTCGTTAATAAATCTTTGGCTTTGTTGTCCGAGTGAAAGTATAATAAAAGCTAAGGGAAAATATGATTACTTTTCTTTTAATTATTCGTCCTCTTTCTTTTGTCGAGTCAATGATAACTTAATTAAGTTTTCGTTTTTGTGAAAGAGTTAGAATTATTTTATAGAAATATACTGATGAACACTCTTGTACTTGACGAAATAAGGTCGTAAGTATTTAATTTTTCAATAAGACAACGGGATGTTTATCTGGTAATATGTGATATGCTTTATTCATAAAAAACCCTTACTTAGGGTATATATACAGCACCATATTATCTTAGTCGTGGTGATATAGTTAATTCTTAACAACTTTATGATTGAAAATTTAATTGACTACGACGATGTTCACGACGGCCATTTTATGGTAATTTTCACCAGATATTTACTGTAGTACATTATGATATAATATCTTCTCAAATGGATATCCTTAGATGATTTTTGGAATGATTTTTATGACCTGTCTAAATTGATTAGGTAATGGTCACCATTTCACTTAAAAAAGAATTGATAATTTGTATGAAAATAGGACTACTAGCACCTCCGATTATCTAATTGTGGAAGCTGCTAGTTTTTTTTATTTACCTGAACATGCTTGCGGAGGCAGCGGGAAGATGAGGGTAGTTGAGGATTTGCGCCTGGCGACGGCGCAGCCCAGCGACTGCGGTTTGAAGCTGCGCAGTTGTTGCATAAAGTCACTGCACTCCATGAGCGCCACGTCCGCGAAGTGCAGGTCGCACAGGATCTGATTCTTGAACCGGCGGGCCCGTTTCTGTTACAAGTAATGAGAAAATTAACTTATTTTCTTTCTTGACTAAAGAACAAGATAAGGGAAACGTTCACATGAGGGTAAGGTTTACGCTTGCCCACTACAATAAGGCGCTAGTTATATTTTTAAATGAAGAATATAAGTCTTATATTCAATACGTGAATATTACAACAATTAATTTTTTTTTTAATTTATTTATTATGTAGAAACGTAATCACACATAACAAAAACATAGTAAGCATTGAAAAAATCACAAAGATTTGTCTACAACGCTATGGTCTTTATCGGTCATCGATCACACGTAACACTTATATAACACAATATAGTTTTCTATAACAAGAGCTAGGTAAGCGCATTTAAAATATGTTGAAGAAGGTTGATGAGTATTAATTTTGAAGAAAATACAATTTTAGTTTAGCTTTAATATTCTGATGTGTTAATATGTTTTTTAATGTACAGGGTAGTTGATTTATGAGCCGAGGTATTAAATAATGAGTAGTTCTTTCGCCGTACGTATTATTTGCTCGCGTCGTACATAGTTGTTCTCGAGCGGTAGCGCGTGTGTATACAGAGTGTTAAATTTTGCTTTGTAAGTTGCTGTTGAAGAATTGTTCCTTCAGCAAATTATAATTCAGTTTTGTGTGTATTGGCAAGACTTTGCAATGTTTAAATAGCCCAACATCATTATCCCTGAACTGTGATTTGACTGTTGCAGATACCATACATTTTAGTATTTTTAACTGCAGTTTGTATATTCTGTCCAGGTTAGTTTTATAGGTGCGCCCATAACTACTAAGCCTGTATTGAACATAACATTCTGCGAGTAACAGTAACAGGTATAAATAATAAAATATTAGTTATGAATAATGTTTACTTTACAATTATTTATGCGAAAACGAGATGGAAATTTAATTCCATTGAAATATCATCAGCGTAATGTAACTAAAAAAGGTATACATCATTTTTATTTTAAAATATTTGCGTTATTCATATATAAAATAATACTTAGAGCATCTTTATTGAGGCGTTTAAAGATCAAAAGTTTGTTTACACGGGGTGAGAATTTAATATAGTCTTTTGAACCCCGACTGCGGTTACAAGAATTTATTTTCTTAACGTGTCCCAGCATATAAAGACCTTGGCGGAGATTTATATAAACTCCCGCAAACAAATTTCATCGTTTCGCATATAAGATGCTCTTCTTTAAAAACATGTGCAGAATTTATATTAAATTTTTTAAAGTAATTTAACGTTTTTTTAAATTGGTTACGGTATTTTTTTGTTTTTAGATTAATCTATTTTCAATGAATTTTGCGTACTAAATGAACATTAAAGATGTATAAGTTGTTTAACTTTTTAATAGCAATAAAGAAATGTAAAAAATTATGTACCTGTTCCAAACCAGTTTTTCAAGTAATAACTTTATAAACTACCGATGAACAGAAACTAAAAAAAAGTGTAGAAAGTTTTACAAGGAGTTATAGTTTTAGAATCCTTCCTCATTTCCCTTCTCTTAGATTTTTTTAAGACTCAGGGATAATGGACATTTACTTTATCTTAGATTACACAGGCTTCAATGATTTTATTAGTTCTTTGAAGTATGCTCGTGGAAAGGCTGCCAGATTGATGATGACTCGACAAGTGTTTCAGGGCGAAACTTAAGTTTTAAACTTTGACACCTTCTCAGAGAATTCCTTTATAGTTTGCCTGTTCAAGTATTTAAGATTGAAGAAGAAAAGTTTGACGGTTACTTATACAGTTTATAATTTTGTTCGAATAATTTCAAAACAAAATATAAATAGTAATATATTGTAGTAAGAAGTAGGTCGTTTTGTTTTGTAAAATTGGGAAAAGAATGGAAAATACTTTTGGCATGTAAATCGGTAGTAATATAAGTCCACAAAAAGAAAGATTTGTAGTTCAAAACTTCAAACTGTACCAACTGGTGCATGGAATTAGTTTGTTTTTGCAACGGCGAAACCCTTTGAGCGGCGGCAGGCAATTCGAACTAAATTCACCTATTCGACTGATTTATTAACTCCGCAGAGGCTCTGCTTTGTTTCACAAACGAGCTTTTGGATTTTTTAGTCAGCGATAATGGAATACTCGTTTAGATATGTAAACAAGTTTTATTTATAAGTTTCAAGTCGTGCAATTAGTTTCACGAACAGTAAATAAACAGTAAATTTTTATACGGCTAACAATTACAATATTTCACTTTATATACTTTCATAATATATGTTTTGTATAAATAGTACCAATTTATAGAGTTCGATCCCTACTGAGCTTTAGTTTTTAGTGAAGTAAATAGTTGTGAGGATACTCGTATTTGATCCAAGAATAAAAGTTTTCGAAAACATACGATATCCGCTAATTCGCATAAGTATTACTAAGCGTGATCGAATATGTTCCTGACTCTCCTTGTTTATATATACTAAGTTCATTTAATCATATAATAAAAAGTAGATTGTGCAGTTTGTTGTGTTTTTATTTTTGATAGATTTCTTTAACTGTTCACAACATGACTACATTGTCTACAAAACATCGCTACGTAATTATTTTTATTTCAATAAGTTTTTTCTTTTACTTAGTTACTATTGCTTGTCGGATAGAAAACGCCATGTGGTTGTGACTTTCTAGATAGTCTTTGGCAAAAGGTGCTTAAAATGAGTAATATCATATATTGACCACCAGTAATGAAAATTAGTATTATTCTAACATACCACAAAGTTAAAATATTGGTGGTATCTCTGTGGTCGGAGACGATCTAAGTGTCATTGCAACAGTAGTACACCCGCCAAGCAGTAGTGAGCAAACTTTACTGGGTTTTGATTAAGAGCGCAGTAATTTAGTGATATTATTAGAATAACAAGACTTATCATCAAACGTCTAAAGGCGGTGGAGGCTGTGTGGTGTAAATACTAATTTTTTGTCTCACCACATTCTTATGGGCAGTATCACTTATTAAATGTTGAACTTTCTGCTTGACGCATCGAATAGTTGAAAGTGCAAAAAATCTGTATTAATAATAAAAGCTTCTGTTGCAAATACTTAGACATGTCTCCCCCTCTCGAAATCTCTGTACGTAGGCAACAAAATCATCGTATTCCTATTTCCTTATACGTCTCGCATTAAAATGTCGCACAGGTAAATCCCACCTTTACGTGCACGAATTTCGTTTCTATCAGAAAAGTTAAGCCCGACCCAGATATTAGGCACTATGAATATCAATATGTGTTTTCTTGTGAAAAAAGTGACTGCTGAAAATCACGTCTTATTTTGAAGCGACGTCTAGGAAGATATTTAAAAATCGGCGAGAGTTACGTAACCACAACATGGAATAAGTGTAACTTAAGTACTGTACACTTAGCGATAACATTCATTCTGTAACATAAAGCCCTTATTGTATTTCATAGTGTATTTAAGAAATATGTTACATGTAAAGTTCAATCCGCTTGCCAGTGTACTACAGAGCGGTTGTCTGCCTGTAGAATAAAGTATTATTTTATAAAAAGCTTCTTTATTGGTTGCACAACATAACTAGTTCTCTCTACACCATTACATGGGACAGTAGTCCCAGAGTTTTATTTACAAAAACTCATCCGCCCGATCGCCCAACATAACTGGCGCAGTCGTAACGGATAGCATCTCCGGAAGATTCGCAACAGCAACAAATCGTGTCTACGAATCCGCTCAAAATCGCGAATACGTCCGGCATCGATTCTACAAAAGAACCTACAACGAGCATCGGGTGGAGTAAAGAAACTCGCAACAGCAACAAATCGTGTCTACGAATCCGCTCAAAATCGCGAATACGTCCGGCATCGATTCTACAAAAGAACCTACAACGAGCATCGGGTGGAGCAAAGAAACTCGCAACAGAAACAAATCGTGTCTACGAATCCGCTCAAAATCGCGAATACGTCCGGCATCGATTCTACAAAAGAACCTACGGTATAGCCAAGAGGTTGAAGACAGACAACACGCAGCAGCGGATTCCTGGAATAGCACGTCCAGTCGCAGGAATATAATAGTATGGACAGCAGGATGCTCTATATGGGGTAAGGATATTTTCATTACTCCGAGTATTTCCTTTATGTACCATCCCTTCCTCGAAAAGTGTAAACTCATTGATAGGTATTGCAGTCAGTATTAACCTTTAATTAGGGTGTACCTTGTACTATTGGTTTATAATCCCGTCGGTTACCAAACTTTTCTCCAATTAGATAAAATTTCTAGCGGAAACGAAAAGGGTTAATCGTAGAAAGATGGCGCAAGGTACACAAACGCAAAGCGTACCAATTATTGAAATAGATCAGTCATTGCTTACGGCTAGTGCCGAATACGCAAAAATCAATGAGCTGTTGCCATCCTATGATGGGAACAGAAAGACAATAAATTCTTATAAAGGCAGTAGAAAATGTCATAGAATTGTTGAAAATAAGGATAAGGATCCTAGCATCGGATTGCTTATAATAAAAAAGTTAGTAGGTAGAGCAGGTGAAGTTTTTTCAGAGGTGCCCAGTTTTAAAACTTGGCCCAAAATTAAAAGTATGTTAAAAAAACGATTCGGTGAGACTCGTGACGAAATCACGCTAGTCCACGATCTTAACAATTTTATAGAAATAAATGGACTTGGATAGTTTTGGCGATAAAGTTAGGTACCTTACTTACACTTTAATTAATCTAGATCCGTTAAAAAAAGAGTTTTACGATAAAAATGGCTATCAACACATTTGTGAGGCAACTAAGTCCATATGTATCACTCGCTACAAGGATGCATAAACCAAGTAGCCTCGAAAATGCTATTCGGCTAGCAATTCAAGAGGAATATACTCGTAAATTAAAAATTATACGAAAATAAGAATACCTTTATAACTATAGTAATAAAGTAGAGCTTACGTCAAAACCGGATTATAGTAATTATAGCTCGTTTTCAAATAATAGATTTGTAAACAAATCGGACCCGCTAACTCCGACAAAAAAAAGAAATTAAGCTAGAACCATATAAAAAAGTCAAGTATGAAACAAACGCCGAGGCATTATCACGTATAAATATAAAAGCTCTTGACATTACCTCTCAAGAAACAGGCGACCAATCGATAAATAAATTTATTGAAAACTTATCGGGTTCACCTCCAAACATTCCTTTTAGTAATAACACCGACCTCACCAATATAAACATCCACTCTTTTTAAACTGCCGAGCACTTCAAATCAGAACAATGAACAAACAGAATCTGATAAAAACAAAGACTTATTATACTGTAGAGACGCAATTGATAAACAACTTAAACAACTTCACATAAGAAGCTCTCCTGGTATCGATATCCACAATTTAGAGAAAAGTAGTCATGTTAAAGCTTATACAACTAACGAAACTTTGAATTTTATATTAGAGATACAGTTAGTCATGACAGAACTGTTTACCATCCTACATCTATATACTCAACCCTTTACCTAATAACTTTATACTTGTTCCCGGGCATCCTTCCACTATACTCGGTAATAATGAATACGCATACCCTCAAGAGCCCTGTACACAAAAACCAAGAGCTCCAGATCTGCAAATACTTGAATTGGCAACCTTTACAGTTATCAAAAGATTGCATTGTACAAACAACCACATAAAAACCTAAATAATGTAAGAGTTTTAGATGCTGAAACAACTATAGAAAACAACAAGTTACTACAAGCAAACCCTGTTGGCTTACAATGGTTTTACGGATACTACTACAATTAATCACTATCGTAAGTTATGTCACCAGAAGTGCAGTACAAAGAGTCAAGTCTCGACGGGCAACTGTACAAGCATCGAGATGCAAGAAGCTCCTAACCTAAGGGTTGAAGATTCACCCCAACCCTCAGTTCCAGTACGCTTCGTTCTACGGGCGGAGGAGTTACGTAACCACAACATGGAATAAGTGTAACTTAAGTACTGTACACTAGCGATAACATTCATTCTGTAACATAAAGCCCTTATTGTATTTCATAGTGTATTTAAGAAATATGTTACATGTAAAGTTCAATCCGCTTGCCAGTGTACTACAGAGCGTTGTCTGCCTGTAGAATAAAGTATTATTTTATAAAAAGCTTCTTTATTGTTTGCACAACATAACTAGTTCTCTCTACACCATTACATGGGACAGTAGTCCCAGAGTTTTATTTACAAAAACTCATCCGCCCGATCGCCAACATAACTCGAGTCAGATTTATTTCGTTCACAAGGGTATCGTTTTATTTCTAATATATAATAACTTAGGTTTTGCGATCGCGAGTATGATAAAGTACATTTCAAAGATAAGTGTAATGAACTCCTCTGTATTTTATTATTCGTGTACTCCAGTCTTGAAGCAAGTAAGATGATATTTTCTCGTGTTCCTCGTGCCAGTTGAACGTAATCCTTTTATTGGAAAACTATCGTAATAAAGAGGCCGACCGGAAAATGTGAGCCGAAATTACGTACCTCTACGATTTTGCTGCTGTAATGTATCAATATCGACAAACATGTAAGTGGAGAGGAAAAAAGTATTTATTTAGTTCTGTAATTTTATTGTTAACCATACAATAATTTTTTTTCCCCATAAACTGTAGATGTAAACCTGTTTGTTTGTTCTGTGTAATCTTACAACTGATCAGCTGAACTGATTTTCATTAGCCTCTGCAATCGAATTTCTATACCGTTTATTCAAGCGCCATCAAAATCTGTGTGCTCATTGATTTAAATACTATATTAGTACTGTCTGCTTTGTTTTAACTTGTTACCAACTAAAGATTAAGTGTGAAAAATGTACGTACTTAGGGCGTTTGCAAATAAGAATGCTGAAAACCAGCGCAGCATTCGGTGACTATTTCACACCGGTAATAGCTGATATATGCTTTGATAACTGCTTACTGTTTGACTGACTTACTGACTGACTGTTGCTTACTGATTTCAAGGATCAGTGTAATTTATTTTGTAAAAAATCGTATTACCGGAAATAGTTTAACGTTTGTGATGGCAATAGTCGATCCAATTAGCGGATGGCTGCTGCAGGAATCGAATGGAATTTGTTGCGGTTATACGCAATACTAAACATCGTCCCTACCCGCAGAAATTCATATTAAAGTTATTGTCAGACCTTTGTACCAAAAAATTAACTTACGATAGGCATCAAGAATATTCATATATTAACCTGTCAAAGCCCGGGCGTCAAAAGTACGTTGTGGCCCCCAGACCCGGGTCCTACAGACGGCCGACCGCTTAAGTGCGCGGCCGGTTAAGTATGCGGCGGCTATCATCACGAGAATTGAAAGTCGAAATGTGTTGAAACTATAGCACCTTTGTATGATTGTTATATACCACTAAAAAGATAATTTATTCACAAATACAAATTTGTACAATTTAGCCTATAATAAATGAATAACAACCTTTGGTGAGACAAAATATCCGACGCGGGTCATCGCTTCGCTACAATTGAAGACGTTCGGTTTTAGGCTTCTGTAGGGATACACATCACAACTACGCGTCTAGAATTAGGTCAATTTCATATACTATTCAGTACTTAACTTCAGTAACTTTTCATTAATTTCTTTTCGCCTAAATAATTTAAATCTTGGTGTGACCATGGAAACCGTTAGTAACCATATTATAATGATTTATTTCCTCTAGTCAAAATTTCTGTGACATATAGTAGAGTATTAGTATTTATAAAACCTAAGTTTTTCCTTAACTTTTACACCACTTGCTCACGGCATAAACTCTTTCAGCAAGTTATTTCGTACCACAGTTAAAATGAATTAGATTTTAAGCTTGAATAAGATAAAGTTATTTCAGGGGGATATCCAGTTGAACTTAAATCTATTTAGGAAGGCACTTTAGCGTAAAATATAATTTATGTTAGGGAAAAAAAGTTTGAAGATAGATCGACTTAAAAGGATTTTAAGCTTCTTGAAAAAAAAAACTAAAAAAAAAAGTCGTTTGAATCCTTTGACAGAAAAAGCAGTAAGTATTGAAATTTAAAATATATTTGTAATCGTTCATGTTTTATTGAAAAGGTAATAAAAATTCACTTCATAAAATAATTCCCCATCTAGTGGCGCTCTCTCTTAAATTCTATTAAAGTGCACAAAAAAAAAATCGAAAGTTTACAACACGCATTGTTCACAGCGCCTTATATCATTTCATGTTAAATCTTGTTATCATAGTTATTTAAAAACATAATAATAATAGTTAAAAATAAAACTATTATCTACGGAATAGTTACAAGAATTTTTGATTTTTACTATTAGATTGAACCATTATTCTCTCCTCTGCATCCCAGATTTTCCGATCCGATAATATGATTTCCAATAACCCTTTGAATTGATTCTACGTTGAAGTGCACTTAACGTCCCGGAGTAGGATTTCCATAAAGAACAAAATATTATAACAGATACAGTGAACGTTTCAAACCAGTAAAACCTTCAACATTTTTTATGAAAAGATATATATTTGACGAAATGATGAAGATAAACTTTAAGCCTTTTCACCAATTAGTAAACAGAATCCCATGGTAATAGCAGTGAAATAATTATGTCTTTGAATAATAATCTCAATTTTTAATAAGTACTAAGTTTGTTATTTAACTATATTGTTCGTTCCTTTTTGGTATTAGTAATAAGACTTTTTGTATGCTTTAATATTATTATTGATAAATGTGATTATAAAATATTACGAATGTCTATGGAATTAAGAGTCAATTAAGACAGGTATAATCTTTATACATATTTATGTATCATCTCTTCCAAAAGGATTTTTCATTGAAGTTAATATTACAAAAAAGTTTTGTTTTCCGCAGATAATAATAATACATTTTTATTGATCATCGTTCCAACTATGGTTTTTATTCTGTAATATAAACTGCCTCAAATATAAAACAGAGTCGAAAGCATTTGTGCAAACATGGAGGCAATTATTCAATCCCGCTTTTCGTATCAGATATTTATAATCCTGAATCGGAAACGGGTGCGCTTTGTATTTGTAACACTGTCCGTGTATTAGGAGTATTGTTATTTTATTTACAGTGGTAACAAAAGCTTGGTAATTGCCTTTTTTGTTTAAATAAATTTCTATATCAACATAAATACTTTTACGATGGGATATACAATTTTTTTTATTTTTGATTGCGTGCTAGTTAATATTGAGAGTCAATTTTGAGATACTAACATTAAGTTTCCTAATTCCGAATCTTTTTATATTGTGTTAGATTATTGTACTATGTGTAGTATGCAGATATCGGTAATATCTGTTTGTTGATTCTTTTAACAGGCAGTTAGATAATAAATATAATGTATATAATGTTTATAATCTCTTTGTATTTATTTAGCCTACCTCCAATTCTCACAATACTCAGGGTTCAGTTGGAGATAACGCCACGTTGGCTTATGTCCGTTCTTTGTGACCTATATTTATCTTACAGTTTTGAGGAATTAATATATAAATAGTACTAACCTGATTCGGACCAGTTAGATTCAACCCGCAGGAGTTGCAACGAAGACATTCCTCGTGATAGTGGTTGTTATCGTACAACGGGGATGGTTCTGAAAAAATGTAAACGGTGTAAGCAATGTGTAACAGATCAGCTGTTAAAATGAGTAAAATATTACTGTTTTAGTCTTAATAATCATATTTGATTTTACCATATAGACAATTTTAGAAGTATTTACTTTAATTTTATAAAAAAAACAAAATGCTTGGAATTCATAGATCATTTCAAGATGCGATTGGTATTTGAATAAAAATTCACTACCAATAATTCATTCAGTATTAACACAGTAAATTTTAATTAGTATTATTAGATGTAATAACAAGTATGTTCTGGTCAAAACAAATTCTTTTTTCTGCTATTATAAATAAATTTCATTCGGTTTTTATAACGTACTTCTATAAAAGTTATAAATTCTGTTATATTACATATGAAATGTTTTGTATAGATAAAAGGAATTATAACGTTACATTTGTTTATTATATGTGAATAACAAGAAGAGATGTACTGTTTTCGCTTCAAAACACAATAAAGAAATACCATTTCACATTTAGATACATGATCAGTAAAGAGGGTATGATGGATGTTATAGTAATCGGTCTAGGAAAACCTTTGCGCCGTAGGTGAGAAGCTGATAGTAAGCCCATCTAAAAAATGGGGCCGTTAAGAGATTAAAGAACGGCAATTTGTTTCCCTTAAAAGAGCTTCTTTCCAATATTTATATAAAATAAGAATTGATGAGGTAGATGTATGAAAATGTGCGCTAAAACGCTTGGCTACTAAAAGAATGAAAAATTTATTTCGATCTGGACTTATGCCAAAGGAAACCATATTGTTTGCACATATGCCCGGTAGATATACATATTTTTTTTTACAAAATATTACATAGGGTGAGTATTAGTGAATTATATAAAACTAATGTTTGGTAGTTTCATATATTTCTTAAAAGAAATATTAAATTTAATATCCACAGATCTTTGTCGTATAAAATATGTTAATTTCTTATCTATTACGTTACTTTGACAATTGCATTGAATAGTAATATATTTTACAAGTAACGTTAGAAACGCACAAATTTTATTAAATAAATAACATTCTGTGAAATGTTTGATTTCTAGAAAAATATTTAAATCTCTGTCATTGAAAACTTAGCTCTTAAGTTTTTTGGTTTCTTATCTAAGTTATACCGATTCGGTTTAATTTCTTTCCTGTCGATTTGATTTTAATGGTACAGTAAAATTTAGTTCAAAGTTTACTTTATGAAGGTTTAAGACTAAATGTGTTTCGAATAAAATGTGTGCATTTTTGAAAATCGTCTAATTTGTTACGATATCATAAAAATATATTAAATGATAAGGGTATTGTGTTAAGCTATGAATTACTGTAGACTAATATTATATATACAAATATGCCGATCATGTTGATAATAGGATAATTTTATAGTCCTGAGGAAAATACAGTTTTTTATGGTTTTTCATATTAATGTACAATTTTGTGGCACTTGTGCTAACAATCCAGACCTTTAGCAACATTTATAATAATGATAAGAATTATTAACAAAATGTTACTAATGATTAAGTAAAAATTCTCATCAGCATTATTACATTTCTGGATTTGACATAACCCAGGTATCCTACAATTAATTTCTCGCTGCTGTTTGCTTTGTCTACAAAGGATTTCGTATGATTGATAAGTTATTATGAAGTTTTTTAAAATCTTGTTTATAAAAACGTTCTTACTGGTCCTTCCTTATCTGCCTCTACGGCTAAAACAGGTAACGAAAATATTATTGAAGTAATATAAAATAAATGATATATAATTAACGCGATCGTAACATCTTCAGTAAGATGGCCGTAAATATGTATTTTCATCATTTTATTACAAGAACCCAATGTTGCCAGCAATAATTTAATATTATTATTACAAGCCCTTACAAGCAAAACGAATTTCACTTTTATTACGCATATTTGTTTATTTCCTTGAATTGAATAATATACATAACGTTAATTTCTAAGAAATAAAGAACTAGTGGTTAAAGCTATATGTAGTTATTTATATCACGAAACATTTTGTTGCATGTGGATGATATGGTTTACGTAGCTAATATTTTCGCTCTATGGGGTCTTACTGTTTTCTTTGCTCGAAAAATTATTAGTTTGTTTCATATAAATATTTTGATCTAACTTTACGTTAAAAATGTTACAATCATTAACTTTCCTAATTAAATATCGGATAAAAAACTATGGTACTATTTGAGAAAAAACTAATGTTTTTATCAAGCAAAGATATTTTGATCTAAATTTACGTTAAACATGTTACAATCATTAACTTTCCTAATTAAATATCGGATAAAAAACTATGGTACTATTTGGGAAAAAACGAATGTTTTTATCAAAGCAAAGAAGTTATAAATGTACTGATAAAATATTGGCATCGTGTAATGACAGATTTCTAATATAAAAACAATTGTTAAGAATATGTAATTCATTGGAAAACATATTATTATAATTGTATGAATATTTCTTCTTTTGAAAGACTAAACAAAAACTTGTCAAATCTATTCTACAATACTTTCATAAACGTTATTTTAACAGTATTTATTTTTGAAACTTCATCTGAATTATTAACTAGCTAATTTAAGCTATTCACAGTTTATCTTAAACTTTGTGTTTTCAATATTTAATAATTGTTTTAATTATTGATAACAATAAATTAGACAGTTTTCGTAGGAATGTGTGCGAGAACTGTTAAACAATTCATGGAAAGGCAAAACGTGTTACAAAAGGAAATATTGGCAAAACGAAGTTTAAAGATACAAAAACTACTTCATTCGTCGGAAATCTTTTTTCATACATACTAATCATTATTAATAAATGAAGTTTAATAAAGAAACAGGTAACTACTATTCAGATTAAAAAGTAATTAAAGTTTTCTTTCACTTACCATTATGTTTGAGTTGGCCCTTGTTTATATATCGTTGTTATTTATAATTGTCAATATACAGTTCATAACATACAAATAGAATATTTTTTTATACGGTATAATAATTCACAATATGTTATATTAATGAAACAGTACTTGGTGTTTTAATTTATATTTATATCACTAATTTTTAATATCTTTATTCACTACTTAAAGGAGACATTCATTAGTCTTATGTCACACCTTAACACTGTTCAAAGACGTCCACGGGTCAAACCGATTCGATAAAAAGTATGGAATAATTACATCAAAAATACAAAATACAGAATGGCGCGATTGTATTTCGATGCCGAATTCATCTACTGATAATTCAATTCGTTGTGATATTTAGAAATGGGACGTTGGGACACGAATTTACTTAACACGTATTTGTGCTGTCAATGTGTAGTTTTTGAGGTTATTCGTTGTGTACGGCACGTCACTTTCGCTTTAGTAAACATGGCAGCGTTAGTGGGCAACAGATGAGTGGGCGCGGGCGGGCGGGCCTGCGCCGGGGGTCGCGCTCATCTCATCTCGACACGAGGTCCGCGCGGCCGCTGACTGTTGCAAGTGGCGGGTCTGCCGCCGCGACTACCTCACCCGATGGCGCCACTATATTCCGTCCTCCCGGAGAGAAAAGAAGGCTCTTCCAGCGAATCCTCCCTTCCGTCGATAAAGCAGTGCTTTCAGCAAAATGAGAGAGAGACACCGAAACTACGAGCGAATCGATTGGCTGACGAAAAGGGGCGGGGAGAGTAGCACGTGGCGGCGGCTTTTCTCACTAGTGGCCTCTACGGTGTTGTAGCGAAAAGCGTTTCACTAAAGTTCATTGCCGAGCTATTGTTTGTAAGTTTCTTCGCATTTAGTTAGATTCAATTTCTATGCTCGCATGTATGTTTTCAGATATTTTTTACATAATTTCACGGTTAACCTGATACGAAGATAGATTTAATTTGACATTGGCTTGAATAAAGTTATTGAAAGTTATGTGTAAATGGTGTTGAAAAAGTTAGCATATGGTTCACATCTTAAAAAATATTATAAAAATACACATCTATTAATCTTTCAGTTGTGAGTGGACTAAATGTTGAACTGTGTGGCAATTACCAGCTATGCTTTTAAGTAATAAAAACATTATTATTAAATTATGTGATTATTAATAAACGGTATACACAGACCGTGTTTACTATTTATTGTTTACAGTATTGTCAAAATTCTTTTTATCATAGGTCAGTTCTTTAACCGTATCTATAATAATAGAAGTGATTAAATATAATACCGTTATAATAGAAAAAAATAATAATGGAAATATAGAAATGAAACCTTTGTCACTCACCTGTCTGTGTACTGGAATCGAAGAATGTGCTTGTAGTCTCCACGGTCATCGTTCCAATAGTGCCGTCTAATATCTGCGTCGAGGAATCACGACGGCCCCTAGCGCGCATGCAAGCGTCGTCGCTCTGTGAACTTTGTCGTCTGAAATTACGGCAGCGAATCATTTCCTCGGTAGTAGATTGCCGACGAAAGCCACGGGCTATTAATATTTCCTCCGTAGTCGACTGGCGTCGGATAATGGTTCGTTCAGGCGGACGCGCACAAGGACTTGGGTCTCGACTCGAGCAGGAACTTGACTCGGGACTGCGTGCTCGACCCATACGAGCGCATGATGCCTGTCTTCTGAGCCTGCTGCGGCGCCTCGCTGCTGACGGACTCAGTTCGCCTCCGCCAGCACGATCAGGACTCAATTGATTCCTCTCGCGACGGGGTCGCGCCGCTGAATCGGGGCTCAGGGAATCTCTTCTTGCGCGGTTTTCATCATCGGGACCCAAAGAGGGACCTGAATCACGACGTCTTGTTCCAGGCGGGCCAATAGGGTCGTCAAAAGCAGTCGCTTGACGTTGCAAGCGTCCAAGCCTACGCTCAGGACTTGCTGTCGCTCGGGAATCTCTTCGAGCTCGGCCGCATTGTGTTGTAGAATCCCTTCTACCTCCAATGTTAGGTGGTGATTTTCCACTTGGGGTAACTTGAGTTGTAGCTATTTGAGCAGTCTGAGTGGTTTGTGTCGTACCAACCGCAGGGGTGGTAGGTGATGTTGGTGATGGGGTTACAGCTGATGTTATAATAGTGGGCATAGTCATGGGTTGGCATTCACCATCTGAACGACTTGGTTCATGTATGGACACTATGGTCACTGAAGGAGGTTGTGTCGAGGGACCAGGGTCAGATGACGCATCAACGAATGATGGTGGTGCCGGTGTCGGTGGGGAAGCACGTCTTTTTTTATGAGCTGCAATAATTCTCGGCGGTGGTACTGCCACAGAGTCGCGTCTATGATGACGATGACCATCTACAGAATCTCTACGATCCTTATCGTCGCCAGAGCTACGTCTTTTGAACCGGCGCTCCCTAGTAGACACCATAGTAGAATCTTTGCGCTCCAATGTTGGAAAATCTGAACGGAAATCTTGTGGGGCAACTTTTGAATCGCGTCGTTTGGAAGCCATGGATTTTATGCCCGAATCGGCTGACGAGTCTCTTCGACGCCGCGGGGGTGGTTCGTGGCGAGCCCATGGTAAGGACCGCGCTAAATCTGCTAAAGTTTCACGCCTGGACAACGGCGCTCTCTGCCGCCGTGGTTGACTGCCGCCGCCACCCCACTCGCGTAGTATATCTGTTAGTTGGGCCAGAGAAGAACGACGTCGGCGTGGTCCACCTATCATAAAAACATTCAAAATAATATTTTGAAGTGCAAAACTGTTAAACTACAATTTTTGATTATTAAAAAAAATCAAATATAACACAAATATCAAAAATTAACCTCGTGGTTGATCGGCGACGTCTGGTTCCGGCGGAGAAAGGCAAGAGACCTGAGCGGCCGAGTCTCTGCGACTGCCAAGGCGTTGCCTCAACGTGGACTCTTCTAACGTAGAACGAGTCAGCTCGTCCCATCCGTTCCCACCGGCCCACACCAGACCGACTTGATGGGATAAAATCGGCAAGTTGCATACGAAACATATTGCGGTCATCGTCCTGGTAAAGAAATAAACACAAATTACTACTATTTTATTTAGAGATAAACAGTTACACGTAGCTAGAGGAAGTACGTAATGTATTTAAATTATGTTGGTTATTAATCTTTGTAAAATTGGTTTTAAAAACTCACGCTTTATTGTTGCGAAAATACGTGTAAGGATACATGACGGCAGCCGGCTACGGTGTGTTATGTATATACAAAGCATGGAAACCGCATATCACGCCCTTGTTTTCGCATCACCGGCCTGATAACTAAACTAGCGGCTCGATATTAAGTAATAACCGCTCCCATGCCTGTCTACTTAGTGTATCGTATTACCAATAGACAATGACTATGGCGCCGCATGAATAATATCCTTCTTTAAAAGTCTAAAGTTCTATTTTAAACGTATTACACATTATTTTAACTGAGCTGAAAATCAATCACTAGTTTTGAGAAATTAGATGAAATTTTTATACCTTTGCATTTTTTTAATGAAAAATTCAAGAATTCCTTTTATTTGATTGGTATTTTCCTAAATAAATAAAGGGTAGAATAAATTACTTTTATAAATCGTTTTCTATTTAAATAAACAAATATATCGCGTTTGGTTGGTTAGAGTAACACAAAATATTTAGTTGGATATTTGATATTGCTTATCGCAGTTCGAGCGTTCGCATTGTACTTGTAGGTATCACATATCCTAAACAGAATCATCGTATTGTAGACGTGTTATTGTGATTATATTGTTCTCTTCCAAATATTGATAAGATTTGTCTGTAATACGAATGGGTTAGTTCGTATGTCTTGAAATTATTTGGTTGTGTACGAATCAATATTATTCGTTGAATTGGAAACGGAATATGTTGATTCCATGAGGTTTATGTTCAGTGCAATCTTATCTAGATTTGTTTGCTTCGATGTTTACGCTTTTTACGACAAAGTATTTTTACCGAGCATAGTTATAATTTAACTTAGATGTAGTTGATTTTGAATCAGAAAATATTTTTTTGTGTTTAACTAAGTAACGAAACGAAAAAGGCGTGTTGGACGCCGAAAAAAATCCTGGCTACGGAACATAAGGGAGTGGACTGGTATCACCAACGTGGAGCAACTGTTCCGTGTGGCTTAAAATAGGCAGAAATTCGCAGAACTGACGGCCAACATCCAGTAATGGAGAGGCACTTTAAAAAGAAAAGAAGAAGAAGAAGTAACGAAAATGTTTTCGTGTTGGTAAGCGTGGTGCTTGCTCATAACAATGTGGTGTTAGTTAGGAGGGATATACACCACATTTTTTGGGTCTCGTTGAACTAGTAATTTCACTAGCTACAGAACTCATCAAATTAGAACACTGTTGCACGGTACTGTTTTTCAGACGAAATAGAAGTTGTACAAATGGTCTCGTGCTCGAGAAAAAATGTAAATGTGACTTGAGTATAATTTTGTCTAAACTACCAGTTAAACATTATTTATTCAAATTCTTATGTATTTAATTCTATTTCTCATCGCATCTATTTCATATAAATAAGATCTTTGTGGTGCAATTACTTAACTAAACTATTTCTACTCACCCTTGTCGCCATTTTAAAAATTATTTAATCTACTCTAATATAATAATTGTGTAATATAATAATGTTTGTTTGTGACGATCGAATTAAAGCATTGTGTGTCAACGTGAAAAACTACTGTGCTTAAATTATTTTATCATGCAAGCGAAACAACTTTTTTTGAGACTTAATTTTATATCTAGATTTTTATAAGCTTTGATCATACAATGCTATGTACTAAGTGCACCTCGATTGATAAAAATGGGTGCATATTAACCATTGTTATCGTGTACAAAGCTACTGGTTTAATAAATAAATCAAAATTATCTTTAAGAAAATATATTGTACGAATTCTTTGTCGCCGCCGGTAGATGGCGGTATTTAAATTACGTGAATAACAATATAGACCAGATTCCGTAAAATAACAAAAAAATAAGTAACATGACATTCTGGTAGGTTGTATATATAATCAAGGACAAATTTTTGAGATAAACTCTTCTAATTTTTTTAAAAAACTGTTAATTACTGCTCAACAACATTCGAACGGGAGCACATCCTGTTATGTAAAATAATTAATAGGACATACATTTTATAAGATGCTAGTTTGTATTACCTAAGAAAATATTTACGATACCTATTTGAGGAAATGTTGAAATTTCCATAGCTTATTTTGTCGATAATAGTCAACATTTGGCTCAAATTTCATATGATTCGTTGTTCTTAGTTCTTGAGGAAATAACTAAAAACCTGAATTTACTTCATTGAAATTGAAATTACAAAAGTAATAAAGCAGCAGTTTTCTTTAGTTCAGTAGTTTCAAATAATTATTATGTTCATAGGTAAAGCTTATGGCATGCTATATCAGAAGCATAGAACGAAAAACAATAAGCATGAAGTTTAATAATTGTAAAGAAATTTTTAAGCATTCACGGGTATTGTCGGGGACCTGTAATGACGCAGTCGCGGTGAAGGGGATTGAGGCATGACGAAAGCCGGGGCATTGGGAGCAGGACGCTAACTCGGATAAATGCCGACACACAATATCACATCAAATATTTTCAACATCTGAAACAATTCGTAAATTAATATAATTAGTTAAAACAAATAAAGCAAACTACTTTCATTTGTGTTTAAAGTAATGTGTAAAATGTTAAATATGTAAGTATTTGTGTGCAGTATTGTCAGTGATTATTGTGTCTAAATAAATATCGTTATTATGAAAAAAAAAAAGAAAATAAGCAGCTGAAGTGAATTAAGATGGTTGTTTACTTAATATAAATAAACTATTATACTTTTAATATTCGTAGCATGTTAATTTATCAAAAGTTATGTTAAAGTAAAAAACTTAAATTTTTGAAAAATTAAACAATGTTTTACTGTAAAACTAAAATATTTTTTTTTGTAAAATTCGTTACTTTTAGTTTTAATTTTGATGAGAATACTAGTGACATCTTCATTATACTTTCACAAGTTCTCTTAGTTCTCATTTCTTACACAAGATGGCCGTCGTTAGCGAAAAGCCGGTGATTACCAAGTTTTCAATATAAAGTATAGATGGCGCTTCTATGTATATAAAAATTTTGTACTAACACAAAAGAAATCCAAGAGTCTTAGATTCTATAATCAAAAAAAAAATTCTTCATTAATTCATCACCAGCTGATAGACGTGCTGGACAAAGGACTCTCTTTAACGTCTCCTCACGGATCTGTCCTTCACTGACCGCTACCAACGGTTTCACCAGATCGAGGTACTTATTCTCTTCTACTTCAATTATTTTTTAGTTCCATTCTTTAGTAGTTATAACATTACTGTCTTAAACGCAAAATAAAATATAAAACATTAACTGCAATATAAAGCTTTTAGAAATATTTAAAAACATGGATAATAAATGTCGCAATGGAATAATTCTATACCCAAAATATGACTTCAAAAAAATTGGTTATGTAGATTATATAAAATGTCTATTAATAAATAATTTACTTTAATTCAGTTATAATTTGTTCTTCCATAATAAAAACGGAGAGCATAGTTATTTAGCTGTTATGTTCCTTTTATGTGTTTGTTTTTATTGTGAATACTTCGATATATAAAATTTGCTTTTAAGCAAAATAACACATGTAAAATCGGATGTCGCTTTTGGGAATTGACAATAACATATAGAGCAAAGTATTTCAATATTCTTAAGTTCTCTCGCCGCCATTTTCAGAAAAGCAATTCCATTAGCGTTATTCTTACTTTAGGATTTTCCACTTGCGTTTTCAATCCTGAATTTTGAATATCAACTTATCTTTTCAAATGTACAGAGTTAATAAATTTGTGTAGATGAATGCTCGCATTTTTTTTTCTTTTACCATTACAATCACAAGAGAAAATATTTATTGTATTTCATGTTCGATGAATCCTTTTATTTTTAAATGGGGCTCTGAATAAAAGGGGAATGTTGTCCAATTTAGATTGGAATTTGATTGATGGGGAAGAGTAAACTTTGAAATGAATTCAGTCGAAACTGGGGACGGTATGAATTTACTGTTCAACTTTTCCGCTGTGTCGCTTTTTTCTTTTTAATGATGAATGTGCTGATGATGATTTCGTAATTTTTTTTATTTAACAATTTTTTTAGTACTGACTTAAATTTTATTTGATTTCTTCAGACATAATTGTTACGTATTTTCTGTAAATTTATTTATAGAAAAGATTTAAATTAATGTTACAAGATGATTCTATTTTATCTATGTCCAAATAAAATAGCAATCTTAGGCTTAGTCTATAGTAAATTTCATTAACGAATTATTTGCTATTTACATGTATTATATAGTAATTTGTAGTAATAGATTATTTAGTTTAATTCGCGCATTTAATATCATAGGCTCAGCAGTGGACAATATTCTGAGATGATGATGGTGAAATGATGTCAATAAATACTTATTTGTTATTAGTTAGTTTCAATCCTATGTAAGTTACAATATTTTCTTTCATTGTTTTCGGTTTTAATCGTGAAGAAAACATCTCAGGTTAACTACATATTTTTATAAATCATAACCTTTACATAACGAGATGTATAATCACATATTAATATTTAGGTAATGTAAAATTTCAAAACTATGTTCTTGGGTTTTAAAAAATCACAGGCATTTGAACAATATTGTTATGAATACGTAAGAAATTTATTTGAAAGAATAATTCAAACAAAGTTAAAATGTTTGCTATAGCAATGAAGTTTGAAATCGTATTCTACTCACAGTCACTTCGTATTGTATTTCTTTTCATATGAATCAGAAGAAATGTTACAACTTTATAAATACAAAGCAAATTGTCTGAAGTACTCTTATTACCGACTACAGAATCCTATCGCTAATTTAAACTGAAATTGGGATCGTATATCCAACTCTGGTCTGCAGTTTGTGAAAAATATCGTTAACAAGCAAATTTCATCCACGTTTCACAATATCAAGTTACTTGACGTCGAAGCCTGATGCAACTTTACCTCTTGTTATCCGAAATGCATCTTCGGTTACAGACTTCCCGCTCGAATTTCCATTCCAATAATAACGATGGATGTAAATATAATAGAGATGGAATATTATAATAATGTTAAAGAATGTGAACATTTTTTGTCTATTCTATTTAACGTATTAAATACCTCCGAAGGAAAACATAGTTGAAATTTCTAGAACTCTTGATCCTATCCTTGAGCAGATCGATTATGATAAACAATAGTAATTATTATAATTATGTACTTTTTGTAAATTTTTTAGTAACTTACGAACAATGAAAACAAAATATCACGAAAATAATAAAGTATACGGTTTTTCAAGTTTTTATTAGAAAATATGAGCCGTGAAGTTTGGTAATTGTATGCAATGTATGTGTAAAGTGTAAATGGTGGTAGTATATATTGAACGAGCACAAATTATAATAAGAAATATTAAAAACATCCATTTATTAAATCTTATGTTATATTATGAAAGTACTTACATTTTGAAGGCAATGTATCTCAGAAGTCTTGTGATTATTTAAAAGTTTTATTCGACATAATATCTGAAACAAGAAAAAAAATCTTTAAACTTTATGCTTAATTTTTTAATTAGTGAAAATTTTAAATATATCATAATTATTTATTTATTTTGTTATAGCTTTTAGTGAGGTAATGATAACCTATTCTTATTTTTGTCTACGCTTAGTTGTTTTTATTAACCGAAACATCTATAGTGAAGCAGGGTATTATGTTATTAGTCCTACAATGTTACTGTTAACATTAGAATTCTATTAAAAAACAAAGTTACAAACATAATGTTAGCAGCAGTGAACGTTGAATGTAACGCTTGTAAATATATGGGTTAAAGCTACTATTTCCCTCGGTCTGCTGTAGGAAATTGAAAAGTCCCATGACAATTGTTCCGATGGAAAGTGTCACACATAGCGGGTGCAGCGCAAACAATTATACTATAGCACAAAACACTTTAGCTATGTTCATTTAATCAGTTATGGCTACAGCGAAACAACAGATGATTACCATACACGCCTGAAAGCCTGGCTTGTATTACAAAAAAGGTGAGGTAAAGTAAAATTAATAAATCATTGCTCAGGTCGTTGTAACCATGAGACAAAAGTGAAGAAAAGAGTCAAAATGTATTTGGATGCAAGTATTAGAGGCTCTTGCTTGCAGGCATTAGAAATAAACAGCAGTATTACAGCAGGCAGTAGTAAGAATCTTATAGAAATTCAATTTTTATTTATGTATTTACCAAAGCGACGAGACGAGTCGGAGGTTTACTTGATGGTAAGTGATACGCTGGCCAATAACATTAGCCATATTGTACTCGTAGCCATGAGACTTTACTGGTGGTAGGTCTCTGTTGCCGGAGACCGTCTAGGTAAGTACAACCGCAGCTCTTATTTCTGCCGCCAAACAGTAGTGTGCAAACATTACTGTGTACCGATATGAAGGGCGCTGTAAGCTTGTGAAGTTACTGGGGTAACGAGGCTTAACACCTTATGTCTCAACGCGACGAGCGCAAAGTGGAGCAGTTTACAACATCTGAACTAGCGGCACGTTGTTATGGGCAAGCGTATCATTTACCATTAGGTGAACGTTATGCTCATTTGGTCGCCTTGTAGAATAAGAAAAAACATAATATAGTAATCTTCGTACATCTCTGTTTGCCGGTAGAAATAGGAATTGTATATAATACCCCAAACCAGTAAACTAAAGGATTCTAATGTTGTTAGTAAAGTAAACTATTTCATTCTTATACTATATAACGAAGCGAGGGACGAGGATTTCTCGTGATGGTAATTGACTCGTCTGTCCATAATAATGAGGTGCATGTAAGGATCTTTACACAACATTGTATTTTCTTCACGATTTAGAGATAATTAAGTTTCGCTGTGCTGACAGCGGCGAAGATCGTACTTGTGCAAAATACTTTGAGTGTCCGATGTTTTCGAAAAATTGTAAACACCGTCCAAACTCAAAATGTAATCGCGAAGTTGAACTAGAAACTCTCGAATTACAACTTATACGGTTAACCACTGCGCATCGGGCACAGTTGTTTTTATTTGTCTAAGAAACAAATTGTGAAGAACATAAGATCCTTATAATAGCTTTAAGAAAAGAGAGCAGTGTATAAGTTAAAACTAATTACTAAGATTACATTACGAGTCAAAGGCGGGAATGTAATTTGTTGGCATGTACTTCTGTGAGAGGAATTATTCTAGACGAACATACCACTATATATAAATATATTACTGTAACATAGTTTGATTTAATCGCACAACAAATTATAGAAAATGGTTAAAGTCAGCTAGACAGAAAAAATATGAACAAATGATAATATATTATTCAACAACAAAGACAATCAGAGTCACACAACAGTTAACAATTATTATTTTTATATTAAATATTTAAAATACAACCTGAATAGCTGTTCCAAAATATGTATGGTCTTTCCAGCAATTTATTCAACCGATATTGTTTCGTGGAACAATATATTGGAAAATGTGTAAAAGCGTAGCCGGCACTGTATTGAATTCACACTGAAATATATTGAATAACCTATACATTTTTTATTTTGATTACACGAATATTTGAATTGTTCACTGAAATTCTCTTAAAAAATACTGATTGTATACAATAAAAATTAAATTAAAATGTATATTTCTTTTACTTTAACACTAATTTAGTATCAGTGATGTGAAATAACAAATTGTTTTGAAAAACGGCTAGGAAAGCTGACTTCAGAGAAATACAAACTCCGTATGGTGACCTTTGTTCTACTGTTAAATTTATCGAAGTGGTAATGAATTTTGAATGAATATTATGTTTAGATATTTCATGTAGATATCCAGAAGTTATTATATTTTTATTAGACCCGTACAAAAATCTTTGGGATTATTTTTTTATTAACAATGGATGATTTAAGCCCCGATTTACATCATGTAAATTGACAAAGAGATCGAAAATGCTTGCTCACTCAAAATGATTTAGCAATGCTTTTAATATATTTTAAAAAGTTCTTAATAAAATTCAAATAAATCTATGTTTAATGAGTTATGTATAATTTAATTTAAATTTCACATTGATTAAGAACTTGTTACAATTAATCTAACGTTATGGGATATGACGTACCAGTTAAAGAGAACATTAATAATATTCAGATAGCTGTCGGGCAGATATGTGTGGTGTTAGCTAACTAATGCTAGATGACACTACCAGACGGTGTACGTTATACCCAAGTGTATGACTTGGGTAAAACATGGATATTTAAATCGTTATATGAATACGCAAAATCTTCTAACCCATCTTTATGTAAATGTATACAAAAAGGCAATGTTTTTTTAGAGGCAAGGATGAGTTATTTGTTAAATAAATTTCGAAATTAGCAAGACTAAAAACATAAGTGCTTTATAAAAGAAATTTTTTAAACCTATTGTTGTAATTCTCGACCTGAATATACCTTTGTTTTCTAGCAACTAAAAGTTTAGATACTATAATGAAATAATAAATATTCTTCTTCAGACACATTCTTCGTCAGAAAACGTCTGCAGGCTTGATCTAGTTTAATTTAACTTTGATATTCCATAAATGATTTTTATTTAATTATAGTCAGCTAACTCTTGATCTCTATTTCATATAGTATTAAGAGACAATGGGATTGGGTATGGAATTATGTTTACGACCATAGTAAACTGACTCTCATGTATTGACAACTATTCGTTTGTCGGCACACGTGCAAGACTAACATATAAAAAAGTAACTGTAAATTAAGATGACGGTATTAATAGTTAAAATACTTCTCTTCCTACATACCCATTTCACATACCAATTTGAAGTTTTACCATGAAAATGGTTCATAAAGCTACATTAACGTATATTGAGAAGTTTATATAAACAATGTGTACATTAAATAACACTTTAATCATTGCTACAATACTGTCCTACAGTTACTTCAGTTTTGTGATTTTATTGTTGAAGTTACGAAAGTTCGAAAAGCTCTAATGAAAACTTAGTCTCTTTGGTAAAGTTCAGCCCATTACTTTTGTCCGTAACCCTTGTAATGAATTCAATGATTAAATAGACACAAAGTAACTTGTTCGTTAATGAGATATTCAAAGGTCGGAGTAGGTGTTAAATAAGCTTTATGAGATGTTTTTTGATCAAAGAAAATGTTTTCTTGATGTTGATATCATAATATATTACCGCGAGATAATCTTTTAATCAAAAAAATCCTGTTATAATCTGTATTTTTTTAGTGAGGAAACAGTCGTTTGATACGTTATTAGTATCGTAAACATGTATAACAATTATTATTACAATTTGGTTATAGCAATAGAAATTACATAAAAAAAGTTACAATTACTGGTAATACTAAGACTAAGGTTTGTTTTTGTTGATTTCATTTTGTATTCGTATTAAATACATCCATAAATCACGTGATACAGATTCTTTAGTTTTCCTCACGTATATCACATATTTTATAAGGATTATATTAGACGACAAAGTAAAGGTAAATATCATTAATCATATAAAATATTCAGACGTATAGTGTTCTGAGAACCTAAATTTGTCGTATAATATAATTTATTACGATAAAAGATTGCCCATGCCTAGAGATTTTATATCTAAATGTGCTACCTTATTTTTTGTATCCAATTTAAGATGCTTACGTTTCTATTTTCATTGTGTTAAAAATGTAATTTCGGGGACAACGTAAATGTGAATCTTGTAAAAACTTTTAATTAAATTTATTCACTTTATAGAATGAACGAGAACAAACCAGAATAAGACATGAACGTTTTTTTTTAAAGGATAGGTATGAATATACATAGCCGTGATAGCCCAGTGGTTTGATCACCAACTGTCCACTCCGGAGGTACCGAATTCGAATCCGATCTGCACCAATGAATTTTTAAATTTATTTGCAGTTAGTATAACACCAACTAATATCACGTGCTTTGATGATGATGGAAAACATCGTGAGGAAACCAACATATCTATGTCATGACCATCCGTGCTCGGATTGGTATGTGAAATAGAGAAGGCATCCATTAAAACTGCCAAGAAAATCGTCGTGTGTTTCATCACATATGATGACCATGACCCTCAGTCATGAGGAAATACGACTTAGAAGAGAAGAAGATGTTTGAATATAGATTAGTCCATTTTCGTGATTTCAAATAAAAAGTTTCGCCTTCAAAACATAATGACAATAATTAAGATTATTTATTTCAGTAAGTAAACGTTCACAAGCGCAGTCCCAACAGTAATAAATATTTGTCAATCATTCAACTTCAAATTTATTACCCCGCAATCTTTTTCCTTTTAATATTTCCTTCGTATAATTGTAATTGGAATATCGCTTTCGAGGGAGAATAACGCTTTTGTTAGCTGTTTTTCTCAATTGTACTAAAACCTTTAAATTTTTGTTCTAATTTTTTTCGTTTTTAGCGCATCTATAACATACGTATAAGTTGTAAATCTATCATTAATACAAAATGTCGATATTTCAATTTCACTGCAAATTTATTTACAACTAGAAGCAGTGTATATCATTCTAACTAGTACCATGTTATAAGCAGGTGTATTACTAATCATTTAGTAAACGTCCTCTCGTCTTGTCGCTGGGTGGAAGTTAGAAATAAATATAGACGCGTCAAACTTTTAATATCTTCATTTAGGACAGAGTTGTGTCTATTTGTAGATTACTACAGTTAATTACGAATGGCTTTTGTTCAGGCAATTTCTTCGGCTTTGGTTTGAAGTCTGTGTAATTATCCTTTCCCAAAGTTATGTGGAAAGCTACAGTGTGCTTACGAGTGGGAAGCTAATTGAATTTGAAATGCGATGCCAGTACATAGAGCATCGCGCTCCCTTGACGGCTTTGGCTTGTGCCGAGCTTTGTGTTCTCTAATTGTGAAACATGTTAAAACGTAAAATAAGCGTCTTACACAGTAGATACAATCTTCATACTTATCTTCATTTCAACGTTATTTGCTCGAAGAATCAGAGAGGAGAGTTCATAACTCGATGCGTATATTATACCTGTTTACAATTTGGTCCGATTTTCATGTTACAACAAAAAAAAACTATTAAAAATGCTTTAATAGTATATGATATTGAGCGTCTGATATATTGTCGGTGTATATTTTTAAACAATATCAAGGTAAGCTCTATCGGTTCCAGGATATATTTTGAAATGTGTTAACAGTTTACGTCAACGTGAGACGTTGAAGTGTAATCTATTTGACAATAGTGTATGCCATAAACAATCTAATCTATGAAGATTTTCCTCTTGTCGTTACGAAATTTGAATAATCTATTTTCTACTTCTTAGTATGTAGTATAGCTGTACTGCCTGTATTTGCTATAAGCTACAACTACGACGAGCATGGCCTAGCAGTAAGTAAAAGTAAATGGACTACTAAACATCGTAAGCAATAAATAAGTTTTTTACCTTCCCTTTACAGTATTTTTACTTCAAAGTTTTTCACTTAATAACGATAATAATGTGCAAAAAGATAAAAGCATATAAAAAATCCAAAAGATATGTATTTACAAAAAACTCTTTTGCATAAACCCTTATCAAGAAAATTTATTTGATATAAACAGTGGACTGAAAACATTTACAAATTTATTCAAATCGTAAATTTGAAAATGTAAATAAAGGCATAAAAATTGCTTCGTTATAAATTATAATTTACAAAAGTACAGAGACTGTTTCTTTTTCAATGAAGAAAATAAATAACAACGCAGTATGATTTAAAAAAAAAGTATCATTTTTAAAGAACTTAGTTCGTATATCATTATCATCAGACATCCACTGCTGGACGTCTTTAGTCTACTTTACATCATCATCGCTGTCCTTCGATTTCAAGACGTTGTATTATATTTGAAACCGGTAAACAAATTTCTCAGTAACAGATCTTAATGAGGATTTTTAGTTAGAGAAGTTGTCCCTTGAATCAGTTTAATTTAGATACATTCGTTACATATAAGTAATATTTATCGTTATAATATTTCTTGCGTAGTTGATTTGCTCCTTAATGCTGATCATAATGGCCAAATAAAAGAAAAAGGAAGGAAAGATAACGTGTTAATATATGAGAGCGAATCGGCATCACATTCGCTAAGGGACTTCTTCATCCTGCGCAAGAGGGCCAAGTATTTTCATGTTTAAAATTCTTCAGACACGTAGAGCTATACAAAGAAGGGGAAAGTTAATCTTCTGTACGATAATTGAAGTGATGATAGCTCAGTTGTAACAGCGATGGGAACTTGAACTGAATTTTTATTGCGTTTCTTGTGCAGAAAAACTTCGCGTGGAAACTGGAATATTCCATTTTCGAGGACATTCGATGTACTCTACTAAACTTTGACTGTCTCCACCTGATAGAAAGCCCTAGATCCTATTTATGGGAACATAAAATGTACCCTTCATGCATCTGTTACAATTAGTTTTAATATATACATAAGAGATTATTCATTTTTAAATGTTTTTGTTAACAAATTTGGTTTCTCTGTACTATTGGACAAACGCTTGCACGTTGGCAATCCTAACAGTTTTCTTATCCATGAAAACGATTCATTTAATTCACATAAATCTTATGATAACTTATTATTAAAAACTTATCTTTTTTAACATAATTTAAGTCTTATTTGTTTAATTAGCGGAAAGGGAATTTAATTAGTTAATTAGGAAAAAGCAAAACAAATACAAAAAGTGTTACGAGTTATTTACTCTGCAATCTTGTTTACCGAATTCTTTTTCTGTATTTTAAAAACAACTTTTTCCTGTTTATTTAATCTGTGCTATTTCGTTATAAATAATTGAAACGGAAAAAAGTATTTATAGGTTTCAGACATTATAAATCAAGTCGTTTTGCTTTGTTTTTTTTTTCACTTAGGGCTTTGAAGAGAACAAGAGAAGATATTACAGGTTTTTCTTTTGAGTTCTTTAAATAATCACAATAGTGCCTTCATGCCTTCATGTTATTCTTTTAAAATGAAAAAGGTAAAGTTCTTAATTTTTGATGCATACTTTTTGTGAGTGGATATACTCATAGCTACAACACGTACTGGTATCCTATTTTGAATTCTTTCTTTGTAGGAAAGAGTAATATCAAAGTTAAAATCTTACATAAATTCAAAAACAATTTTAAACTGTAAAGGTAGTAGAATATGAAATACAGATTATACTCTTGTTATAATAGTTTTTGTGAATACTGTCTTTTTATAGTTTATATTTATCGACAGTCATGTTTTTAGTATTACGACGAAACGAAAAAGAAAATTTACGAAGGGTTCGTATTATTCGAATAATGCGGTATTTGCTGACGCCAGGGCGAAGTTATCATCAAAAGCTCGTCGTTTTACGTTGCCGAGATTAATCTTTTGTTTGTGTTTTACAATGACTTCTCAGTTTAAATGTCCTACCTTTACTACAGATATTCCTAATCTCAACGGAAATAGTTTTATCGAAAATTCGTTCTTCGCCACTATAATCTCTAACGCAGTTATATTATATGTATAGGTTGTCAAATATCTCCCTTCCGCTTTTTTGCTCTTTATTCAATGCTTTATAAACAGTGTTACAGTGATCGGATTTAGTTCAAATATGCGCCGTTTTGTTCGATAATCTGTTTCCATCTAGACGGCAACTTCATAATACCTTCATCGTAGAAGCCCCCCTCCTTATTTGCGAAGAACTTGGACAGCCACTTTTCACAAGCCTCTTTTGAGTTCAACTTTACACCACCAAGGGCGTTCACCATGGACAGGACAGTGTAATCACTTGGCGCTATGTCCGGGCTATATGGTGGATGCGATAAAACCTCCCATCCGAGCTCCCGTAGCTTCTGACGAGTCATCAACGAAGTGTGTGGTCGGGCGCTGTCGTGGTGGAACACTACACCCTTCCTGTTGGCCAATTCTGGACGCTTCTGGTCGATCGCCTGCTTCAAGCGGTCCAGTTGTTCGCAGTAGATGATAGAATTAAGTGTCTGGCCATATGGGAGCAGCTCATAGTGGATGATTCCCTTCCAATCCCACCAAACACACAGCAAAACCTTCCTGGCCGTCAATCCCGGCTTGGCCACTGTTTGGGACGATTCACCGGCCTTCGACCACGACCGTTTTCGCTTGATATTGTCGTATGTGATCCATTTTTCGTCGCCAGTCACCATCCGCTTCAAGAATGGGTCGAGTTCGTTCCGTTTCAGCAGCATATCGCAGACGTTGATTCGGTCCAGAAGGTTTTTTTGTGTCAAATCATGCGGCACCCAAACATCAAGCTTTTTTTTGTATCCAGCCTTCTGCAGATGGTTAAAATGGTTTGGTGACTAACTCCCATCTCCTGGGCGATGTCACGAGATGCCACATGCCGGTCTAACTCGATGTAGTCTATGATTTGATCGGTATTTGTCGTCACAGGTCTTCCGCCGGCTGCCTTATCCATGGTGTCGTTTTCACCGGCTCTGAATCGTCGAAACCATTCCTCCGCGGTTCGAAGTGATAGAGTACCATCCCTCAAAACACCATTAATCTCACGGAACGTTTCTCTAGCGGATTTGCCTTTAACGAAGGAAACTTTAAAATAACGCGAATTTCGGCGTTAGTGAACTCCATGTTTACACGTCTATAACTGTTGAACGCAATATCCAAACTAATTATGCATAGCGTCGTTTTGTAGGTTATGTCAAGACCTTTCAAATTATGTATAGTATTGCTAGATACGAGCTCTGTAGCGCTTTGTACATAGCCGCGAAATTCAAAAGACAAAAAGGCGGAAGGGAGATATTTGACAACCTATTATAACTATTGTACATTATGTAACATCAGAAATGTGATTTCTGTAAAAAATAATGTTGAATCGAACTAACAAGCCACTGCGGTAACGGGGCAGTTAAATAAAAAAAATAACGAAAGTTAAACATGTTGAAAAGAATTGTTGTTTCCCTAGTTATATACTTGTATATAAAAAGTATTTCATTTACAAACGGTGAAAGGCTCGACCCTTTTTAGTTTATTGTAAATAAAATAAATATCCGTCTTGGTTCCCCCGAGTCGATACAAAGTGGTTAGAACGGAAGTTCTTGTCATTTTCTCGTATGTTGACGAGGGTGCTTGTCCTTTTGTATCGTCTCCGGTGGGTCTGAAGTTTCTCAGCGGTTTCAGTAATATTTAGACGTAAGAAAGACACATCATATATATTACATTTGACATAAAAAAGAAACGCTAACTTTTGTTAACACAAAACAAATTGTGGAATGGGAAGTATGAATAGCTGAAAAAGTCGGCACAGGAGTGACCATGCCCAAAGGGAGAACTGCCCACACCTGTAAATGTTTTATTTATTCGTGTACTGGGTACGGTGTACGACGAAGGCTTGAAAAGTCAATAGGTAAATTCTAACACAAAGTCATACATTTTTTTATTGTTTTGTCTACGATCAGTTTTGTAAAGTAAGTCTTCCCTTGAGACAAACGAGTAAGTGATGTATAAAGAGCAATTAATTTATAGTTATGATTGTTTTAGCAAATTTATAAATGATAAAAAGGTTTTTTGCATTGTTAAAATAAAAAATGTTTAACAAATCATTAAAATGTTTTAATGGAGTAATTTCTTTACATAGATCAAAGATTTTTAAGCAGACAGATATCAGCTTAGTTCTTTGGCTCAAACCGTCTCTCTCTTTTCTCATTGTACAATAAATATTTAGTTCTAAGTATTTTTTTTTTGTTTAAAATATATTAAATACATAGAAATGATTAGTTAGTCGATTTTTACGCTTATTTACAGAAAATACGATTTTTAAAGTCTTTTAGTAGTCTGGCAGTGGACATTTTTCTAAGTGGTAGGGAGAATGATCATAAGACTCATGTCACAGACGATTAATGATGTTGAGATTTTAGGAACAGATATCTCAGTTTTATTAATGTAGTGTATGTCGTCCTAACAAATCCCACATTGTTATAGGCATGCGTTTCTATTACCATGTAAACGTTCCGCTCGTGCCGTCATTTCATCGAATAAAAAGAGGCGTAGAGCCAGCGCTTTCAAGGAGTACAAACGAAATTTTATTCCCTTTTAAACACTCCCGTTGAAAAATAAAATGTAGCAATTAGCAAGTCTGTACATTAGATATGAAGTCAAGCATTAAAAATAAACTGAAAATTAAACATTTTAAGTCTCTACTGAACTCGGGGCAAGGAAAAAATATTGAGCAAAGGAAACGTTGAATAAATGTTGAAACAATTTTTAATTACTTCAGATGGATAAATAGAAATGATGTTACATAAAAAAAAACTAATTTGAATTTTTTTAAACACTCTTTTTACTTAAAATTATTGTTATGGTAAAAGGGTTGTTAACTTAAAAAATATTTTGATTCTACATTAAATTGGAAATAAAAAATACTATAAGTAGTGTCTGTTCTGTGGTTTTCTTGTCTGGTTACATTATTCAATACTTGTTAGTAATCTACATAAGTATTTAGGTTTACAATGATGTCACAGGTCTAGTAGGTTCATTAACGTTCTCTTTAAAGAACACAATAGCATAATTTTTGTCTTACATTTAATTGAGGCTATTTACAATAATAATTTAGTATTTATTATCACGGATGGACAGAAAAATTTCTCAAGTGATATTAAATATTGTAAAGAGACTTCAATATTGTGTTAACACAAAAACCTCATTAAGTTTAGAGATCTTCCAACGTTTCTATTTAAATAAGAATTGCTTGGATTTTCATTGAACGTTTCACGAATATATCGGACTCAAATATTTGTTTAAACAAAGAAATTCTAACGATACCAAAAAGAGAATAGTTATCAGAGTATCTATTGAAAGTATTTTGTATTTGCTTTCGTTTCGTACGTATTGTTTTCAATTTCGTTTGTAACACAAGCAAATATTAATATGTGCAATTCGCAATATGTCGAAAATCGTTCTAGTGTTGAAAATAACACCTGATCACCCAATCCTTGGAATATTGAAAATGATCCCCGAACGGGTGCCTCGTAACGGTTTCAGATTTATACCAGCATCTATTTAATTTTATCTTCTGTCATCCATGATCCACAAAATTACGTATTAAAGAAATAACTTACAGATTTATTTTTTAATGATTTTTTTTCAGATACCGACCAATTTATTTTTGTCTAATATAGACTACTGTCTGACCACTAATACACTTAATTGTAAGCGTCGTTGTAGTCTTTGATGGTAAGTAACATTAGTCTAGAAGAAATCTATTCACTTCATTGACCTTGCAGAAAAATATTGGCAGTCTTTTCCCCGTAATAAGTCAAGCGGAAATTTTAAATTTATTTAAAGAGATATACAAAACAGTTTTCATATTTTTAAACTTAAAATTTTTAACTCATTTAATTTTTACTTATGGCATGTCTTTTGTCGGAATTAGTTAAGTCAGCAGTAAAAAGCATGTATTGCTGTGGGCAGATTTTAAAGCTCATGTAGCTTTTTTAAAAGCTACAAGCGCAACGAGCTCTTTAATATCATATCCATCAACAAGTGAATGTACCAGTCGCCTCATCCCAACTAGTTTAAAAAAGATTCGTATTTTTTACTTAAGGCACTAGAAATCTTATGAACTTACCAGTTAAATTATGTGCGTTTTGGTCTTCATTTCTGTAACAATAATAAAAGATTAGAGATGCGACAACGTTTTTTAAATATTGAGTAAAATGAAAATATTAATCGTAACGTTTAAATAAAACTTCACGAGTTGATTATAGCAGCAGCTGCACGTAGCGAAAAGCATATTCAAAATTGCATTTTTACTTTAATAGATTATAAAACTGTTTTTTGTACACTTCTATTCGTATTTAAAAATATCATAATTATTGCCTCTGAAAATGTCCACTACAATTTTGCTGTTGGACTTTTAAAACACAGTTCAGCAGTTTTAAAAGCGTAAACTTTTTAAATTTATCAAAGTTTGTTCGCGAAACGAATGATCAAAAGGAACGCGTACTAATTTTTAATTCAAACAATTTAGTCGCAAAGGATGGATATTCAAATTATATGCTGCATATAAATAGTTTCAATTAGTTTTTCTTGTTTTTATTACGTTTGTTAAAGCCGTATTAAAATAATCTTTTAAAATTAAACTTCATGATTTTGTTAAAAGGTAATTATATTTGTTTTTAATCATTTGGAAAAAGCAATGCATTACAAATGGGGAACTTGATGCCTAAAGTCAGTCTTTCAGTCAGTAACGAAGTGCTGATTGTATAAAATGCCTAATAATAATATTAACCTTTTCTTACGTTTAATTATAGAAGATATAACACTGAGTGGTATTTAAATAACATCATTAAAAGAATGCTTCACTATTTCACGCCATGTTCTTCATATGAGAGGCTTGTCTAGAGAAATGATAGTGAAACATAAATTTTGAAACTTCCATCAATTGCAGTTTATTTATTTATTTATTCAGAAATCGACGATTTTCTTTCAGTAATCGACCTTTGTTTCTGGGCTCTAAGGTATGTAGTAGGTTCTAAGCTTGAATGTGAGGTTTACTGAAGTACAGTTTTTGCGCGGTAAATACTTCGTTTCTCGTTTACCGCAAGTTTGAGGCGGGGAACACTTAAATTCCTTTTAGTTTAATTAAGGTCAATACGTTACTCTAAATATAAGCGCTAACACTGTTCCTTTTTGTTTCATTAATCGACGAGGTCACTTGATTGACGTTCTGTTCGTTCATGATATTCGATTCTGGTTTTCGCTGGTTGCAGGTTTCTCTTGCTGGAATGGTTAGTTCTCTTTAATGCGTATTTACCGAAAAGAAGTAGCATGTTAACACTTTAGTGTGTTCCGATTTGTAAGGCACAGTAATTTGTGAAACTACTGAAGTAGATTTTACTTTATGGCTCAAGACGTCACGCGCAATAACATTGGTTACTGCTGATAGCGTTTATTCTTAACATTTTCTCTTTGTTATGGAAAGGTTACACGTACATCGACGACCCCTTTGGCTCGTAAAAAAATCTCCGCCGTCTTTAAAGATTCCTTTCAGTCTAATAATTTCATTAGCTGTAAATTGGAAATCGTATTGTTAGAAAAAAATATTGTCCTGCGGGTGTTCCTACCTAAATAGTTTTAAGTAGAATAATAATGTACAATGTTCAGCATGTTTATATGTACATTTATAAGCACGCTTAGAGGTTACCTTCTAATCTTAATAGCCATCACCATTGTTCCTTATTAAGAATAGACGTAAATGTCTATGGGGCCCAAAAGTCACTTATTTCGTAATTAACAGCGGTGTGGATTAGTTTACAGATAACGGAGCTCGCGAATGTCCCACATTTCTTTATATTACTTTATAAAAGTTTCATGACGTCATTTTAGGTCAATAAGTACTGAAGAATTCATTTGTCAACTTTTTCTGTAAATAATGAGAAGATTTCGATGAAATTGTTTCTCTTATTTCGAACTTTTATTATATAAATTAAAAATATATGACAAATTGTTTGATCACATGTATTCTTTACTTGTAGTGGGAGATAGATCTGTTGCTGGGTACCGTCTGGGTACATATATGTAAATACCAGTAGGTAATATGAAATCGTTACTGTTTTAGTTCTAGTGGTACCGTAGATACGGGTAACGTTTGACACCGCCTATCAGTAACATATTGTTCAAACTGTGTTTCACTCTAAAACAAAAGTATATTCATTTATAACTGCTCTAAACTTACAATAACACATCATCACTGCAATGTCTTTAATAGCTTCTAACATAAGTTGTCGCAACGATAAGTATTTTTAGTAATTTTAAAGAGACTCATGAATACACATCAGAAAATAAAATACACGAAACGAGCATCACGCTATTAAACTTAATTTTCCAAACCGTTGACCTGAAGATGTTTAATTTTGTTAGATTCGCGAAAGAATTAACGAACAGTGAAATAAGATAAATTGTTTTAGACCTAACAAGGTTTGGTTAGGAATAAGTAAACATGATCACGATTTATTTTAGCTGTTAATCAGCAACTAAATTATTTGTTGGTTACTGAAAAAATATACTGTTCATATTAATACGAATTTACGTTAGATTTCTTACATTGATTCCTAAATTATTAATCAATGTCTATTTATTTGTAGTAAATTTAAATATAAGTGTAATGTTTTTTTCTGTTAGTATAATTTAATAAACTCTACTTATTGTGTAATTGACATAATGTTTTTCTTTGTATTCTTCTATAATACTTTTATATGTAATTCATATCTTTCTTGCGACAGGCTATCTGTTTTCATTTTAAAAGCGGTCTATCTTTTGTGAAAGGAGTACGGTTAAGAGATCTTTAGCGACTCGGTGTTCATGCTTAGTGTTTGAAGAGTCATAATATCTCTGATAGAAAATAACCGTGGCTTCTACAACACTTTGTTAAAAGAACCATTCCTGGGGACTGCTCTATGCAATTCTTAGCACCTACGCGGTTCTCAATCCATTGCTGATGAGTACCAGCCATCGTTCTCCTCAGATCGCAGTCATTACTCAACTATGTCGGTTATCTTCATTTATACAAATTTAAATAGTAAAGAAATAATGAAAAAAAGAATCCCACACGATAGAATAAAGAAATAATCTAATTAAAACTGCCTAAATAGCAATAATTTATGATAAAAGGTAATATTAATCCTTTAAATTTTTTGCCTTCTGCAATTATGTTTTTATTCGGGCAAGGATTAAAATTTTAATCAACATTGTTTGAGTAAAAAGCTTTATAACATTGTTAGAGTTTTGTTAGTTTTGTGCCTAATGGGGATAGACTTAAAGTTAACGCGTAATCCTTCTATGTTTTCGTTTATATAAATTATATGGGTTAAATAAATGAACCTTGTGTAATTAACTGTACGTTTAATTAATGGTTTTTTACATCTTAGAGATCTCTGTAAAATGAGTTAAATGTTCTCAAAATACATCAAATCGTGTTTTTCCGTAACATAAAAGATAAGATTCTTTTATAGCGATATAATAATAGCTAGACTTTAAAACTCATCGCATCATATAACAAAATGCATAATTACAGCTTTTCTCAAGAAATTTATATTTATTTACTGCAGTATGCTTTATTGTTTTCAGTACAAGTTGTGCTTTTGGTTTACATGGTTTATATTTTTACCGTTAAATAACTTATTACAAAAATACATTATCTATTAAGTGATTTAGTTGTACATTTTACTCAAACAAAATAATAAAACAATATACGTTAGAGTAATTGAAAGAAACAAACAGAAAAAGTTTACTACAACTTCTCTATTTATTGGACCGTATAACTGTTTATCGATCATTTATTATTAATGAAAACATATTGGTAAATAATACGTATGAAAAGTAATTTCACGAGTTATTTACTTCATAAAAAATTTAAGTAAAAGAAAATTTCTTTATTGTAGTAGCCATACAACGCGAAGAAAATGGCCGCTCTGTGTTCTCCATCAAAGATTCAAGAAGCTTGGGAGTAACAAGCAATTATAAAATTAGTTCTCAGTACAGACGTAATAAAGAACCCTCATATAATATACCTTTTAGTGAAACTAGTAAACAATTGCTTGTTTTAAAAATATTTTATGTAATTGTTGAAACAATGTTTCAGTTGTTTAAAGTAATGTTATAATCAAGCAGTTATATTAAGTAAGTTAAGCACTTTATAATATTTAAGATTCCAAAATGTAACTTGATCGTCTCAGAAAATGTTGTTAAGGAGTTTAAATGGACAGAGATAAAGCCGCTTTTGATTTATATCTATCGTTGCCGATAAGCTCTAGAGAAATAACGTTAACGTTTGCTTTAGTCCCGCTGTATTGAAATAACAAACAGTTTCAAACATTATTAAATTTCGCTCCCGGGCTGTTCAGGACAACTAGCCGTGTGGGATTATTCAGTACCAGTTTCTAATTTGTTAAATTCGCTGAGTCTGTGTTATTTAAGCACTCGTATATAAAAGATGGTTTGTTTGTCTCTACGAACTTTCCACAAAACCTTCTAATCATAATAAGACATTAGTGAAGTTAAATTATATATTTTTATTACATGATTTATGTGAAGACAAGCCGGATAGTTTCGTTTGTCTGATCTATTTATAAACTTAACCAACCGTATATAGAATAAAATTATGCTATAAACCTTTTGTAAGTAATTTGATGTTAAATTATAAATGAGCGTGATGGCAAAGGGTCCAGAATGTTAAACAAATAATGGATTTAACATTCTTAACGTGTTTCCACGAAGTAAATGATTACATGTTTAAAATTAGATCCGACTTTGTACTCAATCGTTTTTAACTTTATACTTGTTAATATAATGAAAATTTTGCGAATTTACCCGTCTTAAACATTTTCCTTATTAAGAACAAATTTTATTAAAGGTGATGTACGAGTATATAACTCAAAATTCATAAACAGTTTCTGATATGTTTCGTAACTTTATAGGAGTTTAATAAAATCAGAGAGTTTAGCAAAGGCATGGAAGTAATCAATATTGTTAAGTAGAACTCATAATATGATTAGACACAGGTCAACTATCTTAGATGACGTCACTGTAAAGTAAGCTGAAACAGAATATTCCCTTGATGGTTTTGTTAGAAACAAAAATTTACAATAACATTTATCAAAATTAATACATTATAATTACGTTAAAATCATTGCTTTAGAAATTTCATTGGCTACAATGCCTTTAAACTGAAAAACAGTAATGTGTTCACACTACCATTTAGCAGTTTAAATACCGCTTACTTAGACAATTTCGGTTAAGAGAAATTTACTAGCAGTAACCCGAGTATAGACGAAAAGCCAAGATTTTGCTTCCACTTAATAAGTGTGCCTTCCTTCACTTATAAGATTCGCCTACTCTTACTCCAATTTTTAAAAAACGGATTACAGTGATTATTAACAAGGCTTTGAATATACATGCTACTACAAAAAATTAATCAAAAGATAAATAGCTTAATTTAAATTAATTGATCCATACATTTGGTTAAGTCATTTAGAATTTCTAACGAAATAGTTTGTGAGAAGATCAAGCATTGAGAGTGTGAAGTATTAAAAATGATTACGGCAATTATCTTGATTATTTTGAATATTTAATATTTTAAAAAATATTAATGGGTTTCAGCGATATTTATGTACACAGAAATATATTTCAACGAGCCATATTTGTGTTTCAAATGTTTGTTGGGGATTTGCTGATGCTAACACTATCCTTTGACCCGAACAAACATAACAGATGCTTATCTATCGTGAATAATTCAAGATGAAATATTACGGTTTAGATATAAGAAAGGTATAATTTTTTCTCTAGTTGCTTTTGAATATTAATGCTTTATGCATAAATGAACACTTATCTCTGTCTATATAAATAAAATAGTATAAAATTTTAGTTGTAAAATGTATGGTAAAATAATAAAAGTTAGAAAGTAGCCATAGATATAGCTTGAACAAGGTATTGTGCGTCTAATCAGTTATATAATAATATATTTTTATCCACTTTCTTCGTGTTTTCATACGATATAACAACTATAGCAAATAGGTATAGTCTAGAGTTACGTTTACGACAAAATGTACTGTAGATAAAAAATTTATTAACGATTAAATAGTAATTTATTGTATTGAAAATAATCATGAACATGAGAAAGCTCTCTTGTTACTAAAATTTCATTAAACTCTTTTTGTTATTATACATAAATATATTAACAAACCTAGATAACTAACAATTTAATACACTTTGTTAATAAAAATCTTGATTAATTGGAGCAATTTAGTAATTTTTGGAAAGGCCCAAATTAAGTTTTTACGGATTGGAAAATTAGCAAAGTTTGCCGAAAATTGTTAAATTGTGAGAAATCAGAAAGTTATACTTCTACGGCATATTTTCTGCTTTCGCTAAGTTCATAAAAATAATGAGAGTTAATTTATTGAAATTAAGTCCGAAAAACGTTAGACGGCTTTACTATTACTTGAAGAAACGTCAACACGATAGTTTCAATGACTATGGATAATACTATAATGAAATGAAAGTTTGTAATGTTCAATAACGAAAGTTAATTTTCTTCGTTATTCATCACAAGTATTAACTGAATTTCGTACACTTTTTCATCAGTTAGATGAATCAAATGATCACAGTTTTTAAATGTTTTGGTAGGATAAACTTTGAGATATAGTTTGTCCAAAATAATAAAACGCGTAGATATGCATAAAAAATTATATAAGTAGCAGGTGATATGAAATTTCAAAACTAGCTCAAACTATAAATTGTTTTCAGTCTCACGACCGTAAGAGATGAGTTTTATTTTTAATGCAAATACAAACTGAAGATGTTACGAACATAATATTTTCTTACTCAACCGTTATATTCCTTATAAGAACCTTTATAAAATCAGAACTTTGTTTGCTTATATTTTACGGGACGTCAGATGCATTAAACATTCAAACGAGATACGTAATGAATAATAACCATTAAGATTTCTATCGCGGCGTTTAACAGTTTCAATTGTAAATAATTTTAGCTAATAAGCCATCGTAATTTCGCACTTAAATTGCTGTGAAACCAAAATTTATTTTGATAAACCGATTTGACGTTCATGAATCTTGTTTGTTTATAATGCTATTTACATAAATATTACGTCCCCAATTCTATTATAACATAATTAATATTTTTAATTACATACCCCCTTAATTTACCGATATGATATCATTTAAAAAGATCTCGTCTGTGTTACCAAAGTAAATAAGTTACGAAATATTTAATAAATATTTTTTTATTAAGAGCGTTTCGTTAACAAAATCTTGATAGGCAATATTGAGTATTCATTCGTCGAATTCAAACTTTTGAAATAAATATTTTATCTTACCGAACTTTGTGCAAAGACGTTGAGGAGGAAATTTAGTTACCCTAAAAAACAGATAGTATCATCGAAATCGTTTAACTTAAATTTGTTTATGTAACAGGCACACGTTTAGAATTTTTCATGGAACAGAAATTATTATTTATTGGGAAAAAACCTCAGACACTATGTTCTGTAGCGAAACAAAGAAAAGTAGAAGAAAAGCAAGAATAATTTACCTTGATTGCATCAGTTATAGATAGATATAGGACTTTATAAGAAATAATGTATCCACAGCTTAAGTAATATTAACATAAAATTTCCTAACTGAATTATTGCTAATACTTTTACCTAAAGAAAGTAAAACATTCCAATATTTATATGTATATCGTTTCCTAACAATCATCTGGCGAGATAGCAACATATTTAAAGGGTATCAAAAAATGGAAAGTCTAAGTAAAAATCTCTATTTCCTATATGTGGTTTGTAACAATTTCCTTTCATTAAGCACTAATAAAAACATTGTAAACAAATTTTCCTTTCAAACCAATATACTGATAATATTATAGACAAATAGCAACTATTAAGTTAAAAATTTAACAATTACTTAATATGTGCTTATCAATTAGTATAACGTAAATTGTTAAAGTAACATATGTTCATTATATATGTGAAGATGGTAATTTCATCACACAAACAAAAATTCTCTGCGGTGAAGAAGAAAGTTTTATGAAAACTGAATAAAACAGCCTGTAAATACGACCAACACCTTCATCAAACGGAGAGTAATTAAGGTTTTTAAATAAATACAATCCACATGTTTGTTTGTGTAACATAAGAGTAAAGGTTGCTCACATTGAGCACCACCACATTTAAGTGGTCAAAGTGCTTCGTTGTGTTCTCTTGTTTTTTTTTTTACAACACAGAATCGAGACTATTGAAACGTTCACTAGATACCTAACACACTACTTAAGTGTCTAATAAAGATGTTTACACAGCATTCCATGGCATTAATTACGTGTACATATAATGTTACACAAAACTCTAAAATATAAATATACGACAAAAAGAGTTACATAAAAACATTTAAAATCGTTATTAATAAATCGATCGATTAATAAATCGATATTACATTACAATAGCTTAAGGTAGAATTTGAATTAACTAAGTAGAAAACTTGGGAGGTATACTCGTTACAGTAAAATAATATTGATTAACTTTAAAGTTAGGTAACCTAACAAGTATCCAAGAACAGAAAGAAATGCTAGCTGTTAATATGTTTATTCATTGCTGTTTATCTGGTAGGGTATTAGCTTTATTAACAAGGCTTAGGTAAGCTTTTTATGCCGTAGAAGGCGACTAAATGTGTATTTACATTTGTAGATCTCGGGAATGGGTGGCTTATAGCTCAATAAACGAGCTTTAGCATACGGAAAAGTTGTCTTTTATTTTTCTTAGCTCAGCTAGGGCCTAAAGAAATGTCTTGCTCTTCCTTGAGACGTATCAAGCCAAAACGCAGAGATGCTGGAGCAACCTAACGCACCAAAGGAGACCACCGACGGGGTTTTTTATATACAAACAGGTAATATTTTGATATAATAAATTCAAAACACAAATAACTTAACACAGCATCCTTTGTGTTTTACAATCTCAAGAGACAGCAAAAAGCGTAGAATTTTCAATAGGACGTGTGAAATAAACACAAGAAATACTGTTTTTCTAAATCCGAAACGTAAACAGTTTTTATGAAAGAGAACAAAAAAAAACATTTCTGCGTTGCATTTATATTTATTTATACGAGATTAAAACCCAGACTTTAGGGCCTAAATCTATACTTCCTAACAACTAAACAGTCTGGAAAAATCATGAAATGGAATAACGACGTATATTGTTACAGTATTTTATCGTTATACGTTTATTGCGGTTGTAGGCAATAAGGGAAGGACAGAAAGAATTATGAGACCATTGCGATTAAGTTACGAAGGCAATTACAATTAATTTAACTTATTAATACAGTACATTTCAATGAGCTATGAAATATGAGAAATCTTTTCATTTGTTGTAGACTATATTTATACTAACAAAATACAAACAAGTATCTGATTAACTTTTCTAGAAATAACCAACAATGGTTTATTTTTAAGGACTCTAATAATTTAGGTTACATATAATGGAGGAAGATGCTCTTCGCTCTTATAGCAATCGTTTATTGACGTGTCCGTATGATTTTAAGGACCTATAAAACAAGTTGTCAAAAACGTAACACAATCATTCTTAAACACAAACTTTTCGATTGACAAATACAGAATAATAGCGATTATTTTGGTTAAGCTACAACCACTGCAAACTTGTATTCCTCTGAATCCGCAAGGACCGGAACTAATGATGTGTAGCATATGAAACTTGCGAGTGTTTGTCGGCAAACTGAAAACTAACTTTGCTCGGACTTGAGCTCCCGGTGCGGTGATAACTCCTTATCTGTTCCTATATTACGTCGTCTTGAAACAAGATTTATGTGCGCACAACTCCTGACGCCGTTGTGAATTAAATATAACTAATGATTGAAACTCATACCGCCAATACTCCGTTTTGCACAAAAGTCTTCACGTGTACTTAACAAATCCAAACAGATCAAGTACTATTTATGCTTTATAATATATCTAAGTTTACCGGTTATTAATAATGTTTTAAATATGAAAATGATTATATGATAAAGCGATTGCGATAATTTTTGACTGATATCAATTCTAGTATGTTATAACATGACCGAATTCAAAACCATACATAAAAGAAGTTTAAATTAAATTTTGATGACTCTACTAAATAAAGTGGAATGGACATAAAGCCTCTTCTATTTTTTCGGGTAATTTAGTTTTCTTTCTTTGTTGAAATACACCATGTATAAACTGCAATATATTTTTCTAAACTATTCTCTTCCAGAGTGAATAGACTGTTACTAGGTTAGTGCATTCTCCTTTCATATACCACATAATATCTGGAGAGACCAAACTCATATACTAACCTATTTCACTAAAAAAATATAGTAATTTTAGTCACATCGAAGAAACACTGTCACACTGAAATTCAGCACAGATTTTGTAACTAAACATTCTCGGTACTACTTCCACTATAATTTTTTTTTTCACATTTTTTTGTTGTTACTCATGTTTAGAGTGGAATCCATCTTTCGTACTTTTAACTAAAATAAGAGATTTTACTTAATATTCCATAACCTCCTGAAGTCAGTTAAATATCAATATCAGTTAGCTATAATACGGTTGTTAAATCGAGGGTAGACGATACCACGTATCTATTGTTCGGGTTTTATGGACCCTCGTATATTTTAACAATGCTCAAGGTAACAAATTTGTGTTAACTTTGACACTATTACGTGCTGACGATACGTTGTACATGAATTGGTGATTCCAATGTACTGGAAATGTTTTATTTTAACGATTTCTGTTAGATCTTATGATGAACTAGTTGAACGAGACAGATGTACAGCAAGAAAAAATTTGATTTATCAGTATCCATGGCAATCCAAAATGGTTCTCATAATCTCAACTTATGTATTGTGAATCTGATGAAACCATATCAAAATTTGTTAAAATATTATAATTTACTTTCGTACAGGAACTAATGTTTATTCTTTAAAATTAGAGAATGTTATGTCTTAAATCCTCATCTACCAGTCCATTAAAATCCCTTCTTATTCTGTTTTAGTCATTTATCAGATATTTTAAATATTTGAAATCCCTTTTTTGTTATAAAGTAATATTGTTCTAACGTCGTTAAGTTTCTTGGTTTTATATTATAAACAATACTTTCTTTGAGTTTTTAAACTGTCGAGTTTAATAGTTAATTAAATACTACAAAATGAAAAAAATTTAATGCCATTCGGAAGATCTCTAAAATATGTTCAATGATATGTAATTAGACTAGGTATACATTTTATTCTACATGAATAATTCAATTGGGAAAAAAGATTATTTTAAAACGTAACAGAAGATTTAATACTTATTTTATTATAAAGAAACAAAAAGGTCATTGTCGTTTTATCTTCGAACGAAATACGTCTCAATAATGGAATGCTTAGAAGAAGCAACATATTGCGATGTTAACCTCGACATTTTCTTCAGTGCGCCATGAAATCGATATAAATGGGTGATAACTGTCGCGTAAACTCTGTAACGGACGCCGATAAATTAAACTTTTTCGATTTATCTTATTATTAGATGTTATTCTTTATTAACCAAAACATAAAGCCAGTTTTTAATGATTATAGTCGTTTAGATATTATGACCAAAACAACAAACTTACGTAACAAGACAAACTAAATATCTTAAATATAAGATGTCAAAGTGCAAAAGCTACATTCTTTACTTTTATTTATCGTCTACAGAGTTATTTGCTCATGGGCATTTTCTACTAATGAACCTAAGGCATAGGGGAAATGAAATGGTTCGCTTTCAGTATCAAACCTTATTGCAAATAGTTTCAACTTGAATATATTTATAGGTCAATGAAATAAATGAAATTGTGCGGTTGTCAATTGGAGTTTTAAAAGTAAAGTTCAATTTCAACAAAACTTTACAAATCCTAGAAGAAGAAACGTCCGTAGACGTTTCTTCATAATAAACTATAAGGTTTTTTTAGATTGTATTCATTTTGTATGTGGCGTTATTTACCTAATGATTATGATTAGAAAAGCATATACAATATACTAAAATCATTGAAGCGATGGGGAAATAAAAACTTGTAATAGAAACGAAACGACTTATGAAGAATAAAACGACATCGTTAGGATTTACAGATCAGAGCGGGACATCTGAACGACTTTTAGGAGTTTTCAAACTCTTTTCAACTACGGAACACCGTCGTAGGCATTTACCATTACGCATTTTAAATGCGGTAATACTCTCCGATGAGCACTTAGGACAGTCTCGACAAAACGGAAAAGGAAAAAGTTTCGCAAGCTGCTTACATTTAAAAAATGTTTACTGCGGTACCGAAATTGAATGCTTAACATTATTTACATTGGAAAATACCATCTTCCATTTAAGTACATTATTACAATATTACTACAATACTTCCAACGCCTGAGATCGTGAATCAACAAAATATTTGTAATTTACCTTTGCTAAAAGATAAGCTGTGAATGTATCTTAGATTTCGGGACTTGTTTTGTGGTTAAGTTAGAGAATAAGAGTTGAAAAATTTGTTACTGTCATAAAGTATGGTATCTATTTAAAAAATATATTAATCTATAAGAATATTATACAACTTTCCGAAAGATTTTTTCCACAACAAGTGTTCTTTTATGCTCGGTAAGTTGGTCATAAAGTCTACGCTAAAATTCTAAAATTAGTTCTGGTATACACCATGTGTTTTTTTAAGATTGGACTGGTAATAAATACACTTTAGTATATTTCGTGAGTTGATTGTCAGAAAGATAATCATTTCGCTCCAAAGCATACATATTGAAACAGACAACAAAAGATTCTCTACGTGTATCGCCAAGTTCAGTACGAATTTCGAACGAGTATAGGTAGAATATGATTAATATCTTTTAACGAACTTTGTTAAGCGTGCTTCTAATACGAAATGTATACATGTTTTATTCGCAATACTAACTATAGACTAGAGTTACGGTTCTGGCCTATGTGAATATTTGCGCCTTGAGGGTATGTTCCTCATCTTCAGGAAGTCATGCGACAGATGGTAGAGAGTATTGAGGTTGAGGTGAACGTTTACTTGTCGATTAAATCCTAGTAGATGATTTATAATTTAAGAAAATACTTTGGCGACTCATAAAGTTACAAAAGGATCAACAATTTTTAACTACATAATTTTAATTACTGTGATAAACTTTTAGTTATAAACATTAGTTATCTATTGTTTTCATAATTCACATCACATTTAAGTAGGTAACATTTACAAATCGCTGAATTTAACTCGCATTAGTGAAAGGTATTGTGTTCGTTCAGGAGTTTTGAGCGTTCACCCGAAATTACTATCTTGTTCTACAATATATTATTTACGGGTTATTGGAGACCTTAGGGAAGCATTTCTAAGTTGAAGTATTTGATATCCTGCTAGACAAGGTTGACAACATCTTTTCTTTGTTTAATTAATTAGAATCTTTGTAAAAGTTATACATACAAACTAAAAAAGATATTTAAAGATATAATATTTATAATGAGAGAATGAATTAAAAGTATTTTGATATTATATTATAAGATGAGCAAAACTAACATATCGGTGGAAACGTTTGTCTATATCAATATGGCCAGTTATGATCTTCTATCGTACGCATCATGTTGACATGTATTTAAAAATTATACTTTAACTACTTAATAAAGTGAATCTTTTAAAATGTTGTAATTAGACAATTTTTTTTAATAAAGGTTTAAAAAATGTATTACGATATATAACAAACTTATACTTGCATTTTAATATAATGAGAATTAACCAAGTTAATAGTAAGCAGGCTAATTTTGTTATGTCCTCAGTGATGTAGTAAAACTTCACTTATTTGCAAATATTTCAAACACGTTATATTTTTATTTTTAAAACACGATCTCGCAATGCCTTTCTTGTATTTTTTTTTATAATTAAACACTGGTTGCTTCTGAAAAACAAGACACATCCGTACCCACTCGTGTGTCGATAGCAAATGCCCTCTTTTATCTTTTTTTGATATAAATAAACTACTTGCAACTACCCCACTCTGACCGCAGTTTCGTTGCCTGTGTTTAAATTGAAAATTATAACATATCAGTAACGGTCACAGTGTTGGTTTAAAAAAATTATTGTAATATTTTATTTATATTATATTAGTTTACATTCGTATCTAATCGATTCCATTTTTATTTTAAACCTTTCACTAATAACATTTATGTACTCATTGTAAAAATAGTATATGATGTAACGTACAATACAGAACAGGTGGCTGTAATTTATAAAATCCGTACATAATGTGTCGTAGCCAATGAATGTGGTTTGGAAGTCAATCCGGGATTGGTGAAGTCGTATTCAAACGAACTGAAGTCTAATTAGCCAGAGTGATCTGCCGCTGAAAATGTTCAAAGCTCCAATACGAACGTTAACGCGCGTCCATTTGGTTGATCGCTTGTGGGGATTAAGATACATTATATGTATCGAAGTGAATGATGTTGCTTTTATAATACTGTCGGCTCATGATTGGGGAAGTCCTTAAATGGTACCACTGTAATGAACAATGGAGAGGCTGGTAAGTGAACTGAATATTAGAGAATAGATTCCGCTAGATGGGTCATTTGCTGAGGATAGGAGAGGATCGTAGCGACAAGAAAGCAAACTCCGATTACCCATGCACCAGCCTCGGTATCAATGAAAGTATGAGTCCTCCATGATTAGTCAGGATATCTGTCACCTCAGCCCTCCCATGACTAAGACTACTACAAAGTGGTAGAAACGACGGGATAATAATTTGTTAAATAAATCCGTAAAATGTAGTTTTATTAAAAGTATATCAATAACTGTTATAATATAAGTCGCTTCGCGTATACTGCGTTGTAGTTAATTAAGCAGTAAATGGATTATTAGTTAACCACATATAATCCTATTTGATGAGATTAATAGCGGAGATTGTTTGTACAACATATAGCACATATCTACTGATTATCTACGTATGTGTTGATTCTGAATGATTTTCACTGTCCAAATATTCTCAATTAAGACTATTTATATTGTTTAAGTTTCTGCGTAACTCAAAGACAATTATCTGTTAATCTGTGTAGTCGTTAATGCTTTCCTTTATGACCAAATCGTCATGAATAATTTTGAATTTTATCGCGTTCCGTTTAAGGTTTATTTTCAATTTCCTCAGCAACCACAGAAGGAGACTCGATAAGACCACAAGTGATTTACCGAAACCTTTCAATATAAATCGGTATATAGCCGATACTACGACATTCTCGATGAGGGCCGACCCTTATGAATACCACAAGAGTTAATTTGGAGTCCCTTCAAGTAAAACTATGTCTAACGTTAAATTATTTTGAAACACAATAAGCACTCTAATAAGGTTTTAAGATGTAAAATTGCTAAAAGTTTACGCGGAATAGTATAATTGACATTTATTAATTTATACCAGAAAAAAATACTTTTTAACTTAACTTACATAAATTATTCAAGCGTTTCATAAATGGTATTTCCTAAGCAAATATTTTCAATACAAAAATATATCAATGAAAGAAGTAAATGTTATATAAAAAAGCCATCTTTCAATTTCCACTACTGATATACAGAATTTTTTCTCAGAAGGGGATAGTGAAAGCTATTTATACACTACGCTGGCCAAGTGCTGGTCTGTGAATATACATGTTCACGAAATCTGTTGTTCTTGAGTAGTTCTTTCAAGATGTTTTCCATGGCTGAAAGCTCAAACACAGCACGGAACTAAACGGTGCCTCTTGGAGACGTTCAACGCGCGTACGACCGCCTCACAAACTGAACACTTCTATTTGAGATTACATTTGCTATTATTGAAATATTATTCGACTTTACGTCAATATTCTATCAGAATAATACCCTTGATATTAAATTAAACGTTAAATACCTCAATATTGGCCTTTAGACTTCAATGGTTTCATTAAAAGAGATAAAGTGAAACCCGATGCCATAAAATTGAATAGAATTTCAGTCCAATTAGCTTTCAAATAAGCTTACAATTTGTGAATATCTTGACTGGGACGTACTTTATTAATTCTGTACTGTATTTCATATTTGTGAAGCTCCTTTGTGGCGGTCCATCGGCTAATGATAAAGATGATTTAATATTTGAATATTACATAATTTCTGATATTTTTTGTACTGCAACATTTATACATCATTCCTAATTTTGTTTCACTACTATATTTGTAAAAAAAGTAACTTTTCTTATTAGAATTAGGAAGGTATTTAAGCCGTGATTGTTTTCCTCTTTACTTTAGCGACTCTGCAATGTTTTCACTTTACTGTTTACTGGCGAATATGCGCTAATCTAACACTGCAGTAACTATAATGCAGAGGTACACATCTTCAGAACTTATTTTTTCATGTTATAAACTTTGTAAACTTGTTTTGTGACAAATTTTCTCCTTTGATGTTAGGTGGAGTACCCGTGTACCCTTGCGGAGCAGACACGGCTGTTTCAGACCTGGCACGCCGTGAAATCGCCAACGACAGGTCAGTGCGCTCAGTGCACTCATTATCATACGAACAACAAAGCCAACCTTGCGTTTTATTAAAAAAATACATAATAAACATTGGCTTAGTATTTTTAAAGTCATTTAGTATTAAAAATTTACGTTCAATCTACAATACAAATAAGACTGATAGTTTAAAGTTTACTAGTATACTATATACTACCTGCATATACTATGTTTTATACATATTTTGCTATCCATCATTACGTTTATGAATACTTAAGATTTTTTCTAATTGATGGATGAAAGATGGTTGGTAAGTGTTACATGTATGATAGATGTTGTTCCTAGAACATGTCGATTTACTCTTGATGTTCCTGCACTCAAAGCCCATGCTCAGTTGGGTTCATCTCGTCGAGTAACATTGTTTGTACGACCGCACTTACAAACTGAGTCATGACCATTTCAATTACTACTTATATTAAAAAAAAATTATAATTTAGTAGGGAATATGGTCAATACATATATTATGTAACACCTTGTAATGACATTGGTACGTACTATATTACTGAATACGCAGAAGAAAAGCATTACAATGTATGTGTTTACAAATAGATGAATATACGCTAAAAGCTAATGCTCTTTTCATGTCAACCCCTCTTTATCGAATTAGCATGTTTAACGTTAAGAAAATTTTTCACAAAGAATTCGCTTTCTTTCTATTCAGTAAAGTCGTCGGTACCAACGTTAGAAGTATTTGTACACGAATTTTCCTTCTTTTGCACCTTCCTATAACGTAATCTCTTCTTTAAAACAAAAATAAGTTTGTTTGATAGAGACATTTAAAATAGATCACTTTTTCATATACAAGTTCACTTTGGTATAAGCGTTAAAATCATTATCATCAGTTAATAGACGCTCGCTGCTGAACATAGGTTTCTCCCAAAGATCTCTACAGCAATTGTAACTGCGCAGCATCCAGCAGCTTCCCTTGAACTTCACTAGATCGCCGGCCTAGCTTGTTTGCCTTCCAGCACTACGTCCGCCTTTACGCGTTTTACATTTTAGAGTAGCAATTAAATCTTTGTTTAAATATAACTATTCGAGTCATACATTTCATGATAATCTAAAATACTTTAAAGAGCTTTAAAGATTACAAAAAATACAATAACAAAGTTTTTCCATTACTGCCGACCGCTGCTATGTTGTTAATAAACTAGATTGCCTTTTACTAAATTAATACGATTCTCGTTGTGTACATTTGTACAGGGCATTCAATTAATTATATCAAAAACAACAAAAGCTTAAAATTTTAGTGGTGACAGTCAAATCTGTGTATCTGTCGGTGATTAAGTTAAAATAAAACACTTATTTGTCGCATCCACTAATCAAGTGACAGATTTCAATTCACGTTTTACTAGTATACTCTCCAGCTTTATCGTCGACGGGTAAGTACCACAGCAACGCCTTTATTTGCCAAGTGGTCTTTTTTTATTCGTGGAAATGACGAGACTAGCATGACGTTCACCTGTTGGTAAGTGATAGCGCCATAACAACGTGGCGTTAATGAGGATGAAATACAAATCACTGTATTGTGTTCGTTACCTTGAGATTAGCGATGTAAGTCTCGTTACTTCAGTAATTTCACTAGCTGCAACGCCCTTCAAACCGGAACACAGTAATGTTTGCACAGTACCCTTTGGTGCTAGAAATAGGAGCTATAGTGGTATTACCTAGACTATTTACTTATATATTTTATTTGTGGAATTTAAATCACTTAAAATTAAAATTTTAAACCTCTTGAAATTTTTAAGTATTAAAATTCCTCAATTTTATTAATTTACAATGAGAGGTAACTTTATAAATATTGCAAAAATATTTTTGAAAACATTTATTCATCCATATCTCATTTGTTAAATGAAATATGGACTCGTTTCAGTGTTCATTACAAATTTCAAACTTTCATTGAATTATGTATTTAATCAGTACGGATTATTGAATTTCGTTTAAAATATTATTAATAATTAAGGTTATTCAGAATTTGCTTTGTGTTTTGTTTATATAGTAAAATTAGGTAACCAAGCTTATTCAAATAATAACTGAGGTAGGTAATTTGAATATAATATAAATCACACTATACAATGCTATATGACAACTTATTTACTTAAATAGTGTTTATTTTATACCCGACACAACCAGATTGAACAAAGTGAAATGAAAGTAGACCGCAAATTAAGTTTCTGAAATAACTTCCTCGCATAATTGGAAACAATATCTGTTCCAGTACTGGGTACGATATAAATTTACAGTATTGAATTGAAATAGGTCAAGTACGTTCCAGGGTATCATTTTCTAGAAATTCTGTTCACAGGCCGCGCAAGGCCGGGATGTAAAACTAGAAACATACGACGAGTTTTCCAGAGGCCTTTATATTCTTAATGAATGTTTCGGACGAAGAAACGCTTTTAATTAAAATAATTAACATATTTATAGACACTCGTTATGAGACTCTCTTTGTTTCTTTTTTTTAATATTAAACGAAAATTAAGTTTTACTTCTGTTATCTCATTTAGTTCAACATGTCATTTCTGTTTTGAGTAAAATTTTTTTAAAATATTTCTGTTACATACTCGTACATTACAGTACATACACGAACCAGGGACCTCCGTATTATATGAGAAAGGAGTGAATCACTGCTACACCAAAGCAATTGTATTATGCTTTGGGGAAGCCGCAGCTCGTTTGTAATTTTCTCTATGAACAAAGAAATAGCTTGTATGGCTTGTTGGATGGTAACATTTTACTTTCAACTACTTATCTAACCTACGATTGTTTTTTTCTTCAAAGACGATTAACGTACAAACAGTACTTACATTTTGCAATTTAATAACGTTCCACAAATATATCATTCCGAGTTTCGTAACTCTCTAAACAAGCTTTATACAGTCTTGTATTATGAGTGTAATGATAAACTGCGGATGGTTTCCCAGAAGATTTTCTCAGTAGCAGCTTTGCATTCACAGAATCGGACGTGTAGACCAATTTTGTAACAGACTTTCGAGATCACAAAAAAATAACAATGAATAATTGAATCGAATGTTTTATGAGTACGACATCATATTTTAAAATGAACATCGTTGTCAATTATGCTCAGAACACCAAGTATTTGATACGAAGGCCTTCGCGCGTATAAAAAGTAGAATATGTTAATTTATTCATGACTTATAAACATAAATTGGGAAGCAATAATTATTGTGATTTTTTCAAAACCTAATGCTCAATCTCTCGCTGGTAACGTCTAAAAGGATTTGCGGCGAAGGACGTTATCCTCGCTGATTTCCCATCGCCATCGAACATCTCCATCGTATTTCTAAGAGGATTAAATTCAATATTTAATCATTGTAATAATAACTCAGAAACGTTTCCAAAGCGGCCGTTTCATTTAAAATATTTTGTATGAAAAGAAATCGAGTATACATTCTTGCGATTTATCAAATGCTTTTGTCTACTTTAATTTTGATTTAAAAAAGCTTTTAGTTGTCTATGTCATCCTATCTCTTCAGTTGATTCATATTTATCTATCCGAGTCAATAATAATAAGTTCTTCTAAACATAACACTTATTAAACATACAGTCAATAATGAATGTTGGACCATTAACATTCACTTATTTATAACAAACAATAAACATAGAAAAGTATATGATAAAAATAAAACACAAATTTATCAGAAACGCCTGTTGAAACTTGTAACAACTTTGACAATTTCTCATGTTTATATACCTTGTACAGCTTCAAAGTTTTTAAATCCAAGTTTAAGGAAAAAGTGTACAACTTTATGAAAGTAATCTTCGCAGCCATCGAATAATGTTAAAGCCTGCAGGCTTTTGTATTTATTTATACACAAAGTTTAGGGATGTATTTGCACAATAGATTTTTTACATCACATATCTAAAATAATTTTGAGTAAACTTATATTTACTTATGATATTGTATTTACTCACACATAACATATATTATACGTTGAACATAAATAATTGATCTTTTTTTCTTATTTATTTTAAAAAATTCAAAAATAACAATATTTAATTGATATTAATTATTCTTTATTAATATCTATTAAATGGGGATGAAAACGAGACCCGAAATTTTGATGTTAGTGTTGAGGCAGTATTATCATGAGGTTTTCTTACATTTACAAAACAGCATTAAATTTTCATAAAAGATTTATTAAAAATATTGGTTTAGACGTTCACTATAACAATTCAAAAGTTTTGAAAATAATTTTAGTAATTATTTCATATTTGTCTGTAAAAAAAATATGCGTGTGTATCGTTTGTCTTGTAAACATTCAACAAATACTAATCTTCTACAGCTGGATCATAGCTTAAAATAAGCGAAAAAACTTTTTAATGTATGTTCACACTAGTTCAAATATTAACCAAACATTTGGAATTAAATGTTTGGTTAATATTAAAACGTTAACGAATTTTGTTTGACAGCGGGCCTTCGATGGACACGGGTGTTTTGCTCTTCCAGTGTCCGATCCAATAAATATCTACTGTGTATTAAGGACAATATTTCGTTTACTCCGATATTAATGGCGTAAGTGTAAAAGGCTTTAGATGTTACAAAAAACCTAACGACAACTCACGGGTTTTGCTTTTATTAATAGTTAAATCAATGACGTTATTGCCTTTCTACTTCCGGTGCGTTGGCATAGAATCAAAGCCTTTTTTTTAATACTGCAAGTATTTCTCTACTTAAAGCATGCTTTATATGAATAAAAATAATAGTTACTGCGCATGAAATTTAATTGACTAAATTCTATTATGTATTAGCTACAGAAATCTCTTTTCGCAACATCGCTGAAGAAATAACAGAATTGTTTATTAGAACTCTAAGGAAATTAATTTAAATTGTTGGGAACGTCAACAGTTGATTCGGAATAATTAATTGATTTTACTTTCTATTGTCACCATTGCCATTGCCATTTGTCGTGTTGTACAAGGACACAGAGACGTTGGCTATGACAAGGAGATGGAGATTGCTTTAACGACTGACGAAAGAATGTTGTATTTTGTATTTGATTATAAAATCTATTAATTGAATGATTTAAATGTAATCTGTCTGAATCAGAAATATACGGGTTTAAAGACTGTAGCTTTCACTGTATTGATATTTAAATACTATTATAATTAGTTACTAAACATTATGAACGCACAAAGTAATTAATATGACAAATCTGTTTACGTTAATAAATACAGTTTTTATAATTAAATTGTTAATTATATCAAACTTTGTATTGTCAGTTTTATTGCTATGGACAATAACAATCAAATAAACATTTTGTGGTAAAGACTAATTGTCATACAATTAATTTACATATTAACGAATACAGTCGTCCTCCTAATGGAGACTAGCAATTTATTGTTATTTAATTAACAAACAAGGAAATCATCTGTAGCTTAAATATATTATAATTATGCCACCAAAGTAATGTGGAGGTAGTATTTAGGTTTTAAGTAGTAGGTTTTAAACTTTTAAGCTTTATTACAAAAGCGGTGAGAAGTCAGTTTGTAAGTACAGTCAAACTTCGCGCTATACAACTGAGTTTCAACTTCGGGTGAAGAAGCATCGTGTAGAAACCGAAATTGTACTGGAACAACTGTTTTAGTAGCAGTGTAACAAACGCCAACTCACTCTAATATAGCTAAGTGGATAAATGGCCTTGAGGGAATATTTAGCAGTCTGCTTAAACTAATTTTAAGCTAACTTTTTTTGAAAATGTTTTGAGATGTTGTATAAGATTTGAGTTATATACATTCTCACAGTTACAGGTTGGTTGGTTGAAAAAAATTTTTAGAAGATTTTTTTAAAAATCTATACAAAGGAATTGTATAAAGTTTTTTTGGAAGAAAATCTAGATAAATTTGTGATTTACATTCAATATCTTCTGTCTTCATAAAAAAAACATAAAGAATCAAATCTGAAACGCAAGGGTTTATTGCATTTAAATATGCAATAAATTCTATTGAAACTGAATAAATCTCTTTCAACAAATAAAACGCGAACGTCAGCAGATCTATAAAGACATAGCCTTTCAATCGAAGCATTTATTGCGTTCTACGTATTACATGTTAAATATTATTAAGTTAATAGAAAAATATTGTGATTCGTTTCATTGATATTTTATAAATATCAACCTGTGGATTAAAGTAAAAGTATCAATAAGGTCGTAATATCATAAAGTAATGGAGAGAAAGCACTCTCACTATTACCTCGGAAATACGGCGCTTAGCTTGAATAGTCATCAGTTTATGTAGCTCGAAGATCCTATATCAAAAATTACATCTGAAATTTGAAAAAATGGACACATAGGATACATTTCGACTTATGTCGCCCTGATTCCTTAAATCTTTTCCGTTATCGCACCTTTGAATTCGCTGCCAATCTTCATTCATTTGTTGTGTCTCAAATAATAGTACAAACAAACTATCATCATTATTACTTAATTCTAGATAATGTTATGGAAAAGTACCAACAATATAACAAAAGTACTGAACGATTATAACATCGATATGTGTTTATGTTTAAAAGGATAATATATAGCATCAATTCATGTTGCTGCTATTATTCTCTTTTTTATTTGACGTCAAATGAGCGCTCTTTTTATCTTTTTTTTTTTTGCAACAAAAGCGACGAGACGTGCAAGGTAATGTGCCTAAAAGGTGTGTTTGCTTTTATCTGCTTTCATTTTCGAGCACTAGGTAACGTTTTTTTTGTTATAATATTGGTGGAGAAAATCTACGAAATTATACCCCGTCCTCTTGTGAAGCCAGGGTTATGAGACGAAGAGATTGGAGATTTTAACTCACTAACACGACGAGGGTTCGACTTATTGAATGCTATGCTATGATATCTTGATCCGAAGATTGATTCATCCATTTTTCAGCACCTTTGCGAGTACTATACCAAAGATCAGAGATCATTTCAAGCAATCGTCTTTAGAGGGCATAAGGTAACTTAAACGAGGTAATATTCACAAATGATATTTAAAAACGACTGCAGTACCACTTACCAAGACCTACTTAAAGTTAACAAGTTGTTTTCTTGCGAGTAACTAACATTGCGGCTGGTAGAACTGGAGCGGAACAAATAAGTACCATAACGAACAGTATAAAAAATCAATCGAGTCCCCCGCAGCTCTCTTCCGCAACTTAGCTGACTTCCGCTTTATTAATTTGTTAGATGTTATAACATAAAAATTGAATATTGATTGAATGTTGCAAATAAAACCAAAATAATAAAAAATTCCCTTTTGGGAAGAAAAAAATAAATTAGTTAGGTAAATCTGAGTATATTCTCTTTCCGTTATTTTTTTTCCTTTAATTTAAAATAAATATACATCTTATATATATATGTTCTGTTTAAAGATTTTTCCGTCTACTCATTCCTAAAGACATTTGCATGAGTTCATTTAATATAATTTTTCTTAAACTAGTTCAAGTAATAATCATTGTAAAGTAATTTAAACTTTCTATTTTAGTTCCGAATATGTTTCATGAAAACAAATTGATGAAGGCCCCGATATTGATTGTCGATAGGAATATTAATATACGTCCAATGGCTGACTGATCTCTTCAAGTCATTATTAACCTATACCGATGTGTTACGTACTCTGACCTTAATTAACCAAGTGTGGACCGTGTTATACACATATATTGCTTAAACTAAAAGGTATTTGGTGTTACTTAATGAAAGACGGAAAAAGGCAATGTAATCATATTTTGTGAAAGAGTATTGCGTGTTGGCTAAAAACCTTCATTCAGAATATGATGAATTATAAAATACGTCACGGGCTCTGTTATTTCACTACCGCAAAACTCCACCATTACAATACGTATAGTCTGTAAATAGAAAAAAACTCGGAAGGTTGTTCTTATTTTAGATATAATACCTACATCTGCCTTCAAATCTAAACGGTACACTATTTCTATTCTATGCATACAATGGAAAAGTTTTAGTTTTTCCTTTTCTAACAAACTTTTATCATGTAACGTTCAAAATGTTATAATATATTACACAATTATTGTACAGTTCTCTTGTTCAGCGAATCGCGAATATAATAAAGGCAATATTAGTTCTTAATCGGATAATAGAAACCGTAAAAGCAAGCAGTGCTTTCCTTTGAGTATAACCGAATAATCCACTTAATATTAGTACACATATGTACTATAATCGTATCATAAAATGTAAGGATTACAAACAAACAGTACCTAGCGAATTTATGGCTAATGGATTAGAAAGGGTACATTTATTTTAATGTTGTGTTTACGACTTATTTTATGATTGATGACCTACAATACGTTAACTATAAATATAAATAAATGATAAGTTACGCAGGAAGTTCTTACTCCTATGAGCCTAATAATACAAATTAATATTAGAGAGAGAGTAAGTAAGAGTAAGATGAGAGTAAGTCATCTTAGTCCTCCCGTGACCATGACTGCTGCAAAGCGGTCGAAACGTCGGGAATAATTAAACAAATAATAAACGCGATAAAATCCGTAAAATCGAGTTTTAATAAATGTGTAACATTCGCGGAAATATAAGAAATCACAAATTAATATACTATATAAATTGATATGTAATATTTTCTGAAAGATTTCATAAAGCTTATAATAATAATTATTTTTCGGCAAGTTATAGGTTTAGGGGAGGTATTTTTATGAAAAAAATGTCCCGGAAAACAATTTAGCTATAAAAAATGTCTTTGGTGGTTTGTTACATGTAAATTTTGTTATGCAGAATTTTCTAGCTTTTATGTTTTCTTTATAGACATTTTGTGTCATCAAAACAACACTTGTGCGAACTTTCGCTATTAAAAGAAGAAAAAACACATTATAATGTCCATTTCGTACTTTCCGACGCGGTTTATTCCAATTTACTTCTTACTTTTCAAATTGCGAATTTTCTTGCCTGCGAAATAAATAAGCTAAACTGTTGTACTCTTTACCACGGGACAGCTTGGCTGGCACATTTCAGTTCAATGATTTCACGATCTACAATTCAGCGGTAGAAGAGGCTGAAAACATTTATGCCAGAAACCAATTTCATAATATTTTAAAGTAACATTAACAAATTTTATCTTTGCTAGTAGATATCATGTTGAAAAACTTTCTATTTATAATAAAACAATCAAATTTAAATCAGTCATACAACAAATTAATAATCGGAAGATGTATAATACGCAAGTGATTAGATTTCGAAAATAAAGTGTTGAATTCACAAAGTCTGTATAATCAGCTATTCTAGAAAGGGATAAAGAGGTGGAATACTTAACATTAATTACAATCTCATTACACTTTGTACAACAGACCTCCATTTCCTCACTCTTAGACGTTGAGGGATGACGCCGACGGTTTATTTCATATTTTACAATACTATAATTGTTTTTAAACTAAGACTTCAGTTAAAAGTATTCTTACATAGAAAACAACTGTCGTAAGTTAGTTTCTTTTGATTAGAAAAGTGTTTTATTAACTAGAATAAATGTTGTACTGTATAACGAATAAAAGTAGGTCGTTGATGGAAAACGAGGCCGTTGATACAAAAATATTAGATGTTTGATTAATACAACATAAAGAGAACAAGTAAGTCTTCTAATAAAATCTAGTTTTTCATTATTTATTTCACTCTATATTGTTAATCATCTCTTAACCTTTGGGTCATTTTTCAAGATTCTTTCCATTGAATTCTTGACTCATAATTCTCGAACCGTCCTTTTGAATGTAAGTGGGGACAAAGTACAACTTCAACGACACTACAAAATACGTCACAAAATGCTGCCCTCATTGTAAGTTTTTGACGGTTTGCCTACATTTCTTTTGCAGTATTATATAATAATTAAAAAAAATCACTTATTTGATAACTAACTTTCATAAAGTTATGGTCAACATTTATTACAATACAGTAAGAAATACTTTCTATAACAATTAAGTGAAACAAGGAAAAAGCAAATGTATAACTAATATTACGAATATCAGAATGTCTTTCAGCGATTTCGTAGCTTTCACATAAAATATATTCTGTTATCGAGTATACGTTCATAGATAAATTTAACGTGATTCAATACGTCAATTATTTTCATATTTACTTTCTTATTTTCCAATATATATCGTTGAAAGCTATATGGATATTTGTGGAATACGTTATGACTTTCGAAAAACAATAATAACACTCTTTTGGTGCTGTACTTTTTAAATATATTCTATATATAATTCATGTGGAAGTTCAAGATGTATTTATAAGAAGATAAAAATGCTATGTAACCTATGTTACGACGGTTAGTGAAAAAATCAAGCATTACCTAAAAAATCAAGTTGTAGTTTGTTTTATCTATAATATTATATTACTTTACGTTCATTTATAATGAGGTTAAGTGACAACAAGACCATAGATAGTGACGATGCCTGCCCAGAATACTATGGCTCATATACATATAAATATATATGATTTTTTATAGCTTTATAAGCTTAGTCATAGCTCCACGGACGCAATTGAGTTAAATAAAAGGAAAAACTAGTAATTTTTCAATAAACTTTACATTTCACGACTTTTAATAGACGCTAAAAAAGCAGTAAATTTTTAAATTTGTTACTAACAGTATTATCGCTTAAACATAAATAAAGTCAGTGCAGTAAGTGGTACGAAATTTTATTTAAATATAATTTATTTCAGGCCTTTTAAACTCCTCCAATTTGATTATTATAAAAAATAATTGTATCACATTAAATTCTCGGAAATATTATGAAAAGAAAGATAGAAAATGGTCTGAAGTTAAGTTGATTGATCCGTTATTAATAGTTAGAGGTTAATGGCAAAAAATTTGAATACTGCAAAGAAAAGATTATTATTAATTCATTATTAATAGGATGTCATCATAAAGAGGTATATTTTATGACACAGAGGTTAATGTTTTTTTTAATAAATACCATTACAATTTCCTCTCGGTACCGTGAGGTAAATTGATTTTCGGTTAATTATATTTATGAGGAAATTAATATATTGCAAACGTTGCTGCATATGTCGGCGCGACCGCGTTGTCAAATCATATGCTCGTTAAAATTACTTGTAATTTTAAATTCACTTTAGAAATTACTCCTTAAATTCAAACATGTTTTTGTAATTCTTGTGCGGGTATAAATAGAAACGAGCCGGCGGTACTTACACAGTCGCGCTCCGCCTGCTACAGACCTCTTAAAAAATCGTTTGCAAAACTGGGTTTTATTGGACAATGGCCAATCCCTAAAATAATCTTATTGGTCCCATTATCGGTGACATCATCTTTTTAAAAACGCTTTAAAAGCTAATACAACGACATATTTTTTTTTCATTATATTTTAGTTTCAATTTTAAAATCTGCGTTTTACTTCTAATTAATTTCGTATAGGTTAATGTAAAATTTTAGTTTTTAATAACAAAAAACTGTGCGTAGACAAAATGAAAGGCACCTTCAACGCTGCGGTCATGCTCCATATTACTAAACGAATCATAAAATTTCCTTTCAGACAACCTTTTAACGAAACGGGCGCGGTTTGAAATCACTTTTTTTATTAAAAACAGCACAACCACAGTTTCCGATCGATTACGGTGATGTTCGATAAAAAGCTTTTACCGATTTTCTATCGCGTAAACATAAACATATTTTTTATATATATACAAATACATAAAAAATTTAAATTTAAGCAGCACTGGCGATATAGAATCAATCAATGAACGAAAGTTATATCATAAATATTAAAAATTCACGTCGATTTATAGTAACAGCTAAATAGATAGGCGTTTACACGAAAAAGCTCTTGAAACATTAATTATTAAAACAGGCTGAAGTTTACCGATCTCGGACCCAAGCAAAAATAAATATCTCTTGATAGGTATATTTATCGAATCGAGATAGCTACCGCAATCTTATACAATTAATTTCATAAATTACGATCTATAAGTTTCTATAAGGAATTAAATATTATTAATTGAAATTTATTTATTTGTCTTTGATTTTCGTCTAGTAATAAGATGAAGGCTGGATATGATAGATCTATTTTCCTTTTAAATATTTGGTTTTATAATTTATGGTAATGGAAGACATAGCCTTCGTTGTAAAATAACAGACAAAAAACAATGTATAGCTAAATAAGTATTTTGATATAAATTTTCTAACTTGTCTCGTGTAACTCTTCAATGTGTTTCTTAATAAACATTATTACAATAAATCGTTTTAGATTCGCACGAAACTTTTTATCATCTGAAAACTTCTCAACCTTCAAGTTTCTTATTACATTTTCGTATATCACAAAATAACTTTCACGTACTTGAAGTTTCCAATTTCAATATTCAGATAAAATATTTAATTTTATTTAACTTACTTCTTTAACGGGCAATTGTGAAGGTAAAGGAAAATTTTTAAATCATGCAAATTATGGCAAACGAAACAATAAATATCTAAAATATTTTCGCAAGTTAACATTATGCCCTTTTTTAAAAGGTCATATAAATCATAAAAATCTTACGAAGTTTCTACAGAAATTAGCAGATTCAAAAACCAATTTTTCTCATTTTCCGACCCATTTACTTGTTGAATTAAAAAATCACATTCAGTTTAGAAAAAGTTTTCACACAAAAGAGTTTTAAAACAGCGGTACTCCTTTTAGAAGTAACATTTTTTTAAATCGGATATTGCACAGTGTTACATAAAGAATGCTGTTAATAAGATTTGAAGAACACTTCATGGGCCAATACTGGATTTGCGTAAACCAATTCTAAGGTATTAATTCTATACAGATCTCCCGATATCCATCAAAAGTGACTCTCATTTTAGTCTTTTATTTCAATGTCTATCTAATAAAATTGTAGAAACACTATCTCTCTATATTAGCTTTTGGAAATCCCGTATTTAGTTGATAGGAAATCAAAAACTCATTTAAAAATTGTCTAACTCTATTACTGCATCCCGTGAAAACCATTGAATGATTTTTTTATAAATTTTTGGTATAAAATTATCCGATCACTAGTCAATAATTAGGATTCTTTTAACTGCCAGAAAATGTTTCGTTCATTCCGTATTAATATCCGGAATGTCCTAATGAAAATGTTCACTCCTTCGTTCTCGTTATTTTCTATTGTACGTATCGATTATGATTTTATTTTTCCGGATTTTGAGCAAATTTAGTTCGGAGTTGTGGTATTATCATGTAAAATAATTTTTACAGTAATATAAACATATTTATCATATCCAATAAACTGAAGAAAAACTAATTGATTTAGTAAATAAAAATTTACAAATCATTAGTTACTAGTTACAAAAAATATTGGTAATAATTTTCATTTCATTATTTCTATTTTACACATTCGTTTTATTAGTAAACTTTAAACAGACGTTTAATATTTATTATTAAAACTTTTAGACGATAGATATTTGAAAGAATTTTAAAAGCGACCTGTTGTTACCATAAGTAAAATTTATGTAAGTATTTGAACTAAATTCTATAGAATATTGAGTAACAAGAGGACCATCGATTAATTTTCCTTTAGACAGAGATACAAATAGTATCAAAATTTATTTATCGTCTTATTCATTAAAGGAAATATGTGCAAATAAAATTTTAAATGTAATGTTTTCATTAATATCTCTTAAATACAATTATAAAATTTGATTCAATAATTTGCATGTCGCTCTTAAGTAAACACGTTAACCCTTTTTAGTCGTTACAGACCTCGCACCGGGAAATAGGTTAGCTATCAATAACTGATTTAAGCTCGCACCTTGACCCACTGCACTTGCCTGCACTGTGGCCTAGATATGTAAACACATTACCGGCTGCTACCTCGTAATTGAGTGTCCTTTGCGATGCAGTTTAATAACGACATCAGGTGGGATCTCCACTCAAAACTATTTATTACAGACCTTCCTTCATATGAAAGTAATAAACAGAATGTGTATAAAATTTAAAGTTTTAAGTTATATTGTTGCGCCTTGTTTAATTTATAAAAGAATGGTTATTTTAAACAATATTAAAATGTGCTTGTAATGTTTTTAAATAATATTATCTTATAATGCTTACCAGTTTTTTAGATCGATTTAATGGTTTCTGTGAAGTGCTCTGTCGGCTTATGGTCCACAAAATATTAGCAAGGTGTATAAATAAACGAAACCATTTCCAATATAACACCTGAATCCGTGCAATCCTCAGATTATTGAAAAATGATCCGGCAGCGATTCCACGTAATGGTACGCGATTTGGCGTTACCGCATAAATCTTTTTAGTACGAACTCGATACCCTTTTAAAATGATTCAAAATCCTTTATACATGTAAAATAATTTTGTACCATTACCCTTATTTTGGGATTAAAAGGGTTCTGCGAATAGATTACAATGATTTATAATTAATATTCCACGTTACAAAATTTGCTAACGAAATAATTTGTACTAAAATTATATTCAACTTTTTTATATATTTAATATCATTTTGTAACTGCTGTAAGTTCATATTCAAGTTTTTATATTTACTAAAGCTTCTTATTTCATCAGGCTTCTAATATCGGCAAGTTATTAGGTCTCTGGGTCGCAATTTTTCAATTTTAACCTAATACAGAATATTTTATGAAAATCCTGTACTCTTTTTTACCGATGACCACAAAAGAGGTTTTCAATTTTCCTTTTCATAGATAAATGATTATTTAAAGATCCCATTTCCAATATATTTTTTTATTTTCTGATAATTTTTAAAAACTACTACGTTTGATTATGTTTTAGTTTTTTTATAGTAATGTAGGTTTGTATGAGACGCGCGTTCTTTGTATATCAAATTGATATTGTGGATCTGAAAAAAGTGAACTGTAAATCTACTTGCTTACTAAAAGTCAGTACAAATTGTTAGGAGATATCAATACTGTATTCATAAATATTAGAAAATAAAATCTTTTAGCATGCAAAAATTGGAAAGATTTGTAAATGTGAACTTATATTAAAATATTTATTTCATTCTTTTTATGTGATGCCCTGTAGTTAGTTTCCAATTAAAAACCTAAGTTATGTGGGAAAGAAGTAGATTGGTTTTGCAACTGTCAATAATTTCTTTTGTAAATTATAGTAAAATAGTAGCAGCAGCAGCTTTTCATGGGATTATCCCAAAAAGTGCCAGCCACATGCCAAACGTGGTAGTTACCACATATATGGATGCCGGTATTTACTATTATAGTGGACACTAACTGCTAAATATTAATCGTTAACATATAATTTTAACCTTCATTCAAAAAGGCGGTCCAGACATTTCTTCCCGTTATGTGAATGAGCACAGAAAAAAGTAATTTTTCAGTTTACTGTAAGTATATAAGATACTATTATGAGACATTACATATACACATTGAAAATAATATATTATAATATGGGCCTATTTGAATAACAAAATCAAAGTTTCAAGTCATTTTGTATTTAGTTAAAATATAAGTAGGTCAAAGAAATAACAATTGTTGTTGTGTCTATACGCGATTTCATAAATCGGTACTTAATTAATGTTTATATTAAGGAGTTTGTGGTTTCAGCGTCTCGTGAATATTCATTAATGTTATTGAGACAAGCTACGTAAACTTAGTTATCTATTGCATTTTAACTAGATGTTTTGGTCTGAGAGTGTTAAAGAAATATTTGAATTGTTATTTACGAAGAATATGGAAGGATTTTTGGACTGATTATTTTAGCATTAGGTTTACTGTAAAATTATGTACACATATTTCTATGAAAGAGTTTAATGTAATCTCTTCTTACGGTTTTAACAAGAAACATGGAGAATAATTCATAAGTATAATTTAAAACTATTAAAAATACTTTCACACAAACGGCTATATTTTTTTAAATCAGCAAATTAGAAAGGCTGCAAACATGAATGTTTTATTATATGTTACTAATTGAGTTAATAATATATTCATTTTGCAAGCATCGATACATGAGTATTGTTGTTAAATTGATTTACGGTCATATTGAACTGCGAGTAGTGTGGCAGAAATTATAGCGTTGAGCTCGTTTGTGAGGTTATCATTCAAAATAAACAAGTAAGTTTTAGTTTAAATGAATTATGGAGAGTTGTTAATATAATGGGTTATGAAAAAACGCCAAACCGTCCATTACTACTCGATAACGAAACTGATTTCGTGAACATTTGTTATATAGGCTAAGTGTGAAGAAATATTCTAAAATACTTACCAGTTAAAGCTTATTCTTTAACGAAGAATCTGCAACAAAATAATATTTTTTTAGTATGTCGTACTATATAATGATAAGTTTCCTTTAGTTATAGCTAATATTTTACCTGGGTTTCAAAGAGTATTAAAGCTCTAAAATCCTTCAATAGATGGTATTACTGAAGATATTGTGAGTGTTCTCTTGGCGGTCTTTGATATTGAACGATATTATTTTTTACTTTTAAGTGTTGAATAATGGCGGGATAAACTTCAATAAGAAAAGCCTTTTACTATATCAAAGCTCAGGCGTATGAAGGAAAGCTTTCTTGTAGTTGTAACAAATAGCAATAAGAGATATATCGCGAGGTTTTAGTTAAAATGTTGTCATTTCTGAAGTAATACATCATAAAAGTTGTATACAAAGCAGAAATATTTCAAAATCTACCACTTGGAAAGAGATTTACAATTTCTCCAATAAATCTTTAGAATATTTAATATGTATTCTGGTTACGTATATCAGTTGATGTCGATATGAAATCAGAGCTTACTGTTCATGTTCTGTGTAAGTGGAATTTATGAAAGCCAATAAGTAAATTATTGAAGCAAAGAGCTATACGGACAGAAGCACTCTTCTCCAATATTTACACAGACCCACATCAAAGTTATTGATCGAGGATTGCTAAGTCAACTCATCGGCCATATTGCTTTTAAAAGTGATAAAAAGCTTTTTGTTCAAGTTTTAATTTAGCTACTTACATTCTTATAATCAACATTTAGTGCATAAAATAATAAAATCATTTTTTTGTTTGTAACTTGACTCTGTTATGTAAGAATTGATATCTAACGAGCGAGAATATTTTACAATCGCTTATTATGATTTCTTCCGTATGAGAGACGACTTACAAAAATATTATCACCACTACTATTTCCTCAGCGTATCGAAACAGGTGATTAATAAGAAGAAACTACTAGAAAAAGCTTTTCCTGTGACCATACCAAATTTGTGTGCTCGCCGACTTGCATGCAGAATGAGGTAAGTGAGCTAATTATTCTCAATCTGTACATCAATATAAATTAAATAACCTAAAAGATTCTAATTAATATGAAAATAATTTTAAATGGGAATGTTGCCTTAAGCGTTTGTAAGTACATATCAATAACCGTTAGGACCATTGCCAATAGACTTAAGAAACACGTTAATTAGTCACACTGAATAACATTTTTCTTACATTTTTCCATCATAAATATCTTTTGAACAAATTCTTTCGTTAAATTAATTAAAATACTGCCATGTTATTTCTGTACAAAATTTCTATTTACGCAGTTCTTAAGAAAGCCATTTCATAAACAATCTCTTTTCTTGAAAATATTTCCAATTCAACGTTACTACGAAAAGTAAATATATAAATGAATTCTGTTTAATTAAAACTTGAAAACATCATTAAGATGGATATTCGTTCTGAGAATGACCTATGAAAGGTTCCATATAAACGTCAATCAACCGAAGTTGTGCTCCGTTTGAAGTACTCTTTCTCGATGTTTTCGATGACCCTTGTCAAAACCATTGTTTGGGTACAGCTGGAGGAAAATTCAATATCCTCACTAAATTAACATTGATCTTTTAGCGACTACATGATGCTGTTATTTTACGACATTGACACACGTTTCAACGAGTATTTTTTGGTGTATATAATACATTTAATCTATTTTAATCAATGAATGAATTTACTGTAAAAAAAGTCTAGTCTGCTGTATTAATAGAAGCATAATCAGCAAGTAATATAGTAATTCTGTTTATTAAAGCTCTCCAGCAAAATCTCGTGTATTGACATAACTTCGCGATCTTTCACAATAATATAAATTGAAGTGCTCTTGCAAAGATATTTTTTTGTTGCCTCGAAAATACTTTTTGGAAACTAGTTGAAGTTCGTGATATTTCAAGAACAATATAGAAACCTCCAATAGAAAGAGTCACTCTTTTAAAGGTCAGCAACATAACTGTGGTCCTCTGAGTTTACTATCATATAAACTTTCTGACTTGTTTGCCTAGCTTCTTTATAAAAAGTGCGGTTTAGTACTTTTTTCTTTACTGCTAATAGATTTGTTTACTTATTCTAAGTGAGCTTTCAGTTTGTGCCTGCCGACGTTGCTGTCTTTACGCTTTTTAAGCCATTTTAATGAAATAATTTTATCAAGTCGTAGAGCTAAAGATTTGATAACACGAGTTCATAATATTGTTTTAGGAAGTAAGGTTGGGTTATTCGGCTTGGATGTCGGTACCGTTACCGCTTGTTTCAAAAAGGTTACTGTACCAGACCGTTTGGATTTATAATATTTTAAACTTAATATTATTACTTTTTTACTTATAATTGGCTCACACTTTCTTCAGTTTCAAATTGTGCAAATGCTCACACAGAATACTATAGATCACATATGTTGATAGCCGGAACATAGCAATGCTGTTTTATCGGCAGATTGTCAATATGCGAATTGTAAGCAGTTATATTACACTAACAACAGCATCGAACCAGAGACTTCGGTGTTGCTAGGTAAGCTGTTAGCTAATGCACTATGAAGAGAGTTAAATGTATGTTAAAATTAGAACTAACATAAATTATTTCGTAAGCTCGCAAATGGTAATAAAATCTTGTAGTTTTCCACAACATTACAAACCTAATGGAATCTCGCTTGTTTCAATGGTGTAATTAAGTGTACACTTACCATTTACTTATCGTAGTACGTTACAAACTCTCTCACTTGACGTCGGATGTCGAAAACTTCAAAGGATCTTTAGATTTATTACGCCTTAGAGCAACTTTCCACTGCTCAAGGATTTAAGAGCCTTTTGAAGTATTTACATGTTTAAGTGTAATAAAATATTGAAAGCCCTGTTGACATAGAGTGAAATGGAATTTTTTATAAATTGAAAAAATCTAATTATTTCAATGTTTGTGGGGACTAACATATTTTTGTCTTTCGATTCGACCAATTGTTTTTGTCTATAATTCAATCCTGATATAAACATAAAAATAGTTACAAAAACTATAATTTTTTTATTACACTAACGGTAGGTCTCTATTGCTAAAAAGCAGTACTTTATGCCGCCAAACAAAAGGGTGCAATTATTTTCTAACAAACAATCAATTTTTTATCACTTTCTTGAGTCTATTTGCTTAAGTATCGTATGCTTGTTCCTGAAATCTAAATAAACAATTTTGTCTAGTTTGTAAGTATGTTTGGAAAAGTAACAACAAAAAAATCGTCACCCTGTATAATAAAGTGTATAAACTTACTCAAATATTTCTTTACATTTCTCAAGCATACTTTTAAAATAAAAATGACTTTGACAAGTGTACGAAAGTAATCATCGGTGAGAAAACGAAAAAATGTTAAAAATGAGTAAAAACTTTAGTTAATATTTCTCAACGTAATTCGAATTCTTTTGCCATTTTTTGTGAAAGGCTTTTATAAAGAATGAAGAAAAAATTCAAAAGTACAAATTCCAACTTGACTTTGCTGTAAAAATCGGTCGTAATGTAAGAATAAAGGATTTACTGATAAAACATTATGAAGCTAAGATTTAAATACAAACATTATTTTCTTTAATAATATCCCATGGACAAAATAACATTATTATATTTTTAAAACACTAATAAATCAGTTATTGAAAAAAGGCGTAGATAAGCTTTAAAAAATATTAAAAAGAAATTTATCGATGTACTCATTTACATAAACAAGTTATACCATTATGCTTTATTTCTTTAAAAATTATTAAATTAATGATGATAAAAAGAAAGTTACATTTAATATGGGAATTATAAGTATTAGAACGGTTTTCCACAAAAAAGGTCTATTACTGGGAAAAGAACCCAAAATTTGTAATATCATACAATATAACAAGATTCGGGGTCTAATGATTACTTCGATGTTTCCCTTCCGCATATTGAGTTCATTAAATTGCTTTGTACACAAAACATACGAATACTTAATATAAACGAAACGATTTTTTTTCTGTCCATCACTGTGTATATTATCTTCATCGTCTATTGCTGAAACAGACAATGGTAATTTTTTCTGAAGAAAGATCCCTAAATAAAACTTTGACGGGTGCTAAGACTCGCTTTTTTAATGATCGTTTAGAAAAATAATACCGCATATTTGTTTTTCAAAATAATCGTGTGAAATAATGATAATATTGAACTAGTTTAGGATAACATTATCATTATTTTATAATAGATATCGATAGCAAATTAATAAACAAAGGGTAAGATTTGTTTGACTGTAAACTATAAAGGGAACAGATATCAAAGCTGCGTATCGTTTAGGAAGCGTATTCATATAAATATAATTAACTTAACATATATAAAAATAGTTAAAAGCGTTTCCTATGACTTGTTCAGTTTTAATGAGAATTTAGTTTTTTGTCTTTATTAAAATATATGTTATTCACAATTTTTCAGTGTCCATTTCATAAAATACTATTACCGACTGAAATTTTAAATGTGCGTATACATTTTGACATTGTTATTTGGCTTACATTATTTTTTAGATTTAAAAGAGTAAAAGTAATCGTGTTTGTATCTAAACAGGGGTACAGGTAATTCAAAATGTAATTTTGCGTGGAGATGATTGGGTCAAGTACGTACCTCGCCTCGCTCTCTCGATAACGTTATTTATAGAATAGGATCAATGCGGGGCTCCGATGTAAATTTCAAAGCTCCGGCACCGTTAAAGCCTGTTGAGTGGGGAAAAGCGGCGGTGGAGGAGGAATACGGGGATTGGAGGTCGGTTCGCGTTGTAGGAGTCGCGAATTTAAATCTTATTGTGCGTAGGTTAATAATAACGAGATTTACATATCATAGAGGATAGACAAAATGTTGCTCTTTTTTATTACAAGTAAAGGTAGGTATATTATTTACATAACAGTGACAAGTGTTTATTCACTATTAATTCATTTATATTCACATAATTGCCTGTGTTTGTTATTTAACAATGCCGGACAAGGTCAACATATTAGACAAATAAGCTTATTTGTTAAATATGATGTTTTGGCTCTGTAATTTTACTCGTAGTCTTTGTAAAAGTCTTAAGTTTTTCGATAAATAAATGCCGTTATTATTATGGCTACATTATGTAGTTATAGTTAATTTGACTTACAATATATACATAAATTATATAAAATGAAAGGACTACGTATGTAGTGTTCTTCGTAATGTAATAACACAAATTATTTTGTTAAAATTACGTATATCTAAATATACTTACAATGTTTTGTATATTAATATCATAAATACATATTCAACTAGAAGCAATGGCAGGAAAGAGCAAAGGTAGAAAGGGTTAGGACAAGATGAAGAGAAACCGCCAGACAATACGACGAATGTCGAAGAGCAATCCTTTTTGTATCTAAGCCTTCGTCCTTAAGACCCAAACAAAGAGAAATCCGAGAACTAAGCTGTTTGTAACTGTTAAAGCTTATTATTATTTATCTATATTCATGTTTGAGAGAAAGAACGTCTCGTGTCATCTCTTGATTGGTTTGTACCTCACGTAAGTTTATTGTTATAGCAACTTATGCAACATTAATTGAAAATAAAGTGTTTCAATCCTTCTAAATTAAATAACCAACAGCCGTTAAATTTACGAAATGTTTGTCAACAACTGTTACTACTCGAAACTTAAAATGAACCTGTCGAAATCACAAGCGTGGTTTATGGAGTTGGCTTTAACAGCGTCACTGTGTATATTATAAAAATTATGTTCTCCTGTTAAAAAGCTGTTAATATTAATATTTTTTACAAAAAAGAGAAGTAAATAAAGTTAAAATGGTATTTAGTCTCCGTTTTCATAATAATAAGTCTGTTTCTATAATAATAAGTCATTGGTGTTTCATTTAATTTTTTGCTATATAATATTCTCTCCTTCTAATAATAACAATGTAATACATACATAAACTTTTTAATACAGTGAACAGGAGATTGTATGGAATCCGAATGTAATATCCAATCGAAAGTTATATAAAGCTATTCACAGTAATGTCGGAATTGAAAGAAACTGAATATTCTATTTGTCAAAGTATTCACAATATATAATAATAATACAATTACAGCTTTAATATCTTTTTATACAATACTTTATTTCGACTGTTGGAACCAATCTCTTAAAAAAGAGTAAATATCCACGCTGATCAAATACGGTTTCGGATGCTGCATGTACTCAAGTCGTCATTGTTGAAACATTGAACAGGAACTGAGGTCTTTGTATAATGTTATCCTACACCGGAAACTCAAACACAGTGACTCTCGTCTTGGAATCGTATATCGCGTTTATATTATTGCACTGTACCTTATATATTATAAATGAATTAAAAATATTTTGATTCGAAAGTATAATTACAATAGAAAAAAAATCCTAGTCCTGGTTTCTTGGTAACTTAAACATTTCTTTATCAAGAAATAGAACATTCATACACAGCAAAGACAAGTATTTTTAAATTACGCTAGGTATTTCGCATAAACACTATAGTACACATTTGATTTTGTATCTCGAGTACAAGCTTAAAAATTCTGAATAAGTAAAAGTATGCTTTCCATATTGGTAAAACAAATAGTAAAATAACACACATTCGAAAAACAGCGGGAGCGCACAAACGATGAGTTTTCAGTATTAATTGAAAAAAATGTTTTTTCCTTTTAGCTGCCGAGAAGTTTTGTTCGTACGACCGGTCTTTTCAGGAACCTTTAAAATCTATCATTTGTTTCGTTTTATGATATCGTTCTAATTATAGTGATTGCTTTTTATTCATCGACTGTCTAGGAAGGTGCGACTACGTCGCGTATTTCTATTCAACAGTATTGTGCAAACATTACTGTGTTCCGGTATGAAAAGCCGCTGTGAGCTAGTGAAATTATTTGGGTAACGAGACTTAACACCTTGTGTCTCAAGACGACCTGCGCAATGTGGTGTAGTGTACACCATCTTACCTAGCACCATGTTGTTATGGGCAGGTGTGTCACCTAGGCAGGTGAACATCTTTCACGTCTCAACGCTTAGTATAAAAACAGGTAGCAAAATTAATTATCAAACGAAAATTAACATTTTTAGCCTAAAGACTGCGCGATGTGATAAGAGAAATTCATAATTTTTTCTACGATTTCAGTCACATTTTAACGTTAAAAATAATCATTTGCTACCCTAAGTAAGTTACTTAGTTCTCCAGACTCAATTAAGTAATGCACAGTACTTTTTGAAATTCAAATCTCTGTCTCTATTCGCATATAAGCAAAGCAAATTTTAAATCTTTATACAATTATCACCAAAGGCGCGACAGCGCAAGGGCAAGTACAAAACAGGATCCCTTTGATCTATCTTCTAAAGTAATTTACAAATTCGAGTTCCAAGTAATTTAGGACAACTTAATTAGACTTGGTTCACAATTGTCTTAGATCTCGGATTAGATGTTTGCTAAACAAAGTAAATAACATGATACTTTAGTAATTTAAAACCTAATTTTATACACTTTGTGATTACTCTTACGTTCAAAAAGTTTACATATTATTAGTATCTACGTTGAATGTTTGTGTGACATACTTTTTCATTTCAGCGTATACTGTAGTAAGTACATGTATATTATCCACAATATTTTACTAGTTACCTAGAAATTGAAACGATACGCGTTAAAAGCGAGTGGGCTCTTAACATCAATGTGTGTTCCAGTCAAGTACAGTTTTAACGGAGTAGAAGCAATGCTTCACATTTACTTTGATGTTAAACGGTAGTTGAGCTTTATAATGTAAAATCAAGGTCAACCTTTTTTTTTATATATACCGTTCTTCTCTACATATATCTATCTAAATATATCATGGATCATTTTAGAGTTTATAGTCGGTACAAGTCCGATACAACTTGCCCTTGCTATCGTGTTGGGAGGTATAAAAAGGTTTTTGATATTAAACCATAATGTAGATCTAAATCGTTATATTAATTAGAGTAATTATCATTTAGTAATACAAACCGGAGATTTATCCTAGCTTTGATACGAAACAAAATCTAGCCTACGTAAACTTAGGTGTCCCAACGAAACAAAAGGAGATTATTTTCAAAGGCAACACAAATAACAACCGGTGTTATTATTGAGGCTTAATACAAAAGGCGAGTGCTCAAACACCCGCTGATTGTGACTAAAAGGATTTGCGGTGGACAATGGTATCCTTGTTAAATTCTCCTTCCCTCTAAACGACCTCAGCGCTTTTCCTAATGGATTTGTTCAAATATTTAATTTAAAAATGTTTTGCAGTACGCCGTTACATTTACTCTTTTCCATTTCTGATGACGAACATAATTAAAATCAAACAGAAATGTCGCAATAGAAATTATAAAAATACTTAAGGGGATTTTTTTTTAAAACATCAAAGAAAATCTTCAAATTGATAGTGGAGTAATTTTAAAAAGATTTCCCAGAAAAATAGAGAAACAATAGTAGCAGTAGCAAATTAATCAAAAGTTATCTACGATTTAAAACATATAGAATAAGATACGATGACTGATTGAGATGTGGTTATTCAATCAAAGGATGAAAAGAACTTCTTTGATGTCGAATTTAGATTAAATTTCTTTTACCAAATGTAGTCAATTTCTGAGAAACTATTTTCATTAACATATCCATATCCAGTTATAACACGAGGTGTTCATATTCCACGCTGTATATTCCGTTTCTATCAATCTTTCGTAAATTATCAGCATTTATGCAGCGATTTAAATTACGCCATTAAAACCTCAATTTTTTTAAATGTTGATGCGGAGTAAGGAGCAGGACGTTCACGTTATAGTAAGTCATAAGCCATAACAATATGGCACTAGTTAGGATACACTGAACTATAGCCGCCAATATTGAGATGATAGGTAATCAGTCTACTTATAAATTAATTTCATATTAATTTAGCGAAAGAAACAAGCTCTTCGGCGTTGCCTATCTATACGGTTTCCGGCAAAATTGACATATCACTACCAAGTAGTAACTTCATCAATTAAATGTAATTGATGCTTTCGTGTTTAATCTAATTGTGACTTTAAACTCCAGTGACCAAAGACCCTCACAATCTAAAGAGACCGCTAATCTAAGTCGTTAACGATGATAGGGATTAAACGTTTTGGGATTGGCGAAGTACGGAAAGGTTTTTAGTTGTGTGTATGATGAGGTTCACTTCTTTGTTTTGAGTCAAAACCGCACGCATCCGATTCTCGCAATCATTTATTACATATTGGATACACTTCGACCTCCATTCAATATTTGCACAAGGCCCTTATGTGTATATATGTCTTCGTACACTCTATCATGCTCACTATTTTCTAATATTTCTTGTTACAATATCAAAGTTATTCCTCTACGTTTGAGTACAAACATCAAAAATCCACATTTTTACATCTTTTTTTCTGTTTAGGTACAAAAAAGAAACAGAACGGGAATTTTAGAAAACATTTTTTTCCTTTCTTTTTTTAATAGACGAAGCGATGAGAAGAATAAGTTATTCAGATTATCGTTAGTGATACGCTTTACCATAATAATGTAGAGTTACTTAGCATTATGTATTCTACACCACGTTGTCCTCGTTGTCTTAATACATCAGATGTTACATTAGTAATCTCACTAGATTGACCTTAAACCGGAACACGGTTATGTCTGAACAGTACTCTTTTTACTTAATTAAAAAATAATGTGACATTTAATTTTCCATGAAGAAGCAGAACTATTACCAACCCAGATTATATCACAAATTAAATCCTAGTTCCAGTAAAAATGGGTTTATATAATGTACATTATTTATAAGACCTTTACTGGAGTAGAAAACGTAACCCCGTTTTCATGGCTGCACTAGTTTCCAATAAACGCAAAATATAGTGTAGTGTAATGTAGTGTAGCATATGTATCGTTCTACATAACTGTAGATTGTATCATACCAGTTCTTGGCCATATAGTCTCGGTTACCACTGATGCGAATGATATTCTCTGCATATTAATTACTATTTGTTACAGTACGCGTACATCCTTTAACGAATTGTATGTAAATCTACAGCAGTTATTCTATCCATGGTCATTTCAAGATTATCCATGATATAAAGCATTTAACACCTTAAAATGTATTCCGTATGATACGTGAACAAGTTCTTAAAGGTTTGTTTTTTAAATCTTTTTATTTTCCTTACAACGAAAAACATTTACTAGGCTAGATTTTCTATTACCAAGAGTAAGTTAGTAAAAAGACGAGATTGTTTAGTTCTACAATAATGAAAACGTTAAAAAAGTATAGTATTAAAAAGAATTCTTCTTTAAAAATTATAGTTATGGAATAATTTTGTTCTAGAAAATTAAGTTGATAAATTTTTAAGATTTTATATTGCCATGGTTTAATAAATGTATAACAAGTTATTAATTGTTGAATCTGAAAATCTTTTTCAAATATTCATCGTATGAAAAACTATTTTAAAATAGATATTAAAAGATTCAATAATACATATTGAATAAATAAAAACAGTTTGCTAATGTATTTCTGCGGTCACCAGTTCATAAAGCAGTCTATATTTATACAAAGGCAAATACAGTCACCGCAACAATATTGGTTATTGCACAGCGTTCCACTTGCTATTCCATTACACTGAAAGCACATTACGGTTAGAATATAGAGAAAATCATTAATATAAGTACTTGATAGTGAAAATAATCTTTTCGATTTATACTCTCGTTGGTATTCAAACTGATAATTAATTCAACGAAATGAGCAACTTAAATATTTTGTTATTAAAATAATATAATATATAAAGTTTTTTGAGGCCTTAAAATACCAAATTTACTAAATGCTTTAGAAAATGTTAAAGAAGTAGTGTAAGAAATATAAGTAGCCTACCAATTAATAAAGTTAGGTGCAAAAAAAATTACTGAAGGTAAAGGGAAAAGTGTACGAGACCTATGATTCTGTATGGTTTAGAATTTTGTCTTACCAACAAGCAAAATCTTAATAAGCTACAGTTCGGAAATGTATGTTGCGTTGGTTAGTGTCACCTTCTTAGCAAAAATAATCAAATAATATGTCGGTTATGTTCAATGAGGACCAGAAGACTATGTTGTCAAAGCAACCTTAAACTTGACTACGATATACGTGGAAGACTTCCTGATATTGGATGACAATCTAGAAGAATCTAAATATTTGGGAATAAAAGCAAAGAAGAGTAGGTAGTACTTTCAAATGTCAAACTTACCAATAAATGTTTGTCTTATCGTAAATAGTTAATGCGTTATTATATTGTAGGCTCAAATACAAGTAATATTTAATATTACACTGAATAGTTAAAAAACTTTTACTATTATACGAGTAATACAGTTGTGCAGTTATACAGTTGTGTAAGTAATGTGCGGCTTTTCCAAGGATTCGTGCAGCCGACGAGATAACATTATTGAGTTTCAGCTAACGGACACTCAATTACGAGGCTGCACCCACTAACCTGTTTACATATCTACACTAAACATAGACACACACACAAGTCCAGTGGGTCAAGGTGACACAGTAAAACATTTATCGATAACTAATTCGATTTCCTCGCAGGGAAAACGTTTATCAAGTTTAAAATGCATGTTTATTCTTTTATGAAATTAAAATGTATAAATTTATCCAATTTTCTTTAAAGAGCACGAAGCGTTAAAAGGTAAATATTAAAAAAGTTATCTTCTTAGTGTGTTGCCGAAAAGTAAATTATTATAAATAACATATCAAAATAGTAGATAATTTGAAGGTAACTTGTGTAGCTTAAAATTAAATTTGGGTTACAACCTTTTTGGTTGCAGTTTTACAGTAATTATTTAAAACTACCTTTTAATAAAAACTTAACCAAAATTTACTTAGTAAGAAAAGAAAAAATAATGTGCTATAAAAAATATTCACGGAGCACTTTTTCTTCAAACCTTTGATGTGCAAAAGCGGAAACGCATTCACGTCATACCGCTTTATGAAATTTCATCTCAGTCTTATAGTTTGAAGAAGTTTTGTAGAAGTAAATCAGAACGCAATTTCCTTTACTTTACGTTGCACGCAATATTTTAATTGCATTTGTATGATGATCTAAAACATTATATTTATGTATTCAAGTAAAAAATATTTGAATCATGATGTCTAACAGTTTAGTTTCTTTGGTCAATAAGCTAACACATATAATATACAATAAGCTAACTCTTCAACGTGTTGCTTCGGAATTGATACAAAGATTTTCTTGTGTAAGCAAGCGCTTAACTAAGCTTAACACTAAGAAGGCAGTTACTTTAATTTTATACAATGTAGAATACAAGTTAATAAATATCTACATACCTCTACATGCAGAATACTTCTACTCTTTTGCTTTTATGTCAGTTAATTTCGAAGGCTTAAAAAAATTATGGTTTTATACCTTTTAAAATACGTTAATTTTAAATTAAAAGCATGAATGATATATTCTGTTATTTTTCTATCAATCAATGAGAATAAGTGTGAGATATTCAGAACAAATGTATATCTTAGTAGTTTCTAAATCACTCGAGTAGAGGTTGTCCTAGACAAAGCGTACATTGGATACATTGTATTGAATTACAATAAATCGTTTTGTTGCCGACTGTATTGCAAGACTGATAAATATAAAGTACTTATTCTTCACACTAGAAACGATAAAACAGAACTGTTTTAAAAATAAAATAACGAAAATTTTATTATAAAAAGAATCTTTGTGAAGTCCAACCGACGTCGTAGTCAAAGTTATTCACTTTATATAGCATTTGTTTGTAAAGCTTTATTTATTAGCTTACTAGCTGACCCGACAGACTCCGTTCTGTCCCAAAAATTGGAATGTTCTTTGTTCCTGCCTATTTTATAGCGGGGCAAAAACCCTGGTTATGAGTGGTGTGTGGGGTTCAGCACTATATATATTCATCTAATACTATATTAAATATTATAGGGGGTCCAGAAGAGTGGCCAAAGCCATAATTAAAGTACATAAGTTTATATTTACTATAATATTTTTTTAGGAACAATAACTATCACATTCCAAATCTTTTTGAGAGAATGTAGTCTGTCAGGTCCGCCAGATGGTAACGCGTTTTGGTCTCGACTGATGTATTGACGTGAAAACGAATGCATGTTTACTGACGTGCGCGCGCCGAACTAAACAAAAGAAATAATATCGCGAAGCCGACCAAATGAAAATCAGTAAGTGGTCCTTTAGCTCTGACATTTTGTACTATTTATGTTATTCTTATTTCATACGTTTTAATTTCGTCACGCGGCGTTCGATCCTACAGCAACGCGCATACGCACACTGTTTTGATAGAATAATTGAATTTGAACTTTTGTGGCGGTCTGCAATAAAGTGCAAATTGACTCTTTAGCGTTACGAACGGCGCCTACATTGCTTAGACAGCAGTGAAAGCTGAATTTAATATGAACTTTTGTTGTTTGTTTATGGTTTCTGTTTTCTGGTTTCTGGTTTCCTGGTTTCTGGTTTCTGGTTTCTGGTTTCTGGTTTCCTGGTTTCTGGTTTCTAGTTTCTGGTTTCTGGTTTCTGGTTTCTGTTTTCTGGTTTCTGTTTTCTGGTTACTGGTTTCTGGTTCTGGTTTCTGGTTTCTGGTTTCTTCTGGTTTCTAGTTTCTAGTTTCTGGTTTCTGTTTTCTGGTTTCTGTTTTCTGGTTTCTGGTTTCTAGTTTCTGGTTTCTATTGTCTGGTTACTGGTTTCTGGTTTCTGGTTTCTGTTTTCTGGTTTCTGGTTTCTAGTTTCTGGGTTCTGGTTTCTGGTTTCTAGTTTCTAGTTTCTGGTTTCTAGTTTCTGGTTTCTGTTTTCTGGTTACTGGTTTCTGTTTTCTGGTTACTGGTTACTGGTTTCTGGTTTCTAGTTTCTAGTTTCTGGTTTCTGGTTTCTAGTTTCTGGTTTCTATTGTCTGGTTACTGGTTTCTGGTTTCTGGTTTCTGTTTTCTGGTTTCTGGTTTCTAGTTTCTGGGTTCTGGTTTCTGATTTCTAGTTTCTGGTTTCTGGTTTCTAGTTTCTGGTTTCTGTTTTCTGGTTTCTGTTTTCTGGTTACTGGTTACTGGTTTCTGGTTTCTAGTTTCTAGTTTCTGGTTTCTGGTTTCTGGTTTCTGTTTTCTGGTTTCTGGTTTCTATTGTCTGGTTACTGGTTACTGGTTTCTGGTTTCTGGTTTCCTGGTTTCTGGTTCTGGTTTCTGGTTTCTGGTTCTGGTTTCTGGTTTCTGTTTTCTGGTTTCTAGTTTCTGGTTCTGGTTTCTGGTTCTGGTTTCTGGTTTCTGTTTTCTGGTTTCTGGTTTCTAGTTTCTGGTTTCTATTTTCTGGTTTCTGGTTTCTGTTTTCTGGTTCTGGTTTCTGTTTTCTGGTTTCTAGTTTCTGGTTTCTAGTTTCTAGTTTCTGGTTCTGGTTTCTAGTTTCTGGTTTCCTGGTTTCTGGTTTCTGTTTTCTGGTTTCCTGGTTTCTGGTTTCTGGTTCTGGTTTCTGTTTTCTGGTTTCCTGGTTTCTGGTTTCTGGTTTCTGGTTTCTAGTTTCTAGTTTCTCTTTTCTGGTTATTGGTTTCTGGTTACTGGTTTCTGTTTTCTGGTTTCTGGTTTCTGGTTCTGGTTTCTGGTTTCTGGTTTCTGGTTTCTGGTTTCTGGTTTCTGGTTTCTGGTTTCTGGTTTCTGGTTTCTGGTTTCTGGTTTCAAGTTTCTGGTTTCTATTTTCCATTTTCTATTTTCCATTTTCCATTTTCCATTTTCCATTTTCCATTTTCCATTTTCCATTTTCCATTTTCCATTTTCCATTTTCCATTTTCCATTTTCCATTTTCCATTTTCCATTTTCCATTTTCCATTTTCCATTTTCCATTTTCCATTTTCCATTTTCCATTTTCCATTTTCCATTTTCCATTTTCCATTTTCCATTTTCCATTTTCCATTTTCCATTTTCCATTTTCCATTTTCCATTTTCCATTTTCTATTTTCCATTTTCCATTTTCCATTTTCCATTTTCCATTTTCCATTTTCCATTTTCCATTTTCCATTTTCCATTTTCCATTTTCCATTTTCCATTTTCCATTTTCCATTTTCCATTTTCCATTTTCCATTTTCCATTTTCCATTTTCCATTTTCCATTTTCCATTTTCCATTTTCCATTTTCCATTTTCCATTTTCCATTTTCCATTTTCCATTTTCCATTTTCCATTTTCCATTTTCCATTTTCCATTTTCCATTTTCCATTTTCCATTTTCCATTTTCCATTTTCCATTTTCCATTTTCCATTTTCCATTTTCCATTTTCCATTTTCCATTTTCCATTTTCCATTTTCCATTTTCCATTTTCCATTTTCCATTTTCCATTTTCCATTTTCCATTTTCCATTTTCCATTTTCCATTTTCCATTTTCCATTTTCCATTTTCCATTTTCCATTTTCCATTTTCCATTTTCCATTTTCCATTTTCCATTTTCCATTTTCCATTTTCCATTTTCCATTTTCCATTTTCCATTTTCCATTTTCCATTTTCCATTTTCCATTTTCCATTTTCCATTTTCCATTTTCCATTTTCCATTTTCCATTTTCCATTTTCCATTTTCCATTTTCCATTTTCCATTTTCCATTTTCCATTTTCCATTTTCCATTTTCCATTTTCCATTTTCCATTTTCCATTTTCCATTTTCCATTTTCCATTTTCCATTTTCCATTTTCCATTTTCCATTTTCCATTTTCCATTTTCCATTTTCCATTTTCCATTTTCCATTTTCCATTTTCCATTTTCCATTTTCCATTTTCCATTTTCCATTTTCCATTTTCCATTTTCCATTTTCCATTTTCCATTTTCCATTTTCCATTTTCCATTTTCCATTTTCCATTTTCCATTTTCCATTTTCCATTTTCCATTTTCCATTTTCCATTTTCCATTTTCCATTTTCCATTTTCCATTTTCCATTTTCCATTTTCCATTTTCCATTTTCCATTTTCCATTTTCCATTTTCCATTTTCCATTTTCCATTTTCCATTTTCCATTTTCCATTTTCCATTTTCCATTTTCCATTTTCCATTTTCCATTTTCCATTTTCCATTTTCCATTTTCCATTTTCCATTTTCCATTTTCCATTTTCCATTTTCCATTTTCCATTTTCCATTTTCCATTTTCCATTTTCCATTTTCCATTTTCCATTTTCCATTTTCCATTTTCCATTTTCCATTTTCCATTTTCCATTTTCCATTTTCCATTTTCCATTTTCCATTTTCCATTTTCCATTTTCCATTTTCCATTTTCCATTTTCCATTTTCCATTTTCCATTTTCCATTTTCCATTTTCCATTTTCCATTTTCCATTTTCCATTTTCCATTTTCCATTTTCCATTTTCCATTTTCCATTTTCCATTTTCCATTTTCCATTTTCCATTTTCCATTTTCCATTTTCCATTTTCCATTTTCCATTTTCCATTTTCCATTTTCCATTTTCCATTTTCCATTTTCCATTTTCCATTTTCCATTTTCCATTTTCCATTTTCCATTTTCCATTTTCCATTTTCCATTTTCCATTTTCCATTTTCAATTTTCAATTTTCAATTTTCAATTTTCAATTTTCAAATTTCAATTTTCAATATTCAATATTCAATTTTAAATTTTCCATTTTCAATTTTCAATTTTCAATTTTCAATTTTCAATTTTCAATTTTCAATTTTCAATTTTCAATTTTCAATTTTCAATTTTCAATTTTCAATTTTCAATTTTCAATTTTCAATTTTCAATTTTCAATTTTCAATTTTCAATTTTCAATTTTCAATTTTCAATTTTCAATTTTCAATTTTCAATTTTCAATTTTCAATTTTCAATTTTCAATTTTCAATTTTCAATTTTCAATTTTCAATTTTCAATTTTCAATTTTCAATTTTCAATTTTCAATTTTCAATTTTCAATTTTCAATTTTCAATTTTCAATTTTCAATTTTCAATTTTCAATTTTCAATTTTCAATTTTCAATTTTCAATTTTCAATTTTCAATTTTCAATTTTCAATTTTCAATTTTCAATTTTCAATTTTCAATTTTCAATTTTCAATTTTCAATTTTCAATTTTCAATTTTCAATTTTCAATTTTCAATTTTCAATTTTCAATTTTCAATTTTCAATTTTCAATTTTCAATTTTCAATTTTCAATTTTCAATTTTCAATTTTCAATTTTCAATTTTCAATTTTCAATTTTCAATTTTCAATTTTCAATTTTCAATTTTCAATTTTCAATTTTCAATTTTCAATTTTCAATTTTCAATTTTCAATTTTCAATTTTCAATTTTCAATTTTCAATTTTCAATTTTCAATTTTCAATTTTCAATTTTCAATTTTCAATTTTCAATTTTCAATTTTCAATTTTCAATTTTCAATTTTCAATTTTCAATTTTCAATTTTCAATTTTCAATTTTCAATTTTCAATTTTCAATTTTCAATTTTCAATTTTCAATTTTCAATTTTCAATTTTCAATTTTCAATTTTCAATTTTCAATTTTCAATTTTCAATTTTCAATTTTCAATTTTCAATTTTCAATTTTCAATTTTCAATTTTCAATTTTCAATTTTCAATTTTCAATTTTCAATTTTCAATTTTCAATTTTCAATTTTCAATTTTCAATTTTCAATTTTCAATTTTCAATTTTCAATTTTCAATTTTCAATTTTCAATTTTCAATTTTCAATTTTCAATTTTCAATTTTCAATTTTCAATTTTCAATTTTCAATTTTCAATTTTCAATTTTCAATTTTCAATTTTCAATTTTCAATTTTCAATTTTCAATTTTCAATTTTCAATTTTCAATTTTCAATTTTCAATTTTCAATTTTCAATTTTCAATTTTCAATTTTCAATTTTCAATTTTCAATTTTCAATGAAGAAATGATGCATGGAATGAAATATTATACATTTTTATATTTATAAATTGTACTTATGTTAAAACTAAAAAAAAATTACGATATTATTATTCCTTCAGAGTTGTCCCGCTTTGCCTATCTAAAAATCTGGTCACCTCAGTGAAAAAGAGAAATTGTTGTTTTTACCATATTCCAGGAACTTTTTCCATATTTTCTCACCTTACTAACCTTCCCTGGACTTGCACGAATAATTCAAGACCACATTTACCAAATCGGTCCAGCCGTTCTCGAGTTTTTAGCGAGACTAACGAACAGCAATTCATTTTTATTATATAGATTTATACATTTCCGGTACGAAAATAAACAATAACCATAAAACGGACGATTTTTAATATCATCACGTGCTTTGTTCTTAAGGAGAAGAAGACAAATTTGAAGCAGTAATAAATTATTGCACTCAGATCTTTAATTTTTTATGTATGATAATGGTAACTATATCATTGACTGTAAAAGAAACCTGGAGACCCCAAGAAATATTCAAGCTTTTGGTTGGATTATGTTATAATTATTTCAAATGTCTAGTTAATAAATCAACTATGTAAATAATGCACTAACTTAAATAACGATTCTGAGATACTAAAAATGCTTAGTTCAGGTTTCGCGGGATTACAGTGTTTTATTTATTTCATATCATGATATGAAATGTTGTATCATTTATTGTAAAACAAGAATGTATTAAAAGGCGTCCATATATGTAGTTTAGGCAATAATCGAAGATCTACTCAATTAATTTGAGTAACAAGACCAAGAGTTGTTCTCCAAACGCTGGAGAACATTTGCATACAAACGAACATTGATAATTGCGTTTATGCTGCGCGTTCCAACATTGTCATAAGATTGGCCATATATACAGAAACTGAATCGTAGTTATTATTTAAAGTATCGTTTGAGACAACAGTATCAGTTTTAGCTATGTTTAATTCTACATAAACTTATTTTCGTCAAAATTATATATAAACACAAAGAAATTTAAAAACTGTTCAGGTGTCTTCCAGAAACACAAAAAACTAAAATAATTTGTCTACTCAAGTTTTTTTAATATTATAATTTTTCAAACATTCATAGAGGGGTCGTAAATTATTCACATTAGAATAATACGATGTCGACGGGTCACCTTATTCATGATAATTTGCTTAAACACAGAGAAACCCATATCCCCGATCCCAAAAGAACACTGAACCGATGTTGTATAAGAAGAGTTGTTTATTAACCAATCAACTATTGGTATGTTGTTTAAATAATATTGTAGAGATAACCAATTGCATTGTCACAAGGATATCCTCGATCTTGCTTGAGATCTCCACAGGTGACGTAATTTCATATAAAAATTGCTCAAATGTTAAATAGTATGTCTGTATCTTTCGTGATTTTGCGTTCGTTCAGCAAATTCGAAAGGAAATTAAGTTTTGATAGGACATCCCGGAACACAGATGTGGAATTCAGACCTTTCAAGTTTCTTATAATGAGAAACACTCCATTGGACCTACAGGGCTGTGAATTTACATGCAAATGGGCTCCGAGCTTGCGTTCTGCTTTAGGTCGGTCACGAACGAGCGCTGTTAGATCGCTTCACTTTGTTCAGCGAAAAATCGAATTAACCTATTTTATGATTAATTTTACATCTCATAAAGTCCTTTTATGGTATAATTATATTCTAAAAATATTTCCAGCTTTTAAAACTAAGAAATCATTTATGTTTCATACCGTTAATATCTTGCTTAGTCGTTTACGTATTGGTATTTATTATTTTTATACTTATTTTCTTAACTATACCTTAAGAGAAGTATACTATAATACACATATATCATATAAAATAAATATACTTCTTTTTGCAAACTTCTGTCTAATATCAACTCACTCAGGTTTCCTTGCAGACAACTCTTGATAGTTGTGTTAAGTGCACCTGTACTATTGACTTTGGTTTCTAAATATTGTTTGCGTCGTTCTTATATATATAAAGATTAATATAATATGAAAAGGCGGCACTCTACAGCCTCCACAGCCGGTACTCGGAGCGCTCTCTCCCAAGGAGAAAGACAAAACCATTTATCTACTAAGTTGGCTTAGAGAGATTTGGTCAATGTCTTAATTCCACATGAGCTGTTGTTCTCGTAATATATCAGTTTTCTCGCAATATATTCTTCAGAAGCTCAGTGGGGACTGAACGCGCTTATAAACTCCGCTACCACCATTTCATTTTAACATTTATAAATAAAATCTGTGTTTTATCTTTCCTCCAGTCGTACAGTACAAAATAGAAATTTTCACGACAACCTGCAACGCAAAGTCGATATAAAGATAAGATACGATAATCACCTCGTTGAATCACGGACGGACGACCCAACCGTAAGTTCACGACGAGCTTTATTGCCACTCGTTTATCTTAACAAGACATTCAACGTCACATATAAGATTACCTGTTTTCACTTACAATTTAACTGTAAATCTAACGCTTAAGCGAACTGATGGATATAAGATATTACGATGACACGATGAACTTCTGTTTTTCGTATCCTATGACTTGATGATTACCGGTTAGAATATTCTCAAGGAAAAAATCCAGTAAATGAGCTGCAGCTTTTTCTATGACCTTGACCTGTATTATGCGGTTCCCAATCTTCATGACATTTGTATCGAAAGTTGCAATAACACCTACAGAAAAGTCATGATATGGTCAACTCTGGAACTAAAAATAACAAGCTTGTATTCAGTAATAGACTAATAAATATATAAATAATACGAATTGTAATAAAAAAATATAAATTACAATTTATAATACAAGGGAACAAATTGTTGGTGGGTTTAAACTTCCGGCTTCTTATTTACAGATTTTGTAAATCGATTTTTATTACGATTCAAGAAAAAATCTTTATGTTTATTAGTAATTGTTTATCGCCTCGAGGAAAATCTAACAAAAGTAAACAGCAGAATAAAATTTGTTGTAACAATATCTAACAGAAATGTGCTTACATTATCGTCATTATTACTCAGTTTATCTTTGTTGTTTTAATTAATCCCTCGTGTAAACTTTTACTACACTCGTGGAAAATACCGGTTCTGTTTATTACAATAGCTCATTGTAACTAATGTTTTCTTTATTGGCCTGTGCTCCGCAAGGATACAACACTAGCTTCGAAAAAAGCACTCAGAGTATAAATTTGAAATGTAGTAGGCGGTATACAAAGTCGTAAATCTTTCATACAAAACGCACAAATACTTATATGCATGGAATAATAATGTTATTAGTATATGCATAAATATTTTCATAAATTACAAATGACGAGTATTATTTATATAAATATACAGATTAGAGCAGTAAATGTTTAAGTCGTTGTACCTTTTCTTGTGGAGGTTCAAAATATTGAGCTGTTTTTGTGAGTATTATATAGATTTGTGTAGTCTTTAACTTTTAAAGAGCTTTCATAGCTTCTTTAGGGGAGTGAGATGGCAATATTGCTGCTCCAATGGCATTAATGCCTTGTTAAGTTCTAATATAAGATACCTATAATAAAATAAAAAGATAACCTGAGGCGGATACGTCTTTTAAATAATAGTTATAATGACGCTTACTACAGTCATCTCCGAATTGTAAAACGTAAATCTATACTTCAATGAAGCGGCAGACAGCGCTGTGGATGTATCGATCTGAAAACCAATTGCTACTAATTCATTAATCGAAGCTTTATTATTATTACTGTTACAAATGAATTAAATATACATACAATCGTTAGCATATATACTGAAAATATAGCAGAAGTAATTAAGCAAGGTTCAGCTCATTACGAAGTAGGGCGTATTCAGTCCGCCCGCTCTTGTTGTGAATTTGTATGTAAATGAACAATGGTGATTACGTTACGGCCACCGCGCTATAGGTTAATAAACGTTAATATTTCTTTTTTTATAGGTTAACGAAATAGATAATTAAACATAGTCTTATATTACATTAGATATAGAACAATTTAAATTATGTACTTTAGTATTGCAATACATATTCTCTACAAGTGTAAGTAGATTAAGTTTTCGTTAATAAGAGAAGTAATTACTGTGGCTGTACTGCATAAAGTTGTGCTCGTCGATTTGAAATATGTTAATTCCTATTACCTACACAATTTCAATGGCTACAACACCTTTCATAGACGAACAGATTAATATTTGCACACTACTGTATGACGGCAGAAATAGATTTTCTGGTAGTACTTCTCTTAATATACGATTAGTGGCATTTTGGTAGATGTAATGAAAGTTCCTAATAATAACTCTCTTAAAACATATAACTTGACAAAAGATAGATATTTATACATTATCTACAACAAAATTTGAAGTATTATTAAAAATATCTATTTTTAGTAACACTTTCCTGATTTTTTGTTAAAAAAATAACTCTTAGACAAAGTTATGTGAAGCAACAGATTGCTAACGCGATATAACAGTATAATATACCCAATCTAAGTAAATGTACTATAATCGTGTAATAAATTTCAGACAGACAGCCCAGCTGTTTATTTTCCATCGTATTTTATGCCTACTAGCTTACACTGAGTGGATTTATTTCGTGTTTTACGACGATACATGTTCACGTCAATATTTTTTATGTCGTGACAGAATGTATCGATGTTGCCGTTAAGTTAATAGTAATAATGTTAATTGCTAGAATATAATTATAATATTTAACGAAGCGACAAGGCGAGAGAGACCATAAATTATCTATAAAAATTGAGTGCTAAATATGATATTTACACATCACTGCATTACGCTCGTCATCTTTATATTATACACTTAAATCTTGATACTTGGATAATTAATATTCATATCGTTTATACGAAAATAAGGCCAGTGAACGCTTACAAATTAAATTATTTTAAGGTGAAAAAACTTACAACGTTCATTTGACCCTTTTAGATAGGACAAAGAGTAAGGCTACTTAATATTAATTACTTTCTCATTGTCCTCTTTACAACAGAGCTCTAATTTTGACCCCTACGACGGTGTGTGTCGACGGCTTATATTTGCTTTGTTATTACTTCTTGGAAAAGCTTCTTAGTCTATGTAATATGCTGGTGACTAACCACATAAGTACTAACGCAGCAAATTTACTAATATTCCTTTTTTCCGATATAAAAAGGAATGTATGGTGTTTATATGTGGTGTTTTCAGGAAGATGATGTAGAATCATCCAAACAAACAGAGGTTTTTGTATTATTAACAGCAATACTAAACTATCTGCGGTAAATGTGAAGTTAGTTGATTGTCGATTGATGCCCCAAACCTTGTATTAAACGAGATCACTTTTCCATGAACTCTCCTGATGACAAAAAGTCTCAAGCCTCGAAAAATTGGGACCAAAGAACAAGTTCTGCGACTCTCGAAAATACTTTTACACAATGCTGTTCTCATTGTGAGGTTGTTAACGTAATATTCGAATACCAAGGGTTTAACATTTCTTTTGTAATCGAGTACAATTCAACTTGACCTTTTTTCGCTTCTTATATATGACCACGAATAAATTTTTGCAGAGTTAATACACTACGCATGCTTATTTTTTTGTTGGAAAATGTACTCCTCAAAACTGACCCAAAATTTTAAAAATAATAATCTCTTGGAAGATTGGAAAAAGTCTTTAGTTCTTCAGGTGTTATAAACCGCTGTTGAAAATTATGTCTTTAACTGTTAATTTTTTGTTCGATAATGTTTTTTTTATCTACAATAGACAGGCTTGACGTTTTCGATAAAATCCTATTACTAACTAAACTCCCCAACAAATGATTCCGAAAGTAGGGAAGCGGTTAGCCACTGCACCATGCCCTTGAAGTAACTATTATATTGTCTATGATGTATTTATTGTGTATCCGGTATTTTATTATATATGTATATGTTATATAAATACAATGCGTATAGAATATTTATAATTGGGTAGTTATCAAAACCAGCATTATTACATTCTACCTTTTTTATTATTTTGATTTATTCTTTCAGTTTTTCTCTTTTGAAAATAAGATTTTTTATTCCTGTAGTTGTTTCAAATAGTTAAACGTCGAATGTATATGAAATTTATCAAATATTTCCACTAGCGTTACACTTTCGGTACAGTAAATTACATTCAGTAAATTAATATTAAATTTACTGCGAAATTTTAATAGCATTTTCATTAAGCTTTAAGTTTTTTTTTAAAATAAAATGATTAAAACGAATGTAGGCACTGAGTTCGTTCAATACAGAGTAAGAGTTTGTAAATATTTATTTTCAATTTGTACTGCAATCATACTATTATTTTATAGTTAATTGCATAGATAAACCCTAAAACAATAAACTTATAGTGCTATGGCATGTTGAACTACTAAAGTAACGTATTTTGGTAACTAAAACAATTATAATTATACTATAACTACTACTAAACAATTCGAACCGTTTCCTGTGTGTTACTTTGAAACTTTCACACAGGCTCCATGTTAAAAGTTCAAGTTTGAGAAATTTAACAAGAGTATGGTTCAGTTGTGTGGGCGGACATTGTCACCGCATGAACATCATATTTCCTTTATAAATTTTTTAATGAATACATGTCTTTTTAACAAGTTAACCAAACTGGTTCGTGAATACAACTGTAAGAATTCCAGAAACCTTTGACAACAGAGTTACCACGAAGTGGAACAGCAAGAAGAATGAGATTATCAAAACAAAATTCAAATTAGTTAATTGTAACGAAAGGTCAAAAACCACGTGCAAATTGATTTTCACGTACGTAGTCGTCAAATTGTACGTAACAATTTCGGTTCAGCAATCTCGTTAATTGCAGTCATTGCATTATATTTCGGCGCTGTTTAAATGAAATTTTAAATTTAATGCCTGTTTACTCCACTCTAGTTATACGCGTTTAATATCATGTTAAATTCCCAAGTCGAGTGGTTTATTGAGATTAGGCTGAGGTGAGGTTATTTTAGTTGAGTTAAATTTATTTCAGGCACGCTGGCGTTAAGAATTCGTTTCGTAATTTTTTTATATTTAACATGACTGTAAACCGCAGGTCATGTTTAATATAAATAAAATTTCGGTTATTTCACGGGTTACATGTAGATGAATATTTGATCAAACGAAGTGTGAAAAGGTCTATTTACATCAAAGCGGTGCCTGGACAGCCTGTTGTGTATACACTTAAATCTCACGGCGCTTGTGCGAGTTTACCGCAAGTTATGACGTCACATACGTCATAGAATATAATTGTTTACACGTTGTTATAAATGCTTAGTTTAATGCTGAAATTGTTAGCTTTTATAAAGATTAATACCTATTTTAGTTAATTCATTCTTCATCAATTAAGAGCGAACCAAACCTAATAAAACACTATTTTTGTGATCTTTTTATCAATAGATTCATAAGAAATATCTTGTGACAGTAATATACAATCATGTTTACTTCGTACATAATATCACAACTAGATATAAGAAAATAATTAGCACGTTTTAAAAAGATGGCGAACCATTGATTTGAGTAAACAACTACACGTATATAACAGAGTAAAAGTCATTAAAATGATCGTTTTGTATTAATATCTTTATTCAAATATCGCGCAGTTACGATTCGGGTTCAGCGGTCTATTACAAAACGGAAGTATACTACAATAGATTCCAAAATTCGAAACGGCAACTTAATAAGTATAAACACGAAAAAGCACTTAAAACATTAAATATGAACTGCGAACCAAGCGGCCGGCTCATATCTACTGCTGCCGTCGTCAGAGCCTCTACGAAATATTAATGTGGCCGACCGGACAATATCGCTTCCATTGTGTCGAAATAACAAACAGTTTCAAACCTCATATTAAATGTCGTCACCGAACAGCTTAGGATAAGTCACTGTGAGAGATTATTTAATATTAGTTTCAAATTATAATTAACTTCGCTGGCTCTGATTATAGAATTTATAATATCTTTCGCAGGCTATTTGTAGTGTTTTTTAATGTATGACTTGTATGTTAATATCAAGCAATAGTTCGACACATCAGCGCAGTGACACAAACTCTCATTAAGATCCTAGAAAATGAAAGTCAGAGAAGTTTTACACGATTGATCAGCGGATGTTCAAGTCTTGTTTTATTGAAGGCTATTACTGTGAATAAACCAAATGGTTTAAAACAATTTTTAATCTATATTGGGCTACAGCAGTTTTCGTTGTGTTAATTGGCAGTGAGATTAGAAATGGTGCAGTGTGCTCGCCCAAAATGCTTTCGCTTTCATATTTTAACAGCCTCATGTTTTATTAAGAGGGGTAGCTAGCCTGGTAAGTTCGAATAAACCTACCACCATCCAAACTGTACAAGTGTTAATAATAGTTAAAAACCATCTAATCAAATAAAAAATTGATAAGTTTCAATACAACTAAATGTTTTTCTATTTCGTCACAATGCGATACCGTAAAACATGACTAATAGTATTTTAGCAGATCCCATTTCAACTAAAAACGCTTGCGTGTTTTCATTCCGGATGTTAAGTAAAATGACGACGCCATAACATTAAGTTAATGCGAGCTTATGAATTGTGTGGCCTCCTAGAAAGCGTAACCCGAGGAGGGACTCCGGCCCACATTTAATATAACGTGGCAATTTGGCACGCCGAACGGACTCACGCTTAACTAATATTGTGCTTAGATGGTTTGTTATTTTGCTCATGTATTTGTCAAATGTCGCCCAGGACATTCTCTAACGACCCGCAGGTAATGTGTGAACAAATCAGAGTCACGCGATTCAGCATACCCGTAAAACAGTCGACTGTTTAAAATTAGGGTTTATCAAGTAAAAATCTTCACGTTTGTTTACTCAAGTATTTTACATAGTCTTCCTAACGCATCGTTGTAGAGCGAGGTCTCTCTTGAAGTATCACAACACCTATTTCATCAATCATCAAACATTATTTTGATATGAAAGTTGTAAGATTACTAAATCTAACATCAAAGTGTCGATATATGTGGAAAATTCTGTATACAGCCGCATTATTATTAGATCGTATCGTCGTTTTCAAAGACATAACTTAATTTCATTTGATGTTAAGTCATACGAAGGTCAAGGAAAAGTCAAGCGTACTCGACCAGAATACTCTGGCTCTCACATGCATATATTAGGTCACGGACTCCGGGTCCTCGAGCTCAGTATTCGATGAGTAGTATCAGACGGTCAGACCGCTAGTAGCATTTAACATCATCAGATAATAAACTACAATTCTGTTACATCGGCATATATATCACTATTGAAACTTGACCATGAGTCCGGATTAGAACTGCGGACTTCCATGTTCCAAAGGGTAAGTCTCTGCGTCAAGGAGCTATTTAATAAATTATAACAGCAAATAAAACGCAGCGTGATCAATTGTGATCATTCAACCAAAGTCGGCTAGAATTACTAGTGTAATGAATGGTTGGTATACGAGTATTAAAATTCAAAGCTTTTCTATACTAATCAGTATCAGGTTGAGCTTAATTAAAGCTTAATATTCTTCGTTAATTATGCAAAGTATTACTGTGATTAATAATATTCTTGTGTCCCGTTAGTCAGAAGGATCTTTAATAACATTGTACTAAAATAACGGGCACACCGTAAAGATATTAAACTAATAATTATTTTATGATAAACTAACCTTTATGTAATAAATACAGAATGAAAACTTATCATTTCCAAATAAAAAACATTGTACTTTTAATTTAACCAGAATGCTAATGATTTCGTTTTTTTCATTATATGTGCACTTTCCTATTGATAATGATGCTTGAGTTTTAGGTTATATTATTCAAGTCATAACGGTTTATATAAAATGTTTTGTATATTGTTCAAACGTTAAAATGTTTATTGTTAACAATTTAACTTATCATCGTCATTATATTAGAAGATTTGAACAAAAATAACAAACTTGGAGCGGACGCTAAACGCCATTCTAGCGCTTTCACCTAACTACGTTAACTTGCTCTTTAAATATAAAGAGCTCTCCAAGCGTTCGTCAAATTCCTGACTTTCAGGCAAATTCCTTCACAGACAAAAATTACAAAAAAAAGAAACCTTTTCAGAAAGTCTTTAAAGCGTACTTAATTTACAGTATGAAATCCGGTAGTTATGATTTTTAAATACGATTAGACAAACTTAATTACTTCATAGTACAATTTAGTAAATGCATGCATATAATTTAGTATTTATTAAATTTTATATTAATACAATCACACCAGTGAAATATTCTTGTCTCAATTGTTATTACTTTATGTAATTTATACAAACTGTAATATTTTCTGAACCATTTACGTATATTATTTTTAGGTTATTAACATCGAATGAAGAGTTAAAAGTAGACAATGTAAGCGTTTCTCGTATATAAATATTATTGCCACAATCATTGACTTCAACGTTTTTTTTATATACAAACATGTCCTATAAAGTTATATCGTGTAGTCACCGCATCGAATTCTATTTGCGGTCGGTTAGAAGTCACAAAAGGAGCGCTATTAGCAAAAGCTACAAACTTTGACAAGGTGCTTTCGCATTCAGTTGCTTTCAGTTATATTTTCGGCTTGTACTTTGTCAAGTACATTAAATTTTAATACTAATTACAAAATTAGAGAGCGAGTTAAACAATGGTTTTAATGGAAGCCGTGTATGTTACATATTAGAGTGGAACAAGTATAAGTGAACAAGAAACCTGACCTTGAAGACAAATACAAGTGTGTTAAATTATTAAATAAAATTAATGATGGCAAATTATTACATGACTACCTAGAATTAAAATAAAGTCGAAAGGATTAATTCTAAGTATTTTTAAATTAAAAAATATTATTATATACAGAAAATCATCCAAAATACTTTATAGTCAAATAAAAGACATATATATTGTTTTGAAATAATGAAGTCACAGTATGTAACAGTATCATATAAGATTGTAGTTTTTTTTTAACAAACTAAAAGCCGTTTGTGTAGCCTCTATAAACAATGAAAGTTACTTAATTTTAATATAGATCGAGATTAAAAATAAGTTCAATAGCAAGTCACATCGACTTTCGGAATAAATGTTTTAAAATATCCGTTTAAGTTCTCCTAAATTGGCATTATAAACAGAATTAAACAGAAAAGGTTTTACACATATCGAAAAAACAACTAAAACAAGTTATAATATTAGAAACATCTGTTCAAATATAAATTTAATCTGCCATACCTCGCATATTCACACGTCACCAGTCACAGAGTCCACACTGCCCAAACACGAATGTCGCGAGACGTACAGTCATCTATCTATAAACCCTTCCTTTTTTCATTTTAGTCTTTCAAAAAGTCGTTACACCTGCTATTTTACTAACAAAATGTTTGTAATCACAATTATTTTTCCTGAATATCTAACATAAATAATATCATAAGAATACCGCACAGATTGTATCCAATCCAAATCATACCTTTGTTCACCAAATAGGGATCCTTTTACAAACTAATTTTCTCCCCATAAGAGTTGGAACTTCTCGGCCTATTTGCACAATCCCGGAATATTCGCCTCACGTAGACCGTGTCGCGGAATATTCCTACTTTAATATTTCTGAAAGTAGCACTAAGTATACCTTACCTAATTTCACGGTTTTAGTAAATTGTAAATGATTTACATATAATATATGGTACCGTGATAGCCTAGTGGTTTGAACGCCAGCCTTCCAATGCGAAGGTACCGGGTTCGAATCCGGCCTGCACTCAATGAATTTTTCAATTTATGTGCAGTTAGCATGAAACACCAACTAATATCACGTGCTTTGTCGGTGAAGGAAAATATCGTGAGGAAACCTGCATATCTATGTCCTGACCATCCGTGGTCGGACTAGTATGTGAAATGGAGAAGGCAACGGCAAACCACTCCATTATAACTGCCAAAGAAAGTCGTCGTGTGTTTCATGACACATGATGACCACGACCCTCAGTCATGAGGAAATACGACTTAGAAGAATAGTTTATGGTAAATTATTTTAGAAAGCATCATAATCCTAATTTCAGCCAATTGTCATTCACTACTGAATATAGGATAGGACTCAACAATCGAATTTCAGCGCAACCTGAATCTTACGATTCCTTGCGATCTTCACCAGCCTGTCAGTCCACCTGACAAGCGGTCGTGCCATTACTGATACGTGGTTTTCAGGATATATTTTCGTGCTATATGGCTGGCCCATTGCCATTTCATCTCAATAATTCACTATGTTATATTAGCGATCATATTATACAAGCTTTAAGCTGACAATTTAAAACTGAATATTTATGTTTGACAATGATTTTTTGTCGTTTAGTTGTTTAGTCTATACCGGTATACGTAACTGAACAGTGAATTTAAATCTTAGTCTAGTCAGTTTAAAACAGCCAACGTTAAACGAAAATGCCACTTTTAATCACAATGGCATATGCCCAGTGTATTGCGATAGCGACCACTCCAGTCATACTTGCTGAATAATAAACAGCCATAAATTGTTATAACTATAAAAATCTACTTTCCATAAATTTTATAAAAATATTTATACTATATTTATGTTTCCTTTAAAACAGAATCAAATGAAATGGTTTTTATTAACATATACGTACAAAAGAAAACTATCAGTATTTTAAATAAAAAAAATAAGTATGAAAATAAAATAATACATAATTATGATTTTATAAATTTCAGTGATGGTGCAAAATACGTTCCTTAACGATAATTTAAATTTTAGTTATTCCTTTAACGTATGTACATTTGTTAGTGTTGGAAGTTACAAGTAAACTTTTTACTGCAGGGGATCGTCTAGGTAGTTACCACCGCAACGTTCGTTTCTGATGGCAAACAGAAATATGCGAACATTACTGTATTATAGCTAGGCGAACAGCACAATGTTGTAGTGTATATTATCCTAACTAAAGTAACGTTGAAAGTAATAATTTACTAATAAATTCGAAAAAGATTATGACATTCTCTGCGTAAGGAATAAAAATACTTTCCAAAATGGCGGACGGCCTTTCATGAAGCTAATTACATTTCATCGAAACCCGTATCGGTTTTTGTTTTATTTTAAAATCTTTGAATCGGAAACTGCTCGCGTATTCAGAGTCTACACTCGGTGCTTGAAATAACTGACATTTCGTGCAACAAATATTTCGGGCTTTGTTGAAAATATAATATAGTAAAAACTGAGTTATTTTATTCAGACATTATGAAATATGTAGAATTTTATTAATACTATTTTGTGTCATATGGACAAAGAAACTATAAACAAATAATTTACAGAGTTTTTCATTAAATACTATAAAACAGAACAAACTAAAAATGGTGACACCTATAAGTGATCGCTGGTGTTTGAATAATCATTAATAAAGTGGGTTTTTAAATCGTACAGAGGCTCCATATTAGCAAGGTATTTTCATCCAAGTTAATATACAGTAAAAGTTATATTTTGAGTGATACTTTAATTCTCCGTCGTTTATAATAAATATTTGTGAGATAGTGATAGTGTCGGATTTAAAATAGCAACTTGTTAAAAGTATTCTGCTGATGGTATATATGATGACGATAACAGACAAGCACATGAGGCAACACTCACTTTCTGCTTCAAATTAATGTTGCTAAAGTGCGCTTTCTCTTGCAATAAAAATTTTCCTGTACGCTTTAAAATACAAGAACAACTAAGCATTCTAAAAACCAGCCAACCCTTAGGACCAGAATTCGGCGGAGATATATCAAATGATATAAAATATTTTAACTGAGAGCGATTTATTTCATAAAACGTCACAGCAGTGCGAAAACAAAATATTTATTATAATTTCTGCTTGACATACATAATGGGTATTAATGATTCAAGTCACACCCTGACGGTAAGGTAAATGGATTTAATTTTTCTTTATTTTCGAGTAAAATTTTTCTTTTTTCATTAAAAGTTATATATAATTATTATGGAGCGTTTCTTTTAAGCCATTTCTTTCTGTTTATTATAAAGTTTATTGTAGGTTCTTCAAAAGAAATTGTACAGGTAAAAATAACACAGTAATGGAAGCAGGCATTGTTAATTTTAGCACAAAGTAAAAAGTAGCTACGTTTTCTTAGTCAGTGTTTAAATCCTGCAAAGGGTAATCGAGGTACATAAGCTTGTAGAACAATAGTAATCTGGTATTTCATTAAATCCGCTCGAATTTAAATTATTAGTCAGTATTAGAAAATTTAATTAAAACCGATAGAAAAAATGTGAAATATTTGCATCAATCCTAAGTTAACAACAAATACGGATACAGTGAAATTATTCAGTTGTACAACTTTACAGGTAGCTACCGGGATGCAATCGAAAGTCCGTAACAAATTTCCAACATGCCAACGAGCACGATATGAATCTAATTAAATTCCATAAAATCTCGCAGCATGGCTTCCGAATACACGAGCGAAAATCTGACAAGTGATTTAATTAATTGTCATCGTTTTTGTTGTTTCCACGCGCCGAAGACTTACACAAGTTTTAATGGGAAATTGATTCAAGTTATACAGCCTTTTTTTTGGGTAGGGAGATTTTCAAAAGATATCCTATTTGAGGGCACAAAAAGTTTTGAGAGGTTTGTGTCAAATTTGTTGGTGACTCCAGAGTCTCCAACGGAACACACCTGCGCTCCCTTACACGCCCCAGAGAGACCCGTAACCACACCCAGCACTGTCGCTATGCTACGACAAAATCGTATTTGTCATCCACTCTTAATTCGGTTAGTGTGTAAGGGACCAGCTCTAAAGCCTGACTACTCGAAGACCTTTTTAATTGCCTTCTACATCGGTAATCAGTTATCTTAATCCTATTCTTAATAGCCTGAGACTACAGACGACAGGCCGGAGCATCCGTTACCACCGCACCAACGTTTTCGTTTTCGTCTTCGAGTGAGACCTGACCCTCTCACGGGTATAAATTTTTTATGAGTAATAATTTGTAATCAAATTTATCGCGATGACCATGTAAGAGACAGGTAAGATTACCTCCACAACCACTCATCCCTTTAACGTACCGATAAAAAGCGACTTAAAAAGCTTTGAGCAGCCTTGTGAACGATAACAGTATACTGCCGTCGTCAATTCGCATGCCGAACGTGGCATGAAGTACATAATAACCTTTTTTGTGGAGATCTTTGTATGGATCGATGATGGTAAAAAATTTATACATAAATGATCAGTACAGATTATTACATAATGAAAGAAAGTTTTAGTACACAAGCGTTGTTAATATATAAAACGCTTGAGAGTATCCAACAATGGCCTAGTTATAATAACATCACAGTTTGCCAACTTTGACATTGTTTACTATAACTCACGCCGTTTTCAGTAAACGCTGTAAACTGCCAACAATTTAAATATGATGTGATAAAATTTTAAAGTGTAAGTATTTTATTTATTTATCGCTACATTTGCAGTTTCCTGTTTTATTGAAAATAACTAGAACTTATCGATCTCGGGTCGCATGTGTCGGCGAATTATGGAAACCGCGTTTCTGTTATTCAGTTCCTGAACGTTGGAAAGTTTATTAACGTTACAAATTTTACCCAGAGCGTCCTTAATTTGAAAACCTGTCAAGTTGTCAGTCGAGCTCGAAATGAATTTCATCTCGCAAGCTTCTGCTGCATTCGTCTGACTGACTCTAATCGCGTTAATAAAATTCGCGTCGTTTGTACACGCGCGTCCTTTCATCAGCTCCAATACGAAGCAGAATGGAAGAGTTTTTGATTAAATGTTGGAATTTATATTTCAAAATTTTGTTTTATTATAACATTCGAGTTTCATTAAATCTCAGCTTAACTTTCACGTTTTCTAAGCCCGTATCAAATTATGAAAAAGAAATGTTTGTAAATTTTGTTAGACAGTACAAATCATATCAATCAAAAACCGGTTCGTACTCAGTTTTGAATTCTGGTAATTAATAGTACGTCAAAAGCATTTGCTTAATGTAATTAAAAAAAAGATACTAGAACAAAGATTTGACTAAGAAGTTCGGCATGGTAAAAGTTTGACAAGTGATTGCATTTTCAATTAACCAAAAATTTTAATAGCTTAAAAAAGTCTTAACCCTTTTTGTGATAAAAAGTTGCATATAAAAGTTTAGTTCAGAAAATGTTATAAGCGTCAAAAACCTTATTGTACAAGGTCTTGTGAGATTTGATATTATTTCATGTTCATAGTTTTATTTTAATCTATATTATAACAAAAGTTATTAGTCTTGTACTTATTATAGTTCATAACATAGTGACTAAAAGTTCCCACCAGTGGGAATTATATCATACGGAAAAAGTTAAAGCTTTCGTATGGATCTCGCATCTCATAGAAAGCTGTTGTTTTTGAAAAATGTCGGTATAGTCACAAAGTTTTATTTTATCGGAAGTTTAAGCTTAGTGAGGATCGAACCCACGTCTCTTCAAGTACGCAACTCTTTTTTACAGATCGAGCCATTTCCGCTTCACTTATAAAAGTATGAAAGTAGTAAAATCTCTGGAAAGAGTAATAAAAATCTTACTATTCTTAAATTTTCATAAACTCTTCTGTACGTAAGACTACAGTACATTATTACGTGTTTACCGTTTTAAAACGTTTCGGTTCTCCACTTCTCGTTTGTAAGTGTAACGACGTGTTAAGTATTAAAGTCGGATTCTGGCTAACAAGCAGAACAAGTTTCACATTTGTTAAGCGTACCCAAGAAACCCCTTTCTATGTAACACCCTCTAACACAACAGTGATATTCATCAACATTGAGTAATAAGAATATTTTAAAGTTGTTTACAAGACTTTGAAAATTATGTACTGAACAAAAACTAACAAATGAAAATTGTGTATACGTCAGTTAGATAATAAATAAAAAGAAATGATTTTAACATAGTTGACAATGAACAAAGAATTGATGGTATATTATCAATATGTTGGTTTGGCATATTTTTACCAACGGTATAAATTGTAAAGTATCTCCATTTTGATTAAAAGATATCAACTTCCATAAAATATTATCAGAGAAATAAATAATAGTTGTAGCGACTTGCTTAGTAAATGTACAAGTTTCTATTCTAAGGCTATATAACTATTGAGTTCCCGAAAAATCCCTGTGTGACAATATAGCGACAGTAGTTATAAATACCTAGAATAAATAAATAACATTAGACACAAAATTATATAAAGGGTAATAAAAAACACATACATACATAAATCCCTGTATCTAAAAGAAAAACCTCAAACAGTTAAATTTGACTAATCATGTGTTTACTAAAGAAACCTTTCGTCATAAACATTTTAAATTATTTACTATATACTAATCAAAAATTCATCGTCCTTGAAGCTATGCATCCTATGTATTTGTAAAAAATTTCAAGTTAGTATACATAATATATAATTATTAACTATAATTAAAAAAATCAGTTAAATTATAAATTCATAAAACTCGATTTTATTATCGTACGATTAAAAGTGTCTCAAGCGTTTTGATTAAATCCTCGATTGCGTTTTTCTGTTCAAGAAATTCCTGTCTTTTAATATGTCTAGTGTCTAGACAAGACTATCAACGTTTTATGTTAGCACCGTACGTACGATTAAATATTTTAATACGTCTGACAGATTTTATGTTTTCAAAGGAAACCGACAAAGAAAATTACTATAACACAAAATTAAGTTTTTGATTGATTGTTATATATATATAATATATAATTTTATGATTTTAGCATTTACGACGCAGTAAATATTTATATTGAATAAAATCGTAGCAGTCATTATGTTAATTGTTTTTTGTTAACAGAAAACTCATGTCTTTGGATAGAGTACAGATTCTGTTTTAAAAGACAACGTTTTAAAAGTCCTTGTAACGTAGGTAGACTTAAATTAGCTTATTACTAAATTTAATAAAACATTTACACAGCTATAGTTTAAATATGAATAAATACAAAAAGTCCTATAAAACGTACCAAAATTATAATCAAATTGGTTTATGGAAACATTGAACGGCAAATTTTTAATGAATAAATATTATTATTATTATAATCTGATATTGTGTTGGTAATAGTTTTATTATAGGTATTCTGTTTTGTTTTAATAAAGGTGTTATCTGTCTATCTATCATTAGCCGCTTAGGATTAAATGTCTACATACATATAATTTAAAAATGCCTATTTAAAGTTCCTTTATTACAAATTATAAATGTTAAATTTACTAACATTTATAGACGTATTTATTGTTTTTAAATTAACAGATGTAGACGTATAAATTCTAATAGTAAATCTTAAAGAAAAGAAATAACAAATATTATTACTTAAACTACATACTTACCAAAGTTTTCATACATTGATGGTTTTCTTTTTACAGCGACGCAATTAACTATTTAAGAACAAGATACAAATGTTTACGTAAGTAATAGTCAACAGGTAACACAGATACGAGTATTCAACAACAGTTTAAATATTTAAAAAGTGCAACAATTTAACCGCGGAGGCGTAAAAGGGCCCGCAGTATCACGATACTGTAACGACAGTCCGTAACAACAACAACAAGAGGAAGACCAAATCAAGCGTATTCAGGATACGTGAAATTAACAAGGCAGAGCGGAAGCAGAATGAAGGCATCACAGGTAATATAACACCACAGTTAATAGATTGGGAAACTTAGTGATAGAAGAAAATGATAAGTTTGAGCAGAGTGAGCACGTTTGCGTAGTAAGAACGCGCGCGATGTAACTTGAGCGGGCTTAGATGTGATGTGAAAAGTCTGCTAGATTCAACAAGTGGTTTGTTAGGGCGGGCGTCGCGGGTGAGCTCGGGTGTCCTCGCGGCGGGAACGCTCGCCCGCCAGTGTCCCGAGCTCGCGTTCCCGCGGCGCCTCCGAGCCCCGCGGCGCAGCCTTCGCCCGCCCGCCTGTGTGCGCGTCCGCGTACGCACGCGTATCCCCGGCCGGTGTGCTCCGATCGCGTCGGTGTGAGAGCGTGACGCGCCTACGGGTCTGGCGCACAGGTAAGCCCGGGCCGGCGGCCCCCAGCCATCTCCCATCCTATCTATACAGCTTTCACAATGAAATGGCTGGCTGAACATAAACTACCTGCCCGCTACATTAGTACGCGTGCATATGTATTCATTTGCCTCAACTAACGTTTAACTTATATTCCCTGTGCATTATTTAGTTTTTCAGCCATAAAAATGTTTATTATATTCACATAATCGTTAAGAGTTAAAATACAAGACTAATTTTATTACACGAAGCAAAAACCGTACCGCTGTAAGATAAATCGAGAATTAAACAACAAATATATTCCATAGCAATATGTTATTTTGCCGTGAGGTACAAAATGATACATTTCATTAGATTAATGAGTTCGGAGATAGTGAAATTATTTAGACATCACACAGATCATTGTTCGAATTTTACTACATATAAGGAGTTGGAAACGAACTTGGTAATATTCATGTAAATTTGTCATTCCGATTATACAGTACGATAACCATTAGTAAATGTACAAAGCAGGAATCGGACACATTTTAATAAAGTAAATGAAAAACATTGATTTTTTTACCTTGTTAAAAATATAAGAAGTATTTTTTACATCATTACATAACGGCGTTAATTAGAGTATTATGATAGCAGCGAGATCATATCGCTTCGTTGTTTGTTTGGCTTTCGTACAAAGGGCGTACGCGAAATTGAAAACGTCCATTACGATAATTAAATGTTGTTTGCATACAAATCATCATGAATTAAAAAAATGTATTTTCCAGTGAACCCAGAAAACGCATTTTCGAATGTTGATAGAAATATGTACGGAAATTTAATAATGCATTATTGTTATTGTATTTATTATTAACAACAAAAAAGATAGTTATAAATACTCCTGAATACACTAATAAACATGTTGATAGCATTTTTAAAAATATAAAGCGACTTGGAAAACCAGATAAAACTATATGTTGTTTTACTATAGGTAGCTCTACGGAAACGCTACGACCGCTACGACTTTATTAAAGTAGAATTGAACTTTTATTAGAGAAGTTACGTTAGTTATATACAATGACTTATATGTTGAATATTATTTTTTAAATTACTTGTAATTTTTCAGAGAAATTTGAAACCAGACGAGGTTTAACACAAAGGAAGATGATCACCGAAAATTGTCTATTATTTTTGGTCCTCATATCCATTTGCGAGAAAAAAATTCGGGCGTGAGATGAAGACTTTAGTTTTAATATTTACATTACTTTATTATTTAAGCTATTATAAGCTAGTTGTACATAAAAACAAAACATTTTTTTTAAACATTTAATATGTTATTACAATTTTTTTTAATAATATCTGAAATATTAATGAAACATATAAAAAAAGTCCCTAAATTGATGATTTAAGTCATTATTTTTATGAAGGAAAACATCTATTTATAGCATCCATTAAAACTGAAGAGCGTAAACCTTTCATCAAATGGTGTGCTATTTACATTATTCTTAATCTAAGTCATTTAATGTAGACAAGTTGTCGTGTTTACATTGTAATTTTACAACTAAGAAACTTAAAAGTTAAACGTTGAAATTTTTGGTTGAATTGATTTTATAAATATTTTCAAAATTACAAACAACTACTAAAACGTTCTTGAATTGATTCGTAACCAGCAACACCAAACATTAATTTAAAAGGTTATGAATAAAAAAAACTTTGAACGATAAAAAGTAAAAATCTGTCCTTATTTTACAAAATGCACCTACCTTTTTCAAAAAAAATATCAACAACGCCAGTCGTGTAGCCTATATTATATTTTATTGAACAAATGGCATGTGTCGAAAAGAAATATTAATATTAGTTTAAGTTGAGACATTTTACGACTTTATTGTACGGCGACTATGCACCGTCGCATACCAGATGGCGCTGTCAACAATTTAAAAGTCGCTGTAGAGAGTTTGTTATTGTTAAGGTCATGGATGATAGTTTTTCAATAAATGAGTTCAAAAGTATATCTATAGTAGTGTTTATTATTTAGTGCTGACATCTGGTGCCGAAACCCGGGAACAAAAAGTGAATATAGTGAAAAAAGTGAATACAGTGAAAAAAAAAAAAAGTAAAGTGAACAAGGGACATAGCAGTGTGGTTTCAAAACTGGAACTTGTAAAAGGACTTAGAAAAATTTGTGTTATTTGTGGACTTAGCAAAATTTCGTTGATCTGGGACTTAGAAAAATTTCGTTGATTTGTGGACTTAGAATAATTTCGTTGATTTGTGGACTTAGAATAATTTCGTTGATTTATGGACTTAGAAAAATTTCGTTGATTTGTGGACTTAGAAAAATTTCGTTGATTTGTGGACTTAGAAAAATTTCGTTGATTTGTGGACTTAGAAAAATTTCGTTGATTTGTGGACTTAGAAAAATTTCGTTGATTTGTGGACTTAGAAAAATTTCGTTGATTTGTGGACTTAGAAAAATTTCGTTGATTTGTGGACTTAGAAAAATTTCGTTGATTTGTGGACTTAGAAAAATTTCGTTGATTTGTGGACTTAGAAAAATTTCGTTGATTTGTGGACTTAGAAAAATTTCGTTGATTTGTGGACTTAGAAAAATTTCGTTGATTTGTGGACTTAGAAAAATTTCGTTGATTTGTGGACTTAGAAAAATTTCGTTGATTTGTGGACTTAGAAAAATTTCGTTGATTTGTGGACTTAGAAAAATTTCGTTGATTTGTGGACTTAGAAAAATTTCGTTGATTTGTGGACTTAGAAAAATTTCGTTGATTTGTGGACTTAGAAAAATTTCGTTGATTTGTGGACTTAGAAAAATTTCGTTGATTTGTGGACTTAGAAAAATTTCGTTGATTTGTGGACTTAGAAAAATTTCGTTGATTTGTGGACTTAGAAAAATTTCGTTGATTTGTGGACTTAGAAAAATTTCGTTGATTTGTGGACTTAGAAAAATTTCGTTGATTTGTGGACTTAGAAAAATTTCGTTGATTTGTGGACTTAGAAAAATTTCGTTGATTTGTGGACTTAGAAAAATTTCGTTGATTTGTGGACTTAGAAAAATTTCGTTGATTTGTGGACTTAGAAAAATTTCGTTGATTTGTGGACTTAGAAAAATTTCGTTGATTTGTGGACTTAGAAAAATTTCGTTGATTTGTGGACTTAGAAAAATTTCGTTGATTTGTGGACTTAGAAAAATTTCGTTGATTTGTGGACTTAGAAAAATTTCGTTGATTTGTGGACTTAGAAAAATTTCGTTGATTTGTGGACTTAGAAAAATTTCGTTGATTTGTGGACTTAGAAAAATTTCGTTGATTTGTGGACTTAGAAAAATTTCGTTGATTTGTGGACTTAGAAAAATTTCGTTGATTTGTGGACTTAGCAAAATTTCGTTGATTTGTGGACTTAGAAAAATTTCGTTGATTTGTGGACTTAGAAAAATTTCGTTGATTTGTGGACTTAGAAAAATTTCGTTGATTTGTGGACTTAGCAAAATTTCGTTGATTTGTGGACTTAGCAAAATTTCGTTGATTTGTGGACTTAGAAAAATTTCGTTGATTTGTGGACTTAGAAAAATTTCGTTGATTTGTGGACTTAGAAAAATTTCGTTGATTTGTGGACTTAGCAAAATTTCGTTGATTTGTGGACTTAGAAAAATTTCGTTGATTTGTGGACTTAGAAAAATTTCGTTGATTTGTGGACTTAGCAAAATTTCGTTGATTTGTGGACTTAGCAAAATTTCGTTGATTTGTGGACTTAGAAAAATTTCGTTGATTTGTGGACTTAGAAAAATTTCGTTGATTTGTGGACTTAGCAAAATTTCGTTGATTTGTGGACTTAGAAAAATTTCGTTGATTTGTGGACTTAGAAAAATTTCGTTGATTTGTGGACTTAGCAAAATTTCGTTGATTTGTGGACTTAGAAAAATTTCGTTGATTTGTGGACTTAGAAAAATTTCGTTGATTTGTGGACTTAGAAAAATTTCGTTGATTTGTGGACTTAGAAAAATTTCGTTGATTTGTGGACTTAGAAAAATTTCGTTGATTTGTGGACTTAGCAAAATTTCGTTGATTTGTGGACTTAGAAAAATTTCGTTGATTTGTGGACTTAGCAAAATTTCGTTGATTTGTGGACTTAGAAAAATTTCGTTGATTTGTGGACTTAGAAAAATTTCGTTGATTTGTGGACTTAGAAAAATTTCGTTGATTTGTGGACTTAGAAAAATTTCGTTGATTTGTGGACTTAGAAAAATTTCGTTGATTTGTGGACTTAGAAAAATTTCGTTGATTTGTGGACTTAGAAAAATTTCGTTGATTTGTGGACTTAGAAAAATTTCGTTGATTTGTGGACTTAGCAAAATTTCGTTGATTTGTGGACTTAGAAAAATTTCGTTGATTTGTGGACTTAGAAAAATTTCGTTGATTTGTGGACTTAGCAAAATTTCGTTGATTTGTGGACTTAGAAAAATTTCGTTGATTTGTGGACTTAGAAAAATTTCGTTGATTTGTGGACTTAGAAAAATTTCGTTGATTTGTGGACTTAGAAAAATTTCGTTGATTTGTGGACTTAGCAAAATTTCGTTGATTTGTGGACTTAGAAAAATTTCGTTGATTTGTGGACTTAGAAAAATTTCGTTGATTTGTGGACTTAGAAAAATTTCGTTGATTTGTGGACTTAGAAAAATTTCGTTGATTTGTGGACTTAGAAAAATTTCGTTGATTTGTGGACTTAGCAAAATTTCGTTGATTTGTGGACTTAGAAAAATTTCGTTGATTTGTGGACTTAGCAAAATTTCGTTGATTTGTGGACTTAGAAAAATTTCGTTGATTTGTGGACTTAGAAAAATTTCGTTGATTTGTGGACTTAGCAAAATTTCGTTGATTTGTGGACTTAGCAAAATTTCGTTGATCTGGGACTTAGAAAAATTTCGTTGATTTGTGGACTTAGCAAAATTTCGTTGATTTGTGGACTTAGAAAAATTTCGTTGATTTGTGGACTTAGAAAAATTTCGTTGATTTGTGGACTTAGAAAAATTTCGTTGATTTGTGGACTTAGAAAAATTTCGTTGATTTGTGGACTTAGAAAAATTTCGTTGATTTGTGGACTTAGAAAAATTTCGTTGATTTGTGGACTTAGAAAAATTTCGTTGATCTGGGACAAAACGCAAACGGAATCATCTCATGTCCTAAACAACTTATTGATGTAACAACATCTTCACTCAAATCTTTAGAGAATCTTGGCGTCAATACAGAGTCTTGGGACGTTATCATCACTACATGGTGGTGTCTCGTCTTGACTCAGAATCTCGCAAACTATGGGAGATGCAAATCAGTCAATTAGACTCCGAGAGGTTGCCCACTTGGGATGAGCTAGTGAAGTTTTTAGAGACAAGATTTCGCACATTCGAGATGATCACTGTAGTAACAAAGCAGCAATAAAGCCCCAGAGAGATCATCTAGCTAACCCCAAAGCAAAGGCATTTCACTCAACCACACTAGAAGACAACAAGTTTAACGTCAGCTGCACAATGTGTAATAATAAACATTTACTGTATCAATGCAAGCAGTTTGGAAAACATCTCCTAAAGAACGATCCGAATTTATACAATCAAAGAGGCTGTGCTTCAACTGTTTTGCACCTAGTCATTCCGTAAAAGAATGCCGCGCGACAGCAGGTTGCCGCCGCTGTGGTAGAAGACATCATACACTGCTGCATTTTGAGAGAGACGAGAAGCAATCGGAGAATAAATCTGGTACCTCTTCATCAACTGTAGAAGCAAATGCACCTACAGCAAATGTGGTGGCTCATTTGGTTACAGAGAAAAATCACAGAGAAACGCTCTTGGCTACTGCAGTAGTTAGAGCACGATCAACAAATGGCTACTCACAATCGTTCGAGTTTTGATTGATCCATGTTCAGAAGGGTCGTTCATCACAGAGGCCACTGCCCAGTTGCTAGGCCTAAAGAGAATCCCCATCAACGGCGTAGTATCTGGAATAGGAGACAGCCCAGCAAGATCAAAGACAATGGTGTCATTAAGTGTGGAGCCTATCCATAATTCAAAGTATTCGGTACAATTTAATGCTTATGTATTGAGAAAACTGACATCATTTCTTCCCACGTGTCAAACTACAATCACTGATTGGCTGGAAATTAAGAGTGTATCACTAGCTGATCCATGTTACGGGTCACCTGCTAAAATCGACTTAATACTAGGAGTCGACGTTTATGAAGAGATCATATTAGAAGGCCTTATGAAACACCCATCAGGAAGGGTCCCATAGCACAAGAGACAACGCTTGGGTGGATTCTTTCAGGTAGAGTGAGACAAGAGTCATCATCATGCAATACTAAAGTCATTGGCTTTCACATACGAAACCAGAGAAGATGATTTACTAAAACAATTTTGGGATTTAGAAAGAGAACCAGATGCGATCTATAAGAAATTTACTAAAGAAGAAATTAAGTGTGAAGAACTATTTGAATCTACTACAGCTAGAGATGGCGAAGGACGGATGTAGTTCACCTACCATTTAAAGATTCAAAACCAAAATGTGTAGAAGGAAAGTCGAAAGATATAGCTAAGAGAAGATTTCAGTACTTAGAAAGAAAATTGGAAAGATGTCAATCATTGAAAGAAGAGTATACAAAGGTGATAGATGACTATAAAACGCAGAATCACATGATACAAATCGTAGACGAGACAGAAATCAACAATCGAAAGGCCGTGTACCTTCCCCACCATGCCGTCGTGCGTGAAGAAAGCAAACCTCTAAAGTTCGTATAGTATTCGACGCCTCTTGCAAAGGAGTAAACAATGTCTCATTGAATGACTGTTTATTAGTTGGACCTAAGCTGCAGCAAGACTTGCGCCATATTTTAATGAGGTGGAGACGTCATCCCTTTTGCATAATGGCTGATCTGGTACAGATGTATCGACAAGTGCGCGTACGTGACGAGCATTCGGACTTTCAGAGAATCTTATGGCGGCCAAACAGCACCGGCCCCATAGAACATTACAAACTTTCGAGACTTACATTTGGGACTGCATGCGCTCCATATTTAGCTGTGAAAGCTTTGCAGCAATTAGCAAAGGATGAAGAAGCCAAGTACCCAACTGCATCAAAAATCACTTTGCAGGATTACTATGTGGATGATCTTCTAACAGGAAGCGAACAGAGAAGGAGGCAGTAGAGATTTATGAGGAAATGAACAACTTGATGAGTTTGGGTGGGTTCTGTTTACAAAAGTGGTGCAGTAATAGTAGTGAGCTAATGAGTCGTGTTCAAGAAGAAAGTAAGAGATCAAATCCATCCATGACGTTTAAAAGAAATAATTTAATTAAGGTGTTAGGTATTTGTTGGAAAAGAAACGCCGATAACTTCGAATACACATTACAATTACCTGAGATGAATGACAAGCTGACAAAGCGTAAAATTCTTTCTCAATTGCCAGACTGTATGACCCAATGGGCTGGATCGCACCGGTCATTGTTTTAGCAAAAATCTTTATCCAACATTGTGGAGAGCCAAATTGGATTGGGACGAGGAGGTAACAGCAGAACTCTACACAGAGTGGTGTTCATTTAGAGAGAGCCTTAGTGGTGTTCAAAGTTTGGGCATACCACGATGGCTACGCTGTCACAAGGAAGATGATGTAGAGCTTCACGCGTTTGCAGATAGCTCCCAATCTGCTTATGCCGGCGTTGTTTACCTGAAGGTGAGAGATGGGACCGGAAAGGTTCATGTCAACTTAATCACGGCAAAGACAAAGGTTACCCCTGTAGAGAAAGAGATTAGCATCCCGAGACTGGAGTTATGCGCAGCGTTGCTTGCAACCAAGCTATTATACGAAGTTTTCCCAAGTGATGTCAATCCCCAAAGAGAAACTGCACGCATGGTCAGATTCAACTGTGGTGCTAGCATTGATTAAAGGAGAGCCAACTAGATGGAACACCTTCGTGAGCAACAGAGTTTCTGAGATACACACGATGTTGAATCCTCATCAGTGGCGCCATATAGGCACACACGAAAATCCAGCAGACTGTGCATCGAGAGGAATAAAGGGCGCCGATATAATTGGTCTATCACTCTGGTGGCATGGTCCCGAGAGCTTGCATCATAGCATCACGGATGAGGGTAGTGAGGATAATTACACCACCACTGAAGAGCAAAGACCCATGAAGACCTTAACTGCTACTGTAGAGAACAAACACAAGAGTATATGGGAGAGATTTTCAAACATTAATAGGAGTTAAGAGTTGTGGCATATTGCAGAAGATTCATAAACTATAAAACAAAGCATTCTAAAATCATTACTGTGAGGGAATTGGAAGAAGTACTAAGAATTGTCATCAGAGAAACACAGTCAACTTACTTTCAGCAAGAAATACAACAGTTAAAATTTCAAGGGCATGTGAACAAAAAGAGCACACTGAACACTCTGTGTCCGATTATTGATGATCATGGAATCCTTAGAGTTGGTGGTAGAATCAAAGAGTCTGAAGCAAGTTTCGATACCAAACATCCAGTTATTGTACCTAGCGACAGTCATCTCACTAAGCTATTAATATATGATGCTCATCAAAAGACTATGCACGGAGGCCCACAGATAATGCTAAACTATCTTCGTTCTAAGTATTGGGTGATTAGAGCTCGTGAACGTGTAAAGAAACACTATAGAGAGTGCATCAAGTGCTTGAGATTTTCACGTCATACCAATAATCCGTTTATGGGTCAGGTACCCAAGGCCAGATTACAACCTTCCAGACCTTTCAAAGCCTCCGGTGTTGATTTCACTGGATTCATAAACATCAGATTTTCTTCAGGAAGAGGTTCGAAGGCATACAAGGGATACATCTGCATCTTCATCTGCATGGCTACGAAAGCTGTTCATATTGAAGCAGTTTCAGACCTAACATCAAAGGGGTTCATAGCTGCCTTCATAGATTCGTATCCCGGAGAGGCCAGTGTTCAGGATTTATACAGTGATAACGGAACCAATTTTGTGGGAGCTGACAAGGATCTGAGACTGATGTTCGATCAAGCCAAATCCAGCTTACCCACAGAAATTGCACAAGTCCTAGCTAACGATGGAACAAACTGGCATTTTATTCCCCCCACGCTCCCAATTTTGGAGGGCTGTGGGAGGCCGCGGTAAAATCAACCATGCCCTTAAAGAGAGTTATCGGCGATTCAACCTTACTTTTGAGGAGCTAACCACAGTTCTTAATCAGATTGAAGCGTGCTTAAATTCGCGCCCCATCTCATACTTGAGCGACGTTCCTGATGATCCTCAACCGTTGACGCCCGGCCATTTCTTGGTTGGAGAACAGTTAGTGGCTATACCAGACGAAAATCATTCAAACGCACAAGTAACCGGTTTGACTAGATGGAAGATTATGCAAAGGATGGTGAATGACTTTTGGCGAAAGTGGTCAGATGAATACTTGGTCAGTTTGAACCAACGTTATAAATGGTCAACCAAGAAGACAGAACCAGAATTAGAAGATATTGTGTAATTATCAGAGACCATAATCTTCCTCCAACAAAATGGTTGCTGGGCAGAGTGGTTCAGAAACATCCTGGCCAAGACAACATAACTAGAGTTCTGAGTATTAAAACCAAGACTGGTGTAGTAAAGCGTTCCACTAATAAAGTCACTATTTTGCCTATGGCTTAACATAAGAAATTTGTTGCACATTTATTAATGTTTAGCCTAGTTCATAATTTAATTTTAGTGTGTTTAGTGTTTATCTTTTCTATTTCTTATTTTCTATCCTTTTTTGTGCCCATTCAAAACGGTGGGCGGCTTGTTAAGTTTTTTAAGCAAGATAAAAAAAAAAAAAAAAATTAACTAATGAAAGGACAAGTCCTTTGGTGGGCGGAATGTCGAAAAGAAATATTAATATTAGTTTAAGTTGAGACATTTTACGACTTTATTGTACGGCGACTATGCACCGTCGCATACCAGATGGCGCTGTCAACAATTTAAAAGTCGCTGTAGAGAGTTTGTTATTGTTAAGGTCATGGATGATAGTTTTTCAATAAATGAGTTCAAAAGTATATCTATAGTAGTGTTTATTATTTAGTGCTGACAGCATGAATTACGTCATAGTATTGTTTGATTTTTGGGAATATTCGTACACAAAGAGAAGAACAATGCATATGTACCTATTTGTTTTGTGCTGCAGGAACGTATGCATCGTAGATTAATTACTTCCTCTACAATTTATGTCAAAATTGTTCATAAATGAATAAAATATTTTTTCACTGAAAGAATGCAGCAAAAGAAATTACAGCAAATAAAGATTTCTTATGTTTCTGTGAGTTACACATTTATTAAAACTAAATTTTTCAATTTGTTTTAATCTAGGTTTATTACTGCAAATTAAATTAAATATTTTTTTGCACATGATAAACAGATCTTACTAAATACAACAACCCAGAAAACATAACATATACGAGTACATACGTTTCCACGTACCAATTACTGTACGATCAATCTGTAAAATAAGATAAAAAAATTGTAACGTGTAAATATTTATGTTTTATTAAAGATAAGAACTTCAAACTTTGAGGCATGTCGCCTTAATTAGATGTTTTCGATAAAGAATTTACATGGCATCATTATTTCCTCCCACATCAATTAAAAAGTTTACAGCCTAGTCATTAATTTTATTATTTTTAGAATGGTTCGTGCAAGTCGATTTTATTTTAAGAAACCGGATCTACAATTAAAATAATGGCGGTCGTTATAACGACTTTCCTTTGAGATAAGCTTTTAGTTCATAGTCATCAATTTCGTATAAAAATTAAATAGTATTTCCTTTTCCTCATTTTTTCCTTTTTCCATTATTTAACGTCTGTTTTTCTTAGTTTTCACACAAACATTTTTTGTCTATAATTGCAGGTCCGGGCTTTGCTGGGGGCTCTCTTTTATATTAACACTGTTATGGTATATTATAATTTTTTTGAACTCCTTCAATCAATCTCTTGGGTTAATGGCGTTTCCTAATAGATTTCGCTAATGTCAAGTGTATATGTGAACTCCTTTTATGCAGCCATTCTATTAATTTTAAATTGTTGTCAAATTTGTAAAAGGTAACAGATAATTGACAATGTCAATGTCCATAATCGAGAATTCCAAAATAAAAAGGGACTGCGATACGATAACAAAAAGTAATAATTCATTTTATTTAAACTTTTACGTGTCGCATAAAATACTATTGGAAGCATCGTTGCATAGAAAAAGTTACCACGATGTTATTGATGAGCGGTGCGTATATTCTTTCTACTTATAGGCATTGCTTTTTTGAATTCATACCTGTTTAGACACTACGAAAAATGGATTATTATGAACCTCATAAGTTTACCCACAGATTTAATCCTTATATTTACCTACAATATTTGTATAAAAAAAAATTAACAGTTTTTAAACTAATCCCATAAGAAAATAAGAGGAACATTTTTAGTTAACACAAATCGGTGTCTACGTGCGTAAACTTTTACTATTTGTGCTAATATTTTAATAAATCAATGGTTGAACCGATTTCAATTAAGTTTCGTATGAACGACGTCTCAATTTTTCCGAAATTTACAGCGTTTTTGTAATTTTACTGTTAATGTTTTCCATCCATTGTGTTTTAATTTTCATCATATTGTAACAGTGATCTTCTCATCCGTTTTGCTGGCAATAGTATACTTTATTTTGTTTATCATGGCAAACTCGATTCGGGGTATAGTTCCATGGAAGTAATTAGTACTACGTACAATATATATAATATACAACATATAAGTTGTACGTAGTACTTATTACTTCCATGAATAGTTCTGTTCTGTGATAATAATGAGTTAATGAATATGATTACTACAATATTACATCATTAGTCATACATTATAAAAATATAACCTCTGTTTTAATCTTTTAAATAATTTTTACAATTAACTGGTATTTTTTTAAGAAAGTAATAAATATTAAAAAACATATATTGTTTATTGAGAACGCATAAGATAATTAGCATGTTTATGGCAACAATTTCATTGCTTGTCATCTGCGAGCCTCGGCCACGAAGAAATAATATAGGCGATTCTTGTCTTGTGACGGTTTTAATACATATATAATAATTATTATATCGATAACTAAAATAAAAAGAATAATTGAAAAGAATCCATAATTTGTACCGATAAGCAGTTACTTCATACATGTAATTATGTTACGATAAACATGGAATAATAAGATCGGAAATTCGCGCATCTTCCGTCGTGCGGTTGAAAAATTATTTCTCGAAAAGCTCAAGAGACAATAAAATGCCGTTTGTTAACATCAAAAAGCAATATTTTGTAATCGGAATGTTATTTTTTGTAGTGTTATTTTTGTTCAATAGCAAACCTGCGTTTCAATGTCAATTTACGCCAGAAATAATTCCGTATCTTCCAACTATCTACGGGATTACTCCAACGTACGCAAGACTTGCTCAAAAAGCAGACCTCACAAGGTAAGAACGTTTGTCGTGTTGTAATTGTCCTTGATCGTATTCTTCTTCATACTTTAGAATTTATTGATTTGGCAATGGCACAATAATTTAGCACTGAACTCATTGAGTTCACTTTTACATATAATACTTTTTGAAACTCTATAAATAATATTATGTACATTTTTGACCAATTTAATTATTAATACTAATTTATTTTTAATTTCATCTATATGCACGTTTGTATTAATATTAACTGTAAATTAAATTCCCGACAATATTTTTCAGAAAATTCTTAAATATTTATTATGACAAAACATCATATATGTTATTATAGGTAATTCTTTAAATAAATAATTATGTATGGCAAGGTTCCTTTGCCTTGTATGAACTTTCCATCAATTGCTTAAATATTAAATGTTTCATAAGGGTATTTTATCTTGAATGTAAATTAAATTTATGACATTTCTAGAATATATATTTTTTTTTATTAGACTGTCACAAACTCTGATGCTGGTGAAAAATTTTCACTGGATTGTCATTGAAGATTCTGAAACTAAAACTAAGCTGGTGGAAAACCTCCTTAAAGAGTCAATGCTTAAATACACCCATCTCAATGTGAAAACCCTCAAATCAAAGCATTCAACGGTATGTATGTCAATTGATGGTCTGCCTTTTAAAAAAAATTGTTACATAATTTATAGAAAGATACAATTTTGTTTTAAAACCAAGTGTGGAATATATATGTAAAAATAGAGTATGGCCTCTCTCAATTAAGTATAATTGTATTAAAGGTAGGACCAACAGTAATTATAAGTTTTTCTACTACTAATGGTAGCAGAAATAATTATAACTGTTAGAATAGTGTTATTGCAATGTCTAATTTACAATAAGATGTTTAATTTCATATTAAACAAAAATATTAACAATCAACATTACAGGCAAGTGGGGTTGAACAAAGAAATGCTGCATTAAATTGGCTCCGTGATTATTTAAAGAAAAATGATGATAAGAAAGGAGTTGTTTATTTTATGGATGATGACAATACATATTCTCTTAAGGTGTTTGAAGAGGTATGCTATATACTTTGATACTTACATATATATTAAAAATGTTGTGGTTTAGTAGCTTGATACATTTTTTCAATAAAAAAAGTGTGTGCTCACAAATTCTCTCTATACATAGTATATCTATTTATATTTTCATTGATTATGGTTGTCTAAGTCATATTTAATTTAAAAAATTGTGCATTTGTTATTCATGCATGTAAATTTTGTAAGTTTCAAAACATTTTTGAATCAATATCATCTTTGTTTAATTCCAGTTAAAAGGTAAGAACATAAATTTATTTAACTGCAAATAAGTAGTACCTAAGTTTTGGTCGGAACTTGCATCCATCCCGGTACTATATTGTGATTGTTACCAATCTGCCCTCGTCTATCCACATACCACATATGGGGCAAGTATGGATAAAATCTTGTGAAGATCTATGTTTAGCAGTGAACATCACTGAAATGATGATGATGATGATCAAACTGTATCACAGTGTTAGTCACATTGAAATATGCTCCAAAATCAATCAACAAAAAATCTGTTTGTGCCAGTGACCAATTTTATTTACTGATGATTTCTTTACCTGTTAAGTAATTTGAACAAAGTAACTAATTACAAATAATACATAAGTCAATAAAAAAAGTCTCGACTATTTGAATTATAATCATTTCAAAAAAATTTGTTCATTTTAATTTTCAGATGCGCAAAATTAATAAAGTCGGTGTATGGCCAGTTGGTATAGTGGGTGGGATGAGAGTAGAAATGCCTCTCGTCACCGATGGCAAGGTGTCTGGATTTAATGCCGTATGGAAGCCATATAGACCATTTCCAATCGATATGGCAGGCTTTGCTATTAATACAACACTATTTTTAGAACACCCTGAAGCAAAATTTTCTAGGAAAGTCCAATCAGGTTTTCAGGTGAGTTTTATTACAAATATAATTGATAAACCTTCCCCACTTCTGGTACTCGGGGCATTCTCTCTAAAGGAGATTCAAGGTTGTCCAAAATGCAGGCCCAGGATAGCGCTGTTTTCTATGCAATGTCTTCATTTACTGAATGATCTTAAAAAACTAGGTCAGCGGGATCGAACCCACGCACTTTCCGAGTCATACAGCGCATTTACAAACTAAGCTATCTACCCAAATTTATCAAAATAAAATAACCATAGATCTTAAAAGAAGAAAAAATATTGTTGTACAATACTTAACATTTTATCACAGGGAACGCAAGTATTATATTTAGAAATATCATACTCATTATTTGTAATTTTGCATGCCTTTTGGTTAACGTAATTATAAAGAACATGCAATTACTGCTTTTATTGCACACAGTCCTATGTTAGTTTTCATTTAAAAAAATAAGTAAAATTTATCAATAGCATTATCAAGGACCTTGCTAATTGGATCCAGATGAAATGTTTAACGAAATAAGTTTTGTAAATAGTTTTTTAATTAATATACTATGATAGAAAATATATATCACACAATACCGAGTTCAATGACTGATATAAATTTAGTGTGTCTATATCTTTATTACTACATAATTTTAAGGTAAATTAAAATAATAAGCACATTCATTTTGCTAGTCATATAAATATGGGTCTATTGTTGTTGATAACTGTTGAACGATGAACTCAGCAAAGGTCCGGGGCCAACATTGATATCACACTTTTATCTAACTTTCATTATATTTTTAAATTAGCTACTTATCAATCGCTTCCTGGATGTCTCATTATTATTCAATTATAATGAAATTTAATCAACTTAATAATTTACTGTAGCTCTTATGCTATTGAATAGTATTGAAAATTTACTGTGTTCCAGTTTAAAGAGTGTTGTAACTAGTGAAATTACTGGGCTGACGAAGTTTAAATTCTTACATGTTAAAACAAAAAGCACTATGTGATGCAGTGTATATCACTCTTCAGCGCCATATTTTTTGGCTTTGTAAAATTACTACAATTTAGTTGTTCTGTATTATCTATACTACAAAACTACTGGAAATATTTATTGCTATTAACCCTTCAGCTGCCTATATCAAAATTAAGCTATTATGTTTACTCTGCACCACATTTCTTTTCACACTGAGAGATTAATTGTAAAGTCTGGTTTACCCCGTAATTTTACTAGTTGTATCGCCTTCGAAACCGGAAACCAGCTACTATTGCACAATAATCTTGTTTCGCCAATAGGTACTTTCGGTTTCTTACCTAGATAGACAAATTCCGTTATCAATAGTTAGTAGTATAGCTCTTTAGTTATCTGAAAACATATTTGTTAGTATAAATAGAATTTTTATTTAGCTAAATTATTGCTTGTTTAGTTACAGTAAACACTGATCTCTATATTCACAATCTGTTTATAATTTATCAGTAGTCAACTAAGCTGCTGTTTATATCATAAAATGTTTTTAACACATTGATATATTTTTCTGTCCTTGAATTGTAATTATGAATTATCAAATTATTGGGTTGCTCCAATTATACAAATGTATATTTAAATCTAATAATTTTTTTTGTAATAAACGTAACAGTGTTTATTTTAAACCAATTTGTTATAAGTTTTAAGTGTAATTTAAAAATGATGATGCCAGAGCTAGAGACACGTAACAGTATATTCATTGGTTTGATTCCGAGGCCATATAGGAATTTAACTGGTGATAGGATTTCTTCGAACTCGCCCGTCTTGCTACCACCCTCATGTTGTAAATCTGCCGCCATGACAGCATTCCTGTTCTCTAAAAGTCAACATATGAGAGCTAGAGTATTCTAGGCGAGCGCGCTTCGCCTTCCACGACGTCATTATCACTTAACACTATCTAAAATCGAGGTCAAGTAATAGCTAGTTGTATAAAAAAATTATGAACACGGTTCCCACATAACGCGGTATGAATCAATTCGATTCGTACTAATTCTGAGATTCGTTTAGCGCGTATGATTATTATAAAACTATTGCGATTGTTAAAATAGAATAATAATTGCTGTTAAATATTGAATTCGTTATAAATCAGCAACAATTGATCCGTTGCAAATAAAGTTTACTGTTCTATTGCCGTTGCTAATGTATTTTACGACAAGCAAGCAACTACTGGTGAATCATATAAATTGTACGATTTTTAAACTGTATTTTAAGTCATAATCATTTTTATCAGCCGAAACACCGTGTCCTGGCTATTGTCATCCCTCAATTGTCTTATTAGTCACTAAAAGTAAATTATTGTGCGTTATCACAATTACTTTTTGTACGTAGGAACCGGTTTCTTCGTGACGGTAGATGTCTCTTAGATTGTAATTTAGAAATTTTTTTAATTCCAGGAAAGTGAAATTTTGAAGTACGTAACGACTAAAAACGAATTGGAGCCGTTAGCAATGAATTGCACTAAGGTGTATGTCTGGCACACACGCACACAGACTCCGTCTATACTGAACCCTAAGAAATTGAAGCACCCACCATTGCCCGACGGCCATATTGAAGTATAAATTGAGTTACTCGTTATAAAAATGTCAATGGTATTACTGAGGACCCTGTAATTGGAATTCTGTTGGGGTTAATTAGGTTTGTGTCTAGGAGACCTGATCTCGGTGGTCATATTGCGAAAAGCGCCCTCACTCGAATAACTGTATTTTATTATTTTATGCAGCTAAGAGGCGCTATGGTCTATTCGGTATGTATTTTCTTTATGTAATACTAGAAAAAAATATTCTAAAACAATTTCCGGTGATGTGAAAACACAGTGAAGAAACCGACTTGTTTCTTACTTTGGTTGACATGTGACATCCACCAACTCACACTTGGCATGGATTTATAAGAGAAGACTCCTAGTCCCAGCTGTGGGAATATTAATATGGCTGTTTATATAACAAAACAGTTAATTTCACAGTAAACTTTTGTGCAATCTACCATCACATGATTATAACAGATTTATTTTATTTACATCAGTATTAAGGAATTCCAATATCACATTTTTGTGTGTATATTTTAAGTTTTCGAAATTCAGTGAGTATAAGTTTTTTTCTATATTACCACCACTTTGAACAATATAAGGGCTCAAAAATGTAAACATTTACATCCGTTGTAAAGTATTTTTATTAGATTTTATATAATTTAGTTTTTATAATTTAAAATTTACTGTCAAGTATCGGAATATTTAAAATTAATCCCAATGAAAAATTTATCTTAATTTTATTGGATAATTTGTACCATTTTTGTGGTATACATTTATAATTATTAACATTTATTTGTAAATTGTGCAATAATATTTTGTCTACAGTAATCCTCACAAATATTGTTATTTAAATTGTTTTAAACCACTACAACAATTTTCTGAACTGAAACAATATGTTAAACCTCGAACTGCTTTTTTAACTAACGAATAACAAGAGCTTCTCCATTCGGTATCTATATTCTTCCCTTTTTTTATGTATGACAAACATTATCACATGAGCGATCAGATTTTCACAATTATTGTTTTCATTGATGTTTAGGTGGGAAATGTAATCCAGGTTTTGTCCTGTACTAGTATGAACTACTTACAAGGTATTATTTAGATCAATGTAGTTTTTTTTTTGTAGGTCTTATAACTGAAATAATTTACAGAATCTCTGAATAATGTTCTATTAATTTTGTTCTGTATATGTGTGTGTATGTATGTATTTAGGGCACAATTATCGTCTAATGTACTTTCTCTATTTAGGTGCAATATTATTTTGGTGAATGTATTTCTCATTTGTTTATTTTGATCATCTTACGCTTAAAATGAACAAGTGAATTTGGGTTTTGTTTATTAAATATAAGGTGTAAACCTATATACTTTTACTATGTTCCATTGTGATAAAAAGGTTTATGTTATGTAATTTATACTTATAATTTTATTCTTTTATTACCAATACTTCTTTTAGAGATTATTTACGTGTAGCTCAAAACTATTATGAAATTAATATTTGTTCTTACATAAAATTAATATATGACATAACTTTGTATGAATAACCTTTACCGACAACGAAATTAATGAGAGTGTCTAAGAATTTGTAACAAGCACCGTTTTGTCCATTATAATAGGACTTAGGTGTTTCATTATTACCTTCATAAAATAATTTCAACAGTTATGTTTATGTACTCGGCCTAATTTCTTCTAAAAAGTGTTTTAATGCATTCCACATAGATCTTTTTTTAATTATAAACTACTAATTATGACCCGATTTTGTCTGTATCGAAACCAGCTTGTTTAGAATTGTAAAATATTGATAAGCATGTATTTATTTAGATTGTAAGATTTATTCAGCATAATAACTTTTTAGATGTATTGCTCAAATTTCCTGTCGGTCTAAAACATATCCCCTTGTAGTTATTAATAGGTTTCATGTACTTATTCAACTGTAAATTGTTTAAGCAATAATATGACTTACTGTATTGAAACCGTATTATATAATTTAGGCGGTCCTTCGTAAAAGTAATCTATAAAAATAACATTTTACATTAAAGTATCATTTCTAAGTTTCTACATAACAATAATATCCCGTATAACCTGAATATATTTGGTTTTTTGTCAAGGCAGTTACGACATTTTTAATCTGAGAATTAAGTCTACTACTATCAGGCGTAATAATATTTGTTAATTGTAAATAAATACCTTTGAACCAGTCACTTAAAAAATAATTAGATTTACTGCATTGTGTAAAAATACTATACCAGTATATAATAAAAATACTTGATTTTGAACGTTTTTCCAAGTTTCTTTTATTGTTTTGAGTGTATATACAACATTATCGATAGTTTAGATATAAACCACGATTTAGAGTTTTTGGAATGAAATACAAAATTGTACATAAGGTGGGCCAAAAGAAGTCATTCGATGTTGTTTGGCTTTCATTTTTGTTCTGAATGAAAAACTTTGATTCTGTTTTTTGATTGTTTATTTGAACCTTTAGAATTCTATTGGTCAGGTTGAGAAGATGATATCGGCCAAATTGGCGCCGCCACAATTTAGTGATTCAATTTGGGCTTCCAATAGAGTGATTTCTTTTGACCCACGTTGTAGCTCTCAATTTTTTTTATTTATCGTCTTCAAATTGTTTATTAAGTGCAGTGTTGCCAGTTCATTTTGAACGAAGTTTGTAGAACAAATCCGTAATGCTGAGAGTAGTAAAGGCCAATGAAATTAAGAATTTTGACTCAAAATTTCTATTCTGTTTATTAGTGGAACTCATTAATAAACATTAATTCTATTAATTTGAATACATAAAATTTTATAAAAATTAAATGGTTTAAAAAATAAACTGTTTTCTTATATGAAAATAAAGAATACAAGAATGCTCTAAAGTTTCTTCTTTCGAAATTAGTTTAAGTAAACTTGTGTTTTATTTAATCATACGCCTAAAATGTCGTAACACTAAGTAAATTTATGTTAAACACAAAGGACACATGTAAAACGTTAAAATTATAACAAGCCATATCTGGTTTGTATAAATACTATCTCTTACCGTTGTAACTTTTGTAGAAATATAAAAGAAACCATTAGCTGTTTTATTTCTTTTAAACCTTGTTCCTTTATTCTAGTTAGACCAAATTAGCTCTCTGTATAGTGTCGATTTTTTTTTCTTTACTACCTAAAAAGCTAAATGGAGGAATTTGTTATGGCTTCAAATAAGCCTTTGTTTGTCTAGTAAACAAAATGTTTTCTTGTGTTTGTTTGTACTTGATAAAAAAGTATGTGGATAAAAATTAATATTTCCAGATTATTAGCATCATGCTGTAGGCTTGCAAAGAAAAAAGGTTTATGACGATACACAACTAAAACTACTTTGCCTTTGATTCATTATCAATTGCCCTCAATGTTTAAGCAGACATCGAAAGAAAATAAAAAATCCGGAAATTATAGTTGGCTTTTTATTTTAGTTATAAAATTGTTAGGGTACCGTTAATTTTTAAGACGTCAGGTGTTAGTGGCAGATTTTTATAGATCGAGACAGTCTAGGTAGGTATTACCATAGCACATATTTCATCCGTCAAACAGTAATGCAAAAAGTACTATGATTCGAGTTTAAGCGCGTTACAGAGCACAATGCAGTGCTTTGTGTATCACCCTAACTGGCGCCACATTGTTTTTGGAAACATTCAGGAGAAAGTGTTGTGCATTCCTAGAACAATAATAAAAATATTAACTTAAATTTTTTTACAGTAATTTTCGATAGGCTTGATCGCTGAAAATTGTCTTAAGTAATGGTTAGCATTACGATAAAACAATGTGTACAAGTTTGCATAGTAAATACAATTTTTTTTTACACCGTTAATTTTTCCTTAATAAGTTTATTTTATAAATAACTAAAGTAGTTAAAATAGGCCTAAACCAGAGACGCATTGTTTCCCTAGTATTTATCTATCTCATATCAGTATTTATGTAAATAGATGTTAAGTATTTATATAATAACAATCGCTCCAAAAATTTAACGACTTTAAAAGTGATATTCCACGTCACCAACAGTGAATGATATAAAATGATACCTATAAATTTTTAAACTTAGTTGCAGGATAAGCGCCCACAAACATTAAAAAAAATCATATTTATTTAACTTTTAACCTGGCTTCTGCTATGCAATAGTTAACAAGAGGTCATTAAGTACTAACCTATAATTTTTAATTATAAAAGAGTTTGTCCTGTTTACTAATATAGACAAATTGATTACAGTTTCTACTTAACTATGCAATAAATTGTTTTTAACGATAAAATAGGAAATTTTATGTTGGTTCATAACTAAAACAAATTAATGAAGCTGGAAGCTGTTAGACCGTTTTTATAAATAAACATCTGCATAAGCATCCAACAAGCAGTAAAGTCGTGATTAGTTTTCTACAGGCGTGCAAGTTTCTCAAGCGCCTAATGCAAAGATGAGTGCTCAGTGCTTACCGGCTCGAATATTATAATTTGCGTCGTGTCATGAAACTTTTTAAAGTTCATTTAGTGACCCAAATAACTCGAGTGTGATTTTGTGCATATGAAAGGCACTTGCTTTTTTAATTTATGCAATATTGACACAATTATTCGCCTTGTATTGAGAGCCCTCAAGGTACACCGCGCACACGTTAATTATATTTTAATAACAAGCACTATTTACCACAAATAAAAATTTTTAAAAAAATTATTCTTGTGATATCGCTGATTATTAATAAACACACATCGATGTGTTTTAGCTGATTTTCTTATATACAAAAAAATCTATTATAAGTTTTTGTATAAAATTTTAGATGTGGAATGTTAAAGAAAACCTTCATTACATTAGATTATACTCTTTAATAAGATTATTACTAAAAACGAATTTATTGGGCAGAATAACGTTTAAATTTGTCCGGGAGTTAGCAGAATAGTCGTGGATAAGTTTGGTACGAAACCAACTTTTCAACAGCATTGGCATATTGCCACCCTTAGCCGTTTTGATGAATATTACGTTCCGGGAACATTAAAACTACAAATGTTAAGACGAATATGTATGTACTGTTTAGCATAACGAATTTACATTAGTAGAAATAAAGAAATGGGAGATTTTCTTACCGTCTTAAAACACAAAAGACATTGTGATGGCAAAATCTTTACATTTTCCTACAGCACTAGATGAAATGTACATTTTTCGCGAAATAAAAAATGTAGATCAATTTGGTTTTGCCTTCATAACGCCTGTAATAACAAACTACAATTCATAACTACATTTATATTGTATACATGTTTGCAGGAAGATATTCTAGGGATTGATTAATTTTATAATACCGCAGTGCTTCCGCTAACGTCATCATCAGATTACATACAACTTACTTTATTTTTTTCTCATGTTAATTCGCTTTTTTCAAACAAGCTATTATATTCATTTCGCAAGATATTAAATGACAATAAAAAAAATGTGAAGTATTGCACGCCCGTAACAATATGTTTTTGACTACCGGAACACAGCAATACTGTCAAGACAGCAGATTGACACAAAGGAGCAGTAGCTAATCAGATCAGTTCTTGAAAACCATCATCCACATTCCACTTATTATGTGGTAAGCGTTAAGCCGCTGTGTTACGGAGATAGTACATTACTGTACTGTACATTGCAATATAAGACACTGTCGAAGACGTATCAACTCTTATTGATGACACAAGTTAAGGTAGAATGTAGACAATATCACGTATCAAACGTTAGAAACTTGTCTTTTAAGAGAATCACGTATTACATTCTTCGATAGAAAGCAACTTTAGTAGCTTCAGCAATATTATAGTACCTATTGCTTTATCGGGAACAATACAAAATTCTTTCGAAAAAAGGAGGAAGCTTTCCTACATAAGTATTAAATTATTAACATAACAGTACTTTATCCAGGGTCGGTATGTCGTTAAATTATAACAACAATAATAAAGCGGGTCTACACTGAGTTACAATTAAAACATGGGAACCGAGATCGTTTTCTAGGTTATGAGCTGGAACTGCGGACTAGTACTGATGGTAAAGAAATTTCATTTGATCAACTTAGAAATCAAGAGGCATTGTTGCGGGCCCCGCTGTTTAAAGGAGGTTATACTATATACCTTATCCTACTGTACTATATATACTATACTATATATACTACTATATACCTTATCCTTTTCTTTGGTAATCTTGGTTGGCTTCCTTTTGATGCCATTTTAAAGATTTTTACCGACATACTCTATCAAAGCAATGGTCACAATCTAGTGCCATGTTAAAAAACTTATGGCCGCTTTGATTGTTGTTGGGGATTAATGTTCATTTCCTGCAATTGAAACGCATCATATATTACGAGTACAGAACTGTAGTAAATCGAACTGCCAAAAAGGAAAAATAAATATTATTTAACTTTTTACTGCGAACTCTTCTAAACTGAAAACCGCTTCCCGGGAGCAGATTTTTTTTTCAGTTTGTTGTTTTCGTAATCCAAATTCGGTAAACTTTAACGGTGCAAACATTTTCGTCTATAAACCAGATCATTGATTTTTACTCGGTATGTACGCCTAAAGCAGTCAACGGACTGAAATAATTATTAACCAATAAGCTAATACGATACTAATTACTTGTATCAGTAATTGAATTAACTCTCTGCACTCATGGTTAACGATTACGAGTTAATTATTAAATGTGTATTTAATCTATTCATAGTAAACAGACAAGAGATAAAATACAGTATATACAAACACATAACGCAACAAAGTATCTGTTGCAGTCAACTTTTCGCATAGTCAAAAGAATAAAAACATAATTCAAACTTGTAACTGATAAAATATTTAGGCGACTAAAAGTTTTTCAAATTATTTCGTAATATTTTACGTGTTATTTTTTAACGTTTCATAAAGAATGTTTTATTTAACTAAACAGTTATTTAAGTAATAACTGGAGTTCTATCACTTTTAATATTTAACAGGAAACAGAAATAAATAGTATATGTGTTATTTTGAAAAAGTAAACAACAATTTTGTTAAGAAAATACCGTTAACGGAACTAGTTGCCTTTGACAAATATTACACGTCGTCATATGTACTTGAACGTTATATGTAATTTAATATCAACGATGTCGAGTGAAACGAAGCTGAATTACAAAATAAAGAACCCTTGATATAACTACATTTTATTTGTCTCGTGTGCTCTTAGATAATATCAATAAATAGTGATAATATAGATGCGTTAACTTTGCTTTCTAACAATGGAGACTGTGCTTCGTTTCTGAGAAAATATACGGAGCAGTATCGGTGGTAATTTATTTTTTATTTCGTTTGGTTAGTTACCACGCACACCGTAAATAGCTAGCTGCGATTTATTCATTGTTGTTGAGAGTTAGCTTAAAAAAGCTGAAACAATAACCATGAATTGGTTTCTTTAAATGTACAGTTTTTATGTGTACATGTCGTCTTTGAATTAATCGAATATGTGCATTCATGCCAAACGTCTGGTTCGAGTCGGTTCAAGCCATGCATTAGTCTGTCTGCTTCGGCGCCAAGTTTCTGCTGAATTGAAATATCTACTTTGAATGTTTTAGTACTATCTCGACGGATTTTATTTGGGCAAAAGTGTTTACATTATGTATTGCATAATTTATAAACATTTACACGAATGGAAATAACGCAATAAATAGAAATAGTTTTCTAATTCTTTTCATACGTCCTCGAGCCAAATTTTTGTAGTAAAACAAAACGTCTGGACTAACACTACAATTAGAAGAAATTTTTACGCTTAGTAATAAAATATCAGTTAGGAACTGTACATACCGCCACCTTAAAGACGTCGTTTTGAACCCTAGTCTTTATTAATAATTTAACTTGTTATGAACGTTTTTTGTATACAATATAGGCAACACAGTAAAGACTTTATGAAAGGAGAATACAAGGACCTTAACTAATAATTCTAAAAATCTGTGTTTAAATAAACGCTTTTAAATAGTACCTAAACGTTTTGTTTTGTATGTTATACTGTATATTATATTATATATTGTATAAGTAAGACAGCTTAACAAATGACAATAAATGATCTGATGCTTAAGCATAAATCTTAACCGCTGAAGTACATGGTCGGAAAAATTTTGGCTCCGCACCAAAAATATTTAATATAAGATAATAAATTTTAGGTTACATTAATTCTGAAACTTGGATAGGAATTCCCACCAAGTTTAAACTTAGAGCGTGGACATAAAGCACATTTAGCGGCATATTGCTTTGTTAACTTGTTCTTGAAACTTTTTATTTTTTTAAGCCTTTTTGGTATAATACATATGTAGTCGACGGGATAAATGAAACACTAATTCGTGACGCGTTGGAACGGAGCGAATGGACAGCGGCTCCGCGTGCTTCGGGCTGGTGCGCGAGACTAACTCCGACGCGATCTTCCTTCGCCGTACTTACTGCCAAGCATTCGGGCGCGCGGTGGGGCTGTCCGTTCGCCTACCCCTCTTTATTGTTTATTTTATTCCTCATACAATATTACCTTACACTAGATTAATATAAGATAAATAAATGATTGCGTCGCTAACAAAACTGCCTCCTTAGTGCTGCTAAATAGCACTACAGTCTGTTGGTAAAACAGCGACGCGTGTCACTGGCCTACGAAGCACGCCCGTACGCGTGCGTACATCTACTACGCGGACGCGCCCGTCCCTGCCTGCGTGTGTCGCACTCACTACTCCATGACGCCAACTATTCCGATCTAAATTGGGTTCAATTAGAATGACGTAATCGCCTACCTGTAATGATTTTGATTCTAAGGTCCACTTTCGACGAGGCAAAAGTGTTGGCAAATACTCTTTAATCCAACGAGACCAAAACATATCCGTAAGTCGTTGGGCGACTCGCCAACGTTTTCGTAAAGAGAGATCTGAATCGTTATACGTACCGAACTGCGAGTCTGACGAGGATGATCCGATCAAAAAATGATTGGGTGTAAGTGCCTCCGGATAATTCGGATCATCGGAGACGTGTGTAATGGGCCTACTATTAACTAATGACTCCACCTCGACTAAAAGGGTTATTAGCGTATCGGGATGTGGTGCGCGCTCCTTTAACACGACCTTCAGAGAATGTTTCACCGTTCGTATCATCCTCTCCCAAGATCCACCCATCTCAGGAGCACCGGGAGGAATGAATCTCCATTCCAAACCACGAACAGCTCCAGCTTCTGCTAAAGCGTCTTTGTCTAGCGCAGCTATGCTCTGCCTGAGTTCGGCGTCCGCACCCTTTAGATTAGTACCATTATCAGTGATTAGTACTACCGGCATACCCCGACGGGCTGCCATGCGCCTAAGGCCCATAATGGTAGAATCTGTTGTTAGATCCTCGGTCATCTCAATATGTATTGCTCGAATTGTCAAGCAGGTAAAGAGCATCGCGTATCTCTTCAGCCTTTTACGACCAATCGTGACCTCAAAGGGACCGAAAAAATCAAGCCCCGAATAGCTAAAGGGTCGCCTATTGTGCTGTAGCCTAGCGACAGGTAAGTCACCCATGCGCTGAGGCCGGGGCGCAGCACGTCGGTAGCGACAGAATAGACAACGCGACGCAATACCACGAACAGTAGGACGTAAGTGCAAAATCCAGTAAAGCTGACGTAGGTTGTTTACGACTAGTTCGTTTGCACCGTGCATAGCTTGCCGGTGATAGTGCTGTACCAGTAAACGTGTGATCCTATGCCGGCCGTCGAGAATAGCAGGGTGACGAGTATTGAAAGGTATTCCTACCACTTTGTCAATTCGACCGCTAACACGTAAGGTTCCCGACGGGTCAATATAAGGTGACAGTTGCAGTAGTCGACTGTTAGTAGGCAACAGTTTATCCTGTGTTAAATACGACAGTTCTGTACTAAAGCTATCAAGTTGACACTTCCTAATTAGTAGATCCTCTGCCTCCTTCATTAGACGAAAATCAAGTACACAAACTTTACGCTGACATCTTCTAGTGAACATTAAGACCCTGGCCGTGGCACGAACCAGTGTCATCCAACTCGAAATGTTACCTTCGTTAGGCAAAGGTAAATCTGAGCTATGTACGATAGTGTGGATGGATCGCTCCTCCACCATTGCTTCGTCCTGTGGTTTAGTACACCTCAAGTCCTTGGGCCACTGCACTTCTGCGTGGCTTAAATAGGACGGGCCGTGATACCAATCACTAGGGTAAGCAAGTGGAGGGGAGTCTTCGCGTGTGGCTATGTCAGCTACGTTGAGACCTGAAGGAACGTAGCGCCATTCACATGGCTTTGTAAGTTCGTCGATTTCTCCTAAGCGGTGAGCCACATACGGCTTATAATTGCGCGGGTCACTGCGAATCCATTGCAATACGGTAGTCGAATCTGACCAAAAATATCTTTTGTAAGGCTGCACATATTTGTGCTCACGCTGTACTGTATCGGCAAGTCGTGCCGCTAACAGCGCACCCTGTAGTTCCAGCCTGGGGACAGACACTGGACGCAAAGGGCTAACCCGGCTTTTGCTCGCTACAAAACTAACTAGTACGCGCCCGTTCGAATATGTAAAACGCCAATAAATAGCCGCTGCATACGCTTTCAAAGAAGCGTCACAAAAAATATGCATTTGTGTATTAATTATGTTATTGCTATTCGTATTTTCCGCGCCTGGTAGATTAGACGCCGTTAAGCGCCTATCTTCCCACTCGCTCGCACCACTATAGTAGAATCGCGGAATACGTAGCGTCTGCAAGTGATTTAGTTCATTGAGCCACTTGAGCCAAAGAGAATACTCAGCGGTTTGGATGCGGCAGTTCCAATCCACGCCGCTGCGATGGACGTTTTGAAAAATGATTTTACCTTTTATTAAAAATGGAGAAAGAAAACCGTGTAAATCATACACCGACATAATAATACTAAGCATTTGCGCTTTAGTAGGTGGATCGATGCCACTTAAAATATTAGGAGAAATCCTATGAAAGTTAATTTTAAAGCCGAAAGTATCGTCGGTAGGATGCCACAACAATCCGAGCGTGCGCTCGGTGGTATTTGTGGCTCCGTGTTTAAATTCGACGGCGGCGGGGGCTAGTGCATCGGTGGGGACTGACTGCAGGACCCGTCTGCTGTTGCAGGACCACCGCGTTATTTCAAAACCACCTGCTTTATGAATTGTAGATATTTCATTGATCAAACGAATCGCCTGACCCTCGTCGTCACACGAATGTAAACAATCGTCCATGTAGTGATTGTTTATTATCACATCGACGGCTTCAGGGTATAAGTCCTGAAATTTTTCAGCATTTTTATTTTTAATATATTGTGCGATAAAGGGCGAACAGGTCGCACCAAATAATAATCTCTCCATAACACATATCTTAAGAGCCGCGTCGGGACCTTCCTGCCATAAAAATCGGAAGACATGTTGGTCTTCAGGGCGAATTCTAATTTGTACAAAAAATTCTTTTATATCGCCTAACAAAACAATTTTATGTTCCCGAAACCGCAACATAATTCCTAATAATGAATTATACAAGTCGGGTCCAGTAAGCAAATAATCATTAAGGCAAACCCCTTTGACCTTTCCTGCACAATCAAAAACTAACCTAAGCTTACCTGGTTTGTTCGGGTTTTGAACCCCGAAGTGGGGCAGGTACCATACGCGGCCAGCAGTCGAAAGCTCATCGCTCCGCAGCTCACGGGCGTAGCCGTGTTCGAAGAGCTTCTTTATCTCGTTCCGGTATATCTCCGCATAATTATCATCTAGATTAATTTTCTTCAATATACTATGTAGTCTAGAGCAAGCATAATCAAACGTATCGGGCATAGAAAACACGTCCTTAACAAATGGTAAACCGACTTCCCAATGATTACCGATGTGTCGCGCCGTTTCGTCTAAAATACGAACCGCTCTAATATGTTCTGTATTATCGCGCCGTAAAGTCGAGATTCCGATGGAGTCTAGTTCAAATGACCGTTTAACTAAGTCGTTTAATTCTTTTGCCTCGGTAATCGCGGTGTCGTAATGAGTGAGATGAAATACCTGGCTATTCACGGAGGAGTGAGTGCGACCGCAGCAACCATGAATGCACCAGCCTAGACGGCATCTCGTAGCGTACGGCTCGTGTTTGTTGCCGTGCAATATTTCCAAAGGAGCTAACAGAAAATAGTTGTCTTCACCTATCAACAAACGAGGCATTACACATTCATTACATACAACATTCTTAATATTATCCAAGTGCTTACATTTTAAACTGTTTACAATAGACAGATTTTGTTTGGGTAACTTTAGTTTATCTACTTGTCGTAAAGTAATATCATACATTTTATTCTCATGACATCCAGAAATTTTTGTAAATACTTTAGGAGCATTAGGCTGGTAAACTTCAATGCCAAATGCATCAGTAAATTTTACAGGACTAGATGAAGAAGTACTAAGACCTAACTCCTTAACTAAGTTTTTGTCCATCATAGAGATAGATGCACCATCATCTAACAACGCGTAAGTGCTTACGACACCATTCGGTCCACTGAGATTCACTTTTATCACTTTGAGTAGCACATCACTGCCGTTGGATGAGCTGGAAGACGTGCTGGACGCGCCGGGCGCTCGCCGAGCGGGCGGCGTGCTGCACGAGGATTGCGCGGGGGGCGCAGAAGGTGTGCCGAGCACGTGGAGCGCGGGGTTCGCGCTGTCCTTGTCGCGCGCGAGAGGCGCGCTGTCTCTGTCGCGCGTGGGTGGCGCGGGGAGCGCGCCGCGCGTGTCGGGCGCGTGAGGTGCGCGGGGCGCGTGGGGCGCGGGTGGCGCGTTAAGTTCACTGAGCGCGCGGTTACACTGCGCGTGCGTTCCCTGTTGATGATGTTCGGTGCACGCAGCGGTGACGTACGCGACCACTTGCGTCTCGCTCTGTCGCTCCGGCGACATCGCTGCTTCCTCTTCTCGCCCGGGCGTTTGCGGTGTATCGCGCTTCTTGTAATGAAGTAAGCGATGATGCGCAAGCCCGCAGCCGTCTATGTCGCAAACGGCCGCCGGACATTCATTGCGATCGTGTCTCATTAATAGACAACAAAAGCAAAGACCCTTCGATTTAACATGACGCCATCGCTCACTTCTCATAGCCCTTCTAAAAAGGCGGCAATTAGTTAGATCGTGTGCTGATTTCTTACAGAAACTACAAACTTTGAGAACATTATTTGATGTAGTTAACACAGATCTATTATAGTTACGTGTGCGATATTTATCTTCAAATTTTTTGCTCGGTGGTATAAATTCCGGCTTTCTCAAATGTGTGACTCCAACTAAAGAGACTTTTTCGGCTTCTAACTTAAGAAATGAAGCTATTAATTGAAGCTTGGCTGTCGGAGATTTTAAATATGTATAAGCGTAATCAGTCCATCTGCTTAGAAGTACGGTGGGTAACTTGGAAGTTATCGTCGCTGCTAGCTCGGGGCTACGCAGGTAATCTTTTTGATTAATTGCGTGCAATGTCGCCACGCAGTTATTAATTTTTACTGAGAATGATATAATATGATTCTCATAGTTATTTGGCAAAGGGGGTAGTCTTTTAATTTGTGATACTAAATTATGTATAATTAAATCGGATTGGCCAAACCTGAGACTCAGGGCTTCCATAACTGCAGCCGGTTCCGTGTTGCCGATTAAAAGGTCCGTTACTGCTTCCTTAGCCTCACCTTTGAGTGCGCGGCGCAGTCTCCATAAGTTTTCTGAATCGCTGAACCTGCATACGCTGGTGGACTCTTCGTAGGCGCTTTTAAAATGCAGCCATTCTATACAGTCTCCACTGAATGAGGGAAGTTCTTTAGGCGTTGACAACCGACTGAGGAGTCTTTCCTCCCGCTCTGCAGATGAGTCAAGTACCATGTCTTTTAAAGCGTGGGCAAGTTGGATAATACCGTCGACGGGCGTGTGGGGGTCCAATGTGCGAACTGGGGGTTCAACAGGTGTCCGCGGTGCCTCCGCTGGTGCCGTCGTGATCGCCTCTGCTCTCAGAGACGGTTTTCTATTACTAGTTGTTTCCAACCACTGCTCCACGTTTGAAAGTTTTTCATTTGACCTTGATCTTGGTTGTCTTTTCGACAGGCCGTCACTTTCAATGTTAGCCAAATCCAACTCTAATCGCTGATTAATTAATTCCAGTTGGATTTTTGCTCTTTCTTCCGCCGCTGCTAGCTCTAATTGCTTACGACGGGTGTAAGATGAAGTGGCCGACATGCCAGAGGTGACCGAAGCGACTTCGTTCTTCGCGGGTCCCTGCCGCGTTGGCATACTATGTGCTGTCGCTTCCGGCCTTTGCCGGAGCGCTCGCGCGGTGACTGTGTCGTGCTCCGCTAGCACGTGCTCGGAGGCGTTCTCTAAACGCGCGTTAAGCCGTTCACGTAGTTTATCCGCTTTTACCTTCGGAGGTGAGTTAAACATCGCCGGTAAGATTCGGCTCGAATGGACCACTGTAGTCGACGGGATAAATGAAACACTAATTCGTGACGCGTTGGAACGGAGCGAATGGACAGCGGCTCCGCGTGCTTCGGGCTGGTGCGCGAGACTAACTCCGACGCGATCTTCCTTCGCCGTACTTACTGCCAAGCATTCGGGCGCGCGGTGGGGCTGTCCGTTCGCCTACCCCTCTTTATTGTTTATTTTATTCCTCATACAATATTACCTTACACTAGATTAATATAAGATAAATAAATGATTGCGTCGCTAACAACATAGTTTGAACTAAACGTTTTTGTATATTAAGAATTTATTAGTTCAATAAGTATAAATGTAGAACGAATAAGGGTTCAGTCTTCAGGGTTATTCGTTCTACATTTCTTCGTTTTCATGTACAGTTCATCATATTTCTATGATGACGATATTGATTTAATCGCAAAATAAATATTGATAAACTAACTAATAAAAATTTAAACCAAAATTTAGTTATTTCGGTCAATAAGTACCATATATTTTTTTTATAAAAAAGACATATATTAATAATTCTCAACTACTAAATATAAAATTTTGTTTCTTTGTAAAAATATGTACTGAAGATACATTAAAAAAAACTTATAATCACGTAGCTCTAAAAGTTGGAGATTCACTAGGAAATAGCCTTTGTTCGCCACGTCTCTCCGTTTGTCCATTACCGTACTTGTAACTTGAGTATTTTTAACTTTTATTTTGCACGTAAATGAACCGAGGATATACTGAGTTAGTAAACAGTAGTTATTACTTTGTTCTTTACTTTATTATTACCGCAGTGGTAACTGTACATTATCACTTTCGAACTTTCAACTATGTAGTTTCACTATTGATTAGTATTTATTATTCGTCCATATTTTTAAAAGTTCCATTCTGAAACAATACGTTAGATTAATTGTACAAAAACTACAATACATTTTTGAGCAAAAATCAGGTGTCTGCTAAATCAAGGTCTTTTCCATTGATATGGGACGAGAGTTTTTGTTCAGACGATTAATTATTTTAGCTCTTCACAACACAGGTAAATTATTAAACAATTACATAATACTATACAAAAACATTTATTTATAAAATAATTAATAAAAATATAAGCTTATTCATATGTCATATAAGTTATTTATATCTTTTATTATAACTGTACTGTTTACCAGGTGGTAGGTCTCTGTTGCCGGAGACCGTCTGGATGGGTACCACCGCAGCTCCTATTTCAACCGCCAAATAGTAGTGTGTAAACATTACTGTGTTCAGGTTTGAACAGCGCTGTAGCTAGTGTAATTGCTGGGGTAATGAGACTTAACACCTTATGTCTAAAGGCGACGAGCGCAATGTGGTGCAGTGTGTACCATCTTAACTAGCACCAGGTTGTCATGGGCAAGCGTATCACTTACCATCAGGTGAACGCCCTGCTCGTCTCGTCGCAAAGTAGTATAAAAAAAAAACACTCGACAACTGTTTGATTGTTTTTTCTACGGAGACGTGAATAACAGATTAGAGTCAAAACTAGAAATTGCCTAGTAATAAACCGAATGCTTATGTTCAGGAGTGATACACGCAACATGTTTGCAAGGTAGTCTAGATTATGTTCAGTAATTCACATTCGAGTGAAACACTCATCGCTGCATTAGACGCGCGCTACAAGCTGACGAGAAACTAATTATAAGTCCATAACTCGCTGGTTGCGTTTGATGTTTAAAGATACTGCTTCGTAGCTTGTTGCAGCTTGTTAACTGAGCTTATGATTGGGTGCACCCCACGAAGCTTATCCTGCTGTATCAAACAACAACTCCAGCATGTATCTGTAATTCTTCATAAGAAGAAATATCCTTACACTGGTTTGTTAAGTGCGAGATAGAGTGAATTAGAAATGGAGATAAGTTAAATTATAAATATATTTAGCCTTTTATGGAAAAAAATATATTTTCACATGAAATAATGAATTATGTATGTGATAATGTAATAGATTATTCTGTTTTTTGCATATTTTAAACAAGCATGAGAAATTGTTGATAATTATAATCATTTGTTGTCTATATAAAAACTCTGATCCATAATAATGAAAATAGCGCAATATCTAATAAAAAAAATTGTGACACTATATATAAATAAAAATTTATTAAAAGTATTGTATGTTACTTATGTTTTATATATTTGTTTTATGGATAGTATATTTCAATTAGAAGTAGAATTGAATTGGAGTAGATTGGTTTTGGATTTACTGTATCACATTTAGGTTCTGCTGGTTGTGTATCTTTTGTGGTATATACACGTCTACATAACTTGCTTATGCTATATTACATTTGTGTGAGTTTTTTTTTAATTAAGCTAAGTAAATGTACGAGCAAAATCTAATCACTGGCTACGCTGAAAATTAGTTTCATGAATGCACTTAGCGTACTCCACTTTTTGTATAATTTTTATTTTACAAGAAAGAAAAACATTTATTTGGAACACTGGAATTTTACATACACACATATACTAAATATATGTGTACGTAAAAAACGTTTTTTTTAGAAAGAAGCACTGAAATTTCGCACTGCTTTAGACGCTAGTGACATAAATTTAGAGGGAATTCTTTTATCACAAAAAGTTCATTGTTGTTTATTGGACAAAAATATAGTTTCTCTTCTTCTTTCATTCTTATACGTAGTTCTGAAAGGGGACTGTGCCTTTCGCATGAAATATGAAAACCCTTTAAAATTAATGCAATATTCTTAGACGAAGATACGGAGCCCGATTATTTATTACTTCATCTAGTCAAAGGTAAGAAGAACAGTACGCCGTATCAGTTTTGTTGCTTCTACTCTCGGCATCTTTTCCAGGGAAAAATGATTAACGTAAATGTTCTTTATAAAACGTACTAGTTATAAGTCTCGTTGTTCCAAGAAACCGTGGATCCTTTCCCTGAATAAGTAAGCTTCTTTTGTTCTAAATTATACAGTAGGATACTTTGATGATATTAATGTAAAAAAATTTAAGCGTGATGATTGAAAATTTATATGAGAAAAGAAATTAGGAAGATAAAACTAACGCAAACGTTCAATTTAATGCAAAAAATATTATAAACGTTCAAAGATATCGAATGTTTCTTAAAATTTAATAATCCCATTCAACCTTTAAAGGATGCCATTTAATTAAGGCAACAATTAACTTATTACTTGTGTAAATATAACACAAAAAGCGTAAAATTAGCAATTCTAATTAAGCCTGGGTTGAATATTAATACAAAATGATAATAAGTTCAGCAAGTCTTTTTCAACAAGACCGTTTATTAAAATATGAATGGAGCAAACATGTTCTTCATGAGGTTTTTTTCTAAAACAAGTTTTCTTTATCCGCCTTACTGTAGATAAAGTTAAATATTCTGTTTGATCAAATTTGATTTACTTTTAACATGTATACTGTATCGTATGTTGAAATCGACTCATCATTTTTTGACTTCCAATTGTTACATCTCATCGCTAAAGTATCATCCGATTTCCTTGATCCTGCTTTTTGTGAAAACTCTTACTGTATTATTGAAAATTAAATTTAGTTCATTTATATAAATGACATATGTATATAAAAATTCAGTTTTATTAAGTTAGATTGAACTCAACCTCACTCATCTCATCTCATCACGGTTTCCAAATCATTATAAACCACAATGAACATAATTTTTATATATCACAGAGAGTTGTCCCATTTTTTTGCTTACAATTAAATAGGATTTACAGATTAAACACCGTTCATTTGTAATCAAATATACGGAAAGCTTTACATTGTTAAATAATTGAATACCAAATTCAATACAAACTGATTTGTTTGTATAACGAGTTTCCGTTTTATTTATACAATTTTGTTACGAAATTCGTGAAAACGTCTGTTTATGTACAAATGGGGCTCGAAGCCTTTTCTCACAAAGGGAGAGTCAAATAAATGATCCTCTACTGGTGGTAGGTTCTATCGTCAACCAGTAGTGTGCAAACATTACTGTGTTCCGGTTTGAAAGGTACGAGCTAGTAAAATTACTGGGGTAACGAGACTTAGCATCGTATGTCGCAAGTCAACGAGCCCAATGTGGTGCAGTGTACATCATACTAACTAGTATCACGTGTTATTTAATATCAACTGAATATTTCGCTTCTCTTGCCGTTTCGTCGAATTAATAAAGCCACGCCGCCCATATTCAGATTTGTGAATGTCACATGTTCTTAGAAGCTCGTTCTTGGAACAGGTCAGTATCCTCATCATGTTTTCCTTCACTGGAATCACAAGCTTGATGTTAAAGAATAGGTTCACATAGCAGTAAGCTCACATTATAAATATATGTGAACTGAGGTGATTACAAGCCAAAAGTTTATCTAAAATTTAAACACTGTAACTCGGCTTCCTCTAGTTTGCACAAGAGATTTTGATTCATGAATAAAATATGTGGTGGAATAATTATGTTTATTCAAATTGTTCCTAGATTTAAATATTAGATATTTCTTGAAATGTTAATAGTCGACTAAAGTGCCTTTCGTGTTATCGCCGACAGTAACTACGGCAAAGTATGGCTTCTGGAAAATTCAATTTAGCTACGAATATCAATAGGCTATAATAATGATGACCAATTCGAGCTAAATTTCTGTGTCGTTAATTATAAATGAATAATATTACCTATTTTGAGTTGCTTATTAAGCAAACACAATCATTTCTAGTTACAAACAAATTTTATTTCTAATTTAAAAGTCATTACAACTCTCAATTAATATTTATAAAACATGTAAATACGTCTGAAGAGTTTTCATTCGAAGTACTTTTAATTAGTTATTTTGTACGAAATTCTTCTGTTTTTAATCAATATTTATTATTATTAAAAGTCTTCATTAAAAGATAACAATTTCAACAAGTTATTTTTAAAAGCTGGAGGGATTTATCAGCTTCAAAATTTTATAATCTCAGTGTGTTTATTGTTCTTTGGTTATAAATAAACTAGACAAACCGAATATGAGAATAAAGATTTAAAATTTCCATCCATGCTAAAGGAACAGAAAAAACAAAGTGAGAATGTTCCAATCAGTTTCGATTCCTTTGTGACGGTTTAGCATATGCCTGTGCTCGGTCGGAAACAATCGCTTTCTAATCCATCACGAATGTAATATTGCCAATAAAAAATACCTTTAAAATATTTTGAAACTAAAAGATAGAAACTAAAATGTTTATAGAACCTTCAGAAATTTAAATATTATTAAGAAAATAAGGAAATCCTTAGTAATTAATCATTTAATAAATGGTAAATAGCGTAAATGTAGATTGGTGTAAAACGTCGGTAAAGTGCCTAAGGGATTTTCATAAAATCCGATTGTTTCCTCGTGCAATATTAAATTTGTGTTTAGAGAGGCTTTCTTAACGGGGCACGTCAATTTCGGAGGAAGATTACGTTCATACATAAAGATGTGGTGGAATTTTGTTTATCTAAATTGCTTCTGGCACCGAATAAGATTATTTTCTCACGTGAATATATCATCTTGACACGGTGACGGTTGCTTCATTTCATATTACAAAAAAACCAATCTATATATTATCTGTGCATAATTTGCATGGAAAGAAACTTTTTGTTTTTATCTTAACCAATTTAGTTTTAGTTCCATATTCAGGAAAACTCTTAAACATTTGGTGATCTTGTCAAAAACACGTCTCTGAGCGGAAATTAGATGTCATACAGAAGCTTTTTTTTATTCTTCTATTTTCGATACGTTTCAATGAAACTCTAAAATTCGTTACTATTTATTCGACATACTGTTTACACTAAAAAGGTATAAATAAGTATTTGATTTAACATTGCAGAAGTGAAGGTCACGCATTTCTAATTTTTTATTTGATGAAATTGCTTGTTTCTTTGATTTTCTTTCCTCTTTAATACATTGATTTAAGTATATAGCTGTAAACTTTACCTATTATAATACATTTTTTTAACTTTTATTGTGGTGAAGACGTCTTGTGAAATTGAATATTTCATAACCAATATATTTTGACTTTTCAAGTGTTTAATACAGATAATAATTTTTGAGCATTGTAACAAAAAGATAAAATAGCGAGAGTTTTCAGTTTCAGTGTGTATTTTAATATAATTACTTAAGTGATTTTAGTAATTAATAATGTTTTAGTTTACTAATGAAGTAAACTCAGGATTTATTGTGGGGTTTATTTAAAAAATTACATGTTTCGTGAAATTAAAATAAGTTTTAGTTTCACTATACACTTATTTGTGCTATTTACTATTCTATCTTTTAAAAGGGTTGAACACTCGGATACATTATACGCGGAAAAATAATGTTTACGTAAATTGCTTTTACCTTCCGCTCAGCTACCTTCCCCTCGGGAGTAAATCATCACTGTCGGCTTAGCATAGATATATTTCAATAAAAGAAACTGTTTCAGTGAACTGAAGCTTACTAATGCTCTATTTATTCATTTTTCTACCTTTAAATAAAATAACTTGCTTATTTTTCTTTAAATGGATGAAATGTTTTGTAACATGAACATTTTTTGATGTTAAAAACAATTATTATAAATAGCCTCACAAACTACCCACTGCTGGGACCCAGGACCTTACTCACAAGGAGAGTGTCAGGACTCTTTATCTACCATGCTGGCCAAGTGCGGGTTGGTGGATGTCACATTTCACGTCATTCTAGAAATAAGACGATTAACTCACGATGTTTTCTTTAAGCGGAAGCTTAAGATCAATACAGATCGAACCTGAGCCTTTTCAAAACATATAACACTCACACTTCTGTATGTAATACTTATTATGTGTATTGCAAGAAATTGGCAATAGATTTAGGTGAAAACATTTTAGAAATAATTTTATTTTAAATAGCTAGTTATTTTTATGCCGCAAACAGACACTTGAAAATTATTTATTTGCTAAAATTTATTCTTGGTTTAAAATTACCTAAAATATTATTCTAATTTAGTAATAAAATTGTATATAATTTTTCTGTTAAAATTATGTTAAACAGTGAACTTTGTGAGTAATGAAACTTCTGTTTGAAGTAACAAAGTAACTCCATTATAATTGACTAACACCAAGAAACTAATTAACTGAACCTCAAAGGCAAACTTCTGCCTATTAACATTAACATATTTCATAGTCCCTATTAAAATATCTTTAATGAGATGTCTGATTAGATGATATGTTAAACATCACTATGTAATACAAATAACCATTCAAACATCTTTTATATATCAATTTATTCTTATTTTCAGTCTAATACTACTCTAAAACTATAATTTATTTATTTATAACTGATTGCGTACATGTTTCAGTATTTTAGTATCAAACTTAAGTTTTCACGTATTTTAAATTCACGTACACGTTTCATGTGTTTTTCAAAATAAAATTCCAATTAATGAAATGAAAAGTTTTTTTTAAATTCTGCTTTTACAAAATGGAAATAGTCGCACATTTTTTCAAAATTAATTATTTAATATCAAGTGCATTTTCTTCAAACTAAGTTTATGTGCAAAAAATTTCTTAACAAGTTTTAGAAGGATCTACTTAAGAATTTAAGAACCTGTCTGTGATTGCTAATTCTGTATTTGATTTTGAATCATGAAACCTTATAATTCTTATTTTATAGAAGTTAGGCCTATCAAGCTTTTGCTTCGATTATAGAAAATTTTAGTATGGTATTAAATGAGTTAAAAAGTTAAATTTAAAATACAAAATGCCATATAGAGAACGGTCTTTAGTACCGCTTAGGGAATACGCTGAGTCAACATGCATAGAGTATGTGGTGATATAGTGTTTATTTAAATTGCTTCCGTCTGTGCGAATACATTACAGTTTTTAGACAATTTATTGCTTAAATTTACTATAACTTGGGTAAGAGTTTTGGTTTTAAATCAGTCTGTTACGTATTACATAGAACTATGTCGACTTTTACTATAAATTGTTTATTGGTTTCATTATAAATTATTTGCTAAATATTTTGAAAATGTATAGTGCCATATCAATTTCAGAAAATTATAAACCTCTGCTCTGTAGGGTGCGGGTATTATTTATCAATTCATTCGAATCATTTATTTTTAGCTATTTTATATCCTGCACTTGAAAACGATCGGTAAGTGATTGATCAAAGAAGTAGCGAACTCGACGTACCCTCTTCGATAGTCCGGAAAATTACACTCAAAGGATACGCTTTCGATCAGAAGTTTTCTAATATCGACTTAAGCTTAATTAAATCACCATAATTATCATGTTATAATTTTTTTAAAACTTAAACCTTAAGGCAGCGACTTCATCCCAAAGAAAAGCCGATTGCTATAATTAGCTTTTCTTTGTATGTACGTAATTGATGAAAAAATCTGAAATGGAACTTTTTAGGTTTCATTACAAAATTGATAACGTAAACATCAAAACCAAAGTTTAGGACTTCTTTTAATGTTAAAATATATAAAATTAGTTACAAGTACTTTGATACTTGTTTTGATGATTATTGAGTTGATAATATCTTTGAATAATACTTTTACAAATTCCACGCCTAATTCAGCCCTCAAATGTTAATGTGCAAACATAACTGTGTTTAGATATGAAAAATTCTGTAGCGAATTAAATTACTGGAGTAACGAGATTTTAACATCATCGTTAACGTGTCTTTAAGGCCGGAGTATCACTCACCATCAAGCAAACGTTCTCTGTTCGTCTGAAACATAAAAAACAACATACAAGTCTATTGGAATATGTACTGATATTATAGTGGGCTTTATAAGCGGTGCTTGTTATAGAGTCGGTGTTTGCGGATGCCTGAAAATAAACATGAACTGCAGCTGGTTAACAAAAGTGCCGTTGTCCGCGCCACTAACAGACAAAACAAACAGAACTGAGCCAATATGGACAATCAATAGATTTAGAACTTTCATGACCCTGGTTAAAATCTTTACAGATACGTTTTATGTGGTTCTATTAGTTTAGTTTAATATATATTATGTATAATATTAAACTGGTGTATTTTAAACGAGCACGCTTCACCATTCGGTCTCGTTGTGATCACGTGAAGTTGAGATCAAATATAAAATAACTTTGATAAACAAACATAATTTATGTATCTATTTAAATAATACAAAAATGTACATTGACATTAAATTTACTTTTAATATTTTATGTATACAGTAATTTTGAGAGTATTAAAATTACACAATTAATAATATAACATACATAATAGTAATAGAAGAGAAATTTTCAAAAAAGGTTTTCTTTAATAATGTTTTTATAATCTAAAAAATATCAAACGAGCTGCGAATGGATCATTTTTGTTGTATTATGATTAAAGTATTTTTTATAATATTTATACTTTAATGCCTACTAAAGAAAATAATAGTAGAGTTTACTATATAATGGCATTTTGCCAATGCAGACCTTTTAACTCTTTATAAATTCGACGTCGTGGCAAGCTGTCATACGTCAAGCTGCACCATACACGTTACAGGAATGTATTTAATTTGTGATATTTAGCCAAAAAGTTGCCAAAAGAAATTATTTACACAGTGCAAGTATTTCTTTGTTGTAATAATGTCCTTTGAATTAAATGATAGCGAACTTCTTTTTCTATTTAATCAGATCCTATCAAATAATAATTTTTTTCGCTAATAGACAAACGTAAAAACAATTAAGAATAATGTAAAAAAAATGTGGTAATCGGTAAATTGGTTTCTGTTTCATTCGTTCTTATCTTTGATTTTTTTATTTTTTCTGTTAACTGATCTGAAAGCGACCTTTGTAACGGCGAATAAAAAGAAGCAATCACCGAGTCATTCATCGCACCCCCCCGCGTTTGCCTCCGCCACGGCCTTTTGTGTTTTTAATGGATACGTTGAGATTAATTATAGCGGATCTGTGTATTAAAAATTACATTTTTACATCGCAAACGTCCGTAACAAACCAAAAATACAAGATTTTCATTTGTATTCCTTTGAATACTCGTACTTTAACCACGAAACAACCTATCCGCTCTATTTTGAAGGCATCCATATTAAAATATAAATAAAATAAACTTTGCAGATTATATATATTATCAATTTAGATAAAACATGCTCATAAATATCTGTATAAGCTGTACTCAAATAATCTTAGGTAAACAGGGAAAAATGTCGGAGACTTCTGTGTCAGTAGGAGACACAAGGAATCTCTCGACACCAACTGTAGAATTTCTTTTTTGAATTAAATTTTCGTTAATTTTCTTTGTCAGAAGTAATTTTAATTATTTCAAGCAAAATCTTGTTACGACTTGAGAAGGCGGGTGTGCGGAAATAATATTGGTGTAACTTTCAGCGTCACTTACTCTGGAATCTCTTAATAAAACCATTATTATCTCTGGTAAATTAGCTAATTCCGTATGGGAATAAGGTAAAAATAAGTTATTCATTTTGATAAGTGAACTTTTAAACAAATGTTTCTTATGTATATTATTTATAAGGTGCTTAATAACTTTCAACCATAATGTTATGGTTAATACAAAATAATAAATATAACATACAAATGCTTTCAATTTGCGATCCCGCATAAAGTTTTTAGTACTAAAAATGAATATTCTTTGAAATCATCGCCAAAAAACATATTTTTAATATTTGCTCGTAGCTTTCGCAAACATTAATAAATAAATACTATATTTATAATATGTTTCAACGGAAGCCTTTCACCGAGTTTCCAGTGGCTTTATAGTGCTAATGACTTGCAATGTTTGCTAATGCAAACAAAGAGGAACAAAAGATGCAATGCGGTACGTTGCTCCTCGGCTGTTATTTCAAAGCCTATACAAGTTCAGCAAACACTTATAAATTTTCAATGGAAATTCACAAAAAGGGGAATTGTTTTTCACAACAAGGTTTTACTTTTGTTAACTGCTATCGTCGATTTTATTGATTATATATTTGAATAACGCAATACAAATCCATGCATGAGCTGATACATTAATTGGCATCTGGAATATTAATCCTTAGTTTGACTCACATTTGCCATAGGTAAAAGATTTTGAAATATCTTACAATAATAAGCTAGGTACTAAATTAATTTTTTCTAATTCTTTTAGTTGTAGCCCGCAATATTTTCAGACCATAGAATCTATAGTTATTATTTTAAAGGCAAAAGCAAACCGACTACTAAAGAAAATAAAGACCTCTTCCACAACGTCGCAAGAATATCTAAAACATCACAGCGAGAGGATATTACGTCGCTCTCTACGGATATTGGCTGACACGGCATCTGCCGAGAACTTTTGAAATCTATTACGATCCTTTAAGAAAAATCTTTGCTTAGATTTTATAGACAATAGATTTGCAGAGCACCACATACAGTTAAAAGTTAAAGTCTGTTACAAAATTATCTTTTTATAACTCATGTAAAAAGGGGTATAATCTTGTAGCTTATTAGATCCGAAATTTATCATTTCCAATACATGTTCGAAAATTTCATAAAATTGTAATTTGATAATGTACGATTTGAAAACGACAAAAAAGACGATCCAACTTCATAAATGTCGTCCAGACTTTTTGGATAGATACAACCACAGCTTCTATTTCAACCGCTAAGCACTATAATGTATTTTGGTTTGAAAGGGGCTGTAGTTAAGAAAATTATAGTGTTAATTAGATTTATTTTCTTTCTCACTCAACAACAAGCGCAATGTTTTGCCAAGTGACAAACCGCAATAGTAGCTCTTCCATCAGATGCTGATCTCTTCGCTTAATAGTATAAAAAAGTTATCATATACACGTGTACAATTATTAACTTTTCTTGATCCTTTATCACATATAATACTTGAAATACAATATTACTTTTGCGTGTTTAAAGTTAAACAACGTACATCTATAAAACTTTACAATAATTTTTCTTTCATACCGAGAAGATTCCGCGATTAAATATTCTTAACAACTACCAACAGAATATTACCTATTTAAGTTATTATATGTGTATATTACTTCAAAGTTTATTACGTTCATTAAAACTATTGCAACATTCCAACTTGTAAATGATATCATTAGTTTACCAACACATTTCAAACTACTTGAAGCTAAAACTAATTTAACTAGTTTGCTTTCACTTAATATATTTGATGACTTATATTTCGTATGATTTACTAATGCTAAACATACTATCAATTAGCAAATTTGTGTTGTCATCAATTGTCAATTATGGCGAACGATGAATACGGGATTAAATCGGGAATGAAAGCGAAATTTATAACAGGCTGAAATTTATAATCAAATAATTGATAAAAGGATATGGTTATCATAGTTATCCAAGAGATTAAACCAGGGACAAGTTTAAGTTCTTTTCAGATGCAAGCAGTTACCGAAGCAGTTATGCCCAGAAAATACTTGGAGTAAACGTAAATGAGCTGAAGCGCTTGTTAATGGTATATATTGTCCAAGCATTGATCAGTCTCTTTCCTACATTCATGCCAGAACTGCTGAAGGTGGAACTTATTTGATTCCTATTCTTATAAAAAAAGCTTTTGCCGTAGAGTTTGAAACTCGGCGATTGTGGCTGAAAAGAGATTTGCCTCTAGATTTCTTGGATATATTCTACTGCCTTCTTTACTCTATTGTCTTATATCTTGCTATTTGTGAGCATAAACACAAATTATCTATGGAAATGTTTAGAAGTTCGGAAATATTAACTTTGTCTTTATTTCCGTTCATTTCTCATATGTACCTGTATCATGACGATTTCCTTTGCCTTTGCCATCGCCACTTTATTAATGCAGTAATCATTTTACTATATTTATAGGGAATGTAATGATGCCTTTTTATGAGTAAAGGGGCTAGACATTGAAACAAAGTTGTACATAGTTTTTACAGAACGAAAAAAAAGGACAACAGCGGAACGCTTAGCACTTGCGCGAATAAAAGCTTCCTGGTGAGCGCGTTTTAGTGCACCAATTAAAGTTAATGCTTTAGTGGTTTACTGGTTTTCTCTCACTTTATTTCTTAATTGCAGTTCATCTATTTCATGTTATTTAGACGTGCAATTTTTGCTTTGGAATAAACCCTTTTTTTTCATCAAAAATGCTGCCGACGTAACTGCTTTATTGCTGTAAAACGTATATGTCAACTTTAATATTCATTATCCATCTCTTTTGTTAAACTTAGGTTATAAGGTATGAAATACGTTATCGACACAAAGATTATATGATAATGCTCAACCTAATAGTACAGACAGTTTTTGTGTTATTATATATTTATTCGTGTATATCAAGCAAGAGGTGCAAGCAAGTACAATCAGTGTAACGCAATGATGTGTGTTTTTCTATTTGTTTGATCTAAACCTGTCTTGGTAGCATTAGAACCTTCCACATAACATTGTATCGAATCAAAGGTAAAATAATTTTGTAATTATACTTTACATGTTTCCAAATTATCAATAAAAAGTCCACCAATTTTTAAATACTTTAATATTTACAATAACGTTCTCGAAAGTATCGGTTCTTGAATTCAGATTAAGTGCTAAGTCTAAATATCAGACCACTTCTATAAAGAGAAAAGAAAGAGATTTTCTTCGCAATTATTGGCGTTATTCCAAAATTTCTCTGGAGACACTATATTTTAGGCCACATTATTTTAAAAGTTGGAGAATAGAATCCTGTAATTTTGGATCAGAGAGATTTATTTGTTATGTTGTAGCCAGTGATATTAAACTTCAAATTTATGTTTAAATTAAATTCAAAATTTGAGTATATTTAGACATAAATTGTGAATTTACAAATACTTTACGCAGATATACAAGACTTTTCCCGCGCTTGACTTTAAAGATATATATTATATGTTGATTGCAGGTAATTTTATAGTACAAACATTCATCATTATCATCTCAACCGATGGAGGACATACGTCTTTTATAGTATTCATTCCAAGATTTTGTGTTGTTTAAGTACAGTATTATTCGTTTCCAAAAATTTTCATAATAAATAAGAATGTACACAATTGTTTAAAATCAATTAGTTACGTGTCCCAGTTAGATATCCTAGTTGTAAAATAACTCAATACCAACCATCCTAATGTAGATTAGTTCAGGATCAAACTCTACTGTTCCGAGACTTTTCAAGTTACTCAACGAACATACCGATTTCGTGGACATTCTCAATGATTCACGCAGCAGCTCCGCCAAATAGTCATAGATAACTTCTTGAATAATTATGAATCATAATGTTTCATAACATGTCTTATACGCTTAAAATTTAAATTGTTAGTTAGATTTTTGTTTACTTTCACATAGTAATTGCAAGTTATATATCCGTAATTGATTTGTTACATTATAATTTGTGTATTTTGAATTTTTTTAAATTACTGATGTATTCAGTCGTTGGTAAATGAAATAAATAAAAAAGTATACTTGAATGTATGTAAATGATAAACATTTATGTCTTCTTCTGACTGTCGGCGTAATAACCAAAATTGAGCACTGGAAAACTCAATGTGAGTTAAGCTCACAAAATCAACACTTCTTTTTTGTGTTTTATAATAGTTAAAAAAAAATTTAAATAGTTTAGTACACTATTTAAGGGTTTAATATATCAAGTATGCTGGACACGTTCTAAGTCTTGTATGCTTGCAGGGTTCCCCTAATCACTGGTTTTGTAACAATGATGAACACAATTCATTCGTTAGTTCCACCTTGGAAGGGTCCGTACCAATAATAAATGGTATACCACTGGATACCTCATTACGTGGAGTCGTTGCCAATTTCAGTTTCTATTCGTGTTGTCAACTAAACAATCTTCCTTAACGACGTCTAATTCCGAAGTAAACTTACACAATATATTTTTTAAAACATAGAAACATCTTTTCCATCTGCTTTAAAGGGCGTTATAGCTAATAAAATTACTGGGGTATCAAGACTTAACATCATATGTCGCATAGCTACTGGTACAATGTGGTGCTGTGTATATCATCCTAAATACTATCAGATGAATTTTGCGCGTCCCGTCACCTTGTCGCGTAAAAGCAAATATCACATAAAAGGGAAAATAGTGCTTTTAGAATCTAGTTTGAATTCTATTGCAGCAAATAATTCCAGAGAGTGCAAATTTAATGTATGAACACAAGCGTTTTGTTAATGTGTATGATTACTTAAGTATGACAGTTTTAATTTGGTTTTAACCGACAGCGAGCTTTTGTCGGTTTATGCGCTTACTAACCAAGGACATATCAAATAATTAATAACGTTTTAATACAGAGAAGGGTTATCTTAAAAAAAAACGTTAAATTGTCTTTGGGTTAAATTTAAATAGTGCGAAATGATACTATTTGCTTACTATTAACTATATTATTCAATTAAAACAATAAAATTCTTTGGTAAATATAAATAGAAAAAAATATTAAAAAAATTATTAGTTATTATCATATTTGTAACAAAACTTATTTTAGAAACAAAGTAAAAACTGACCGATAAATGGAAATGACAAACATAATATTTACATAATAAAAAAGTAAATAGAGAAATATAATATTGATATTATACATCTTCTTCACGAGAAAACATTAAAAAGTAATATAAAAATATTAAAAAATATATGTTACTTTTTTTTTTTAAATAGTCGTCGATATATAAGCTACTCATATATTAATACGTTTAAATAAAAACTTTGTACAACTTCGACAATGGCGTATTTCAAACAGCAGAATGTTTGCCGGTGATGGCTCCTGTGGTTTTGTCATATTCATACTCTTTGTGACCGTTTCTTGGTCTCTTCAAACTGTCGCCTGATATCGACTCACCATTGTTAAGGAGACCTTTCTTGTCCCTGAAATAAAGTTATATTATAGAGAAACCATTGATATATACGACAAAATTGACCATAATGATAGCGTATAGATAAATCAAATTTCTTTGTTTAAGGTGGATTCTATTACTACCTCCTCTCACCTTCATTTTCACTTGTGGCTTAAAATATGATTAAAACATGAGTAAATCTATATTGTATGAACTTCCTAAATCTCATTGTTATAGGTTGGTATATTTTTTTACTACCCGTTATCGCTAAATGAATAAATCGAATAAGAAGAGTTACTCGAAAGCTCCCACTTCTAACAAATCTTATCATCGAGTTGCAACGCAGACAAATAACCTTTCTTTTTTTTTTGTTTTTTTTTTTTTTTTTTTTCGAGTGGGAAATCTTCGTAAAGATACCCTGTCTTCTGGGGGGAAGACAAGGTTATGTGGAGATTTTTACCCACTAAAACCCCCTCGGTGGTCGTCCTCAACGTTTGGAGAGGTGACAGGAACTCCGTTCAGAACACAACTGACACCTCCCTAACGCTATGCTGAGATAGCCCGCCCCGGGGACTGCTTTATGCAGCCCCCAACATCCTCACGCTATTACAATAGCTGGAGACCACGTCCAGCCATCGTCCTCCTCGGAGTCGTTTAGAAGGCGATGAAGACCCCCATCCTAACCGCCCACGACCCCAAAGGCCCCGTTAAGGCAGGGGAACACCATTTGCCAGTGCGCCGTGACGACGCGCGTTAGCGCCACGGCGGCTTCTTCTACGAGTGGGATCCGCTCTCTCTCGATCCCGTTCAGCAGCCTCCTTTTGTACCATAACAGTTTCACAAAAGGAGGCTACGGCCCTCCATGCAGTATCTCCTCCCAGCATCGCCGACACGACTGCTGGCAGGGAGAGGTTTTGTCCGATCCGGTTCACCAGGATCCGCCGCTCCGTTTCCCACGCGCAGACAAATAACCTACATTAACAAAATATCTTCTAAAATAATATTTGTAATCTAGGGGAACCTTACCTTGATCTTATACTGTCATCTTTCCTCTTTTTATTTTTCTTATAACAACAATTAGCTATGATACCTTGCCGTCGCCACAGCAAAAGAAGTAAATCGAGCAGCAATAGACATATAAATACTACTAACACAGACAATCCGATAATTGCACCGGCTGATAGCAAAGGTGACATATCTCCCGCTGAAAACAAAATGATTAGATATTATCTATAATTTAACTTTCAATCTATTTTAACTTAGCCTACAACACATGAAAAGTAGTAAAGGTTTAGGTTATTTTAGGAACTATTGCACTCGAAACTATTAGAACATTCATCTTCAAGATGACAGCTACTGTTTAATACTATACCATTAAAACGTTACCTGGTATTATGAGAAAAAGGTGAGAGGCAGTAGAATTTCCTTGAGAATTATGTGCAATCAATTCCAAATAATATGTAGCGTTATATTGAAGATCGTTAAATTGGTACTCATTGGAGTTTATGATTTCTTCCTTGCATGAGTCTTCTTGAACCGAATTCTCCATCATCTATAAAGTAAAATGATATTACAATATTTTATATATACAATATAATGAGTGAATTAAAGGAATCTTAACCAAAAATAATTTTCTCCATATAATTTAATTTTTCGTTAATATTGCCAAAAAAAGAAAACTATTTTAAAAAGCTTGTGTTTCTTGGCAAGGTTGATGGTAAAAGACCGCGTGAACGAAGCACAACGAAGCACGAAAACATTTTACGTGGCTTTTAAATTATTTAGAATGGCAAAAAGGTTTCTTCAAGTTAAGTTGGAACGATCTGCTTTAATTAAAGCTGAGGTTCTTTCCATAAATATTTATCTTATTAACAAAATTACCGGACAATATCGTAAGGCGTAATAATCAACCGGATCTCCATTCTGTTCCGGTGTCTTCCAGCTGATAATTTGGTTGTTATTTGAAGCTATCACAGTGTTGAATTCCGTTTCGAACACTGGTGAGTCAGGAGCAAATCTAAAAATATTCATATCAATTTATAAATTCTTCATAGCTACAACAATATTATGTAGCAGACTTAAACAGAACATTATATACGCGTTAGGGTTTTTTTTCTAAACCCGTCAAGCTAGTTACCGCCATCATATTTTAATCTGTCAACATACAAGCGCCGGAGTATAATAATGAACACGCTCCACTCTCCACCGCCACATTATCACTTAACACCATGTGAAGACTATTAAAAAGAATATTTAGGATTTGAAAATCAGATAAAGCAACTAAAATCAAAAATCAGATAAAGCAAAGACAAATAATTGAAAATTTCTAATTTTTTTTTAAAACATATGTAACTAATATAAAACACATCGCTGGTAATAATGTTTATAATAAATCTAGTTAGTCTTCGAATGTTCAACAATTCTTTGAAAATATTAATACTTATCTCCTTGAGTTAATAGTCCAGTACACAATTTTCCTTTTCAAGATGTATAAACACTACCATTCAAAATATACATTGGATGATAAGGCATTAATTTTTATTAAGTTTAATTCCCTTGTTGTAATTATATTAAAGCTAAGAGCGTGCAGGCGTATCTTATATCTAATTACGTCTAGATAAATTGTATTTACGTCAGTTGTAACGCAAACGACTTCATTTAGAAGCGGCCCATAACAATAATCATAACAGCAAGATCTTGTTGCCTGAACGTTTGTCCTGCACGTTGTACCAATTTCATTTAAAACATTTCAACGGTGATTCTACGATTTTGCTACTTGTTAGTTTACCCGTCTTATAAAAAGGTTAAATTTTAAAGCGTTTATTAATACAAAAAAATCAAATCAAGTAAGGTACTTTGTACTCGGTAATAAAGGTTACTACTTTGTAAGTATATTTATAAGAAATAGGTAGGCGGTAAGTTTAGTACATAAATTTATTAAAACTTACGTCTCGAGGGTAATAAATTCTGAACTTTCGCTCCAAGGCCCCGCACCGACGTCGTTTACAGCTGCAAACTTGATATAATACGTTGTATTTGGTTTCAATTTGTCCACTTTGTATGGTCTATGTATGGACCAAGTTCTATTAATATGGATGTCAGTGATATCGTAGTTGTTTGATTCGTCGTATTCAGCCGTAAACCCGATTACGTCCGGTCCATTTACCCCAGTCGGTCCAATGATAGCGAAGGTAGCAGATGTTGGCGTTATTTCAACTGTCGTTACCTGAAAATGAAATGGACCGATGTCGGATATGCTGGTGCTTGATGAACTAAGTTAATGACGTAAAGGAACGAAACTGATTTGATAATACTAATCCTAATTTCTTAGGAACTATACGTATGCATATTAATAAAGGAAAAAATGTAATATGTTTAATTAGAAACAAGAAGTTCAGATTTTATTTCCATACGTGAAAAATTACTTACGTTATTAATGGGAGGAGGAGGGAATCCTTCACGAAGAGTAACTGTTTTTGTACTTTCACCGTATTCATTTCTAACCGAACATTCGTAAATACCATACAGACCCTGATTATCTATTACTAGTGGTAAAAATTTACCGGAAGTGATTTTTAACTTCTCTTCTAGCATTTTATTTATTACTACTTGTTCTGCTGTTGATACTTCATTTCCTTGAAACCTGTTCCAGACATGTTTTATATAAATCGAACATCAAAACAGACATTATATATAGTCGCAACTTTTTGCTCAAACTTACCTCCAAGTAATTTTGGAACTCGGATTGCTTTCATGTTCACAGCTTAAATTTACTTCTTTGCCATTCCAGCCCCACATATTTTCTGAAGCACTCTTCAAATAAGGCTTGTGTAATATCGACAAATACATCGTTTTATTTTCTATATCCACTATTTAAAAAAAAAACAAATTTTCTAACTATTATTTATTGCAAACTTGTTACTATTGTAGAATATTTTCATGTATGACTCTTACCATCATTGCTGGCAGTACAAGTGTAAAATCCTTTTGTAGTCCTTTGCGCGTCACTAAATAATAACTGGAATGTTGTTTCAGTATCACTTGTATTATTTTCGGTCCAAGATACTCTAAAAAGTAAAATTAATTGAGAGGGTCGATGGTAATGAAATCAAAAATCATAATGTTGAGTATAGGCTACATTTTACTAGTGAACGGTCACTTGAAAAAAAATCTGTTTATGGTAGTTTCAACTAGGTTTAGCTGCCATATAGTGTTGCCAACTATATGACAATAAACTTGGTGTTGAGCAATTTTTAGGGAAAAGTTTAAAGATTTTTGGGGTAAATTATTTTTCGGTTCTTTTTTGTATTCTTAACATTTTTTAAAAATATGGTGATTTTTGTATTAATTTGGGTTTATTTTAGAGTTCGGTATATCATTACTTTTTCTTTTATTTCTTTAACATGTCTTTTAAGGAAAGTTTAAATTAAGGCTTCAATGGCCATTAAGTGAGCGATTGAAATGACGATTACTTGTGCATTCGCGTCCATAGAAAAATCATACATTAGAATCCCCGAACTTACGAATGACAGGATTAGAGGCAGGCTTTGTTTATGACTTGCAAAAATTTTATTAACATTGGTAATATCACGAACATTATATTCTTTGAAAGCGCCTCTGAGAATCCTTTTTTATTTTTAAACTAAACCTTATATTTAATTATACTCTTACCCTTTATGATCAAAAACATCTCCTTCAAATGTTATTGTGATTTTAGGTCTAGGTCTACCGGTCGCCTTGCATACTATTTCAGGCGTTTGACCTTCAATTACCGTAACGTTATTTAATTCAGTTATTTCCGGAGGAACCAATACCTGCAATGTGACAAAAATTAAAAAAAATCACACTGTAAACCAACAAATTACAGCCAATATAATTTCTAATACGACTAATTCAACAAGTTTAAGGAATTTCTAAACTCCTAAAAAGTTTAGTGTTGCTCAGGGTAAAAAGAAAAGCGGTTCCAGTTTGACAAACATTTCTTTTTGGGAAGACCTCTGCTCAAAAGTGAGAAATCATGGTGTCATTGGTTACAGCCATTCTTATATTAAAAGATACGAGCTTTTTTATTTTTTTATGGGAGACATTTAATAGTGTTAAGTATTTTTAGTTATACACAATATCGATACTTACGTCTATACTTATTTTTTTAGTTACATTTCCGGCTGCATTCGATGCGGTGCATTCGTAAACGCCTCTGTCTTCTGCAACTACGCTATCGAATATAATGCTGTTTGCGATTTGGTGCCAGGTTAAGTTAACGGCAGCTGGATTCTGCAAAAAAAAATACATTACGATGTTAAACACTACTTCATTTTTCTCGTCGCAACGAGACACAGGGTATCAAGCCTCATTACTCGAGTAATTTTGTTAGCTACAACGCCCTTTAAACCGGAACATAGTAATATTTACAACTCTACAGCAAGTAATGGGCACTGCGATGGTACACACCTCTACAAGAAGACGAGAATTAACTGCTTCAAATATTAAACTTACCGCTTCTGAAACCTTTCTCCAATGATATTCTGGATGTGGCATACCATTTGCTGCGCATTCAATGGTGAGTGAACCCCCAACCACGACGTTTGCTTGTGGTGTGGCTATTATATCGTCTATCACAGGCATATACGTAACCTAAAGAGAATGAAGGTTTTAATCATTTCTAATTACAATCATAAGATTAAAATATTAATCCAAAATTTATTGTAATTACCTCTACTGTGATGTCTCTATCAATACCTTCACCGGTTTCCAGATCTGATGCTGTACATTTATAAACGCCACGATCTTCTTTTGTAACGTTCTTAATAATAATACCTTTTGAAGGTATCACTTCATATTTTTTATCGTCCGATATCTATCGAATTAAAGGTAAGGGGTTAAGTGATTTCTTTTAACAAGAATCGATTCTGGAGTCAGTTGTTGTGGAGTTTAAAAATTAGAAGGGCTTTATCGAAGCAGTCTGTCTAGCTACTATGCTCATATCTTTATAAATCTGCTGCCGTAAAAACTATACTAAATTCTGGATAGCAACATATAAAAGTTTTCTGATTGAGTTTGCTTTACTAGTTTTATTATGAATTTACAACATGTGAAAATGATATTGAATGATGTGTGTGGTCAACATGATTTCACAACAATAAAATCTACTTACCTCGATAAAGCCATCTTCATCTTTATGCCAAGTTATAAATGGCTCGGTTTCACCTCTTGCCTCGCAAACAATCAACTCATCTTTACCGTTGACTGCAAACTGCATCTCTGCTGTATTGACAAAGTACGGCGGATCTGCGGAGCAATTACATTACATGATCACTTCATAAACATGTAGCGTCTATCAATTATTTATAATAATAACACAGTTTTGGATAACTACGTACCGTAAGCTTCAACATTAAACACTTTTAGGTACTGTTGACCGTTGTATAATGTCGAACACTTGTAACCTCCTGATGTCGATTTGGTGACATTGGAAATGTAAAGGCCGTTTACGTTTGGATCCAGCCACTCCGTATATATATTTGATTTCGTACCTGGTCTTATAACAATCATTAAATTTAGGAAAACACATGTAAGTGAGAAAAAAGTTTAAATCTGTATGGATAAGTATTACCCTAAAGCCACGATCTCTTGATCATTTGTGTCGAACCATTTTAAATATACGCCGCTGGGATCCGGTTCATCGCATCTACATTCTTGAAAAAAAGAACTTCCGGACTTGACTTTTGTCACTTCAATTTCATCCTCCGTAAAACAGGTTATGCACTCTGTAAGCAGAAATTAATCTTGTATACCAACAGGTATTTTGAGTTTCAACGCATGAGAATTCTTAACAAACTGTTTTTAGCGAAGATTTCCCTTGCGCTTTAAATGGATTTATGTTTAAGATAATATTAATAGAAATATGAGGATTATATAATGGATATTATAACATTGAATTTAAAATCGCATATTATCGACGTATTTTATAACACAATTATGCATAGATTAGATCTCTTCTGAGCTGAGCTTATTTAAAGAGAAATGGTTCGTGGCCATGGGTGCCCTCTTATAATAAAAGCCACGCAAATCTATGCACTGGGAGTACAATGTCTCTATTAGTGATTATATATATAATCTGTCATATTTTGACTTCTACAAAGTGGTATAAATAATAGTAGGTTTAGTACTTTTATGATTAAAGTTTTATTACATGAAGATCAACTGAATCAACCCAGTGTCTTAAAAAAAATTGTTATTTACTGTCTAATAATGTCCCCCGCGACACGGAAAAGCCATGTTGACAAGGGTCGTCCTATTTTTTTGTAATCAGAACTATCTACAAGACATGTCAATATAAAACCATAGTTGACACAACTTTGTTGCTACAACAAAAGTTTAATAAAACCCGAAGTATGAAAATAACTGCCACTTTAAAAACTACGTTTCTTTAAGTTTTTCTTGTAACATTAGTTGTTTATGAAATCTGTTATAGTATACCTTCTCTTTTAATTTACTCGATAATCCGGCAGAAAAAGCTGCTATCAAAGTTCAATTCAAATAAGTTTTTTTAAACATCGATATTTAAAACATGTACTGAAAGCTTTTGAGATTTTTCTTTCAAAATTATGCGTTATATTTATTGCTTTTTTACTGAAAAAGCAAAACATAGATAAAGTCCTTTTTTGTGAAAGCAGGACATAATAATAAAACAATTAAATAAGTATATACAGATAGCTTTCGATCGTTCAAAACCACTGAACGTAAACATTAAATATCTGTTCAGTTTCCTTACCATGTGCGTGTGTTAGTGAGATCATAGCTTTTTATAATTGCAACAAATTAAGGCGTAGTTAATAAATAGGTCGACTAAACCATAAACAGTTACGTAAATTGATGAAGAAATAAAATAATAACAAACGTCCGCGAACATAAATCTGTATTTATGGTGGTATTTTAAGTACTGCAAGACCTATTTTTATTCTAATACTCGCTGTATCGAAAATACTAGCCGTTTGCCGTCTTCTTGTTTTTAAAGGCAACGAGTGCTATGTTTATTGTTATACGTATGACTTACCTACAAGAATTTTGTCTAATTACTACATTTTTTATGTAAAGTAATCCTGCTAGTTTTTGTTTACTTCTTTATTTTATTCAATGAAACGAGCAAATCGTTGTATGTAATAATATGTTCACGTAGCTCCACATAGCGCTCATTACCTTAAGACGTATGATTTCAAATATCGTTTTTGTTGCCTCAGTAATTTTAAAAGCTACAGCACCATTCAAATAAGAAAACAGTAATGTCTTTGTGAACTTCTGATTGGAGGTTTTCATAACAGATATTAATTGTTAATGTAGTTACTTTAGTTTTAAAGCAGATAACATACTTTATTCTATTTTCGTCAATGTTTCGATTCGAAAGGACGTCAGGCCATTATTACTACCTACTAAGACGTAAGACATTAGTATAGTCTGGAATTCTGTCTGTTTGGAATTATGTGATTTAGAACAAATGACCGTTGTTAATTTCTTTCGTTGTTACCAATTACTAAATAGGTTTGATTAACACCGTCTATTTGAATAAAAGAAAGAAACAGGATGCATCGTCTAGCGGAAGAATGGTCGTTTACCTAATTGAATTACTTAAAAAGTCTGCTGCTTAAATTATACTACATTGTTTTAACTTTATCTGTCGTTATGAAATATGAACTGGTGTTGATGTATATATGTTTACTTTATTGTAAACATTAAAATTAGGTTACAAAGGGTGGACTTAATGCATACATGGTATTCGCACTCAATCAACCTTGCATATTATTAATATATAAGTTTTGAAACTTAGTAATTTATATTCATCAAAAAATTTGTTTAGTTTTAATTTGAAATTCGCATAATTTTTTTTGGTGTTGGTAACATCGGTGTGGTTACGTTGTAAAAGGCAACGATCGTTTAGCAGTGAATGTCAACAAACTGAAATTATTATTATGATCACGATAACGCTTTTCTTTACAAATACTGATCTAGATACTACCGACAAGCATACGGGTGAAAATGTGTTTAGTCCCAAGGTCGCTTTTGGTACTGGGATGTCAAGATATCCCAATGTATATCTAATAGTTAAGGGCATGATTTAATGCTGTGAAAAACGTGTTAGCACCCCATTATTGAACCTGGTAATTACCTCGTAACTTTATTAAAAATGTAGATAGACTAATAAAATTTCAAGGACCGTGTGACAAAATTCATGTCCAAAATAGCAATAGATATTTGTAGCAAAAATTAATCTTTCTTTCTTAATAAGAAGCAGCGAGAAATAAGATACAGTAAACCAGAAAACACTCAGACATGTGTAGGTGGATAACATCTCTTCTAGATTATAAACTTGACTCATAAACTTGAACTTGTTGTAGTTGGAGATTGAGGTAATAAGGTAGGTTAAGATGTGACATCATGTTTATTCTAAATCATGACGTTTTGCAAGGATACCAGCTTTTGCACCAATTTAAGTGGACTATCTCATCTGTACAATGAGGATGAATAATACAACGTTGGGAATTAAAAGGAATGTCTGCCTCCTAAATTCTTTTCTAGCGAACGACATAAGTTGCTACAAGGCCAAAATAATTACGGAATTTGTTTGCGTGTATAAAAGCTGTCGAAAATTGTACTTTAATGTTTGTTTGTAGATGGTTATATAGTTTAGCTGTATTTTTAACTAATAAATATACATTCAATTCCTTTGCGTTAATACAAAAAAATCAAAACATGTACGATATGAATTAAATGAATTTTTAAAATATTTGTATCTGCTTATCATAGAAAATTAGTATCGTTATTGTAGGTACAGAGCGAAAATTAAATGATTTCTATGAAAACGTTAAATTTTCGGAGTCGTGTTATGTTTTCATAACATTCATTTAATTTGTAAAGTAACGAAAACAAACGATGCAATCGAAAATCCGGAATACCTAGAGGAACTAAAGGAAATGGACGCATCGCCCTCCCGCTGAATTATCGGTTCGTTAGCAGAAGAGCATTGGGAGCGGCGCGGACCTCTGCAATTTAATGTTATTTCTCCCAAGTGAAAGAATTAGCACATTGGGAAACATGCTGGGGCGATGCCCTTACGTAAAAAACCAGACGAATATACATTTAAAAAAAAAATAATAATACCGCAAGTATTAATATTTAACACACCTTCGCAATTGTATTATATTTTAGAAAGAAAGTTGAATTCGTTTCAAAGGAAAGTCAAGTTTACTTGCACATTTTAAGCAGCTGCTAAATCAAAAGCCGCAGAATAAACGAGACTCTTATAAGGATTAAAAATATTTATAACACACTTCTTTATTAAAATCGCTACTGGCTATAAATGATGCTAACAATGTAACAAGTTTCGCATGGACCAAATATTTGTGTCCGCAGATGTTTTAGAGTCTGTCTGCGCATACTTTAGTTACATTAATGTTTAATAGACGTGATTTTTTTTTAGTTCTGACAGTATACTTGCAAATCTACTATAAAAAGACTCATTGATTTAAAAAAAATCTGAATTATTTAACACACAACGCCGTATTTTATACGACGAGCTACTCTATAATAGTACGATCCTTTAATATCCTTTGTGGATCAGTAGTTAAGCATCTTTCCTTATAACGCAGGTGCCGTGTTCGCTTCTTAAGCCTAACATTGTGAAGTTCCAGCTATCAACATATGAGAACCAGTATATTCTGGTGGTGTTCTGTTTACGTATTTAGTATAATTAAAAGACAACAGAGAAAGTTTTATAACTTTAGGCGATAAGTACTCCGTGTAGAGTTACAAACATCTGTGGTTACTTCACGTTATTGTTTTCCAAGATAAGTTTTAACATAATAGTAAAAGGACCCCAATTAACTATCAGTATAATTTTATGGTTTAGTCGTTTTAATTATTTAAAATATAAACAACGAAAGTGTTAAACATTTATTCGACTTTACCTAACTATATTTTTAAAGCAAATTTAGTTACAATATTTTTGGTGCTTTACATTATTTTACTGATATTTTAATATCAGTTAACTGATGCATGCGTTCGCATAATTTGACTGCTGTAACTGTCATAATTAAATAGGAATATAACATCCCTGAACACAATGACAGATTACTTCCTTGTACGACACGAGACAAAAGAAATTGTACTCGTTTCATTGGAAGATCGTGTACCCACTTGAGTATTATTAAAATCAAAGTCAAGTGACTTCGAAACTATGGCAAGAGGTAGTCAATTTATGAAGCGATGAAAGAATGGGTTAGTTGATGAATAGATCAGAGAGCTATTTACGTACATAACTCGACTCTCATGAAGTTTTCAAGAGGGTCAGGTGTTTTAGCTTAACATTAAACATTCATAGGTTTTAATTAAAACATTAATGTTTAAAATATTTTACTCTTGCAATTGTGTTTATAAACACTTAATTTACTAAAAGAGTTATTTTAAAGTTGCATGTTTTGTAAATTTATAACATTATTACCTAAGTCTTAGCGACAATGTGCGTTTTAGTAACTTAATTCTTTTCAACAACTTGCGTCACAAGACAAAAAGATTCTACAAGCTAGTCTAGTAGTATCAATGATACAAGGTCCTTTAAAACGTTGATTTGGATGCATCCATGGAGGGTCACATCAGTGGGTCACTACCTCGTAACGGTTACTGTAATAGTCTGTTTTAATGTCACTAATGGATTGTCATTTTCACGATGTTTTCGTGCATGGTCATTGATTATGAACGACAATCCATGTATTATATAAAACAACAACGGAACTCTGTTCGTTTTGGATGCGGATATATACATAACGCATTAATTGAGACAACAAACTGGCGTTTGTTTTGTTCGCATTCAATTAAACGCTAAACCGTGACGCGAGTGCGGTTCCCGTTTTATTTAGATGGGCGCTGATTAACCTGTAGCCACGCCAGCACAGCGCTAAATATAATCTAGTTAGTCATTTATGCATTTTAGAAAAAATCTGTTGCTGGGGACCTTTTGTCTTGAGATAAGACTACAGCAGCTGTCTCTGCCTAATAGAATAGCATGCAAACACTAGAATTACGACTTGAGAGTTTAAGAGAAGACTTGAAGATGTCTTAAGGCGCAAGCACGATGTAGTAAATATCATTCTAACTAGCGTCTATTTGTGTGCAAATGTAGCACTTACCATCAGTACGTTATCTTCGTCTACATAGAGTTTAATAGGATCCACATATTAGTAAATTTTAGCAGAAAGGTTGTAGAATTGGTTTGTATATCTAATCAAAAGTAACAATAATAACAATGTATTTATTTATAAATCATATTGATAATAAAATATAATATTCACCATACCAGCCATAGACTGGTCTCTAACAATCAGCCAACTGATACAATCGAATGCTGGACCAGTTCTTGAATGATATGACTCAATTATGTTCAGCTCGAATCCTTGGATAAGTTAACCGTTTTGTTTTCAAACTCTTAAAGCCAATTAAGGTTTCGAGAAAATTGAGGTCAATCCGACTGAATTAAATACATTACAGCTTAAATCCTGATTTAAAGTAAGATCTTCAGGACTACATACTCTGGGTTTTAAGAAGTACTGCTTTAACAATATTAGCTAAAATTAGCAGGGTAAGATATTTTCGTGTTAATAGATAATGTTTCCTTTTTGTCAATAATAAACTAACACTTGATCTCACTTGGTGTTAAATGATAATGAAGCTGTGAAAGATAAAATGTATTCTTTTAGAATATTCGGGCTATCATATGCTGAGAGCTGGAACACAGCAATACTGTTATAGCAGCAGGTGTATAACATGAGTGTGGTAACAAGCTGGGTTCAAAAAAACCTTATCGACTACAATCTCGGCTTTAGACAGATTTTCTATCCATCAACATTAATAGTTGTGTATATTCAACATTTTTATATTAATTTGACGCCACAATGACACCAATATGGCGGACATAAATTTAGGAATTGGTAACGTCGCGTTGCGTTTAACGAGCTCAACTAGATGGTGACCGAACGCATCAAATTATCGTTTCATACGCGCCTTGTATTGTGTTACGCGTTTTAATAACTACCAACATATTATAGTGCGCGGACACAAAAAATATATATTTGTTTTAAATTATGATCTTTTGATCATTAATTTGTCATTGAGTCAAACATTTTTTTTTTTAATTTCATAAGTTAAAGTCGTGCTTCTTATGAACATCGTGTCAAAATTTTCGTTCACAATCTATTTTATATTAAATGTATATCAACGGTTTAAAAACTATCTATGATTTTGAATATCACTTGCGTAAACATATCAAATTTATACTGCTGTTTGCAAAATTATTATGATTATTACGAATAAAAGAAGTTTAAAGATTTAAAAATAATAAATAGCTTTTTAACGACTGGTAAAAGTTAGGATTTCGAAATTGTTGTTATAGATTATAAACTGCTGCTTCACCGCTATAAGTACTTATAGCAGTGAAACAACTACAAGCACACCTTTATGCTTAGTTGAAATAATCAGAATGAAAACTAGAAACGTGTGCATTTGTTATACATACTACTAACTATGTTATTTGCTAAGATCAAAATATTCTAATGAATCTAATAAGTAACTAGCAAACAATAAGATTACTTCGTATTTTACTTCCTGGACAGCATGTAAACTATCTAATTTATGAGACGTTAACAGGTTGTCTGCGTTTTGAACTATGAACTCTCAATTAAAGAGTATGCTCTTATATTGATATCCAAGCAGTAGCGCCGTCGTTAAAATGAACACGAATTAAAACAGCAAAGAAACTACGTAAAAGTTAGTTATAAATGATATTCAGCGTTCAAATAAATAATATCGAAACACGCGATGAATTCAATTAACTTAACAATACAAGCTCATTTTAAATACGTAATACCTAACGAAGGTCTACGGGGAGATGGCGGGACATATTCGGTTGGCGCGCAATTTCCTGTCATACCTACCACAGATAATCATCTAAATATATGTGACAATCACATTAAAACAGATACAAATGACAAAAGATTATTTAAAAAAGAGATTACACTATTTATGGCGACAACGCAGTATTGAAATTTTTGAAAAATCGCACAAACGTAAGTCGTAATTATAACAGTAATATTTTAAATAATAGAGTAAAAATGTTTTTTGCCGCTCTCGATAAAAATTTTACTCGACTGCGTTAAGTGTTTGAACATATATCGTAAAAACCAAATGTTTATTAGTTCAATACAAGTTTTCTCTGATTGTAGTGTTATTAATTTTTTATATAACTCAAAACATATTTAGTAAGAATTAATATAAAAAACTTACCCTTTATTAAACCGCATAAAATTAGAATAACAAAACAACACCAGCGTGCATTCGTCCACATATTGGCATTTATTAAGCGATCCGATTAAAATAATCTGTTGATTAAATAAAAAATATTGTTTGTAGGACATACGCAACGGAAAACTGTATGCCTATAGGCGGTTAGGTGGACGACTGACGCTGTGAGCGAAGTGGTTGTCGCGCGAGCAGTAGAGTGGGTTCAGAAACGGTACGTACACGAGTGAGTAAACATCACGATTATTTTTAGATCTTCTGTAACAATGCAGCCGATAGCGTTCAACAGGAATGTCGTTACGTCGCAGTTAAAAGGGATCGAAACTATGCAGATACGGAAACTTTTAAACACAGTCCAAATATAGAGTGCGGATTGTAGGTTATGTCGAAAATTCGGCTTATGTTATGTTTTAAATATCTACACTGTTCATTATCACCGTCATCATTCAATACTTAATTTTTTGGTTTATCCTTCATCAAAATATTGTTTTTTTTTGTTACCAATTAAGTTAAGGATAAATAATTTTGGACTTCTTATTTTATTCTTGCCTTGGTTTGTATTCATGTATACTGAATGTTATCCTTTTTAAGAAGGAATAAAACTATCAGTCGCTTTTGTTTGTTTTTCAGCGTGATTTGCAAAACTCGGCGGCTCAAAAGGAGTACCGCCGAAAATTCAAGGCTGCTTTCCCACCGCTACTTAAGAGCGGTATTGTTCAACTAATGCATAGGATTTTTTTAAAAAAAGACTGAACCTTTGAAAAAAATCTCTTGCCTCACTTAACAGAGGGCAATGAACGAGTAAATCTTTTCCCCTCCGAAATAGATCGCTTCTTGTTACAAAAAAGCAAAGCTTTAAGACAGGATAACGTTTAATAAAAAGGGTAAAGCAAAATTCTTACAGTGAAGCAATCTGTTCTAATTAATAAGCGCTCATCATCACTGTCTATTTATATATAATTGGATACTTAGATGTAAGGAAATTAAAATTATCAAAGCTAGACTTTATAATTTTACATAATATTATAATGACATATTATTTTGTACTCATTAAACTATTATAGGAATAAGGAAACTTTAATCTAGTCCAGCGGTCAATAGCCTAAAGCCCGCCGATAAATATAGTTGCCAATTTGATTCAAGAGACCGTAAATAATCCTGAAAATAATGCTTAAAACAATATATGAAAATAAGTAATAACATTTCTCTGACCCTCACTGTCACTTAAATACTGACATTTTGATTGATTTCGTCCCGCGGCCAGAAAGATTGCTGACTCTTGATAAAGATAAACGATTTATTATTGTTTTAGATTTTAAACGATGGTATTTCATCTACTTTTCTTCAAGAATTATACCAACATTTGAGTTATAATATGCCGTTGTTGTATTACTTATAACATTATGTAGTAATTCTAAAACTTTCGTGAATAGTCTAAATCTGGCCAGACATTAATTAAATGTTCAAAGGTCTCACAGCCTAACGAATATCAACATCTGTGGCCCACAGACCGCAGATTTGGCTGCCTGAAACGGGCATAATGAAAATCATACCCTCGTGATTCCAATGTTATTAATATCCAAAGTTAAGGCCCTAAGTTTCTTAGCTTTAACTATAACGGAGAGATGGTTTGCCTTTTCAGTCACCTCTTGTTAGCATAACTTCATTTATTGATACATTTAAACTTTATAACATAAATACTCCTAAAAATGTCTAATAACATTATTTCTTATTTTAAAGAGAATGTAATTATAAAATGCCTACATAAATTATATTAGCCATTTTGTATTTTCATAAAGGTTATTACCTCGTTTCAAAGCCAATTTTTATTTCAAATGACAGGAAGATTTAAATGGATAAAAGATGAAACAATAAATCTATTTTCTCCGTGGCAGTGGCGCAATTGCTAAGCGCTGGCTTTGTATTTCGAGGACCCGGTTGATTTCAAGGCCACATATGGTGGCAGGATTTGTACACATACATGACTGACTGGTTAGCTACCAACGTTTCTGTGTTCCGGCTGTCAAAGATGAGAAACAGAGGATTCTAGGAGAGCAAGCTTCACCATCCACGCCCTCATTATCATTTAATACCACGTGAAATTGATGTCGAATAGCCTATTGTATATCAAATAATCTATTTATATAATTTATGAAAATGTTTTATAAAATCATTTAAAAACATCAAAGCAATGCTTTTTCAATTTGATGGAGAACTTTGCGTAAACTTCTTTAAACAAAAGAGCATTATTATAGAAACAAACAGAATTATTATCAGTTATAATAGAATTACGTCAAGCATCAGAGATCGAAATTGGAGAGAATACAAACAAATATTTGTACAATTAGGAACAATAGACGTTCAACCACAATACAACAGGGAAACAAAGCGTAATCCTCTTAAGCCCAATTGCTCACAGCATTCCAAATGGTACGGAAAAGCTGATAATAACGTTTGATGGTCCAAGGTTCAAGCCTTGTAGAGGAAAACAATTTTCTCTTTACAGGCCCCGTTTCGGCCACCTTACCCTCTAATTGTAAACGGCCTGGGCGATGAGTTAATGCCGTGGTGAGTGGTCCTGTCTGCTAAATCCTATTGTTGCAGCCACGTTGCTACCCCATACACCATGTTCCATTATGTAGCTTAAAAGGCTTTTGTTCTGTACCTAATAAATTAAGTGGGCGCGTTTATTTTTAACACGTCAAATATTTTTTAAATGACGTAAAAATTCTTCAATTTGATGCTTTCCATATTTTGTTCACATAACTACGTATAATTTTTTATAGCACAACAGCTTTTTGTTTGAGATACACGCTGTTGTTCGCTTATCCTAGTAATTTTGCTAGATACAACCCTTTAAACTGAAATACAGTAATGTTTTCACAGTACTGTTTGGCAGTAGGAAAGATTGATTGTAAGCTGGGTTATTTTTGTATAAACTGCAATTTTTATGGTACATATTATAAGGAGAAGTGTACTTAAAAGTTCCATTAAAATTATTTAAAAAGTATAAAAAATATTGCAATTATTAATATTTTTTAATGAAATTGTGATTTAATTTATGATTGGTACAAGGGCATTAAAGATTATTACTAATTTTACTTTTGTCTCTATAACTTAAGCGAACCATAAAGTTTTCGGTTTTAAAGTTGTGTAACATATCATTGATATTATGAGATATCTTTTTACAAATACATATATGAACTAACATATCAGATTACGGAAAACGAATGAAGGAGCAGTACGGTATATGTTAATTAATATAGCACCGTAATACAATCGCGGTTGCATAATGTTTATCAATAATACACTACGATACAGATCAGTGTTTGACTTTGATCTCACTTGATAATAAGTGACGATGTAATATGCAATGGCGAAGCATTTAGTTTTCTGCTCGATTATTATTCACATAAAAATTAATAGGATGTTACAAATTACGACTTTCTCAAAAAAAATGGTTCTATGAAAACGGCAAGTAAAAGGAACTAAGATTGTGATATTAAGATGATTATTTAAATTTTTCAGCTTTTGATGACTAGGATATTATAATCTAAATTACTGTTAATTAAATTAACTATTAATTATTTAATCAGATATTACCTATTACTATAATCTATTATTACGTACTTGGTGCTTTAAATTCAATTTCCTATTTTAGTTTAGGCAAAATAGTTTTAAGAAGATTTAATAAAAACGCAAAATAGAGAAACAATATAAACGAGGCTATTAAAATAAAAAAAAAAACATCCTAATTTCAATACAGAAGGTGGTTGGGTAATACCACCGGATTGGGATCCCATTGTAAATAAAATTAAACCAAATCCTAAGCATACCACTAGAAGACTTCAAGACACAGTGAGCTCATTCTGCGTAGATCTGACCACAAAGAACAATTAAAAAGTTATAGGTACCACGTGATGGCTGTGACTTCATAACATCTGCCATCTCAATCCTCCCGTGACCATGACTGCTGCAAAGCGGCCGAAACGTCGGGATTAAATAAACGAAAAACAGTATTGTTACAAAAAAATATTTATCTTTGCTCATATCGTATAAGCTCTGATAGCTTAATTTGTATTCGAGTCGTACGCGTGGTACGCTTCGAAGAGGCACGGGTTCAATCCACACTGAACATGAGTTCCTGTGAAGCAAAAAACTTTCATGGATACGAGACATCCTCCAACCAATTGGTCAGCGTGGTGGAAAAGCGACTTTGTTTCTCACCTTGTGAGAAAGCCGAGATTCCAAATGATAAAAAAGTTAGACAGTTTATTTATTTATATAACATAAACAATAGATAGAAGTAACTTTTCAATAATATTCTTTGCATATAATATTTTTGCAAGTACCCACTTAATTCATTCTATCAACGTAATCGATGTAAATTGTACTAAATCCAGCGTCTCACTTGTATAAAATTGAAGAGCCAAAGAAAATCGTCTTTACTGTTAAACGAGCCAATTTTCTAAGTGAAAATTCACTACATTATAGAGTAGCCATTACTAAATTAACTTACTCTTTCTATTAGCAAATTAGATGAATTCATTCTGTTCTGTTTATAGTGAGAGAAAGACTACATAGCGTAATAGGAAAGACGCTTCAAGTTTTATACTCTTAGCTCTTTAGAAAAGAATTCAAGCAATGTTATATACTAGAGAATAATATTTCAAGCTATTCTCTCTTTTCCTTTCTATCATAGAATAACTATACAATGAACTAAAACATGACTTCACTTCAATTTCACATGACAATGTGGTTGTGGATAGTAAATTGTGGAAGCCCTAAATAACTCGGGACATAGCAATACTATTACGGCGGCAGGTTTACAGTGAGTTTGTTATGCAGACGGATACGGAAAAAAACTTTCCATTCAAAATCCACTTCTAACAGGAAGGAATCTTAAACTTTCAATTTTAAAACTAAACGTTGTATCTACGTGGCTGTTAGTTATTCCTGTTTACTACACATTCTTCGCGTTTAGATTCACATCATGGTATTCTTAATTTTCCATCTGACTACAGACACATCACCTTAAACTGTTATTCCTGTATCGTATCTCTCAAAATGTACTTCGAATAAATATTCAACAGGAAAAAATCACTTGAAGGCGAAAGATATTTTCGATATCACCTCTTAGATGTGATTTATGAAATTTGCTTGAGGCGGGGACGCGACATATTTCATATGAATTTTCGTTTTCCCTCGATACCGGTACTCATTTTGCAAGTCGAAATTTTTCAGCGCGAGGCTGTACCGTACTAAATGTTAGTGCAAACACATCAGAACAAAATGGAAAAAATATCGTCCGTTGCTTTTACTCGTGTAAGTCCGTCGGACTGTACAAAATTGTATTTAAATTAATAAATGGCGTATATTTAAATTTTTTGTTATTGTCGTGGGATAGTTAACTTATCTTAAGTTTCCGTACCGTGAGTACAAAATTTTGCCCATGCCTGCTGTTGAAAAGCAATATTTTAGCATAAGACAAATATCTTACTTCACAGATACCTAGTAGTTTATTTTAAATCACATACACCGTCGCTGCTGATAAACAGTAACCACCGAAATGCTAAAATCATAAAGGAAAGAATTAGACGAAATCTTAGTGGATTCACTGATGATTGCATCACAAATTCAGCCTTGGATTATGCAATGTAAGTGGATAGAGACACGGTATAAAAGATCTAGCATTTCCTCCCGTAAACGATTTGAGTTTAGAGGCAAGGAGTGTGAGACGAGCGCAGTGTAGTCCTGTATAAACATCTTAATACGTCTATTTATTATGGGCAAGCCCACCCATAAAGTTTACGTCCTACTCGCTACCAAACATAATTACAACAATTTCTTGTAAAAAGCTGTTACATGCGGTTAAGTACTCTGGACTGCCTGTAATTACAGTTAAGTAAAATCCTAATATACAAATTAATATACTAGGATACTTTCCTTAGAAAAATCAAGCAAAGCAAATTCCGAAAAAGCATCGGAGCAAATACGGACGACATTGATTGATTAATTGCGAGAAATGATATATCGCCACTGTAGCGAATTCAATGCAGCGAATGTCGCCAGACTAATGAAAACAAAAATATTAAGAGTAACAAATGCCGAGTACATATCGAAAGCCACACGGAAATATAATACATAACGAAACAGAGAAATAATATTCAAAAATTAAACGTACTGTTACTAGTACAAAAAGCGATTGATGTTCGTATATGTACTGACCCTTATTCATAACTCGATTATACATGTTTATGATATGTCCGCGGTAACATCAAATGGCTTTTATATTAAAAGCCGCGGTAACAAACATGTCTGTGTGATGGCAATCCCCTAATGATTATAACCGTTGCATTCCCCGGCGAGGCGATACTTCTGCACGTTTCAATACCATTCCCACGAGAGTGTGGAATAAATTACAAATACTATTTCAATTATGCATTACTCTAAAAGTTATCAATGTATAAATCATGTTAATTTGATATTCGTTAAATTACGTTGATATCGTAAAGAAAATCACGAGTGTTTAACGTTGCTTTAAAAAGTTTTCACGTCTGATTACTGTTAATAATTTCCAACAGTATGAGTTTATTTTTGTTATATGCTCATCGTCATTAGCTATAGACAGAAATAAAGAGACATCACTCTAGTAATTATGAACTGAAATTAATAATTCATAAAAGATACAATGTCTCTCTTGTGAAGACGACTTAGATAAAAATCACATCAAAATATTTTTAACCGTTCGTCTTGTGATAAGTGGTTCGTCTTTAACAATGTGAAGCTGGTTAAGACGATGTACGTTAAACCATAAGTTATAAATATATTATTAATAAACACTCGTAAACGATACCCACACGTTCACTACAAATTATTATTGTTTTTCCCTATTTAAGTTGTTTAATGTTAACTGCACGAGAGTTGGAAACCTGATGACCTGTAACAGGTTTATAACCTATCAAAGGCACCAGCGATCCACAACCATATGTCTAATGTTATCCATAACTGAAGACTTTAGCCTGTTTTTATATTGATTTGTGGTGACAAATAAAATTCTATTTTATTTTTATATATTTCATATTAAATTAGTACTAAATACAAAACCGGAATTTTCTAATGATTTCACATTACTGTTTACGTATATACGGTTTTCAGCAAGAGACCTGTATTATAAGTTTAATGATTTCATGTAAGGGTTAGAGCTTTCTGTCAACTCACTGATAAGGTAATTCATCTATGTTATTTGTAAAGCGATCACGCTTATTTGTTACAATTTATATCTGATAACGAATTAATCGCATTAGCTACAACAGAACAATCTTGCACAGACTACGACTGACTCATCTCGCTAAAGAGGGGAGCGGTGGAGCAGATGGTCCGCAGTTATTGCCACCTTCACGGCTAGGGAACTTTAAGAGAAACGTAAAACGGTAATCAATATCTGCTTTGTGAATACTGCGAGGACGTGAAAGTCTTTTTATTAACTTTTAGGCGCGTGCGAAATAAGTTTAAGTGACGGGCTGTGCGTGACTTTAAGTAACGAGTTCCACTTACGGGAACATATTATGAACGTAATGACGAACGTTTAGAATATTTCCGTGCTCGGTATCATGCTATGTGTAATTCATAACGCAGCATTTGTTACGTCGTAACAGATATATGAGACATCCTTTAAAACTTCAATTTTTTCGGGGGACACTGTTCGGTGCCAAATGGCCCGTTTCTCGTCCTTTTTCTTTGTTCGAAAAAGCAACGAGACGAGCAGTATGTTCACCAGATATAAGGGTTACGCCTGCGAATAGAAGTTTAGCGATAACCAGGATGATATTTACTGCCAGTACATTGTGCTCGTGGCTTTAAGATTAGATATTAAGTTTCAATACTTTCAGTCTTTACCTCATTAATTTCACTAGCTTCAGTGCTTTAAATCAGAACACAGTAATATTTGCTTATCACTGTTAGGCGACAGAATTAATCCTGCGGTGGTAGCTTCGTACGGTATTTAATGGTCTCCGGCAACAGAGACCGTTAAGTACCGTCTTTTAACTGAAAGTTAGCTCTTTCTTTATTTACAATTATAATTTTGCTTGTATTTAAAATATAATATGTTTATCTTTCACCAGTATAACACTCTCGTATCTTACCGTCTGAATCCGTAAAACTAATCAGTAACTTTTGAGAAATATAGAAAAGATTTCAACACGTATTCAATACCTAAATCCGACTTCAGTGCAGAAGTTAGGCAATATTTCTTATTTAAAACTTTTTACGGGAAACATCGGAAAGTCGGCAATATCTCCAATCCAAACTCAAGCTCTGTTTGTTATAACAATGAGTAACCTTAAAAGAAACGATGATCAGATGTGAAAGAAAGGAAATATTGAACTGTGTAAACTCATATATATTTTTTTGTATAAAAAAATATATTTATTTACAAATTTTTTAACTTTATTTTTATTTATATATGCTATGGGATTACCCTCGACCATAACATTATTGTAGATTTACTGAAACACAAATATTTTCTGTGAAAAATGCTTGAGAATGAACATATTAGGTAATGAAGGTAATTACGTTTTCAATAACTAGTAGTATGCAATAATATAATTTAATTTTATAAATGCCATGTCGGCTACACATCCAGGTTATAAAGCTGAACATAGAGTTTAAAGTGGTAAACACAATTTTTAGTCCAACTACATTCCAATCATCTATGACCATCTTATTAATGGGATATGGAAAGAACACAAGCAGACCTTGCTTGATATTATTTAACTTAATTGATACTATCTAAAATTAAAATCCATCGCATTTTATAGTTTTGCATATGTGTACGCAAAAACAACGGAATCCATTTTAGTTTTATATATTAGTTTACTTTTTACTAATGTCCATATTAAAGATTGCTGTCGTTGCTTCTAATGAAAAATGTTTACGATACATCACATAAAGAAAATATACGTTCGGTTATAAACTCATGCAAATAGTTACTTTTCATAAAATGTAAACAATTTATTTAAAAACATAAGCGAATTATTATTATTAAAAATGCACAAAAAACTAACTAACATAAGCGTAATATATAAATGCATATAATCATATAAGTTCTTGGTAACCAAAGTTCGTTGTTAAGTTACCAGCGCAGCTGTGCCGGCATTCATTTATACTTGTCCATTTGCACACGCCCGGTTTAGTAAAAGCTTAACCTCAGAGGTCAAATTCTAGAGAATGAATAGCCAGGGACGTCATGGGACGTCATTAATCTAAATTTGAGTTCATTAATACTGTAAGAAAATTAGTTCGGTATCGAGGAAGTTTCAATTAAAAGCCTAAGGTAATATCTAATTATCGCTTTATAATGAAGCCGAAAAGTATACGAGAAAGAAATAGATGATAAATTAATCATCCTAAATTTTAACTTAATACCCTTATCTGTATTTAAAACAGAATATAACAAAGTGTATAATAAATTGATAATAAAAATGAATAAAATATTTATGATGGTCAGACGAACAGTATATCCATTATTTTAGTTAACCTTTAACCCATGTTACAAAAAAAGTATCTAAACATTATTGATATTCTTTTAAACTTTCATCTCCCGAAAGTAAATTTTCCTTCGTCGAATAATCGTCCTAAACGATCATTTATTTTAGTAGAACAAAAAAAGTATTAGAACGTTAACGGATGAGGGCTCTACTACGCTTCAACTAATAAATCACTCTTTTTATTTTCTCGACTACGAGAAGTTAATTAAGTATTAAGCTGCTATACCGTAAATAGATGTTTCAATCGTAAGCATATAACTTAAGCGTGTTTTTCCTACTGTTAACATTTATATCTTAATTTCCTAATCATTATTGATAATCAGTTTTGGCTCATTCTCATTAAAAAAACATGTGAAGTAGAGTGTTGGTGTTAAATTAAAAAAAAATAATAACACAATTGCGAAAATAATTATTATATGACTAACTACAACTAAATTTTTGTAGGGAAGGCGAAAACGCTTCAGCATCTTCTGCGTCATCATGACAATAAAAAAAATCTATCATAAGTTTCATGTATAACTTCAAGAAAATCTTCTATTTACAATTTACTTTTGAACAATTTTTCACACAAAATAAAGTGTTAGTTATTTTTTTCGGACTTCCTTTTCGCAGTACAATTGAGTATACAAGATTTCTCATTAGTTATATTAAAAATGTTAATGTTGTGTGATGTTATAAATGTTTCCTTATGACATGTTCATCATGAGCATGATGACAAATAATGAACATATTTATAAATACATTTTTAATATAATTATAGAAAACTAACGCAGTCTTTGTGCTTATTAATACAAGTACATCTATAAAAAATACTGTCTAAATTTATTTCTATAGAAATTGTAAAGGAAATGTTACGTTTACGCATTAATATAAAAATAATACATTTTCTGATGTACGAAAGATTTCCTATTCATCTTTATTGTCCTACACGCTTCTCCATTATATCCATTGAAGAGACCCTCATCTCCGGGCCATCTCTTATCACGGTTATTCAACTATGCGATGGATTCCGTTATCGTGTCGAGTCATCACGGAAAGCGGCGATAAATCTTGTCCCCGATTGAAACTATTTATCTTACGAACAACAGTTTAGCTGAACTGATTTCCCTTTACTATACTATTTATGACTTGTTATACATAATACTTTTTATAATGCGTAAATATCTTTCTAGCAATTTTAAAAGGTGATTAGACGACGTTAAAAATCTAAATCACTAGAAATGACCCACTAAACCGAGAAACTAGAAAAAGTGTAAAAATCTGATATAATGATTCTTTAAATTAATTTATATTTATGATTAACAACAAATGCTTATATGTACTACAATATTTTAGTTTACTTATGAATTATGGTTTAAGTATCAGTACAAATAGACAGCTTAGAGTTCATAGAATTCTTATTTAAAATGTTTCTAAAAAACAATGATAAATTTTCTTTTTATAGACTATTAGGATGTTCACCTGATGGTAAGTGATATGCCCGTTCATAACAATGAGGGCTTTGATGATATGCACTGCACTATGTTAGCTTTGAAACATAAAATATTAAATCTCGTAACCACAGTAATGTCATTAGTTACAACGCCCTTTAAGCCGGAACACGGGTAGACGGCAAAAGATCCAGTAAATCAGAACCATTTCCTGTCTTTCCACTTTAAGTATAAAATTTATTTTTTAGATCTTTATAGAAGTTACACCGAAGTTAACTCTGGTTTTTTTCTACTTGTGATAGATAGATATCTGGTGCAGACCGTGTGGGTAGGTACCACCGCAGCTCATATTTCAACCGCCAAATAGTAATGTGAAAACATTACTGTGTTCCGGTTTAAAGCGCGCTGTAAGCTATTGAAATTACTGCGGTAACGAGACAACATATTATGCAAGGCGACCAGCGCAATGGGGTGCAGTGTATACCATCTTAACTAGCGCCACGTTGTCATGGGCAAGCGTATCACTTACCATCAGATGAACGTCTTGCTCGTCTAGTTAAATAACACACAAAAATTAAAAACCTCTTTTTGTCGTCGGTTATATGTGGCAAGGATAAATAAATATTAAATATTATATGTCTCCTATGTATACTAAAAAATATTATCATAAATCGAAGGACATTAATAAATTATTACACTTTCTGTAAGAAAAGGAAAATATACATATAGAGGGATTATTCGCCTTTGAAACACATAAAAGTCTTTCTTTCCTTAATCCCATTGTGCTAAAGAAAAATATCAAGAGCTCAGTTTGTTTTATGACATAAGATTATTTTTCTTTCTGTATTCAGAGTTTTTTTTTTAATAATTACATCATAGAAGTATTAAGGAAAGAATGTAAAAGTGGCCTATTTTTGTCTTCATCTCAATTCGTTAAGTAATAAATTCTATATAATGTTTTTATTACTGCTAATTCTGAGCACTATTACGTTTACATAAATTAACAAGCACAGTGTATCATTATCTAGAGGCTGTCTATACAGTGATTGTTATTTCTACCGGTAAGCAGCAGTTAAAAAAAATATGTTCAGTTTTTAACAAAGCAGCAACAAGTGATATAACTATGATAACAGTAAATACACTGTATCCTATATAAAACATTTACATAGTTTTTTTTGGTTAATTTCTGTTAAAAATTGGATAATAAAAGCGCTTTCTTACCACCAGAAGGACAAGGACAGACCCAAAACCATTTATCTACTTCGCTGGCCAAGTGTATGTTACATGTTTATGAAAACGATCGTTCTTGTAACATGCCGGCTTCCTCGCAATATTTTTAACATAAACTTTAAATAACATCCAAACTATAAACCATATTATCAGGTCTTAGTAGTGTTTTAAGTGGATGTAGTTCCGTGAACAAGTTTTCCAATTATATCACATAGGTACGCGTCAAACTGTACTGCGTCTGGTACTGGAGCGCCGGGAATAGAAATATATTTTCAAAAGCGGCTCCATTTGCGTGTAATCGAGTAAATTATATAAGTGTTAGTTTCTTTATTTATAAAAAACCTTACGCACAACTTCATACGTAAATGAAAACGCTGTATTGAAAACTTTAAGCAAACGTAAGGGTTAACAAATTACAAATAGTTAAAATGTTTTAATAATAATGTATTCTATGAAGCATAATATTAGGTATATTGACAGTAAACTGTTACATATTAATACCTATCGAGCAGGACAATATTAAAAATACCCGACTAGTAATATCTCTTTTAGAAAAAAATAACTAGTTTTCTTTTGAATCGATGTTAAAAACATGTTTTGTTAAGTATCAAAAGAATGTTAATAACAATTACTATGACAGACTTTTAGTGTAAGTTTAAGTAAACTTATTACATATTTCTGTATAAAAATAGATAACCAACGAATGTTAAATAATTATTCAATCATTTCACAGTTCACAGCGTAGCGGCGTTTCCGAAATTGTATTCAACAATGCTTCAACCGCATTTCCCAATTAGGCATTCGTAATTCGTTAGACATTGGCAAATGGCCGTTAAAGCATTTCCTTTGATTTAAAATAAATAAGTTAGTGTAATTTCTGTTTATGAATTACATAATAGTGTAATTTTGCGAAATAAGTTTTATTATATTTTAATTAACAATAAAGCGTTTGTCAAATTAGTAACAAGACATTCACTTCAGGACTTATATCAAATAACTTTACAGTTACACAGTCTGTTGATCCTGATTTATTTACTGAGAATTGCAACAACTTTTTCAGTTATACTTTATACAATATTGGGGATACGAAATCATCGACTCCAACTTTGAACGGTGCAATAAGCACTCTAAACAAACTCATTCCATACCATATGAAAGGGAAAAGAGTTTTCTTGCTATAAACTACTGCATTGTAGTCAAAATAAACTAAAATAACATGACCTATAAACACTATTCATACCTTTCTATTAACTAGTTTTAACCATCCATATTGCCGTAATGTTTTTTTTAATCACGGCATCAACGATTAATTATAAATATTTTTAGTATAAATTCCATATTCTCTCAAGAACAATTCATTCAGACAATCTCTATTACTTTTGTAAATCTTTCCTCAAAAAAAAAGAGTGAATTTTAGAAATTACTCAACTTATCAAAACGGTAAAATGAATACGTAAAGCGGCGAGTCTTTTCATTTGAATGTTCTTTGAGCAATTTTTCTCCAGAATTTGTGGCATTTGTTAAACTTCAAAGAATACAGACTTTCTAATTTTTGCTTCCTGTAATTGTGTATTAACTTTTCAAAGTGTGTTTTAACTTTTCAAATAAATAATTTTTATATTCCCATTGCAGTTAAGCTAACGGAACTTGGTTTTTCATTTTCAATGTGCTAACGAAACTACCAAACGGCTAGTTATTTGGCCCCCAAATCGAACTAAGGACAGTTAGCCACTGGACCAAGTTAAACCTCTTACTATAATCTTATATATGAATGGAAATATATGCGTCAGTAACAAAGAAGTCTAAGTTTTAATCGCTGGCTTTTTATAATTAGTTAAAATGGTAAGTATAAAATCATACTGGTTAATTAGGAAGTAATTAATTAGAGCCTTATTTTGTTTATTCTGTGAATTAATTGTATTAGTTACTAACTCTAATTTAGGTTAGCCTATTATGAATAAAAGTTAAATTGAGTTCCCAGTGTAACTAAAACAAAATTTGTTGTCCCTCACAAAGGCCCATTGTCCCACACTAACTGGGTTATCAAAGTTAAATGTAAAAGTAATCGAAATATATAAAAAATGGTAATAGACCCTAACTGATACGAACACTCTGTTTATATTTATAAATTCGCAGCAAAGTACAAAAATGATTTCTTCTTCATATTCTTCAAGTAATTATTCTTAAAACAAAAATTCTTTTGTCTTCAAGTAATTATTCAATTACTTGAAGACAAAAGAAGTTACATCAAAAAACAAATTCACATATTGTTAAATAAAAGCAGTAATCGAAAACATTCTTACTGTCATTACATTTGGCAAAATTGTTTTGTTAATGACCAAATAATAAGCTAATAGATTAATACAGCAAATTAGTTTATTTAGAGATTGATAAAATATCTTTATTCCACTAAATATTTAAAATAAGGTATAACTATATGAAAATAGTAAAACGCCTAAATTTTAACACACGGTGAAAAAAATGTTGGCGTAGTAAAACTCATTTAAATGAGAAATTTACAACTAACTGTATAACTCAGTTATCTAAAGTAGCTACATATATATTTTGTGATAGTCTACGTTTATTCATACAGCTATACAGATATGATTTTTTGGATATATCGTAACGTTTTATATGTAGTTCATTTAGAAGACCTTTTTCGGGATCAGCTTACGACGGCTTTTAACGGATTATTTTTGCTTTGAACTGAAAAGGTGAATCCTTTACTCACATAGACTTCATTATTGTCGGTATAACAATACTAATATCTTTTTTAAGTATACGATATCCTATGGGAATAATAATACATTCATTTTATTTACTTCTATCAATAAAGGTTTGCAAGTTAACTATGTATTACATATCGATTTAACAAACGGATTATTGTCGGGGTTTCGATTTAAAATATACCTAGCCTGTAGAAATGCTAAGTTCACATCATATATAGTATATAGTATACATAGCCCTTTTATCATTGGATTAAATTGCAAGTTCCACTATTTTTATTCTACTGTAAGAAGTTTATATCACAAGTGTAATGAGTCTTTCCATTTTTGTGTGTAAAAATCATGCGTAACCAAGTGAAAATTCTGGTAGTCTCGACGCTATATTTATACTGTTTAAAGTTAGTAGATAACTATGCATTTTTCCTTCAAAGCTGGCTAATGTTTAAGCCTTGTAGTTAAAGCTCACGCTGGAACGTAGTCACACGTATTTATCGCGACGTGTTAATTAAACGGAGGACGTGCTCTTAATCATTACCGTGTAGCGACGACAAAATGGCGCCGCTTTCAAAACGTTAAATCTGTCTCGCGTTCGTCCTTTGTACTTTGAATTAACACATTATCAATTAACACTGAATAAATTTCTTTTTCCTTTCGTGAGCTTCGTTTTGAAGGTCGTGTACCAGCTGTTTTCATACCGCTGTGTCTTCGACAAGTCTTAAGATAGTCTGTATATTGATTTCTAGAATTATCATGCCCCCGATCATAATACAACTAGTTTATACAGATTTACTGATTGTCGTATCTCTCTACATTTATTTACGGTATAGCACAAGTCATGGATACTAAAATTATTGTATTCTTTAACTAGTGATACGTCTCTGTAATTGAAGACCTTTCGGTGCGTAAGAGCAGAGCTTATTTCTACCGCCTCTCAGTAGTATGAAACCATATAGTAGCCATTTCTGTCTTAAAGTTAATAGAATTGTAAAGATTTCATTAGCACCTGTTTTGTACAACCCGCCTCTTTAGAATCAAAAGCTTATAAATAATGTTACGATATACGAAACTAATATTACAAAACAAAAACGCACGTTTTAATGTTTACTACTAGTAACGTCAAATTAGTAATGCTTTTTGAAAAAGTGTAAACTAAAAATGTTTTAATTAATAAAAGTTGCTACTAGAAATGTTTTGGAGTGAATAATCAAAAGGTCAACGAGCTTTCATAGTCTAAATGAAATTCAATGATTAGTCAGAGTAAGTAGTAGGAGGTCGACAAACCCAAGGGGGGCTATTAATGTGGGGTGGTTGCTATGCGACGGGAGAGCGGCGACACGACGGCGCGACGACATGGCGCGTCACGTGACGCACCAAAGCCTCGCCTCCCTTCATTGGGATGAAATCTGACCGCCGCAAGCGTTGACTCATAGATTTCAGGCTTTATCTATATAATGACCAGTCATTCCTTTGTACGAGTAGATACCTCGAAACAACTCTTGTGGAGATAATTGTTTCGCATTTAGAACTAGTTAGTTACAATGATTCCAGATCCACATATGTGTTACGAAGCAAGCGGTAAACCGCTACGTCATTCCGACGAACGCGATAAAGTACATATGAAGCATTATATCCTCCGAAGTATACTTTAGAGGGTAAAATGTGAGAATTTAACATCTGCAGATGTGCACTGCAGCATTTATGAATATAAAACGAAGTAGCATAATGTCTCTAAATTGCGCTCAAGAAATAGTCGTGCTGAGCGTCCTAATAAGTTAGTCCTTTTCTTACGAAAATTAAAAACAATTATCTACTTCGAAGCTAAAAAGAAACCATTCCTGCTCCAGACGCCATCTTGGCCGAGTGAAACAAAAGAAAAGTGTTTTTATGAGACGTTACTAACGGACTGGGTAACGTTGCTGCTGCGTCTTAAAGATCGTATAACGTGGTCTTTATCCAAGATTTCATGATGGGGTTCAAACAATATTATCATTCAAAACTTGTGATAAATATTAGGCGATTTTCAAATAAATGTTAGTATATCTATCTTTAAATAAGACTCAAATGTAACTTAACATGGTCTAAATATTTTTATTTGTTATACATCTAAATGATCTCCCCGACCGAGTGTTACTTCAAAGGTCAAAAACTTGATGTTTATTTTATAACATTTCATTAATAAAGAATATATTTGGTGGTATGAGCCATTTATATTCATGTACATGAACATAAGTTCTTACCTCCATTCGGCAGTCACATTTTTCAGAAGACTAATGAAGGTCGTAAATATTTTTAAAATCATGTTATTACCTTTGATCAATGTTCTCTCTAGCTATATAATTATAAATCCAGCAAATAAATTGCGTTACATTGGTCATGTTTACTAAATTACACAGTATTGTGTTTTATAAATTAATTCTGACAAATTTTATTCATAAATACCTCATAGTTTGTTAGTAGTTTCTCTTTTGGCTTGAACACATACAAACATATTTTTACAGTACAAGAAAGAAAGTTTGATTATAAATTAGGCATCACACATAACGTAAGTTTTGAGGCACAAATAAATATTACATATTATATGTAATCTAATACATAAAATTCTCTTGTCACAATGTTCGTTCCCATACTCCTCCGAAACGGCTTTACCGATTCTTATGAAATTCTTTGTGCATATTCAGGAGGTCTGAGAATCGGTTACTATTTATTTTTCAAACCTCTAAGTGATCAGGGTTGCCCACACCAAAAATTTTATTTTTATTTTTTGGGAATTTTTTTCTATTTTATTTTATTATTGTGTGGCATCAAAAACTTCATACAACCCTAAATTTTCACTTTTCTATCACCAACCCCTGCTTTTTAATAGTCATTTTAATATTTTTGTCTCGCTCGATATCATCAATTGTACATGGCCACGTAACAAACCGCGTGGCTGTAAACTCAAAAAAAAAATATTATCACTTGGTAAGTGATCCCCTCCACGTGTGTACCGGTGTCACCTCTCACCAGTACACAGCACGGAGTGGGGATGACAACGAATTCTATATCTCCCAAACATTATGCCTTTTGTCACTTCCTCTACATATAAATATATTCTCAAGCAACTTTATTATTTATTATTAATAACTAATGTCATTGAATATAATTTATTATTAATAACTAATGTCATTGAATATAATTTATTATTAATCTATAATACAAATATGTGTCGGTAAGCGCATCACTCTACAACGCCAGGATCAATTTGGCCAATTTGAGAAAAATTCGAATAGTCGCCGGGAAGGCCCTAAAAACAGCGCTTTTCTTTTTCCTATACAAACGTTCTCTAACTAAAATGTAGAGTCAATTTGAACTTTATTGCTATTTCATAAAGTTCATATTAAATTACAAGCTTTCACTGCTGTCTAAGCAATGAAGGTGTGTTCCTAACGCTAAAGAGTCAATTTTAACTTTATTACAGCTGCTCAAAGTTCAAATTAGATCATTCTTTCAAAAGTGTGCGTATGCGCGTCGGAGGATCTAACGCCGCGTGCCGAAATTAAAACGAATGAAATAATAACATAAATAGTCACAAAAATGTAAGATCTAAAGATCATTACTGCTGATTTTCAATTAGGTCGGCTTCGCGGTATTATTTATTTTGTTTTAGTTTCTTTTTCACGACATCACATCAGTCCAGCACAAACCGCGTTACCGTCTGGCGGACCTAACAGACTTCATTCCGTCAAAAAGATTTGGAATGAGGCAGTTATTGGAAAATGGAACATGGAAAACGGAAAACGGAAAATGGAAAATGGAAAATGGAAAATGGAAAATGGAAAATGGAAAATGGAAAATGGAAAATGGAAAATGGAAAATGGAAAATGGAAAATGGAAAATGGAAAATGGAAAATGGAAAATGGAAAATGGAAAATGGAAAATGGAAAATGGAAAATGGAAAATGGAAAATGGAAAATGGAAAATGGAAAATGGAAAATGGAAAATGGAAAATGGAAAATGGAAAATGGAAAATGGAAAATGGAAAATGGAAAATGGAAAATGGAAAATGGAAAATGGAAAATGGAAAATGGAAAATGGAAAATGGAAAATGGAAAATGGAAAATGGAAAATGGAAAATGGAAAATGGAAAATGGAAAATGGAAAATGGAAAATGGAAAATGGAAAATGGAAAATGGAAAATGGAAAATGGAAAATGGAAAATGGAAAATGGAAAATGGAAAATGGAAAATGGAAAATGGAAAATGGAAAATGGAAAATGGAAAATGGAAAATGGAAAATGGAAAATGGAAAATGGAAAATGGAAAATGGAAAATGGAAAATGGAAAATGGAAAATGGAAAATGGAAAATGGAAAATGGAAAATGGAAAATGGAAAATGGAAAATGGAAAATGGAAAATGGAAAATGGAAAATGGAAAATGGAAAATGGAAAATGGAAAATGGAAAATGGAAAATGGAAAATGGAAAATGGAAAATGGAAAATGGAAAATGGAAAATGGAAAATGGAAAATGGAAAATGGAAAATGGAAAATGGAAAATGGAAAATGGAAAATGGAAAATGGAAAATGGAAAATGGAAAATGGAAAATGGAAAATGGAAAATGGAAAATGGAACATGGAACATTGGAACATTGGAACATTGGAACATTGGAACATTGGAACATTGGAACATTGGAACATTGGAACATTGGAACATTGGAACATTGGAACATTGGAACATTGGAACATTGGAACATTGGAACATTGGAACATTGGAACATTGGAACATTGGAACATTGGAACATTGGAACATTGGAACATTGGAACATTGGAACATTGGAACATTGGAACATTGGAACATTGGAACATTGGAACATTGGAACATTGGAACATTGGAACATTGGAACATTGGAACATTGGAACATTGGAACATTGGAACATTGGAACATTGGAACATTGGAACATTGGAACATTGGAACATTGGAACATTGGAACATTGGAACATTGGAACATTGGAACATTGGAACATTGGAACATTGGAACATTGGAACATTGGAACATTGGAACATTGGAACATTGGAACATTGGAACATTGGAACATTGGAACATTGGAACATTGGAACATTGGAACATTGGAACATTGGAACATTGGAACATTGGAACATTGGAACATTGGAACATTGGAACATTGGAACATTGGAACATTGGAACATTGGAACATTGGAACATTGGAACATTGGAACATTGGAACATTGGAACATTGGAACATTGGAACATTGGAACATTGGAACATTGGAACATTGGAACATTGGAACATTGGAACATTGGAACATTGGAACATTGGAACATTGGAACATTGGAACATTGGAACATTGGAACATTGGAACATTGGAACATTGGAACATTGGAACCAGTACACCAGTAAACAGTAAACCAGTACAACCAGTACACCAGTAACCAGTAACCAGTAAACCAGTAACCAGTAAACCAGTAAAACCAGAAACCAGTAACCAGTAACCAGTAAACCAGTAAACCAGTAAACAGTAAACCAGTAAACCAGTAAACCGTAAACCAGTAAAACCAGTTAAACAGTAAACCAGTAAACCAGTAAACAGTAAACCAGGTAAACCAGTTAAACCAGTAAACCAGTAAACCAGTAAACAGTAAACCAGTTAAACCAGTAACAGTAAACCAGTCAACCAGTAAACCAGTAAACCAGTAAACCAGTAAACCGTAAACCAGTAAACCAGTACACCAGTAAACCAGTAAACCAGTAAACCAGTAACCAGTAAAACCAGAAACCAGTAAACCAGTAAACAGTAAACCAGTAAAACCAGTTAAACCAGTACACCAGTAAACCAGTAAACCAGTAAACCAGTACAACCAGTACACCAGTAAACCAGTACACCAGTAAACCAGTAACAGTAAACCAGTAAACCAGTAAACCAGTAAACCAGTAAACCGTAAACCAGTAAACCAGTAAAACCAGGAAACCAGTAAACAGTAAACCAGTAAACAAGTAAACCAGTAAACCAGTAAACCAGTAAACCAGTTAAACCAGTAAACCAGTAAACCAGTAAACCAGTAACCAGTAAAACCAGAAACCAGTAAACCAGTAAACCGTAAACCAGTAAACCAGTAACCAGTAAACAGTAAACCAGTAAACCAGTAAACCAGTAAACCAGTAACCAGTAACCAGTAAACCATTAAACCAGTAAACCAGTAAACCCGTAAACCAGTAAAACCAGAAACCAGTAACCAGTAAAACCAGGAAACCAGTAAACCAGTAAACCAGTAAACCAGTACACCAGTACACCAGTAAACCAGTACACCAGTACACCAGTAAACCAGTAACCAGTAAACCATTAAACCAGTAAACCATAAACCAGTAAAACCAGAAACCAGAAACCAGAAACCAGAAACCAGAACCAGAAACCAGTAAACCAGTAACAGTAAACCAGTAAACCAGTAAACCAGTTAAACCAGTAAACCAGTAACAGTAAACCAGTACACCAGTAAACCAGTAAACCATTAAACCAGTAAAACCAGAAACCAGAAACCAGTAAACCAGTAACAGTAAACCAGTACACCAGTAAACCAGTTAAACCAGTAAACCAGTAAACCAGTTAAACCAGTAAACCATTAAACCAGTAAACCAGTTAAACCAGTAAACCATTAAACCAGTAAACCAGTTAAACCAGTAAACCAGTTAAACCAGTAAACCGTAAACCAGTAAACCATTAAACCAGTAAACCATTAAACCAGTAAACCAGTACACCAGTAAAACCAGAAACCAGTAACCAGTAAAACCAGGAAACCAGTAAACCATTAAACCAGTAAACCAGTAAAACCAGTAAAACCAGGAAACCAGTAAACCAGTAACAGTAAACCAGTAACCAGTAAACCATAAACCAGTAAAACCAGAAACCAGTAAACCATTAAACCAGTAAACCAGTACACCAGTAAACCAGTTAAACCAGTAAACCATTAAACCAGTAAACCAGTAAACCATTAAACCAGTAAACCAGTTAAACCAGTAAACAGTAAACCAGTAAACCAGTTAAACCAGTAAACCAGTACACCAGTAAACCAGTAAACCAGTAAACCAGTAAACCAGTAAACCAGTAACAGTAAACCAGTAAACCAGTAAACCAGTTAAACCAGTAAACCAGTAAACAGTAAACCAGTAACAGTAAACCAGTAAAACCAGTAAACCATTAAACCAGTAAACCATTAAACCAGTAAAACCAGAAACCAGTAAACCAGTTAAACCAGTAAACCATTAAACCAGTAAACAGTAAACCAGTTAAACCAGTAAAACCAGTAAACCAGTAAACAGTAAACCAGTAAACCATTAAACCAGTAAACCATAAACCAGTAAACCATTAAACCAGTAAACCAGTAAACCGTAAACCAGTAAACCAGTAAACCAGTTAAACCAGTAAACCAGTAAACCAGTACACCAGTAAAACCAGGAAACCAGTAAACCAGTAAACCATTAAACCAGTAACCAGTAAACCAGTTAAACCAGTAAACCAGTAAACCAGTAAACCATTAAACCAGTAAACCAGTAAACAGTAAACCAGTAAAACCAGGAAACCAGTAAACCATAAACCAGTAAACAGTAACCAGTAAACCAGTACACCAGTACACCAGTAAAACCAGGAAACCAGTAAACCAGTAAACAGTAAACCAGTAACAGTAAACCAGTAAACAGTAAACCAGTAAACCGTAAACCAGTAAACCAGTTAAACCAGTAAACCAGTACACCAGTAAAACCAGGAAACCAGTAAACCAGTAAACCAGTACACCAGTAAACCAGTACACCAGTAAACCAGTTAAACCAGTAAACCATTAAACCAGTAAACCATAAACCAGTAAACAGTAACCAGTAAACCAGTTAAACCAGTAAACCATTAAACCAGTAAACCATTAAACCAGTAAACCATAAACCAGTAAACCAGTTAAACCAGTAAACCATTAAACCAGTAAACCAGTAAACCAGTAAAACCAGTAAACCGTAAACCAGTAAAACCAGTAAACCAGTAAACCAGTTAAACCAGTAAACAGTAACCAGTAAACCAGTTAAACCAGTAAACCATAACTCATTCTTACTGATTTTCAATTTGGTCGGCTTCGCGATATTATTTCTTTTGTTTTAGTTTCGGCACGCGACATAAAATGCATTCGTTTTCACGTCAATACATCAGTCGAGCACAATTCGCGTTACCATCTGGCGGACTTGATAGACTACATTCTGTCAAAAAGATTTGGAATGTGACAGTTATTTGTTCCTAATAAAATAATAATAGTAAATATAATTTATGTACTATAATTATAACTTTGGCCACTCTTCTGGAACCCACTAATATTTAAATATTAGTTATTAGATGAACATATACAGAGCTGAACCCCACACACCGCCTTATCACCAGAGTGATGGTTCAGTCCAGATTTTTTTGCGCTGGCTATAAAATAGGTAAGAACAAAAAACTGCCACATTCCAATTTTTTTGACAGAACGAAGTCTGTCGGGTCAGCTAGTATGCATATAAAAAAATTGTTAGCAGATAAAAATTAACATTTAGAATTATTGTAGATATCCACATAAAGATTGTTTTATAATTCAAAGCCGTGATAGCCTAGTGGTTTGAACGCCCGCCTTCATCTCCGGAGGTACTGAATTTTTAAATTTACGTACAGTTAACACCAACTAATATCATGTGCTTTGACGGTGAAAGAAAACATTGTGAGGAAACCTGCATATCTATGTCATGACCATCCGTGCTCGCACTAGTATGTGAAATGGAGAAGGCAATGGGAAACTACTCCATTATAACTGCCAAGAGAGTCGTCGTGTGTTTCATTACCCATCATGGCCATGACCCTCAGTCATGAGGAAATACGACTTGGAAGAAGATAATTCAAAGACAATTTTAAAAATATATCATATTCTCTAACTTATACATTTGTACGTCTTTCGGTATGATTTTTTAAGTATTATATGAAAGAGTTTATAGTTATTATAATTTCAAAATGTAAAAACTTGCCCGTAATAAAACAGACACATAAACGTTTTGTTAAACATCACTATGTAGAAGTTTCATATCTAATATTCCGAAATGGTCTTGTGAACTTTAAACTCACAATAATGTCTACGTTAAGTATTCACTCTCAATGTTAAAAGTCCGCAGCGATTTCGGACCATTCAGAGCGTGAATACGAAATGAATGTAAAATATTATTGTTGGCTTAAGAGCAACATTTTGAAATAGTTTCACGTAACGTGCGCTCGCTGCAAGATATTCACTTCCGTTGTGATTCAGCTGGATAGTTTTAATTTCGTTTTTTTCAGGCATTAAACACTGCTTTCATTTGTTTCGTAATGCCTGAGACTATTACTTAGTAAAATTGAAATGTTCCACAACATTTCATTACTTCTTTATAATGTGAATTAAAGTGAGTTTCATCTATGTAAAGTTTTACTTTAAAGTTTACTATATTAAGATCGAACCATGTTTTGGGACACTTAGCTCATCAACAGTTTGCTGGATAAGGATGCTAACAAACAAACCTGCTCTCTGTATATCTCATCTTAAGGTTTTACTATAAAGTTTTGAAAAAGGAGGCTGCAGAAAGTAATACTTGTTCGCCCAAAATACACTCGTTTTCAATTTTAACAATCGTAACACAGGAATGCTGTTGCGACGTAAACTTAGGGTCATATAAAACTTTACTACTATCCAAACTCCACAAATGATGGCCTCGCTATCGAAGCAAGGACCTCCGTTTTACAAGTCCTCTTAACCACTGATATAGTTGAAGACAAAGGACGACCTCATTGTTTCTTAACACCATATGAAGTTTAGTGTTAAACCATTGTAGATAAAAATCATATTAAACAATAAATAAACAAAGACAAATATAATATATTAAAAACCGTTTTTCTGTTAATACTCTTATATACTATTTCTATTAACATCACTAACTAGTTTCATGCCCTGTTACACTATGTAACGTTCGGGATTAATTAAACAATACACTTGCGACGTATTAGTCTAGTGATTGGGGTGGGATTGAGGGAGGTGCTGAAACATCGCCCCGCAAATTTGCATACTTGTTTATTTGTTCATGATTATTATGACGACTATCAATACATAAATAATCTATCTATATGGTATTATATTTCGTGTAACTGATGGTTTGTCTCTGTTGTCGAAGATTGATATATCTGCCACCAAGAAGTTTGTCGCCCACATCAGATTTAAAAGCGTTGTATTTAGTGAAAAAGCGTATGTAATGAGATTTAACATCGCGTATATTACACATGCTATGAAATACTTGTAAACGATATAAAATAATAAGTTATAATAACTCTTATTGAATTAAGTTTTAAGTAAACATCAACATCTTACTCGTGTCGCTTGTCTCTAGAGTTTATAAGACGAATAAGGACTGGTGACACAGCTTACACCTTGAGGGAGGTGGCAAATACCTCTGTCCGAGTACATTCGATTATTGCTAAAGGTCAATTAGAAACATCCCCAATTATCCAAAGCCCCACAACGGGATTTATGCGCATGATCTTGGCATGTAATTAGGCAACGCTGATGAAGCGATTCACAGGCTATCGCGATTAACGAACCCAATTTGACTCCTGACGGCCGATTGCTTAGAATTTCTGATTAAACTTCAATTAGCAATATTGTGTAAAGTAATTTCATTTGTCTATACGAAGATCGATTTTAAATTATTATGTTGCCATTAAAAAAGTATTTGCTTAATCAAATGATTTAATTTTAACAAATGAGATGTATGTTATAACATAGCGAATGAGCTGCTCATCGTGTCACTATAAGTTATTATTAAACATTACTTACATTTAAAATGCATAATAAATTGCATATATATATCGCATAGGAAAAAAGTAAAATATATATATACAGGCGATTGGTAAGAACGTTTCATTACTTTATGCGATAAAAAAATCCATTCATTATCCTTTATACATTTATTAAAATTTTACGGAAGGAATGGTGCACTTAACATTCGAACAGATGAAGCATTCATAATTAAAACTGGTTATAAAGCGATGAATCGATATTTTAAAACGATATTTAAAATTGATATTGCTTAACTGTACAAGATAGTTCATGTTATTTTTAATTAATTTGATGTTAAATTAGTTTTGTTGATTAATATCGGAATCAAAACCTAAAACCTTTTTATAAATGGTTTCAATGTGCGTATAAGAAAACATGATGAATCAATACAATAATACGTCCGTATAAAGGTATAAAGAAAAGTTTATATGTTTTATAACAAGAACGAAAACAATGCTTCCCGTTGCCATAACTACTACTGATGAGGCAATAAATGTGGCGTGGGCAGGAAAAATAAAAGCATTCCGTGATTGTCCCACGGGGGTCCCCGTCACAGACCCCCCGTCGGACCACTGCGGCCCTTTAATTGTATGTTTCTGAGCCCATATAGACCTGAACTACAGTTACTTTCACGTAAACAAACCAGAAATAAAATAACCTTTAGATTTAATCAATGCCATCCATCAATCCATTAATTTAGAGCCGATGTCTTTCGTTACTAAAACTGAAATATAAAAAATTAAGACAGGAAAGTGTATTGTTTTAGTAAATATCGATAAAAATGATGGTAATAGTCCAATGATTACTAGCTAAACATGGTAAGTATGAACTAAGATTAGTTTACTTATTCTAGATGACGAGTAAGACGTTCACCTGATGGTGACAATGTAGCGCAAGTAAAGATGATGAAGAGACATATTTTGCTTGTCATCTTGAGACAAGAGATATTAAGTCCCGTTACCTCAGTAATTTCAAACCGGTACAGTAATACTTACTACTATTTAGCGTCAAAAATGGATCCTGCGGTGGTATCTATCTAGACGGTCTCCGGCAATAGAGTCTTACCACCAGTGAATTAAACAATACGAAGTAGATCGTATAGTTCAATTGTAACTAACAATGGTCCATTGTAATGAAAACATACAAAAGAGAAGCAATTTTCACGTAACTGCAGCTAACAAAAATATAGTGAATACATGATCGGTACATTGGCGGTTTCAATTTGTTTCGCAATGTTTTTGCGGCGGAGTCTATCGTCAACGCAAACTGATGAATTTTTTAATTCACACTGCGTTGAACACGAACAAAGCTTTTTTTATAATAACGCTAAAAGCAATTTATTATAACCCCTTTTTTCACGACTTTACACATTGCCCTGTGGGTCAGCCTTGTCTTGTAGAATCTTTGATTCCTCAGCCCCAAGTGGTAGAGTTTGGATTAGTGTTCATTCGTGTCCATTCGATATATTAACACACTCCTATTGACAATTTCTATATATTTATAGCCTAGAGTATTTTACGCGAATGCACTTTACCATCTTCAATCTGTTTGTCATATAACATTGTATAAAATTTAACTTCAGTCTTAGCTCATACGATAATCGCATTATCAACACACTTCGCTTTATCTAAGAACAAAAAAGTACATCTGTCATATTTAAGAAAATTTTGATGTTTTATCACGCAAGAAAAATCTGCAAAAAAAAGTCAAATTACTTTTGACTACATTATTGGCTTGTATTGTTAAAAAAAGGTTAAAGCGTCCGAATGATGGAGCCGCAATGTACTGTATATAAAGAATGTTGTGACCATGTTAAAAAAAAGGTTTTATTGTAAAATAAATGATTAGAAACTGTCCCAAGTATTGTATGTTATTTGTATGCAAGTACTGTTCCGAACAAATCAACCTCCGAGCGTATATTTATTCAGCGCCCGTCCGCTTCAACCCTTCCACGTTCAATTCATTTCTTACCTAAAATTGTGATTTTGTTTCCACGGTAATCGGAAAGCAATGAAAGAACAATGATGTCTAGATGAGGCCTTTACCTATGCAGCACCTAGTTCTATCGCGAAAAAGTAATTTATAAAAATCATTACATGCTAATTGTTATATCATTTACCACCATATAAATCTGCTCATCTTGTACATTTGTCCTATGAACAAAGTGATTTTCTTTTATTAAAGATTTCATCTCCACAAAATAGCTGATAACAAAAACACTTCTAAAGTTTGAATATTACTTTTCTATTAATACTGTAACGGAAGATGTAAAACTATGACTATTTCTAAATAATCCATAGTTCACTTTTTCCTTTTTTTGATGTTGTCTTTGACCTTGTGAGGGTATTTTGTATTAAAATCACTTTGTTATTACTAATAATATATTTATTAAGCAATATTGAAAGTAACTATAAAACAATAATAATCTAAACATAACTGCCGAAGCATTAGGTCCTTGTTTTACTTTCATGTAACTTAATACGGGAAGAGATGTTTCGTTTATATTGTATTTTACTAATACACATTCCATTTGTCGTTTGTTGCGTCGATGTGGAATCGACGATTAATTATGACAACTGACCGGTGGAAGCGGCGGGGTCTCAGTGGGGGTAGAGGAAGGGGATGAATCAACCCTCCCGCCGTCAATCACACTCGTGACGATCGTTAGCTGAATTTCAATTTCGTTTTAAATACATACATATCATTTGTAGCTATTGCTCCGCATTTTGCATCCGTACTGTCTGTACGAACGGACAGTCTGTGTGTTTCTTTTTTTTTAATTCGATGAACTGACGACACGTGTACACTTTACTAAATGATAAGTGACACGCGCATTTATAACAATGTGGCGCTAGTTAGTATGATAAACTCTACACCTGTACTCATCTCCTTGCGACACAAGATGTTAAGTCTTTTTACTGGACTAATCGACATCCATCAAAACAGAACACAGAAATGTTTGCATTCTGTTTGGCGGTAGAATGAGACTCTAGTGTGGTACTACTTACTGTCTCCGGCAACAGAAGTCTGCCATCAGGAAACCGAACCTACCTAGTTGCTGGTGATTATCATGTAAACATATACTTTTAAGCATGTACATAACAATTTAGTTGTCGATATTCCATTAGTAAAGTAAACGTCGGCCATCGGGTAGTAAAATAGCGATGTGTTTCTATTACTTAAAGATTTGTGTTTGTAAAGACAATGTGCATAAAAAGAAAAAGGCCAGGAAATTATACGGTCTTTTCAAGAATGGGTTACACAAATCGAAAAGGCTTTTCGCACCCAAGGTGATCGTTTGATATGATGATGATTAATGTTGTCTAGTAAAACAGACGGGTTAGACACCAATTCCTACTACTAAAGATAGTAGGTATAGAATTTTTTTTTGATAAACTTTGAAAGATATTTTTAATGCATTAGTTGGACGGAAACGCGGTATAACATATACTCTGGCCGTTAAGCAAATCAATCCTGTAAACGCATACAGAATACGTATTGCCGATGGAAAACCGATTTATTAAATCATCTAAAAAAATGATCAATTTCGCGTTACGCGGCACGGAACATGTTCGTCATACGAAAAATATAAAGCAATTCCACAAAAATTACCATAAATGCTAATGTCTCATTTCGGTTACGCTGTTTGCCGTTCCCATTTCGTTTTACATTTGAACTAGTTTTATATTTTTTTTTGCTTACTTTACATCATAATCATATATATGAAGGAATATTTTCAGTGTTTTGAACTAATTCATGTAGAATAGCGGCGATTTGCATTTGAAGCGGAGGTTGTGGTATACTGAATAAAACGGCCATAACAATAACGTATTGCTTTGTTACGGTTTTTATATGAGAGATAGGCAAGGATATTAACTATTTCATAATAATGGCTTTTTCATATGGTAATTTTGTTTATAGTTAAATATTTGCATAGACAGAATAGTGGTGGTAACGTCAACATCTTTTATGTCTTACGAGTCCAACGTACAAAAAGAGAAGTGTTTAAGCTTAAAGCGTGTTTCTCAGTTTACGGGGTTTTGTATTTGGTTTATGCTATCGAGGATAGAGATCCGGATGAACCGGTTATAGTAATAGTTTGATCTCCAAGCTTTAATTACAAGAATCTGGACACTCGTTTCAGCTTTCACTAGTTTTGCTTTACAATGATAGTTCGTTCGGGGATGTTTTAAAGTCAAAATGTTTTTTTTCTTCCAAATTCTGGAAGACCAACAATAGACTTCGGATGAAATTCGTGCTGTACTATACCGACTACTTCTCAGCCAGACCGACGAAAATCGCTTCAATCAAAACCACTCAACCACTTTACATGAAATGCCTTTGAGGCCTGTAAAGGTTTTAATGTAGAACCCGGCTGAGCACTTGCATGCGCATTGTAGTGACGGCAACTAAATGATAAAAATCTTAGTAACTAAAGCCAACAGAACAAAGAAATGCTGCTCTTATAAAAAAGAATAAACTGTTTTAATTTTATTCAACCTTAATGTAATAAAAAGTCGTTATATTAAACAGTTTAGAATTATCAAAAAAATATTGTTAACAAAATATTTTCTCTATACAGCTTAGCAATTTACGAAATGCTTGTACGAAATTGCAACTCTTCATAACTTTATCTGTAATCATGCTGTGTCTCGCTGAACAAATTAAAGAAAGCAATAATCTATCTTATTTAGTGCTCAAGAAGATATCCGCATTTTACCTAGTCCTAAATCAATATCCAAATCTGAGCTTTTGGGGTAGCTTAGTGTCTTGAATGCCAATCCCTATTTCCTTTTCTATTCAAAAAATTATGTTCATTACATGGTACAACTGTAAGTGGAAAAAAAAATGTTTGTCTATAGATTCTATTTTATTTTTATAACATTTACAATTCGCAACTGACAATTGGTACAAGACCAGTTAACACTCCGTTGCGGCCTGTTGTGTCTTTTCCTGATCCGGATCCAAAACAAGAATAAGTATCACGTGATGTTAATCTTTCCCACATTTTCGCGGATCTCACACATTCATTAAATATTTAACATTAATAACACCGTGGGTCACGAGAGGAGTGAGTAACTAGAAGTTACTAAGGAATCTGTAATCAATGTCAATTTTCTAGATCATCCCAATCGATACATCAAATTTGGTAGAACTTAAATCCTAGCCAAAGACTGCCGAATACCTAGAATGATTCGCAAAGGTATTAAATCAAATGAGAAGGTAGTTGGGTTGATGGAGATCCCATTAATAACAAAATCAAATCCCAAGTATACCACTTGAAGAATTATTTTGCGTAAATCGGAATACAAACGAAAATTAAAAATGTTAATGCTACTTCGATCTTCCTAATCCATGGTAGAAATCACTCGATATAACTATTTATTTTTTTATATATATACTACTATGCGACGAGACGAGCAAGACGTTCACCTGATGGTAAGTGATACGCTTGCCCATGACAACGTGGTGCTAGTTAAGATGGTACACACTGCACCACATTGCGCTCGTCGCCTTGAGACATAAGGTGTTAAGTCCCGTTACCCCAGTAATTACACTAGCTACACGCCCTGCAAACCGGAACACAGTAATGTTTGCACACTACTATTTGGCGGTTGAAATAGGAGCTGCAGTGGTACCCATCCAGACGGTCTCCGGCAACAGAGACCTACCACAAAATAAAGAAAAGATCTGTAAAAATTAGTTTTTTTTTTAAATATAACGTATTGTCCGAAGTTAGGCGTAGGGTAAGATATCCGGTGCGGGGTTGCCTGTTCAAAATTATATTTGCCACGTGCGAACTGAAGTGATCTCTGAATATTGAGGATGTCGGCGAGCAGCCAGTACGTGACTTCAGCCCATTTCACCCCTATACAATTTATTTAAGTAGTCATTCTGTATCAGCTTCGTAAATAGTTGCTGACAAAGTTGCTCTTTTCAATATCCACTTGCAGGACCTGTTGGCTTAAATCAAAAAGAATTAAATTCACTTCAAATTTGCTTCCGAACATATATTCATTATATCCATACCTCTGAAAGATGAATGGAGTGATATTAAGGAATACTTTGATACAGAGTTGTTAACTAACAAAAATAATGAACCTTGCAATAAGTAATTTATCTGTACGTTAGTCTGGCGCGATTTTAAAATTACCGACTGTTGTTAAAAGTGAGTTTTTATTTTTGATACCAAATATTAATTAGCGCCATTATTATTCTATTGTATAATTTATATGGTCTTCATCAGTCTACCATAGACTACTGTTGGATGTTGGTATCTCCCAAGGTATGCACTAAGCCAAATTTATGCATCTAATTGTCGAATATCCATTCACAGTGATCTATTCTATAGAAATAAAGAACATTTAAGCGTTTGTTTGTACTATTTATATGAGATACTTATATTTAAGATGTGTATGAACGTTTACACGATACTTTTACCAAAAAATCCTCTACAAATTTTCATTTCTTTGCCTAGTAATCTCATCACAGACGGCAAAAAAAATTAAGTTATAATTCTAGGCAATTTTTAACTCTTGATTATATATCCTAAGAATAAATTCCGTTTGAGTATCTCTTAAAATTAATAATGTAGAGCTAATGTTCATCGCATTCGTCTACATAAACAAGGTGGTTATGGTAAAATAAAACAGGATGGAGCAAATTAAATAAAGTCTGTGCCGTGCCTATGAATCATTGTTAGTGCCCTCAAATCTTGATACCTCGTCGTGGGGGCTGACCCCTCACAAACAGAGGTTGTGTGAGATGACCAAATTTACTTAGACACGAAAACTGTACCGGGTTTCGCACTTCAGTACAGTTCAGCGCGATATGGTAAAAAAATATTAATTGTTTTTTTATTTCTTTCTTTTAATTTTATTAAACAATAGCTACCAGCCATTGTTTAATAAAAATCATTAATTGCAAATATGAAACCTTTTTCATTATTATCTGTAATTGTGTAAATTTCTTTTTCTGGATACATGCCGTCAAACATTATTACAAATGAACATGATATAGAAACATAACAAATTATTTAAAATGTATCTTTACTGACGAATCTAAAACAATTAATAAGGTAGTCTGTCAGTTAGGCGATAAAGATTTAATTGTCTACGGTTTCGTTTAGTATTTCATACATATAAATGATAAAACTCTATAATTGTGAAAGGTTTTGTGCATTACTGTACTTCACGCTGCTTCCTCTGCGAGGGTACAGCAAACACTGCAGATGAATCATAAAAACCCCCAATAGTTTACGAGTACTACGAATTTTATGGCTCCTCAGCAGATTGCCCATTGCTTTCGTATTTATTTCAAGTATAACCCAATACACGAGGTAAAATATAATAACTATAGAAACGCTTCAAAAAGTTCTATACAACGGTAGCAACGCAATATTTATATTTTGTAAATAGCTAATAAACTCCTTGTATGTAGCATTCTATACAATTTGTAAGAGAAATTTTTTGTTGTCGATGACAAAGATATGAAAAGCATTACATTTTTAAAATTAAATTTACTCTTGATTCAGTCCAGGCTAACGAACTTCTTTCACTCCGTACTTCCGAACCATACAAGAATATACGCTGGCCAAACAACCATATTTGTCATGTGTAAAACTTGTACACATATTTACTAACTACTACTTGGCATTAGAAATAGAAACTATGGAGGTATAATTATATACAATACTTAATACTTGGAATACAGAATAGGATTTGTGATGTACAATTGATTAAAATCAATTGAATTAAAAGTAATAATGTTTACCGCATAAGAAATATTACATTATACTTATAACACGACAAGTTTTAAAAGCAAAACTAGAAATTCATCACAAATATTACCGCAAATAAATTGGTATTTTTGTAAGTATAAGAAAAGTACTTCCAAAAGCCTGCTAATATCCTTTATGAAATTACCAATTACTTCTGAAATTTATCAGGTAGACAAAATTGGTAATGAAATTTGGCAGGCGCTGTAAATACAACGCGTTAAAAAAACACGTCAGTTTGTTTGAAAAAAAAAATGCCACCCAACGGAGTTGTAACGAAATCGTATTAAACAATGTGATTAATTGATTGATACCATTTCGCAGGCACTACACCCAGTTGTTTATTTACTTTTTTGTTTGCATTCAAATACGAATTTAAATTTTTTAATAATATATATCCTTTTTCGCGTCGTGATAAATAGCAGTGTCGAAGCTGAGCTTAATGGGATTTACATATATGCGGTAAATCCTCACGACAAAGCCTTTTACGCAAACATTAGCAGGATTTAGCGTGAAACCTACATAACATATATTGTATATGTGTACTTTACAATTCTGGTGGTTTTGTTTGCACCCTTTGGATAGCGGTAAGCCTCGGTAATGCCAGCAAAACGTCGAGACATGTAAAGGGTTCGGAATAGCTTAATACCAATAAAACGTGCGACGAAATTTAATAGTAGCAGAAAGTGTAATTTATTAACCAAAGATGTTTGGAAATAATCGTGATTTGAACTAAAACATCAAAGGATTAAATTTGCTTGTTTCAATTCGGCATATTACTTTTGCTCAGTTAATTATTGCTGTTATTAATCTATCGTTAGATTTTGTTATATTACAAAAGATAGGACCACAAACAAATAGAACTTAAAAATAAGAGTTTTATCAAGTATATTTATTCTAAAAGTGCCGATGTAAAGAAAACATGTGCAGCTTAATGCCCCATCATAGTCATTCATACACGAAGTCGTAACTATCGTTGTGATATTTTTTCCTTTAAACCGCCCTAAAAGAAAATTGCAACATGACATCAACAGAATTTTGAGTGTGGTATTCTCGTCATGTCAGTTTGTCGTTGAGTTGTAATATATCCGTAGATAGGTATATGGTGAGACTGTAATGAAATGCTGGTGCTGCGTGCCGCCCCCTCGGTCGCTACGGGCGCGGAATACTGATACTGCTGCGAATACGGTGATGCGTCTTTTTAAGGGAGACTATGCCGTCTGATTGTCAACAAAAAAGATCTGTACATTTTACACAATACGTGATTTACTATAAAACATAATTTTTCTCATCAATATATCAATTCACCTCTTTTCTCAATGAACCTCGCGTTAGTAGACATACTACTAGCCGATGCGCCAGCGCCACGCGGGTTAAAAAGATATGATATAGGATAATAAGAATAAAAATACAAAGAAAATCAATTGTCGCCAAAATTTAGATACGCATAATTATATAATGATATAAATCTCGATCGTCAGCATCTCCTTTCCCTTGTTGTTCAAAATAAGTTTCAGCGTGTTTTAGGAGTCAAATTACTTTGCGAATATTGTCAATGATGAAACCACCGCCTACAGTCAAGAAGTCTAGCTGTCAGCAATAACTTATTCAAATTCTAAATCAACATTTCAAAAACAAATCGAAAGAATTTTAACGCTATTAAATTGTGAGACGCAGACCAAGTTTATTACATTGACGGCGAAACATTAATCGCTCCAAACAGAACTCGGGGAGAGGAATGAGTTTAATGTAAGCGTTGATATTAATTCTGAAGTGGAATTATCTAACGAACTGGTTTGCTCCAATTAAACGTTTTAGAAACAGTCGAAATTAATTAGCACAATGGGATCGACGATAAATTTCGAAAATCCCGATGTTAAATCGAAGCGCGCTGAAAATTTCTCATCTACGCCCTTATCTGTAATTAAACCCTCCTGCAGCGGGATATTGTTTTCATCCAGGATATTTTCTGGTTGAGACCGCTGACATAATTTATGATACGGCTACGGCGTAGCTAAGCTTGTAAAAATGGTTTTACATTTATTTCTCTCAACTAATTAGGGGAATGTTTTCTGTTCTGTCTACTCAAGAATGTTTGGAGAAATAATCGAATGTTATCTTATGATATACGGCTCAATTAAAAATTTTATACCAACAAATATTAATTTTCACGTTTTTATGTGAACCTATAAAATGCTTAACTTGGTAGTTATTGAACACGGAACTAGTTTATAACTTCTAGTCAAATTGAACTTTATGGATTCATAAATAACAAATTTGGAAATTTTGGTTTGTTTTTCATAGGACACTTCCGGTGTCATTTATCACTAATAGTTAACTATATTCGTTTCTGTTAGTTTTTTAGGTATACATTAAATGATGGAAGACTTGTTATTAATACAAAGAACATTACTTTATACTGATGTTCTCAGTAATAATATTCTCATATTCATGAAAACAGAAAAGCCGTGTTGTAGAGTTTAATCGAATTAAATATTAAATGCAACATTGTTAAACTATTCAAAACTGCAATAAACATCCATTTTGCAACGTTCCGAACCGCGCAGTAATGTCATATAAGATTTGTGAATATTACAAAAGAGGTACACAATAAAACGCATAAGGAATATTTATTATTTTATGGTGTTCGGGACTTTTATTGTGAGTCAGATTTAGTGGGAAACGGATTTGGGGCGGTTGTACAATGTCCGCTATTTCCGATTTCATGCACTGATACACAGACTCGAGATTTATACACTTTTTTTCGACGAATTTCAAAGGAAACTAGGCGTTAATTCGTTTTTTATTTTAAAGATATAATCAATTACATTTATTGGTGGAAGGTCTCTGTTCCCGAAAACCGTCAAGGAAGATAGCACCGCAGCTTCTGCTACTCAGTCAAACAGTAGAGTTCAAATATAATCGATTTCCAGTTAAAAAGGTGCTGTAGTTACTAAATTTACTATGGTAAATAAACAAAGACGAGCACAATGTAATGTAACGTAAACATGCTGCCTAGCATCACATTATTATGAGAAAGCAAACTGTTATCAGAGGAGGGTGTTGATCGTCTCATATAATATAAAAATAATTGACAACAATACATTTGTATACAACACAAGATTATTCAATAGATCATTGTGTAATGTTATCGAAATGATCGATCGGAGGAATCGATCCTTTAATAATAAATGAAAAAACTAATTACTTTCTGGTTTCTTGTCAAAATCTTGAAAGAAACAAAAAAAAGACAACAAAACTAGCATTTAGGAGCGTAACAAAGTTCTATCTGCGATTATAATATCTCATACCAGTAAGTTATCTTCCTGGATTCTAAATATAATAACATAGTAGGTAATGTTGTGTTAATAAATAGGTTATGTTGTGAATGATGATAATTTCTTTTTCACTTACATTCACGAAGGTATTCATAAATCTTTAGTTTAACTTTTAGAGATCAGACGGCGCAAAGCACAGACCCCTGAAGTATAAAGACGTCCATAAAGAACAAACAAGTGTGTGATGTCTCGGAACGTTCGCTATGAATACTTTATGCAGCAAAGCCAGATCGGTAACCGTGTTCTGGCTGCGGAAGCCTCGGCTTTAGAGTTCCCCGAGCAGCCATTTCGGTGAGCTTAGGTTCGACGGAATATAAAATTGAAATATAAAACTTATAGCAGTGTAATTACATTACTCTGTTATGTATATGCTGTGTAACAAACAGTTAAAAACATCATTATGTATGAGAGCGGGGTAGGTTAAGTAATTTTTCTGCACTAAACATAAACTTAAATAGCTTTTTATTAGAAGTCTGTGTCATAGATGAACTTTACGAGAAATAAATCATTAAAAAAAGGATCAAAGTTTCTACATAACCTTTTTGGGTAAGAAACTATTTTAAAAAAGACTGAATAATATGATGTAAAATTCCATCAAAGATTCGAACTGAAGCAGTTGCTCAGGAGTTTTAGTGTATATATAAAGTATATGTATATGTATGTATAGAAAGATTAATAATGGACTCATGTTGTATTTTTTTTATGAAAATTTCAAAGTAACAGCGTAGAAAGCATTTCACAAGATTCGCATGACTTTCTCCGACATTCAAAGCAATAAACTCGCGCACACAAAGTAACAATCTTGGGCACGTCCCCTTTCATCTGGGATGAGGGAATAAAAGAAACGACACGGTTTGTTGTCAATAACATCAGCAGGTGTCCCGCGGGGATGTGGGGTCATTCGCCTTCGCATAGGGCCTGTATTTAGTGGTTTATTACGTACTGCGGTTAAGGGTTACGGGGTTGTTGTTAGGTGATAACATTTCCTTTTCCCTGTTATGTTGAGAAGAATTGGGGTACGCGAGGTGTGCGTAGTTACTTTTAGTTTATTTACTGAGCAATTAATTATTTTAGGTTATGTCTATTTATACAAGCTCTTCTATTTAAAAGATTCGTAAAAAATTAACAAAGTAAAAATACGTAATACAAAACATATGAGAATTGAATGTGAAAGTAGTAACAATTGACAACTGATACAAATGATTTTCTAAAATTAGTAAATTTTTTTAAGAGTTATTAACAGATTTTTTGGATTTATAATGGTGGACGTAAAAGTTTTGAAAGTGATTTCATATCTTTTAGCACAGCACGTTTCGTCAAGCATTTTGTAGGCAAAGTAACGACAATTTGTTTACTAAACCAAAATATGTCGAAATTCCTTACACAAGTAAGAAAGGCAGCATCTATATAGCTAATTACTGATTCATTTACTTCCTCTTCGATTATATAAAGCAAGCTGTAAATTTATTCCGCAATGTAGTCTAATACTTAAAAACATAATGCTTACTCCTCTAGCGCAACGACCAAAAGTGAGTCTTGCTTGACCTCCGACACAAAAATATAATACGAAACTAAAAATTTAAGTCACTTCAGAATACATTTTAAAGAAGCTTACTTGCTCTGCAGAATCAAATATTATTATAAACATTAAAAATGTACATTGAAACAGTATGTCACGATTTCTCAAAATACACATATATAATATTAGATATGTTAAATAAAAAATCGTAAAATGTTCACCGTCCGAAATAATAGATATGTGTGTAAACCATAAAGGATAGCACAAAGCTAGACATCCCTCAAGAGACTCCGGGAATTTGCGGGGCTGACCGGGTCCCGAACCTTTAATAAATATTTTATACCTGTGTATTACTGGCTTCTCGTGTAATGTTCTTTTTATGGGTTAGCGCTTTATGCTCCATTTCGTTTTATAATTGTTATAAATTTAACACCGTTAAATTTAAAAGTGGCGGACGCCGAACATATTGGACGAAGCTGTTATAGTTGTCAAAAAGATTAACAGAGGATATAAAAATCTATCATAAAAATAAATAAGGATATATGTTACGAAATGTAATTAGTAATTACTCAATAACAACAATGAAGTGTGGTAATAGTAATTTTAAATAGTTGATTTTAAAAACAATAAGCAAAGCAGTAACGAAAACCTTAACCAAAACGAAAAGTAAATACAATTTGTCTGAAAAATGGTTTGGGATAAACTTTTTAATATTTATTTGTTCTATAATGTAGCCCTAAAAATATAGTATCTGAAATAATAAGTAACGTTAAGGGAATATTTTAATTTTTATTACAGAACTAAAATTAGTATGTCTACGTCTCGCTTAATATCTTAAAGATACAATAAAATTGCTCAAAAATCTTGAATTTGAAGTTGTATTTCAGTCAGCTTATGAACCTAACCCAGTTATTAGTTCTTTACCTAACAATTTGGGTTGACAAAGGTAAAGACAAAAATTATCCGGCATTTTAAACGTTTAAACAAAACTATCGATTCGCAAACATGACACAAATTAACAAAGTGGAAACGCGACATACGTTTCGGAGAAAATTGCCGTATTTACTATGAAAATTGCTTTAATACCGCTGTGTTTGATATCAAACTGCTCGCATTTAGTTACCAAGTAGTTCTGCTGGGTAATTACAGACCATGGCGCTGTGTGATTCGTCTAGAACTTGTGAAATCATAAAGTAAGACAAATTAGCGTCCCGCAACTTCGAACAGGTCCCTAACGTAGAATTGGCGGAACTTCATCGGATACAGATAAACTGAGACGTATGAAGGTTTTACTATGTATAAATCATCTTTTCTAAATTTTGTTAAAACAAAGTATGTAATGGTTGATTGATCGCAGTGTGTTCGTATACTATGGGTTTCCATTCTTCTTCTAAGTCGTATTTCCTTATGGTCATCGTGTTTTTAATGAAACACACGACGACTTTCTTTGGCAGTTATAAAGGAGTGGTTTGCCATTGCCTTCTCCATTTCACATACTAATGCGAACACTTATGCTCATGACATAGATATGTAGGTTTCCTCACGTTGTTTTCCTTCACCGTCAAAGCACGTGATATTAATTCGTGTTATACTAACTGCACGTAAATTTAAATAAAATCATTGGTGCAGGCGTTCAATCCACTAGGCTATCACGGCTTAATGGTTTCCATTACCACCCTCGAAATATCTCAAAGATGTCAATGCTGACATGTATATTGTCCATATAACAAAGGTAATTGCTCTCTGTAGAAGTAAACAGCCCTTCACTGTTTAACGTATTTCCATATAAATAGTCTCAATACATACAGTTCTTTTAATTAATTATAATTATTCAGTTCGTTATTACAAAAGTTCTTTAAATGTACGAGTACACGTTTTAAAAGCTCAAATCGAACCCTGTCGATAATTTCGGTAATGACTATTGCCTTTGTCACAAAAATCCTCTATATAATTAATTAAGCGACAACAATAGGACAGGCCAACCCATGGGTTGGTTGTGGGGCGGCCGTCAGGGGTCATTCTGATATTAATAGCATCAAAGTTTACTTTGCAAGGCGTAACGGGTGCAGTATCCGTTACAATCAATCATCACCATATTATTTCTCGAAATATTTTTAAATTCTTCTTATTAAAGTATATGATAATAAGATATGAACATGTTAATGTTTACGAACCTTTCGGCATTTACAGTCGAAGACTGTTTTGTAAGACACGAACATTATCACAAATGATTGCCATATTTAAAGTCACAAAAAGATTTCATTGTTATTGGATCAAGCTAAAAAAAAAACTGTGAATATTATTATATAAATTATATAGATGTGTGTAATTGAAATATAATTTAGTTTCATAAATGTCTGCGGGAAAACACATCGAAGTGATTTACAATACCCATCGAAAAAAATCCTCTGCAGTATTTTATCGAGTCGTTTATGTTATGTATTACACTAATTTCATCACATGAATCACAATTTTCTAGAACGACTAATAATAAAAGAAAAATCTGCGACAATAGTAAGTGATAAATAAAGATAATAAAAAGATGTTTCAAGATAAAAAGAAACGGGCGTCGTATAAAGAATGTTTTACTTTTGATACTCTCGGATGGTAATTTTCTAGGGAGATGATATCTGTCCGCGTAACAAATCATGCCATTGTCCTACGCGAGACCCTCGCCGAGGAGAGATTTTTCCAGTCCATAAAATTAAACATTGCTACAGGAAGATGAATGTTAAGTACCGATGTAACTTCCATTTTCGTTTGAATACCAAAACTCAATTTTCTGCCGCACTTGTAACAAAACGGGATGTTTGTCGTGTTCTCTACTTCACATTATTTATCATTTGAAATGTATTTTTTGATACTTCAACTTAAGTTTGTTTTTAACCAAAAAAAATCTGATAGCTCTTTGATTAAATACGTAAAAAATATTATTAAAAACAAAAATCTTTATATGTATGTATAATGTAGATTAATAAACATAGTTATGAGTAGAAATGAAGTAATTCAAACTATTTATTACACAGCATAGTGACGAGACGAGCAAGTTACTACCTGATGATAAATAATACGCTAGTCAACAATATTTTAGATTGTGTACAAAACAACATTGTGTTTATCGTATTAATAGCGATGTTAAGTTAAAAAAATGTAAACCAACTACTACTTGAGAAAGAAACAGGCGCTGTTGGTTCCAACTTAATCTCAAACAGAGTATGTCTATAACAGAAATAGTACATATTTGTATGTTTAGTTTATAATGTATATGTATTGTCAGTATATAAACTTAATGTGGGATACAGGCTGTGTAATAAAACCTTGTCTCCCTTCGGGACCCAGCTGCGTGGTCGAGTGCAGAGTAGATGTTGCTATTTAAACTGAAGCCCTAACAGTTGCCGATGCGCTCGTACATTGTGTTCGTATCGTTGAAAGCTTCGAACTCGTATTACACCTGCAGAACTTTACCAAGAGACAATTTACTGTATGTTAGTAATGTTTTACAATATTACCTGCATTATATGTTAATACTAATACGGCATATAACGTTATTAACAATTTTTCGCAATTTCTAAGGCAGTTGCGATATACATATCGAAAAGGCACGGGTTCCATTCTCACTGAGCTTTTATTTAAAGTAAAATACAGTTAGGAAACGGACATGTTGCGAAAGTACAACAGATTTCGAGGATATTGGCCTTCATTCTCTTATCGTGAAAAGAGCCGGAGTCCCACTAGTGAGATCAATGAGTGGGCTGTATATTCACACATAGTATGAAAGTTTCAGTTATATATTCAACATATTACATGTTAATTCCTGAACTCGGACGTCTCCAATTTTATGGTTTATTGTCGTACCCACCACGACTGTTTGCTTTTTAACTAGCACTGTATAAATTGCAGGTTAAGCTGCTACCTTATCACTAGAATTGTTCTTAGTCGCCTTTTACATCATACCAACCGTAGAATAGCGGGGAGGATCTCCGAATCCATCTCCTAAACGGATATGATACGTTTTATATGACTTTCACTAAAAAACAACAGGCTAAGTTAAGTCTTTATGCTCAAAGAATTATAATGTTATAATAATTAAATTATTCTAGATGAAATAATTAAAATAATCGTGTTTATACGTTGCTCTACTTAATTATAATTTGGAGGATGTAATGAAAGCAGAAGTAATCGGAGAATGGAGATACGAATTATCCAATTACTCGTACCTATTATGAAAGCGTCTGCCGTAAAGTGAAACAATTTTTTCTCTATTACATTGTTTCATTTGCATTGTTATGTCTTACAGATGTTATTATTTACGCTTTAATTGTTTTAAGTTAATTTTGGGTCAGAAATACTACTAAATAACTTTAAATGTTCACTTCTAAGTTATATACAGGGTAACGTAATGCGTTATACACCTTTAGACACAAATATAAGTTTCCGTATTATTCTAGGCTTCTGCCTAATATTATCTTCTCTAATGAGCTCCCGCGAGAAAGGTATGCCGCCAGTAAGTTTACTAGCAAACACATGGTAAGTTATTCATAAAGGCGATATTTCGAGGTGCAGTACACTAGATAACGAGTCCAAAGGGTGTTATAATTAAATTATAAACTTTTGTCGTGCGGGGGGCCTCTCGCAGGAGGGTCAACTCGCGCTGTAAGTAAATGCCGTATCGTAAAACTTTATTACGTGCCAAATAAAGGGGTTATAAACTTTTACATTTGCTTCGAACGCGATGAGATTGTTAAGTATTAAAATGTTACACTGAAACAAGACATCATATTTGTTACACTCCGTTATAAATTTATGTTTCATGAAATCAAAATACGCAATGGATTTTACGAATTGTTTGTCAATCGATTATTTATGTTAAGCTAATCATTCTTTAATCACGCTGCAGTGATTGCAGGAATGTGAAAAATGGCCCAAAAAAAAACGCCTAAAAGTCATTAAAAAATTCATGTAGCGATAATAAGATATCGACTGTTAGTAAAATAAAAGAGATCACGGAAACAAATTATACGTTAAAAGTGCATTTGTTCATTTTAAAATTAAAAGAAACACAAGATTGCGGATGCTGTGTGCAATAAAATTCTCTCCTGTCCTTAGTACATATAAAAATTTGTTTCAAGTGTCACGCGGACGAGCAATTCGTATGATTAAATTCAAGGTTGAATTGATTTGTGAATAAGCAAACGACTAATATAAAATCATTGTTCGAATGTTTCGAATATAAATTGTCTATTAAAAATGCCTAGGCTTCAATCAAATGTAAACAGCAACATTTTGCGTGTAGTACGGTTTATACCTAAAGAAAAATAATGCCTGTTTCTCTGCTATAAGTAAATATACAATTTAAAAAGTATCGCAAAAATATAAACAACATTTTTTCTGCCTCCGTGGCGCAGTGGTTAGCAACACGGAGGTTCCTGATACGATTTCTAGATTACTTATTATGGAATTTGAATGCCTATCATTCTCATGTTGCAAATCTCTGCCCAAAGCAATATTACGGGTCACTAAAAATGGCCTTGCTTCCTTGTGAGAGGTCATGAGTCCCAGTATTGGGAATATTGGGAAGCATATTTATTTATCACAGCATTATTGTGTAATAGTCAACATAGAAAGCCAGAGTATTTTTGGACGAGCACACTTCACCATCGATGGTCTGATTATCTCAAGTGAAATTCAGATCAACTGTTAGCCCATTGTATATAAATAATTTTTTTTTCATTTCATTGTCGATACAAAATCCCACTTTAAAAGGAACGACATAAAAGACAAATAGCTTTTCACACATCGCGTAAACTATTTATATTGGGGGGTCCGGGCCGTTTTATTCAATTCCACTAAAATTCTCCAAACCGTGCCTCCAGCTAAATAGTTGAGAATGTTTTTCTACGTGACCCCATCAAGTGCCGTCCCAGAGGTTTCTTTCTGCGTTTATTTTCACTTTTATTCCTCAGCGATGTCTCGACCTTTATTACTCGCATTATTCAGAGGTAATTTCTCAGGGTTGAAGATTCATTACTTTATATAATGTGGACGGAATTTCTGATTTCAGTGAAGTCCGTAATGGAGCACATATTTCTGTGTTATTCCGGAAATGCCTTTGTTTTTTTATAAAACAAACAATGCTGCAACGAAATATTGTCAGGTTTTTGTGTTTTTAAGCCTTAATTTAAATGATGAACTACACAAAATTTATGTGTTGAGGGTTTACTATTATTTATTAAATAAAATTATTAAATTATTAGTTTATGCAAAGTACTTGATTTATACGTAAATGAACATTTAAGATTTGGTACTAACTGGTAATGATAAAGGCAGTGTCTCTTAGAATAGGAAGTTGTTAGGATAAAAACGAGACTAAATGTAGAATTAGTTATTATACTAAATACGAATAACATTTATTCAATTTATTTCAAAACGTGTTTACAAAAACTAGGTGCAAAAAGATGAACTTAAACAATGGTTTAATTTAGAAAGGGATTCTTTCTATAATACTGCAAAGACCGTAACAGTACCGTAATATCGCGTATATATGTATGAATGTTAGCGTTTATTCAAATATATGTATAATATTTATTTCTATTTCTTTTATTCGACTAGGCGACGAACGAGATGTTTACCTGATGGTAAGTGATACCTATAACGTGACGCTATTTAAGATGGTATACTGCACCAAATTGCACTCGACGCTTTGAGATATAAGATGTTAAGTCTCGTTACCCCAGTAATTTCACTAGCTTCCAGCGTACTTCAAACTGAAACACAGTAATGTTTGCACAGTACTATTTGGCGACAGAAATAGTAACTGCGGTGTTACCACCCGTATTTAAATATGAGAAATCATAAAGAAAACTTTTGATATGACCTAAGTATAAATGTTGAAGTTTCGAACATATTTATTATTATAAATAACGTTAGATATTGAGGATAAATAATTGTGGTTACAAACATTTTGTTACAAAAATAGTAAATGTATTGACTTTAATGAATCCAATATGAATTACTACATATTGCACTATTATATTTCATACTAATATTTATATAATAATTGTATTTATATTTCTTATAGTGTAATTGAAATATTGGGAATATTAATAATCCATAACTTTTATAAAATTGATGATAATTAAATAGTTGTATTGATTATTGTGAAGATGGCGCCGCTGTCATTTTGGTATAAATGGCGGACAACTGTGGATCTCGGGCTCATTACTGTTTGGACAGTGTAAAAAGTCTGTGCCTTGTGAATTGTATATATAAAAACGTGTAAATTAGATATGTATGTTGAAAAGAGAAGTGTCTATTAATAATAAAGGATCATTTTATCAAGGATATTATTCCAAGTAGCGACAACCCCATTACTCCAATCCGTGTCCTAAACAAAATGAAACAAAGAACACCCGCGCCGAAACTGTTCCGCAAACAACATCTGCCGGTGGCGGGCTGTTCGGGCGTTGGGTGAGATTTGTTCGCGGCAGCGTTACGGTCAATCGGTTGACCATCTGCGACGCGCTCGCCGGTAACGGATCGGTTGTTTTTTGGTCAACAGCGATTTTCACGTTTTCTCATCGTTACCGCTCACGAAGCCACCAACCATTACCATCGCTCTCCATGTCACTGCACTCGCAACGAGCAACCTTTCATTTTATTGCATTACCGTCCACAAACAAAATTTGTTGACGACTTGCTATAATGAATAATTCTTTAAAGATGCCGTTTTTTAATTTATACTGATAAAAACTGAAATATTGTATGCTTTAAAAAAAAAGAAAAAGTATAAAATTAATACGTGTTTATTTTAGTCTACGGCAGTATAATCAAATCGCACTGAAAATCAAATGAGGGTAGACTCGCAAGTGAACGTGTATATTTCATAATCGATTGTATCTTATTTTAATATTAAATAGTTTCTTTTTTTCCTTAAAATATAAGGTATTTTTATACTAATTTCTTTTGTTAATACTTTCTCAAAGTATACCGCAAAGTGTAGAGTTATGTTTGTGTGAAAGCTGTACATATCTTTGAGGCAACTTTAAAACAATCTATAATAATATCATCTAAAATTGTTATTTTATATCACAAAACTAATAGAGAAACCATAAAATAAATACACTTAATAAATCCCTTTACAAATCAATAAATTTTATATGCTTGCTTTCCATTGATATTCTGCATTATTATGTTTGCACAATGCATCGTAACAATTATGGATGATATCAATTTTAACGTACTTCTGACTTGTATTTTGGTTGATTCTGATGATAATTCGCTTCGGGCACTCACATTATTCATTAAAACTTACCGCAACGTTGTGATTAATAGATGTACTATTTAACATTCTATTTGATATTATCTGTGCAAAAAATAGGTTAACACTTGATATCAATTTTCATTAATGTTCAGTGACAATAAGGCGGTATATAACGAAGTGATCTCGCTTAGAAGATACGTTATGTTTTGTAATATGACTTCCAGAAAATCATAATGCTTTTGTGACGGATTGTCAAAGACTAATAGATAGGGGGTTCGTAAAAACACTTTCGTTACTAATTTTAACTGCCTGCGTGACGTAGTGGCACTTGCTTAGTAATTCGTGAGTTCTAGCTTTCATTTCAAAGCCACACGTTCAGGATTTTAGTTGCTAGTAAGGTTAAATAGTTAACTAGCGAACATAACAACATTACTGTGTTCCAGTTGTCAATATGTAAGAGTCAGAGTATTCTGAGTGAGCATCACCATTCACGGCCAAAATATGAGAAATTGATGTCGAGAACTAAAGAATGTTACAAATCATATGATAAAAATATTTTTAAAAAGTTAGGATCATGTTTATACAGGTCAAAACATTGACGATACAATTTAATACTTTATCCATCATTAGACAACCGGCGTTTTATTATTGACATCAAACGAGCCATCACAACTAACGGGACGGACGGACGAATCGATGCTCATTCCATTAATGCCAATGTAAACAAACTGCGTACAAAACGAATTAAACAAATCCGATACCTAATCAAAATGCGTCAGCGCGAAACAAGAGGGGGGTCCGCGTTTTAGGTTTCCGTTAAAATATCTGTGACAATTAGAGGAACGTCATAATCCACCCTTGTTTATCCGCAGAGCCATGACCCGAAAGGACAGGATTGTACAAACAAACCTTGTATAATTAGATTAATATGCTTGGAGCTAATTCTTCTTCATTTATAAAGATATTTAACCTTTTATAACCCCTACCTGTTATACAGTTAATTATTTAAAAACACCTTAATTACCGCAGTTAATAAAATTATATCAACGAAATTTTCTATATCAAATCGGGAATGAGGATATCTAACATAACCTATCGCAGTAAGATCTTTGATTAGACACCATGTGTATATAAGTGACAGGACACAACTAAAAATACCGTAAACGCAACCAATCTATCACAGTTATATTAATTCTTTCATTAACTGTTTTGTTTTTCTGTTACCTATTTGATTAACTTCACTGTTACTTCTTCTTGTCGTGCCTCTTTATATTTGAAGAAAATAACTCTTTTACGTGTACGACTCCCGATTGTTATGGAAATATTTAATTCTTAAATTGATTTAATGTCTCTGCATTAGGGTGAGTAACTAGAAACAATGGCGTTCAAGTTATCCCGTAAAAACATGTGTATAAAGCAACAAGTGTTTCTCTCGGAAACAAAGAGCCGCTATCTTGATTATGTCATGCCTAACTGCTATGCGATTTACTTAAATTGTTTTACCGAAAGTTTCGTAAAGAGATAATCTGTATACTTAAATATTATCGAAACACAGTAACACGTTTTCTGTCGAGGAAAGGGGCGCGTTCCCGCAACGTTTATCGGAATAATATTTGTATTGACCAAGCGTTTTCTTTCCTTATTTTGTTGTAATTGGTTTTTCCTCGGGCAAAAATTATTTACTTCGTCAATATCTCTTTGTATTGCGTATCATAATATTCCTTTACTTTTCTTTTATTATTGTTTTTGGAGCAAGTTTTATAAAATAAGACATAGCGCATGCATTGCTTTAACACTGTCATGATAGAGATAATTACCGATGACATAAATCAGAGGTAATATAAATGGCATATATCAAAAAGTATCAGAGGAGCCGTGATGGCTCAGTTTGTAATGTGGTCGCACTGGCTATATGTCTCAAAGAAGCGCCAGGTTGATTAAACATGAGAAACATTAAACTTGAGATTCCGCTGTACGAAAACATCGTGAGAAAGCAAATATGTTTCAAAAACACCTTTTAAAAAAATCTACCATCTAGCAAGTGATGGTTAATTGGTCTTGACTAATTCTTAATAAGACATTGTGCTTAGTTCCAGCAGTTTAAGAATATTTTCATGAACATATTGTATTCATTTTGTAAGAAAGAGAAGAATAATAATACAAATATTTTCGTGTCTATTTTCTTTAGCAAAACACTACCAAAACTTTCGGCACGTCAGGATACATTCTCTACTTTATTATGTTCCCTGACGGTTTCCAAAGCGGATCGCAGAGCAGGATGACGTCGAGTCCCTTACGGCCAATTACGTTATCGAATTCAGCGCTAGCTCAGCTGTTCAAAGAAGTTTAATCTCCTTTGAGTGATGAGTGCAACACTTTGCTATGACGTGCATTACGCTCCGCTCGAACTAAGTGAATTTAATAAATTGTTGAAGTCTTTTAAGATATTGGATCTTGCTCGTTTACTCAAATCAATATACTTCATAATTAGAAAAAACGAAATTGATAAATTTTAAACACAAAATTGATATTCAGATTTTCATACTTATGTTTAGTTGTAAGTTACTCAAAAGATAACAGAGTAATAGGTCCTGATAAGAACAACCCCGAATCTTGAGTACGACAAGCCTTACTAATGACTAAAGATAACTTGTAATGAGGTGTATTAAATTTTTTTGATCTATTTATTTTGCTATTTATGTTTACAGTTCACAAATTTGATTAAAACTGTATAGACACCAATATAGTATGGAAAAACGGTCAATGTCTTCCATGATATTTTACAGTTAAATTTGTGTATACGTTAAAATGTTTTGTTACAAGGACAGTGCCGTAAATAAAAGGTTTAATATTTACCTACAACATGCGTTGGCACATTTTATCGCCGTCGACCGCCGGGCCAGGGTTTCCTGCAAATTTGATGGATAACGTATTGGGACGTCAATAACTGAACTAAATTGATAGAGCACGTTGGATAGAAGCGGTATTGTGTTAAGTTATTATCGATGGTGTTTACCGCTGCATTGTGTAGATAATACATAAAACTTTGAGATTAAATTGTGTATACAGTTGATATAATATTTTATAACAATTCGATACATAAATGATTATTACATGAGTAATTATGATATATGTTTCAAACGACTATTTGAGTAATAACGTTTTTGAACACGTTCCCTTCTGTACAAAAAGCTATTCATTAATTTGTATCAAACTCGCAGGGTTTCATATCGTTTTTTTCCTAATCAAAAGTGTAATGTGCCCCTGATAACCTTTTCATGGCTGTTTTTTTGTCGATTTAATGGCAAACCCCAGTACGATCGGCGAACGACCCACATTTCAATTTTAATACTTTATTAGAGGGCATACACTATCCGAAGCTAATCCGTATCATCTGCTACCAAGGTAATTATTTAAAAGGGGGGGCTTGCATGTAAGCTTGTACGCGTGCCGGACCCTAATTGTTGCGTCGGATAACCAATAAGGAATTATAGAAGGGCGAACAATTTCATTTACTGAACCACAATAAACTTTACCATAATTTTCGTCGTCTCCAAAATAGGGTATATTTTGAGTGCAAACTATATAAGTATATCTGCGTTATACTATAATAAAATAAGAAGCTGTTTGTAAGGCTTCTTTGGCGCGAGTTAGATCCCTATTAAGTTTGAGCTAGCATTGAAAAAATATCGTGAAGAAAACAACAGGTTCTAAGAATAGTTTTCGTGGACATATGAGAACCACAATTTACTGATGGTAGATCTCCGTTGCCCGAGACCGTCTAGATAGGGACTATTTCTGCTGCCAAACAGTAGTGTCTCTTCATAACTTTATCTGTAATCATGCTGTATCTCGCTGAACAAATTAAAGAAAGCAATAATCTATCTTATTTAGTGCTCAAGAAGATATCCGCATTTTACCTAGTCTCAAATCAATATCGAAATCTGGGCTTTTGGGGTAGCTTAGTGTCTTGAATGCCGGTCTCTATTTCCTTTTCTATTCAAAAAATTATATTCATTACATGGTACAATTGTAAGTAGAAAAAAAAAATATGTTTATCTATAGATTCTATATTCTATGTACCAGGTGGTAGGTCTCTGCTGCCGGATACCGTCTGGGTGGGTACCACCGCAGCTCCTATTTCAACCGCCAAACAGTAGTGTGCAGACATTACTGTGTTCCAGTTCGAAAGTGCTGTAAGCTAGTGTAGTTACTGGGCTAACGAGACTTAACACATATCACAAAGCGACGACCACAATGTATTGCAATGTTATACCATCTTAACTAGTGCCGCGTTGTTATGAGCTAGCGTATCACTTAACATCAGGTGAACGTCTTGCTCGTCTCGTCGTAAAGTAGTTATATTAAATGGTAGTATAAAAAAAAAAGGCTTCGTCCTTAAAGTCCCTAACTTTAACGAATCGAAATCGCGTAACTTTTAATTATTACTCGCCTAAAGAAAACTTCGTCTGATATGGGCTGAATACGCTCGCTGACGACAACTTCGAAGACAAATGTTAAAATTGACGGTTACCGTAATTTCACACGAAATACATAATGTCTGTTAATATATCTGAACCACAAATTTAACCTTACCTATCTTTTAAATTTAATTAAGTAATGATACCTTTTCTTCTCAACATTTTTATAGCTTTTTGTGATACATAGTACGATAGGTTCCCTCACAATAAGTACTGCACCATAAATTATAAAGAGCAGGGTGCGTCACTACTGCCCCTATTCCTTAAAATGTATCAAACCACAGCGATTGACTGCACCGCGCCCGTGACGCGCGCCTCTTGTTCACTAGTAACGTTAACACTACCAAAAATACTATATCGAACATTAAATATCTAGAATGTAAGAAAAATTACATAAAATATTATTTTTTACAACTGGTACGCCTCTTTTTCCAACATTAAAGTAGTAATGTTCAAATGTTAATGCTCTCCGGTTTAAAATGTAGCTAGTGAAAGGACTGAGGAAACGGGATTAAAGGCTTACCTATCAGGACAATGAGCACGCCGAAAGCACACCTACCAAGACTTCACTCTAAAGATGGGCTTTGTAGAGAATGCTACAGAATATTAAGTTCTCCTTTAACTATCTTTTGTTTATGGATACCATAAAAAAGTTGTTTTCGCCTCCAATATTTTTGTTAGAGATTTTTGGTTATTAATTTCTTACTGTAGCAGGAGTTGTTGTAGTTATTGGAATTGTTACAAAGATAAAGGAAATATTAATAAGTGTCAGGCGTTGTCGATAACAAGTTGACATCCCCTTACAAATAAGTTGGGAAGTGATTGTTACGCAACATTTGCGACTTTGTTCGTAAAATTGAGGGCACAATTGTGCTCCAGCGCATCCCCTCGTACAGGATTACACTATAATAAGAACGCCGATTAATAACTGTGAAGCTATACACAACGAATTTGTGTCGCTTCTCTAATAGTTTTGATGAAGCTTTAAACTCAACAGACGAGAGATGAACAGCACCTGCTGTTAAACGGTCTAAAGTCTCTAAAGAGTTGTTACCAAAAATATAACCTCTACACATCGTTGTAATTTCCGAATTTGTTTAAAACATCACAATAAGCGCAATCGTACAGAACATTTTGTGTTAACTGGATTGTGGTCTATACAAAGCGGCAGACAGACCAAGAATTCTCCAATCACGAAAGTCATTCCAGCTAGCCAGAAAGACTTACGAATCTTCTGCGTTAATAGTGAAAACGCTGGCTAAACAGTCAAGATCACTTAGAGTCTAAATGAGGTTAATTAAGGTCATAATGATAATTATGTTTTTTCTTTGTAATAACACTAATTCTTTAATAAGAACTATTTCAATTTACGCTTACTATTATTTAGTAAATATTGAATGAAATACATATTAAAATACTTGCTACATTTCAAACTCTACCACATGCAGTTGATCAGAAATAATGACATCTTTGTAACAGTAAGTACTTAGCCACTACCCCTCGAAGGCAGTCATAATAATTAAACATTTTGTAATAATAAATAAAACTCATTAGTATAATAAAGACATTTATTTTTTCTTATAAAAAGGCGCATTTTAGTTTAATAAAAGTTCGACATTCATTCAAAAGCTGACAGGGACTTACACGAGGTTGATTACCTTCTTAAGTACCTACAGTATCAAGCACTACAATATTGAGAATAAACAGTATAAAGTCAGAGCTCATTGTACAAATATTAAAACTTTCTAGTGTAAGAACAAAAAAGAATAAATATGTGTTCTCCGTACTTAATCTAAACAGTTAATTTAAATAAGAACTATAAAACAGAAACTAATACAAACTTAGGTTACCTTAATATTTTGTAAGTAAATTATGATTTTACTCCTTGTGAGAAGGCCTCGAGTACCAGCAGGAGGAACGTATACACTTTAAGATACATAGATTCTACCCAACTAAACTGCGAGTATAAAATATAAATAAAATTGAGAAAATAATGTACATTTTATATGATCATAATATGTAGTCATGTTGGAATATTAAAAAAGTAAATGTTAAAGAAACCCGTCATGTTTCCTGATAAGATTAAAAAAAACATCGAATAAACATATTAACATAGACTACGACTAATATATGTATGCTAATTGATATAACATTAGTCAAAATTGGGTACAAAATTAAAAAAACGAAAACACTATGTAAAATGAGAGATCTGTGTTCCAGTTAAACATTCTAAATGCATATTTAAGTGATGTTACATGTTAAATAATAAGTTTAAACTTAAAAAATAAATCTATTTACAAATGTTAAAGTGTATATTTACAGAACTAATTTAAAAATGATTGTGATTTTCATCGATTTGAAATCCTTACGTCATACAATTATAAAAATACTCGGTATTGATACCTTTTGAACGATTGCGTCCATCAAAGTTAAGGTTTGTGTAGAAATAAGAAATTTTCAATATCAAATTTAGTTGTTACTGGATATAATTGTTTAAAGAAAATAATATAAAACTATTACGTATTGTTTATAAAATAATTATTATAATTGCAATTACAGTCTATTTAACTACTTTCTAATAGACTTTTGTAAAAAAAAGCGATGGCTTTTAGGGTATTTTAAACGTGATTCATATGATGGGAAAAGGTAAACGCACACTACATTTGTGACTACGTATTAAATGCTAGAAGTTTATAATACTATGTACATTTACTTATATTAAAATACCCTCATAATAAGTATCCGAATACACTAGAAGGCACACTTTGTACCTTACGAAACGTTGTTAAGTTTTAAGAGATAGCTTAGCCAATATGTATTAGGGAAAGTACGAACGAACGATACAATTTAGCGTAAAACTAACGAGGGAGTAAAGCTATAACTAAAAAGTTTGTCTTTTGGCAGTTTCGAATACTGTTCGCGATCGTCACATACACACAAGCTTTACTCGCAATCCAATAACATAGTTTTAACATAAGACTTAGTTTTTACCGCGTACCGATAATTCGAATTAACCCTTCACATATTACTGGGGTAACAAGACTATCTTATATATCAAAGCGACGAGCACAACATGGTGCAGAATACGGGCGAACGTATAACTTACAATTACGTGGAACGTTGTCTTTATAATATCGCTTTGTCAAAATTAATGATATTAAACCGTCGACTGGTATATTCTTGAAGTTCAGTGTCAAGTGCAACTCGTGTTATAAAGGGTTAACGAGTCAATGTGAACTCTTGATTTACACGGCCGAGTTTTTGCCGATGATCGTTCCGCTGGTGGCGTACACCCGCCGACCGTCGAATTCAACTGAGGAGTTGCGCTTTATGGTATCATCGCCGGTATCTTTCAGCGGCTCCTTTTCATCTCTGGCAAATTCATTATTCCAAAATTAGACCATTCACATTACAGTTCTATTTTTACAAGGACAAAATAGCCTAGAAATGCTTAATATTGTGTCCTTGTAAAAACATTGATAAAGAATTTAACGGATAATATATACAACACATCTAGTTATTATTTCTAATATGCAGCTCAATTACAGTAAAATCGAAAATAAACGTCTATGTAATAAATGTTAATAATATTTTACACGCATATCTTCGTATATGCTTGCCTGAACTGCACTGTGTTATAAAAATTATATTAATAAAGTAATATAAAATAAGGCAAAAATACAGCTACATTATAAAAACACACTTTGAAGCAAACTATGCAAACCAAACAAAGCAGCACTATACTAGCGCAATCAAACGAAACTAAGTGTTAATAAATAATATCTTACACTGGTGTTGTCGGGATATAGCTATATGATGCCGCGTGAAGGAAGAAAATATACTTTCATTAGTATACGTGCGTAGACAAATCATAATGGTGATGTTATCAATCTGAAGTCGCAGGTAAAAGTGAATATATATGTATATGATGTAACGAAGTAATGAGAAATGTTACATTGCCGTAAGAGATGTTCCAGGCAATTTAACACGTTACACTAACGTAATTCTCTCGCAGACGCAACGCTCGAGTTTAAATTTAAATTTCACATTGATTTGAACGCTCATTTAACCAGACTTGTTACTAATACTACACGCAATTAAAATAGCTGCCGTACGATACATAATATTAATACCGGGCAATATTTACAAAGGCGTTTGACGCTAAGCTTAGTCGTTCATTTTAATATTTACAAACGGCCGGCCTCTGAAAAAAGTCACGCTGAAATAATTTTTTTTTTCAACTCAAACTTAACTGTTTTTTATAAATACTTATATGTACTATATATACAGAGATATACTCATTAATTTTTTTATTTATTTCATAAATTACATATTTCACAAAAGAAATAGAAGAATTTTGATTATTCTTAACAATGAACAATACAAATTTTGACAAATAATATTATATAATGCAGTATTAAATTTAGCATAGGTTTGATGAACTGTTGATTATTTTTGAACATTGTTCGCAATAAGTCAATTGTATTCGGATTGTAAGTTACATAGTAATATGTTTATGATTGAAAAGATATATATTTCATTGCGTGAACTTTGTAACAGAGGTTGTGCCGTATACAAACAAAGCATGCAGGCAATGTTTCATAATGCCTTACGTCGGGGTCGGTACGAGCTTGACGGGCGGCGGCAGGGGCGCGGGGGAGGGCGGCGCGCGCGGCTTCGTACTGCAATAAGGGAGCGGGAAGCGCCAACCGTACAGACTAGCGGGCAGAAACATCTCTCATCGACACTAACACTGACATGGGAACACGGAACAAGGTAACAGAGGGACCTCAACGATGTCAAATCGAGATAAGGGCATTGATAGATGTCGATGATAATAACAATTGATAAATAAAACGATGCGAGGATAATTTAACGGGAATAACTCACCTCCCCAGCTTCGCCTCGTCCTCCTTGTGCTTTTTAGCGCGCTTGCCGCATATCGTCGCGACAACTCCTTGCCTTCTAAAGCAGAAGAGCAATAGGTCCACAATGATCAGACAGATGAACACGCCGGCTAAGGCCACGCCAATAATCGTACCACTCGACAGGAGTTGCGGCGGTGCGAACCCAGACCGTTCCACGCCTGTTGATTTGAAATAACATTAGAATATTTATTTAAGAAAAAATGCAATACAGATAAGAACAGTAAATAACAATCGGCAGAGTATTTTTGGTAATGATTTCAACTAATAGATAATTTCGTATTTACTGTCCTTCAGCGTGTTAGTTTGATGCATCGTAGTTATAAATATTAGATGTCATGGCGGTAATTGTGAGTATACCATGATGGCGCCAGTGCTAGAGTTATGCGAGTGATTTCTTTTTTGTAAAATTATATTACTAAGCGTTACACATATCATTCATAACAAGTTCTATGGTGAATAGAGAGTGCTTTCAATTCAATAAAACGTGCACCCGATCACCAGTAGAGAATGAGAAAAGATAATGCAAATAAAGGGTCGTACAAGAGTTTGCTTTGTAAAGAAAGCGCTCCGCCGGTGTGAAATGGGGTTTGAATGAAACTGAAATTATGATAAATGATGATAGCGGATGTCTATTACGTCTATGATGCACGAGTATGAGCCTTAGAATTAAGAATAATAATAGTAGGAAAGAAAAGTTGTCAAGATGCGAACATTCCAAATAATTTGACTGAATGCAAAATAAACATTTCAAACCCCATGACAAAATCATTTCGGTTCATAAACAAGCGTATCTGGAAGTCTACAGTACTATTACAATATTAAACAATTAAATTTAATAAAATCGGTTCATTAAAACCATCACCTTAGTTTCTAACCTATGAATTAAAACGTTTATATTAATTTGTGATTTGGGTTATTAACATGAACATTTTATCTATATCAAGGCAACAATTTAAAGTGCAAATTGCTAAGGTACTAATAAAAATAATCCAATTCACAAAATTTCTAAAACAATCTATTACATAACGTTAATCGAAACAACCAAATTACCTCTATTTAATAATAACGCCAATTATAATAAATATCTATAGTTAATAATAGATTCCCAAAAAAATTTATGTGTGTCGATTTGGCAGTTTCCAATATCCACAATAATATATACTTTAGACTACATATACCTACAGAACAAAAAATAAATTAAATACACAGTAATGTGATGTCACCTAAAATGACATTTCTATACACCGATAATAAGGTTACGGAAGGATTTACAAATGATGCACTTTTTAACGGAGTATTAACCATGCCTGATGGTATTGATAGGTTATTCTGTGATGTGATATATGAAGGGAACACAAACCAGCAAGAAGGACATGCAGTATTAATTCAATCATTCCGAAGGATATTTGAATAGCAGGTATTTAATCTACGGAACATATTAATATAAAATATATTTACCTAATGTCAGTCAGGGCGACACAAACACACTTGTCAAATCAAAAAGGACTTTGGATTGGTCTCTTGATAAGCATCTTGACATCTTTCTTTGTTTAAGGACTTTGTACATATAATACAATTTGTTATTAATTTATTAAACAAAATTATTTAGTTTGTTTTAGGAGTTGCGTGGGGTTCTAGTAGGTGAAAATGAATGAAGCGCCTCAGATCAATTTGTTACAAAATTTCATTAGTTTCGGCAGCTTCATTCATTTATTTGGACGTGGCTGACAAACAACTATAATAGTTTTAGAAACATTTATTTTTCACATTGGTCATTTCCCTGATCTATTCACAATTCCAAGATTCCCTCCATACTCTTCTTGTTGCTGACGCTTTTCCTCGATATTAGGTCCAGTGTAATGACATCGTCTAGATCTAACTGGACGATTTCCTTCACAATAAGCTAGTAAAATTTAATCTAAGTCTCATGAAATGGAATAAAATAGTCGTCAAAAATTCGTACACAAGTGTCGCTACCTACTTCAAGAAGTCAATACATTTCGTGTATTGTTTCACATTAAACACTAAACGCGATCAAACATTTTGGCAGTGTATTTATACCGATTAATATTCTACTAGTTGTAACTTTAAAGAATCTATTCAGAGTCTTTATAGATTACATACAGATCTAAAACCCTAATTGAAATAATTTCCTTAAATCAAATGCTTTACTTTAAATGTCCTTTAGTAACCATTGTAAATGTTGATATAGCTTCATAGGCTTAAGGTGCATCATTAAATGATAATTTTTCGTTCATAACACAAGCGATAGTCATACTTATATTTATATAGGTACATCAACAAATCGTTATATCACAAAAAAATTATTCCTAATTAACAGTCATCTTTGGACTTAATTAGTTTACGTTGAATATTTATTGTTTATAACTATTGATTTATATTAGGAAATATAAAAGCAGAAGCGTAGTTAAGATGTCCATTTTAGATGGAGCCCATTGGAAAATGCGTGAACTTCCATTTGGGTTACCTAAAAACATTATGTTACTATAAAATCTTATATTATTTAATAGTAAATAATAGTCCAATGCCAATGAAATCAAAATGAACATAAGTGTAAAATGAAACTTACCGGATTTCGGAAAATAACACCAACATAAATAAATCAAATTACAATCAAAAGTAGGTACATAGTAAGAGTTGTCAAATGATTTATGTTATATTCAACATGCACAAACGATTGATTTTTGTAGTCTAACGCACGTTGTTATTATTATTATAAATTATTATTTATAATTTAATAATTTAGTTGAACACATGATCCACAATAATGTATAAGCTAGTTCAAAAATTGATTAACCGCGGTAAAGTGATGGTGTCGAAAATTAATCATACTAGTGTATTTGTTATGAGCGAAAGACGACGTATAGATGAAGACATTTACAATATGATTTGTACAGAGGGTGAAACAAAAACATGTACTTGAGCCAATACTACATTAAAAAAGAAACATACACTGTTAATAAACGCCTTAACTAAAATTAACATAACATTGTACTTTTACAAAATAAAATAAAGTAGGATAGTTACTGTGTGAAACGGATTGCATTTCGTACAGCGTTAATAGCAACTACGAACACTGACACAGGTCATCACAAAATTAGATCAGAGAAGTAAACATAAAAGGTGGGATAAGAACAAAACTGAAACACATGAGGTGGTGACGGCTGACGATGACTGCTTATCAGTAGCGGCATAGACGTTGTAGAAGCCAGCCTTGTGTGGTTTGATATTCTCTGTGCTGTACTCACCGAGGGCAGTCTGGACATAGAGTTGGGCGGGAAGTGAGTAACCGAGCACGTTGTGAGCCCGAACTTGCATTCTATATCGTGTATCGGGGTGTAATCCTCTGACTTCGTAACTGATCGCCTCATACGATCTTAGCTCTTCAACAACGCATTGCGATTCTGAGGCGACCCGCCATTCTCCACTCACTTTCAATACCTGAAAATTAATCGTAATTAGAAAAGTTATAGATAAAAATATAGTAAAAAAAAAACATTCAAAACTTACAGGGCAATAGTTGACTTCATACATATCTATCGGTTCTCCGTTATGAGCCGGAATTTTCCATTGAAGTTCAAAACGATCCGCGAATTTACCGTGGATTAATGATTCCGAGCTTATCGCTTCCCGCCATTTTGGTTGCTCCGGTGGGGACCTTGATTCAACATAATAACATTAATAAAGTTATTGAAATAATTTGTCTAATGTAATTCAACACTGAAATTGTTCAAAATTTGATTCTTGGACACGCAGCTTATTCGTGGACACGCAAAAAAAACAGAGTGCAAGGAATACTAAAAAAGAAACTGTTACATAATAAGTAAATAATGACATCTAGTAAGTAATAGTTATTTTTTTTTTAATAACTAAACTATAAATAAACACTTGATCACAATTTCACGTGGTGTGACAATGAGGCCGTGATTTGATCAGTATTTTAGAAAGTTTATTAATGTACCTTCTGGGCATATCCACTGTCATCGGTGCTGCCCAAGAGCCAGCTCCGACTTGATTGACAGCCGCAAATCTAAAGTCATATTTGAACATAGGCGTTAAGTTTTCGACAATGTACGGGGAATTGACGGACCACGTCCTATTCATCGCTAAATTCCAGTCAAAGTTTCCGTTTTCTTTGTATTGAACAGTAAAAGCCAATGTAGGTGGTCCCATATCTTCCGCGGGTCCAGCGATGTTGAACGATACTGATGTGGCTGTTATTGTTTCTTGTTTAACCTAAAAAAATATAGTTTTCTTTAATCTCACTTTGATATATTTTCATATGGGTCACTCTTCATAGTTAAACTGACGTCGAAGACATTTTTTTTCTTTGTATAGACTAACGCTTGACTACAATCCCACTTAATGGTAAGTGGCCAGTTAGTCTTTGATGATAAAGTAATTAAACATAAATTCTGACCTGTGAAACTGGACCTGGAGGGAAAGCCTCACGTAACTGTATAATGTGTTCAGCTTCACCGAGAGCGTTAGTAGCAATACATTTGTAAACCCCGTATAATTTACGATCAACCGGCACTACTGTAACGTAGCTGATTGGTCCGGAGCCATAAATTTGAACGTGTGAAGATTCAATCAAATCGTATTCATGGAACCTAGAAAAATAATATGTAGATATATAAAACTTGTTTAAACTAAAGTTGCGATGAAAAAAATAAAAATGTTACTGACTTCCATTTAATAGTAGCGTTAGGTATGCTCTCCGCTATGCAACTAATGTTAACCGGTTGACTATTCCAACTCCAGATGGGTACATTGGACATATGCTCGAATGACGGCTTAAAGTGAACAGTCAAATGTCCATTCTTCCTTGCTTGCCCACCTAAAAACAATCACTCACCGTTATCTTACTATCTCGTCTTAAGTATAAATTAAAGCCAGAACCATAACAACGTTTACCTTCATTTTCCGCCAAACATTCATATAAGCCATCATCGGTGCGATTTAATTTAGATATTGAAATAACAGCAGATGATTGCATCTGATCTCCAGTTTGACGACTGGTACTTTCAACGATGATCCTTAAAGAGGAGAAAGTACATGTTCATTAGTTAAGAATTGATTTATATTTACAATTTACATCCATTTAGTGTAAATAACTTTATTAAAATGTTAAACACCTTAGCACGGGAATTTTAGATTTAAAAGCTGTAGGCAATAATTTTCTATGTACAATTTTAAATATTAGTTACGTTACCTTCCATCATCATTGGGTCCATTCAAAAACGGCTCACGGTTACTCAGCTTGCGGAAACTTATACGCGGTGCAGGCCTTCCTGTTGCTTTGCACTCCAATCGTCCGTCAGACTTCTCTGCTGCGGTAGTGTTGAATAATTCGAAAATTTTCGGTGGCACTAACACTTCCACTTCGATTTCTGTTTCGTTCTGCCCAGCTTGGTTAACGGCGCTACAAATGTATTTTCCGTAATCACCAGCTTCGACTCTATCAATCGTGAGGAGACCTGTGTTATCATTAACGCTGTATCTTGAAGTCGTTGCCAGATTCTGAAATAAGATTAATTATTGAACACCATTATGTCACCTGTAAATTGCTTCACAAATCATTTATTGTGTGTTAAATACTACCTCTCGTGTATTCGCTTTTATCCAAGTGTAAGTTGGAGGAGGTTTTCCTCTTGCTTTACATGTAATGGCTGCCGATTCTCCTTCTTTAATTTCCACCCTTGGTTCACGCTCTTCCATTTCAGGAGCTGTGTATACCTAAGAAACAAATTTTTAACGTCAAATCATTACTTTTAATCAATAACCACTACGAAGTGAAAAATTATTTTAAATTTCTTTTACCTCTAATTTTATATTTCTTTCCGCAAGCTCTCCTGTTTGTATAACAACTGCACGGCAAGTGTATGTGCCGTCGTCACTTTCTTCAATATTTTTAATTAACAAACCGTTTGCGTGAATCACATATCTGTCAGAAGTTACAATCTACAACATGAAAATTAATATCATTATTAATACCTATAGAGAACATTTTTGTAGATGAGGATATTACACAAGTTTGTGTACTTACGGTAGTTCCCTCTTTGAACCAGTCAACGGAGGGCGCAGGCTCGGCGGTGACTTCGCACATAATTTTGAAGTCTTTACCTTTAGTTGCGAATTGATTTTCGTTAGCGTTTACCCAGGTGATTGCAACTGTAATAAATGGTACAAATTAGTTACATGATCCATACCAAGATTCAGAAAAAAATGTCACGAAGTCAAATAAATACGAGTAGCTACTGTGGCTCCTGCATACTAATTAAAACGTTAAATATATATTTTTTATTTAAACTGCTCTCATAGTAAACTTTAAACGTATGGACCGCTTTGCCAGGTGGACCTACAGCTTAGTGAAGATTGCAAGAAATCATTTGAGAAGGCCAATGTTCAACAATGGACGGCAGTGACCTAATGGTAGACCTAATAAGTTGTTAAACTACAATATAATATTTCAACCGGATTATCAGCAACGCGTTGTTTGCTAATAAAGAAAAGTAATAAATTTCGTGTTTCAGTACCGAAAGTGTCCAAAACAACGCTGGCGCTGAGCGGCATGTTGGTGTAGGTGGCGACACAAGTGTAATTGCCTGCCATTGCGGGAGTGATAGACGATATGTACAGCAGTTGCGACTGTTTCGCTGGCATCGCCTCCGTGTAGATCTCCGGTCTTGTTCCAGGCCTAATAGAAATTAAACACATCGTTAATGTACATAATTTAAAAAATATATAGAATTTGAATAATACAATAACTTGAGAGCAAAAATATATTAAGTATTTTGTTCAGTTGAATATTATATAACTAATGATATCATAAAGAAAACCGTAGATTTTAGAAAACAAAATTCTAATTTGTGAAGCTGTTAAAAGAATTCATTATACAAATGGTAACAATTTCAGACTAATCTACGACATCTGAAATTGTTAGTAGAACAGAAGTCTGAAATAGATGATAACGACTATAATCTTTCACATTGATCTTCATTCAATTTTGTTAAACACTTAAAATTCAATACTTACGCAGCTTCGTTAATGACCAATCCTTTAGGGTCTTTCCACTGTGGTTGGGTGACCAACGCCGGATCTTGAGTTTCAGCCTGGCAGGTCAGTACAACGGACTTGCCGACAGCAACCGTCTGCTGTTTCTGCATCGGGTATATCCTCAGGATCTGAGACGAACATCCTGTGAAGACAAAAATGTCTTATATTTTACCTGCTATGTATAATCATTTTCATTGTATTTTTCAACCGCTTCTATAAAACTACTTTTTTTTTTAAATGCTACCGTCATATAAAGAATTTTTGAAAACAATGGGTTCAGCACAAATTGTGCTCTTTGGTTAAAAAAACAGACATGTGCGTGCGTGTCTCTGTGTGTTTTTTTAACCAAAGAGTCCTAACTGCGCAATGCAAATTGTATGGTGTTTTATCACCGTGAAACATTTTAGAGTACAAGTTAAACAAAAGCTTTAGTGAGGGTCCCAACTTCAAAGCAGCAGCTACGCAACTCTTTAATTAAGTTTACCACAATTTATTCTGGAGCACGTGACTAAACTACCTGTTTTTATTGTCTTTTTTTACTGTGGAATTTGTGCACTGAATGTTTATTTTTATTTCACTACTTCGTACATACAAATAAGGACAAACTTCTTCGTTTTCTACCGGCAAAATTTAGTTAAATACTTAAAGCCTGCGTAAATACTTAGAAACAACAATTTTAAAAAAACCTCATGTTTAATTACATATATACCCAACAAAAATACGAAAATTCATATATAAATTTGTTTGTATGTGTATATAGTGATGCTATTAAATACGAAGGGAGAGAAAAGGTAAACATTTTGTTTTATATTTTAATAGCTACGTACAATAGTTTGTACAATGGCAACATTTACCCGCAATTCAAGCATCAGTAAAATAATATATAATACACTGGTTTATATAAAGGTACGGTAACACTAATAATAACGTAAACTCTAAACCTATTCAAATAAATAAAAATGAAGTGTCTGTCGAATATTTCGTTCCGGTTAATCACAGATACTTTTAGATCTATTTTGAGTTAACTTTCACTGGCTTAACTTTGTAAGGCGTAACTTAGGTTCTTCTATATAAAAAAGATTGTTACTTATACTCACTTGGAACTTATATGTATTTATTCACGTATCTTTTTAATTACGCCATTAAATCGCAGGTTGTTTGTTCAAAGTATTTCGCGATTACAGTTGATATGTAGTAAACTTCCATATATATATATATATATATATATATTCTATTTAAATAGATTTAGATATTTACAAAATAGAAAAAAAAAACAGACATGTATGTGAGGTACAGACTAATATAAATTATGATCAAACATTACTTGAAAACATAAACCGTAAGCGTTGTGTTAGAAATTAATATAAATGTATAGAACGTAAAAGAAATCTAACATTGCTTAACCAAGCTTTTTCACATAATACAATATGTTCAGTGAATTTTATAAAAAGGAAAAGGTGTAAAAGTTTCTCAAGTTGTACCGCTAAAATGGTCAGTCTCCAGCGAGGTATTTATGTATGTAGATAACTATTCCTGTCGTGTCTGCGAGGTGGTTCAAGCGCTCTCGAGTCTATTCACGCGCGAGTATCTATCTCTTTTTGCAAGGATTTCGAGGCCTCAGAGCGCCGCTTGAATAAGGATCACTCCTTTGAATCCGGTTTTAAAGTGAACAACTTTTATAAAGCGTCGCGTACTTATTAAAATATTTTCGCAGCAGCGAATAAAAATTTTTAGGTCCTGCTAAAACATTTGTATACTTACAACAGACATTGTGGGTACTAGCGAAATATATCAGTTTTTTATACAGATAAGATGATTAATAATGATTATGTCAATTATTTGAAAACATTATCAATACAACTTTTACCTAGAAATCTATAAAATCGATTCATAAACATCATTTTTATTGGATTTCGATTAAACAAGTTTTTTATTCAAATCAACAATATTCAATGTTCAGTTTATGAATTTGCCTTTTATTTTATAAAAATATATTATATGCTTTTCTAGATATGTTCTGTAAGGTTTTTTTAACTCATCAAATAATGCAGCCCACGTAGCCGCCCGCCGGACCCCTCGTTTTTCCAACATAAGCGTCTGTTGCATCTTATAGGACACATTGTGTCCATATTTTCATTTCTTTGAAAGTTTTCAAAAAATACAATTTATTGCAAAGAACTGTTCAATATAACAATATAAAATACATAATATTCAGTTAAACATATTGCCGCCTAGAATAAATCGTGTTTTTAATTTTCTATCTACATATGCCATCCTTGTTTCCATGAAGCATCTTGCAATTGAGAGAAAACTATAAGTGAAGGTAATATAAACTTTGAAATATTCCTTATCAAATAATAAATGTTCGTATGTATATGTAGCATAAATAGCATATATAGTGGTTGAGAGATTTTATATTAAAGTCTCATAAGGCGTCCCCGCACATCCCACGGGGCCCCCGCAAAAGCAATAACCAAACTTACTGGGATACACATCATTTTATCTAATCAAAATGTATGTTTTTTTTACGCTAACATCCATTGTTTAAGAAAATATCTTTAAAACATTCTTGTAATAAAGTAATATTGTTCTTACTTCCTTTTTACATTACATAAATATACCATTGATGAAACTTTATCTATCGATAGTATGTTTAATATACAATAATAATGGATACTATAAAATTTACTTTATTACCAGAAACAGTTACAGGATCTGGCACTGAAAAAGTATGTTTTATGTTGTGGTAATAGTTCATTATCGAAACGCTCAATTGACCAACAGATAAATATATTAAGTTTGACTTTAAATAATAAAAGGCAAACCGAGTGTCTTTCATAAACAAGAGACCAAATTTAGAAGTATCTTTGGAACCGCCGAAATTACATTGGCATGAACAAGGGGAGAGAAGCATGGGGTAGATTCACCATAGAGGGGACAAGTGAAATAAGCGAGCGGTGGATTAAAGGGTTTGTGAAAATTTGTACGCTTTATAACGGTTTCCCATCCCCATGCGGTTTTGAATTACCAATTACTTTCATTTAGTTTGTAACAAGGCATTTCGGAAGATTTGTTAGACGTTTGTCAGTCACTAAACAGTTTCATGTTATTCTTTGTTTCATTCTGAATAATACACAAATCTAACATTCATTTCAACATCAGAGAGAATATATAAAGACTACATAAACTCGTTGATGAGGAAATGGAAAAAAAGTAAAGGCTAATTCAATTCATAAATTATCATGCTTCGTATAAGAAATGAGGTCGTAGGTGAAAGAAAGGCTTTGTGATATTTTTTCTTTATCAAATATTACTGTACTGTTTTCGAGAGGTATGTCTTTAGACAAACGAGGTAGACTAAGCAGCTTTTATATTCGCAATAACAAGTTAATAAAGCAGCGACTAGATTAATTTTTGTACATTTACCAGTGTAAAGCCAACATATTTTATGGGATTATTTCTCTTAGGGTATATATAGATCCAATCCAACACTTCGGCAGAAGAAAAGAATTTATGGCAAAAATTAAAATTATCATAATTTTAATGCTCAATGGAACCTTCCGATGTACTTATTTGGAAGGAATCTAATAATATCTAGAGTGAGAATAAAAATATTTTCGGGGCATGAAAATTTAGCCATCGCTTTAGATAATCTGCAAGTGGTTTCATTTTCAATATCTACTTCGTGCTTTTGTAGAAATTATGCGAAATAACATTTACTTCCTAAACATTTGTTTACGCAGATTTGTATACTATCAGCAGGATGTGAATCTAAATGTAAACGTAAAAGTTTCTGTATTTTTACCCTTACGGCTTTCAATCCCACCTTTGACTTTTACAACAATGAGTAAATCGTAATACGGTAAAGTGAAACGAACCGTTACAGTTTCAGGTCTAGTGGAGACGTCCCTTGCCCACGTCCCGTTGGAAATCAGTCTCCTGAGCGATCAAACATATACAGAACGGGTACTATAGTGTACTGTGCGTAGGTCTTGCCTTAGGGTTGGTACTGTGATTAATTGCTTAGACATTATTTTCTAATTTAGCTCTCCCTTCTCGCAGTTTTCGCTTGAGGGCAATTTTGTCTCTAGGGCAAAGACAGGAGAGCTCAAAGATCAAGTGAAATTGGATAAACGAAAATCTGCGTTCGATGACGGGTAAGACAGTCGTTACATTACTTTTATCAATAATAAAGTCAAATTAATTTCTTAACACTATTTAAAAACGTTGACAATAGCGTTAGCAGTTGTTTGTCTTTTTAAGACATAACATAATATTCGTTTGAAAAATAAGAAAGAAAATAACAAGTTCTGTATACCAAAGAAATCCTAAAGATAAAACTACAGTTCACCCTATTTGACACGAGGCATCAAGAAAATTTCGTAATTGAGGGAAATGAGATAAATTACTGCTGCAGACTGTTTACTCGAGGGGGCGCGGAAGTCTGCGGATAAGGCACGGAACACTGTAACGCATTTATTTGACGTGACTCATACATAAAACACACGCAAATTTCATTAGTTAAATAGCAACATAACTGTTTCCTAAAATGATAAATATTATATGGCAGATAAAGGTAAAAGTGAAAATTAAAACTTCATATACAAAAGATTTTTCTAAGTTTTCGATACAAGTATTGTATCTAAATATTAATATTTACCTTTTTTACCTTAACTAAATATACTAGCTTTCTAAATTGTTAGAAGACAATAAATTGCATTTAATCCTTAAGGTATCAACTTGATATAAACCTCTAAAGGTCCTATTAAAGGAAATTGCCCTTTCGAAGTTTCTAAGTGGATGTTGCAATAAATAAAACCTAACCGAAACAGTAACAATACATTACTGGCTCCTCCGCAACCAGGTGTTTAAGTTCTTAGGATAACCATTAATGGACCTATAACAGGTAATGAAAACCATTACACGAGTAACTATAAATTTTCATTCTCAGGCTTCGTTTCGTCTATTCGTATTCCCCTACTCCCCCGCCTTCATTATCAGTTTAGCGAGCGGGACCCTCTCGGCAAAAAAAAAATGTACAAAAATCGTTATCCAAAATTCAGCTAAGCGCAGGGGTCGTAACGAAGTGTAGCCCACTTAAAACAATAGCCAAATGCAAGGGTCGAAGTCTTCAGCGCTTCCAATGCTTAGATCTGTAGAACACTTAACACGAGCTGAATCCGTAGAATTTTTATGGGGAACGATGGAGTACGGTTTATTGCTTACGATATTTATGGTGTCCCGTGGGGGCCAGTGAATTTCGCTTTGAATTTTTAAAAACAATTCCGGACATATTTAAACGTGCTTTCATACTTGCAAATTGACAGTGAAGGATACAAAATGTTAAAAAACATGAAATTTCCAAATTCAGTATTTTTATTAAGAAATTTTATAAAAATTTAATATTTACTAGCATTATATAATTTATAAAGCTTGGTAATATTTTCCGTGTAAAGCTAAGTGTGTTCTGTGAAATTGTCTAATTTCACCCCTGACTGTCCCGGGAGACCATTAATTACAGAGTGATGCCTTCCCAGGTCAGGTCCCAGTAAGCCTACCACTGCACAGTTTATAGCCCGCGAACAAACCGACATCTCACCCTGCGCTTGTTTATTGCTCACCCTTGCCAAGTTCTCTGTTTATTTGACGCTTTTAACAAACTTTTACAATTATAATGAAGCTAGAAAATTCCTTTAATGTTTATTATTACTCTATTTTGTGCAGCACATTGAATTAGAAAAATCTAGACTTTTTTAAATAGTCTTATATTTGAAATAGAACGCCATTGGACAGAGCATACCTAACACATAAAGCATAACAAATACGTATATGGACGTCATATAGTCTATGCTTTGACATCACACCAAGCGCGTCAAATTCCAGGCAGCCTGAAAAATAATAAAAAAATCCATATTCTCAATTTGTACAGTTAAATTTTTTTAGTACAAATCGAGTACCCTTAGGCAATATTTTATTACTACTGAATCTAACAGTTTACACACGCTACGTAGTACCGGATGCGTTATTACACATATATAATATGTTATCAAAAACCAACAAACGTTAGTTTTAAATGGTATTTAAAAAAAATACATATTTCCTTTCCAATTTCATTATAAAATAAAGCAGTGTGACTACAGCGCGTATTTCTGCCATAAAACACTACTGTGAAAATAAAACTGTATCCCGGTTTGAAGGGTGCTAAAGATAATGAAATTAAGATAACGAAACTTAGTATCCTATGTCTCAAAGAAAAGATGTATATATATGACTATTATCTTAACTAGGATCAGATTGTTATAAGTATCGCACAATATAAGGAAAATGTCAAGTGTCATCGCTTCGTAGAATAAAAAAATAACGTTACAAGGTGACTGTTCCCAATGTTTTATTAAAATCACATTACGCTTTAAATGTTATTGTTAATTTTTTAACTGCAACAGTTCCAGTTACTGTACGACGTGACTTAAGAACAATGTGTGCGAGTGATAATCACTTCCGTCGCGTTTTCTAAATAAACAAACGTCCATTCGATCATGTTTTGTATGTAATGGCCTTATACAAATTCAATGACACTACCGACTTCACTACGGTCGACTCAAAGCTGATCAACAATGGCTAACATGGCAAAGACGAACTAGCTAAATGTAAAGTCTATTCAGCAAAAGTCTTTATCTAGACAGTGATTGCAAACGTTAGAAATATGTACATATTTTTTCTCGCAATTACTAGCATTATCAATTTATTTCTCATATTCTAATTAATTGCAATATGAAAGGCTAAATGAGGTTTCACTGTACATTCAGAAAGTACGTTGGTAAGCGTAGAAAGAATTTTTAATTAATTCTTACTATAGTAAATGTGGAAAATCTATCTAATATTAACAACAACGTTTAAGTACAGATAATATAGAATTAACAATATAAAAATTAACAATATAAAAATTAACAATATACATTCATATGTCGAAAATGTGATTGGTGTTTAATAATGTTACAGGGTTAGGTCTCTTGTTATAGGAAGCTTTAGTCTAATCTACAGAAGCTAAACTATAGTGGATTGTCGAACAAATAATTAAATTCAGTTAAATTTGTTTTTCAATTACCGCGCATTTGTACATGTATAAAAGGTAAATACTTGATTTTATACGTAATTAATAGAATGTTATAGGAAATAAAAGAATTAAGACCGTGTAACTGTTAATAAAATCAAATATTCAGTGAGCGTGCTTGTTCGGTTGGATAAAATTTATTTACTATTATAACAATCTGCGGTAACGAGATTTATTTTAAATTTAAATGCTCCGAAGCGAATATAGAATAATATTAAACGTTTCAAGTTTTAAGCTACTTCAATTTATATCTTTCATAAGATATGCTATTTCAAGAGAGCTTTATGTGAAAATGTGCTTTAACTGCAAAGAAGATAGAGGTGCGATATTTAATTAAAATTTCCTTTAACCATGATATAAAGTTATTTTTTTTAATTAGCTTTACTCTTAAACGGACTGTGATTAAAATAATTATAGGCTACTCTTGCTAATTATATTACACATGTTAGACGGCTTCTAAAATACAAATGAATCGAGAAAAAAACGTAATAATTAATAATGAAGAAAAAGAAAGAAACCATTTATTAAGGAACCAGTACATACATAATTTACCTTATTCTTGGTCATTTTTGTTTATTTTTAAAGATAATAAATTTGTTAAATCTTATAGTCAGTTACAACTAAAAATATTTTTATACCAAACTCTAGACTCGCAAAGAATTCGTTATTCTCTACAAGACTTTCTACATCTTCATTAAGAAAAATTCCGCTGCGTCGTATGAGGACGTTTACATCTATTTTATTTGAATTGTCCCTTTTCATTTTACCTTAAACTCTTTGGTAGATATATTTATATATAAAGCTTACGGTAAACAGAATGATTAAACTGTATTACAAATGTGTAGTATTATTAAGGGAATATCCACAAGCTTGTATATTGTATATATCTATGACTTATAATTAGATTGGTTCTATAGTAATCATCATCATTTCAACCGATGACCGTCTACTGCTGGACGTAGGTCTCTTGTAATGTATTCCACAAAATATTGTATTGGTCGGTATTGTACTTGTATTGTCTTGTCTATAGTTAATAAATAAAATCTTTAATTTCCATTGAAGGTGACGGTTTATATTCAAACGTTATCAAATCTCGGTCGTGGTGATTATATGTATATTCAAAGTTGAAGTTGTGCACTTATATTTGCGTTCGTTGGCTGATCACGGCGTGGCGAACCCGTGATTTGTATTCCACACCTCTCGCCCTGCCATCCGTCTGGCCAGATTAATTATCAGTCGCGTCCCCTTCATGTTTGCCAATAAGGAAAATCTCGTGACTTTTCAGTATAAATCTCCGATATTAAACTTGTCTCGCATATAATCCCGCGTGTGACCGGAATTTCTTACCGAATATTAGAGGCTAGTTAACACAATTGGTTATCCTTTCAACATGACTAAATCTTTAGTAATTCTTAATATCAAATATTAATTATACATACAAATTTCACGTCAGTTTGCTGTTTTTAATCCTAATGAAATATAAGGCGTGGTCACCCAAAATACTCTGGATACTATGAGATATAGCAGCAAAATTAAAACACGGAGATACTTAGGTAAGATCGAAAAACTTGACCGCTATCTGAACAACATCTGTAGTTCGGCTCAGGTATCGAACCAGGCGAACATTTGCCACTGCGCCGTGGAGGATGATACAAATAAGAGGATCGCCTTTTTTTCGCTTGTTCATTTAAACAAATAGAGTGTCGTCGTAGTGTGATATTGTTATACCGGTTGATACGTTCAGAAAGCCGACAGTGCCGACTTCGATCACGCGCTGTTTGCCAAACGTTACTCACGCAAACTGGGGTGACAACGTACGTGCCACACAACGCCGGAAACTTATTACAACTCGATGCCAAACGTTAGAGCAATATTTGTTGATTTGTTTGTTTACTCGCAAAGCAAGATTACGTTGAACGCGTGGATTTGTATCACGGAGTTGAATCCCGCCTGCGTTATGCAAACATAACGAGCTGCAAATAATAGGGTGAATATAGCTACACGGCAAACTTGTATAAGCATGATATACACGTATAGTATACTCGCACGAAAGCGCCTATGAGATGTGGACGTTGAGCCGTAATTTAACGGCTACATGTGAAGGCGTGTGTGAACTCTCTAGGGATAACGCTGCAAGGAAGGTTATACGTCTGAGAACAAATAGGACATTGAGCGTTGACGTGTAGATTACTCTTTGAAACGTAATTGTATACATTTCTTGCTATTAATACTAATTAATATTAGTTCAAAAGTATACTTCATGTACCGATGACTAATAAAAATCCAGTCAGTTAATTGATTTTAATATTCGATACAAATTTTTATCTAAAACGAATTAGATTTTCTATAAATAAAAACTAAACCTGAAGTAGTTAAAATGTGTAATAGATATTTTAATGATATATGCTTTCATTGATAGTTTAGTAAGTTCTGAAATGTCAGAGTTTCGTAACTGTAATATGAGGTGAGAATCCACTGCAGAGGAGTCGGCTGCAGATTCCTCAGAGCTACGTGACCGTTATGCCGCGGTACTCCTGTCAGAAGTCATACGCTGGCAGTTCCGGGGAAGTTTATAACAAAATTGCGAGTGGCGACGTGCGACAATAACACTCGAGGGGAAATTGGAAAGTACGGCGAGTTTAAAAATTGAGATGTGCCGTTCAATGGTGGGAACGACGACTGAGTTGCAATTGTTCGTGATACAATTCATGAATAAATTATGCTTTGAAAATAGCAGTCTCGTGTACCACCCGAAAGTTACAGAGCGAGAGTACGGAAAGGGTTGTTTATTTTGTTAAATTAGTAGTAGACAAGGTTTTACCCGTACGATTTTGCAAAGTGGTCCGACTACGATTACTGTTGATATTTTGAGAAATATAACCTGGATAGATATAAAAAAATCAATCTTGAGAAATGATTAATAGAAAAGAACGCAGTATAAATATTTATAAGTAGTGGCAATACAGGCAAAACACGGACTAGTAGTTATTACTTAGTAGCAATAAATATATTCAGTAATATGGTTTTTGGCTCTGATTGTAGTTTCGTTTTAATAATTTAACTGAATTGCGAAAGTTCGAGCATGCGCTTTGAATATAATATTCGAGCAAGTCAGAATCTATCCCTGGTGTCTGCGACAATAAATTTATTACTCGTATTGTCCTTGCTTTTTAACTATCTGTGCTACAAACGAGAATAAAATCTACAGAGCTACGAATTCAAATTACTATTTGAACGGGCCGATGGATTTTACTCTTTGTGCCTTACGGATACCACCGCATTGTAGTTTGATAATATCTATGCCCTGACTTAAGATAGTTTTTATACACAACTAATTATTAATAACTACCAATAGATGTCTCCATAGCGCAATTTGACTAAGCGGCTGCTTTTTAACACGGGAGTCCAGATTCGATTCCGGGGTAAGGCGTTGTGGAGTTTGGTTGGTGGAAGGTTTTTTCGAACCCGCCAAAACTAGCCCAATCTCACATTGTAAGAGCTGCTATAACAGCATTACTTCCGGCTGACACCATATGAGGGCCAGAGTAATCTGGGCTTTAGCAACCACAGTCACTTAACACCATGTGAAATTGAGGTAAAGCGAAGAAGTTTTTAAAATTTCTTATAGTATGAAATAGAAGCATGAAATGCGATATACAAGAATATATACTTGAGAAATTTAAAGTGGAAAATATTTTGCTCCAGACCCCTCGGCAACTAATGCGCGTGCAACTGGAAAGTGGCGAAGCCGAATAATTTTCCAATTATATTTCCCGTCCAATTTTCCGAGGTGTCGCCCGCGGCGCTCGTCAAATGCAGCCCTGCGTTATAATGGCTGGGACCCTCGCGACGAAACATTTATTTGTTATATGCTGCTGCAGAAGTCAGGTGAGCAATGATTACAGACATTCCACGGTGTTACATGTAGTCATGAGCAACAGGCGCACCGGTAACTTTCACTTACCACTTAAACAGATTTATTCAGCACAGTGAGCATTATCAGATCAATAAAATTAATTAATAAATTTTTTATTTAGATTTATCGATTTAAAAGTAAAAACTGCTGCTTTGACTTTTTAAGCTATATTTCACTTACAAACTCAAAGAAATTGCACCTTAAAGGTATTCTTTAAGGTACAATTTTTATATGGGACAACACCCCAACGAGAAGGAATAATTTTAATTAAAGGAAATCGAAAGAAAAATATTCCCAAATTTCTGGCCTTTGAAGATATTAATATAAGGAAGTAAAAAGATAAAAAAGAAATTACGCTGTTTAAGAAATTACCTGTACAAAGATTTATCCGTAAAAGCCCTCGTTGTTAATTAGCCAAAGTTATTTAAAGCGATACATGTTAAGGAATGGCTACATAATACTCATTAAGGTAAGCTTTAATCGGAATTTATTAATTAAGGACTTTTAGAAACATATTTTTCATACAAGACACGTTCAGTAAATTGTGCTGCTGGTACGCGAGGCCCATAACAAAAAGGCGCTATTTAACTAATTAGCTATAGGGCCCTTTGAAACGGAACACGGTGATATTTAGCAGCAGAAATAGATAATGCGATATCTATATGATGTTCTTTCTGGACTTAATATACAGTAAAATGCAGAAATATTAGAAATAAAATTCAGTTTGTTTACAAAGGCAACACTAGAGGATCACGTAATTTATATATATTATATTCTGGCATTAATTTACGCTGATTATTCTATCAGTGATGTAGTGTGTGAACGTAATGATACAACTAATCTCGTTCGGTAGAGCTTTAGATCTATTTGTATTACAAAACACACTCAGAAAGTTAATCGTGTGGAAATCCTTAAAATAAGACGGTACATAAACAGAACAAAATCATACTTCTAATAAACAGTCTCCTTAATCCTTTTCCACTGTCACCCCCCCCATGAATAATCAAGAGCAACATACTCTGATGCACAATAACGCCCGAGGTACACATTACAAATGCTGACTGCATAAGTAATGCTTAACCATTAGAGGGTTGAAAATAAAAACATACTTAATTCAAAAGCCTCTTTTCTACAGCACAAGTGACGAAAACGGTGTGAATGATTTTTTAAAGTTATCATCACCTAAAATTCAACCATAAAAATATCGTAAAAAGGAACAGATTCACAAATTTGTAATGCGAAGATTTTGGGTATACATTATTTCTTACATATTTCACTACGAACTTAAGTATTATCCGAAATTAATCCAAATCTATCGTTTAAACATAATCTTATATCTTTAAGTCTTAAAATATTACGATTTTAGACTCGGTTTGAATAAGAATTTCTATTAGATTTCGATCAACAACTTATAGTATAGTTAATGTAAAATTACTGCGATAAAAAACAACAGTTAACTTCGTGACAATGTTTATAGAATTATTAAAAAAAGTAATTTACCGTTGCGGCTTTATCTTTACGGTGTCTGTATTCTCCCCTTTACCAATTTATTTCACTTGAAGTGCCCTGCAGGATTCTCGACCCCTGTTAGATCTCAATTCGCGTTAAAACCATTTTCACAGAATTATAGTTGAGCCTTAGGGTACAAGATATCCTACATAAATAAACAGTGAAAATGTTATATTCAATAATATAAAACTATTGCTATGTCAGTTAAGTGAATTAAAATAATTATAAACTATATTATTTTCCATCGTATAAAGAACTATACTAACATTTACGATGTGCCACACAATCCATTACATCAGATTATAAATAAATTCGCATGTTAATAGCTCTCAGTGCCATAAAAGCGTCGTTCAACACATATATTTACGGAATATTGATTTCAGCAATTTGCTTTGTTCGCGGGCGAATTGCAATAATTTTCCGTACTGCATCATCAAAATTAATTGACGGCGAATAAAAGCGTAATTCGATACGAAAGGAACCAAGTAATGGACAATAGAGCGATGATGAGAGGTAATAACTGACAATTACCCTCTATATCTAAACCACGGTTTCACAGAATAATATAAAAAATATTACAGCGAAATTCTACCGTATTTGTAGTTTTACTATACTAAATAGTGATTTAGACTTGGCTTTGTTCCAGTAACAAGAAAAACTGATATTAATCATTCATCGTCATTCGAAATATGCGTAGTCAACACGCAAAGATCTTCACACCTATCTTGCGCCGCTCGCGTTCAACGGTTGCGATATTAATCACTATCTGCAATAATTAACGAAACTACGAGACAATGAAAAGTAACATAATATGCTTGTGGTCTACATAAAAATTTCACAAATAAACTTCTTAGTTTGCTTGTGAAATTTATACCTGCACCTGTCCCCACTTCGACCTATTCTTAGATTCGAATGATGACGTCACCATGCGCGTCCGCATATTCCGAATTAAAATATACTTTCCGAAAATTGGCAATCAATGAAACAGATAATAGATAAATTAAAAATTATGTAAATTATCAATCTTAAAATTTTACGGTTCGTATGTATTAGAGAATGTAAATGTGAAATTTAAAGTAATAATATCGCTACATACCTTGCTGGTTAAAATGTTATTTAAAAAAACTGACAATTAGTGAAAGCTGTGGTGAAAACCTTAATTAAACTGCGCAATGGAATAATTTTTAATACCAAATGATATTAATTTTCTCTTAATTACACAACTAATTAAATGTGGCGCTAGTTTCAGAAATAAAATAACTTGGAATGCTTGGAAAATTTAGGTCGTCTATTCCTTTATGTATATTTTAGACATTCATACATAAATTTTCATGAAAGAATCAACGAATCTGAAAGAAACCTCTGGAGGCAAAATTATAAAAAGCCTCATTAGTAATCCTCTGGCGTACTTTTGAATGAATTCTAATAAAGTTAATCGCAAAAGAGGGACCGGTCCTCTTTTAATAATCCTTGTGAATAAGTCTAGCTAGTCCCATGATATAAAACAATAAAGATTAGTGTAAGTTTTAGTGTCATAGTTACTTATATACATTTTTACAGCTAGGATGAAAAAAATCATATTCTGATTCAATATTTACCTCCACATCTAAAATCTCTAAAAACAATATTTAGCGAATTTAGATTGGAATATCATAGGACTATTTTTTTTTTTTGTAGAACTAAGCTGAATCTAACTAATCGTAATATTTTAGCAATACCTTCACAGTTTGAAATGTAGATGTTCGACACCATACAGAATTTTTTTCAGCTGTGGCAAGTTGTGTAGATAGAAATGATTATAATCTGTGGTCGTTGGTGGTTTAGCTGTGCTGTGGCTAGGCTGGGTGTACTCCCAGTCGTGCACCGTGTCTCACGTATCGATTCCATAATGAAGTGACACATCCTCGCGCGTGCTGCCACGTCGCGAAACTCCTGAGTAATTGTACCCCACGCCCGGGAAACCACTGCGAATATAAAGAAGGGTAGCTCTCGACACTTCCTCACGTACCCTCCTCTGACTACCGCATTGTAAAACTTTCCCACAAAGGAATATGATAAAGGCACAACTTGAGTTTTTATAGGAAGTCACTCCCTGATGCTCGTTTTTCGTTTTGTCACTAAGCCGAACCTGCATATATATTGTATGTTGTTTTATATAGATAACGTAAAATATAAACACGTAAATCCTTATTCTCATTAAAAAATATTATTGGAGTGCATTGAGTAAATTAATTAGATACTCGGAAATATGAGAACCGTTTCCGACATCTTTTGGTTTGATAAGGAAATAGTTTTAATATTAAATATATTAGAAGCATTTGAAATCAAATTGTAACCTTTATTAAGCTGCTACAAACATAGTGACGTGACAGGATTTTTTCTGTCCTTTTTTTAAATTTATTCAGAAGCCAATAGTTAATAATGTAGGTTCATAGTAATTATTCAATTTTAAAGAGTAACAAGTAACGCAAGATTTAATTTAAAGTGGTGTACCAAAATTGGTAGGATTGAGGCAGCTGGTAATCCAACACTGTATTAAAATGACCTTGCTTACGTCACCATCAGAGCAAAACAATTGAGAACGACACGTAATAAACGCAAGCAGCCACTCAATTTATTCCTTCGACAATTACATATTCACTACTTGACATTGCAGCACTATTACGTGAAATAAGTTCATAAAATTTATTCAATGACACACAAAAAATTTATTTCCTTCTTCATACTTTCTGCGCAAAACTTGAACATACCTAACATGTGAGGAGTATACTGAACTTTATAATTTTCATGAAAAGAATTTATCAATTGGCTTTTGAAAATAAATACTGAAAATTAATTGAGTTATTTGTTAACACTATTGTAAATTTTACATTATAAAGGGCTGAAGACTTATTGCTTATACAGCATTCTCTCCTAATCAATTCCTGGTACGGTGACGATTGGTGATAAGATTAATAAAGATACATCAGTAGTAAAAGTAGTTTACATATAAAAACAATATGATGTTCTTTTACTGATTATTTAAAATTGAACAAATTACACGCATTCTATATTTTTGGACAGAGGAATTTCAGAAAAGTCTACATTGAGAGTTAACAAAAAAGTCAGCAGAAAAAAAGGACATTGAAAACAATATTAAGATCGCTAAATTTAAAACTCCTGAACTTAACAACTAAATAACAATATTTTTACTGAAAAAGAAAGTATGTTATAAAAACAATTATATATTTGTATACCATGCGTAAAAATCGCAAACACTATTGGTTTACAACAATAGTGTATAAACAAACCCATTACATTGTTTCAAGCCCATAACAAATAATTGGTGGTAGAGCGAAAGTGGAAGTGAAATTTTATGTCTTTCGTTATTTTTTATTTGATATTCAAATCATGCGAATAATATGTAAGTAAAACTGAATAGCGTTTCAAAAACCCGATATAACAATATGAAATTGTGTTCTCAGCGAGAATGGGAAGAGCCACAGGTAGCCTATATAGAAAAAGCGTCAGCACCAACAAAGGGTTATCTTCTCTTTTGAATATTACATCCAACACCTCTTTTCCATTAATATGTTCAGAAAACATCAAAAGGAATTTATATGAAAATTATACTCATGCTATGGTTTTCTTACAATCCATGATAGTAAAAATATTTCATATTTAACCACAAAGAATGATATGTTATAAGAATTTTAAATAACTGTGTAAGCATTAATTTTTATAGATATACCACATAAATAAATTAAAATACCTGCAAAAGAAAATGAAGCCGATGATCTACGGTTAAGGAGATTTCTTATAGTTAAACAAACGGCCGTCTTCACAACATATAAAAAATCAAAATCAATTGAGTAAGAGAATCAAAATTAATTTATAACGTCACTCATTTTTTATCGAGTGTCAAAAAGATAATTTCGAAGTTTGAACCAGAAAAGTTTGTAGTAATATAAGAGATTTAAAACTGCATGGCGTTCGTTAATTTAAGGCAGTGTGCCATAAAATGAGGCAATCTTTCATTCAGTGCGCCTTCAAATCGATATACGGTTAACGAGCAGACGGGCTCCGTCGTGTCCCATATGGGGCAGGTCTCGGCTCAGGTGGGAGCATCAACGTGCCTAATTTGTCACACCAGGCCGCCTCCCGACCGCTGCGAGAACCCCTAAGAACAAGTTTTATATGTATACTTAGAATACCTGGATTATGTATAACTTTTGTTTTTACACAGATGATTTATTTACATTTTAATTCTCATATTTTAATTAGTTTTTATATGGTGAAGGCGTGAATAGTGAAGCTCGTAACATGGTACTCTAAATCTCATATGATGACAGCCGCAACAGCAATGTTATGACGACAGATTTATGAGGGTGGTAGTTATCGAGACAATTTCAAAAAACCTTATCACCAACCAAACTCAACAATTTATAGTCTCCTAATAGAAATAACCTACTTACCTATCCTTTATTAAAATTGTTTTGCATTTACATTGCGAGAATTGTTTTTAAATTTAAAGAGATCTCATTTATTTGTGAAGAAAAGTTTTTTTGTTAGGTTGTCTATACTTTTTATGACTATTATAACAATGACGATAACAAAAAAGTACAATTTTCATGTTAAATTTAATGTCTACTTTGGTTTTAGTCCCACTGAGTATACATTCGTATATATATTTATAAGTGCGACAGATTATATTTCACATATAGCATATACTATCCAAAAAAGTTTTATAAATTGATTATACATTGTGTTAGCATGTGCCAATATACGCTTTGTGTTTTTCGCAGATTTTTATCAATTTTTTTTCACAAAATTTAGCAAGCGTCAATTAATAAATTGGTTTTTGATATTTTCAGTTGCTATTATCGCCAGACATGAAATTGAATTTTCGTACAAAGCAAACAATACGCCCGGGTCGTATGAATGAGGAATGAGGTGGCAGTCGGGACCAGTTCCTGTAATTACTTCCGTGCAGGTCTGCTGCAAAATGTACAGCTGCCTTGTTGCAACATTAAATCTGAATATATATTGAATTAAATTGTTTAAGCATAATGCAAATTTACATGGTGCTTTGTCAATCTACTAGCAGTAAAACCACTGATTAGTATCCAGTGGTTTAGTTTTTAGAAAGTGGCTTTAGCTGAGAGGTGGGTGTTTATCGGCCGATGACGTTGATGAATACAAGTTTTTAAATCATTCTGTCAAGTCTAACGCCGTTTGTATTTGTCTCCGTCAATTTCAATAAAAACCAAGAATCTAACTTCAATAACATTATTTCATCGTTAGTAATAGATAATAGAGCTTATTGACTAGCAATTACGCGAGGCTTTTTCAGATTGAAAGTGTCATAAAATATATTTAGATGATTTAGATTAAAAATTATATTTAACTTTTTGTTTCTACAATTTTTGTGTTTACTAGTCGAACTAGAACTTATAAATTCACGAGAAGTCTGTTTTTATTAAGAATTCTGGTTGTTAATGAAGGAATAGAAATGTTTCGTTATATATAATTGGGGTGAAAGAAGTTAATTTGGTCACAGGAAGTTCCCACTGCTCCTAAATGGCAGAACTCACGAAATTCATCTGCGCCATGTCGATTTTTTGTCCTATCGACTTCCGTTCTCAAGATCCCACAAGCTGCTACTCATAGCGATTCGTTGGAAACTTAAAGTGTTGACAAACAGAGAGGAGATGAAAGTTTCAAGTTGAACGTTGAAGGATTTAATTTGAGATTTCTATAAGTTTTTTATAACATTCATCCACATTTCGTTCTTGACTTTTTAAAATATGATAATATATTACTGCCGTCGCACATTTTATTTAAAGTTACTTGAAATTCTTTTTAATATTTTTCAATCATCAAATATATTGCTCGTCTGGTCCCTAAGGAATTAATATAAACACATTTTTTTTAATTAATGCAACAAGTACTTTGTTATCTAACGTGTTTTGGTATTACTTGCAATAATTTAAATATAAGGCTAATCAAAAATCTGAATAACGCAATACGGCACTTACAAGTTTAATACGGTGAATACACATTTTACATAAAACATTTAATATCACCAATGCACTCTCTTTTAAGCACAGATATTTGCCGTTCCAATTTTATTTACACAAAACAATATCAGAAACAACAATCATATATAAATATAAACCATTAAATTTTTTTAGTAGCTTTCACTTTATATTCTAAAATAATTTGTTTAGTTGCAACTTACACTTATTTTTATATCTTGCTTCTCAAGACTGGTGAAGAAAGCTTGTATGATTTATTCCTTATTATTGTAAATGTTGTTTTAAAGTTGTGTTAAGTGATGGAAAAGGTGTTCCTGGTGAACAGTTAAAAGTATAGCTGAAGACCGGATTAGTTTTCTTAAACCTGTCCGCTAAACTTCAGTTTGAAGAAGGCATTTCATGATGATGATGTCAAGATTTCATATTATTCTAACATAAAATGTAAAGGCTATTAAATACCAAAAAATAAGAAAAAAAAACTTAACAATGTTTAATAAAGACAGAGATTTCCGATACTAACACGTTCATTAGCAAGCGTGAAATTGAATTCATGAATGTTACAAACACTCGTGTTACGCAAATTGGAGCGACAGATTCTGTAATTCTGTTAATACTTTGCGAGCATCAAAGTCGCTATAATGGTAAATAGAATAACGAAATAATACTTTTACCTATAAGGCGATTTTCCGAAAAATGCTTCGGTGATTTTAAAATTTTCAGTCTCTTTATAATACCAATAAGCTACGTAATAATGAACAATTAAAAAATATAATTTCTTTTACATTCTCTCTTATAATTTTCGAAGGCAAAATTTGTCGAAATTAATACCTACATATTTTTAACCGATTGACTTAAAAATTGAAGCACAAATGTTTTATTTAAAAAAGTTTTTATAAGTTTTATAGTTAAACACCACCTTTCATAACAAGTTATATTCGTGACGTAAATTAGTATAAAATTAACACCGATTTCATCTGCAGGGTTAACATAGTTTTACATTAGAAAGAAAAAGAATCGTAACTTAAACATTTGTTAACTTATATATCTTAGATGAAGTAAATATATGTAATAACACGGTATGTAGATTATCATGTCATGTGGGAGCACGCAGCGACTTAGGGTAACTCAATCTCGCTTAATATAACAAAGGGTTGATCGTTTGCTTAATCCTCAGCTGCTTCCTCTTTAAGTCAACTTGTGTCACTTAGATTGAAGAACAATATGTTTAAACGTTGAAGGCGTTTATTAAATTAATTTGAACTTTATAGTTTAATGTAAAAGAACTTCTCATCTCAGAAATCTATTATTTGTTTCTAGATGTAGATATTCAAAAATATTTTTTTCTGAAAACACCATTATAATATCTGTAAGTTAGAGAATAAAATCACTTTTACAGAAAATCATTTTATAAACAAAAACAAAAAAAAATTGTGTCAACTATATAATGTAGTCTTGATTATTCTACTGGCAAAGACGCAATCCTTGAATGGGAAATGATGGTCAAATAATACGGTTGTCAGGGGTAACAAAGTGGCTGGTCGGCGTACGTAGCACTGACTAATGTACGGAGCCGACTACGTCTAATGCGAACCCCTGCTTCCACACGTCCATATTAAATCGCAGGCTTTGCTCCAACAACAGTTCATCGCTCAAAACAAGAATTGAATCTGATAAGCCTGATTTTAAATAAATTGAAATTTCGCTACAAAAGCCATTACGACAGACCTGCTCGTTTCATCATCATCAACACCAATCATTTCAACATCATGAACCATAAAGAAATGTAAGGCCTTCATGGATCATTCAATCACTTTGTATTGTTGATATTATGTTTAGAGAAAGTAAGGAATAATATTAGTCAAACATAACCATTACGATTCTCATAGGAATTGTTACTGCTATAAAGATTAACAGGATAAAGTAACGAGCGACGTTTTAACTGCAACAAGATTTAAATGTAAAATAATAAATACTTCTTTTAACAAAGCAAGAACGAGAACGAGCGGGCACAAGCAAGAACCGGCAGTGGATTTACTTTTTTAGATAGATAGGTACTGTCTAGGTTTACTCTTAGGCGGAACAGTAGTGTGAAAACACTACATTGTTCCGCCAAAGCGGTAATTACTGGGGTAACAAGACTTAACATCATGTGTCTCAAGGCGACGGGCGCAATGTGGTGGTAAACCATCATTGTTATGGACATACGTATCGTTTACCATCAGGTGAACGTTCTGCTTATCTCGAAGAATTAAAAAAAAAACATTCCGTAAATTTTAATAAAGTTAATTAAGCCGTAGGACGGATACTATCTCCGCCGAACTGTACCTTTTTAAATTAAAAAAAAAAAACGCCGCCCCCGCACTTTCCGCTTCCATTCTGTCAACAAAAGACAGAGACAGATAGAGAGATAAGGCTGCCTACGTGACATTAAAGCGGAGCGGTAATTACACAAAAAAAACTGAAAAACAGAACTTGAAAGTAGGCAAAAGATTTTTCTCAAGCTGTAAAACTTGATTTGAGTGTTTTTTTTCAATATTCTAGCACTTTTAATCAACACTATTAATGAAATAATCACCGTTAAGCACATATTTGAACCCTGAATTTTATGACAAAAGGAATGAAGAATCTGATTGAAGAATTATTTCATGTAATAGTCAATTACATAAGATATACTAAATAAACCAAAAGATATATACTACAATGTATTCTGTAACTAATGATGAGTGTGATGAAAGAAAATATTATTGTTAAAAAATTATATTAATACTAATTAAGTCGCATTAAATAATTAATGTTATGATTTTTATTAAGTCATTGAACTTCACAACAAAATGAATAACTTAATAAATCTCTGTCACTTCCCTTCAACATCATTAGCCTTTAGACGTAGAAATCTTGTATAGTGTTACTTTAAATATTAGAGAGATGTTTGTGAAGAATTTGTTCTCGTTTTTGTTGCGCGAGTCTCGCTCATGGGTATTATTCCCTTTCCGCCTTTTAACTTATAAATGATTAACGCGTATGTTGTGTGTATGTGTGGATACCGAAATTTCATTTTCAACATCTCACTGTGTCGGCTGTAATTCAATCTGATACTTGTATGGCTTCTCACAAAATTAAATACAATCTCGTGCACTCCGCTTTTTTTCTTTCATATTCCGTTGCTGGGCATCTGTGCGAGCCGGGGGAAGAGGCAAATAAGTTAGTAGGAAAGGGAAGGTTGAGGGGTAACTTAATCCCCCATTAATGATAACCTCCACACCTGCGTATAATTCGTGGCGGAAAATATGGTTTATAAGGTTGAAATGGTACGTACCCTTCGTAATTTTAATTTCAGGACGGCAAGCGTTTCGAAGAACACGTATAAGTGTATCTTGATTAATGTAAACTTATGTTTTAGTAATTATTATTAAAAAATATTAGATTAATTTCTAGACTGATTACGACGTTTTTTTTCTAATTTAATATATCAATTCCACACGTCATTAAAATGTTTAATTTACAAATATAGATTAAAACAATGTTTTTTGCCAAACACCCTTCATTCATATGTACTAAAGTTTAGATTACCTTATGATTGTATAAACCGAAAGATAATAGAAACTCGACATTTTTATTCTCTAAAAAAAGACTTAAAATCAATTTGAAAAACTATTTAAATTTTTATTAATCTAAAGAGTTTTTTTTTGGATTGGTTATTACGAATGATTAATGTAAAAAGCTATTAAACAAATTTTGAAGCTTTAACAAAATAGACGTTTGTAATACGTAATAAACGGTATCAATAAATTTTGTAAATAAGTTTTTTAAACTATCATCATTTTAAAATGATGTAATATAATATTTCAGTAGTTTTAATATATAAAGCAGACGTGCAAAACTTAAGATGTACTCCAATTATTTTATAACGGTAATTAGTAATATGATCTTTAGTTAACAAGATATCGATGACTATGTCGGACCTGACTCAGGGTGTCTGATGTACTGACCACATCAACGGTTTCACTTTACCCCACGCATTAAAAATAGAACGAAGCGTCCTTTACGATTACTTCCGACTCACACCGATCACATTACTGTATTGCTAATTGAGGAAGTAATTATTCTTTATATTATTTATAATGGTAGTAAATCTCCGTTGCAGTAGACCGCCGTTACCACAGCAGTTACTATTTCTGCCGACAAACAGCTGTGTGCAAATATTACTGCGTTCCGGTACGAAGACGGTAGCTAGTAAAATAGGACTTGATGTCTTAATATGATTAGCACAATTTGGTGCTATATGTATCATCCTAACTAGCGCCACATTGTTACAGTCGTATCACTTACCACCAAATCTTTTTATATCGCGACGAAATCAAAAATACCTATCACTTATTTATATTCCTTTCTTATGTAGCCTTTAATTAAGTGAACTCTTTTGAAAATCGTGATAAGAAATTAAAAAATATTGTTCAATCCTTACAAATATTTTTTATAAATCTTCCCCACTTTGATACCCATTTCACAACATAACCTTAACCATACTAAATGTTGTAAGATAATAATACAACGATGCGATCTATTTAAGAAGTTGTAGCGAATGAAATATCTCACAACTCTAAGCTTAAGCGTGATCACAATAGAAAATCCCTTTAATTAAGTAGCGGGTACGGGCTTTAGTTAAGACAACACGACATCAAGTTTCACTTTTTACATTAAAATTTTTAAGCTCCGAAGTGGAGCAGCAGACAAAGCCAACAAAAGCCTTCGAGACAACGAACGCGGAAACGGCGAGAACACGCGCCGAATATTTGCTCTCTTCTTTTGTGAAACGTTCCCGAATTAAGTTGAATGTTTACTTTAAATTTCAAGTAAGTGCTTTACAATTGAATTTGAACATAGGATTTACTTGTTTGGCCGACCACAAAGAGGTTTTCATTTTAACATACAGTTTAAGCGTATTTCAGTGTAGATAATTCTTATTAAATTTTAAAAACCTCAAATTTGGGCAAACGGAAACAGAATTCAAATCTAACATTAGAAAAAAATCCAGTGTATAATTGAAACGATGAGAAAATCAATCATCGCAAATAAGTTAATTGTATGAGAATACTTAAATTGATAAAGAATTCAGTTAAAAGTAATATACATATATAAATACTTAAGACAGCACTACATAAATAATCTAAACAAAACTCAAATTCGAAATTAAGCAAAATAAATATTGTTATTAAACGAATTGAGATTCTCTTATATTTTCTAATGAAAACCAATTATTTATGAACAGAATCATTATCAATATTTACTTAAGGTAAGCGTAAACAATTGATTTGTTTATCGTGTAACCCGAGTAAGACAAAAAATATAAAACCTAAACTGTACGTTATTTTAAAACACTTCAGCGACTAGACAATTCAAAACTTATTTAAATAAAAGCGAAAGCCGTTAAATGTGTAAATTTCTGCACAGGGGAAGCTTACAAAAAGTATTCTATATTTACTTAAATTTTCGCACAAAATCACATTTCTTTTGCATGTTTTTAACCTTCAATTGTAACAATCAAATAACCTCATGCTGGTAACAATTTGAAATAGATTCATATCTCTTTATCTACTCCATTTGAGTTTTCGCTCGCTCCCACGTTACGTTGTTTCTTCTTTTAACATACACAGATATATCAAAAGCCATTGTATGTCAAAACAAGGTGAAGTCGAAACAGATTGCGGACGATTGATGAATGAACAGGGAAAAAAACGGTATACTTTCATTTTTACTTTGAATATTCCATAAAACGAACGAATAAAGAAAACCGAGGACAGAATAGAATGAAGCAGCCGATGCCAGATGACACCAAAAAGATTTCAAGACGAAGTTGACGATCGGAATCGACTTTGTCGATGATGATTACATAACGAACGCATTTACTTCTTTAATTATAATAACCATACTTTTAAAATTAAATTAAATTTTGATGAAAAAAATTACCACGACTTTTTAAAATACATTTATATACACAAGCTCCTACAAAGCGGCATAACCTAGACAATGTGATAGTTGCTATAGAGATAAATATTAGAACAATCTTTAACTTAACACAGTTTATATTATGACATTTTTAAAAGTAATTCTAAAATATAACAAACAAGAAAGGAGAAAAGAAAAAATTATAATTTATTTTACTAGCACTCCCTCTTGTTTTTCCTTGCACAGTAATTTTTATTTGAATTATAATTCCGTCAGTTGAAATAAACCCTACAAATTTCTTAACAAACTATTTTTAACGACAATCTAATTTCCTAAATACTAAAGGAATTTAGCAAAATAAAAATATCAGGTGGTAAGTCGTCAAAAAGAAACACGCAAACAAGAACATTAGAAATTATTTGATTAAACTAAATTCGAGTGCTTAGCAGCGATCAAGGTCAAGGGAGGATTTAGCTAATAGACGCCCCGACGTTATAGTCATTATTAAACCCACGGATTTTAATTATTGTTAACAGTGCGATCCAAAAACACAATGAGTACATGGCAAGTTTTTAACTGGCCATAAAACCTTCCCCGCCGATCTGCAAAGTATATCTGCGAAATACGCCTCGCCAGCCTAATCAAATGTAATCCAGTTAAAACTTTTCCAATAAGCCTCACCCACTCCCCCACTGCATTCCGTCATGCTACGACATCGTTAAACCAACAAGTAAACGTCTGTGAGAAAAAGGTCGCAACTGTAATCCGTAATCATTGAGACGGCAGGCAAGTTGGCAACATTCTACTAGCTCAACAGGATTGCTTGAGATTTTGAGTATTAACAATTGATGGGAAAGACATAATGATATCTTACATCCGCACCAGCTAGTACAAATTAGCTTACTAGTATTATATTCTATAAAATGATTAAGAATTTAAATACATTAATTTTTCAATGCTGTGTTTATTTATGTTAAGTTATACATACTTCCGTAAAACATAGCTAAAGCAAAATATTCTTATCGTTAATAGCAGTTATGCCAGAGTAGTATTTATTTGAAAGTCCATAATACTCTTAAAGTTTACTTGTTAATCAATGTCTAAGTTAATCAAAGTAAGCTCCAAACTTATTATGTTCAACTTTGCCAGAATAATAATCGCGGATCTAATCAGAAGAACGTAACATCCGATGGGTATAATCATTCAAATTATTCCATTCCCCCAGACAACTGAGGCAATGGAATGGAAACTCAAAAATGTAATCCATTTCCACAGTAGGTGGGATCATAAGATTATAAATGCCGGGATATATTTCTCTCGAGGCCTGTACTTTTACTACTCCTTTGAATTTACTTAGAAATTCGCACAATTATTACATTATTCATGATTTCTATAAATCTTTAAAAAAAAAATCTGTTGTCACAAAAAAAATTCTTACTATAAGATAACAAGTATACCTTAATAAAAATTAAGCAATTCATCTTGTTAATTATAAGAAAATTGATGAAATTAAAATAAATAAACAACCCTCTTAAGTTAAAACCGTAGTAAAATATTAAATTGAAATAAAACTTTAAAAAAATCAATCACTGTCTCTTTCAATACGAAGAGGGGGCTTCTGGGTGCTTCAGAAAAAGCTCTTTACATGATCACAGCTTAGTACTGTAATTTGCGTGATGTCTGGGGGCGGGGATGACGCAGCCTACCGCGTTAGTCTCATTGTCACTTTACTCACTCAACAAGCCGTATTAAATGAGTCGTGAAAATAAAAATGGCCCTAGGAGAAAATAACATTATTACACGGCAGAACATTACATTACTTACTGTATTACGGACGCAATGATTGTGAAATGTTTTATTATGATTTCGATGTGTTACGTTTACTTTATTAAGTCTGTATCGTGTTTTAAAGTATTCGTGTTTTTATTCCGGTTTGCAAGTTAAATCTGTACCTGAAACGAGAAAAAAAATTTGATTAATCTCTTAGTTAATAAAAGTACAGTAAAGTCAACAAAAAGAAATTGCGAACTATGTAAATGTTCCAAAATTCTTATAATCGAATCCGATTCTATAATCTACAACAATAGATGAAACTTAATAAGAACTTAATATTAATATTCTTTACCAACAAAGTTTTAATCTAGACGTTCATCAAAGTATTTTTGTATATGAGATTCACTACTGAAAAGTCTGAAGTTAGCAAGAATTCTAAATAAGACGGAGACAATTTTGTACTTAATAATCGGTCAATAAAAGGATCGGTTGACAGCGACTTAACAGAGTAAAATAACGGACATTTAATTGTATCAAATATGAAGACAAACAAAGGAGAAATTCAAATTAATTCCAGCAATGTAAAGAGCTTTAATATGGCAATTGAAACTTCCTGTGCCGATACATCATCTGTTGTTTGCGATACAAGCAACGGCCGCCCGTATTACAATATCAAACTTAAACAGCACCTTAACACACAGACTTAAAAGCTACTTTCGAACGTTATTAAATATTCCATCGGCATGTAGTTGATAGACGTGGTTAAGGATTTATGAAAATTTTCATTACCTCAGTTTTAGGACCGATATTGTATTATATATTAATACACTGTAATAACAAATTTCGGAAGCTGTAATGCTTGTAGTGAAATAATATAGATTATAACTCTATAAAGATCTTATATGACGTGTTAGTGTAATAACGATAATATTTGATTAACACAGTGTATACATATTACTTATACCTGATAAGTGATATACCTAACCATAACAAGGTGGCTTTAGTTAGAATGATATACACTATATAACGCCTTGTCTGGTCCCCAGTATTTTACTAGCTACAACGTTCTTCAAACCGGAACATAGTAATTTTTGCTCACTACTGTACCTAGACGGTCTCTTTAACAGAGAGCTACCACCACCTTACAACGACATTGAGATTAAATAATTTAATTTTCCAAGTGCGTAAGCTAAGTAAGCGAGTAAGCTAAGTAAAGGAGAGTAGCGGAAGCGTCCAGTTAATATGGAAACATTGTTAGATAACTTATATACTCCGAAAACTTGTTATGTCGAGACACGGAAAGCTATAACCAACTATACTCTCGATTTAGCCCTGAGATCGAACTTGGGATTCCTGTATTACCAAGCATCCGCATAGCCATGGACAGAGGCAGCTAAGTGGAGAAATAACTCGAACGACTTTTGATAACTACAGGTATTTTATACAGAAAAAATACTTAAGCTGTAAGGTTTTTATTAACAATATTGTCCTGTTATTTTTTACACGGAATATAAATCACGACGTCAGCCGCTACGAGATCCATTTTCACAACAAAGTTCCCATGTGCGCACGATTTATTTTGCGAAAGAGCCTCTATTTTGGATAAGTTCACGCCTACGCTGAAAACCACGGCGGCCGTTAACAGCCGCGTGTTTCAGACATGTTCTGATATATACGCTCACGCTTTCACGGACGCACATAGGTCTCCTTGGTGAAGTTCGGTTTATGACATCATGTTGAAGCATAAAGACGTGAAAACAATATCATAATTAAAACAAACTTAATTGTCTTTCATGTTTCAATTATAAATTTTAATATGGTTTAATTATCAAGTACAATAGCTGAAAAATGTTCTCCGAAAGTACAAATGTAATATGTAATTACGATTAATTAATTTAACAGAGACCATTCAATTGAGACAAAAGTAGTATTGGGTTCAAATTTATTATGTACAATCCAATAACAAAAATAAATAAAGGCGTGATTATATGATCATATACATTAAACCATTTTTTGTAATTGAAGAATATATTACAGGTGGTTCGCTTCAACATATATTAGAGTTACTGGAATTGGTATTTTATGTTTCAGTTACTATTAAATGATTTAAATATTCTTTTCACTAACGAAGATATATTAAAATAATTATGTCTTTGAGCATTGCCTGAACGTTATGCAGGGATATTCAAGAGTTAAATGAGAATGTGATAACTTTATGAATTTAATTTTTTGATTAAATATGCTCGTTTATTTTTAAATACTGTCCAAGTTAATATTCATTAAGATTGAGCTTATATCTTTAAAAACCCATAATCCTCGTAATACAGTCTTTTTGTCATTATCAGCTAATATTATTCCGCAGCACCGCTTCCCTCTTAAAATAGACTCACACGTTACCGCTAACATCATTTATAAAGATAATTATAAGATCGTTTACTTATTAGAATTGAATTAAAAAACAATTTTAAAGTTTGTGTGTATTATTATAAGATATTCGGAAACATTATATTGTATTACAAACATTTGTAGTACAACCGAAACTATGTTAAGTAATTTACAAGCCAAGCCACAACTGCCCCAAGTTAACCTGCTAACTAAATAGTGGACTCACTCAAAATGCTAATTCGCAAAACCGACAGGGAGTGCGGAATAAACTAGTTGATGCAAGAAGAGAACAGGCGTCAGACAACTTGATAGTAAAAGAATTATTAAAACAAAAACAAACGCAAATTTTTCATTAAAAATCAAAAAGAAAAAAATATTTACCGTTTGTAAATAAAACTTTAGTTTAAACTACAGAAATTTACTTAGATGTAAGTAACAAAATTAGTCTTGAAAGAATATTGTTTGCATTGCGAATTTGCTTTAAACAAATTAAAAAAATCTTATTAATTGTAGCACAGAGAAGAAAAAAGATTTTCACTTTAAAAGGAATACAAGAACTTAAAGCACAGGAGAACTTTAATGCGAAATATTATATTCTTGTTAATAAGCAGAATTCCAGCTTTCATTCCGTGGAATATATTATTCCCAGGGCTTTCGTTATTCCGTTTCCGCGCTTCTGTAATTACATATGAACGGGCATGAGGATGCGTATGAATATAAAAACACCTTCCGTTTCGAACCGGAAAGAAAAAGCGTTTTTTACACCGTGCAGTGATCGTAGTTTCCGCCGCTTAGTAGATGAGAGTTATTAAAGACACAAACAAACAACGTTATAATGCGTTAACTTTTTAACTAACTGTTCGATTCCGTTTCCATATTAGTAAAGGAATTTTTATGGTTATTAAACTAACACCACCAAATTTTGATGGGGGCTTGCTTTCTAGGTGGTAGGTCTCAGTTGCCGGAGACCATCTGGGTGGGTACCACCGCAGCTCCTATTTCAACCGCCAAATAGTAGTGTGCAAACATTACTGTGTTCCGGTTGAAGGGCGCTGTAGCTAGTGTAACTACCGGGGTAACGAGACTTAACACCTTATGTCTCAGGACGACGAGCGCAATGTGGTGCAGTGTGTACCATCTTAACTAGCACCACGTTGTCATGGGCAAGCGTAAAACAAGAATATTATTGTCGCTACTCTAGTCTTGATTGACTACTATCTTGCAGAACCTGTTGAAGATCCAATTGTTTATTTTTTAAGTATATACTTGTTAAATAATACAGAAGACATTGTAAAATATAGCAAGAGCCACTAACAACAAGGTCTCTGCTTGTGTATGTATGTTGAAAGTAAACTTTCCTTTTTTCCTTTTTTGTCAGAAACAGATTTCTGCCTTAAATCAAGCTAAATTCGAAATCCTATACAATTTTATGTCGACACGGGGGATTAAACTCAAGTAGCCAGCTTCTGAAGGATTTAAGGCGATCCCGAACCTTAAGCGATCACATCTTAATACTTAGGGCAAATAAATGTATAATACATTTTACTATTGTATTCTTTAAAGAAAAGCTTAGTTCTAAAATAGAACACTGCGGTTATTTTATTTCTTATTTTCTATTTCTCTCAGTTTAAAGAATGCTTAATTTTTATTTTATTTTATTTATCGTTGATTTACAGTATAATGTTTACTGATTAATAGTTATTCGTTTTTAATATTTAAACATATAATTAATTTCACTTATTAGCCGACTCTTTAGGATACATTTTCGTTTCGCTTCAAGTTTTTTGTTGTTTTCGTGTATTTTTAACTAATACAGGCTGTCTCTTTAGACTTAGGATCAGATAGTTCAATTTAATTATTGTGTTATCTTCTGTGGAAAACTTACGAATATATAAAATTAGTTCTTGAATAATGAAATGCCGGTAATTTAACATATAAAATAGTTTAATTATACTCAAAAACCATCTTCGGGCACAGAAATTTTGTTGTTTATAAAATAAATGTAAATGTCTAAAATAATGATTGAACTTTATACGAAGTTCTGAAATATATACAAAATTTAAAACGAGTTTTCTGAAAAGTTTATGTTAGATAAAAAATATTTCATTTGATATTTTTTTACCGATATAAAGAAAACCCAACAAAGAGAATCCGAACTGAAGGTTTGAAACCGTTCGTTCTATTTTGAAACAAAACAAAATGGTTACGAAGATAGACGTTTTAAATAAGATCACAGAACGCTTTTAAGGTTTGGTGTTTCGAGTTGCCGTAATTTTTAATCAATTACGCGAGGAACTGATATTTTAAAAAGATACCTTACGAATTTATTTATGTGTCTGTAACATCATCACAAGCTTTGCCAGATTTCTTGTAGATATTTTTTTAAAAAAAAAACAAGAGATTACTTTATCAAACATACAAACTTAACCAATTTTACAAAACTTTAAGGAAATACTTAGAAGTACAATAAATAAGCCGCTTATTGACTGGACATTTATCTGTTACAATGTAACGCGTCCTTAGACTTACCACATTAATCATTAAGGAATCTTATTTAATTCTCAGAATAAATTATAAAATTTGGCTATAATAACACAACAAAAACTGAAACACTGCAATGGAGGTAAATTCAAATTTTCATTAAGTAAAATGAGCGTAAAGGTAACCCATGCGGTAACGCTAATCAATGTTACAAAATAATATTACCATTTAGAGATAGAAAACCACAGCGGGCTAGTGATGCTGAATCAAATTTTAATCAGTATTAGCATACAAAATTTCCAAATCTTTTATGCCCATTTAATATCATTAATTCACAAGACACTTTAAATATTGCTACAATTATATGGTCATTGTAATTATGGACAATGCAAAACATACGCTATATTTCGAAACTAGAAATATTTTGCAATAATTTTATATATAGCCCAGTGGTATAATATAATTTATTGAAAATTTTGTTTCATAATAAAAATTAAACTTTTATGTACTTCTTTACATAATACATTTGTTGTTATAATCGATATTTCAATGCGATTACATTTCCCATTTTAGTCAAGTTAAAAACGATTATACAATAGATTAAAGGTATAACTAACAAAGTAACTCCGTTAATGTGCTTTTGATACGCAGCAGTCTACTAACTTGCTAACTAAAACAAACAGCGAGTTAAGGGATGGTTATTGATGGATTAACCCCCTAGATTGCAGCGTCCGACGCCCGGCGCGACCTTACTCCATTAGCGGTCGCCACTAGGATTAGTGAGATTAATTGCTGATAGAAGACAACCGACAGCTGACGCACAATAGATCGCTGCTTGACATAGACCTTAGACCGTCGTTCTGCATTACGTGTCACCTAGTTCACTGATCACTAATTCCCGATGGATCCTGTCATTTCTTTTTACCAACAACAAACCTTAGGCATCATTAATATCATTATTAGTTGTAGTGCTTGAAAGATATAGATTTAAAGACCACTAGAGATTTGTACTATAAATTAATGATATTAATACTACTAAGATACCATTAGGACTAGGAGCATCCTCTAGTAAGAAGAGCTTCGCAACGTTATTATTATTATTATTGTCTAATCCCAGATAACGTGAACTACACATGAATTTAGTTTCCTTATGTATGATAACAAATCATAGGTTAGTGTACATAATGTAAAACCGAATACTTATATATTTATAAAATAAACCATAATTCCAAAGAAATAACTGACAAACTATTTATTCGCGTGTTTGAATTGTTAGAATGTTTATTAACTATTATGAGAATTAACAAATGAACTAGTAGTATACACAAACGTTGAGTAAGAGAGCGTTAGGCCAATAAAACCACTTCCGTAAATGGAATCCAGAAGAAGCCCCATCGGTATATTAGTCATGTATCGGTCGGCTTTCACAAATTAAGGAAGTTAAACGGTTTATCTCCTTATTAGCGTCTTAACTAGAATTCTATTAGAATTTGTTATTTTAACGCTGGAGCCGTGTTAGTGTATTTTATGAAACACAACACGGTATAGTATCGAACAATTTTCTTAATTATCTTATAATTTAAATGACCAAGTAATATTTAGCTTCGAATATTGTCATTGTAAAGCACTAAATTAAAATGATGACAACGACTTGAAATTTATTCGATTCACTACTATTAACTGAAAAATTATAATTTGTATAAATTTAAGTGATGGATAGTTATATAATTTATATAATGAGAGTTAGTCCGCCGATAGACTTTAGGTTATTTATTAAGAGTTAGAATAACTAGGGGATATCCCCCGACAGATATAAAACAATGAAATGAAAAACTAATACAACTTGATTATAACCACGAATAGTATACAACTGAAAATAATATTTATGCATGTATATATATAAATAAATGCGTCAATGAAATAATGATATTAGTTGACCCTGATAAATATGTGAAAGTACTCAATATTTACGTCTTCGACTTCTATGTCATATAGTTTCCTATTGGCGAGTATTTTGTTTTTGATGCATTCAACGTTAGTCCCACTATCTTATTTTCTCTAAAAAGATCGCTGTATCACTGATCGCAAATAATATAAAAACAAATCCAAAGTGGGCATTAATGCTTCTAACTATGCCTTATCTATATAAGAACTACTTCGTGACACTTAGTCCTACAAAAATAAAAAATCAAATCTAAGTAAACGTTAAACAAATCGACATTTTTTTCACAATAATCCAGTTTTTGTGTAATGTAAAGTTATATAATACATTAATGTAATAACTAAGACATAATATTGTGTGTAATTTTTAAATAGACTACGCTTTCTAGAAATATATCTACAATAACATTAAAACTTTATAACATGAATTGTAAATATAAATCGAAGATGTTATTTAAAGTTGCATAGAGCTTTAATAAACGTCCTCTACATCTCGCCAGATTAAATATGCAACTGCAGTATAGTGCAGTATAGTGTTTGTTTATTCGTCGAAGTGAATTTCGCGTTGGCTAAGCGCGCGGTGAATTAGTGTAAAAACGCAAATAGAGCGAGTATCGCCAAAACAAACAAACAAACACTAAACTCGCGGACTGTGCGAACGTAAACATCAGGAGTTTCTCGCAAACGGAGATACGTTCGCAATATTTATGTGGATGAGCGAATTTCTTTTTTAATGGTAACTTTCAGTTACAGTTGCACAATAATTACGACACGGTCTATATATAATTGATTAAACCTTTAAATAGATCTTGTAATTCATATTAGGTAACAAATTTTTCAATATAACCGAAAGTTTAGCTTTATTTATGTAGAGATTCAGAAAAGATTCGATTTAGTATTATATAGTAAGATTAAGTAAGATTTAGTATAGGTCGTTAGCAATCTTCAGTCTACGTTTTAAAATAATATCGTCATATAAAATTAAATACATAAATATTTACATAATGTACATTCGAAAACAAAATGTATTCATACCATATGTATGTATTATAAAATATGTAGATAATCAATTTTTATAATTAAAATTCCCAAAAAAAGTTTTTTTTGATTTTCTTTGTTTAGTAAAATTTGTGATTACCTGTAAATTATCTACCAATGGCTATCTGCCATTCGGAAATTTCTATTCTAATTGAAATCTAATTTAATGTTAATCGAAAAAATTTTATAATTTTCTACTCTTTTTGTCATGAAATAATAAAGAAAGTGCATAATAGCAACTAGTTTCGACGTTTACAGGGGAATATATAATAATATTGGTGCTATGAAATCACATCATTCATCGTGTTAACAAATTCATGCAATAAGCCGTTCTGCAACAGCACAAATGGACACAAAAATTTTATGTGACGTTTTACTAAATCGACGCGAAACATGGAAGGCTGCTGCAGCTTTCATTCCCCGCCATATGTTGTAACATTGTATCCGACAGATATATTTAAACCCATTTTTTGACTATCCAATCGACTTTTTCTCTTTGCTATTAATTTACATAAATTCATACCAATACGGAAAAGTGTTGCTGAACATTCAATTCTAAAAAAATATCGAAATACTGCCTTATATTTTGTTACGAATAAATTTAGAAACACGACTAAAGTACATTTTTTTTCGTTGGTAAAAGTATGCCTTGAAAAAACATATTACCTTGAGCTGTAAAACAGAAATGATTGATTTTACACTAGTTAATTTCAGTAAAAGGTTTTTAAAGATTTTTATAGAATATTTTAATAAATGTTTCTAATCATATGAACATATAACTTGTATTGCTGAAAATAATAGGAGCTGCTTATAACAATGCTGAATTACGATTCTTTATACCTTCATAAGTTTCGATCGATTAACCCGCGTCGGAACCTCCTGTCACGGGGTATCTCAAAACCAATTTATTACCACCTTTTTGTAAGTTTCACTTGCAGCGAAACTATTCGCTAGTCCATAACACAATCACGCGATACGATCTCTAGCGATCTCGTTGTTGTGAATCGATTTCCGTAATACACTTTTCCGTTCACGGTTCGTGAGAGGCTTCGTGATAGAAACATAAAGTGAATAGAGCGGAAAATAATTAAATTTTAAACACAAAAAAAATTGTTAACTAGTAGTCAATGTAGCAGTAATAAGAAAATAGTGAATAGGCTATTTGTAAACCAGTGCGTTTTACTATCAAATACTAAATCGCCGCTTTCCATTAGAAGAGATCGTAGTCAAGCGCTGATCTTCATAATTATAAAAAGTATTTTTACCTTTTAGCTTTATAAATGTTTCAATAAAATCTGAATTATTATTACTATTTTAAACGCCAAAAGAAACCTATTGTATTTCACACAAATTGACATGCTTTCTAGAAAAATTTGTCACCAATGTTATGATTTTTGCGAAATATGTTTCTGTTACATATGTATTTCATTCCGCATATCTTTAGCTCTCTGCTAGTGAAAGTTCCGACGAAAATGGTCCAGCCATTTTAGAAGTTATCTGATACAACCAAACACATATAAAAAAATGTAAACATTCGTATGTGTTGTCTATTCATCTTTCTCTTTGTAATTGTCGTTTAATAAAATAATCGTATCTACCTTGAATATAGGTTTGAATAATTAAATTTTTATCCATATTACATCTTCTGTTAATGTCCGTTTCTTACACTTACAGCAAAGCGCCAGATTCGAATCTCGATGATTTTCAACTGGAGCGTTGCAAGCGTTGCGTCCTAGTCTACAAGTGGATCGGTGTAACAGCAAAAACATTTTACTCTTGCAATGCGGCGAGGAATCTTAATTACAAATTGGTTTCCCGATGAATAAGACAACAGTCTGCGGACGTTTCAAAGACGTTTTTAGTTTCCTCTGCTCACGAACATTTAATTTTTATTAAATACTATTTACGGACCGGTAATATAAATAATTGATGTTGAGTTACCTCTGATGAATGAATTATATATTACTTGTTACATACACTGGTTTAAAAAAAACGTAAATGATATCATTAGTATTATCATGGACAGTCATCTTCATTGATAATTTACAAAACTACTTCATGTATCATCTAAACTAACAAAAAGTTTAACCCAAACACGGATATTAGCTAACGTACGATCACCGAAACAATATTATCTGAACACCGTTTTTTAAACTGTACTATAAGGGTATTATAAAAGTACTTCAAGTGCCTCTACGGCGGGCGACATCCCACCAACAATAGGCCGGCTTGCACCAAATCCGAATTTGACGCACAAAAGCTCTCGGAAGCCACTCGATACCGGTTCTAATAAAAACCGGATATGGTCGGATACGACGGATACAATCACCGCAAACTTCAAGCGGTTCTTATAACAAAGGCGTAATACAAAAAATAATCCTTTTTACGGTCGCATGCTGTTAAAAATATATTAAGTTCAGTTTTTAAATATCCTAATTTTATTGTTAAAATAGACTAAGGAGAAAGACAGAATTGAACTATGCAGCAGATTACATGGAGTTAAAACCATATAACATATGTATTGAATTAAGAACCGTAAATACGTAAAATAACTATGGTATTAAATATACTATTAATAGTTAAAAAGGAATGAATTTAGTATTAACAAAAATTATTAGCCTATTGGAAAAAGTAAAAATATCGGATCGAAAAAGGGCCGACAACAAACAATTGTAAAGCGATATGTAGCGAGGTAACCAAACAAGCAACCCCGATAGAAAACAAATTGACATTTCAATGGTATCCGCCCAAGGACCGGCACATTTGCAATTCAAAGAACCACTCTTCAATAACACGCCAACGTATGGAAATAAGTACGTTTTGAAAAGGATCTGATTCCTGTAAAGATATGTCTCTTACGAGCGTTCCCAATTCAGTGCGAAATGTCCCACAGATATTTATTTACATGTATGTATCTGACATACCTATTAAGCCATTCAACATTTTGATAGAAAACATACTAAAGTAAAATAGGTTTACTTGTACATCAATTGTACAATTGAACCTATTTCATCCAGCCCTTTTCATGTTGCAAACAAATTCCTTTATGTATAAGTAAAATTTGTCGACTTTTGATCTATAATAACGCTGGCACTACCTTGTTACAACTTTTGTTCAAGATCTGATAGCATCGTTCTAACCCATAGTCATATAAAATAAATACAATAAAACGAAAAGAAATTCGCCTAACCTTTTATTTAAACACATTACCATAAATTTTGTTTCAAATTGAATGTACGACAACAAAAGATGTTAGTGACCCCTAGAAAACGAACAAGGAACGAACGATTCATTTTAAGGTATAAAAATAAGAAGTGAAATTTCCAAATATTTTTCTCACTAAAATTTTCAAATGACTTCACATCAATATTTTTGTGAAACTGATGATCTGAAGTTATCAGCTGATTTTCTTCTGTGTTCTATTATACCGTCCGATTACTACGGCGAAACAAATTACAAACTTTCGTTTAGAGAATGTTTCAACAGAAATTAAAGGATTATTAGTTTAGCACTAAGTAAATAGTGCAACATTGTATTGTTAAGTAGAACAAAGGTCCTCTCCTCCACGAGTAACCTGCTATTGTGTACCAATCAATGCTTATTGGATAATCCCTATACGAACATCGGTGACAGATTGGACTAAGGATTAACAAGCTTAAACTAAAACAACAGATAACTTAGAGGTTGTAAAGAGAAATAAAATATAAAATTAGAAGAGTTGGGGTTACCCTTTATTGGCTTTTTTTTAATTTTATCGGTAATAAAAAAGAACGAAAGTCTAAGCTGGTTTGTACCAGAAACCTCTTCAGCGTTTCATTGGTTTACTAATTGTTGTATATAGTTATATTATTGGGTTATGAAGACGGATTATAATGATCTCTTTGCCTCTCTACCGTATACGACTAAGTTAAAACTTTAGAAAGAGAAGTCACTTAAAAACATTACGGAAACGGCAACTGACTCCCTAATTGGGTATGAGTTTATTTAGCAGTGTGATGTCCACTTACATAAGCTGAAGTTATGATCTTACAAAAATATTATAAACATCTATTCATAGACATGTTCGGACATATTACAGTAGTCACGTGGTCAACATACACTGACTATAAATCTTCATACCCTGTTACGAAATCTTGGATCCGTGTCGTATTGCGCCACAGCCAGCACATGTACAAAACAATAAACTTTGATACATTGAGAACGGAGATTGGTGTTTCAGTAAATTGCCATAAATATCAGTCTATTAACATCGCAGTTAAACAGTAAAGAAATAACTTTAGTTATTATAATTGTGAGATATATTGACATACTATTCTTAAACAAATGTTATGCCTTTGTTATACAAGAAATTAACCAAGCCTTAATAAGCAAGCAGCTGTTATATATCTTCTTAAAGAAATATTTTGTAAACATTACATAATTTAACAGTGAAACTCGAGTACTGAAATCTCTTTTCAATCATTTACATAATTCGTTACATGTGCGTAACGAAAACTCATTTCTCCGCTCTCATTCGTCTTCACTCACAAACAGAACTCTTTGTGCACCAATGACGCAATCCGCGCTGAATTATAAAAATAGAAACAGTGGCTTTTGTTCACCAAAAAAAAAAATCACGTTCCCGCTTTTTTCTGTACGTACCTTTCGTCAACAATGCTTGTATTGACAGCCGTCAAAATAACTAGGTTTACGAGCAATAATTCAAGGGGGACGATTTAATTACGTTTACTGCCATTCACAAAAAGCGTCCTTTGTTCATGGGTCTACGTTTTATGATATTTATAATAATGCTTTTTGTTTCTTGTAATTGCAAGAAAGGTTAAGGTTTTGAGATTATTTCCGGTATTAGATTTCTATCCATTGTTTTAATATTTTATTAACGTAAAACATAGAGATACATGTGGAATATTTACATGTAATAATATTTTGAATAGTAGAAAAGTACAAGAGAGTAAGAGATTAAATTTGCTGTTATATACTTATATCTCTGATAATAAATACTGTAGGGAATCACTAAAAAACAATATAAACATTTATTGTTATAATTTAAAAAGTCCATTTGGAAAGTGAATCATTCTATAACATTTCATATTACTTAACTTGATTAACATCGTAAGAACATTTGTATAGAAGCAGTAATAACCACTAATCGTTATTTGTATCGTAATGTATATAAGGAAATACTAATTAGGAGTGAGATCTCATCAACGGATGTTAAAAATACGTAACATCCAACCGACAATTTCCTGCACTCGGTTAAACATTTGTAAACATGTAACGACATATTTATTACTACTTGTTTATAATTAGGATGTTTAAACCCGTCCGCTTGGTAGAACTGTTAAAAATCCATAAAAATTCTCTTCACAACCAACTTGAGTGATTTATTTTCGTAAACTGTTTCGATACAAGGATAATGTGCCCGATGCCGACCATTCTCGATAATCAGAGAATATGACAACTTAAGTAGTTTCTAAAGTTACGCTTGTCGTTGTCACTTCGTATTATTGGATTTAATACGAATGTAATCATCATTACATATTTATAATTTTTATAGTCACAGATACACTGCTTTAATGTAACTATTTGTAAAATAACAAGAAAACATGTTAAAAGTTCCACATTTAACGTCGCAGAAATTTACGTACTTCAACTTCGAACAATTCAATGTTTATAAGAAAAAAATGTAAGATGAGAAACATTATTCATCTAATTTTATACCATTGATACTTTTACTTTCTTATAGTAATACTTAACATCCAATTTTTCATTTGGTTGGCTGCATACCTGGAACAAAATATACCTACGTTAGAAACGCTGCTTATTTTACACACGTATTAAATTCAAACAAATTTTATTAGAAATTACGATTATTGAACCTTGGAATTCTAGCTTGAAATTTTCAATAGTCCAAAAGAAACCTGGGCACTTTTCGCTTGAAGAGTCCTACGGCATATCCGAACGGAAACACCAGTCCATTCCAGACTACTTCTCACGATAATGGAAAATGATTCGTTTCACATAGAGCAAACTATTAGACGTGTATCAGGAGATTTGCAAAGTTTTATTGCGATTGACGGGTGTCGATAAGCTCGCCCCTTTACGCCCCATCCAATTACTTGCAGTGCACCAGGGTCCACAGTACTGAGGACTTATCTAAATTTCATCTGAAGAAGTCAAAATAGATCCGAGCGCGCTGCCGATAACATCTATGATGCATGAACTATCGCTGCGAAGGTAATTCGATTTTGCGTCACATTACAAAAAAAAGATAAACGAAGTAAAATTATTGACTGGAATCATATTGAGAATCTCTGTATAAGAAGTAATCAGGAAGTAATATTTGGTAAATAAAATTACTTTCTTTTTTCCAAACAATATACTTCAATTCACTTTTCCTAAGTTACTTCAGAAATATTTCTGAAGTATCAAAGGACATTTAATTTAATTAAAATACCGGTTCATCAAAGTTATAATAAAATTCTCGTTCATAACAATATTTAATGTAAGTAATAACTAAAGCGGAGGAAATTTTGTCACTTGATCATTTCAAAGATTTATATGTTTTTTGAACAATTATGTAAAACAATTTTCCTTGGTATTGGATATTAAGGTTTTTTAAAAATATTTAGCTTTGTTTTACGCGTAAAGGTAGTGTACTGCCTCTCTGCGAAAATTGTTGGGTTGCCCACTCTAAACCCCAACTGCTATTTACACCAACTCCACCTGTTAGCACCGTTGATCGAAAATAACGCACGCCCTCGTGATGGTATTTTTTTAATTTCAAACCATGATCCATGCGCACAAAACGATGTTCCTACGTCTTTTATTTTTATTCCCCGCAATTCCAAACATTGCATCGCTTCAAAAGGATGTATAATTTATTTTGGAAAACAAATAGCCCCCATTTCGAGGCTCGCCGAAATCCAATTAAACGTTAGCTTATCTTTAGGAAACACGAGACTATTGACATATTGCAAGGCTTCTCTATAACCTAAACTTTTTGTTTCACTACGTAAATTGTACTAGGGGACATTATAATTATTAAATATATATAAATGTGTTTATTATTCAAAAGATTCAAGTAAATTCTGTTATATTCATACTTTATAAATAGCCGAAAACGCTATTTATTAAAGAAACTCATGTCTATAAAGGTAAAATTTGACTACCATATATATAAGTACGTCAAATCAAAACGAAATATTTATGCAATTTGATTATAACTGCACGTTCAAAGGAATACCGATGGTACATAGCAGTAATTCCGGAGGCGTAATAAAACTTCTATTTGTATTATCTTTCGGCTTCTCATTTTGGGACAATACGCCTAATGTAATGCCACAAATGAATAAGGAATTCCGGGAGGGGCATTCCCCAAAACTAGGGTGGGCTGCGGCGGTGTGGTAACAGCGGAAGCGAGTCAATGTGAATCAGCTCGCTTCGGACATGGCCGTATTAATTCGTTAAGATCGACCGCTTTCGCGAAAGAAAACAAAAATAGACTGCCCAGTAATCACTTGTCCCAATCGGTGTAATTTACTTTCACCTATTGTTGTAGTCAATGTTCTTCTTGGCCAACTTCGGTTAATTCATCTGATTTGTTATTGAACTTTTTAATACAATCTTACTCTATCAGACAGCTACAGTAATGTTCTGTTACATTTTAACTAATGACTAAATTGCATCGTAATAATACGTAGAAATTTGTAGAGTACAATACAAAAAATTTTAAAAATTACCTGTCCATTTTCTAATTCTGCTAACCTACATTGTCAAGGGAAATGAAATTAAAATAGTTTCGCCAGTTCATACTACGGATGTGCCAACAAACTTTTATAATTTTTCTGCGGTCTGCGAGTAACTACTTCTAGCTTTATTATTTTTAAAAACACAATATTTATAGAGAAATAATTGAGATAAAACGTATATGTTGTTATAAAGTATAAACGTGAAGTCTTATTATACAATGATTATTAATAGTATAAGAAAAAACTAATCGTTCTTTTTCCAGATATTTGTCTGCCATCTTTAAATGAATAATATTATATTCTACCAACATATTTTAATCCAATAAAAGTAATCAATTCCGGTATCATCTAGTCTTTTACTACATAAATATTTTTTTTTAGAAAAATACGATGTATTTCATATATAACTTTCTTTGCCAGCTTCGTAAATAGTACGTTAAAACTTAAGACGGTAACTACAATAGTAAAACAAACTTCGTAATTTTTAAAACACTTGTAAAACCTGTAAACATTAATGTATTCATTATGAATAATTCGTATTAATATTTAACAGTTACAAACTCTGAACAATAAATTATTAAGTTAATAACTCGCATTACGTCAAGTTTGCAAACAAAGTTCGCCATTAATGTGATTTGAATATCCGCATGAACTACCAATCATTTTATAATAGCAACGAGCATTAAAGCATTAAATATATTCCAACCATGATCTGTACGATTTTGGAAACGATTTTGAAGGTACGCACGCGATGTCCATCAATTTTTATATGGGCGAACAGGCTTAAGGAAAATCAGAAAATCTCCCCGCACTTCATGCTACAGAACAGTAAAATTTATAGTCTGAAAACGCGTATATTCTTTTCAAAATTTAAACAAATCCACAGCCATATATAATTTATATATCTATAGGATGAATCTGAAATAGTTACTCATGTTTTTAAACACAAATGTTTTATATAAATAGTTACCAATAACAACGAAACAATAGATTTAAAAGAACACACGATAAAAAATATCTTGGAACCGTTCTATAATATTACTTCTCGAAAGCAGTCATACTGATATCAATATGAAGTTTATTTTGTATTTACCTGTAATTCTAAATTTTATATCTAGCAGTAATTTATGTACATAAATCCTGGACAAGGAATATATTGTAATAAATTTCGTAGTTTCACACCTCGTGATTTATTAATTCCAGTTAGTAATATTCATAAGTACTTCACATATTAGGCTTTAATTTACTACGATCAAACCACAACCGATTTCAGTCTTTAATACATATACTTAAGAGTCATTTACGTTTACCGTACCTTCACAGTTTGGAGTATCGTGGCCATATTTTGGCAGCTTTCTGTTTTCTGTTCAGTGGAATATAATATCTGGATTATAAAATTACCATATAGATCACCGTGTCGCGCCGCATGCGAACCTCGTCGTTGTCGTGTTTATGACAACACGCCTCACCTATGAAGACCTGTAAATCATTCCTCTAACACTCATGTAACCTGCATAATCAACAGGAATGATTTTTATATAAATTACAACACAACATGCTTCTTTACCAAACTACACGAATTTATTATACTTGATTGCTACAGTGATTACAAAAGCACAATCTCTACTAACGAGAAATGTATTGGAGGGAAATGAGAATAAAGTAGAATCTATATAACACCCTGAGAAGCGTGTCTTTCAGATCTTTTAAAATTACCGATTATTAGCAAAAATAGACTTAACTATTTGTTAAGAAGAACATAAAATCATGATCGATATTATTAAGGTACTGTTGAAATTAGATTAAATCAACCTTTCAAGTAAGGGACAAACTTTGCTTGTAAGGGACGATTTATATTAATATTAAATTTTGTTAAAATTTTGGTTATAATTATTGTTTTTTATAAAAAAATTAAATTATTGGAGTAATGAGACTTTACATCTTGTATACCTGGGTATCGAACAAAATATGGCGAAGCGTTGATCATCGTTACAAGCGCCGTATTGTTAAATGCGTGTATTATTTATCATAAGATGAAAACTCAGAAATAATTGAGCTAAGTTCTAGCATAATGATCTACTTCATACGTGAGGTGACGAAATAGTCGACTACAATGCAGCATCTATTTGTACGGCGATCAAAATTCAGCGGGTGTCAGTAGATCCGGGCGTGGGTACGTTCGATGTGGGACAGGAAACATGCGTCTTGTTATGGAAAACCGCTCTGCATTCATTCCGCCACCCAAGAAGTGCAAAGTGGAGTAATATATTATAATTTTATTCAGATCCCTACCCCTCGCACTGCTTTTGTAGGTACAATTGCATTTATCGGTAGTGCGGGTCGTTGCTCTGTATACGTATGTTTCATATAAGTTATCGACGAATTTTTTTAAACAAACTTTTATAATTTAACAATTTTTTAATAACACAAATATTTTGACCACCCGCTACTATAAGGTATATGTGTATAGTTCAAATGTTAAATTCTATTACTTCAGCATATTTTTTATTTTTATTTTGAATGTTTTAAAACTTGATAATATACAGCTGTGTATACCATCGAATAAAATTTCATTCATGATTCCGTATTATCAATTAACTTTCATACTAAAATTATAAACAAAAAGTTAACTATTGTGCTTACTTATTTTTATCCAAACGTTGCATTAAGCGCTGCATTTCTTTTAGTAATATGTAATTTTTATAGAACTCATTGTATTAATTTAGTACAAAATCTTAAGGTAAACTGAGGTAAAATGTTGTTTAGATTCTAGTCTATGTTACCCAAGTTCAAGTGGTAGTGTAACATTTGAATTACGTTCGACCAACTAGCCAAATGAACTGCAGGAGGCGATCGCACGTGAATTTGACTTTGCACAGTCGAAATAGGATTTGGGAGATGCAATTTCCTCAGTCCCAACAAAGGCCGGCCTTTGTGATGTACAGTAACACGAATCACAGATTCTCCGCTATTTTGATGGAACAAGTGAACGGTGCGCGAATTTGTGGGGGGGTTTGCTTCACCGCATCACTAAATCTTTATTCGAACAGCCGTTATTGGACTTTCACATTGCAATATGCCCATAAAGCAACTTTGTTTCCTATATATATCAACATGTACACATTTACAGGATTTTTTGAAAGATAAAGAAATAACATACAATACTTCTTTGTATACCTAAAAGTAATTTAATCTTAAATAATAGATTTCACAAAAGAAATGTGATTACGTTAATAAATTCATTACAAATCTCGTTCAATAAGACCACCCGGCGCCATCTTTATTAACCCATGTACAAAACATCAGCCGTTGTATAATTTTCCTTTCACACTCAAAATTAATTGAATTTATTAATGAAAGAATTAATTCAGTATTCACTTACGGTTGACGAGTTTGTTTGTTCACTTCCACCGTCATTCGTCGATAAGTAAATTTTCTAGATTTCTCTATCATAATGGAAATCAGTTCGATTTGACTGACATTTAATTAAAGTATGTGTAAAAAGAATATAAAGTAATAAATACTAATCTAAACTTATGTAATGATTTTATCTTTCTCAACTCTCTTCTTATTTATATATCTCATTTTCTCATTCACTTCGCACTCTCCCCGATATCGTCATCAGTTACTTAACTCTGATATTTTTTATTTTAGTTTAACTTACAAATAACATCAAGTGACATATTTTTTTTTTGGAAACAGTACTTTTATCTTATACAGCTACTGTTTTATTCTGGTATTAATTTTATGTTACCACGACTTGAGAATGAACCTGTTCCTTAGCCCGGGAAGTCATCTCTTGTATTTTGACTCGGAGGTCCACGATTCGATACGTGGCCACATAGAGGTTGAATGTTGGAATTGTTTTTTCAAACCTATCTAACTTCTACTTTATAATATCACTTTGCTGTTGTGTTCCGGTATTATATATAATAGCCAAAGTGTTTTCAGCTTGTACATAGGTTCATAGTCATTTAAAATATTGTCAAATATTAGTTCATTGTAGATAATAAAATAATAAAGGTTGAAGAGTCTGTGAGTATAAAATCTAATGCATTTTTATCAAAATTAATGATCATTGGGTCGTGTCTTAAGCCGGAATGTAGAGCGGTTCAATATATTTCATCCGGCGTACCAACAAAAGCTACATTTTAACTCCGTCTTAAAATTCACTTATCAAGATTGTCGATGGAAAGCTGCGGAACAAAGTCCACCGAGTAAAGCCACCTTTTCATTGCTTCCTCCGCTCCAACCGATCGCGACAAATTGATTCTTTTTTTTTAGAGAGTGTAGTAAATGAATTGGAGTGAAAGGTTTAGTTCCTACCTTCCATCGAGATTAAAAATATTTGATAGAAAACATTTTAAAATAGCATATTCATCATTAATTTGTCTGTTATAAAATAACGTACAATTTAATGTTAATACATTTTTCTCTAATTGCATTGATAAAAGAAATAGTAATGTTTAACAAAATTTCAAGTTAAAATATAATTTTATAGAGCAAAGTTAGTTACACAAAGGATTGAAAAAAATAAAATCTACCCCGACTCAGGGAATCCATTGAAATGCTAGAATTCACAAAGGACTCGGAACTGTTAAGGCTTCTATAGCCGCTATCTATAAATGATTTATTACCACAGATAAAGCACGGGAAATGTGCAATGCGGAACACAATACTCACATATGCAAAGCTAATGCTGTAAAAGCTCTTCACATGTTACCTTCTCTGTTTATAATATTTATAAGTAAACTAAATAATTTATTACTTTAAGTTAATAAAACACGTTCTGTAACAATATGCATATTAATTTCTCCTTTTTTCATATGATGTTTACAACGAGACCGTGGGTGGTGAAAATGCTTACCCTAAATACACTGACTCTAATATATTGATATCCGAAACAGCAATGTGATAGTTTAACCCTAACCAAACTCCAAATATGGCTTCGGAAACAAACCAGAGGCCTCCGTGTTTATGTTGTTCAAATTTAAAAGAAAATGAGGAACTCTGATAATAATAAATTTTGATTCCGTACAGTTAATAATGTATAAAGATGACAAAAACAAGTTAACAAGTATTAAACTCGTGTTCGCGGCAACCAAACGAAAATCCCTGTGAGAATAAATATAAAAATAAACATGTACTTCCCTGTCCAGAGAAAATTAGAAAGTTTATCACAATGGCTGTAGGTTCACCCTCATAGAAGTTTTACGGGACCATCAAAATGCGCATAAATCAAAACTTTCCGCGCCCATAGGAGATACTTTAAAAATGACGTATTCAATTTCCAAAATGGCGTCGGGCTTGTTAATCGTGTTTTTAGCGAGTTTTACACAAATTTTGTTAAGTATTTGTCTTAGTTAAAGATATAAATCACTTATATTAACTTTATTCACATTAATTTCAGTTATAATCGATATTTATAGGAACTTCGACCTACGTTTTTAGTTTCAACCATTTACTAAACTTTTGATACAATAAATATGTAGAGGAATTATTATATACATTATTAATTTAGAAGTTATCTACCAAAGTTACTGTGAAGCTAAAAACAATATCTAGTTAGGCAAAGTAATATAAAACGCCATTAAACAAATATATCATAGTAGATGCTTTGTAACTTATTTCGATAAAAAATTTAAACTTGCGAACTGAAAATAAATGTAACTACTTGACCAAAACTTCGCATACGACAGAATCTTATTACACGTTCGTAGCTGCGCTTTTTGAACTCGACTACGAATTAAAGTAAACATATAAAAGCAAACTAGCCGTGTCGGTAATAAAAACACGCTTGCGAGTGCTTAAACTTGTAAAGTTCTTGGCGTTGAAAAAGAAATGTCTTTGTTCGCAACAGTCAAAACAATGTCGCGTTCGGGTGTTTGTTACAATAACAAAAATTTTAACAAACGTCTGCTTTGTGAAGAACGGACGAAAACGTGCTTAATCAAAGTGCCATATTGAAAATATTTTCTCTCCATTACGAAACGTGCGACGTTGAAGGCGTCGAGTATTAAGCGCTCATTGTTAACAGCGCCCCGCTTTACCTGCTCAATAATAAAACTTTCAGCATTTCTTACGTGAAATATTATTAACGCGTTATATAACATTACAAGTACAAACATTCCTGTGTTTCAGTTTAAAGAGTGAAATTACTAGAGTAACGAGACAATACTAATGCGACGAAGACAATGTGCTGCTGTATGTACATCTTAACAAGCGTCACGTTGTTATGGGCATGTGTATTTACCATCAAGAGAATATCGTATATAGTCTCGTCGTAATAAATAAAAATAAACTGGCTTACATATGACGTAAAGTAGCTAGTGTGAGTTCTCAGGAATTGCATGATATAATACCACCATCCCTTTTACCACCGGATGTATATTCGGCCGACATTCATCCCCTGCGTTGTCGATGTTCCTTACATTTCGATTTATCTTTCGTAATGTTAACAGCGCAAGGTTGGACTAGTCTACCGGCATCAGTGTTTCCTTCCAGGTATGACTTTAAGAAACTACTGAATAGGCTTCTTCTACATTAATATATATAACCTAGACTTTATCTCCTCTGGCATCTAATGAGATTGCATTTACACACTGATGTATGTTAAAAAAAAAAGGCCCAACAATTTAACTATCGCTACATATTGTCATTTAATTGACGTCATCATGAAGGTATATTGCATTTGGATTTACCTTTTCAAATTGATCAATACGCAATCTATATATATTCTGAACAGCAACGTATAAAACGATATTAAATCTTCAATGTTCCTCTATATAGTTACTTGCGAGAAACAAAATATATCATAGCGGTATATCGGATATTGACGATATTGCTACTTGCACTCAGAGATAATAATGCACTTAAGTTGCTTCTTACATACAACTTCTCTTACGCACGGACGGGTTGGCTTTTAAGAATATTAGATAATGCAGAATCTGTGAATACACGACGTGAGTAATTTTAATTTCGCTGAAAATTTGCTAAATAAGAACAGTTGTGGGCCTTTGTTTTCAGCATCAAAGTTCTCGGAAAGTCAGTCTTTATCATTTATAAAATTTAATTATTGATTAGCCGTTTGTTATCTTAAAACGAAAGTTTTCAAAACTAAACTCAGTAATACTTTAGTGTTCATTTAATTGTATAAAATTAAGTTGTTAAAACAGTCTGTTATCATTGAACTTAATACAGAATATTCATATCGGGATGCAGCGCCGTTATTATAAGCCACGTTTAACATTCGATTCAAACGACAAACGATGCATCTGTTGGATTACCGCGTCAAGTTTGATTTCAACTGGACATTTCGCTGATACAACGTATTTCGAGACCCCGTTGCAAGTTAGACGCTAATTGTTCAAACAAAGCAAACTGAACGCGCTCCGGGGATTTATTTACGAACGATCCGTTAAATGAAACTGAGCGAAACACTCCGTTTACAGATGTAACAAATATTGTTTCAGCTTATTGCGGAAGCATTGTTAATGTGTAACAAAGCGATACTGCTGAAAGATGCGAAGAAAACTTGCATACGTTTAAATCAAGCTTTCCGTTAATTGATCAACATTTACCAATTTATTTGACCGACGTATATATAAGTGGGTGCAAAGTGTTTATGCATTCATTTATTATACATACATATATTTTTCCAAATATATAATGTACTTACAAGGCGAAGTTAAGCCAAAACTTGTTTCCATCGCATAAAATGCTACAGTTAACAATTAATAATATAAAATAGCTTCAGGATCTATTTCATATATTACAAATTTCATAAAAATCGCGAATAGTAACTACAATTACACCCTGTTAAGACTAGCGTGAACGGCATGAAGAATATTCCAACACAGCCAAGTTACAAGGAAACGGCGACCACATTATAATACAGTACATTAATTTTATAATTAATGTACTGCTTTAAAGCTGTGCGGCAAAAATAATGAAATTTATTAACCATTAAATTTTAAACTCAAACAATGGTTGAAGTTCTGAAAACAGAAGTAATAAGTTAGTGAAATAAAAAAATATTTTGTGGAGTTTAAATTGTAAGAATTTAGCAATAATTGTTTAGAAAGTAAACAAAGAAATGTTAATTTCTTTTACTGAACGAAAAACATGTGTAGTGAATGTTTCTAAAACTTTATTGCACTGGAAACTACCCTACAATTCTTTTGTATTGCCGTAACTATTGCTTGGGTTTTCTGAATAACGCGAACCCAGTCTGATTTACGAGCCATAGTGCCATATGTTGGCAACATGTTTACCGCTTATTGTATGTCAATTTGAGGTTGTTGCCTCCAACTGGACCATACGCACAATCCATGAATATTAGTTACCAAATTACGTTCAACAATCACACAATAGAACTTAACTTGAATAAAATGTTCTCTACTATTAAAACTTTAAGATAATGATAAAGTAAAACGTAACGGTTCATTATAAGCTCATTGCAAAAAGAATTTTGTTTCTTCAAAAAGAAATTGACGGCAGTTAAGTGTTTCCATTTTTTAAAACAAAATCTGTTTGGTGTGTTATTGTTGATATTCTAGCCATACATTAATTATAAACAACTTTTAAATAACTGACATATTACTATGTTACGAAACAGAAACAAAATTTTCATAGACTTTTGTAACTCTCGAAAGTAAAATAGATTGTTTCGTCTATCTAAAATACTTACTGTGTGTAACATACATAATTATAAAATATTATTAGAATAATAGATAGAATTATTAAAGCGAGAAATCATGCAAACGATCATAACATTAGAATTATATTCAAACAACCTGACACAATTGAATATTTTATAACATGAAAATATTCACAATAAGTCCTGTAAGTAGTAAATCTACTTATGATTGAAACAGGTCTTCTAGTCTGTAATTGTACATAAAAGTCCTTCAATACTGTAATTCAGTATTCGGAGTCATATTTTTGTGCAACATTTTTTTAATTGCAATTCATTTTAATGAAAACTGTCATTTCGACCACTGTAGGTCATTCAACCCGGTAACAAGTACCAGCTTTGAATTTAACAAGGATATTCATTTGATGTTTTAAAAAGTAAATAAAGTAATTCCGTTAGGGATTTGTAAATTAAATTTAGACATTGAAAGCATACAACCTCTATCCAGGATATCTGTAATTACTAGAGAAAAGTTTATATTGTTTTATTAATCTGAATACATAAAACGATAGAACAAATCTGCAAACTGGAGAAATAGTCACTACTAGATAGTAAGTATATAGCAGGAGTAGACTATAGTTGCTTTCGAAATTTAAAGGTAAAAAAAAAAAAACGATTTGGCAATGCGTGGGACCAGCTAGCAACAAAAGCAGCACGTGTTTTATACAAAGCGGAACAACTTGCCCGAAAAATTATTGCCACATGTTGCAAAGTTGGCGAAAAAAACCCTTACCTGAACTGATGTTAAATTGAGACATTTTAGTAAAGTTCTCCATTTTAAAATGTTCATGGTTTTTTTTAAATTATCGCTTTAACAAAATTTTTATATTGTCATTACTTTACCATTTATGAATGCTGCTAGAAATGTACATTCATAAATGATGCAACGATGAACCAGTTAAGATTTACACAACAGCATTGCGCTCATTGACTTGAGATATAGCATCAAATGGTTACCTTAGTTATATTACCCGCTAGAGCATTTCAAACCATTCTAATGAGAAAAATTAATGATTTTGTTTTTAACACCAACTATTAACATACTGTGATTATATATTGAAAAATGAATGTCACTTACTTATGGGTAATATTCTGAAACGCTCGTTTAATTGCGTCACGAATCTTAGAAAATAATCATCTGTGACCTTTTTAATTAAATTTGAAAATATCTTGAGTTGATTAAAACAAATTTGCTTTTCGACATATACCCTAAAGAATTCGATCAAGTCGATTTAGTACACAATGTGGACGTGCCACACAATTGTTCCTTTAAACAGCGAACTTTGATGACAGTTTTGACACACGGACCGGTCTTTGCCACAGCTAGAGCGTCAATAACAAGCTAACGATCATGTAATTACATAGCACAAGTGTTAGTGTTCCTTCCGCCTGATACGTTTGAAAGAACGCAATAATTCATTCAAACAAGGGATGCTATCGACACTATAATTTCGATTGCGTTTCTTTATTTATCAATCCGTTTGAAGTAGGACAATTTAAGTGTCATTACAACGTCGGTTTATCGTATAAATGTCAAGAATTACATGGTAATTGCACCGGAACTTAAGTGTCTCCCGCCAAACGCTAAGTCACACCTTTGTCTTTTAACAATATTTCTTTTTATCGTTTTAACTAACTCGCAATAAAAGAATGAAAAAAGTACTTGTTAAGATATGTACATATTTCAAAGACTGCTAGAGATAACTATTTTTAAAATGACTTCTGACCTTCTAAATGTGGGTCGCTCAGATTTACCGATGGCCTTTATAATACGTGTATGAAAAAGCTATATATAAATGCAAACCCTTGTAGAGTTTAAAGGTGTACAAATTTTCTGTATTAAATCTGTTGAGAGCTGACAAACGTAATCCCGATGTAATACGTACCTGGGAACGTACGATTGGCGAAATAAATTGGAACCGAAATACTCGTAAGTAAGGTCTAAGCAAGAAGCCTCGATAAATTGCGTTCAAAAACCGCTATCAGCGCCCTCGCCCAAGCCGGCGCTACTTTAAAAGTTTACTTGTTAGAATTTCCGACCTCGCTTTGCTTTGCCAAAAGCTTTTCCGTACAAATTGACCTATCAATTCATAGCTGAATTCGTATCTAAAGTATAAATGGATGTAGGGAAACCATAAAATATATGTATTTGGATTGTGAGGTGTGTTTACGGTTTAGGTTAAAAGCCAGTTACGGTCCGTTGCGAACATTTCAAACGAACCGCTCTATAACTGTTTAATGACTCACAAAAAGTACGAATCCGCATTTAATAGAAATAAATACTCTAGTCTCGACCTAAAAAACAACTACTGGACGGCTAAAGCGATCCACATAACTTTGATCTCATCAATGTGTTAAAAATATGATCGTAAGTGCATATAAATTATTGTTTCTATGATCATTATAAATAAACATTTGTAGGAAATAGGTTCTAACTCTGAATAAAGTGAATCCAGCTTATATCATCAGGTAACATGTAATGCGGCAGAAACTAATTTCCTCGTTTAAGATACAGTGAAATTACATTAACATAAAGTTGTTTACTGGTGAAATTTCAAGGAGTAAATCAAACCTCCTGCAGCGGCACTGAAATTTCTAATTAACCGCCCGAACACTTGAGTTATTAGGAGTTCATTTTAACCAAAATGATATACCTCCATCAACCGCAACTAAGCGAAACTCGGGGAATTTGTATGTTTGATCTGATTACGCAAACCTTTGTTACGCATTTAGGGATTGTAATTATCCGCTTCAAATTAGCTGATACGTAGTTTCACATTGTTTGCTGGAAAGCCAACAAATTTTAATGTTTGTTATTAGTAAATGGATATTAATTATATGTACCGTTTTATTAAAAAAATCTCAATCATGTATTTGTTATATAACTAACAATAATTGATTTAATAGTTATGGAAACTTTATAAACAAGTAAGACTAACTTATAGAATTTGTAAACTTCAAGTTAAAATTATTTATAAAACACATGAAATTTCAACGTAAACAAACCATGTGTGCTTTGCACTTCGCAACGTGAAATAATGTTGAAAGTTCTTCAAAATGGTTTCAATAAATAAATACTTGGAACATTACGGTGCAAAGTTAAGCGATACTCCGTTCACGCTGACAACGCAACAGAATATATTGCCTGTTTCGGAGTTCAAGTGATGCTAAGTTGTTCATTAATCCGGATAAACTTGACTGTTAATTATTTCAATTATTAAGAGAATTCTAAGGAGTGAGCTCGGCAAACGGTCCGTTAATATGAGCTATTCCTTCCGCAGCTTAGCATCTCATTGCACAAGTATTTTCCGGATTTCAACATTGCAGTAAGAATTCTATTAAAAGTGTAGTAACGACCTACTTCCTCGTGCCGTATAGATTTATCGACATTTTAAAAGTATCTGACATGAGATGGATATCGCTCGCTCATTGTTGCCCGAGAAGAGATGATTGACGCAAGCGCTTCGCCTATTCAGCTCTTTTTTCTTTGCTCGCCTTTCATAATTTAAGAGCAAACATTAAAGTATTCTTTTGTACGATCGTAATACGTCGTACATGATTCTTCCTCAAACGATCTAAAAATATATTAAATCACTAACCTAAAATTTAGTTTTAAAAAGTATCAAATTAATTTATTAAACTTTACGATAACAAAAACATTGTAAAGAAGTGCATCGTTTTCTAAATAAGACCATTTACTAGTTACTCTTTTCCAAAAAAAGTAGTAAAAAAGGATATACAGATAAAGATTTTTTAAAATATTCGTTCCACATCTATATGTTCTAACAAAAAATATACTTTGTAACCTCAAGTAGCTCAAGTAACCCTAAGGCACTCGAAGCAACTGAAGTCAAAGATATTTTAAAACAAGCTTATCTTATTTCTCTTTCAAGTATCCTGATAAAGAGGATTAAGTAGCGCACGTTGGATGTATTTATATACATACATATCGAATGATATTGTACTGTTTATTCGAAGGATTTGCTAAGATTTTTTTAAAGTAAGATAAATAAAATTTAAATTTATATACCGAAATGTAAAACAGAGTTCTACAGTACAGTTTATACATATTTAATGATTAAAAAGAGTGGCGTAAGTTTCTTACCAGTTCTCATAGCTATGCGCTTCATAGAGACAAAGAAAAAAAATATAAACTCGTTACGTAAGTTACTTTGTGATTTAAATAAATGTTCGAGTTTTAAGAGTGAGTTTGGTTTAAAAAAACTCTGAACACGGTTTTCTGCAAACATCAAACGAAATTCCGCAAGCAATCCATTTTAGAAGAGATTACAAACGAAAGAGCCCGCTCCAAATCGACGTGTAATCAAAGCTTAATCACAAACATGAGTCATACGTCCGACGCAACTCAAGTTCCTCGGCAAATTGCAGTTAAATTAGTCGCTCCGAGCACCGACGCTGGCGGAACTGTCTCGAAGAGACTAACATGCACTTTGGGTTTAACAGTAGCATAAATTGCTCGCCGGAAATCATACTAAGCAAATGTTTCACATATGTAATGTATATAAACGACAATCGATCGAAACTCATATAATATCATGAGAAGCTTACTTCAAACTGAAGTTAAGTCACATTATAAAAACTGTTTCGATCTCCAGCCACTATTTTCAACTGATAGTATTTAAGCCCAGTGCAATCCTTTATATCGCCAAACCAATTCTTTCGATGTCTATAGGGAGCACGTTTTCCGGAAATCTCATCCTTCAAAATCGTTCAAGGACCTTGAGAACTCACAAAACGATCCACTTTTCAGATGTCCGAAAAATTTAACCTTTATTTGTAGGACAGCTGTCATGTAATAATATAATTTAATGTTCTAAAATTTTACAAATTATTGGAATAAAGAATTAGATCCAGTTTTTGTTTCTTTTTTTTATTTCAAAAATATTTAACAAATTTTACCTGTACAGCAAGAATAATTAATGTATAATTTAACCATCATTAATAATAAAATCAGGAAGTGCTAGAAACAGGAGCTGCAATGATTCGCAAGTTTTGAAAGAATTGGGCGATTATTTGTTTTTATATCGGTTTTTACATAGTATTTTACATCATAATATATAGTTTATTCCCAGCACGAAAACACTACCTTCTGTAACCGCATTACAAATATGGACCTTGTAGGTTGAATAATATCCGTTACAGCTAAAATTGGTTCTATGTATATGGCGATATGAAAACGGAATCTTTGCAAAAATTAAAAACAATCTTCCATAGGACGATGTCCAGGAGAGAGCAAAGAAGAAAGCAAGGAAGTAGACCTCATCCCAAGATGGGACCGATGCTGAGAAGATTAAAATTTAAGGCACGTTTTAAAGTTAAATTTACCAGTACATTTTCCAATTCCAAAACCAAATACAAATTATCAAGAGATCTGCAAGAAAATATCTAGAGGAAACTCGATTACGTGTTCTGCATAATCTAGGAAGCATGTGCATATGCACTATGCCAACTCTGCGAAACGGAAGTACTAACCTTATCCTGTAATACCCACAATATAATTAGATGAAGTCTAACCAACGCAATAACATTATACATAACGTTTATGATGATGGTTTTATTCATAAATTTCGGTTATCTGATGACGATATCAAAGTATATATAATAAAAAAAGAATTCAAAATTTAATAATGTAATATGAGCTCTTATAATGAAATCCGATCTTTACAATAACATTTTTCGGCGCTAAAAAATTCCATTAACCATCGCCAAACATAACGTACTTATTTATTCTTATAACTAAGTTAAGACTGTTAAGGAATTTACTTAAACTTTTCCTATCAATCATCCGCTACCTACATTAGCGCCGCAAAATTAACAACGAACCACCTCAATTACGTACAACAAGAACCTGTTATTAGATAACGTCAAGAAACTGTCAGAGACAGTAAGAACACCGGCTGTATAGCAGGTCATGATTTATGAACTTCGCACAAAGATACACCGGCAGCCGGTCGAGTTATACCGCATGAAAATAAGAAAGGGACTGTATCAAAGGCAGTAAGGCATTCCCCTTGGGTAAGGCCTTTATTTATACCGAGCTCCTTTGTGGGGAAATATAAATAGTTCGCGTTGAAATATCGAATACGATGCATTTCGGGGGGTTGAGATATTGTGGGAAAATTAATGATGTGTTGGTCAGTTAGATTAGGGAACTGTTGAATAGATTGGCGCGAGATGTTAAAAGGCTTGGGCGGAGCTCCAAAGCTTCCCTGAACACTAACGTAAATTGGGAAGTACACGGGGGCCAGCATAAATTGCTTTCAAGTTCGTACAAATCCTTTTAATACGCCTCGAGAGAGCATCGTAGGTAACTTTTCTCTAATTTATTTAATGCTGTTTACGCAACCTGCTTTTATAGTAATATTAAACTAATTCATCGTAGACATTAAAAAGTTTTCTTAAGCAACAGTGCATTATGGGCAAAATAATATGTAATTCATAACATATAGAATTACATAAATAATAGAAACAACTGTTAGAATTATGCACCGCTGAAATCTCTTAAACGAGTTTATTTAAAATATATTTAATAGCTATTCCTGTAGCCAATTACATATTGTTCTATTATTACTGTGTGTTCAGATCAAAACGTTTTAGTGAATCTGCATATCTAACAAGAGACCGCTGTTTAGGGAATAACGACTAACCCGATATGTTGATATCAGCAGAATTTGTATGTACTGTCCTCTCATCTATATATACAGAATATATAGATGAATTCAATATCTATAAAGTAGACTCAGTTATAACTGTTCCTTTTTCTAATCTGATTTAATTTGCAACATTGTCTAAGATAAAATAATAATTTTTAAACGAAATGTTAATTTTTTTAAAAAAATCTAAATAAACAAAGTCGGATTAGCTGATCAATATATTTATATCTAATATATTACAAAACCACATGACTATTATAAAAATTCCTACAACTATCTAAACTGCACTTCATGTGGCCTAACCTCAACTAGCAGTTGCACCGCGAAGTCTGTTACATTGCCTTATATTATTTAAATATAATCGTAAAGTAACAAATGTAAATCGTGATCGATATAAATCTTTATCAACCGTGTGAAGGTACAGTTTAATACATAGCGATAAAATTTTACTGCAGAGTTACAACAAGCAACGGCCAACCGTATTTACAAGAAACTCGTAAAATCCACCAAATACAATGTCTTGCATGATTGCCGGGAATAACAATAAAAACGACGTATATATGTCTACGATAATTTCAAGAAAATAAATAGATCTATATCCCTTTTAAAGACAATATAAAAACGTAACACAAAAGTGAAACGACTTCGTTTAACTGCAGCTAGTTTCTTAAATATTCCTAAAACCCGGAAGACAATAACCCTTATAATGTATTATGTGCATAATTCATACTACATCGCTCTGCGACCGCTCGAGCTTTGGAATATAAATTCTTTTACAACTTACCAGCAATATAATTTCGAATTATTACAGGTATTGGAAAAGGTGTAAAATGACAACTGATATTTACTAAACTATACAGCAGCTTAACGATCAATGTTATATCATAATTAAGAACAAAGCTACATATATTATTTAACCTATTTCTTTAAGAGTTTAGTAGTAATTTTAAGAGGATAGTTATTTTTAGAAAAAAACTTAAACAGGACGGTAGTATAACATTAAAAAATTATAACAAAAATCTGTGCAAATATTTTTAGAGAGTAAATGTTTTATATTACCGCTAAACATACAAATGGTAAATGTATATATACATCAAAATAAGATTTTTCTTGTAGTCCTATGTTATAAAGAAATCTATTAACTTTCGCATTATAAAATGTAACTGACTAAATTACAAAGAACTAACAAACGGACAACTTTGCAGAAACATGAAACTTTGTTGCCATTTTCAGCTCATTAATTATTTATCTCATTTGTCTGAAATATCTTTGTAATGAATAAGGAGTGGTGTTATTTTTCTTTGATAACTTTTAATACTTTTAACTTAGTAGCGTATGATTACGTAGTCACGCGGTTTTCGTTATAAACTAATAATAATATGAACCTTAACTCTTGACAAAACGTTACAACCCTTCATATGAAGCGTGTACCCGTTGAACAATAAACCCGCATTATTCAACTACTGTTATGTTTACGGTTTACTTTAGACAAACATATCATTTGTCATAATCAACTTAATGTAAAACAATTGAGCTTGAATTTAAATAAATACTCAGCGATGGTACAAAATGTATGAATATACGTTGAATAATGACCGAGTCAAATTTTAAATAGCTAATTCATTGAACTTTTAATTTTTTACATCTACAGAAATTAGTATATTTTTTAAATCGACAAAACTACAAGAAGGACGTTCACCTAATTGTAAGTGATAATTGATATAAATTTGTTCAGAAATTTTAATATTAAATTTAAATCATGTTTTAATCTTCCAGGCGTTTACGTTCAAGATTAGAAAAAGATTTGAAGACCCTTCGAATTTAGTTACACACTTAAAATTTGCAAACGGCAAAATTTGTACGGGCAAATTTCGATTTAAAGTAAATTTTCTTTTCCCTATCAAACCTCTGATTAAATCAAAATAATGTCCACTTGTTTCATGTTCGCAAATGAGTCTATGAAGAACGTACCTGAAACAAAAATATATCAAATTATTACGTTTCAGGTTCTCATGAACACCACTGAAAATATAATTGAATCGTCACCAACACCTGCTATAACGTATCGTCAAACTGCACCAACGTTTAGTTCCGGACATTTGAGCAACATTTATATCAATTAGATTTTAACAACCAGTCTTTGTATCTAAATAACTTGTAATTCAGTTATGGTTATTTCAATGAACTGTAAGCTTACATGCTTACACATAAACCAATGTTAATTACTTTTAAGTTAAATATGAATTTTATTCCGAACGGTATGAAGATCCTGGGAGAGGACTATGCTTAGCAATGGCTGATAATGATTATATGGGTTATATGTATATCAATAGAAATGTATACTTCATAAATGGTTAATCAGAAAGTTTTCTAAATATTTTTTATATTATTGTTTGAGAATTACTGTTATTCATTCTTCTAATAAAAACTATTATTACATTCGATGACATAAAAGACAATCATACAGAATTAACAACGTAGGCCGTACAGTGAGTGGATCTTTAATATTAACTCCGTTTTATGGTCACGATGAATGAGGGTTTTATTATAAGCTTTAAAGAAGTTCCCCGTTAATAAGATTAATTTACGTCCGCAGTGGGTGTCTTGAACAATTGCTCGTTTAAGCGACTCAAATGGACAGTCTTAATAAGTTTTGTGCGACGATAGACTATAAAAACAATATTTATTCTGAATCATATAACAGGCGTTAAACAAGAAAGATAAGTGAAATTATCCACAAGTAAAAAAGTAAGAACATAGTAAATTGTGTAATTGAGGAGTAAATGATAAATTTGTGATAAGGGTTACATCTAAAGAAGACAAGAAATAAGTCTAATAGAGTAAAATAATAAAAACAGCTTTATGAAATCAGTAGTCATGTATAATACCCTATTCGACAAATTTCACAAAACACAGCGATAATATTTCAAAATCTCGTAACAGTCAAAGTGGAGCGAAATCCCGAACAATGCTAACCAGAGCATTCAAGTTATACACCCGCAGACAAACACAAATTTCCCTGAAGGCACTTGACCGGCTTGCTTGGCTCCAGTGTTGCAAAGGGTCGTCCTGAGGCCATAAAAAACAAAGCACTTTGGCCTGAAGCCAGCGGGCTTCCACTCCTGATCCAACCTCATTGAAAGAAGCATTTAAACTTAAAACGGCACCACTTGAATTCGTTACGAGAAAACGATACTCGTCTAAATTCGTCTTAATCATAAACACAGTTTACACATAAAACTTGCAATGTTGGTAGTTGTAGAGGCAAGTATGTTACGAGTATTTTCGTCTTCTAATCTATTTCATCAACACACATATTAACGCAAATAGTTGTGGTATTTAATACATCTCATTATGGCACGATGGAATGAAAAGCTAAATTATTAACATTACTCTGCCAAAATGGCGCCATATAAATCATATTAAATTATAATAGAAATTGTTTCATGAGCTATAAACCCTCGACTAATCGTAAATTACAATGGTCTATTAAAATAAAAGGTTTGAAGACATTGAACGCTTTAATGTAATACATAAATGGTAAATCTAAAAATATAACGATACAGTAAACATTAGGTTTTTTATTTCGTTTCGTATTGCGAACATTAGGGGTCGCTTTAAAGTCAAAGATCAAATGATGGTTATAATTTTTGTCAATGATACTTTTAACGAATCCTTAAACCGTACCTTAAGTATCTGCGCATTTATATAACCAAAAACATATCATTTAAAAAAACCCAAAACAAAAGTTAACGTTTTAAGATTTTAATTATTCTTCCAATAGTTACAAATCGCTTATAACGAATAAAAAAAACAGCACAAATATTTGGTTTTTGTGTTGAAAAAGTTATGTTTTTTGATATAAAATAAAGATGACTTATTTAATTACAGGATATCTTATCATGTCGCGGCATGCTGCAGGATGCGGGCAGCCTGAGACAGGTAAGCAGCAGCTCTTTGAAGGCATATATTGAACAGCGGTCGTCTTTGGACTGATAATGTAATATAATAAAATAAACACAAAGTTATTTAATATTACAAAATAATTATGTTTAAATCAATTCCGACCAAGTTGTTTCACGAGATGATTATTTCTCGTGTTACAAATAAATAAAATTCTAATTTAACCACTTGAGCCAAATAACTTTATCACCGTCAAAAATAACGGTTTAAATTTCATCCGCATTATGAGCGTTCGCTTAAGATTAATTCGGAAACGGAAAGATTTACGTGGCGCATTCATAAAGTTTTTAATTTTATTAAAAACCCTACACGGATGGCGGACGGCGAGATCGCCCGCTCTGGTCCAGCGAGATACCTGCGCTAAAAATAGAATAATTCAGCTGGGAATAAAGAGCTCTACATTTCATAGCCCACTTTAACATTGTCGTTTTATTGTTTAGACTCCGAGAGAGAGCCTCGGTACCGCTTTTTCCACACACTCGCATAAATGCCAGTAAAATTTTGAGGTCGAATTTCGCTCCGAAACCGTGTTATTTCGCTAATTGCGCTCTTAAATGCTTCAACGCAACAGTGATACAATCGAGGCTTTCATTAGCGTTCCCACTGAGAAGAAACATTGCGTCTTATTATAAAGTATCCAGTTACCGACTTGCGTTCTTAGCCACTTGAAACTTGATGAAACAAATGTTTATATTAACATCGTTAATCATTCGCTTACAGTTTAATAATTTCAATACACTTCTTCTTAGTCGTATTTCCTCATGACTGAGGGTCGTGGCCATCATGTGTCGTGAAACACACGACGACACTCTTGGCAGTTATAATGGAGTGGTTTGCTGTTGCCTTCTCCATATTTAATACACAATCATATTATAAAAAACAAAGTATACAGGATATTATTAGATATTATCCACATCATCATCATTTAAGCCAATTGTAGTCCACTGCTGAACTTAGGCTGATGACATCCAAAGATTCCTTGCGATCTTCATCAAGTCTTTGATGTCGTTATATACTACATATAACGATAATCAACTTACAGACATTTTCTTTGTCGTTTTTTCTTCCTAAAGTTCCTCTCCATTACTCGTCCTTCTCTTTCAATTTCTCTTTTGCCGCTTTAAATAAAATTAAGTACAATCAATCCTCTTAACAAAATATTCTTATATTACCATGTCATAAAAGCAGTTTTCATCAATAAAATATAAATTGCGCAACATTAAAAGTACTTCCTCACTTGTTTAGAATTACACATCAGAACTGTTTGAATAATGTTACGTTGTCGCACTCTCCATAATTGAATATGGATTGATCTGATGAAAATTTCTATTCAGTGAGACAAAGAGATTTCAACTAAAACAATGCACATAATTCATATAAAACCAAAAACATAGCGGTAGTTCATAAATAGAAATAAGGTTGCATTTATGGGAAGGTCCGGTCAAGAGCCCCGTGTAACTAAGTCTTATGGGGACAGCACAATGCTTTCTGAATGACGATCTCCTCAGAAACACCCTCTACATCACGCGCTCCTTTGTTTACTTCCCTTTGTTTTGTTTCTTTGTGTTTTTAGTGGATATACGGTTGATAGGTAAGACAGAAATTGATATGGCAGAACCGTACATAAAATATCCTAAAATATGGACTCAATATATTTATTTATGATAATATAAACTTTACTATGATAGACTACATCTACATTAGCTAGATACTAAAAAAATATGTTCGCGATTGAATTTAGTTTTATCGAAGACAACATTAAAAACTTTAAACGAATGTTTTTTCTCCTTTTGTTTAAAACCATTTTAAAGTATTCACAATAACATAAACTAGATTCTTCTTGAAAAAATTGTATTAACAAGAGTATATTACTTTCATACATAAAAACGAAAAGATATAAAGTGACAACCTTTTTTTTTTGCAGTTTAAATTTATACTAAGTTCACGGTAAATCAACGAGTCGAAAGGCATCGAAAACCTGACATAGATTTTGTCTATGAAATAAAAAAGTTACACCATATAAAGAAATCTCTACAGTGAAAATGGTTTCAAGCATATCGCTGTTAACGTATTTTCCTGCAGCATCAAAATTAAAAAAGAAAACAATTTCTTTTACGGAGATGACTTTTTATAAACATTGTCAAAGTGACAAAGTATTTTATGAATAGACATTCTTTTGAAAGTAAATTCTTTGTAACTTTATTAGTCGCCGAGGATATTTCAATACTCTAACAAAAATGAACTTCTTAAGAGAAATCCGAATACCCCAACCGCCCCTTAACCGCATCAAGAGAGGAGCAGATCTTACATCACGTTTGAGGTCACAATAAAAGGAATTAAATAGCTCGGAACGAGTGTTACTGGCTTTGAGTCCCGTCCTTCATAAAAACTGAGGCACGCGTCCAAATACCGTCGCAGGTAGATATTGCACAACTCTCTTCACAAAGCTCTTTCATATTTCTTTTTGTTGTATAACTCTGATAATATCTCAAAACTGCTTGTATATAACATTTGATGTAATTTCAATTATGAATGTGTAAGTTATTAACAGTTAATACATCTTAGAGGTGAACAATGTTTGGGCTCTTTTATTAAGTTCTCACTATTCTAACTAAAAACAGTATTTAAAAAAAAAAACATGAATGAAGTTGAAAGAATCCAAACAATTTTCGAAAACAATGGAGAGCTCTCAACATGTGTCTTGAGTTTCATCTTTTATTTCAATCCGTTCGACACAAGCGCATCTGCGTAACTAATGCGTTACTAGTAATATAAAACACGGGACGGTTTATGCTTCATTTAGTCACAAAGCAGAGCTGGAATGCGGCCGTGGCTCATTTGTAATTGTGGCAATTAAGAAATGTCTCCTTTAATTTAAGTTACGATGAACCCTCAAAATGTGGAATTAATAGCACCTAGTACGGATGGGATATTATTAAACTCCACTCCGAGGCTCTCTTTGTATACGATCCACTCTGCAATGTATCATAGGAATAAAACGTACAATATTCTTTCATAGCAATATCACCATTACATTTAGGTGTAGAAGATTAACGTTTGGCAATCCCTAAACTTTTGTATTGCAATTAGAAAGATGTAATTAAAATTTAAGACCGTTGAAATAAATTACTGGAACTTTTAAATATCAAAAGGCAGCCGTGTAACCGTATTGTATTTCAATTGCTTTAATATCGGACGCACCTCCATTAAGCGAGGCTAATCAAAATTTCGACTTCCTCTGACCCGCGGCGGGGTCCTTGTTGCCCCCCTTTATTTACTCTGAAGTAACGCGATACGTCATTCACACCAGCAAGCGGCGACCGGACGCCGTTCTCGTTAGTGTCAATAATATTGCCCAAAGCAGACGACACCACTTATTAACCAGCTGAGTCACAACAGCTAATGGCAAGTGAAATTATTAACCAAGAGACGCCCTATATATTACCATAGCCCATAATTCATTTGAAGGTTTTTGGCTAAGATAACATGGATTTAGAGATGTTTATCTATATTACTTGATCGCTATTTTAGATGATGTTGAAGCTGAAGATGGTGAAGCATTTGCTAAATATACACTGGTTTCCACATGTATAAGTACAGCAACATTACTTTGCTCTTATGAAGGTAGATTATCAATATGAAGAAGCTGACTGGCTATGCGGTAAGACCTACCATTATCTAAACTCCACCATACATTGGCCTCTTATAAATTATTTAGACTTACTAACTTCAATTTGCTATATAACTTAACCATATCCCAAACAATCGCTAACTGGTGATTTTTTATTCAGTTAACAATTGACGAAACATTATATTTGTATCGACAAAAATTTAATTGCCTAATTGCCAAAATTTTTGATGGCCCAGATTTCAGAGACGGATTTAGGCGCCTCAGTGAACCTTATTTGTAAATTGAATTTTTCCGTCGACGTTAAATTGTTGTTAGTAATTTATTACACATTATTCATAGCTATTTATAATACAGCAACTTGCCAGTAATTTCTTGTTGTAAAGGCGCCATTCATTATCTATGAGTCACAGCGCACTTAAGAGTGAAACATAATCATACTCAATGAACGTAAAAAAGCATACGCGATAATTATGTTACACGTTCTTTTTAAATAAAAATATAGAGTATAGATATCTACGTTAGCAGTTAAAAATTAAATAAACGGTTCTAACATAGTATACGCGTTGTTGATGTACGGTAAGTACTTCGCTAGGAGCAGACAGTATTCCACATATTTACACAAGACCGGTGGTCTTTTGTTATATCTAACTAAAGGGGTTGTTTACACAAAAGAAATTCGAGTCACTATGTCAAAGGAATATTTTACTAACTCTCTTCTCTTTCGTGGGACGTATTACCAACGATTGTTATTTTTGACTTTAAAAAAACACGAGACCTTTGTTTTATGTGAAAAAAGAAGGTAATGGATTATCATGTAATATGTGAGTTATAGCTAAATGTTATGTGGCTTTGCTATGGATTGCCCGTGCAACAAATCTTACAAAAGATTGAACGACCTATATTATTTTAACGGAATAGGAAAAGGTAAGTTAAATAATTCTAACATAACGCGATATTGATACTTATACTAACGCGCTTTTCAATTTTAGCAACAGGATGAAACGCTTATGGGTTGCGCGATATCTGTAATATGCGGAAATCTTGAAAGTTCGTGAACCTTGTTTTGAGGGTGAATCTGGGTTGAGTACTTATCTGTTGGAATACAGCCAACGCCTTTATTCGATGATGATAGAACAATCATACAGCTCGCACTGAATTTAATTATCTACACGAACACATTCATCTGGTTATTATATTGGATTTAACTAAAAAAATATAACGCACAGTATAACGGTACACTTTATTTCAAAGATTAGAAACAAAGGAAACATCGTATACAAACGGTACGCTTTTCCTTTATGGAAGTCTACAGTCATTATAAAGGAAATTACTTGTTCCTTTTTATAATGGATTTCTTTATTTAAAGAAACGTACTACTTTTGCTACTAATTTCATTTTGCATATAGATGTTTGTGAATTACTTGATATTATTAATTATCTACCAAAATGTGCTTAATAATAAAATATTTTATGTTGTAAAAATTGACGAATTAAACTCGTCGAGTGGCTGAGAATCGTATTTATTACAACTACATTTTGATAGTGTTTTTACAAAAAAATTTGTCATCTACAAAAACGAATACACTTTTTGCTCAATTATCCTTTGCTGAATTTTGTAGCGCGCAAATCAAATTACACCTATCGTCAGAGGCTTGAAAAATACACAATAGAACTAGAGCTTTGTTTCACATAACGTTGATTACAGTATATTTTCTAACACGTAGAACTAAACGAAATTTATTTATAAAATAGTTACGTGATCACCATCCCTGCCGGGATAATGCTCTAACTTAATTTAAGTGATGCTGCGGTTTGAATTATGTTGTACGTTTCATTTATCGGACCACTTATGGTCTAAAATAAGACGCGCCTTAAGACGCTAATGAATCATAAAAAGTTATTCTTCTGAAATAAAATATGGGCTCGCGTTATTAAAGGTTATAAATACGTTATTAAATCAGTCGGTTTCTTATATAATGGAACTTTTTTTTTTAAACGAACGCATTTTAATTTTTACTAACAAGCTCTCGCATGCAGAGACGTACTAGTAAGTGGTACAAGTATTTTAAATAATATTATCAATAATGAATTATATACTGTGACTAATTATAAAGTCATAACAACACAAAAATTTTAAATTCTTTTAATATTTGAAGTGTTTGACAATGCATAGAAGTATCAATAATTATGAAATTGGCGTTATGAAGCGAATTGAGCATTTTAATTAACTCAAATATTCTGGCCTGACACTCACCATACCCCTGCACCTTGTTCCAAAAGACTACCACCTTTTTTCGGAATTTAAACAATTTTTGAAAGGAAAATAATTAAATTCCGAAGAAGCAATCCAAGTTTCCTTCAAAGATTTTATTGGTTTTTTCTTGCTTTCGAAAAATTTTCAGCAATAGAATCAATGAACTATAAAATGGCAAAAGTGCATTGATGGTAATAGTATATTAGGATTGCTTAAAAATATAATTTCTTAAATAGTTTTATACTTTTTATACAATAAGCCAATTTCAGTTGTAAAGACCTAATGTTAAGAGAAATTTTAACACCAGTCACATTTTTATAACTGCTTTAACGATAAATAATAAACTGGTATTTTTTATAAAGGAACGCAGCCGATGTACGATCGTTTATACGCTATACTTGTAACACTACACTTAGTATTGTTGAAGCCGAGAACAATGACCGCGAAGCGAAATGCAACGGTGCAGGCAGCGAAAGATCGCAAGAAATCGTAAGCGCGAGCAATTACAACGTCCGAAACAATGGTGAGAAATAGCCGAGACTTAGATATATATTCCCCTCTGGGAAAACATAGCAAATTATCACATTTCTACTTTTCAGTACTTCTTACTAGCCATCGCTAATTTACTTTGTTTATATACATAATGTAATTTATTTCATATATCATTTCGTTTTCTCAGGACGCTAATATCTTATAATCTTTGTTGTATTATCTTCATGCTTTCTCGTTCCACTGCTCTATTTTGAACATCGTCCTTTATAAGCTTTTCATGTCGTTCATGAAAATATTTAAACATCAGTTTAACAACAAAAAAAATACACAAATACATGTTATAAACATATAGTATTTTTTCATGAATTTTATCCTTTTTTGGTTTATTCGTTTCTTATAACTTGCAACAACATTGTTCATGGTAATTTTTATGCTAATAATTATCATACATTTTCTCATGAATAATAACGTTTGTAGCTCGTTTGTATATTTAATTTTTTTATAAAATGTAAAACGTTAACCATATTCGGCTAGTTCTCTCTAGTCTAGTCTCCAAGAGGCACGACCTCGATCCTCACTCAGCTTGAGCCTCCGATGAATGAAAACATCGCTAAGAATCCGACACGTTCTAAGAACGACGATTTTCATGGATATTCTACATCAGCCTAAATATACTTAGCTAGCATAGAGGATATATAGCCTTGTATAATCTCCTTGGGAGAGAAAGCCCCATGTATTGAAGAGGGCTGTTTATATATAAATTATTTCAAACGTTTTTTTTTATTTTACTCATGTATTAGCACATGTACGTAATGTCAAAATCGCAACGACGTCAAGGTCCGCGGGCGGCCGGCCGTCAGTCCGGTTTGTTCGACACACTCTGTTTCCGACGACGCGACGCGACGCCAATATGGCGGCAAACCTGTTGTCTTTAACTACGGGGGCCATGTTTTATGAAACTTAAATGACATCTAGCTACCTCCTTTACATTGCTTTCACGTACAATGTAGAGTAACAAAACGATTAAAAATCAGCTCAATGCATATTCATATTATTACTTTTACAAAAATAACGTTTCTTACAAGTTATTTAGTCAACTCATTTATTTGTCAAGTATAATAACTGTATGCAGGCAGGCATATTGTCACATCTTTAAAATACGCTGTTATAACTTTTTGTATGTTATTAATCCATACTTTATCTCAATCACTCATACTAAATATTTCAAGTCTCTTGATGTCGCCTTCTATAAATACTTTAATAAATAGTATTTGATATTCTAATATTATTATAGTATTCACACATTATATGGGTACTATAATTGTATATAAGATGAAAAATCACAACGTTTTATGATTCTTGCTTCTACTGTCAACTACCTGGCAACTGACTCACGAACCTTGTTTAAATTCGCAGCGGATGCCAATGTTTATGCAACACTCAAATTGCTGGTCTTTCAGTTAGAAAATTTTGTACTTTTGAAACTGCATCGCAAAGTAGTAAAATTTAACTATCTCCTTACAATATTCTACCGAATAATTGCCTTTTATTAAAATATTTTTAAAGGTCCATTTTTAAGTAATGTGAAGGCGTTGGTTGTAATGAATGGGATCAGTGAAGGGAAGCACATTTTTAATTTTTCCTATTTTCTTTCATTCATACAAAGTTTTCTTAATTAATTTTTTGGGTCAGGAGCTACGGCAGTAAAAACTGCTGCAGTTAGGCGAACTTCTGATTATAATAGTTGTTTACAATTAGAGAACGCATTTAATATTTTTCTAGTTAGTGCAAAGCGAAGCCGCTTTATATTACGGTTAAGCGATTTCTTTGACTCTAACTAGTGAGTGTGACGGATTGCCAGTCGCAAAAAATTTATAAACTTTTTTAATGCTTTTCCTTTAATAAATGTCCCAAGCATTTATTAATAATTTTGCTTTCCTACTTGTTTATATTTTAAGACTTGATAATCTGTTCTATTTTAGTTAACTAAAACAAAACCTAAAGACACTTTTTAGATATAATTATTTGCATATTTTTCTTACGATAAAGTTGTAACTATCGGACATTTTTTTTAATATTAAGTTTCTTAAATTATCTATTTTAGATATCAACTCCAACGTAACAGACAGATGAATGAAAGTCACTTGGGCGCGGTCGAGAACATAAAATAATCTTACACATAACTTATAATGGCTTTGTAACCGTACGAAACGACCAGCACGAGTTAAGTTTAATGTCAAGCTAATAAAGGCAGACGTTAGTTTATCAATACACTCATTTCATTGGAATGCATTCCGAAAGAGTTTTATTGCAAAAATCTATGTATCAATATTTTTTATTTGATATTTACGCGCTAGTTCTCTTGTTTTTTTTATATATTAAATTATCTATCCCCCTTTTTTTAAACTTAAGTGTTTTGTGATTAATGAACAGTTTGCTCTAAAGTCAATAATTAATCTTACTTCATAATCTAAATACGTGAGAGCACATAAATGTAACAAAAGCGACGAGAACCGTGTAGCTTAGTCTATTTCTAACAAAAACTCGACACCTGAGTGAAATTGTCGGGAAAATATGCAATGTCCCTACTTCCCGTCTACAGCTAAACTGGTTACTCAACGATAAAGCCGGTTATCAAGAATTCAGATGCAGTACGAAAGCGATATTATTTCGCAATGACTCGCTGGAAAACGGAAATTGGCATTATAGAAAACCGGTCATCAGTGGGTTATGGCCCGATGTTTAATAAATCAAGTCTTTAATCTTTAAATGGAAATATCACGAGCCAATTTGATGCCAGATTTGATTTAAACCAAAGTTAACATCTAGTCAATTTGTGTTTTGTTGCTACATAAAGGTAACTATTGTTGCTGTAGCTGATACACATGTCAGAGTAAATTAATACTTTGCTTGACATACTTATCAAATGCATCCGATCACCGCGCAAAATAAAAAATAATAGTCTATTCTTAGACAAAAAATTCTTACGAAATATCAACAAGGGACATTTTACTGTTATATTATATACTATTAAGAATGTTTTTCACTAAGCGTAAGTGCTTAAAGATAATGTATATTCCGTACTTCCTTAGTACAGTTCATAATGTTATTTTTGCATTACCATATATATACGGAATTTTCTTTGCATAAACAAACAGATAATAAGAATTTTTAAATCGAAAAACTTCAAGATAAGCTTGGATTTATACAGTAAATTATTTGCATTGGCCACAGTTATGCAGCGGGAAATGGACTACTAACCGCTTTGCGACTGAATATGAGATAATCTCTAAGAGTTCAAAGTGAGCTATGATGACATTTTAAAATTTCTTTTAAACGTGTTAATACAGTATTAAAAATTAAATAAGACAAAATAGCTTAAATAAGAGAACGTCAAGTTATTTTTACTTGTTCTGATTAACCAACAGATGTCTCTGCGACACGGAATGCATGAATCACGCTACCGTTATTATTGTGCAAAACGGGAAAGAGTTATTTTTCAATTGCCCGACTTGGAATAAACTAGTGCGATGTTCAGCGACTACAAAATTTAAATTAATTTAATAACTGACAGTTATTTAATAACTACATATTTAGATTTAACAAAGATTATTATTGTGAAGATTCCGCATGACGAATTCTTTCATTTCACAAACAACTGACTTTATTTTACAAAGTTACTACTCATACTCTACATATTTCTTGTAATTTTAAAATTTGCGGTTAATGGGTTTTTATATATCTATTAACAAAATATTTTTTCACTAATGATTAAGTAAAGAAATCCTATAAATAACTTTCATAACATTTTTTTAATCCATGAATATAACATAGTTTTGCACAGATAAGAGAATTTTCACCTCCGATAATTGTATCGCATACATAGGGACTACCTGCCGCAAGATAACCTATCTATATCTATAGATATAAGACAACATAAAATAGTAATAAAGCATTGATATGCCGGGAATTTTTTTTTTAAGTCTCTTTTATTTATATAATTTATTAGTTGTAACAAATTCATTAAAAATGTTTGTGATTAAGAAAAATATTATTTCGTGTAAGCACAGATATTAAGAGTTTAATAAAAGATTTTTTTTGTTTAACCAGAATAAGAAACGTTAGATATTCAAAATTTTGTTGTGATTGTTTTAATTTTATAGGAACTAAATGAATAGACTATATCGGTGTAATTAAGGTTTCTTAATGAACAATTAGTATAAAAAAACTGTAATGAAAACTCTCTTGTAAAAAATTCTTTAAACGCAGTCTTGCTCTGTTTAGTCACTCGCAGCAATTTTATTTATCGTCTATATCTAGCAGTAGACGTCCATCGGTTGAAATGATATCTAAATTTATTTTTTAAACTAAAAAATATATTAAGTTCCCTCACATTAAATGGAAATAAGTCTATTTCTGGAACTATTAGCACTTTACCCTATAAAGTACCACTACGGTAATTAATCGCGTACTGCAGGTAGATTTATTACATTTGAAATCGTGATGACTGCTGCTTAATTTCGTTTGTCACGTTACGAATGCCCTGGAACGTGATAAGTGCGATATGTTTCATGTGTGATTCATCACTGTGACCCACATCACGAGGCGTTATACCGTTAGGATTAGTGTTAGTACATAATTTACATTTTTAACGAGACGCACTCGGACTTTTTAGTTAAAACATGCTACGCACTTAAGGTTACATTCCTTTTAACTTACGTAATATAAACGGAAACGTACAATCGTTTCATACACATGAAATGACAATGAAAAAATTTTCAATGTTTAACTGACGAAGAAAGAGAATCTAATATATCTAATCATATATACATAAAGAGAAGTTATTGTTAAAATATGTTTAATAGGAAAAACTCAAACTTGAAGTTTTTCACAAAACTTTAAAAAAAAAATCAAACTGAACATAAAAAAGGTTGATTTTTGCACCAGTAAATAACTGTTTAAATATTAGTAGTAGTATATTAGTACATTTAAATTCTTTTCGCTTATATCTTTCTACCACATAAGTGTTAAAGTATATTTCTTCTAAATAATATTTCATTTATGAATTAAAATCAATCGAAATTAACACCTTTTTAAAGGCCATTTCAACGAAACATTCCTCTGTATTATAAAAGAACTTATTATGTATGGACTATATATATATAAACGGACACAAAGGCTTGTCCATTTAACGCACGATATTCTCAATTACACCAGCGTAAATATGAAAAACGTGGGACCGAAATTAAAATTAATTCGAATTTTCGGGCTGGTAACTTAACAAAGGAAAGTTAATTTAATGCCTAATTAATCCATTTGTTATTTTCCTAACTATATACATATGAAAGTCTAGTAAACCCTTCATGAAACATTATTTCCCCTGGCTTTTGACGTACCTACAATAAAAATTAACATATACTCCAGTAATTCAATGAGAATTCAAACAGCAATTCTTGTTATGTTTAAGCAATATTATTATTCTTTTGGAATTTTTAAGTGTATATAATTATATTTACTATCAGTTACAAAATCTTTGGATAAAGTCAATTAGCAAAACGAACAAAGACATAGTTCTCAGATATTGACAAGTAACTTATTTAAATATCTGATTTGTCATGTATTTAAAACTATTTTAATTCTCTGTACATTTTTTATTCTTGAACTTACTGTGTAGTCTCTTTGGTGCATTAAACAACGAACGAAAGTTGTTCAATGCAGGACATTGCCACTGTAAAAAAGTTTAATGAAACCCAGTGTGAAATGGGTCGAGAGAATTGAATTATTGGTCATGTAATGCAAAGTCCTGTTGAGAGCACAATTTGGGACCGTCTTTTCAATACAAACGATGATTTTTTTGTAGCTGATATGCTATGACTTACACTTTTATTTTAGGTATTTTAAAAAAAAACGCCTAATCATACGTAATTGCTTTTTTTTAATTAACTTGCATACAAGTGCAGTCCTCGGCACAATGTTTTATTAATAGAGAAAAGTTTTCTCTTTTTTACTCGCAACCATTTTTAATTCATACTTAGAAGCTATAAAGTGGTACTTTACCGTAAAGATGTCATTCGTCTTTAATCAATTCGATTCAATTTACGATCAACTCGTGAAGTATCAAAGCATTTAATCCAATTTTGATACACCAAATTTATTGGGACAGAGACATTAGCACACCGCTATTTCGGCATTTAGAGCAACACCTGAAATTATTGACAGAATTTCACGCAAAACTACAAAAAAACCTTAACAATTCTGCCTAGCAATCTGGAAAGGAATCTGAATAGGGTAATAAAATAGCCAAGAATTGATATGTTGGCGAACTGTACACATTTGATCTCCTTGTGAGAAACGATCACGGCCTTGTAAATAGCTGGCAGATAGTCATTATAGCAACATCGCTGCGTTAACTGCCTTAAACAGCTAAGGGTAATGACACCGTTCATGCGCTTAATTTGCATGTATGGCCACATCCCAGTGGGATATACGCAGATACAACAGCCCTCGGTTTATTGGAATACAATAAAATGTTTCAGCTCATTTATTTGAATTAAAAAAACATTTTAAAAATATTCTACGAATTGTAACAGAATCATAAAAACTCAGATATAGAAAATTACAGCATACATTTCATGAGATTTAGATGTGTAGACTATATAATGAACAGTAATGATCTGTTATAGTAAATTGAAATAGTTTATAATAAAGATAGCTTATAAATTATAAAAAAAATGGTGTTCGTGCAAAAAAGATACAAAGGAATCATACACAGGGCAATTGATGGCCATTTATTCAAATTGCATTGAAACAAAAGAGCGGATACAATGTTTCCATCTGATCGATTCGCCAGCGTTTGGGTGAGAAAGTAACGCATGAACGCGTCCAGAACGAATGTGGCAGAATTCTCAATTGTTCCTGGAAAGCCTGTTTCCAACTACACTACACCGCTTTTGTAGTAGCTTGTTGAGAGCGTAACGGAAGACAACGGTTTTTGAACAACTAGGCCTCTCGCTGCAAGTGTTACCATTCTTGACTTATTTCTGTATCTTTTTTATCACTTCACACGGAATAAAGTCAGCAAGTTTTAAATTTAATCTATTCCAATTAGAAAAAATTATCACTAGTAATGTACGACATTAATTAATAACTCTTTGTCGCTGATAATTATTATAAAACTATTACACTTATTTAATCTTACAATGTCCAATTTTATTTGATTCACGTTAATTTTATAACGGTTGCGAACTAAACGAATGGCATTAATTTCTTTAGGATAAACTAAGTGAAAAAAGTTGTACTTTTTGTTTTAAAATTACATAAATTCTTATCAAACGGATTTAAGTTAAACAATGTTTTATTACTAACCTCAAAGTTTAATGTATGATTCATAGTAAGATACGTAGTAATTTAGAGGATGTAAAAAAGGTATTAAAAACTTGCTCGTTTTAAATATTCCAATGATAATGTACTGACAATTTAATTTATGTATTTTTCTTTGATACATACTAATTCATTTAAATAACATCAAACAATAAGTTACCTGTTATAACAGCAAACAGAACCGCTAAAGCCACCACACCTGTCGCACTTACTTGCGCGGACCTCATATTGTCTCTTTTCAACACAATTCTAGTTGACGATCTCATAAACAAGAAAAACAATTAAAAATTTTAAACTTAGCCTTCAGCAGTCCTTGTCTTTTATTTAAAAACAATAAGAGATTACACTTGTGATTTGTTACACCTACGCGGACGGTGTTGTTTAATAAAGATGAAGTAGATAAGTCAGTAATTCACAAATTACACAACAAATGTCTTTAACATTTCCAAATTACTGAAATTAACTTTTTCCCTGAATGTTCACTCAAGTTCATTGTGATGCTTAACTGTGATTAAATGTTTAAATAAAACAAGTATGATAAACTTGTTTCGTATTGTAGATTCGGTAGCAAGGCGTACGTCCGTCCAACTCGAGCGCGAAACCGAACTGTCGCTACACAAGCGACACGCCGCTGTGTCGAATAACTTTGGAACTACAAGCGTCAGTTAACCGTGGAACTTGAATACAAAGTTAACGTGAAGAACCGTTATTTAAAATAATAAGTAATTCGTAAAAAATATTATTCAATTTATTCTTTTTTTCTATACATACCAAAGTTTATTAATGTTTTTATTAAAATAAGTAATAAAACACAAATATTTCACCAATTGTTTAAAATAAGCGTTAGCCAAGTTAGCTTCATAATTAACTTATTTCACATAATTGTGATTTCTTAAAAAAAGCTTTAATATATAGTATATGTTATGTTATATGTAATTTTGCATACTAATCTAAGTTTATTGTACTGGATAATAATGTTTATACGCAAGCATAATAAAAGAAACAAACGCAAAGTTTTTAAATTTGCAACAAGAGAAAGACTTCTAGTGGAGCCAAATATTTATAAAAAGTTACTAAAATTGTTTATTTTAGACACAACATATTTTTCGAAAACCATACGAGATGCTGAAGTAACTTTTCTTGTAAGAAATCGTTATAATTAGTATTTAAATATTAATTAAGCATAAAGGTGAATCATTAATTTAAACGACTTAATCTAAACATTGTATGCTTTATTACTTAATGGGTCAATTTAACAGGTAAATGATAATAGTTATAAAGAAATAATTATCTGCAACATAAAACGATATTTTGTTTATAGCATACTTAATGTTCTTCCTGCTGTGACTCGTGGTTTTATCTCATAAGAAGTCAAGAGATTTCCAGCACTCGTCAAGTGCGGGTTGATATAAAAATTATGTTTGCGTAATGCTGAAAATTCGTAGAACATTCAAATAAAAATTAATAATGTAAACTGCAAAGTTAACTAAACGTTCAAACAAAAAACAATAAATTAATCGTATCATATTACTTAGTTACTGATTTTAGCAAATCTACCAAAAAATAGCGATATCGTTGAACGCCCCATCAAACTTTCATAAATTGACCCAAATTTTATTAAGGTTACTACAGTTAGCTTCATTACAGCGTACATTCAATGCGGCACTTGGAACTTACTGGCGGCACATGACAAGTACAAAATAGTTTTTACATAAAACTTTTCACACAACATTATTCAATTTAGGTAATTTCCTTTGCCGGAGATGGTATGGTCTAGGAATTTACAAACGCAATTTTTTTATTTATTTATTTATGCACACAAAAATTACAGATAGGATATTAAATGTATAGAGACATGAAGTGCAAAGGCACTACTTATTCCAATGTGATATTTCTTCCAGTAGGCCTTTTGTTGGAAAATTTTATATTAGTGAAAGTAAATTCGGTGCATATTACTAAACTACATACTAAATAAAACTAGGACATATATATACTAAAATAAATCTTACTAACAAAAACTTTACTTCGTTGTTCTTTGTTTTGTTACTACTTTGCAGGTAGTAAAATGCTGGACCTACCAGCCATACTACCATAAGTCCCAGTATACAAAATAAATCTATGTATATGGAAACGTGTACAATAGCAACACATTGTTAACAAGTTTATCAGTGTATACAGCAAGACAATGTACCTAGTGCCTAGCGGTAGACTACAAACCTCGTTACCTGATAACTTCCTGATCATTCCCCGACAATAGTCACCACCAGTACCTTATTCTTTATTATTCCAATCAAAACTTGGGTTTTAATAATAAGTAGTAAATGTTACATGTTTTTATTATTTCTTCAGCTGATTGTCGAAAATTATTCATTCTCTAAATTTTCTTCTTATCCATTTTTACTCTACATTCTATTGCATAAGTATTTCGTAAAACAATTGATTTATTTATAAATTACTATAACTTTTTAACGCTCTCTTTGATCGATGTTTAGAATTTGGGTATGGCATAAAGAAAAATCCTAGGGGTTATTCGGATAAATTAATTGAAAGGGGATCAGGGCAAGCCCTTGTTTTGACTGAGCAAATAGAATTAAAAACGTACTCCCCATATTCCAATAATCGCTCTATTAAGCAATTGCTCTGACTGCTAGACTGTGGAATGTTTACAATGGATGACAAAATGAAATTATTTTCAAATCATACTAATCTAATTGCAGTGTGGATGGAATGAAGATATCATTGTTTAGTTGTGAATAATTCTCGCTACTACTTTTATACCAGTTATACTTTAGCCAGAAATTTGTTATGATCCAAGAATTATACTCCTTTCTGAATAAAGACCAGATAAAAAATATTCATTTCGAAATACGCTACTTCGCGTAGATATTAAGTCTACTGTATACGGGAGAAACTAGTAAAGGATTAACTGATTAATTAAGTGAAAACAACTTTTTTATTTATTATGGATGATGGAAATGGTATCCCATGTGACAGATAATGGTAAACCGTGCTCGTCCAGAATACTCTGACTCGTGCATTCAGAGCCGGTATACAGTAATGTAGTTGTAATAAAGCGGTAGATTACAGTATGAGAGTGATAGTTACTCGTAGCCAGGCGGATTTTAAAAAATCTTATCACCAACTAAACTCCACATGTGACCCTGGCTTAAATCGCAAAAAGCAGTTAACCACAACGCCGCGGAAAGAGTTTTTTTATCCCAAGTTTACACAAAGAAACTAATAAACCGAATAACCATGTTTCACAAAGAAAAACACGTCATGAAATAAAAGTTAAAAAAGCGTTAAAATCAAAACATTATCTCTGGTTTATGCAAATAGCTAACAGACTGAATAATCTCTGAGTAGGCTTCGCCTGTCCCCACTCCATCGCTTCCCGCCGACAGCTTTTCTTATCGCGAAATAAAAACTTCGCCATGTCTCTGTTTATTTTTCAGGCACTCGCCAGAGCTTACAGATAATGCTGTTGTGAAATGTGCGAAATTACATTGGTTTTTTATTCAGCTAGCTGTTTGAAAATTAAATGATTCGATTAAGGAGCAATTATCTTATTAACTCTATACCCACTTTGAATAAGTTTTTATTTCAATTGTACTTTCAGTCTGTTTTTCTATTTCGATTGAAAGAATATTCTTTTATAGTAAATAGTTTCGAAATAAACTTTTATAAATTTTTTCTTACATTGCAATAATGATATAAAACAGTTTGGTATAAGCCAGTGCGTGTTATGAGTTATGGCAATATATAAGAAAAAAGTAAATTTAATTAAAATATTAAAAATTATATCAATAGCAACTTTTTTCTTGATGGGGCGGGCTTATCAGTCATCAAAGACTTGAAAATAGTGAAACGAGAGAAAAAATTTAAATGGTAACCTGAAATGGCGACGTAAATTGTCACAATGTCTGACCTCTCTTGTAGAAAACGATTTCAGAAACATTAGAGAGAAATTGCACATTTTCTTATATGGTATGTTGTAAGTTTAAACTTTTAGAGGCATTATACTGACGGCCAAAATATTACCCGAGGTTTAATTTTATATTTACCTCAAAACTTATTTTAATGTAAATCTTATTATTGCTTTTAACTTAGAATGTGATTAATTCCGAAATCCTTTTGTAGAATACTTCTGGTTTATGTTTTTCATGAATCACATATCAAAGAGTAAAACAAACGAATATTTCGCTTTGTTAGAGATATCAAAACTGTTCGAGGAACGCAATCCTGTTATATTCCGATAATAATGTTTGTATGCTATGTTTATTTTCTATTTCTTCAAAAGACACGGACGTAGACAAACTTGAATTATACATAAACTTTTGTTATAAATAAAACATGGAATTTTTATGGACACTAGCTTAGGAGAAAAATTTAATTTACCTTTTAAAAAAATTGTATAGAAATGCTATACTTTTAATGAAATTTTTTGAATATCATAACAGAAATGAGAAATTACATAATAATTTTTGGAAGCTGAAGAGATTTTTCTTTTGTATAATTGTTGTAATACATGAGTTCATTGTTTTTGTTATTGACCTCCGATCATTTCGGAGTTAAGATGTCAAAGACAAACACACAATTGAAAACAAGATGAGTTAAACTTATAACAACATATAGTAAATAATTTTGTGTCTACATAAATGCAGAAAGCGACATAATTCTGGACGCACGATATCCATTCGTGAATGTATCATATAATTCAATCGTATAAACGCATAGTGATGTGAAACCTAACAATGGTCCCTTTATCGTAATGTACTTGTTTACGTCAAATTATTGGTATGTATAGAAGTGGTACACGAACATTCCACGCTATAGTTATAAAGTATAGATGATCCGTTTAAATATATGAATCGCCTTTTTTCTAAAGCTAAGTGTAGGTTACCACAGCTCACCTTGGTAAGAAACCACATCAGGAACTATTCCTCTCAGTTTGAAAGGATATTTCCACTGCTTTCATAAATCGCATTGTAATTTGTAACTGATTTGATTCCAGGGTCATATGTAGTGGATTTTCAAAAGTGGGTAGAGCTTTCGAAACTTCAGACTAGGTCATTTTAAATATTTATGAGAAATTTATCGATTTATCGCCACACTCATTTATGGATATACAGACACATTAACACGTAATTTATACAATCGGCGACCTCTTTCATACCGAGCTCTCCGCTGACGAGGAGGGACGGATTTTAGCACCCCCATCCGATGTCCCGGCGGATTAGTTCCACCACACTGGCGCCTGAAATCACCAATATCGTTAAGGTGAGGCGGGTTGGATATTACAAAATTCTAAATAAAGCAATATACGGCGCTGGCCGCGCGTGTGATTTGGGGAAAGCGAAATTATAAGCTTCCGTGGGTTATGATAATGATAACACGGTACATTTACAACGTTCATGCAGGTGAATATGAAATTTACGTTATACCACTGTCCACTACGTTATACGTAGTATATCTTATAAATCAAATTTTTACTAGATACAAATTTTAAACATGGATAACAAATGTTTTGAAATTTTTAACTAATGTAGAACCATAAAATGCCAAGGAAACGAAAACACACAGAGTAAAGTACACGGGAAGAGTTTTTATGTAACAATATTTCTTTATTACATTAATTAATATAGTTCTCTTAGTTTATTCATTATTATTAACAATTAAATACAATATAGCTTAGTAAATGTAATTACGAAATGAACATAAATAAAAATGTCTTATTAAGTATAACAACTAATTATAAATTATCATAATAGAAACTTGAAAAGAAATTGATAATCTGTTAAGGCATTATTCGATTTTTTCAGACATATTCTTAGTTGCATACACTTTCCGTAAATTTTGTTTTCCGACCAAAAACTAAGCTAGTTTCTATGCCAAAATTCGTTCTGCTATTTGAAAGCTACAATGGCATAGACTGAAACAAACTCGCGTGTTAAACCATCAAAAACTTGCTTCTTGAACAGATAGTTTAAAAATAAAAATAGTAAAAACTTTACAATAAAGTTGAAGAGATAACTTCCTCAAACGTAGTATTTCAAATTGTACTATAAATTATATATAGGTATGTTGTGCTTAAGATCAAATTACTTTCGTGTTTGATGGGAGTGCAGATAAATTAGTAGGAGATAAACACTACTGAAATAAAATCACAAGATTTTTTTTTCTTCTTTTTCTCTTTGTTATTTAGTGTTCTCTAACAGCGAATTTTTGAAGAGTAAGAATGAAAAGTGAAAAAACATAAATATGTGATGATTCATGTAGTAATTTTTAAAAAACGATTGATACCCGCACATTGTAGATTTGCTTATGTCTATTTCGGTTCATTATAAGCAATAAATCAGCAATCAGACGTTTGTAAACAAACGTTTATCAATCTGTTTTAATACGCGTCTTATTAGAATATACGACTTCCAAACTTAATTGAGTACGGAAAGGAATTTCGACCTCACGAGCTCCGAGCTCCCCGCGAAGCCGCAGCCTCGTGGGGTAACGGGGCACTGGGAGACTGCATTAGCGAGTTCTACGTTATGACTTGGAAAATGCGACACTTCTTACCCTAAAAGGGAGCACTGTATTTATGACGTGCGTTTGATTTATTGCCTGAACACCCTCGTGTACGTTTTGTTGTTTCTTTGTGTTGTGATGAGGGCGTCTAGTCCCGGAATCCACTCTAAAGACAGCATCTCAGTCTGTAGAACAGCGTCTATGGGTAAAGCGACTTCATTGTCTCCGTTAACTCATGCGACAGAAAATTTAATCGCTTTTCAAACTATTTACATATATGCAGATTATTTTATTGTAAAAGTCATGTGTCTAAAACATAATTTCACATATTAAATTATTTCTTTAACTGAATACAAAACATATGCTTATCCGAAGTATAATCGACAATAAACACTACTATTGCTGTAGTAGATGTAATAGCAAAAAAATATTTAATAAAAAAGTTATTTCATCCGATTTCTCCGTCTACATCTGAAAACGAATAAAGAAAGCTTTTAATCATCTATTGTCACATGAAAACTAAAACAAAAAAAGTATTAGTAGATAGCAATTAAAAAGTTTATAATGTATTAGAAACAAAAATCATTCAAAGAAATAAATTTAGCTATGTCATTACCTATTCATGTCATAGTCGCCTTACTTAATTGATTTTAGCCAAGGTAATGGACGAGCATGATAGGAGTCAAGAAAGGTGACGGTGGAACTATCATTACGTGGCGATTTACGATTCCTTGTGCGTTCACAGTCCATTATTCACATTTCATTCCGGCGTGACTACATTGAAAGCTACTGCGGGAACGGCTATGTTGCGTAAATCACCCGAATTACCACACCAGCGAGTATTGCTTTCTGTTACGTTTTATTGCTTTTTCGACGTTTTCTTCACAGCCGGTACGTATTTATTCACTAAATATCTATTCCGAACGGTGATGTAATCACAAACTTCTAAAGACAGACTTTACTTCTTCGAGCGGAAATTCGCGGAGGCATTGCTACTATGTTATAAAAAATGTTGTTAGGAAATTAGTTGAATTTTATACTAAAGTAACAAATTTACTACGCTACTACTAACATATATTTCTATTAGACCTACCTTACCTGTTAATTCTTTAGTCGTAATTTAAGTAAACTACCTTTTGACTTTTTGTTTTCAATTACAACAACTTTCTATGATGTTATATTGCTGATATAAATCTGCAGGAAGTTTTATAGTTTCAACTTTGTTTCGTTTGGGTTTTAATAAAGCTTTCCGTTGTAACTTTTACGTTATAAAATATCCATTGGCCTATTTTTGAAAATAATAAAATGTTATCAAGGCCTGTACTATTTTAAATGCTTGTTACAGGAGCATATTTACAGGGACTTTAGTGTGAAAAGTTAATAAATTTTTTATGGTAGTAGTCACGCGATTCTTGGCACGAAGTACTCGTTACATGAGACCTACGGCAAAGTGTAGATAACCGCCGAATAATCGGGTCATGACCAACTTAATTATCAAGTGTAAGCATGTGGTCCGCAGATAATAGTAAGGATTAACGCCTTAGCGCTAATTATACTTCAATGAAGTATATATACACGCAATTGCTATTTTTAAAATTATATGCTTTATCAACAAATGTCTTTTGGAGGTTTTGATAATCTATACAACTAAATAAAATTGGGGTCTGTTTGTAACATTAAAATAACCGCTTTTTTCTTAGTGCACATTCTTAAAAATTTTTGCTTGTCTGTTGTTTGTTCCGGGTAATCTCTGAAAATGCTGGACCGATTTTGGACGGGATTTTCACTAGCAGATAGCTGATGTAACAGGAAAAAGTAATAGGATCTAACGAAAAAATATTAAAACATACGAAAAATGTAACAATATTCGATTTAAAAACATTTTTTGTATTTATTTTATTTATTTAAACTATGTTTCTTCTATCTAAACCATAAACCATACATATGCATGTCCAAGTATTGCCAATTGCTGTGAGCCGCGAGAGCACATTTTTTTATTAACCTTTGATTCATATTTTTTTTATTAATCTTTTAATTTTGTGTTTTTAATCTATTATCAAGCATTCAGGTTTTCAGGTCTTTAGGACAACAGGGCTTCAGGACTACAAGACTTCATGACTTCTGGTCTTCAGGACTTTAGGTCTCAAGGTCTTAAAGTCTCCAGATCTCCAGGACTTCAGGTCTCTAGGCTCCAGGTTTTCAGTGTTCTGGTCTTACGGACTTCGGGTCTTCAGGACTTCAGGTCGACAGGTCTTTAGGTTTCAGGACTTCAGGTCTTGAGAAATTCAGGAATTCATGTCTACAGAACTTCAACTGTTCAGGACTTTAGGACTTCACGTCTTCATATTTCAGGTATTCAGGACTATAGGTCTTCAGGACTTCAAGCCTTCAAGCCTTCAGGTCATGAGGTCTTAAGGTTTCCAGGCCTTCAGGTCTCCAGGTCTCCGAGTCCTCACATGTCCAGGTCTCAGTGTCTCCAAGTCTTCAGGGGTTCAGGTCTGCCGGTTTTCCGGTCTGCGGTCTCCGTTCTTCCGGTCTTCAGGATTTCAGGCCCTCCGGCTTTCAGGTCTCCAGGTCTCCAGGTCTCAAGGCCTCCAGGGCTTCAGGTCTGCCGGTCGTCCGGTGACAATGACGATGTCGATGTCGACGACGATGACGATGGGAACACTTCGAAATACCCTTGGTCTTGTAGGTTGAAAGATCGAACGCCGGAATGTCACCATGGGCGCAAATTTTAAAATGACAGTGGTAACTAATGGTGGCCAGGCACGATCGATAAAACCTTACCGGCATTTAAACTCTAGTCTAATGTCGTGCACTTGGTGCCGAAAAATAACCAAAAAGAGAAAAGCAGTAAGTATTTACACAATGACAAATGTATTGAAGTTTTTGAACCGTAATAATATTATGTCAAAATCAGAGACAGCAATTTTTTATTTAATAAAGATCCGAAAACAATGAGTAATATTCTTGCCGAGTCATTTAAAGCGCTAATATTAAATTTGTTCGCAGGAACTTAGTTGTAAGAAGAGAAAGAAAACCTAAAGACGTCGTAGATCGGTTAAGCGATTCATTTCTATTCTTCTGTAGATATGAGCGCAGTCGGCGAGTCGGAAAGCGGACTGAAATGAAGTAGGTTAGTTCAATATAGAACACGTGAACGCCTCGGTGGCGATAGCTTTGCAATTAAATAGGTCGTCTGCTGACTGGTTCTACACTTGGCTGGCTAATGTAGAATTGCCATTATTTTTTTATTATCATGCCATGCAATGTACATCCAATTTACTTAGCCTTTTATTATTAAAATCAAAACAGCAAATCATGAAAATTTTAGCCTCGATTTATTTCAAAGAAAAAAAAATTGTTTGATGAAAACAGGTTCATTCAAAGTTAGAGCCGGTGAGGATGTTCTTTGTGAAACAGTTGCCTGATTTAAAAAAAACTGGGTTACGCCACATTTTGAAACAATTAGAAGCATTAAAAGAGGCGAAAGAAAAGTAGAGTTTCGTACGGCGTTTTTAATGTTGAGAAGTGAAGGTAAGAGAGAAAATTCAGTTTGAGCTTAATTATAAAACGCATTATTTATTTATTTATTCATTTTATACACTCAAAGTGTACAGGTCGACTTAATGCCTTTGGCATTATCTGCCGGTCTACCTTGGGTGGAACAGAGAACTTATGAAGTAGGTGCAAAAAAAGTTAAAAAAATAAACACAATACAAATATTAATAAACATATGATATATTATAAATATAAATAATCAATCGCATACAAATGAAGTAATTTTCAAATATCACAACATTCATTCACTTAGATTAAAACACAAATTTCATAAGTTTATAGGTTATCTAACAGTGTATGCCTAGACTAGGAACTATCACGAAGGCTGCACTCCGTCAATATTAATATACTCAAAGTTTACAAAGACCGCTTCCCAATGCGCTCGTTAGTTTAAGACGAGATGATAATATATTTAATGGTAAGGGATGTCATGCTGCATATAGAAAGGAAATTTTCGGAAACTGAATAAATCAGTAAAGTTGTTTCATTAACTAATAGATTTCAAAAAAATACTTGTTTTCAATAACTCTTAGTAGCGATTAGTGAAAATCGTGTGAATGGTCCCCCGAACCCCTTAATGTTTCACAATACTTTTCTATCTATAAACGCGTAACTTTTTTAATCCCCAACTAGCTGCTTTTAATACAGCAGACCTACTACCAACTAATGCTCTTTCTTTTGCATGAATCCCGACATCCCGCTGTCATCGCGACACAACTTGCATTGTCGTTTATATGTCAATCAGGATGACAGGCGGCGACGGCAGGCACGTGGCGCGAAGCGACGACATAGGCTACAATTGAAAAAAGTCCACATGTAATCCCTAAAGTCAATGACATTAGCTTCTGTGATTCGTCCTATAATATCGCATATACGCCATACATAGTCACACGTAAATATACATAAACGAACAAATCGCATATATTCTTATAATATACATGTCAGATCATGAAAAAGACAAATCTTCCGAGTTTTTTGGCAATTCATTACAGAGGACGACGCGGTGCGAACTGACTATAATAATACATACCGATTGGTGATGACAAAGCCAATTTAACAAAATATTTTTGAGTAACTTTGACTATGTGACTATGCGCCACAATTTGTGTCACCATCGCATAAATAATAAAAATAACACCTTCAAAATTTTACCCCGCAATCGCGAAACGAATTTCATTTGACCCGAATTCAATAGTTTCCCCTAATCGATTCTGTACAATGGCAGTTTAAATCTGATGCCTAAACACGCGTCGAGCGCCGTGACATCGCTTTTAACGTATAAACGAGACTCGAAATAATATAATAGAATGACAAGAGATCTAGAAAGGGGAGATACATCCGTCTGTACGTGTGCAATATGCGTAACGAATCTGCCTACCCCGTATCTAACATAGCAAGGGCGAGGTGTCCATTGGAGTAAAAAATAAAATTAAACGCATCAACTTTCATTGTAGCGTGAAATATTGAAATATTGTTGAACTCTCGTTAGTGTCACTCCTCTCGATTCGTTTTTAGCGTACAACGAGCAATTTGATAAATATTTAATTTTACATCCAAAAAACATTTTATGGGATGTGTTATTTGATGGTAGACTTTAGTTGGTGGTAATGTTTTCACGAACCCGCCTGATAAATGTATCACCTTTTCATTGTTAATCCTTCACCATTACAGCATTTTCTATTTCGTCTGTTAACATAGGAGAGACAGGGTATACAAACTCCAGAAATTTTGCCAACAAATTTATATCCAAAACATTGCATTTTATACTTTCGACAATTTTGATCTTTTGTTCTAAAGTAGCCGTTCGTCGGCCTTCAGTAATGACGTCGTCGCTATGAATATTAAATTTTACACCAATATCGGGGTCATTGGAGACTCCGCATCAAATTTAGGGCGCATTGGAAATTATTATTAACATAGAATTTAATAAACAGTAGACACTTAACACATCCCTTACCCATTAGTGTACGTTTTACTTAACTGATATTAATAATAAAGAAGACACATGTTTATTTAAAATTTATTTGAAGACTAAAAAAAACCACATAAAGGAAAAGGTTTTATACGAAAAATAAATAACGAATTCTCGTAACTACTCTTATATACTAAAATATAACTGCGGCTATGTTTAATGAGTGCTGTTTTTAATTTAAAGGTTTCTTGTTTATGAATGAACAGTAGAGCAAAAGTAATTGAACATAAGTTAGTTCATATTATAACGTATGCATCTTGTCTGTGCATTTGATATAAGTTTACGTAGCGCGGAAGTCCGGTACTGGTTGTTGCTGAATATTCATGAATCTTGAGCGAAGTTGTAGAACAGAACAAGCGATATCTTCGTACTCGACAAATTACTTGATAACGCTCTACTAAAACGTCAAAAGGTTCATTATTTATGTGTTATAGTATTCCACATGATGAATAAGTGTTTCTTTGTGGCCCGACAAAATCTACCACAAAAAGTATTGATCCGCTATCTTTTACGCTGTCACAATGTTTTACTACAAACTTTCGTGAAAATACAACTATAATATTTAATAGTTTAATAACAAAAATGTTAGGTCATATTGTTTTGAAAACTATTATCATGAAATAGACGCGATTAATTTATATTAAACCAGTTTAGTGTGATAAAGTGTATATAAATTACTTTTGATTGTTTAATAAAGTTTACACTGACAGAACTTTGAGCAGACGTTTGAAGCACTTTAGCGCAATGTTAGTTTACGTCATCGACATCCTCTACATATATATACTCTTGTTTCCATAAGTTACGTCTACTTATATAGTAATTGTATATGGTTCAATAATGACAATGTATACTTGTTCGAGAACTAAACGAACACTTGAAACCATTGGTAACTTTCCTACCTACTCGCATCATTAGTTTGTTTAGATCGTTTTTATATGTTGACATTGTTTAATTAGTATTAATAATTTATCAGTTGTAATATAATTACTCGAAATATTAACTTAGGACTTAGTGGCTTTGTTTTTCATAAAGACATTGACAAGCTATCGTCCTGTATTACAAAGCCTCCTCATATAGGTAATTAGGTCTGCCGTCTTAGAAAGTACTTCATTCATCCACAAACGCTGACAAGAATACTACCCCTCGTTGTTCATACTTAAGATCAGAAGGATGGAGGTCAAGTTTTGACCCATTTAAGAGACAAAAGAGAAGTATGGATTTTGTACTGAGACAAAGTTTTTTTGTGTATTTATCTATTCATAAACTTATACAAAATATTTAAGATATTGTGCTATTACGCAGGTAAGCCACAATTTTTTTCTAGGCGCTGTTAATTCTTTTATCACGATGTAATTCTTCTAAATACTACGAACTGTTTTAATACTAAATTAATGAAAACTTAATAATACTATTGAAACACTAAAAACTATTTTAACAATACTACTTTGTTTGTTACAATTTATTCTTTAACCCTGCGTAGTAGATTAGTAATTGTTTTACAAGGTCGCTTTTTATAATTAATTTTTCCTTTTCAATATCATAAGATGGCATCTCAAATAATGAATTTAAACAATATCCATACAGAGTAGTTGTCTAAGGAATCAATTTAATAAACATTATATCTGAAACTTATCTTAAATTTGGCTACATTTTGTTAGTTTTCAGGTGAAAAGCATTAACTAAAAAAAAATTTGTTTTTTGGTTGTAATTACCTTAAACCTTTTTGTATAAAATACATAGAATACAAATATAATATAACATATATATATATCAATATGAATATATATATGACAAGTAAAATTAATTATTGCTGAATATCATAAGTAAGACGAATATTGATATCTAGCAATATTTGTGTTTGTTCATTAAAAAATATAACGTTAAATCCAGGATAAGTTTTATAAAAAATTTCTTTTTAATTCGGAATTAAAGAGTATTTGTGCAAAGTAAACGAAGTGTGATGTTTGTTTTTCACGCTCAATCGACACATAATCGATTCAAAGTAGGCACGGGTCCGCCGCAGCAACAATGTTCATCCAATGCATATTTTATGAGCGTCGAAACTCTTCCTTGGGGATTAACACCTCCGAGGCTTAGCGTATAAGTAGGGACGAAATTAATAGTTAGTTTTTCATGTAACATATCAAAAAGGCTGTTTGTTTCATGCCACGCATATAAAAGTTATAGTATTTTAAATTCTAAATGTTAAATTAACAACTATTTTTTTTATTATTTGACGAGACGAGCAATATGTACACTTGATGGTAAGTGATACACTTGCTCATAACAACGTGGCGCTGGTTAAGATGACTCTGCACCTCCTGCGCTGGTCGCCTTGAGACATAAGGTGTTAAGTCTCGTTACCACAGTAATTTTACTAGCTTACAGCACCCATCAAGCCGGATACAGTAATGTTTGCATAATACTGTATGGCGGATGAAATAGAAGCTGCGGTGGTACCTACCTAGACGGTCTTTGGCAACATCATCGTTCTCATCTCATCTTGTCTCATACATCAAAATGTAGACACTTAATAAAAATGAACATGGAACCTTCAAAGAAAACTTTAGTTAGTCATACAAGTATATTTTCGAAGAGGTATAATAATTTTTTATTTTACTTTATTATTACAAAATAATTCTTTAGACCCTTCGGTAAATGCTAACCACTTTTAACAAGGAGGTGTATAATTCGTTTCCGGGGCCACATGTAGCGAAGTTTGAATGGGTAAGGTTTTAATAAACTCGCTAATTATCTACCTACTACCCACATATTTTGAATTTGTTTTCGTTTAAGTATTGCTTTCTTCCGGCTGTTAACATATGAGTGCCATAGTATCAATCATCTACGAGCTCTTCGTCAGTTAACATCATGACGAATTGAGGTTAAATGATGGCTCCTTGTCTATAAGTATTTTATGGAGTTTTATAGTAATATACATAATTTAAGTTTTCTTTAAGACAATTTAATTATTTATCTTATTCTAAAAGCTTGCCCCAGTAAGTGCACTTGTACGAAGGGGAGAAGGAAACATTTGTTTCCATTATTGCCATGAAATTAAATCGTCGTTCCTACTGCTCACTCAATTTGCTAATGGATTGCACTAACTTATATTGATGTCGTCGACGTTGGTAAAAAAATATATAAGTGCCCTTGCTCGAATATCGTTTTAATTTGGTCATACTTTTATTAATGCACACTCTTGTTATTCTATATTTTGTTCATTAGAACTTGTTTTTTATCTTCATTGGACTAACACTTGACCTTGACCTCATAGTCCAGAATACTGTGACTTTTAGAGTCCTCAGTATTACAATGTACTCCACGTACACAGTCAAATCCGATTCGAACCGGATTAATATTTTCTTGTTAGAATCTTTAGTTGACGATTGTACTTGAGTTGTAAAGTATCAAAGAGTTAGTGTACCATTTTAAAATAGGTTAAACAAATTGCACGTTTTAATCACATTTTTACTAATATTATTAGTAATAAAATTAGTTTTCACGCTAAATTTCTCCAAAGTTCTTGTTCTATATGGTTAAACAATAATTTTAAACTTATAACATTAAATGGTAATATTATAATTTTTAAACGACTAAATGAATTATTTAAAAAATTGGAGCGACGAAACAAAATTCGGTAATCCGGCTTCAATATAATCCATAAGCCGATAATTTTGCTGCAGGCTTCTTCACCATATACACACATGAGCTTTACTGAGTTAACTTAAAAAATAAACTCGAACTAATACTTACCTCGTAAGATCCTTGCGAACAAGCAGTGGATTTAAAATATCAAAGCGTTCAAAGGTAACGTAGGATTATCTTTAATATTTTAGCAGGCAAACTCGTCCGGGTACTTTATCGTCTACTTCAGCTGAATTTGCATGATATTGAACAGTGGATATGTCATTTTCGTCTAAATGTAGTATGTGTAGTATTACGAGCGCTTTGTATGAGTGGCGTAAAGATGTTTACGACTACACCAGCGGAGAACTTGTCACGTATCTCATAAACCTGACATTGCAATAAGACGAACTCAATATCCGGTTGATGTGCCATTTAAGAGAGCGTGCGAAGAGAAGAGCGGCTCTATCAATTTTTTAATAAGTTTTAGAGATGTGCAATTACGGAATGAGCGTATTATAACTTTGTGTAAAACCTTACTACCTGACATAGATATACAAAAACCCTATAGAGATACTCGTCCAGCCGTCCAGTCCAACCTTCGGTGAAGTGAAATTTTGTAATGGGAGTAATTAAACATACATATATTGTACACGAATATGTTTGCACTTAACTTTTAAATCATTCCATTAAATTTTTGAAGCAGTCAAAACTCTTTTACAATATATAACAACGGTGTGAAATTGCACCAAAAAATAAAATTTACAAGACTCTATTATTTACCATAGGAATTTTTAAGCACTTTTGATTTAGTTTAATATCACACGTTTCCGCTTCCTAATATTATTTTCAATAAATAATTCATTGAATAACTATTGTTATATATGAACTGTTATTAAAAAATGCTTAAAATGTATACTTAATTTTTTATACATGTACGGTGAGTTGTATTTTTTAAATACAAATTCGGGTGTTCGTTTCCAAAAAGATAATTATCATATAACCGAATCTAAAGCTGATTAAAAAGAACGTATTTGTAGTAATTTAAACAATTATTATTAGTTATCATAAATCCCAAAATACACAACCAGTAAACGGTTATAACTTTTTTGTTCTCTAACGTCATCTATTGAGAAAAAAAATTAACTATAGTATAGTTTTGCATTAACAGGTGGCGTTGTACCTGAAACAAATAATACTAAATCTTGCTATGTATATATACGAATCTACAGTTTTCGGCAAAAGAGCCAAATAGTCTTTCTTACCTGACTAGCTATTGCTCATCGATAATCAGCCGTCATTCTTCTTCGCCAGGCTTAACCTGTTTCAACATCATGTTATATTATAAATTACTAGCCCATTTGTTTATAAACAAAATTTAAAAGCCTCAACATTTGTCTGTTGTAGCCGGATTAAAATTTCATAAGACAAAATATTGTGCCAACTTCTAAGTGATATAATATATATGTCGGTACATATCAGTTAGAAGTAGGTAAAAAGTTCTAATAGCTTTTTGTGATGAAAGAAATTTAACACAGGATTATAACACAAAGACTGTAAAATCGACAGGGAAACGTTGCGTTCTCCCTTGTTTACTTTTGGCGTTCAGGAAAATAATCTCGGAAGAGAGGAAACTCTTATTGACAAAACGTGTCTTTTGCTTCGTATTGAAAATATTTTCCGTTGGAAGCCTTCCTTTTGTAAATGCAACAAAGATTAAATTTTCACAGGGAGACTTTTTTGTCATGGACGTCAACACACAAAATTGCCTAGTTGTAATTCATAGGAAATCATTTTACTCTACTACCAACTTAAGGCTAGATACACGCTAAAAGTGATAGAATTTGATAAGCTGTAGACAGGTGTAAAGATAACGGATCTATAGCCACTCTTCCCTCGCTGTGTTATAAAAGACAACTGAAAGGGAACACCTCCATAAATGGCAGCAGTTTCTATGAGCTTCATCAACACGCTACGTATGTAAAATTCAGTAGACATTTTAATCATCGTCACAAATATTAACACGTAACAATATATTTGTTACAAAAATCTAAGGCAGAGTCTTAATAAAAACTTTAAAAAAACTATGAAGGAGTACTGGCGTCATGTATTCACAACATGTAGCGAGTAGTTGTTCGGTTCCAGTTTGTTTCGTAAACTTTACTGGAGTTGTTACGTTATTCCACAATATACGGTTTCATAAAGGACGTCCACGATTGTTTGAATATAAATAACTTTGTACAATTAATTTCAATGCATAAATATTTTATTACATCAGTATCTGATATGACACCAAATATTCAATGACAATGTTCATATAAAATCTCTTAAACAATCTCCTAAAGCTATTGTTTAATCAATCGAAAATTCTTATGTTTTATTTATTTTTACTATGTTCATAAAACATATATAATGGTTTTATTAATAGCTGTAAATTTGATTCAAATTTAAAGTAAACATTTTGCACAAAAAACAGCGGCTCTTATAGTTTTTACCATAAAATGTATACCTTATATTAATAATTTTATAAGAGATTTTCACGATGAAAATGTGTTTATTTAATAGTTTTGTAAAGTTTTGTTTTGTGGACTGAAATGATCATAATTTTAAATTTTAAATTACTCCTTTACTAGTGTCCAATTGAGCTATATTGTATTTGGTAAACATTGTTTATTTTTTGATAATGCTACTTACTATGTCGTGTCGATTATTAAAGAGTTTATACAAAACAAACTTTACTGATGCAGGTTTTTCAATGAGAGTTTTAGTTGAAAGCAGATTTCATAGATAATAGCGCCGCGTATATCTCAATCAATAAACACATTTGTGCTTCAGGCGGAAAGGATTAGTAAATTACTAAAGCGCAGCCAAATATTTCTTGCCTCTAGATTACAGACCATATTCTACTCATCGATTGAGAAAATACTATTTAAAACTTATACTTCTTAACACCTGATTTATTTCTCCGAATATTGCAAAGTAAATCACTTTGTTTAAGCCCATTTGGGTTTCCGTTACTTTAAGTCTATTGTGACGGAAAGACTTGCGATCAATCCTTTAAGACTCTAACGTAGTTTAAGTTAGTTAATTTAAAACCGAACATATACGTCTTTCTTATTTATTTATTTACTGCAAAACTGGGTTACAAGGAGCAGTGTTTTTACGCAGATTTTTCTCCTAATCAAATTTAGTTGTTATGAGAGTTGAAAGTAAACTAAATAGATACAGAGAATTTTATTACAAATGCACATATTTTTTAAATAAATATAGTACAAACTTGGTAATCTGAAATAGAATAACTCAAATAAATTAAAGCCATAGACCGTATAATGATGATAGTATAAAAATTATATTAAAACACGAAATTTGTTTGTATACAATTTAATAACAATGTAATTAACATACAGAAAAGTATAAAAAATTTATAAAGAAAAATATTATTATTCAAAATATAAACGCAATAAGAATTCAAAACTTAGCAAAAAAATATTCACATTGATTCAGAGCTTGTGACAGTTCTTCAAAAATATCGTACTTGGTTTAGAGATAGCATAAAACAATTGACTATGATACAAAAGTAAATGAACATTACTGAAAAGTAAAAACATAGAACATTAATTTTAGTTTTAGTGAATAGTTTTTGTAAAGAAAAATAACTTGCGTTGTACATATAAATACAACTAACCCTTGACCAAATAGGAATTCATAATAAAAGATTTGCATACACAAATGTGTATCCGGTTGAACCCATTTTGATTAAGTACTTTCGTTCAAAGTGAGACAGTTAAGGTGTTCTCTATAATTTAAATGAATTTGTTTACTTATTAGCTATTTCAAATTCTAGATTTTTATTATAACTTAAGTTATAATTACCTTCATAAATGAATCCAATAAAAATAGTGGCGACGGCTGCAAAACTCAGTCTTTCAATGAAACATACAACGGTTCTTGCGATGAAAAGTATGCAGTACACCATGAGAATTGAAATATGTGAGACGTACCATAACGAACACAAAAAGAGATTGCTTTTCTCCGGCTATAAAGTGAAAACTTTTAATCAGCTTCATTATTACTGCATTAGATGGTAGCCTATTGCTAGAGACCGTTTAGTAAGATAACACAGCAGCTCGTATTTCGGCCGCCAAAACAGTAATGTACAAACATAACTGTTTTCTAGTTTGGAGAGCGTTGTAGCGAATGATATTACTGGGGTAACGAGACTTAACATTTTGTGTTTAAATACGACGAGCAGAAGATGGTGCTAACTATATTACTACCAAGAGTATTATATATTATACTGTATATACTAACGCTGAATTGTTATGACCAGACATATCAAATACCATCAAGTGAAGTTTTCGCATCCGAGAACTATGTCAAGTAAAAAGAAATGTATTATTTATTTTTATATTTATATTTATTATATCAGTGACTTTTAGTTTTTAACCTAAAATAAAGAAGAAATGATTTTAGTTATACGTAACAAACGCAACTGACTTATTCATATGAAATGAGACAGCTGTTCAAGCGCCTTAGCAATTACAGTATGTTTTGGTGAGTGATAAAACTACGAATAAAACTGTAACATTACCCAATAACCTTGCCAAAACAACAGCAATGATATAGGAATTTGATAGGTTGAAATGCTTGTGGACACCAGGGAAAAAATCAAATTAACGGCTGCCAACGGCTTCTTATTGAACCCATCTAGATAAGTTGTTTGCAAGTGGTACGTCACTGAAGATAACAATATTACCAAAGAGACTACCTGGAATAAAGTTAAAAAACTCTATAGCATATGAATCTTATATCAACAGCGCCACTTCTTGCCTTTTAAGTTGATTGTAGAAATTGTTTTTTATAAACTTGTTTGACCTCCGTACTAATCAATTTGGAAATAAAGAAAGTATGTATAAACGTTTTGAAATGTAGACAAAGATTCAAATACGCCTTTACCGTCTTTAAATTACGGCAGACCGTACAATTTAATTTGATTGTTAAAATGTACGATATTGGTGTTATGAAGACCATATAAGTCCTCTCTTCGCCAACACGCTCTATTCTCACAGGTCAGAACCAAAAATTTTTAAAAATTAATTTGTACAAATTACTCGTATTTTATATTTGACTTATATGTCAACTAGAACACATCAATGTACATATGTTTACTAGTATGTGTGTACGTTGTGCACCATCAATATTTTGGTTAATTCGGTTTAATCTTTTTATATATATACTAGCTGACCCGACAGACTTCGTTCTGTCAAAAAAATTGGAATGTGGCAGTTTTTTGTTCTCACTATTTTACAGCCAGCGCAAAAAAATCTGGACTGAACCGTCACTCTGGTGATAGGGCGGTGTGTGGGGTTCAGCTCTATATATGTTCATCTAATAACTAATATTTAATTATGAGTGGGTTCCAGAAGAGTGGCCAAAGTTATAATTAAAGTACATAAGTTATATTTACTATTATTATTTTATTAGGAACAAATAACTGTCACATTCCAAATCTTTTTGACAGAATGTAGTCTATCAAGTCCGCCAGATGGTAACGCGGATTGTGCTCGACTGATGTAATGTCGTGAAAACGAATGCATTTTATGTCGCGCGCCGAAACTAAAACAAAAGAAATAATACCGCGAAGCCGACCAAATTGAAAATCAGTAAGAATGATCTTTACCTCTTACATTTTGTGACTATTTATGTTATTATTTCATTCGTTTTAATTTCGGCTCGCGGCGATCTTCCGACGCGCATACGCACACCATTTTGATAGAATAATTGAATTTGAACTTTGTGTAGCTGCAATAAAGTGCAAATTGACTCTTTAGCGTTACGAACGCACCTACATTGCTTAGACAGCAGTGAGAGCTTGTTATTTAATATGAACTTTTGTTTGTTTGTTTCTGGTTTACTGGTTTACTGGTTTACTGGTTTACTGGTTTACTGGTTTACTGGTTTACTGGTTTACTGGTTTACTGTTTACTGGTTTAATGGTTTACTGGTTACTGGTTACTGGTTTACTGGTTACTGGTTTACTGGTTTACTGTTTTACTGTTTACTGGTTTACGGTTTACTGGTTTACTGGTTTACTGTTTACTGGTTTCTGGTTTCCTGGTTACTGGTTTACTGGTTTACTGGTTTACTGGTTTACTGGTTTACTGGTTTACTGGTTTACTGGTTTACTGGTGTACTGGTGTACTGGTTTACTGGTTTACTGGTTTACTGGTTTACTGGTTTACTGGTTTACTGGTTACTGGTTTACTGTTTACTGGTTTACTGGTTACTGGTTTAACTGGTTTACTGGTTACTGGTTTACTGGTTTACGGTTTACTGGTTTCTGGTTTACTGGTTTACTGGTGTACTGGTTTACTGTGTACTGGTTTACTGTTTACTGGTTTACTGGTTTACTGGTTTACTGGTTTACTGGTTACTGGTTACTGTTTACTGGTTTACTGTTTACTGGTTTACTGGTTGTACTGGTTTACTGGTTACTGGTTACTGTTTACTGGTTTAATGGTTTACTGGTTTATGGTTTACTGGTTTACTTGGTTTACTGGTTTTACTGGTTTAGGTTTACTGGTTTACTGGTTAACTGGTTTACTGGTTTACTGGTGTACTGGTTTACTGGTGTACTGGTTACTGGTTTACTGGTTACTGGTGTACTGGTTTACTGGTTTACTGGTTACTGGTGTACTGTTTACTGGTTTTACTGTTTACTGGTTTACGGTTTACTGGTTTACACTGGTTTACTGGTGTACTGGTTTACTGGTTTACTGGTTTACTGGTTTAGGTTTACTGGTTTTACTGGTTTACTGGTTTACTGGTGTAACTGGTTTACTGGTTTACTGGTTTACTGGTTTACTGGTTTACTGGTTTTTAATGGTTTACTGGTTTACATGGTTTACTGGTTACTGTTTACTGGTTACTGGTTTACTGGTGTAACTGGTTTTACTGTGTACTGGTGTACTGGTTACTGGTTTACTGGTTTAATGGTTTACTGGTTAACTGGTTTACTGGTTTACGGTTTACTGGTTTACTGGTTTACTGGTTTACTGGTTACTGGTTTACTGGTTTCCTGGTTTACTGGTTTAACTGGTTTCTGGTTTACTGGTGTAACTGGTTTTACTGTGTACTGGTTTACTGGTTACTGGTTACTGGTTTACTGGTTTACTTGGTTTACTGTTTACTGGTTTACTGGTTTTACTGTTTACTGGTTTACTGGTTACTGGTTTACTGGTTAACTGGTTTACTGGTGTACTGGTGTACTGGTTTACTGGTTTTACTGTTTACTGGTTTTACTGTTTTACTGTTTACTGGTTTACTGGTTACTGGTTTACGGTTTACTGGTTTACCTGGTTTACTGGTTACTGTTTACTGGTTTACTGGTTTTACTGTTTACTGGTTTACTTGGTTTACTGGTTTACTGGTTTACTGGTTTTACTGTTTACTGGTTTACTGGTTTTACTGTTTACTGGTTTACTGGTTTACTGGTTGTACTGGTTTACTGGTTTACTGGTTTACTGGTTACTGGTTTATACTGGTTTACTGGTTTACTGGTTTTACTGTTTTACTGTTTACTGGTTTTACTGTTTACTGGTTACTGGTTTACTGGTTTACTTGTTTACTGGTTTAACTGGTTTACTGGTTTACTTGTTTACTGGTTTACTGGTTTATACTGGTTTACTGGTTTACTGGTTTACTGGTTTTACTGTTTACTGGTTTCCTGGTTTACTGGTGTACTGGTGTACTGGTGTACTGGTTGTACTGGTTTAACTGGTTTCTGGTTTACTGTTACTGGTTTACTGGTTTACCTGGTTTACTGGTTTACTGGTTTACTGGTTTACTGGTTTACTGGTTTACTGGTTTACTCTGGTTTACTGTTTACTGGTGTACTGGTTTTACTTACTGGTTTACATGGTTTACTGGTTTAACTGGTTTACTGGTTTACTGGTTTACTGTTTACTGGTTTACTGGTGTACTGGTTACTGGTTACTGGTTTACTGGTTTACTGGTTTACTGGTTTAACTGGTGTACTGGTTTAACTGGTTTACTGGTTTACGGTTTACTGGTTTACTGGTTTACTGTTTACTGGTTTACTGGTTTACTGGTTTAACTGGTTACTGGTTTACTGGTTTACTGGTGTTACTGGTTTACTGGTTTACTGGTTTAACTGGTTTACTGTTTACTGGTTTACTGGTTTACTGGTTTACTGGTTTACTGGTTTACTGGTTTACTGGTTTACTGGTTTACTGGTTTACTGGTTAACTGGTTTCTGGTTTCTGGTTTCTGGTTTCTGGTTTCTGGTTTCTGGTTTCTGGTTTCTGGTTTCTGGTTTCTGGTTTCTGGTTTCTGGTTTCTAGATTTCAGATTTCAATTTTTCATTTTCCATTTTCTATTTTCCCTTTTCCCTTTTCCCTTTTCCCTTTTCCTTTTTCCATTTTCTCTTTTCCATTTTCCATTTTCCATTTTCCATTTTCCATTTTCCATTTTCCATTTTCCATTTTCCATTTTCCATTTTCCATTTTCCATTTTCCATTTTCCATTTTCACATTCCAACATTCCAACATTCCACATTCCAACATTCCAACATTCCAACATTCCACCATTCCAACATTCCAACATTCTAACATTCCAACATTCCAACATTCCAACATTCCAATATTCCAACATTCCAACATTCCAACATTCCAACATTCCAACATTCCAACATTCCAACATTCCAACATTCCAACATTCCAATGTTCCAATATTCCAATGTTCCAATATTCCAATATTCCAATGTTTCAATATTCCAATGTTCCAATATTCCAATATTCCAATATTCCAATATTCCAATATTCCATTTTCCTTTTTCCATTTTCCATTTTCCATTTTCTGTTTTCCGTTTTCCATGTTCCATTTTCCAATAACTGCCTCATTCCAAATCTTTTTGACGGAATAAAGTCTGTTAGGTCCGCCAGACGGTAACGCGGTTTGTGCTGGACTGATGTGATGTCGTGAAAAAGAAACTAAAACAAAATAAATAATACCGCGAAGCCGACCTAATTGAAAGTCAGCAGTAATGATCTTTAGCTCTTACATTTTGTGACTATTTATGTTATTATTTCATTCGTTTTAATTTCGGCACGCGGCGTTAGATCCTCCGACGCGCATACGCACACTTTTGAAAGAATGATCTAATTTGAACTTTGAGCAGCTGTAATAAAGTTAAAATTGACTCTTTAGCGTTACGAACGCACCTACATTGCTTAGACAGCAGTGAAAGCTTGTAATTTAATATGAACTTTATGAAATAGCAATAAAGTTCAAATTGACCCTACATTTTAGTTAGAGAACGTTTGTATAGGAAAAAGAAAAGCGCTGTTTTTAGGGGCTTCCCGGCGATTATTCGAATTTTTCTCAAATTGGCCAAATTGGTCGTGGCGTTGTAAAGTGATGCGCTTACCGACACATATTTGTATTATAGATTAATAATAAATTATATTCAATGACATTAGTTATTAATAAATAAATATTAAAGTTGCTTGAGAATATATTTATATGTAGAGGGAGTGACAAAAGGCATAATGTTTGAGAGATAAAGAATTCGTTGTCATCCCCACTCCGTGCTGTGTACTGGTGAGAGGTGACACCGGTACACACGTGGAGGGGATCACTTACCAAGTGATAATATTTTTTTTTGGAGTTTACAGCCACGCGGTTTGATACGTGGCCATGTATAATTGATGATATCGAGCGAGACAAAAATATTAAAATGTCTATTAAAAGCAGGGGTTGGTGAAAATTTAGGGTTGTATGTAGTTTTTGATGCCACACAATAATAAAATAAAATAGAAAAAAAAATCCCAAAAAATAAAAAAAAAATTTTTGGTGTGGGCAACCCTGATCACTTAGAGGTTTGAAAAATAGATAGTAACCGATTCTCAGACCTACTGAATATGCACAAAAAATTTCATAAGAATCGGTAAAGCCGTTTCGGAGGAGTATGGGAACGAACATTGTGACAAGAGAATTTTATATATTAGATACTTATAAGAAAGAAAAATCTAATAAAAGGTTCCGCTGATGGGAAAAGCCTACTTAAAACATTGCGCATGTCCGCTCTAAACGTAAGATATTACTCCTCGTTTTCCCCAAATTATATCAGGTACAGTGACTTTCAAAGAGGAATATATATCAAAAGTAAAGCATGTACATTACTGCTTAGGGATAGTAGTTGCAGTTGTGCGAAGCTATAGCTTCTACGGAAAGAAAGAGCTATTTCTTTTTACGCTGTTCTATCAAAATGGTGTCTGATCTCACCGTGGTTGTGGACGCAACCAACAGCACGCCCTGTCGCAGATCACGTCCACACATCGAATCTACTCCACAACACTTGAATTTAAATTTGACTCCATTATTTTGTGAGTATGTTTCAGACTTCATTACAAGCCCAATAGCATCACATGTCAGCGTTTGACATGATTACATCAAACACGACACATGACAAGACCTAATTAATATTGCCCGTGTTATAATACAATATGATTATCATAATTTATGAAACATCTAGCCGAACCTCGATTTGTTCTGACAGTACGATAGTTGTTTTGTCTCTGTATAACCAAGAAAAGATACCAGCTTTCGCTGCCAAAATTAGTAGAAAGGTACGAATTCGATAGTGACATCTCTTGGCAAGTTAAAACTAAATAAAAATTATTAAATACTAGCTGACCCAGCAAACTTCGTTCCGCTTCAAAATCAATAAAAAAAAACGCTTATTGATAATTCGAGACTGTTTCAACTTTAGTAAAGAATGTGATGAAAATTTAACCAGAAAAAAATAATTCGTAATCACAAAAAATGCCCGTTATTAATTTGGTTTTTCTATTATATTTAAATGCACATGTTGATTGACCTAAGTCAGGATATCTTATCTTTGGCATTGTAAATTGTAGATAATCAAAGTAGGGAAAGTTCTCGCGCACTCAGCGGTAAATACTGTCACTATCACAAAAGATCAACAAAGTAGAGTTAAGACTTAACTACTATTTTGAACCAATCTGTACTTAGGAAAGTCGTGTTCCTGCTTGAATTCTACAATCGCTGCACACGAACACACTAATTTACTGCATGATACACTCACATTGAACATTCAACTGCATTATGCACTAAAAAAAATTCAACCGAGACAACGCGACCTTTACGCCAGATTCCCGCTAAGTTCGTAAAATATTATAGTTGCATCAGAAATTGTTGGTTGTCAATATCAAATGTCAAAATCAAAAATATTCTTTTAAATTGTATTTGGTGTCTAAATGACGGGACGAACTTCAAATTTTTGACGTTTTATGTATCTAAAGTAAGGAGACCAGACATCTCGCTTTTAGCGGGACAGTCCTGATTTTTTTACTATTAATCCCGCGTCACTCGACGTTTTTCAAAAGTCCCGACTTTTAGAATTAAGTAAAATTTTAAATTTATGAAAATCATTGTTTTGCGTAACATATTGCTTTTGCTACCCAGTTACATTGTATTTGTCTCTCAAATGATACACTTTGTATCCGTATGCGTGCTAGCAAGATAATTAAACAAATAAATATTACAAATCTGTTTTCTTACCATAGAAAAATAAAGTAAGTAATTTATTTAAATATTTCATAAATGCATAAATTTTCTTAAACTTAGCTTAAAATACTCGTAGTCTTCATATTTTATATTGATGACAAAACGTGTATCACCCACCTTAACCTCGAAGAAATTTTGGAAAGTAATATACGAATAAAATTTTGCAAATATTTCAAGTCAATCAAACTAATTTATCAAATTCTTGTGAAGATTTTTACAATATTTTACAAAATTACTACAATCTACTCAAACAAATTCACTTATATAAAAAAACATTTATAAACTGTACTTATGTTAAAACTAAAAAAAAATTACGATATTATTATTCCTTCAGAGTTGTCCCGCTTTGCCTATCTAAAAATCTGGTCACCTCAATGAAAAAGAGAAATTGTTGTTTTTACCATATTCCAGGCACTTTTTCCATATTTTCTCACCTTACTAACCTTCCCTGGACTTCCACGAATAATTCAAGACCACATTTAGCCAAATCGGTCCAGCCGTTCTCGAGTTTTAGCGAGACTAACGAACAGCAATTCATTTTTATTATATAGATTTAAGTGCAAAAATTTGACAGCCATCGGTAAAACAGTATAAAGTGAATAATGAAAAAAATACTTTATGAAATGAGTGCCAACTCCGAATCCTGGGTAAGATTGGTCATCGAATAAAGCGGAAGTAAAAGCGCGAAGAATCCATCAAGGTTTTTGTACCATGTTCTGAAACCGATCCCATTTCTTACAATTTAACATTTATAAAGGCTTATGAAGAAAATATGTCAGCTTCTTGGCCTGGGAATGCAACAACATTAACAGCCTACACATATAACCACCAGTGAATATATTAATCCAACAGAAATTTCCTGAAATGAATTGTAATATTTGGATAATTTTAATAAATGACAACGCTTGATGATTTTCATTATCGTATTAATATCGTTAATTAACTTTTAGTTTCGCAGTTGTTATCGCTTAAAATTAATTACCATTTCATTAACTCCGTCATAACAGTTTAATATTATTTGGTGCTATATTTCCCTTACAGTTTCATCGACAAATAATTTTGAATAAATTTTTTATGTCGCTCGAAGATAAACATTGCTTATTTAGTTAGTGAAGAAAGAATAATAAATAATTGTGGTTACAACCATTTTGTTAGAAAAATAGTAATTCCTTTGACTTGTCTGGTCTGGATCCTGGAATGAATTGAGAATTAATTTCTCCAAACTATTGTATTATTATATTTCATGTTTTATTTGTTTTATTATTGTATCTAATTTTTTTTCAAGTGTCACTCAAACTTTTAGAACATTATTAATCCAAAATTTCGTAATTTTTATAATAACCGATAATCCGTTACTTCTAATACCAATTGCTGAGTAATTGTATTTTTCAGTAGGTATTTAATAATGTTTCAGTACCAATTAGCTGATGAAGAGGGGTAGATTTTATTAGAGAAGAGCCGATCATAAATTTAAGCAGCTTCCAATACATGTTTTATGGACAAGATAATGGTCAGTTAATTTTCAATTTGTATTCCCAGCTAGAGATTTATTAAAATGAAATACGTGCACTGAAATACTGTAATAAATTTAGCGGTATTTATTTTTTTTGTTGGTGTCAATGTTTCCGTCTAGATATAACGAGCGAATATAGAGCGCTTTTCCACTAAGATTACATCCCTGGTAGTTATGCTATTAATTACAATCGTGGTCACTCTTTAATGAAAATAATATTTGATGCATTTCTAAAGAGAATTTAAAAATATACATAAAGGAAATTTAAATGACTATAAAACTCAAAAGTAGTTTAATCGTAGACATTTCAGAAGTAACCACAGTTGTCGTTTGTGTATACAAAATATTGTAATCATCATTTAGTAGTCAAGTTCTCGATGTAAATAGAAGCAACTGCTAATGATAGCTTCTCGTTGCAACTGCAAGAGCAAGTTTATGTAAACTATCAAAGTTAAAACTAGTCCTCTCTTTCGCTACTTTGCCGTATCACCAAAACTTACACGCGTTTCCGCTGCCAAGGGTTCTCAAGTCAATTGCAACTGGCGAATAAACTTTGTAACTTATTATATGTTTCATGAACAACTTAAATACTAACATGTTAATTTTAAAGCGACTCGAATATATTGTACTTTACATATCTAACATAAGAAATAATGTAACATTGATTGCTGATGATAGTTCTTTATATTACTGGCATTTTATTTATTCGATTACCATTTAAGTGAATCTCTGTTTTCATATTGGTTATACAAATGATTTTTATACGTCTGTTATATTCTCCTAAATAAAAAACATTACTAATTCTAATAAATTTCTTTGTTTACAAATGAAAATTGCCTTGAAGGATAGTGTTATAATTAAAATAAGTATTATAAAATCAAAAAAAAAATTATTACAATGCTGATTTTAACAACGTAAAAACTGATACAAAAAACTATTCAATATGTGACGTATTTAAAGTATATCAAAAATAAAACAGAGTAAAATTAATTGATAAAAGGTATTAAGGTCCAAACAAAGAAAACAACTAATCGGCCTCTTTCGCGCTGTGCAAAGCGGATTTAAAACTTTAAATGAAGACATTTAAAGTTTTAACGAATTGTTTATCTTATACTTTAAATTAATTGGAATTTTCGTTGTAATACAAAAATAGAGTATCAGTTTGATACCCCGTTGAAATTATCCTCTAGCTGGTGCATTAGGTTAAAGATAAACGTTACTTACCATCAAGCAGAGGCGAGCCTATTAAGCAATCATAAACTATATAGTTATGCATATATAAAACTTATGAAACTTTTATAATTTTTTTCGCATACCTGCATGATTTCACAGTATTTCTAAAACTCTCGCCGCGAATATTGCAAAAGTTTAGTTTGAATATAAAGTAGCGAACAATGCGTTATATTACTGAACAACATAGTTTATTATCAAAATTTGACCTAGTACAAAATTCTAAAATATTATCATATTTTCCTTCTGGTTTGAAATCGGTAATATGTTTTGTTTATACTATACCAAGGTTTTTAAATTTTTCATAATTTTTTTATTTTGAGACATCGTTTTTGTGTAAAAATAGACAAACGGAGATATGAACAAAACGAATTTGTATAATTGCAGTAATTATGTAATTTCATGGAAATGGTAACGGATTTATATGTGATACGAATAAAAGAGTATTAGTATCTCAAGTACGGTTTAAGACAACTACTAGACGCAGCGTAAAGGAATACAAACCATGACTTAAAAACCGACTTTAAACATTACGTTCTTGTCTAATAGTAACATATTTATCCTTAAAACATGAACAATTTCTTCACCACACTTAAGCTCGCAAGCTGTTAATTGTTAATCTCGCAAAAGTTATAATGCCATAACCTTGCAAATTGTCATTCCTTTGTCACACTTGCGCTCCAAACTTGGAGTAAGAGTGCTTGTTAGCGTTAAGTAAACAGTTTGTAACGGCAACATGAAACATGCTTAAATTAAGTTATACCACATAAAGATAGTTTAGGTTTTTTATGGAGAAAAGTATATTTAAATAAACGGTTTGTTTCTAATTGATTTCTACTGTACAATATTATCTCTAAGGACATACTATTCAATTAGATTTCTTACTAATAACTCCAGTTGTAATCATAATTGTCTGGATATTGGACTATTTTATTAATGATACAAAAATCACTCGAATCCGGTTAGTTTTTTTAATTTAATTTCTATAGACATTATCGTCTATTTTTATAAAAAGCAATCTGTACGAAATATATATTTTTCGTTAATAACTTTGTATTAATATGATGAAATATTTAAAAACTAAGTTTTCCCGAAATTAGATATAAATTATAATAGTTTTAAGAGCGCAACTATACTAATCTAATCAACAGCAATTCATCATTTATCAAATTAATCAAATCATGCCATGCCTTGACAAACTTAAGCCTTTGTCTAATTCCCTGTGTTGTGTCAGTGGTAACCACTATTAGCCGTGAGTAACAACAAACTTAGATGTGTTTATACATTAGAATGTACAAACATGCACAAACACGGTCTTGTGATCTACGCCGATTGTGAGTCATATATGCGTATTTACACATCCTTAACTATGTACCTAATTTAAGGTACAAATAATTACTTGTAGAAGAACAAAGACCAGTGGTATATCTTTATTACTAGAGACCGTATAGGAGCAACATTGCATCTTTCCATAAAATACATTTAACATGTAAAGGTTTACAATTTTAGTATTTCGCTCAGTGTACTTAGAGTGCTGAAATATTTTGTGAAAATAATTTTGCGTAAAAGCCACCAAGCTAAGTGTTTTATTTGTTCATTACACTTTCTGTTAACATTTCTTTTTATTTATATTTAAAGGAACATGTTATTTGGTTAATAACAAATAATCTTTAAAAGATGTGGTAAAAATAGTGGAAAATTTTCAGATCCAAATGTATAACCACCGGGGATTGTAATAATGCACTTTAAAGTACATAAAATGTAAAATTTCCCCATGGAGTAGAAACTAGATTACCATTGTCGGAACCTACACTTTCATGTGACTACACTTCTCCCTAAAGAATTACAGAATAAAAATTTTAAACTCTAAATGCACTTTCCGGCGGAATTGCGTCTATTTCAATTTAAAACTTGAAAGTATTTTTTTATTTACTTAAATTAATGTCCAAAGACAAGAGGCTCGTCTCAATTACCAGAGGCTGATTAGTGGAAGACCGCCACAGCACCTACCTCTTTTATCAAAGAATTGTTTATTAGTGAGTACAAGACAAAATTGTAAGGCAATTCTATTTGTATTTTATATTTTTCTATATATATTGTACTTTTTGTGTAGTTTTTTGTCTGTTGCTATTTTAAATACATTAAAAGTATATAATTCTTTTATTAGTTACCACACTGTTTCCATTGACACGGCAATTTATATTTTACCAATAAATTACAAATTATAATTTCTTACACCTAATTAAATAAAAAGTTTAAAAAAAAACAATGTTTCATAAAATCAAATTTATGAAATAAATACCACATACAAAAGTGATAAGTTCTCGGAACAAGTTATTAAAATTATATTTCACTCACGTTGGAATTCATTGAACAATATCTCTCACACGGCCGATTTAATTTTAACGCTCCATCATTCTATGGAAACAATCCTCTTTATACATTGTAAGACATAACACAGAAAATGTTTGCCGATTTTAACTTTCGAAAATAAAACATGTTAATATTATGAAGAAAGTAATGAGAGAAGGATGATACTTTTGTATAGTATTATAAAGGCTAAGACGGAATAATCATCTTGTTGTACACTAGTTTAAGACACCAACATCGTCGTCATTACAAACCATCAATTATTGGTAAAAGTCAAAGGAAAAGATTATGTTCTTTCTAGTTGCTTTCTATAAGTCGCCTATTTTGACACATCAGAAATAGCAACGGTGAGGGTTTTCTAAACCGTCTATCACATGGAATAGTTTTGAATATTTCTGTCCATCAACGATGACTATTCCAAATATTTTACATTTTTAGTAACAATATACAGACGAGCATTTAAACTAAGCGGTCTCCATAAAACACAGTATATGCTGGTTGTTAGGTAATATAACAAACGGGTAACGTTGAAATGCTATATGAATAGCTTACATCTGCTTCCCCCTTCCGTACTATAGAGTCGTTGATGAATGGCGCCGTTTGTTATAATTTAAATGGTCCCAGTTGCCGAACGATCTCAATAAAACTGCAATAAATGACACGACACGCTTAGAACAATTGTTTTACTTCCTATCAATCCTGTCTACTATGATATTGGCAAAAAAATAAACTTGGTAGTACTAAAACTTTACAGTAATTGACTTTATCAATGAATTACAAAAAGACACAATATTTTCGATGACTACTCTAAATAAAATTATAATCTATACCTATAAATTTTATTGATTATTTTACACACAAAAAATACGTTACCGTTATTATTAAATAAAAGTAAACTACACAAAGCAACTTGAGTGTGATACAACTGAAACACAATTTAACTGTTTTTAGCTTAGTTTATATTTTACTAAACAGATATTTCATTGCTATCGACATTGGACTTGCCCTTAGTTGTTGTTATTGTTTTGATTTCCTGTAGTAATGCCACATAATATATACATAAACAGCATCTTTAAACGCCATTTATCTGCATTGTTATATTATTTTCTCTTTCGAATTATTTGAAACAAAGTTATACACAAAATTTGATAGTTACTAATGAAGTTACTCCGGGCAATCTTCCCTGCGCGCTCCTAAAGGTCATTTCATTCGCTATGTAATTAATCTTTTTATAAACTTACCATCTCATACTTTGACATTTATGTGAACTTATTTTAAAGTACAAACTTGGCAGAGAACTGCGCTAGAGTAGTTTATTTACCTTTTAACTTCAATCTGCGTTCTCTTAAGATGAATTTGTAAGTTTAATTTACATCTTAAAGTTTCCAAATATTTGAAAGCATGAAATATAATTTTGATTTTTTAATATGTATCTTACGTATATACGCGGATATACTGTACTTTTGAAATATTTATGAAAGACTAGCTGACCCGACAGACTTCGTTCTGTCAAAAAAAATTAGAATGTTCTTTGTTCCTGCCTACTTTAAAGCCGGGGCAAAAAATCTCCTGAACAGAACCGTCACCCTGGTTATGGGCGGTGTGTGGGGTTCAGCACTATATATATTCATCTAATAACTAATATTAAAATATTAGTGGGTTCCAGAAGAGTGGCCAAAGTTATAATTAAAGCACATAAGTTATATTTACTATAATAATTTTTTAGGAACAAATAACTGTCACATTCCAAATCTTTTTGACAGAATGTAGTCTGTCAGGTCCGCCAGATGGTAACGCGGTTTGTGCTCGACTGATGTATTAACGTGTAAACGAATGCATTTTATGTCGCGCGCCGAAACTAAAACAAAAGAAATAATATCGCGAAGCCGACCAAATAGAAAATCAGTATGGTGGATCTTTAGCTCTTACATTTTGTGACTATTTATGTTATTATATCATTCGTTTTAATTTCCTTTCGTTAGATCCTCCGACGCGCACTGTTTTGATAGAATAATTGAATTTGAACTTTGTGCAGCTATTATAAAGTGCAAATTGACTCTTTAGCGTTACGAACGCACCAACATTGCTTAGACAGCAGTGAAAGCTTGTAAATACATAGATAGATAGTTTGTTTGCTTCTGGTTTTTGGTTACTGGTTTCTGGTTCTGGTTTCTGGTTTCTGGTTTCAAGATTCTGGTTTCTAGATTCTGGTTTCTAGATTCCTGGTTTCTGGTTTCAAGATTCTGGTTTCCGGTTACTGGTTACTGGTTTCTGGTTTCTGGTTTCTGGTTTCTGGTTTCTGGTTCCTGGTTTCTGGTTACTGGTTACTGTTACTGGTTACTGTTTCTGGTTACTGGTTACTGTTACTGGTTACTGGTTTCTGGTTTCTGGTTTCTGTTTCTGGTTTCTGTTTCTGGTTTCTGGTTCTAGATTCTGGTTTCTGGTTACTGCTTTCTGGTTTCTGGTTTCTGGTTTCTGGTTACAGTTTTCTGGTTTCTGGTGTCTGGTTTCTGGTTTCTGGTTTCTGGTTACAGGTTTCTGGTTTCTGGTTCTGGTTACAGGTTTCTGGTTTCTGGTTTCTGGTTTCTGGTTTCTGGTTTCTGGTTACAGGTTCCTGGTTTCTGGTTTCTAGATTCTGGTTTCTGGTTTCTGGTTTCTAGATTCTGGTTTCTGGTTACTGGTTACTGGTTTCTGGTTTCTAGATTCTGGTTTCTGGTTTCTGGTTTCTGGTTTCTGGTTTCTGGTTTCTGGTTTCTAGATTCTGGTTTCTGGTTTCTAGATTCTGGTTTCTGGTTTCTGGTTTCTAGATTCTGGTTTCTAGATTCTGGTTCCTGGTTTCTGGTTTCTGGTTTCTGTTTCTGGTTACAGGTTCCTGGTTTCTGGTTTCTGTTTCTGGTTTCTGGTTTCTGGTTTCTGGTTTCTGTTTCTGGTTTCTGGTTTCTAGATTCTGTTTCTGGTTTCTGGTTTCTGGTTACTGTTTCTGGTTTCTGGTTTCTGTTTCTGGTTTCTGGTTTCTGGTTTCTAGTTCTGGTTTCTGTTTCTAGATTCTGGTTTCTGATTCTGGTTTCTAGATGCTGGTTTCTAGATTCTAGGTTCTGGTTTCTGGTTTCTAGATTCTGGTTTCTGGTTTCTAGATTCTGGTTTCCTAGATTCTGGTTTCTGGTTTCTTCTGGTTTCTGGTTTCTAGATTCTGGTTTCTGGTTTCTTGATTCTGGTTTCTAGATTCTGGTTTTTGGTTCTGGTTTTCTAGGTTCTGGTTTCTAGATTATGGTTTATAGATTCTGGTTTCTGGTTTCTAGATGCTGGTTTCTGGTTTCTAGATTCGGTTTCTGGTTTCTAGATTCTGGTTTCCTGGTTTCTAGATTCTGGTTTCTAGATTCTGGTTTCTGGTTTCTAGATTCTGGTTTCTAGATCTGGTTTCTAGATTATGGTTTATAGATTCTGGTTTCCTGGTTTCTAGATGCTGGTTTCTGGTTTCTGGTTTCTGGTTCTAGATTCTGTTTCTAGATTCTGGTTTCTGGTTTCTAGATTCTGGTTTCTGGTTTCTAGATTCTGGTTTCTGTTTCTAGATTCTGGTTTCTAGATTATGGTTTATAGATTCTGGTTTCTTGATTCTGTTTCTAGATTCTGGTTTCTTGATTCTGGTTTCTAATTCTGGTTTCTGGTTTCTAGATTCTGTTTCTGGTTTCTGGTTTCTAGATTCTGGTTTTTGGTTTCTGGTTTTCTAGGCTCTGGTTTCAAGATTCTGGTTTATAGATTCTGGTTTCTGGTTTCTAGATGCTGGTTTCTAGATTCTAGGTTCTGGTTTCTGGTTTCTAGATTCTGGTTTCTGGTTTCTAGATTCTGGTTTCCTAGATTCTGGTTTTCTGGTTTCTTCTGGTTTCTGGTTTCTAGATTCTGGTTCTGGTTCTGGTTTCTAGATTCCTGGTTTCTAGATTCTGGTTTTTGGTTTCTGGTTTTCTAGGTTCTGGTTTCTGGTTCTAGATTCTGGTTTATAGATTCTGGTTTCTGGTTTCTAGATGCTGGTTTCTAGATCTGGTTTCTAGATTCGGTTTCTGGTTTCTAGATTCTGGTTTCCTGGTTTCTAGATTCTGGTTTCTAGAATTCTGGTTTTCTGGTTTCTGGTTTTCTAGGCTCTGGTTTCAAGATTATGGTTTATAGATTCTGGTTTCTGGTTTCTAGATCTGGTTTCTAGATTCTGGTTTCCTGGTTTCTAGATTCTGGTTTCTAGATTCTGGTTTCTGTTTCTAGATTCTGTTTCTGGTTTCTAGATTCTGGTTTCTGGTTTTCTAGGTTCTGGTTTCTAGATTCTTGTTTCTAGATTCTGGTGTCTAGATTCTGGTTTTCTAGTTCTGGTTTCTATATTCTGGTTTCTGGTTTCTGTTTCTAGATTCTGGTTCTGGTTTCTAATTCTGGTTTTCTAGTTTCTGGTTACTGGTTACTGGTTCTGGTTTCTAGATTCTGGTTTCTTGATTCTGGTTTCTAGATTCTGGTTTCTAGATTCTGGTTTTTAGATTCTGGTTTCTGGTTTCTAGATTCCTGGTTTCTGGTTTCTGGTTTCTAGATTCTGGTTTCTTGATTCTGGTTTCTAGATTCTGGTTTTCTAGTTTCTGGTTACTGGTTACTGGTTACTGGTTTCTGGTTCTAGATTCTGGTTTCTAGATTCTGGTTTCTGGTTTCTAATTTCTAGATTCTGGTTTCAAGATTCTGGTTTCTGGTTACTGGTTACTGGTTTCTGGTTTCTAGATTCTGGTTTCTGGTTTCTGGTTACTGATTTCTGGTTCCTGGTTTCTGGTTGCTGGTTTCTGGTTTCTGGTTACTGGTTACTGGTACTGGTTACTGGTTACTGGTTACTGGTTTCTGGTTACTGGTTTCTGGTTACTGGTTTCTGGTTTCTGGTTTCTGGTTTCTGGTTTCTGGTTACTGCTTTCTGGTTTCTGGTTACTGCTTTCTGGTTTCTGGTTACTGGTTTCTGGTTTCTAGATTCTGGTTTCTGGTTTCTGGTTTCTAGATTCTGGTTTCTGGTTTCTGGTTTCTAGATTCTGGTTTCTGGTTTCTAGATTCTGGTTTCTGGTTTCTAGATTCTGGTTTCTGGTTACTGGTTTCTGGTTTCTGGTTTCTGGTTACTGGTTTCTGGTTTCTGGTTTCTGGTTACTGGTTACTGGTTTCTGGTTACTGGTTTCTGGTTTCTGGTTTCTGGTTTCTGGTTACTGGTTTCTGGTTTCTGGTTACTGGTTACTGGTTTCGGGTTACTGGTTTCTGGTTTCTGGTTTCTAGATTCTGGTTTCTGGTTTCTGGTTACTGGTTACTGGTTTCTGGTTACTGGTTACTGGTTACTGGTTTCTGGTTTCTGGTTTCTGGTTTCTAGATTCTGGTTTCTGGTTTCTAGATTCTGGTTACTGGTTACTGGTTTCTGGTTACTGGTTTCTGGTTACTGGTTACTGGTTTCTGGTTACTGGTTTCTGGTTTCTAGATTCTGGTTTCTGGTTTCTAGATTCTGGTTTCTGGTTTCTAGATTCTGGTTTCTGGTTTCTAGATTCTGGTTTCTGGTTACTGGTTACTGGTTTCTGGTTACTGGTTTCTGGTTTCTGGTTTCTGGTTTCTGGTTACTGGTTACTGGTTTCTGGTTTCTAGATTCTGGTTTCTGGTTTCTGGTTTCTAGATTCTGGTTTCTGGTTTCTGGTTTCTGGTTACTGGTTTCTGGTTTCTGGTTTCTAGATTCTGGTTTTGGTTTCAATGTCAAATGTCAAAAACAAAAATATTTTTTTTAAATTGTATTTGGTTTCTTAATGACGGGACGAACTTCAAATATCTGACGTTTTATGTATCCAAGGTAAAGTGACCAGACGCTCGCTTTTGGCGAGACAGTCCCGATTTTTCACAATTAGTCCCGCGTCACGCGACGTTTTTCAAAAGTCCCGACTTTTAGAATTAAGTTAAATTTTATATTTATGAAAATCATTGTTTTGCGTAACACGTTGCTTTTGCTACCCAGTTACAATGTATTTGTCTCTCAAATGATACACTTTGTGTTCGTACTGCGTGCTAGCAACCTAATTAAACAAATAAATATTACAAATCTGCTTCCTTACCATATAAAATTAACGTAAGTAATTTATTTGTATATTTCATAAATACATAAATTTTCTTAAACTTAGCTTAAAGTACTCGTAGTCTTAATATTTTATATTAATGACAAAAAGTATGTCACCGACCTTAACCCTAAAAGAAATTTAGATAGAAATATGTCAAGGAATAAAATATTATACATTTTTATATTCATAAATTGTACTTATGTTGGAACTAAAAAGAATGTTACGTTATTATTACTCCTTCAAAGTTGTCCCGCTTTGCCTATCTAAAAATCTGGTCACCTTAATGGAAAAGAGAAATTGTTGTTTTTACCATATTCCGGGCTTTTTTTCATATTTTCTCACCTTTTACACCTTCCCTGGACTTCTACGAATAATTCAAGACCACATTTAGCGAAATCGGTCCAGCCGTTCTCGAGTTTTAGCGAGTCTAACGAACAGCAATTCATTTTTATTATATACATTATTAGATCCCCGTAATCGACCGTTTGCCGAAGATAGTGTAACATACTTGTACCAACATACCTATGTTGGTACAAATCAACGAGGCTTGCGATTTAAAAGTTGAATGGCGAAGTAAATTTCATTATCGATAATTTGATTTTTTTACTCTTGTCAATCCTGTTTATGCTATCAAAGGGTCCTACAACAACTCCATATCTGTCTGCGACATTTTATTATTTTAAGGTGAATCATAGTCTTCTTTATCATAATATCACGTTACAGTCAATATTAAATTTTTTTCTATTTACACATTTTCAAATACCAAGTTTTACCCTAAGTGTTTAAGTTTATAGTTTGTTTTTATTATTTTGGATGATGAAAAATAGCATAATTGATTCAATGGTCGTTTTCTACGTATATAGGATAACGAGCTCCGTATCCGGACAGCGGGAGCGCCATTATCTTTATTAAGCCGGGACGCGATGCACTAAAACAATTTCCGTCAGCTGCGGACCATCTAAACCACTTGAAAATATAACTAACCTCTTAGTATTTATAAAAAAATACAACGAATTTGTATTAATCTTCTTCGTTAATTATCAACATTCAAAATAGAAAATAGTTTATAATCGTTTCCAGATCAAATACTGCTTAGAGTGTTAGACGCAATTATAAGTTGCTTTACAAATTCTCATTTAAAACGTTGTTATGAAACTGTTATCATTATAAAAGGCATTTGTACGTTAAAATACTATTAAAAATCCCACAGTTATACTTTTTCGATATAACAGAGATTGGCTTTACAATGAAAATGTTTTAAAAAAGTATTGTTTTAAGAAAAGTATGGAAAATGTATAATTGAGGGTTACCTGTTTCTGTACAATTATGCGGTAAATAAATTGAGTGAACTAACATCTAATATCTGCTACTTAGAGTAGACGTACTTAGCAAATAGTATATATGCAAGCCATGTATTAAACAGCGTGGCTATAAATAAAAAAAATAGTATCTATGCATTAGTCATCTACATCTTATTATAAATATAGTTACGATGTAGACATTACGATGATTATGCCCATAGTAAAGCATTACTTTAAAAGAACTTTACTGTTTTAATTTTAAAAATAAAATGACTTCAAAACTTTAAAGCGAAATGTGTATTTTTTTAGCAAACAAAATTTGTAGCAAAACAGCAAAATAAAGCGAGAACAACGCGCGCACGGTAATTTGGAATAGAATACCAATTAAACTTTGAGGAATTGGCCGCCCAAAAGTTTGTCGAACCATTGAAATTTCAAGTAGACAATGCCAAAGATATGTATGTGGCGAATTGAAAGCAGCATAATGGAATTGTAATTATTCTTGCTGAATTTTAGTTTTGTATAATATATTACAAACCGTCGTACCGCCGTCATCTCCCATCATGAACAATATAGAGTTTTACACATTGAAAGCCAGCAGGTGCGATAATATTATGAAGTGTTTAGTACAACTTTTTATAATTGATACAGTCTACATGTCGGAGTACTATCCGGTGGTAAGTTAGAACAAAAATACGAAGAAAACAACTAAAACAAACTCAATATATGTTAAAATATAAGGTGGTCAATCCGATGGTTACGAAGATTACAATATTTAAATATCCCATTTTAATGATATAGAGAATTTCGTATAACTTTGTTTCGACTCTACCGGACTAAAATTAAGTCAAAAATCTTAAATCACGGGTTTGTATAAGTGACGTAAAATTGATGTAGGGAAGTTTAAAATGTTACAAAACTTATCCGAGGCGAGGTTCAAAATTTGAAACGGTTTCAAATTAGACGTCGATGAAAGTTTCTAAAGGTTTAGAAGCTGCCAACTGTTTGCAAAATTTATTAAAGTTGTTTCACGTCGTATCAAATTTACTTTGTACTAATTAGAAGTAATTTGAATATTGAGGAATAAAACAGTTTATAAAATATACCCATATTAATAAAAATTTAATTTTTTAATTGTATTAAAGTACAGACTGATCTGTCGACTTTTAATAGTGAAGTTAATCGGTAGCTAAAATTACTATAGTAAACTACGGTTTAAAATTTTTATTTAAATTTCATATTGGCGGTTAATATAACCGCTTTTTTTATGATTCACAATTTTTTTATTTGACGAAGTAGTCGACCTGCGACATGAGATCTTGTCTTGTTACTTCTTGCCCTTCACACCAGAACAACAATGTTTGCACAATACTGTTTTTCAGCAGAAACAGGAATGGTAGTGATACCTACCTTTATGGTTTCCGGCAAAAGGTATCTATGACTAGTAATCTTAGTGTTCACGGCAATTTTTGTTATACTATTATAATTTTTAAATCGACATAAAAAGATTTAATTAAACATTTCCCGTCTTTTTAATGACTCCGTTTTATTTCTCAAAACACACTTAAAACAAGTTTTCACGACTCATTACCAATGCAAATACTTCTTTGTAAATTTAAGTACTTTAAATTAAACACTGATTTCTTATACAACTTTCGTAATTTAGAACAAAGGGAAACTTGCGCTGCTCCGTTGTTGTTTAAATACTATTACCGTCGTACCCGCAAATAGATTTAAATAAGGTAGACAGTAAACTAAATACATTTTAAATAACGTAATGCTTTTCAGTCGTGTGTATATTTGTATTTTGGGAACGGTAACTTAATTTACTGAAACTTTGTTACCAGCTCTGCACATTTATTTTTACATTAAAGTAAATTATAGAAATTGCTTGTTTATTGATTCAACGTTAATAATTGTACAAAGTAAAAAATATGTAATAAGCGACAGTTCGAGTAGCAAGTTTACCATTTAACTAATATGTCAAACAGATACAAAACTGTAGCTAGTTAGAAGCTTTACACAGCGACTTTGAGTCAATGCCCGTTATTTATTAATGTTTGAATATTTCTTTCTTATTAAGTATTTAAAAATGTTAAGAGGAACAAATATCAGTTTAATAACCAAAAAAAATATGTAAAGCATAATCTTCTACACGAGCTTTATATCTTAATGGTAAAATTTGATTATGTGGCGCAACGGATTCGTCCCGAGCTGTTTCGAAGCTGGAGCCACTTATAGTGGAGTTTGAATAAATTTAATCTTTAAAACCTCAGCTGTCTAGCAAGTATCTTCATATATTATTAATATATTGTAAATCTACCACCATAATGGTATGGTTGTATTCCGACTGTCAACATACGAAAGTTGGAGTATAGTCGACGAACATGCTTTGCCATCGTCGATCTCGATAAAATGGTAAGACGTTAATTATTTTTATATATTCAGTTTAAAAGTAACAAATTAGCTAATTCATGAACAATATACAGAATTCAATATGTACCGTGTTCCAAAGTTCCAATTTGCTTAAACCCAACTGCGTCCATTGTGTATGAGCTATGCTCACTAACATAGGAAACAATTTACATTGTTCGTAACAACCCCATTTGGTATTTTGTACGACGCTATTGAATATAAAAAGCTTTTCGAATGCTATTTCCTCAAATTGTATTCCATACAAACACTTTATGAGATTAACACATTAAAAAAGTCATAACAAAAACTATGTAAAGGAAAAAATGCTTTAACAAAATGTCTGTAGTATATTAACTATAAATTAAATTTTATGAAAATTTGGGGAAAACCAAGAAGACTCCTTTTTTTTTTTTCACAATCATTTCTGTGGAATAGCTGTTTTTAGTTTTAAGAGACATATCGTTATTTTAAATTTATTCGCAACTTTCTATTATGAAATTTTTACTATTCTTATGTAAGTAAAGAAAATATTTATAGAGAATTATTTAGAGTTCTATAGACCTTAAGTTAACCGTTTGTAATTTACAAATTTATGTGTAACTTATTCGTTATTAATTGGTCTTTAACTGTTGTTTTAAAAAAAGTTGCTTCAAAACTGTAAGTATTCCGAATGAATCTTAAACAATATCTATTGCGGTCAAGGTAAACCGTCCAGCTCAGATCAAGCGCAACCTCGTTAAATGTAGGAGAGCACTTTAATCAAAGTGGAACGACGCAGACGGTCGCCCTGATTTTAAAATCTAACATGAGTCTTTTATCATCATATAAAACTTACTGTGCCAGCTAAAATTATTACGAGCAACCTAAAATCTAAAATGTGGCTATGTCTATATCTAATCTATATATATAAAAATGTATTGCTGTTCGTTACACTCGCTAAAACTCGAGAACGGCTGGACCGATTTGGCTAAATGTGGTCTTCAATTATTCGTGGGAGTCCAGGGAAGGTTTAAAAGGTGTGAAAATATGAAAAAAATGCTTGGAATATGGTAAAAACAACAATTTTGCTTTTCCCTTAAGGTGACCAGATTTTTAGATGAGCAAAGCTGGACAACTCTGAAGGAGTAATAATATCGTAATACTTTTTTAGTTTCAACATAAGTACAATTTTTAAATTTTTTTTTTTTGAGTGAATTTGTTTCAGAAGATTGCAGTAATTTTGTAAAATATTGTAAAAATCTTCACAAGAATTTCCCAATTTGTTTGATTGACTTGAAATATTTACAAAATTTTATTCGTATATTTCTTTTGAGGTTAAGGTCGGTGATATACTTTTTGTCATCAATATAAAATATGAAGACTACGAGTATTTTAAGCTAAGTTAAGGAAATATTATGTATTTATGAAATATTCCTTAATTTTCTATGGCAACCAGACCAGAAACCAGAAACCAGAAACCAGAAACCAGTAAGTAACCAGTAACCAGAAACCAGAAACCAGAAACCAGAAACCAGAAACCAGAAACCAGAAACCAGAAACCAGAAACCAGAAACCAGAAACCAAGAAACCAGAAAACCAGGAAACCAGAAACCGAAACCAGAAACCAGAAACCAGAAACCAGAACCAGAAACCAGAAGAAACCAGAAACAGAAACCAGAAACAGAAACCAGAAAACCAGAAACCAGAAACCAGAAACCAGAAACCAGAAACCAGAAACCAGAAAACCAGGAAACCAGAAACCAGAAACAGAAACCAGAAACCAGAAACCAGAAACCAGAAGAAACCAGAAACTAGAAACTAGAAACTAGAAACTAGAAACCAGAAACCAGAAACCAGAAACCAGAAACCAGAAACCAGAAACCAGTATCCAGAAACCAGAAACCAGTATCCAGAAACCAGTATCCAGAAACCAGTATCCAGAAACCAGAAACTAGAAACTAGAAATCAGAAGCCAGAAGCCAGAAGCCAGAAACCAGAAACCAAAAACCAGAAACCAGAAACCAGAAACCAGAAACCAGAAACCAGAAACCAGAAACCAGAACCAGAAAACCAGAAACCAGAAACCAGAAACCAGAAACCAGAAACCAGAAACCAGAAACCAGAAACCAGAAACCAGAAACCAGTAACCAGAAACAAACAAACAAAAGTTCATCATACTGATTTTCAATTTGGTCGGCTTCACGATATTATTTTTTTTGTTTTAGTTTCGGCGCGCGACATAAAATGCATTCGTTTACACGTCAATACATCAGTCGAGCACAAACCGCGTTACCATCTGGCGGACCTGACAGACTACATTCTGTCAAAAATATTTGGAATGTGACAGTTATTTGTTCCTAAAAAATTTGGCCACTTTTCTGGAACCCACTAATATTTAAATATTAGTTATTAGATGAATATATATAGTGCTGAACCCCACACACCGCCCATAACCAGGGTGACGGTTCTGTTCCGGAGATTTTTTTGCCCCGGCTATAAAATAGGCAGGAACAAAGAACATTCCAATTTTTTTTAACAGAACGAAGTCTGTCGGGTCAGCTAGTAAATCTATAAAGTTTTCGATCTACTCTATATACTCAATAGAACTCAATTAATACTCTATATCTCTCTAGTACTCAATAGTATTTACTATTGAGTACTAGAAAGATAGATAGATTAGATTTTCGCACTAATAAGAGTAGATCGAAAACTTTATAGATTTACTAGCTGACCCGACAGACTTCGTTCTGTTAAAAAAAATTGGAATGTTCTTTGTTCCTGCCTATTTTATGTTTCTTTTAGGATTTCCTAAAAGAAACAAATCATACATCATTTCAAATTTCATAAACAAGTAGGGCACTAGACACCCAATATTCAAAACTAGTATCAGGCTATAATTAACTTTATTGCGTTTGAATTGATCTTAACCTTTGCGTCCGTAAAGTTGTGGCTACAGTACAAATTTATTTTGTTTATCTAAAATGTTAAATATCAAAATATTTATGTTTACTCCAACTGTTAAAAGCTCCGCTTCGGGCATGAATTAATTCTGTAAAGAACCGCACTGAAAACACTCAACAGCAACAAATTACTGAAGGCGTCAGTAAACCGTTCGGGGGCAGAATCTAAAGAGGATTTAGTAATCTATTGTTTTAAAAAAAAAATCTTTATAATTTTATCTGAAAATTTTCGTAGATGAAAACAGAAGATTTGTGAGTGGTAATAAATGGTGGACTGTCACCATAATTTCACCATAATATGCAGTTAATGGTCCATTTACCTTTCCGGCTGAGTGTGCACGGGTAGCCCGCTCTTGTAATTGTCTAGTCGGCTACACGTTTGCTGGGTAGATCTATATAGATTAAGTTACGCTAAATGTATTTACAAGATCTCTCTAATCTACACGTAAAGTAATAAGCAATTTGCAAACACCTCGCATGCTAATACTGCACATAGAAATCAGTGAAACAACATTTATTGCAAGTTTTTAAACCTCTTACTAACAGGAAACTTTAGATGGAAGTTTTGCTTTAAAATATTGAGATGGAGAATCTTGGATTAATAAATAAGCAACGCCTGAGCGAATTTTAAGTAAATTATCACCGCACCTTTTTAAAGTTTTGTAAAAGATACGAGTTTCACTGCAATTACATGTTAGCGGCAAGAACAACTTGAAGTTTAAATGGGAGTCTCCAAATTCTCGATATAAATTTCATATAACTAGTGACCCGTTCATTGGACGAATTTCGACCGAAAATTCCTTGTCCGCAGTTTGGTATTCGTAATCAGCCCATTTAATGATCGTGCTGATGAGACAGGGGGCTTTCGGTCAAAACGAGAGTCAATTTATTCACTATGCTGACTAAGTGCTGGTTGGCGGAAGTCACGTGTCCATTAAAGCAGTTGTTTTTGGAACATCAGTTTCCTCTCGATGTTATCTATCGCCGAAGCTCAAGGTCTGTGGGTATCGAATCGCCTCCTTGTGTCATATATACACCTGGGCACACATAAAGCAACCTTTTATCCTAATGGTTTAAAGATGACCTCTTATAAATCATTTTTGAAACTTTTTCAAACATAAATTTGTCTGAAATTTATTTATTAATTCCCATTTTACAACATATCGAAAAGTGTTGTCTATAAAAACTTAAACCAACACAAGTTAAACCGTTTGGCGTAGGAGCACGGCGCAACTTTATTCTTTAACACATAAAGTTGTCAATGAACTTTGGTACAAACTTAAATCAAGTGCAACCAAGCAAAATACAAACTTTGTTGGCTATTTGTATTATGAACTTAAAATAAGAACTTTTTTCCTTACTTTTTAAAGCAAACGTTAGAATCGAAAGAATTTATAGGATTTTAAACGAATTAATTAGTTAATATACCGTTGACATACAGTAAAATTGCAAAGTTTGCGTTGATAACAATTACACCTACATATTAATAATACTGATATAAGTGTATAATGCGGAATATATCATGTAACAGAGGAGTTAGTAGGTGACTGTTTGTTTCAGAAACTCGGAAGTTTCATTGTGTTTAGACTAGTTGAGAGCGTTGACAGAGCATACGTCATTGTTGTTGCAATGTTATTAATTTAGCTTTGCCTGAAGTTGTTGTTATTCAGGTAAACAAATTATAATTATACGGTGACCCTGCTAATATCACAATAGTAATCATCTACATAAAGTTTACGTGTTTATAATTTTTAAATGTAACTAATTACGAATTTGTAAAAGCAACCCTCAAAACAAAGAAATAATTTTGTTATACAACATACACAAACGGCCTTGTCGCTTAAATCAACCTTTTCCAGGTAGACTTAACTTTTACAGGAATATTATAAATTAATTAACAACTAACTACATTATGCCTATAACAACTTACCACCAGGAGGTCCTCCTCGTCTAGAAAAATGTTTCGTCTGTTTTTTTTTCAGTACTCTATTTTTAAAATAAACGACCTCTTACCCCTTAAGCGTTTTGAAGTAGGTCAACTTATTAAAATCCGTTTTAAAAAGGAAAATAAACCAGGACGAAGGGGTGGCTTTTAATCTTGGCGTTAGTTTGAAGTTGTAAACGAAATCTATTTAAGCGATTTGGTGCAAGTTTTTAAACCTCTTACTAACAGGAAACTTTAGATGGAAGTTTTGCTTTAAAATATTGAGATGGAGATTCTTGGATTAATAAATAAGCAACGCCTGAGCGAATTTTAAGTAAATTATCACCGCACCTTTTTAAAGTTTTGTAAAAGATACGAGTTTCACTACAATTACATGTTAGCGGCAAGAACAACTTGAAGTTTAAATGGGAGTCTCCAAATTCTCGATATAAATTTCGTATAACTAGTGACTCGTTCATTGGACGAATTTCGACCGAAAATTCCTTGTCCGCAGTTTGGTATTCGTAATCAGCCCATTTAATGATCGTGCTGATGAGACAGGGGGCTTTCGGTCAAAACGAGAGTCAATTTATTCACTATGCTGACTAAGTGCTGGTTGGCGGAAGTCACGTGTCCATTAAAGCAGTTGTTTTTGGAACATCAGTTTCCTCTCGATGTTATCTATCGCCGAAGCTCAAGGTCTGTGGGTATCGAATCGCCTCCTTGTGTCATATATACACCTGGGCACACATAAAGCAACCTTTTATCCTAATGGTTTAAAGATGACCTCTTATAAATCATTTTTGAAACTTTTTCAAACATAAATTTGTCTGAAATTTATTTATTAATTCCCATTTTACAACATATCGAAAAGTGTTGTCTATAAAAACTTAAACCAACACAAGTTAAACCGTTTGGCGTAGGAGCACGGCGCAACTTTATTCTTTAACACATAAAGTTGTCAATGAACTTTGGTACAAACTTAAATCAAGTGCAACCAAGCAAAATACAAACTTTGTTGGCTATTTGTATTATGAACTTAAAATAAGAACTTTTTTCCTTACTTTTTAAAGCAAACGTTAGAATCGAAAGAATTTATAGGATTTTAAACAAAACAAACTTATGATCACATTGATATTAAATTCATCTCAACATCAAAGAAAACCACATTTATTCAATCGCATTGCGAAATGCCGACATCTTTTTATTGCCGTAAGAACAAAATAAACGAAAAACAACAAAACATAAAAGTGTTATTTCTACAGACGGTTTGTGTTTAATCCATCCCTAGTGTTTATAATCGTCCAAGCGAGAAAACGAGCGGGATGGTATCCTGATGATATCCATAACAATGTGATATTTTTAAGGATTATAATCTATAATACACATGACTATACTGTGCTTGTCGCCTTGAGGCATAAGAATTATACTCGTATCACGCCTAACCTGTAAAATTTATCTAATAGATTGAAAAAGAGATTATCAACTTTCTATCATGATCATGATCATTGGTAATATATTTTATATTTTCCAATGTTAATGATTTGCTGTTAATGAAGATAAATTGATCCTAATTCAAAATGTTTTCAGTGAACTATTAAAAGTGCCTGAATATTGAATGTATTCAGGATTAAAACACATGAAACTTTGTATTAATAATACATTCGCTCACTGCGAGTTCGCAACGTTTTAAAAGCTTTCCATTTGTGTTTGATTCAATTAATCTTTGAATAATTCCTGCCGACTCGTTTGTTAGTATGCGATAATCTGTGAAATACTAAACTAGTTTTTATTTTATTATTTTAGTTTAAAGTACTGATTGGCTAATAATTGACCCCAATTTCATATAATTGTAATTGACAATGAATCTATGGTGAAACTCGCCTAGAATACTTTGCCTCCCATGTGTTGACAATCGGAACACAGCAATACTGTCATGGTTGGATCATTATAAATGTTCAACATTCATCAGTCATGGTAGGAGATAGCCAGACTAATTCGTGTAAATCGAACCCTGGGCTTCGAGTTACAAGAAAAGCTCGTAGCTCTTGCATTCAGGAGGTCGATCGTAGTCGCTTAACTAAATGTGAAAGGTACAATTTCTACCAGGCACAGATATGTATATGTTTCATCATCATCATTTCAACCGATGGACGTCCACTGCTGGACATAGGTCTCTTGTAATGCACAGGAAAGCGTAGCGTTGGCAGACCTCCTACTAGGTGGACAGACGACATAAAAAGAATCGCAGGGAGTCACTGGATTCAAAAAGCACAAGACCGTATTTTGTGGAATACATTACAAGAGACCTATGTATATGTTTAATATGTATATATTAGATTTCATTATTACTCTTTCATTAATTCTTAAAATATTGATCATTTAATAGTAAAGTGAAAACCTAATTATAAGTCCACTTATAACAATCAAGCGCTAGGTAGGATGATGTTAGCTGCACCACATTATGTTCTTCGTCTTGTAACATGTTACTAAAGTAATTTAACCAACTAAACGTACAATACAGAAACATGATAATGTTTCAATACTACTATTTGGCAGTATAAATAGACGCTGCGGTGGAACTTACTAAACGTGTTTCGTGTGATAAAAACAGGCTCTAGTTTTTTACTCTCAGCTCTTGAATGGAATGGAACTAATTGAACTTCTCAAGCTTGTACTTAGGTTAGAATCGATTTACAATACTCACACTTCCCCGTCATTCGTTTGATATGTTAATGTGGTATATACGATGTTTGTTCAAGACTAATCGATCACTTGGATTCGGCTGGCCACAGACACGTGCCGTCAGCGGCGACCCTCGCTCTCCAATGAATACTAATCACCATGGAAGAGTTTTCCACTGAACTTTGACAGTGATTTAATTTACTAAATCAATATTATTAATTTTTTCCAGTGTTGTCGTTCATTTGAATTTTTTTAGTATGCCCTGTACCAGATTTGCCGGATACATCTTCCTTAGAGAAAAATACTTCATCTGTATTGATATAAATAATAATAATAACTACCACGTAATATCCGCATTAAAACATAACTAACTACATGTAATGATAAATTCAAATTGTAAATGTCATAAGTTAAATGTTCAGGCGAAACTGTTACAAATAAACTAGCGTTAAGCGAAGGCCGCTTCGTGTGAAGTTGCGGTTGCTGAAATTGTATACATTAGGAGCAATTTTGTATAATTTGGTCATAACTTTTGAAATACCAGTGCGTGAAGACTGCAAAGTATGTACGGGAGCTCAGAAAGCATTTCGAGCACTTCATGTGTGAATATGTCGTTCATGATTAAGTAAAAGCGAAAATTTTAAAATTACATTGTAAAACTTAACTATCGCTCTCTGATAAATTCATGAAATCAAGTTTCAGTCAAAAGCGGCGAATAATTTTACTAAACTGTAGTATTTACAGTTTCTTGTTAAATTTCATTATTACTAAGCGTAAGTTATATCTTAAAGTATATATTGATTTCTGTCTACTTTCTTCCTGTTAGTGCCCCTCCATTACTGAAGATAATAAAGAGGTTTCTGTTTAGCACGTACCTTTATATTAAGAAGCTAAAACTTCCACAAAATTTCTAAGGAGTTCAGCTAAGAACAACGAAACAACGAAAGCTTAAATACTCGGCTCGGTTTAAAATTCAATTATTTAATACTATGTTGTCTGACTATTGAATACTAAAAGAATTAAGTCTACTAAAAACTATTTCGTATTCTGTAACAGGATTTCAAAATTGGTATGACAAAAATTATTATAGTAACCAACCTTAATAGAGATAAAATAAATGACCTGTTAAAGTTATTACATGACATGTTTTATTGTATCATCATCATTATGTGGCGTCTTCTTCAAACTGAAGTTCTGTATTGTATACGTAAATTATTTTAACTTTATAACCCTTTCGTGATTCAAGTAATAAGGAAAACCTGTAGCTGGAGTAAATATTAATTACATTAAGAATACCATCAGCTAGGAAATATTAGCGTAATTAAAAGCATTAACCCAGTTAGTGAAGGCTGGGTACATCCCTTTAATACACTTGCGGCAACGTCTGCTGCAAATTGTTTTCGCGAGGCCTATTTAAAATTAATAGTAGTACATTAACGTCTTTAAATAGTATATGTATTTTTTAAGACACTCGCGGAGAATTGAATTTAGGTTCTTAAGTTAATGTGACGAACAGCTCGATGCTTCTAATGATGTTCAGAGATACTGTGGTCCCTAACAATGCTGTTTAGATTGTTTACACCACATTGCCCACGTCGCTTCGAAACATAAGTTTTAGGATTAGGTCGCCTTACCGCAATTAACTCCAGTTAACGCTCTTCAAACTGGAACTTTGTTACGACTCAAAACTCAACACCCATTATACATATATTTGCAGTACTTTATCTTCAGTCTTTATCTGTCAACAAAGCGTTTAATGTCCTAAAGGAAAGTAAATAACTTAATGGATAACAATCTTAAAGTATCATTACGGTTTTATCTTTTTAAATAAATACTCAAGTAACGGAGAGTCTACTTTTTGGTACTACTTATTTCCTTGTTAAAAGCTTTTACAAAAGAATTGTTTTTAAAACAAAATTCTGAATTTAATGCATGTAATATATTTTCAAAAAGTCTTTTTATGTTATTATATTGAGTAAGTTATATAATCTATGTATTAATTATCCCATGGCCCCTTTTGCAAATGCAAATTTAAATGTTACAAACACAATTTAAGTGTATTATAAATAATCTTCTAATAATAAAGAGTTGTTAGAAAATTTTATCAATATAGAGTGAAGCATATGGGGCGACTTTTATGCACAAAATTTCAATGAATTAAAACTTAAAATATACAGAAATTTGTTAAAATCGACGGACGCCATAAAAAAATAAGTTTCATTGTCTATACTCTTTTGCGATCCTCACAGCTTTCACAATAATGGTAGGTTACATAAAAGAGCCTGTATCTCTCATAAAAGGCTTTAGAATCTAGTTCACTTCCGCTATCGTGGAAATATCAGTTTTTCATCTAATGAAAGCGATATCAAAAGCTTCCCATAACTCGACCATTCGCTTTTAAACAAGAAACAAACACAATTTAAAAATATTATAACAAATATCCTTTTAAAACCTACAGATATACTTTTTGTGTATTTTCAAAAACTGAAATCATTTTGTTATTTCGATTAAGTAAAAAGATTATTTTAAAACAAACGAAGACTATTTAGACCATTAAATTAAACTACACGTTTTACCATATGTTATATTACTTATTAGTCTACTTTATCATATATGATAATTATACGTCATCACTTATTTTTGATAAGATGTTTTTTTGTATAATAGCCAATCTTCCTAATTTACAGTAGCCAAATAAATTAAGTATCCCGTATCTTCGTTCCCGCTTAATTTCATAGTACACAATTGTGGTGCCAGAGGGTAAGAGCAAAAAATACGAAAACCTATTTTCAGTCATATTTCAAAGCCTTGTTAAGTGAACTAACCCGCATCCGAGGGGTTTTAAAATTAAAGGAGCCTGCATCTGGCGGAGCTGTTTACTTTACTTTTAAATTCTTCATTTAGCGTATTTTTTTTAAATAATGTTATTAATTGAAATATCATTCAAGTTTTAACATATTTACATACTTTAATTAACAAGAAGTCAACTGCTAATCATAGTAACGCAGAAAATTTCAAATCTCTAACACTTACTGTAATGAAATGTTTTTAAATCAAAAATAAAAGCTTCATGTCGCTAAAAAAATGCATAAAATACTTTTACAATTTAATTTCGAAGCAAAAGACACATTTCGTCAATAAGGGAACTTTCCCCTTCAATATTATTTTCCCTGTATCAACATGCAGAGTAAACAAGGGTAGCGTAACAATTCCTTCAATTCGTTGACGATTTTTGTTCTTCTCTCATATTCCCACGGTGTACTTACGTAAAATTTTAATGAACAAACTCAATTTTCACTTTTTATTGTAATGATTATTCTATTATAAACAATAGGTTGCTTAAAATCTTCGACGTACTGGTGGTAGCCACCACAGCGCCTCGAGTTACCACAGAAGCAGTGAGTGTTGTTTTATGGACAGAGGATGTATATAAAGAAATTAAGTGCTCAAGACATCTTAATACATAGACAAACAAAAATTCTAAATCGCAAAATAAAAGTTTTTGGTTTCATATTTGTTCTTACATACCTTTATCATAATAATACGGTATCGTAAATATATTATTCTATCCTACCTGCGTCTTTAGACAAGTTTAAACCACATTGTTATAGTTTTGCTGAAACTGTTTTCAGTATGAATAATCAATCCGATTAGCAATGTTAGAGTGCACCACTTAAGACTGCGCTGAAAACCAGTTACGTGAGCCGCAAAACATTTGTGTTTATAAAGCCTATTAACCTGAAGCTGGGGGGAGGTGTTATAAATTTAGCAGTGTTTTATCAGTGCATTTCTTTATCAGCATGCTATCCCAACAATTCGTATCTCTTAAACCCCTTGCAAATATTTTTTATTGCTTTTTTCTTAATTTCCACCTCCAAGAGTTAGACGATCACAGAAGTACTTAACGTCTATTTTATATACTCAAGGATTAAACAGGATATAATAATAACGTAATTTAATTGTTAAACTTAATATTTCTTAGAATTGTGTAAGCATGTGGTTTCTTAAAGCTTTAAACAGGTTTCGTTTTAATTTGTAGCTTTTTACAGTGTGCTTGAGTAAAACTATTACAAGAGTAATAACTGTGCGACCATATGGAAATATGTACTGTGACTATTGTAAAACTATAAATAAAGGTAAATCTAATTCCTGTTAAATTTTAATTTATATGCGAGTTCATTATTCTCATATTAACTTGTATAGGTGAAACTAATGGATGGTACTGAATTTGAATAATATTCAAATTTCATCACGGTTCGTCAGGTATTCATTGAAATGGCTGTAATCAATTTTAATGTTACGTCTGTCACAAAACAATTTTACGTCAAGTGAAATCATTTTTAGTTATTAACATAAATGTTCATACGGAAAAGGTTATATTTCATCCTTTCAGAATCAAAACCGTAATTTTTTTTTGGTTATTAGGTCTCCTTTGAACTAGCACTTGTCTTTTCAGCTACGTGATATTCTCATCGCTATTTTTTGTTACCGAGAAATTGTGATCTAATTCTGGTTAGAATTATTTATCTTTATTAATAAAAAATATTTATAAAAATTAAAGTATTATATTTGTTGTATGTTTTTTCGAGTGTTTCATTCTACACAATGTAAAATATATTAAACAAATTATAGTGGCTACGATTTAGTTAAATTCCGTATAAAAATTCTGACAACAAATACCAATGTAGTTAAGTACTTGCTTTAAATTTACAATATCTTAAGGATAAACTTTTAGTTTATGTTTATTGACATATAGTTCACTAAAATTTGACTAGGGTTTCACAAGAAATATTAAAAAATCATAGAGAATAGAATACAAAATTCCTCACTGCATTGAAGCATTTCTTGGATGGAATTTTCGACTTAAGTTCGCTGGACTGAAAATGATTTTAATCCTTTAAGCAAGCGTTTGTTGCAGGAAATGTTTCGAGAAAAGTATTAAACGGGAGGAACGTACATCTCTGATGAAAATTTCTTAAAAACAACTTAAGTCGTGATTCCGTATCCGATTTGTAATGATATCTGTCTTGGAATCCCTTTTTTTTTACATATAAGTCAAAATTTTCTTTTTTTATAACAAATAATTTAATAAATTTTTGACTACATGACTTGGTACTTGTGATTACGAGGTATAACAATAGATGATGTGTGTTTTTTTCGTAAAAGTTTTGCTCAGTAATCTGTTAACTACAAATTAGAGATACCTGCTTTGGACTCGAACCACAAATAACTATCATTGTACGTATCACGTATACAACACAAATACTTTACATGTACTGTTACATCTGTATTTTAAACATACAAAAAATCTTATATCTAGATAAAAGCTACCGCGCACTATCAAGCTGATTTTCATCTGCATTCATTTTGGGTAGTGTATTCATTTCTATAACACAAAGACGTGTATATTGAGAAAAGTTTAGTTTAAATATAAAGTAGGGCGTTGTGCACGCCGCGTAGAACAAAACTGTATGCAGTTGAAACAAACGTAACCTGGTTTATATTTCAGATTGCCTCAGTAAATAGTACTGACATAAAGTTAAAGTTAGTTTTTAATAAAGTTACATTTGAATTTAGTTTTTGGTAAACTTACCTTGACATGCATAGTCTAATTTATAGTAATACATTCCACAGGGATATTTTAAAAAAAGCGCTTAACGAAAGTAGCGCCTACAATTACATTCACCTAATAGTTTTATTGAATTAAAACCATCATCCAAAGAATACCCATATAATAATAATCAGAAAGTATTTACTGGTAAAAAAATTGACCAAAAACGAATTGAAACAAAAAAAATACCAATTTTCTAAATAACGTTAATCTAAAACTTTGTAAGCGGAAGAACAAATATCCCTTCATGTGGGAGACGCGTCAGTATAACTCGACCACAACTACCTTCAGCGTGTCATAAAATGAGACTAAGGAAGGACCAATTAACAGAAAAGGATAACCATTTGACTGCTATCTTTGTTAGCTTGCTGCGTCTGTGAATGTCAAACGTGATGAGAATGATCAAAATCTTTTTAAAGAGCTTATTCAATAATTTAAGAACAAATATTCAGGTTAATAGAAAATTATTACAGCAGCCTCCACATCCAGCACCTCAAATTGTTTGTCGAGATAAAGAAAAATCTTTACGGGACTCAAACGTCAAACGTGATACTATTAGAGAATCGAGGATCTTAACGAAAATACATTGTACACAACGAAGATGTCTTCAATTCTATTCGCTGTAGAACTAAAAATGATCAAGTTACCCTTGTTAGGAATTCTCCACTTCACTCGTAACTTGAAGAACTTTGTCTATCTTGTTCATCTTTTTGAAATTCAAAGTATATATGTAGATGTGATCATGAAGTACACAGTTCAAGTGTATGCCATATAATTTAATTTTTTTTGTTAATTTATAATGTTTGTTATATAGTTTTTGGAAAACAAAATTTATGCTCCATTACTACTTAATAATATTAAAATGATCGTCATCATCAGGTGCCTTCTCAAATTAAATAGATAAATTTGGATAAAAAATCCCACTCTATTTATTTTTCGACAACGGTTTTAGGGAAAATAAATTTGGTATCAACACCTTTTCTATATAATGTATTCTCTATATAATTTCTTAAAGAAGGCGCGTGCGAAAAATACCTGCAGCCAGTAAAACCATTTGTGGACCAGGAACGAACGAAGGACCTTTGTGTGACAACACAAGATATTATGAATTTAAAAAAGTAAAACCGGATCAGTAAGCTGAAGTGGAAATGAGCAGGAGCGAGAAGATCAGATGGCCAGTGGGACAGAACTATCTTCTCATTCTCGTGGGAAAAGACCGCCTGGTGAAGATTGAATAGAATCGTTAGATACAGGTGGTACACCGTATGCAATGATAATCTATCGGAGAAGCATATATTTATCAGTGGACAGCGATATCCTGAAATGTTGTTAAAAAAGTATGAAGTGCTATATTAATTATTCCAGCGACGTAGTTTTGTTAGAAATGTTTTATTTACTCTTTGTACGAGTTGGATGCAAATACCTGTTATTTTTACGTTCGATCGCCAACTGAATACGTAGTAGAGGATAATAACAGGTGCTTTTAAATATCTACAAACCATTTGCTCCGCGTTACAACCAACGCCTACCCGAGACTCCAACTGAAACTTTTACTATGTGCACTGTTATTTGAATTGGTATAAATGAAATTGTTATTTTGTTCCGTTCAATGTTTACAAATGGACCAACGTTTTCAAGTTTTTATTGATTTTGAATTTCATGTTCGTTTTTTAATGAATGTTACTTAAAAACCAGATAAATATTTGCTAGTATATACGTGAGTATAAATATGTATTTAAGTCCCAAAAAGCAGATAAGAATCGATTTAGCCAAGTTATGGGTGCTAGAATCAATGACCTAATTACTCATACTTTCATTAAAGTAAATAAATCGATATATTAACTTGAATGACATTTCTAAAAACGTATTGACATTTTTTCCAGAATTTTTCTAATATAACATACAAGTGGCCGAATCAAACGTTATTTATCAAAATTACTCGCTTACCCACAATTTGTATTTCTAAAAGAGATTTAACGTTTGTAACAATATCACACAGAAAATTTTAAAAATTCTCATACAATATCTCTAAAATGTGTATTTTATGATGTCGTATAGAATTATTACGCGATATAATTCTGTAAATAATTTTCTTATTACTGTATATATATACAATACAAAAACAAGTACAGATCTCAGCTGCGAGTGGTTTGAAACAGCGTCAGCTGACGGGAATTACTTCAGTGCAGCTCATCCCGAATTAATACGGATAATGTAGTAAATAGCCCAGCGACCTGCAAAACGGTTTATGTTAAAATAATTTGTAAATAGTGGTTCATGAGAACGTTACACTTCTTAAAAAAAACATAATTAAACTTTAGCAAAGTTAACAAAACTATTAAATCAATTTTTTTGTTTTTAATCACTTCCGGTTATAGGCTCATGACGGAATATAAAATTAGTTAAAATGTTTAAAAACAAAAAAGTTATTTATTATTAATAAATTTTTTAAATAGTACATATAATTTTTTTTTATATATTTATACGTATTAATGTACATAAGATTAAGATTTATTTTTTATTATAAACCTTCGAACTCCTTTTCCTTGTTATCATCACTTTTCTAACTTACCCATCACTGGATCCCCTCACTTATCAGGATGGCCGGTAGAGGATGTTCAAAAGCATTAAATCCTCCTTATGTGTCCATACTTATAAGTGCTACAATAAAGTTACAAATTATTAAATAATTAAAGCGCGCGGTAATCACTTATCAACTGGCGATAACACTTGCCTTTTGGTCCACGGTTGAAAACATATTTTGTTTGTAGTAATCACAACAAAGTTAAAATGCTGTAACACTACGGCTTACTACGAAGCTTTCAAATTATCACCATTCAATTTAAGAAGACGAAGATTGAAGATAAATAGGTAGAATAAACATCCGGCAAGTTCGAAGTTGTAAATAAGTTAATGCGAATGTCAAAGCATGAGACGGAAAGTTTGTGAAAGCTCTGCTACGCGGAGGAAAAGAGTTACCAGTCAAACCCCTGATCACTGATTTCCTATTCCTCTTTTGACTAGAGTATAGAATATGCGATGAGAAAGCCAAATAGCTTTTTAATAGATTTATTTAAATAATTTTCTATTATACTACATATTTCTAGCGATTTTGAAACAGATTCTCACGCAATATATAAAGTTTCGCAAGAATCAGTTTATGTGTTATAACGTGTTTTTTTTTATTAAGTTATTACGACATCTTTACCAAATAAAATGCCGTGTACTGTAAGCAAAGACGTCAATTGTATCTTATTCCAAATTCCTCGACAACTGGGACTATTCAAATTAATACAAACTGTGTCATTCATCAAAGAACTCGAAACGACAAATAGGCCGTTTAATAAATAAGTCTTTCAAATGTTTTGTAATTTATACTTTGAAAGTAATAATATATTTGCTAAAGCGAAGTCACTGATGTTATGAAGAAAATAGATATTATTTTGCAGTCACAATAGCATTTGACTTTTGAGTTTATAATATATGTAATTCATATTCACCACGGTTCAACAGTAACGTTTTTTATGTCAAACAGAAAACAAGTTTCCATTCTACTCTATTCTATAAAATAAGATTATCTAGGTAATTCATAACGGCTGCAATCAAAATTAATCCGCTCGTGATACTAACGCTAAAATATTATCGAGATTAAACTGAGCTGGGGGCGTCATTAGCTCACCTGTAACAAGCACATCGGCGAGACTTGAGCTGTTATAGCTTGTTTAAATAAAATGACAAATGAAGCTATTTTTCCATCTCAAAATCTAGGCTTTAACAAGAATCATGTTTATGTAAATCTATTAAAAAATAACTTGTACGAATTAGTAAACGCAGCTAAATGTTTAAATAGAAACGGACGCGATCCGTTAAACTGAATAACAGTGAAGTTAAAGTCAAATGTTACTCCATAGCAAATGCAAAAATGAGCTTTTTTTTGCGAACTTTAATTTTCCTTTGTGATTAACATATGAGCAGGTGTTTTAAACTCCATTTGTATTGCATTGTTCGTCAAACTTAAATCAAAAAAACTGTACAATTCCAATAAAGAACTTCGCTCTCATCCGTGAAGGAATTGCTACTTTTCTCATTTACAATTTCCTTTAAATCATTATGCGCCTCGACACCCACATTTTCTTTAATTTGGTTAATACTTTCTCTGTCTGGTATTCTTCGTAATTCTTTCTTCAATCGAAAAGTGATCTGCTATTACTTCTTATCTAATTTGCAGAGAATTTAGGAGCCGTTAAATTAACGTAACTAATATCGCTTATCCGTCGACTAGCACCTTACATAACGGTATAGATTAATCTGTTACGAATATCGTACCTGATACATAGCTATAGACAATGTTTATGAAGCTTGGCCGAAATGGACGTACGGACAAAGAGACCGCAAGGCTTGCTCTGGCAAAGTAATTAGGACTCTGTTAGAAACATGTTCAACGTATGAGAATGAGGTCAATAGATTATGGTAATATTTACGAACACACTTTTAGTACAAAGAATTGTTACGAAACTAGCAAAACCACGAAAAGAATTATTTTTTATTCATACATGAATAACAGGGGCTGCTTGAGTTACATAAACTTTTCGTTAGAAAACGACTTTATTTTAGGTTATATTTCGCAACGGTTAATTATTAGTATTAAAAGTTTAGGCTCTTAAAGCCTTCCAGCTCATATAAATGGCTAGAAAAATATAAATATTGAAGCAATATCTGATAGCAAGTTTTAATAATCTTCGCATTGGAAAAATACACGTGTTTACAAGTTTTAACGGTCCTCGGTTTTGAATATTAACGTTTTTAAATACTTTTTATCAATAATATTCATTTAAACGTAATAGAAAGAAAAGATGAACTCGTAAGCATATGGAGCATGCAAATAATTGAGTTAGTAGTACATCGCGGAATTATAATGAGCAGAGCGGAGCTCTTAGTTGGAGCAATTAACCCATAACGAGCAACACGGAAGCAATTTTTAGCGGTGAGAGTCACACGCTGCGGAATAACTAAACTTTACCGCCGTTTTTCTGTCTTCATTTAATTTATCAAAGCCAACACAACACATACGATGCGACTTTATAACGTTTATGTTTATTTTTTTGATATATAGTAATAGAGCAGTGCAACGTTTCTAAGCTACGCGGTTAGTTGTGAATTAATATAATTGCTTTTCTTTAAACAAACACCCGACGAAGTCCCATGACTCACACATGGTCTGCCCTGCAAATTCATTGTCATTACTTATAATTAATTGTTTGGTTGTGGTAATAAACTAATGATTGCTAATATTAGTGCGATTCCTATATTTCTAGAAACGCCTAAAACGGCCATACGGAGAGTTTTAATGGGCAAAACAACTCTATAACTCTGACTTTCTAGATATTGGTTAAAATAACAATTGTGTCAGATATCAATAAATCATTTAACACTCGTAAGTACAATCGTACTTTTTATTGCTTTTCTTATTACATGAAAAATTAAATGCCTTTACCAAGATAATCGACGATTGCTAAATCTTTATAGAAGTATAGAATGTGTTATGTTTGACGTATAATAGATTGTAGAAAGTTTCATATAATTGCAGCTTGAATCTTGGTGTGAATAGTTTACCAACTACTACACCTGCATCCCGCTTTTGCCCATCCGACATAGTGATATATAGCGTCATTTATTATAATTTAAAAGCTTCGGAAGTTCAACCTAGCAAAGCTTCCAGTGTAACAACTTACAAGTTTCTAGGAAGATATTTTATAGGATTTTTTTAAATAGTAAATATTTTTAATGTAATTGTTATAATGATATGATATAATTGTATCAAAACAAGCGATATTTGTTTTTTTTTTTGAATAACAGTCTTATATTTAACTATTATATCCTTCCAAACAATATATTTTAAGATAATGTTAAGACCATTTATTAATCAGTTACACTGACACAAAGTTTATTCTTGTTAAGTTATTTACATCGTTTATTATTTAAATAACTAAATCCTTTACATCGTTATTCAAATCGTACGCGGCGTGAATACAATATTTCGGCTTTTCGATTTTAACAAAGATCCAAAACGACACTCAATACATTGGAATTGAATGTTAATATTTGCGGCTGGGGTTGAATACGATGGCCAGTCATTCGTTACCAATAAAAATTCATCGTACTATATAGAATCCAATAAAGTAACAATTTATTTACCAAACCAAAATTACTGAAGTTCTCAATGTTTTAAAACAAAACAGAAAACATTTGGCAAAATAATATGATTTTAGAACAAACATGGGATGTCGCAAGAGAAATAACTATGGTCTAACAGATCGTACAAATTAGTTATAGTAACAATTGATGACGAACTACAGACATTTTTTCACGTCTCTAAGATGTACCCTTGTATTTCTCTAGCGGAAAATCAATTACCTATGGAATGTTCGGTCTGCGATCCGGATACGTTATTCGATTGCGTTTTCGAAAAAAACTAATCGTCCAATAAATTTACACGAAACTAATACCCTGCAGACGTCCTAGTAAGAAAAAATCATTTTGTTGTTTATCTATAAAAGGCGTTTTAATGCAAAAAATAATAACTGTCGCGGTACATAAGTTGATACAATTCTAAATAATCGGCTAGAACTTATAATTATAAAGATTTTTTTTGTAACTGCAAGTTTTAGTCATGTGTCTAATCGTTTTGGAAAAAAGCTGTAGTAAATAATTAAAAACGTCTATTTTCTATGTAGAGATTATTTATATTTACGTAACATTTATATCAGGAACTGGCCTTTATTTTGATATATCAATATACCTCCAATACTGGAAACCCCGATATTATTCAATTGTGTCGGTGTAGAAGAACGTTAATACTGTTTACAGAATAAGTAGACAAACAGAAAAGAAAGTCGTGGATATATCACATTTCTACCGATTTATCGAAAAGCAGGCATTATGTTTCTTAATAATATTTTGATCTTATAAATAAATAGCACATTCTGGCACAGTATTACAGACTATTTATAAATATTTATTATCAAGAAGTAACAGTATCAAACAAAAATTGAGGACACGGGTGATAATTCGATAAACATGTTTGATGATAATTTGCAAATTAGAAAATTTACGCACAGTAGCAGTTCTTTAATTACTTAATCATATTTTGTACAGTCGTACAGAAAATTTGAATTTGAATATGTTGATTTATACTTATTAATTTTTTCATTCTTAGGTATTCATACTGCACTTAAAATTTTGGATGTATTTATTATTTTAAAAATCAAAAGGTATCTAAAAAAAACCTATTTAACTGTCGTAAATTGAGTTAGTCCATCATGTATGATATCTTACAAGAAACAATAGCATCCAAAGTATTGTTAACAAAAGAAACCTGTTCAAAATATTATTTACAAAATTAAAATTACTTGTATTCAAACTGTGTGTTGTTGTACATAATTGTTGCAATGCAGTGAGTGACCGCAAATTGCTGTCACACAAAGTAATCGAGAACATTACGCACACTGATCGCAAATCAACGTAATGGTTTCGGAATAAAAGAATATCTAACAGCGTGTAAAATCATTGAAAATAACCCGATAATTGCTGCACTCATTGCACTTGTCGCAATATCCTGCCCTTTAACTTTTGACCCAGTAAATACACGAGCCGCGCGTATTTACCACGTTGTCCGGCACAAAACACGACGTATCATAATGCCTTTTAAACTATTCATTTGCTTTTTCGCATTTAATATTGTAACTGCTCAAATAAATGGTGAATTTTGGTGGCTGAATGATGAACTCGCTAAATTGAAAAATGTTGAACCACCTCGGCCAAAATTTGATGATGTTGGACCGTTCGATACCGACGACAGTGCCAAGGTTGTGTTTAGAGATAACGTTGATAAAACAGATATAACAGTTACTACAACCCCTCCAGATGTAACAACAGTGAAAACAAAGGAAATAGAAGCAATTATTTATTTCAAAGATGACAGTAAAATATCAACCGCACCCAACGTGAGTAGTAAAACGAAAATAATCGAAACTGATAATAATAAAATTGATTTGAATGAAACCAAATTGAATAGGAAAAGAGTCAACGAAGACGTCTTTAATTTTAAGTTCACCGACGATAAAAAACTTTTAGAAAACAATGTAAATAAAGTTAGTGAATTCCTTACAACAATGTCACCAGAAAATTATGATAGGCATAATGTTAATAAAAGTTGGATTTTACATGATAAAATATTGTTTGATACAGAAAAAGACACACCGTTATCAGAAAATATTTGTACATATATGAAAAAAACTGAATGTTTTAGTTGCAATGGTATTCCTTATATACCTGAAGGCGAGTAAGTAGTAATGATGTTTCTTATAATTATTTTTGTGTTTAAATCAGTGAAATAGATATTATACATTAAACGTTTATTTGACTTGCAGATCAAACGATTTTACGTTTCCTACTAATTCACAACATATCTGTTGTATACTGCCAATAGCTGAACGTAAATCTTCGAAAATATATTTTCCTGATAGTATTTCATACAAAAATCGATTAAAACGATCGGAAGGTGAAAAAAATGAAAGTCCAGCTCTTAAGCAAAGAGAACGTCTTATGCAAAGAAAGTATGTATCACATTCTAGTGACACACAACCCACATCAACTACTTTACAAAAAATTGTAACACCTGAAGAAGAATATGTCGACCCATACTGGAACATAAAAAATTCAAAAGTCAAACATGAAGAGCAAGTTTACCAAACGGATAGTTCTCAGCAAGAATATAACAATGATTATATTTATAACGATTATTACGCAGCAGAACTGCCAAAACCCAGCCTTGTCGGATTATATTCGGATCATAGACCTACAAGTTGGACATTTATTCATCCACATAAAGGATCTCCATACGGAAATGATGAAAGTAGTGAAGTAATTGGATCTTCTGGGTATTCCACAATAGATCCTAGATTAGGTAAAATACAACTTTTTTATTATATTACTATATCCATATTTTACTGTCGCCAAAAACATCATTTAATTTATGGTAGTATTCATACATATATTTGAAAAAGTAAGAGATGCTTTAACCCACATAAGGATATCAGGACTTATGCTAAATACAATGGAACTTAAAGTATTTTATGTTAATATTATTTTTCAGTTTAAGGAATTTTATTGATACCAAAAATACAGATGTTAGCTAACAATTACTTATATTTAGATTCTTCTTCTTCTTAAAGTGCTTCTTATATTTAGATTAGTTCTGTGTAAATAAAAATTTGTTTGTTACATTATCATATATTCTCGTTATTATGTTTAAAATAATGTGATCATTTTAACCTTATTTTTTTTTAGATGGTTCATCTTCTGTTCATGTTCCAAACCGTAAACGAAAACTTTTAAAATTTTCTACCGATTCAGACAAAATGGACAATTCAGAAAGTTACACTGTTAGATATCATTCAAATCCTGACTTCCAAGTGTTACAAGGATTTAAACTTTTAAATTTAATGGACAAAAAAAGTCCGCGCCCTGTGCCTAATTCTAGAAGACCGACCACAGAAAGTATTGTCGAAATCACTGAGGAAGAATTTGAACCAAGTATAGGTAACGATTACGATGACTACATAGAAACTACAGAACAATTGTACAAAAACTGCGGCAGAGCGAACGAGGCTGCTATTAATAACTATAATTGTGGTAATAAATTTTGTGTTATTTCTTTGTGCAAATATATATTATTAATCGCAATACTAGATATAAAAACAATATCTTATGTAAAGGGTAATGAAGCATTTCGTACAAGCCTTACAGTTTTCCAGTGAACAAATATATTTACTTATTTAACTAGAAAATCTTGAATAATCGAAACAACTTATGAACGAAGTATGTATCATACACTACTGATACTGAATTTTCCATAAAGTTGTGTCCGTAAAAAAATAAAGAATAGACAATTTGTTTCAGAGAGTACGCCTAGTGAGTCTTCCAGAGGGGCACATCCTTGGCTTCTCCTCGCTGTTCTCACTAAACGACAACAAAGCATTCTTTGCTACGCGACACTGATTCACCCTCGTGCCGCTGTTACCGCCGCCGATTGTACTTATGGGTAAAACTATGTTTGGTCTTGTATGCTTTTTATATATTCTATAGGTAAAAATCCGTAGACAATCCCATTTACACCGAATGATAAGCGATGATATGTGACATGGCAAATTGCTGTTGGTGAAGCGTACAAACCTAGAAGCAAACCTAATCACTAACATACTGCAGACATGTATGTTATAAATTAACGGAAACACTGACTTCAGTATGTTCAAAGCAGAAACTCGATGTTGAGAAATTATACCGTAGCGCCGTCTATATACCAATTTATATAATTAAATTAAATTGGTTTCTGATATAGACACAAAGAAGCCAAACTTATAAAATATTTTACATAATCTACGGGTATTGTAACAGTAGTTTTAAGTGGTTCTACAATAACTTTCTTCTCTAAAAGATAAGTTACAAATAAAGTCTTTTAACTTGTACACCAGTCGAAAATCTTGAAATCATCCAAAACATTTCTTTAGTCAAACTCAATAAAAACGAAAATTGCAATACGTTAAAGATATTTCTTGTTTACAGAATGTCACCAGGAGAAATCACCGTTATAGCTGGTGTATGGGATCTCAAAGAGAGACGATCGTATTTACAATATCGTATTGTTTCCGTCCATGCACATCAGCAGTACCTACCAGGAAAACTGGCTTATAACATTGCCTTGCTGGTGAATATATTTCAAAATAATTGCAAATTGACTTAATTTCGGAATATTTACACTGATAATTTTTTTATTTATAAAATATATCCTTTTTAAACAATTATAAAATGATATAGGCAAAATAAAATAAAATCGGGCGCCGGATTTGCAAAAGGATATGATCTGACATCATATCCTTTCAACGTTCATATGATAGGATGCTGTAGACACATGATAATGGTTCTTCAATCAAAATCTTTCTATTTGGGCTAGAAAATTTTTCGCTGTATATGTATTAGGAATAAAAATTTTAATAAATAGTTTTTCTTAAATAGTTCTGTTAACGAATATTTCAGTACTGGAGGCGCCCTCTAAGATTGGACACACATGTACAGCCAGCATGCATCGCTGATGCTATGGTTGACAAAGATTGCATGTTCGTTGGATGGGGTGGATATGATCAAGGTACGAAAAGTAAACTAAAAAGTGAAATAATAAAAGCTTTCTATATCAAACAAGTTATCGGATTTTCATGCAGAATAGGTAAATTATAAATTTACATTTTTCTAGGTGTTCGACAGCGGCCGCGTTGGCAAAAGGCATCCATTTTGTCACCGAAAAATTGTGATGAATTAATTTCTTTCTATAACGATCATTTTGATCTACCAATAGACTCGTTCTGTGCTTCGGTGGAATCCAAAACAACAGTTGTAAGTTTCATGCTTTACAATCTTACACTTTTAGGTATAACTAAAACTTACTTGTACCTAAATCTATCCATATTGTCTAATTGTAAATTAAACACAGAAAGATTTAAAATGCGATGGTACACCTCCAAATGTTCTGTTATTAAGTAATACAAAGATCATTACTATCCTAGACGAAAAAAACAGAAAGATGGACAGATATTTCACCAAATCTGCGTTTCATCGCAACAAAGGATCAATATAAGATACATAGTTCGAAGTCTACTTTGAAACCATTGCTACCATCAAATAAACGCCTTGATCGACGAATGACTTCTAAGTCGACTTCGAAAAAAAATTATTAGAAAATCATGTATGAAATATCTGCCATTTTACATTAAAGGTCCGCCCAGTTTCTTTGTTGTATTACGCATACCATCTTTTACGAATGTATCACGAAATATTGTATGTTTTCTACACTTCGTCTTTAGATGTCAATTACTTTCATACTTACTATGTAATTTGTGTACTTAAAAATTTAAATCAATTGCTAAATTAATAAACTGATGGTAAAATCTTTATTCTGCCGAGAAATTAACAAAGTCTACTGTTGGTTTGCCTTTACATAATTTTCAACGAAAAAAAGGAAAAACTAGAAGTTTGACTTTCATTTCCGTTGAGGTCCTTAAAGTGTGTCCTTAAAGAGTTGATAAATCCGTGTTGACAGACCGGTCCGGGTGGGCCTTTACTCTGCAAAGTGGATGACGTAGTCTCTGTAGCTGGCTTCGCGGTCTGGCGAAACAATGTCGTAGTACTGATGCGTGCGCAGGAGTGGACGGTGCGTGCTATGGCCGCTTTGAGGATTCATTAACTTGTCTTTGAAGGTAATCTCCCATAATGACTTTTACCTCCGTCCTACTTAAATTAGAAATAAGTTTCGAATTTTTTATCACATAGTATTGTTTATAAGATGTATCAATAAAACAATTTTTATTTGTAATGTATTAATGTTTAATCATTCATAATATTTATATGTTTAAACCTGTGACCAGCCTCAGTACAATCTAACTATAAGTTAAACTTAATAAAGTAACACATGGTACGTCTGCATAAACAATATTCAATTCAAAAATTTCAATACTGAACCGTTTTGCAGCACCACTCAAGGAGATACAATTTGCTACAACATTACACAAGATTACGCGGTACTACATTTTTAGGAACTAAATAATATGAAAAAAAAAATACTATAAAGGGAATGTCGAGATCTAAGAGGAGCGATTATTTCTAGCAATAGTTCAACACGTTAACATTTAGCATAAATTTAACTAACATTGTACTTATAAATGTGTACACGAAGATCTTTGGTGTCGAACTTGACTTGTAAGATAAAATAGTCTGGGTGACGCAGACATGAAGAGAACGATGGCTGGAAATGACATCTTATAATAGTATATCGTTAGAAAAGTCGCGGTTGTGTATCGAACGGAGATCTTTATACCACTACTAACGCAGAGAACGACCACCAGGTTTTAGGGGATAAAAACCTACATATAACCCTAACTTTCCCTCAAAAGACAGAGTATCTTTTTGGATACAAGATTACCTCTCCGATACCAAAAAAATAAGATCACGCTGGCAATTACATAAATTTAAACAATAGAACAAAACGATAAAACTAAACTCCTCACAAAATACAAAACAAGTCTTACAATTTACAGCCAGTTTGTTTTAACTAAAGTAAAATTAACACGAAAATATCATCTAAAAATTTCAAATCGAATCAAATTATTCACTGAGCAAATTTCTAAAGGAAACTTTTTAATTCATAATTTATAACACATCTTTACCGGGTTTTTAAATTACACAGTCCTAATGTCGTTATAATACTTGAAAATAGTCAGTAAAATATATTTGCTTACTGTATAAAGTGAGACACCACGTAAAAGTTTTCTTTAAATAATATAATTTGGTTAAAACAAATTAAAACCTTGGTAAAATAAAACGAATAGCAGCATACAGAAGAAATTAAAAAAAAACTATTCATCCATACTAATATTATAAATGCGAAAGTAACTCTGTCTGTCTGTCTGTCTGTCTGTCTGTCTGTTACTCTTTCACGCCTAAACGGCTGAACGGATTTTGATGAAATTTAGTATGGTGATAGATGATAACCTAGAAATGGTCATAGGCTATAAATAATCACGCCATCGTTCTTAGGGGGTAGGAAGTAGGCAGAAACCTGAATTGAGTTAGTGATTTTTTTATGGTTTTTGGTGGGAGTTTTGCTCTATCATGCCTAAACGGCTGAACGGATTTTGATGAAATTTAGTAAGGTAATAGATGGTTACCTAAAAACGGATATAAGATCAAAACGATCACGTCATAGTACTTAGGGGGTAGGAAGTAGGCAGAAACCTGAATTGAGTTAGTGATTTTTTTATGGTTTTTGGTGGGAGTTTTGCTCTATCATGCCTAAACGGCTGAACGGATTTTGATGAAATTTAGTTAGATGATAGATAGTAACCTAGAAAAGGATATGGGCTATTAATATTCATGCTATCGTACGTAAGGCGTAGGCAGTAGGCAGAAAACTAATTAAGTTAGTGATTTTTAATAGTTTGGTTTAAAAGTTTACCTCATTCACGCCTTAACGTCTGAACGGATTTTTATAAGACTTGGTTAATATAAAGATAGGATCCTAGGCACGGACACAGGCTACTTCTTACGGCGGGAAAATACCTCATTTCCGCGGAAATCTAGCGTGATCGTGTCAAGAAGCGAATGACGCCATAGCTACTGAAATGATTTTGAGGTTTTTTTTTTTAAATGAGTGTTACTAAGACTTAAAGTTAGTATTTGATCACTTTTCTAACTTAGAGGGTCGGTAGGCGCCATAATTTAGGGAATTTATTATAAAATTTTGATGCATCTGTCTTTATTTAACAGTTTTACTTGGATCGAAACTTAGCGACATACCATCACACTACTTAACTTATAGGGTAGGAAGGTACCAAAATTCAGACTACTTTTACTTCGGGAAAATATCTCATTCCCACAGGAACCTATACATAGCTACCTATCTACAACATTAAAACTCTGTCTAGAATCACATTACGCCATAGCTATTGATCTGATTTGTATACGATTTTTTATTCAACTGACTGTTAAATTACATACAGATAAAATCTAATTACCTACACCACAGAATTAATATAGTACTACATAACTAGCTACGCTTTAAACTTGAGGAGGTAATTAGATAGACATTTATACGAACTTTATGCTCAGTAATCAATCATAGTGATAAGTTAATACTCATTTTAGACAAAGAAACGGATAGGTAATCAGTTCATCACCGAAATTATAACACCTACACTTAGTTTGTTTACTATTCAACGAGGGAAAATAATTCAATATAACGCAAACCTTCAAATCATACGTCGTCGTAGTGAATACAAGACGCTGCGCCGAGCGAAGAGGCGGTGCGGCGCGGGGGGAGGGCCGTGCCCAACTGTGCCTACCCGAGCGGGCAGACGCACGACCACGAGGGCAGACGTCGTCGTCGCACGTATGCGAATATTGAAATATTGCGTTACGAAACTCTATTCGTTGCGTATTTTTGGTTAGCTAAAAACGTTCTTTTTAAATTCCGAGTTGAAATAGGTACTACGGTCTACGCGTAGGGTCTGTAAGCTTTAATTTAGTCCTTTGTTTTAGATATCTAAATAAATATTTGGTAGGTTATTATTTTTGAGTCCAAGTTGACGTCATTTTCGTATTTTTATTAAGTACTTAGTTACATTTTTATTATTAGGTAGTTAAGGTAGCTGTTAGATGTAGGTATTTTCTTAACCAATCATTCATATCTCTAGGTTTACTCAGATACGTATTATTCTTTATTTTTGCAGTCGCTTTCATTTGTTAATTCTCAATTTTATTCATGTGTAGGTTAAGTGTTTTTTAGCTCACATCAGGATGTTTATACTTCGTAGTAAATTAGTTTAGTAATAGATTTTGTCATTATATTATAGTACTTTTATGTTAGTTTTGATAGATAAGTAGGTAGTACCAGTAGTGAAGAAAATTGTGTATTGTGGTGTGGTACATAAATTCAATATTTTTGAATTTATTAGTTAATTTAGGTTTTAGGTATAAAAGGTTTGTCAGGTGCATAGTTGTTTAGGTTCAATACGTTATTGATTGATTTAGATATTTAGGTTATAAGTAAAAAGGTTTGCTTTATCGAAGTTTTTATAAAAAATTGTCTTACGTTGTAGTTTTTAAAACTACCGATTTTAAAAATCTTTAATTATTGTTTTATTGTTTTCGATATGCCACGCAAACGTAAATCCAATCTAAGCCGTAGTTCTAGCAGAGCTCGAACTGCAAAAGTTGATAGAAGCCAAGAATCTGAAGAGCAGACTCAGACGCGTCAGATGTTAGATTCTCAGCGTCATGCGACTCAAAGAGCTTCTGAGACCTATACGCAGACTCAAGCCCGTAGGACCTTAGATGCTGAGCGCCACGCATCTCAAAGGGCCTCTGAGACGTTTACACAGACTCAAGCTTGGCAGGTAGGTAGTTAGTAATATTTTAAACCGATTTACATTATTTACTTTTTATATTTACTAAGGAAACATTCGGAGCTATCCATTATGTAGCATAGGTTGCTTTTGAACAAATTTTGATGTGAAGTTGAGGACTGGAACACGATAGTGGGACATTGTTGCAGGGGGACTTATAGCCGGGAGAAAACAAAAAAACTTATGCGGACGAAGTCGCGGGTAAAAGCTAGTTAGCAATAAAATCGGCAGCTCTATGTCTAGATACTACTCGATGTCAATTTTTTTAAAACATCTAATTTTAAATAAATCCTAACTAAATACAGGGAACGTTTAATTTTCACACAAAGAGATTTAATGTAAATAAATATAAAAATACTCAAAGAAAATAATGACAAGATTTCGAATAATCACAACGTCGCATTTTAAGCTATAACAAGAGGCTCGTCGTCGGAGAAGCCTTGTATAGGAGGCACGTCGTCATCATCTGAAATGATATTTAATACTGTTATTACGACGACGGGTTGACAGACAAAAAATGGCAACAAACCTGGCAAACTTAAATTCTATCGCCATTGAAACTACTCTCTCGTGGGCGCCGAAATCGAGGGCTCGAACCAATGACTTTCGTGTTATTGGGGTATTAAGTTACTGCGTCACGTAGGCAGTGAAAATATAATTTTCTAGTAATATATATATATACTATCAATATTATCACAACTTCTAAAATGAAATTTTATCCCACCATACAAAAGCGTGTGGTTACTAGTATATATGCGCGCGTACATGTGTTCACATGACTTACCGTGCTCGATGGTCGCCTGCCCGCGGCGGCTGTCGTAGCGCGGCGTGTGCGCGGCGAGGCGCAAGAAGGATCTCGATAGCCGGCGGTGACGAAGAACGGAGTGAACCAGGCCCGCCCCCAGCGCGACCGCGCCCACCAACGCCGCACCACATCCCCACCATATCGCGCTGGTACTCGTCGACTCCGCTTCGGCACCTGCACAAATATTTCCAATATATATATTTTTCTCCGTAATGCTATAGGTACTTACAATTTTACTACTAATATTATTTTTTAAACAACGAAGCAACAATATTAGCAATGTTTCACTGGCCTGTAGTAATGTGGTATTAGTTAAAATGATATATACTGCGCCAGGTTGGACATAAGATTTTAAGTCTCGTTATTCCAGTAATTGCACTAGATGCAAAACGTTTTAAACTGTAATGCTTGCACTCTACTATTACGCGGCAGACAGGCGGTGCGATGGTAATTATCTAAACGATCTCCGGCAACACAGTGACACTAATATTTATATAGTAGCAGTCGTGATCAATCACAAATCATTTTAAGGACCAAAATAAAAAAATTATAAATAATGGTACCATAATTAACGTACCTTCCATAGTCAAAGTATTGACCTCGCTGAGGTCGCTGTAGTATCCCTCTGCTGTAATCGCTCGAACGCTCACGTATAACGGACCGGAAGTCCCAGTAGGTACAGTCATCAGCAACGGCGATCTCTCCGCCTCCTCCACCCTCATATCCTCAGTGGGGTGGAGCAAGTCTTCCGGTATTTCTTTGTCCGACACTATGATTTGATATTTATGTCTGAAAATAATTTTAAAGTGTTATTGCTTGTGTAAAACACACACTTTTTAGTGGTTTGTCGCAACGTGGTCTAAATCTATTCGATGTTACGTAAAACCATGTATTCAGTTACAATAGGATTAAACTATGATAAAATGTAATGTACGTTATACAACTTACTTTGGCGTATCAGGTCCGTCAGTGTGTTGCCAGTTGAGAACGAGATGTCCGTTAGGAGCGAGCCAGGCGACTAGACCGCGCGGTGCTGGCAACTCACCAGTCCTCACATCAATGCATCTCTTTGAAGCACCTTCGACGTGCGCCTAAAGATAATACAAAATAGTCAAAATATTAGTTTAACCTTGAAGTTTCTCAAATATATAATGTATGTCTTAATACAATTATGGATGTTTCTGCATATATATAATTTATGCATTTTGGTGTATAGATTTTCTTTTCTTATACACATTATTCTGTTCCACCCACCACTGGGTCTTTCTACATACTATATTGACTAGTAGAGAATGCCTAAAATAATTAAATCTGCCTATTGAAACCTCGCTTATAAGTGTTCCAATAAAGTTTTTAAATAAAAAAATAAAACAAAAGCGTGCAATATTTTTTTTTCTAAGGACAAACACTCTTCCAAGAGATATTTTTATCAGCAAACAATAGTAACCGATATTACATTCAAATCGTAAGTAGTTTGTGTATTTTATTTGATATAAACAACTGCCAAAAATAGGTCTGTCCAAGACCATGTTATATAATTTAATACTATCAACTTGACGTGATAAAAACATCCAATTTGTTAAAATAAACCTAGGGTATACTGTAACGGTCACTTACGGAAACACAAATGTTGTACCGTCCGCCAACGGGCACATTTTCAATGACGTGCTCGAGAGATGAATTTTTCGTAGCAGTCAAACCGTAGCGGCTAACTCTGTTGCGCGTCTCCTCCGTCAGCTCCAACTAAAACGATTCCATTTAATTATTTGATTATTCGACAATGCGGCGAGACTAAATAAGCAGGACGATCACCAGATACTAAGTGATAAGTCCCCGCCCATAACAATGAGACGCTAGTTAACACACTGTAAAGCTGTCGCCATAACAGCATTATCGTATTACGGCTGTCAACATACCTGGACCGGAGAATTCACCTTTCCACCTTGAATGGCCTCATTATCACTTTACACCATGTGAAATTGATGTTAAGATAAAAAAAACTTTTTCTTTTTTACTTCTCGCTAGAAAAGTCCGCCAGCATCATCGGTCTAACTTAGATATTTTGTATTTATATCTAGTAAGAAAATGTTCTTACTATTGCGCTTATCATTACGTGTAAGCAAAATATAGTAAAAAACGGACAGTACATAAAAAAATCATCAAAATTCGTACTCACCCTGTAAGGTACAGGTTCTGTGAGGGCATTACAATTAACGTGCCAATATATTCTTAGTTCGGATTTCTTCTCGTCGTAAACAAAGTCTAGATCTTTTATAGGTGCCCTGTAAAGTAACAATAACTTTAATTGCAGACAGAATTTAGCGCACAAATGTATGACAAGTTAAGTATAACAATTATTTGGTAATAACTATCACCTAAGAAAAACGTCTACGAAATTAAATATTCCTTCCTGGTTCAGATAGTATTGCGCCTGTTCATGAACGATGGTGGTGGCTGACCATCACATGTGCCGCTTGAACGTTTGCCTACTTTCTATTATAAAAAATATTCGCGTGATCGAATGAAAATTTGCTTATCAGTTTAAAGATATATATAGCGGCCCACTAAATATACTCTTTGCATGGACTCTCGGCCTTCTTTTACAAGGAGAAAGTCAAAGACATCCACCACGCCGGTCAAGACCAAACTACAAAGACTGTTAGTTAATGAGACGTATGAGTTTCTTCCAAGATGTTTTCCTTTACCAGAAGTTTTAGTACAATCGGGATCAAACTTGCGCCTGTTCGAAACTTATACGGTAGCTTTATATTCTGGGCAATCACAATTTCAAACATTTTGAAAATTAAAATAGGTAAGTGTTAACTTACTTTGGATTTTCTCTGGTAACGATCTCCTGGTATTTGGCGAGAGGTCCACCAACGAGGCTCACGGTGAAGACGTAGGTCTCGCACGCGTGCAGGCCCTCTATCAGCATGCTCGTGTTCTTTGTTATTATTCGTTTTTCTGTATAAAAGTATCAACACACAAAGTTAGTTTTAACTAATATTTTTATAATATGTTAGTGTTATGGTAAATGTACCTAGACGGTCCGGCTAAATATACACCACAACAACACCTATTCCTGCTGCTGAACAGTAGTAGTGTGATATCATTACTCTGTTCCGGATTAAAGCGTAGATAGTGAAAATACTAAGATTATGAACATTAACATTTTGTCTTTTCCTGACGAGCACCATGCGGTGCAGTTTACATGAATCTGTTCAGTGCTACGTTGTAGATCCAGAATTGAATGATTTAATACACAAACAGTTTTCAACATACCGTGATCACCTTCCATCTCGCCGGGAATTCTCCAATGTGCCGCATCAGTGTAGATCATTTCGTACTCTAACTCCTTGTTTTTATAACGCGCTCCGAGGGGAGGAGTCCATAACAACTGGACAGAAGTGCGTTTCTCCTTCAACAGTATCGCGGTTAGGTTCAAAACCTCATCCGGCTCGCCGTCGGTTAAAAGCGTTTGAGTTACAGGTTCGCCAATCATCGAACCTTTATAAGCCATTACATGGATAAATACTTTCACACCAGACGGTAGGTTCTTTACTGTAAATACAATAAGTAATATAACGGATTAATACTTTAAAATAAAAAAAAAACTACAGTGATTTACTTACAAATTACTTCTCCTAGTGGTTAAGATTAATGTTCCTCTAACCTTATCTTATTTTTGAATAAAGGATTTTTGTTTTAGTCATCATTAATATGATAACAAATAATTAATACTTAGTTTAAAGTGTTACTCACATGTAGCGTTGTTCTCTTTCGTCTGTATGGGCTTGAGTCGCGCGTAGTTGAGCGGCAGCTGCACGCGCACTATGTAGCCCTCGACGCTGCGCACCGGCTCCCAGCGTAGCAGTACGGACGCGTTGTCTGGACGCGATACGGTCACGTTGCTTAGGTCGTCGACGTCGCCCGCCGCGTCAAACGTGAGGTACATCACATCAGACGACTGCGATGTGAAAGCATTGTTCGTCGCCGTCACCTGAATACGAAAAATGTATCACTGCTCAGTAAAACTGTCATTATTTCATTTATCTTAATGATCACTTATACCAAAAATTTAAAAAACTATTTAAAAAAAAGTGACGCCATGGATGGTCAAGCGTGCTCGCTCAGAATACACACCGGCTCTCATATGTTGACAGAAAAAAACGTGGTGGTATGGCGGCAGTTTTATAATATGAAAGTGGTTAGTTAGCCATAAGGATAATTAAACAAGCAACGTCCAAATCAACCAAACTCCGCCACTTTTTTTGTCTTTGGAATCGTACTAGAGACCATCGTTTACAAGGCCGACATAGTAATCGCAGGCGAAATGTACTACAAAAGATAAACAGGACTGCGTTAATATATCTGTGTGACGAAAAATGTAATGCTATGTAAATCTCTTAACTAACACATTGTACTTTCCAAAAACATAATTTGTCACATCTTAAGTCTAAAGTGGATACATTGTTCGTCTACTTACCCAAAAGGTGTAATTATTGTTCGGTTTGAAATATCCGTTGACAGTTACGCTGACGGGGCCTTTGGTGTCGGAAACAAAGACAGTCTTCTCGATGGGTGGAATGGGGGGCGCGTAGTGCAGTGTGTAGAAACGTATAACGCCTTTTGGTTCTTTGGGTGGATCCCATACTACGTTAACGCGACTGCCAATCATCTGCCGCACAGTGACGCGAAGTGGAGGGGAGGGTACTGGAATGATGTATTTATACTAACGTAATTATCATTGGAAGTCTCTTTAGTTTCTCATCCTCATTAGAAAAATCATTCTACCACCAAACTGTAGTTTGCAAACGTTAATGTTTATACACAGACATAGAAGCTGCAATCGTACTTACCTAGACTGTATTAAATCTCACTTTATTCCGGTTGGAAAAGCGATGTAAGTAGTGAAATTACTGGGGTAATGAGACCTAACACTTTGTTTCTCAAGGCGACGAGTACAATGTGGTGTAGCGTTTGTCATTCTAACTAGCGCCACATTTTCATGAGCGGGCGTATCATTTACCATCAGTTGAACGTCCCGCATGTCACGTTAATTTAAAAAATATTAAACTTAATGCCTGCATATAAGTTATATCCTTGAAAATGACTTTTAAAAGTTTAAAATATTACCTCCTTCTCCAGTGGTGGTATTAACGAACTTCATGGACGGGTACGTTTTGTTAGATTTGCTGTCTCTAATGTAAAACGTGACAGTGTAGTTCGTGTAAGGCACGAGATTTGTAAACCTGAAAAAAAATTAGTGTGAATAAAAACTAAAACACTTAAAATTGGAAATCGTCTATATACACATAAAGCCTATTTCTGCTGCCAAACATTATTGAGTAACATTACAGTGTTCCTGTTTAAAGAGCACTGCAACTAATAAATAACAGGATAAATAACTTTAACTGCCAATGTAATGCAGTAGTAACTATGCGCTTGCTTTGTAACACGCAGGACCCGCTCGTCTCGCTATCGAATAATACAATATTATCAAATATACACGCATTTAGATATCATCTAGAAGCATACGTCTATTGTTGCTGCCGACGAATGATATCCAAACATTACCATTCGGTTTTAAGGACGTTTCCTCATCACGACGAACGCTGTATAATCTGGAGAAAATATTCTAATAAGCGCTTTATTAATAAGTAATCATGTAATTTAGCTGTCTAGAATGTATTACACTATATTTAGTTCAATAAAAAAAAGTAGATACTTCTTCAAATGGTGAAAAAGAAATTATGTTGTTAGAAGAATAATAAAAATGCATGTGGTTGGGCGGAAGAGAAATGTGAGTTAAATGTTGAATAGAGGAAATGGAAGAAAAAGATATTTTGTGCCAACCGCACATGAAGTAGCTGTGACACGATGATATAAATACTCCGTCAAATAATATAAATTTATCACAGAATATATTCTTGACCGTTACCGATAAACGCTGTCACTTGTCCATGTCATGTTGCGCCAGACGCCGTCACTGACTTTGGCGATAGATGGCAGGAAACTGTACAGCACCATCTTCTGCTGTGCCATCCAGCACGAAATAAGGAAGCTTGTTGAGTTGATCGATGATTGGTCCACGCCAATGTTGAGATACTAGTAAAGCAAAAAACATATTGTTTAAAGTAATTTCTCGGGCATGATCTAAATCTTGATAAACATTATATAGTTATTAAAATGGATTGCCTTGAGCACATCGCGTAAAAGTCCTTAAGATTTAGCAAATATAAAAATATGATATACTTATGAATATAAAATCTTTTTTCAATAATTCTCTATTAATCCCATTTTTTTATAATCCATGCAGCAATGAGTGGAACATGACAGTAACCTAATGGTAAGTGATATATATGATAGTTCTCCACATAATGCTTATCTCTTTGAGATGCAAGATGTTAAGTCTTAATATCACAGTAATATCACTAGCTATAGGGCTGTTCAAACCTTTACACACTTATGTCTGCACCTTACTTTTTGGCAGTATAAAGAGCGGTAGAGAGAGCTGCAGTGGTACCAACCCAGAGGGTCTCCCTCAAGACAGACCCCTATTTATTACATTTATGATCTCTTTATATATGTTGGAGTCTTTCGTAGATACATACCGTAAGCAGCTTGTTTTGTTATATTCATTTTACCTGATAATTGTGACCAGCGTCCGCGGCGCTGGAGCAATTGGCCTCGTCTGAACCGTCATAGCAATCCTGGTGACCGTTGCACACCATCACCTGCCACAAGCACTGCGTACCGTCGTCGCACATAAACTGCTCCGATGGACATTCGACGGACGGCTTATGCACCTGCCCAAATTAATTAATAATATTCCGACATTTTGTTTCCATTGACCAATTCTTTTGTTTATTTAGATATTGTTTAAAACGCTTCACCCACGCACATACTACACAATACACATTGTAGAAAGTTGTGACGATTAATAAAACCGGATCATCATAGGCTTCTCCCAAAAACTACACATTTCTCTCATGCGCATCCCACACCCAGTGGCTTCCAACGACTTACACCAGATCATCGGTCCATGAAACCGGATAATTTCTTTTGAGTCAATAACACCTTATTTCGTTACGAGTCATTGGGCTACTTGACTAGATATATCTTAAGTTTCGTTATCTCCGTAATTTCACTATTTACAGTGCTTTTCGAACCGAAACCGCAATGTTTGTAGAATAAGATTTGCGGGCATAAATAGGAGCTACAGTGGAACTAACCTAGATAGTCTTCGGTAACAGGGACTTACCACAAATACCAATGTATCGTTTTATGACTATTTCTCGAAATTATTTCTTATAATTGCATCTATGCCTATTTCTGTACAATGAATAAACCTGATCCCGTAAAAACGTCTGAACCACTTACATTAGCGCAGTGCGCCTCATCGCTGCGATCTGCGCAATCGGGTGTGCCGTCGCAGAGGCGCGAGGTGGGCACACACGCACGCCCGTCGCCACATGGCGTTTCATCCGCACGGCACACGGGCGGCGCGGTGGTCGAGCGCACGCTGCATCCCCGCTCGTCCGCCCCGTCCGCGCAATCTTTCTGTGAGTCGCACACCCATGACAGCGGTATGCACACACCTAAACACACATACACGTTATGAGTCCCAAATGAACGTTAAGTTTTAATAGAAGTGTTTTGATACGCATCGCAATAACTCAAAAAGGTGAACGGACGCATAAGGAAAACTTTGTGAAGAAATCAATTTTTGTGGACAGGTAACATCCACCAACCCGCACTTAGCTAGCATTGTGGATGAAAAACGTAGACTCTCTCCTTGAAAGAGAAGGCGCCTTTCCAAGCAGCAAGAATATTAATAAAGCTGTTATTATTATTATTTATAATGTTTGCTTAGTTTTTATAACCACAAGAACAGAAGTATATTTAATTTTTAAACAGAAGTAAAACAAGCGGCGTCATAACTTACGCTGCAGCAATTACAATTGAAATTATTTTGTTTGATATCTCATCTATAATTTAAAAGACTGATATGTTCCGTCTACTTTAGGAATAACCTTTTTCGTTTTAATTTCTTAATTTTTTGTATCTGTAGGATCGGATATTAAATTCTTGAACACACTGTCACCAATAATCGAATTGACAAAGTAAAGACCAAAAAAAATAATATCTTATCATTAAAACTCCTTGCATTAACGATAATTCGTAACATGATTTTTTTTATAACTGAAATGATAATAACTAAATAGTCGAGTGTTATTTCCGGATAGCCGATTGCCCCTGGTCCGGATAACGAAAGATCATTTTACATAAGCTATGGTGGTAATAATGCTGTAAGCTAGGAGAGAATGCTTTTTAGTATTAGATGTCAAAATGAAAAAGTGTTAGAATTATAATACTCGCAAGCAAGTTAATGAAAGAAATGATAAAGGAATGAAAAAATAAGGAAAACATTTTTGACCGAACTAACAGAAGAATGAATTATTCATCAGATTTTGTTTAACGATGTACTGACCTGGAGAACATGTGAATCTATTCTTTCCGCACTTCTGTCTCACCACGTCATGCCGACTAACGGGTTTCGGTTCTACATAGTGCACACCACAGGCAACCTCGTCGGAATTGTCGCCGCAATCATCGATACCGTCACACCGCCACCAGTATGGCAAGCAGTTGCCATTGTCACATTTGATCATCCAGTCCAGGCAAGAATTGTTCGTCGGGAAGTGGAATGGGTTATCCGTAGTTGGACGAGGGAGCAGCTTAGAGTGGCCGATGTAAGTACAATTCTTCTCGTCAGACGATCCAATGTCGCTACAATCGTTTTCGCCGTCGCACACCTAAGTAGATAAATGAAATTTTATTTGTCTACGCTGGCCAAATATGGGTTAATGGATGCTACAAGTCTACGAAAGGTGTTGTTCGTGAAACATTTCGTTTTTCTCAGGGAAACTCAAACTCAACACAGTTTGAATACGAGCTTCATAAAGACTGGGCATAAACTGGGCTGTCCATTTTTCTTTTATTTAATTTTTGCCTAATATTATAATAGAAATAATAAATTTTCCTGTGTACTTACCCATGACTTATAAATACACTTTCCGTTGGGGCATTGGAACATATACGGGGCACACGTTGAGTTTTTACATCTGTCGTCCTTCTCGTCCTCCCCGCCCGGGCAGTCTATCTCGCCATCGCACACCCACGAGTTGGGAATGCACAGACCGCTACTGTCGTTTCGACATGCGAAACTATTCAACGAGCATTTCACTGCACTTGGACGTTTAACACCAAACTACAAAAGATCATACATTATGTATGCGAGTATAAAAATAGTTCTATAAAATAAAACGCTTTTACCGCATAATGTAGTATATGCATGATTGATTATTATTCTGTGGCAGATAATCCCAATGTCTTAGCGATAACCAAATAAATCTCCTACTCGTCTAATAGTAGCCGGGTTATTTCTGTCGCCAAACATGAGTGAGCGAACGCTGTGTTCAAGAGGACGGGAACTATATGATTCAGTATGTATCTTTCCAACTGATTTCACGATGTTATGCATAGACGTGACATGTACTTAATGTCAGGTGAACGTTTCGCTTATGCTTTGTCGAATAAAAAAAAACTTTATTCAATATTGAAAAAACAAGTACAGTTAGAAGTAATGGTTTCCATTTTTTTAGTTTTAAAAAATAATGATAACTCTATATTCGATTATAATTAAAAAGCAAGCTGTGTCTTAAACTTAAGACGCACAATGTTTTCTATGTCTTGTTTTATTTTATGTAAGTTGTAATTTATGTATTGTGTAATCTATTTTGGAGACCTTATAAATAAATAAATAAACTGTTACCGTGCAATTACGTTCGTCGGATCCGTCTTTGCAATCGTTATCTCCATCGCACACCCATCTTTTGTCGACACAATTACCGTTGCTACATTGAAACTCATTAACGGTGCAGTTATGTTTGCCGCAATCTGAAAGAAATATACAAAAAGAAAACAATGTACTACTTACCGCAGCGTCTATATCTGCTACAAACTGTAGTGCGCAGACATTACTGTTCCGGTTTGAAGAGCGTTATGGATAGTAAAACTACTAGGCTAACGAAACATAACTCTCAGGGCGATGACAAAAACATAGTGTAATTTTTTAACAAAAAACAATTTAAAATGTTTGAATTAATAAGCCAAACCATATGCATACATCGGATCTCATATGTTGACAGCTGGAACATAGCAATGCTGTTATGGCTGCAGATTTACAATTTGAGGGAGGTTTCTAGCTAAGCGCGTCCGTAACAAATCTACCATCAGTAAAACTCTATAATAGCCCTGGAAACAAACCAGGAGCCTTCGTGCTAAAAGGCAAACGTTTACCCACTTAACCACGGAAGCAAATAAACCTTATCTTACCTTTACTTTAAATTTTCACTAACCTTTCTCATCAGTCATATCGGCACAATCTATATCACCATCGCAACGCCACTGGGGTAAATAACAGCCGGAATCTTCGCAGGCGACCCTTGGGGGTGTGCAAACGCAGCCCACCTCGTCGGACCCATCGCCGCAGTCGTCGTTACCATCGCAACGCCACGACGCTGCTATACACATGTCGTTCTTACACGAAAATTGATCCTAGAAGTAACATAATAAAAATAATTTTTGTATGACCGTTGATTTCTCGAGCAGCTACCTCCGTGGTGCAGTTGTTAAACACTTGGTTTGTATGTTGACCCTGCTTCAATTACGGGGCTATCAAAAATAACACTAAAAGTGCAAAAATTTAAAACCAGCACAAAGTATAAGCATTTTAGATTAATATTAAAGATGAAGGGTTATATATCATTAATCATTATATGTTCTATAGGTAGCAGATAATGAAAACCAAGATATAAAGGAAAAGAATATGAGAAACATTATGGATTATTGATAAACATTTTATATTCAACACATACCGATAACAACTTCTTTTCTTGTACGATTGTTTACCAATTGTTACAAGTTTAAGAAAAAAATTTTTCTTATTGTGGATTAGTTAATTTAATAATAAACCGTCACCACTTTAAAGTAGCATTTTATATTTACCTAGTGAGAAGTCAGGGATATATAAGATTTCTATTCATTAAAACCCTCTCGGCGATGTCCTACATAACGCAAAGAAATCATCTTAGTTTTAAGTTGAACTGTATTGTTCAAACAAAGCCTGTAATAGAAAACTAATTTAAAAATACTCACCGGTGCGCAAGTCGCTCCTGGTTTCTTCGGACACGTCATGTTAGCAAACGGTTCAACGGAATTTGGGCACAAACATTTTCCGTGTGATTTCACAAATCCGTCTGGACACAGACAACTAAACGTATTTCCTGGACCGCCCAAACATAATGTATCACAGCTTGTATTTTTATAGGAGCAAGCATTACTTCCGTGTTGAATGAAATGAGCGAAAACCTTCAGCCCCATCAAACCAGAAAATGAGCGGTTGATAGTGATAACATTCTGTCCGTTATCCTTATCCGCTATGAATATAGACTTCGCTTTCCAATCGTCCCAGTACATTTTGTCTTTTAACACAGCGACTGCAAAGGGATGCGAAACTTTATCGTCGTTCCACAGGATCTTCTTAAAGTACTGCCCGTGTAAATCTGCACTAGCGATGTAGTCCTCCATCGCGTCCACCCAATATATCCTTTCCGACATTTCATCAATAGTTATACCATTAGGCCACTGAACGATCGGTTTTTCGAATAGTCGGACTATATGAGAGCCATCAAGATTCGAACGCGAAACGGACGGATTATTTCTATCCCAATCGGTCCAGAATAGGTAGCCCGCTTTAGGATGCACGACAATGCCTCTCGGTTTCGACAATACATCAGGGCCTAAAATCGTAACACGCATTCTGCCTTCGCTAGATAAATCTGTTCTAACTGCTTCAATTTTCTTTCTCATGCCGTCCACAAAGAATAGAACGTTGGATATCCAGTCTAAGGCCATTCCTTCTATACTTGCAAGGTCGGTATCGACGACTATTTCCTGTGTAAAACCATCTTCAAAACACTGTCTACTGATTTTATCCAATTCAATATCCGCCCAGTAAATGCAATTATTTTTCATATCAAACTCAATAGCGACGATATTTTGTTGATCTTTTATAGGATATATAGTGGTATTATCAGATAAATCAATGCGAGCAATTTTATCACGTAAAGCGACTAGAAGGAATTCGGTTGGTTCATCGAGCGGACAAGGAATCGTGTCGGGCGCATAAGGCAAGTACCCCGAAGTGGTACAGACATCACCATCGATCTTTCTGTAGCCTTTCGAACGCTTATAAAAGTGACCCGGGCGACATGCCGACGGAATCGCATAAGGATCGTATTTGGAGGTTTTATTACGTACGCAGACGTTACGAGAAAGTACAAATCCAAAATCGCACTCAAAATCCCTACGGCCACACTCGCATATTTCTTTCTTAATAGGCCCGTCATAATCAATGCCGTTATAGCAATTTGTATGGGCCAGACGACGTTGGAAGATGTCTCTTTTTCCTAACACACAGGAAACGGAAGTGTTAGGTGGGGAAGGTGACCAATATTTGTAATCGTCGGATGTACAAATGCGCGGGAAAGCATTTTTAAGGTCTATAGTTATAATTATCCATTGATGTTGATCATTTGCTGACCCGAACATAGTAAAGACGGTTGTGTTTTCTCCGGGTTCTGTCATAAGGCCGTAAATACGAAGATCGTCAGCGTGAAACCTGTAAAATAAAAGTGTAATCATGAAATAGACAAGTTACTGGTTAATTTAACAATTTTTGACCATACTTCGTTCTAAGTTTTCTTTTTAAAAATAAAAGTGTTATTAAGATACAAACTTTCGATAATTAAAAGGTGTAACTCTGGAGCAAGATACATCAAAAGATTTTTAAAAACTCACTGGTACGAATTCCATTCGATGCCCTCATTGGTGGAATAAAGTATCTCCCTTGTTTCGCTCAAGAGTTTGAAATATTTTACAGCAACCAACACTCCACCGTGATCACCGTAATTGAAAAAGTAAAAGTCTTTAAGAATTCTCTTCCAGGTGAGACCAGCGTCACGGCTTATATAGACACCAGGAATCCCTTTCAGAGAACGTCCCACTACACCGGTAGCCATTATAATACCGGGTGCTGATTTAGAGCTCATTATACTAGCCGATCTGAGAAAAAAAAAACTATATTAACACAACATAAAAAGAAATAAATACTCTCCTCTGTGCACCACTCACCTAAATGGAAACATCGAAATTCCTTGTTAATTACGAAACATACAATGTAAAACATTTTTTTTATTATGAAATGTATTAAGAAACCTAATAACTAAATGCGTGAAGCAATCAAAATGAAATACCGTCTCTCATCCCAATCCCAACAAGAACCTCTATTTTGTAACAAAACGTAAATGGTCCCATGATGTATTAAATACCGTGCACAATGCAAATCAAACTCTAAGCAAAATTGTTATTTTTTACACATTCATCGCTATACTAATAGTTTACCTCATAGCATTGCTTATCACATTTCCAGGCGGGCTGTAAATAAATATATATATTTATACTCGTTGAATAAATGCCGAAACGATGAGATTTTCATTCAACAGATGTTTTGATTAGACAAAACCCTAAATGCTTTCGATTAAAAAAAAAAGAAGGTTTCTTACATATAGTGAAAAATATATTGCAGAGAAAAGTAAGTATACAAATGCATAATACCAAATGATTATCAGAGACCGTATACGTTTTCGTACACAGCGACGAGACGAGCAAGATATCCTTCTGATGGTGAGTACGCGCTTAACAACGTGGTGTTAATTAGTTAATATATATCCTGCACCACATTTTATTCGTCGCTTTGCTACAGAAGAAACCCTGATAATTTTATTTACTATAACGCCATTCAAACCGCAACACAGTAATGTTTGCACACTACTGTTTGGCGGAAGAAATAAGAAACGTGATTTTGCAATCAAAACTAAATATTAAGTTTACACTTATATTACTGCTTACGTTTTTAAATATACATTGTCTAAAAAAAAGGTCTAAACTAATTTCTCGTTCAACACATATTAGGTGTAATAAAAAACATACTATTACCCACAACAACCAACAATTACTCGGCTATATACAACGGGGGCGTATTTTACATATTATATATCCGTTATCGCAATAAACTAATATTCCATTATATATTTCTATAAAGCAACAAGAGTATTGAATAGGACCCTTGTTTTGGTTATCTGACTTCAGTGGTATTTATACCTAAGAGCGACCATCGCCTGTGTGTATCGACCATCTGTGTGTTTTTATTAAAAATTCTAGTATGTAACATATAATATTAAGAATCTTCATCTCATTCTGCGGGATAGTTTTAGCGGGGTAGCGTAACAAATATACATACTGTACCCTTATGAGTGTGACCAATACACATGAGGATTTACTCAAGAAAAAATCTTGGAGACATCTTAGACCGGATACAAGTTCTCTTCGCTTTTATGTAACTTTGACTCACAGTAATAAAAGTACAATACAATAAATTTAAAATTGTAAAAAAACCTTCAATTTTGCGGCAACCCATTAGTAATTTGTCTGTGTGGTAGTATTTATTTGTCCCAATAATAAAAATGTATTAAGACACCTAATAACTAAATGCGTGAAGCAATCAAAATGAAATACCGTCTCTCATCCCAATCCCAACAAGAACCTCTATTTTGTAACAAAACGTAAATGGTCCCATGATGTATTAAATACCGTGCACAATGCAAATCAAACTCTAAGCAAAATTGTTATTTTTTACACATTCATCGCTATACTAATAGTTTACCTCATAGCATTGCTTATCACATTTCCAGGCGGGCTGTAAATAAATATATATATTTATACTCGTTGAATAAATGCCGAAACGATGAGATTTTCATTCAACAGATGTTTTGATTAGACAAAACCCTAAATGCTTTTGATTAAAAAAAAAAAAACATACTATTACCCACAACAACCAACAATTACTAGGCTATATACAATGGGGGCGTATTGTACATATTATATAACCGTTATCACGATAAATTAACATTCTATTATATATTTCTATAAAGCAACAAGAGAATTGAATAGGACCCTTGTTTTGGTTATCTAACTTCAGTGGTATTTATACCTAAGAGCGACCATCGCCTGTGTGTATCGACCATCTGTGTGTTTTTATTAAAAAATCTAGTATGTAACATATAATATTAAGAATCTTTATCAAATTCTGCGGGATAGTTTTAGTGGGGAAGCGTAACAAATATACATATTGTACCCTTATAATGAGTGTGACCAATACACATGAGGATTTACTCAAGAAAAAAATCTTGGAGACATCTTACACCGGATACAAATTATCTTCGCTTTTATGTAACTTTGACTCACAGTAATAAAAGTACAATACAATAAATTTAAAATTGTAAAAAAACCTTCAATTTTGCGGCAACCCATTAGTAATTTGTCTGTGTGGTAGTATTTATTTGTCCTTATAATAAAAATGTATTATTGGTGTTATTTAATAATAACTTCCTTACCATTCTCGTCTTCCGCTGGTGGTTTAATTGGGGACCACGTGACACCGTGGTCGAAAGTGATAAGAGATATCAGATGCTCGGGCTCGATGTTCGCTATCAGGGACTTGGAGTTGACCTTCGACGCGATGTAAATCCCTTTCAACCCCTCCACGCGATACAAATCCGTAAACGCATCCTCTGTTACGTCCCTAAAATTATATTTAGACAATTTGCATATAAGAATTATTATTTAAATAAGCATAACATAATTAAATTATTTATCTATTTTCTTTCTAATCATTAGGAATAATACTAAAATATGTTTAGTATGCACGTAAAAAAATTATTGGAAAATAGTCGACAAATTCTGTCTCAATTTATACGGTGGAATTAAACAATGTAACAATTTAAAATTACTTGCAAATAAATTACATAAACACGGTTACCAGATCAACAAACTAATTACGTAAAAAGAACGGATAAACTTTAATGACAACATAATAAAATATCTGTCTCCTCAATGAACCATACGATAAAAAGAATTTCTATTTCAGCGATAACCCAAGGAGACGGTTACTAAGTGACGATAGTCAAAGAAGCCAATATAAAACATTGTCACATATTAATTGAATTAATTACTTCGGTCTTATGTTGATGGCCTTTCCTTATCTTATATAACTAACGAGTGAGCATAGAGGCCACTGTTTCAATTCCATGATAGTATGATTGTTTTGAAACCTGGCAACCTCTGATGGTAGCTGTCATATTAGTCATCTACCATCATTGCTTTGTTTAGGCTTTCAACGCATAAAAGCATGAGTGCTGTCTTCGAAAAAACTTTTCCAACTTGCTCCTCACTGTCACTTAGCATAATGTAAATTTGTGGTGTAGTGTTAGAACGTGATTAAAAAAGACTAAAAGCGATAAAAACGAGGTTAAAAGACCAAATCGCATGAACTTTAACCGGGAAATAAATAATTGTCTCTGAAACATATCATAACTTAACTATTCCAATATTATCAGAGGTTATTGTTACGCCTTTTATAACAAAAATGAACTTGACTTTGACCTCTGTTCTGCACGAGATTTTGGAGCAGCAAGACACAGGATAAAAGATAGAACGATGGATTAATTACCATGATTTCAACAATGACGTAACGTTGTTGCTACGTTATCTGTAATACTAACTGCCCACATGAACATATGCAAAAGATATATATTTACATATACATAAAAGGCTAAACATTGCTTGCGTTAATTGAGATTATAGGTTGCTATTTAATTAACAACTTTCATACGAAATTATAACAATTAGAAAATACATTATCATTCACAGTTATTACTTTTAAATTAATAATACCCAGTATCCGCCATTAGACAATTGGCTGCAACTGATGAAGATCAGCCTAAGTGGCGTTCCTTGGGAGAGGCCAATGACCAGCAGTGGAAAGCAACAAGCTGTTGATAATGAGGATGAAGTATTTATACGATGTAAAGAAGCATTTTAGAAAATTATACAATTGCCTAAATAAAAATAAAAGATAATAAACGATATGGGCAGTAGTTATCCGTGAACTTTAACGTCATCGATAACACAATCATTTTATGTTCTAATGAACATGTTTACATCATTACTTTGACCTACTTACATTCACTATACCTGTTTTATTTTTTAAGAAACGGTCAAGACTAAAGGTATGTTCAACTGATGGTAAGTGATATACCAGACCACAGTAATGTAGTGTTAGTTAAGGTGTTTCAGCACTATTACGCAAGAAGCTTTAAAAAATAAGATGGATAAATTTTATTACAAAAATGTATTTGGAATATGTATGAATTGTATAACAACTTTTATGTATGTACTATTTAACCTCTGACAATACACGCAACAAATTCATATCTTTGATATTAATTATTAGTATTAACAATCTATACATTATTAATACTATTTAATAGTAATTTATCATATCTTTCATATCTATCGAAATATATTAAACAATTCAATATTCATAATTATAAAACCTTAAAAAAAATGAGCAGGATTAGATCTACAAGACTAAAACTTGTGGCAATAAGGAAAATAACAAAAGGAAACAACATAAGGCTAACCGGGAAAGTCCACAACAAAAACTAGTTATAAACACTTAAATGCCTCTTGATTTTTTTTAAACTTAATATAAGAAATGAAACGTTTCAAGTTCGATTCAATAATACTTTATAGTATGCATAGTATTAATATTTATTATGCAACAAAGTTAAAAAGTAATCTGATTAATTTAATATTTTAGCAATGGTCAAAGTTTCATCGGAAACTTGTAGTTCATACACACAACTCTACGAATTATATTCGAGTGCATTACTCACTCAAGAGATACATCTTACAAAGATGTTTTAATAAACTTCATTACTTCTGATTTAATTTCGTAAACATTTTATTGTTATTTTATAACAAAAAAATATTTTAATAAATTATGAAAAACTTATATACTTAAAAAAGTGTCCGTCACCTTATGTGTGGCAAAAGTGACTTAAAAGTTCGTGTAAACAAAATGAGCTTAGCTAGATGTTTTTATACTAGTGTTAGGATGTCAAAATTCAAATCAAGCAAGTAACAAATTTTTTAGACTGTATATAAATTTTTTAACTATTCTATAGCAATGGAAACTTGAATCCGGTATCGCACTTGTCATGAATTAATTACTATAAAAAGTTGTAAACATAAAACCCTATCAAAATTTAACTATGAGCTTACACTTGAAGATGGTGTAGTTACCATGAATCTTCTGGTTCTGATATATTTACAAGCCGAATACAGCAATGCTCTTGTGAGCGCAATTTTAAATTATACATCAGCATAGTGTACAACTCCAGCACCATTTATTTAACAAGGGCGATCCTCCATTATAATATGAAAATATTACGATAATAAACAGGTATCAAATTTCTTTTATCATATAACCTTGTATACTTCTCACCGCCGACATTTCCGTACTGCAACATTTATTTTTTACAAACGTTAACAAGGTTTTTTAATACGCAGCGTATTGGTTTTAGTTTTTTGTTGAAATGAATATACCACGAAATTGAGTCCGAAAAAGTTTTAATAAACTCAAATAGGGGGAAATGTGAAAAGACTGATTTTTGAACTGCAAATAATTTCTGCTAAAACTATAACAAAGTAATATGCCATATTCTTTTTTAGTTAAGCTAGAAAAATAATTAAAAAGCACTTACTCCAACCAACTGTCCTTCCAGTTCCCCTGTGGGAAATAGCACAGGACCTGTTCCAAGCTCAGCACAAAATTGTATTGCGTGTAATTGCTGTTTATTTCCGACACATATAGGTTGGCTAGATTCTCTGTGTGCATGACAGAGATGAATATACGTTTCTCCGTCACATCGGCTATGTGGAACTTCCTTCTGTCCAATTCCGTTTGGAATTCAGCTTTATAGAACGGACCCCGTTTGTGAGAAATGTAAAGGTCTAAAGTGTTATTCTGAAAAATATATAAACAATGAGTACTTTTTTATACATATACATGAAAACATTAGCTGGGTTAAGTTTTGTTCTTAAATTGTTCAATTATCGTAAGCTGCAATTTAAGTATGGAAGAAGATATTGCCCACAACTTATAACTTTCCTAATTCATATGAATATATCTTCTTAAAAGTTTCTTTCAAAATAGCAATATCTATAACCAGTTTTATTTTTATTAAAGAAACTTTTGTGCTAATTATTATCATGAATACGTAAATAAACCCGCAATAGAAAAATGTAATATTTACGATATTATTTGTTAACAGTATGTGTCGAAGTCAGATATCATTCCAATGATTTTTGAATAGGAAAAGCTAAATAATTATTAACTCGAACACCAATGCACTGATGCCACTTTATATTACACAATAAAATTTCATACTAAATATGTAACAATAAATAGATAACCGCAAAAGAAGGAAAAATCTAACCTAACTGTATCCAAGCAAAACACAATACATAAATTGACATGACTCCTAAACAATATTTGTTATTGACAAAAACTGTAAACTGTGTATACATTTAATACACATTTATTTTAAATCTTATAAAATACAGCCTAAACGTTCAAAATTTAACCTTCCTAGCTACGATAAGTGATACATACATCCCATATTAAAAAATAATGAAACCTTGGCTGAATTCATGGACATAATTCGCTTTCAGTTTTATTTCACGCGCGTAAATATTACATTAGTTCACGTGACCTTCGAACATTTTGTACCTGTACGGGGAATACCTCGCCGTAATAATAATACGCTGGACAACACTGGATAAATAAAAATATATTATATATTTTTCCTACGTTTTCCTTATTTACTGCGATCCCTCTTAACATGTTATATTTTTAATGGCAATTATTTTAATTATATTCACCCTTTGAAAAGTTATAAATTTAAGTTATGGAACTAAAATTTATAACATTTAAAAAAAACAATAATTTTGTTATTAATGAACAACACTCAATGAAATACGCAATTAAAGACAGTAAATAATCGTGTTGAATGATACCAGTAAGTAAATATTTTGAGGTACTTACTTCACTTATCTTAACAATCTTAAAAAATAAACGTGTTATACGAAATTTTACTGTACAAAGTCAAAATTATTAATCTTTCTGATAAAAATTAAACTACGTCATAAAAACGATAATCACAGGAAAAGCATAATTTGAGTCAGCAATGCTAGCATTCATTTATCATATATAAAAACCCATAGATAGACTATACCTTCCATTTATAGAGTAACCTTAGCGTGGTACAAACAGGCCCCATTACCAAATATGTCAACATTTCATTTGTCTGTTCTAAATCAAATTGACAGCTCATTCCACGCACATAATAAAGATATACCATATCGGTGTATTTTAATTGTCATAGTTCTTTTAACATTTCAATTCATTAATTTTTCATTTTCCTGGTGGTAGGTCCCTATTACCGCAGACCGTCTGGGTGGGTACCACCGCAGCTCCTATTTCATCCGCCAAATAGTAGTGTGCAAACATTACTGTGTTCCGGTTTGAAGGGCGCTGTAGCTAGTGTAATTACTGGGGTAACGAGACTTAACACCTTATGTCTCAAGGCGACGAGCGCAATGTGGTGCAGTGTGTACCATCTTAACTAGCACCACGTTGTCATGGGCAAGCGTATCACTTACCATCAGGTGAACGTCTTGCTCGTCTCGTCGCATAGTAGTATATAAAAAAAAAACCTAACAATGTCCACGGCTGAACGTGACCCTAATTTTGCACAGTATGCACCAGGTATACGGGCTGACTACAGCTTCTGCTCATATCTTGGCCTCGGTGGTCTTGAATAGATGATAGCTTAGCTTGTAAATGTGTCAAAAACCGAATCGAATCGAAAGAAAATGTTCGAAAGAATCCCCACTAAGCTTGAGTTTTCAGCGACGGAAAATATCACGATGAAATCACACATATGACATTTGTCAACCCGAAGTTAACCAGTGTGGTGGATTAATAATATTGATTTGCTACTTGCGAAATAAGAGCGTAAGTCCTTAGAGTAGAACCATTACAAGACCTGTTTATGTTATGAGTGTCGAATGTCAGTGGGAGTATTTTACACGACAGATATAGCTCTTCTACTGACACGATATGTTAGTATACCAAACTTGAAGCACAGAATTATTATTCTCAATGACTCAATGATTTAAACTGCGTTGGGAGCGGATGAATGCCTTCCTGAATAAAAGTTACGTATCGCTTTTGGTTGGTCACGAATTTAAAAATAAATTTAAAAAGACGAGTGAGAACAATATCTACTTGTTCATTACTCGCGAATGACAAATGATAAAAACGTCACGCGTTAAGGCAGTAAATGATAATAACAATAGTAATATATTAACACTATTATTAAGATCGACATGGTATACGTTAATAAATAGATCAGTAAATTTCAATACAAAAAATAACTAACTACACATTTAAAATTTCTTTTTCGAATAAACTCGTTTTTAACTATACACGTATGTAATGAAGAATCTACGTAATATAAAAATAACATTTTGATACACATAACTATTCAGAGGATACTTATCCAAAAAAAAACATGTTTCCATCACTTTGATCTGTTTGTTTGTTTTAAATTATCGCCGAAACGGCTAGACAGAATTCACTGACAGATAAAGAAAGATATGAAAAATACTACTTTCCAAAGAAATAGGATCCCACCCAAAAAAATTACAAATTCCCATTCAGTCTATTCAATTTTAATCACAATTGTTAGTTAACTAAAAGTACTTTAGGTTTCCTTTTCCAACAATAATGATATCAATAAATTAACACACACTGACAGCACGACATCCGCAAAGTTCGACTAATTTTTTAAACATTGTCTAATTAAAAACCTCCCTAAATTAGGTAATACGCATTATAAATGACAAACGCTTTTCATATATATTCAGGTCGCAACCCTGTAATAAGCAAAATAATATTTCGTTTAACCTCATTTAAATATATCGCTTGATGTGCGGTCGACTACATTAAAGTAATCCATATTAAGTAGCAATAACTAAGTTTTTTATTTCAATAAAATTTTATAACAAATTCAATGTTTCTTGTTATTCTAAGGTTCTGACGAAATAGAATTACCTAACATTATGGATAAATTAGCTAAATCCGAGTCATGGTCAAATTGCTACACAAAAATCACGAATGAATTTTAATACATCCTTGGATAATCAAAAGCGAAGCTTTGGAAGTAAACCAAAGAAAGATTTGGGGTGGTATTTTTTTTACATTTTCCATATCATCATCATCATCATCATTTCAACCGATGGACGTCCACTGCTGGACATAGGTCTCTTGTAATGTATTCCACAAAATACGGTCTTGTGCTTTTTTTTTATATAGTTTTATTTTTATTTTTATTTTTTTTTATTTTCCATATAATTATCAAATATTTGGCATGATAATAAACGAGGAAAAAATAAATATAAAATTTATGTTAGCTAAAAACCATCGCGTGATCTTAGAGCATAACGAAAGGAATTCGTGATGGACACACCTTAAGGAAACTAAGCTAATTGACATTGAATTACCACACATCCATTTAACTCATAAAACTCGGACCTGTGTTTTCGGCAATAAATTATCAAGAATATATTACCTTATTACTATATATAGATAACAGGAAGTTTGTACTTTACCGCGGCAATAGCTCATCATAACCAAAAACCTTTTAAAATAATATAACTAATGAAAGGATACATTTATTCATTACAATTAAATTAACCTAAATCACATAATACTATATATGGAATTTACCGCGCGGTGTAAAATATAACTCATGTATCAGTATAATAATAATATGACACCAAAAGCAGCTAGTAGTTAGTAAAGATTTTGTTGTCTTTACATGAGCAAGATTTTTTAATCTTTTTTGGTGAGCTTTTGTTACTCATTGATAAAGCTGATGTAATAATTATCTTTTATTCCAACATATCAATAATAAGTTCAATTGGAACCGTTTACATTTTAGTGAAAAGAGCGAGACGCCTAAACATAGATTAAAAACATAAAAATAATTTTTATAATCCACATTACCTAAATGTAACTTTTAAATTTTTATTTTTTTTAAAAGAGAAGTCACAAAAACAAGTTCTAGTCTAAATGAGAGGTACCGCAAAGTTTAGGACATTTCAAGTCAGGTAAAAAAATCTATGAAACTAATACGCGAAATAGATTCTGTATGTTAAGGTTCTGTATATTAAGAATCAAAAGAATAAGTGTAATATCGGAAAAAATATTAATAATGAAATTACCGACGTTTTCAAGAATTTTTACTAAACTTGCGTCGTTTATAATAATTTTCAATAATTCTTCATAAATATTGTTAACTATTTATCCTGATTTTTCTATACATATAAATTTAATTTTGCCTATTTTGTAACCACTGTATAATACCTACTGATACTTCCAGTAATGCAAACACAAATGCTTTAATTCCCAATCTCTTATTACAAGTGTTGATGATTCAGCTATCATGCGAATGTTAGTCACACCAAGCCAGATACCAATGGTTACTTAAAGTTCAACAATTATATTTATGATTTATTTATCAAGGCTATAATTACTTATGCTTAAACAAATTTTACCAAAGACAACTTGAGTTTCTAGAATACAACCATTGACGAGATTATTTGTGTAAGCGCAGCTTTCGTAAATACAAACACTAGTAATCATTTCTTTATTTTAATAAAAATGTGTAAATGTAACTAAATATAAGCATATACAGTACGGTAAATATATCTTATCACTAAATATATATACATACGTATTAGTAATTAGAAATGTTTAACGAAAAGCAAATTCAAATAGCGATGTATACGAGTAGAAAATAGAAGATATCATGATGATCTCTTTAGCTTCGAATAAACAATAAAAACTGGCACTGATACAAGTTTGTAAGTTTGCAAAGAAAACAACATTTAAAGCTACATTTATAGGATGTGTTTTAAACGTTACGCGTAACTCTATAAAGTAAACCAACGTATTTAAGCGATAAGCAACGTGTTTTTATAATTTGATATAAATTCCGGATTTTCCGCACTTATTCATAGTAATGGTGTTTACGAAAGCCAAAATAAATTAGTTTTAAGTATTAGTAAATATTTAAGTAAAACGAAACTACGGTACGACTTACTTTTTAAAATCAAATGCAATATGCGATAGAGGTATTGTAATCGCCAAATAAAAAGGATTTTTTTTTCTTACTTACAAGCGGTAGTGGTTAATATAATAAACCGGTACTGTGATGTGTATTGGTTAATGTACTTCATTCGGTGGTAACAGGCGACAACCGGCCAAACAATTGTTTCTAACAAGTTTCGTAATAAAGGTTCTGACAGACTACAGCACTACATCGCAGACAAATCTTACCGCAGTTTTTGTTAGAGTTAAAAAAAAACTTTCAACTTACTAATACTACTATTAAAACTTCGGCCGACAATCGGAAAACCGTTTTTTTTTATTTTTGTTTACTTTTTGTTGAATGTCAAATCGAAGTATATTTCGAGCTTCATCCTATTTCTGCCGCCAAATAGTAGTGTGCAAACATTACTGTGTTCCGGTTGGAATGACGTTGTAAGCTTGTGAATTTACTGGGGTAACGAGACTTAATATCTTACGTCTCAAGGCGACGAGCGCTTTGTGGTTCTATGTATACCATCTTAACGGCAGCCACGTTGTTATGGGCAAGCGTATCACTTACCATCAGGTGAACATCTTGCTCGTCTCGTTGCTTAGTAGAATAAAAACAAATCTTCATCATCATATATATGGTTACCTACTGTTCCAATTAGCAAAGTGAAGAAAACAAAATTATTTTTAGCTTTTTAGTGTGCAAACACGTTGCAAGGTCAAAACTGTACAGACACTTATTACAAATTCTTACAAAACTCGTTAGGTGTACGAATGTATGCATCAAGACCAAAAAATCACTAAATTAATAATATTTACTAAAACACAAAAACAACGAAATTTTGCGATGAATAAAAGTATGATGATTGACTGTCTGTGGAAATAGTTTGGACTATCAGATGGTTATACTAATATTTTTTCATAGTTTTCTTGATATTGTAGGAGCGCAAACCGGATTTAATTTTTAAATATATAGGCAAATAAATGATTACAACAACGATCATTAAATCAAAAAAGAAAACTTTTAGAAAATATGGCAACCTTAAAAACTTGATTTTGTCTAGACATCTTTATATCCAATTAATAGAGACGAAGTAACATAACGCGATTAAATTCATGGCTAATAAATTGCTGATGAATAGAACTATCATTAAAAGCTGTAAAATTTAAATGCACTTCTAAGAAAAAAAGTTATATAAATATTAATGCTATCGTCACAAAGGACAAAGTACCAATGTGTCACTTCGAAACTTTCCGTTGGCACATTTTGAAAGGCGAGTCTCAATTTTACAAAACATTATTGTTTACTTGCTGATGACTCGCCTTTTTATGTATAGCGTTTTAATAATAACAAAATTGAAGGGTATTTCGTTATCGGACAATGAAAAGTTATTGTATATTGATAAGTTTTCTTTCCACACTTTATATAAAGCGTAAAAGACATTTTGATAGCGTAATCAGATTACGCACATGTTTGTTTGTTTGGCTAATATGACTATGGCTTCATTGCAAATAGAATTAGATATTATTAGCATTGGATATTTTTACTTATTTACTAATAAATATATAAATAACATACTTTTAAATATTTAAGTACTTTTTCTACAATGACCAGATTTGTTAATTTTAATAAGTTTCTTTCTTCAGTAAAATTTACGTACAAATCTAGAACGGCGGTATGAAAAACTTCTAATACACACAATGCAAAAAAAATCACATTAGATTGACCCAAATGACCTGTGTGATCACTGTAATGAACTCTTAATTTTCTTTAATGACTACTAATTATCTTTTATAAATCCTTATAACGAAGAATGTTGAATCGGCTCCATGACATACCACAACGATTTTTCTTACTTATATAAATACTTTATGATTAATATAAGTATTTCTGTTTGCGTTGTTTAAAGATTTTTATAGGGTTTCACTAAAAATGTAATTATAAAAAACGGCTCTAAACATAAACCTTTCGCATAATTTTGTCACAATAAGTGACGCCGCGGCGTAATAGTTAACCGCTTGCTCTGCAACACGAATATCTCTGGTTCGATTCTAAGACCAATTAAGTAGAAAAATGTCGATAAAATTTATTTACACATGCATACTAAAAAAACTATCGTTATATAAAAAATAGTTATATAATTCTATCTATACAACTGACAACCACTTATGGTTGAACACTCTAGAAGCAAAGAGTAGGGCAATTTCGCGCCGTATTATTCACTTGACAAAGCACTTCCTCACTGGGATTGGATTTAGTAAGGACTGCAGATCACTATTCATGATATAAACTACAAGTATATAATATGAACAAGGAAACTTACAGTACATCTAGAAGAAAAAAATTGGCTTATTTTGTACAGCAAAGGTTAAGAGAAATTATATCTAGAAATTTCTGTAAATTTAATTACTAATTTAGCTTGTATGGTTACCTAATAATATAATCAGTTAATTTCAAATATAAAACATGAATGTGTTTATGTAGCAAAACAGAACACAATGGATTCATAAAAACTGATTTAAGTAATTAATATACAATTAAAGCATGACTTACATCTTTTTGCTTCGTAGCAAACATGTAATCTCCCTTTATATGAAATTCCTTGGCATCAGTGAAAAGTATTTCAGCATTCGTCATATTCTCAGGATCATTAACACTGAGCACAGTACTGCTACGGTTTGGTTCCCAACGCTCAACATAAAATACTTTCGTAAATTCAGGTCCTGGTGACCAGAAAACGGTTTTCACAAAGCTTTGAATTAATGTGAATGTCTTGCCTCCATTGAAAGTCATATAAAGCTAGAAAAAATATTTTATTGTAACAGAACTTATTTGTAAATAATAATAAATAAAATAAAATAAAGAATAACAAATTGTTATTTAGAAACTATAAAAAATTATACTCACCATTCTATTACGTCCAACCTTGTCTAAAACAACAAACCTTTTGGGGTTCTCTTCATCAAACAAAAGCTCACTGGGTTGAAATGTGAGGTCTGATCTGTGTATATTTTGACCATTGTCATCAGTGTAATACAACCTGTTGTTAGTTGAATCCACAAAAACACACTAAAATAAAAGAAAGATGGTGACTTTTGATTCTACAGATCATCAACATGTTGTTTTACATTATATATGAGTATTTTTTTTTTTATTTTATTAGGTTATTAAAGTACTTACAAATTCAGGGTGTTTTGGATGATTAATGAATTTATCAAGTTGCGCATATCCACTGTTAGTAGTGTCATCCAACCTAAAGCTTTCGGTTTTGTTGACAAAAGTCTGTCCATAATCATAAGAAATGTATAGAGCTGATGGTGAAAGAGTTTCTTTACTCCGAGGACTGGAGTCCCTCGCCAAACAAATAATGACCTTGGAACCTTCCCCCACCCAATGCACCATCAACTGCTGGTGACTATCGTTTAAGTGTGTTGTCTGTTATGAGAAAAATGAAGCAAATAATTATATATTTTGTTTATTCATTTAAAAACATTGTTTTTATCTCTATAAAATTTAAGATGTTAATTATAAATATTTCAAATATTGTATTTATATATTTTTAGATAGGAATCAGCAATTATCCCCTAATCTAGCCAAGTGTGGATTGGAGCATGTCACATATCCAAGTTGTTTTAGGAACTTGATAAATTACTCACTAGGTTTTACTTTCTCTAAACTTCAAGCTTAGTGAGAACTAAACTCGCGACTTTACGACCCGTATAGTGCGTTAATCCCCACTTACTAAAGCTGAGCTACCACATCTCTTCAGTCTCTAATTATGTTTAATAGATATAGTCAATTGTCCCACAGCTTATGGGATACCGAGTTAGCGGACCTGAAGTCCGCGGTCAGCAGTAACTATCATATCAACAAACGGTATTTAAATAACTAATTTGTTGGCGAGCCAAAGCAAAGTAAGATTAAAACAATGAACAATAATTTTATTTACGTAAGTAAATACGTCAAGAAATGTTAAATTCAAATGAAATAAATCACAGTCATTGTTGAATTGTCAATAAAAGTAAAATAACAAAGGGGGAGAGTCATTGGGATTACGTTAATAAGGAAGTGGAACATTACCCATGTACTTATATTTTTCTCTAAAGCCGGCGTCGCTAAGGTCGTCGTCGCATCTCGTTTTTTCCTTTCAGAACGGGAACCCTGGTCTTTTGCATCGAATCTATTTATTACAGTTATTTTTCTGAAACTCGGCTCTTGTGCCACGTACAATGACTTACTCGAGGTTTCATACTGTTGAAAAGATACAACACACGAAATCAAACACAGAAATGGTACGAAACTGATTCGACGTCCTAGAACCGTAAACATTTTGACATCACTGCAATTACAAATCCATCCGATCGTACACGTATATTGAACAAAACTGCGCTGTAATATTTAATAACACAATGATACTTGACAGTACGATTTGACACTGTCAAATGTCAAATTTACTTCACAGACAAAAATGTTAGATTGTTAAGACCCATAACTAACATAACACCGGCAAAATTCTTATAAAAGCCATTAAGCATGAAGAAGAAGAAATGTTAAAGTAAAAAAAGTAGTTTAAACGTTACCTCAAAACAAAAATAATTTATTTAACAAATTATAATCAAAGAGAATAGTTTTTAGGCATTATTAAAAAGATAATTAACCTTATAAAGTATAAATATACAACAGTTTAATATGTTTTAAACTATTGTTATTCAAAACGTACAAAACTCAGTGAAAGTAATTTATAATTTAACATTAATTTGTTACAAATTGTGTTTTAAATTTCTTCATAATCCAAAACCTTTGTCGAGTATTTTAAAAAAATTGGGTATATTATCTTCTCGAACAGATCTTAACTAAATAAATTTAATATTCAAAGATATATTAAATATATTTAACTACTGTTCTTTCCCTAATCAAGTCAATGTTAAAAAAATAGTATTAGTTTCTGTATTATGATTCCATATAAATAACCAGAGTTCAAATAAAGAATAATTTATAAGTTAACTATGCTGAGTAAATTCGAGAAATCTCTTCTCATTCCAGACTTGTTTAATTGATATGAGCAATCGGAAATCCAATCTAAAACTATAATTAGGTACCTTTTATTAATTTTTTAACAAATAAAAAAAATATTTGAAAAATAAAATAACATTTCTTTTTCAATTTTTATTAGTCATAAAATTAAAGTACAATCACACTCTGCTTAGCTTGCTGCTTAGCTTTTTGGCGAACTTGTGCAGCGATTCTGTCAAGATCACGTCTGCCCTGGAAAGTGAGAATGCGGCCACCATCAGGGACTTTCTCAACCAACTTCAAGGCTTCAAGTGCCTGCAGAGCCTTTCTTGCAATGCTGCCTGATGATCTATAACATACAAACACTACAATGTACTATATATTTTCTTGCATTAAGAAAAAATCAATACATAAATTTCAAACCTAGGAATATATGAAAGTCATTACTTTAACAAAAAACCAAATGAAATTTGAAACTCCAAAACTGGTGAAATATGAAAAGTTATAAAATAGTGACAATATTTTCAGGCACATTACCACAGCATAATTTTAGTTCACACAGTTCAGATAATTTTTATCAGTCTATGCATTTAATTTAATATTGATAATTCTTCCATTAACTAAAAACTCCAAATTTTCTTTGTGTTACAGCAATAAAACTAAGATTTAAATTACTGTAGTATTTTTCATTCATCACTAACACACATTTTGATAGCACTCAGTGAACATTTAATTAGTATTCCAACAAAACTGAAGCTATAATGTACAAAGTTACAATAAGTTATTGTAAAATCCATTAAGAAAACAATTTAATATTAAGAGTGGAAAGAGTCATTAATATAATATTTAATTTAGTGTGTTTACATTTAACAAATAATATGTCAAAGTATTTTGAGTACAGTTTTAATGATTTTTGACAAACACAAAAATATTTATCTGTATTATAATAAAAGTACCAAAATAATTAATAAAAGACGATTTTTTTTAATTCTTAATATAACTTTAGATAATATTGCAAGAAACAAGCAAGTCTTATTAGTACATATGAGAATTGAATATCACAATTAAGAAATACATAAAAGTTAAAAAAAGCAAAATTTCAACTACTACTACTATGACCATGATCTAAATGAGTAATGAAAACCAATCATGTTTACTCTCATGAACACTTATAAGAAAAATATAACATTAGGAGTATAATAAAAACAAAACTATTTTTTACTACTTGTTATCATAAACTATTTTTATACTCAATTTCAACGGGTTTAAAACAAGAATTATACGAAAGATTTGAATGCTCCTGATTAGAGAATACAAGTTCTATTAAATAACATGAAATGTTAATACAAAAGTTTAAACAGATTTTAAACCTGTATCCCTTTTATAAAAAATAATACTATCAGTAAAATTAAGTAATATGTAAATATTGTTAACCTAACCACAGACAGGACCATCATTTATGAAAACAAACATTTAAACAAGAATGAAAAATTACCTGCAGAAGTGGGAAGGTGTGACTCCATTACGTTTACGACCACCAAAAATTTTGGTTACAGTCTTAACACCAACTGGGGAGCGGATGTAAATGTGGCGAAGAACAGCCGCACAACGGACGTAAAACCAGTCCGGATCATAAGGTGCAAGCTCCTTAAAACGGCCAGTTTTTACTAAATCCATATGCTCTGGCACCTTCACTTTGCCAGTCCTAAAAAGTACCAGAAGAAAGTAATTTAATGTGAAATATGTTAAAAATTTTAAACAAATATATCTCAATTACAAATATTATTAAACAAACCATTACCATAAAATAATAATATCAAAATATAATTCCTGTACCACATAATAAATCACAGTAACATAAAAACAAGATTGTATAGCTAATAAATACAAATAGTAATTTTGAACATACTTAATACAGCTACAAGAAACTCTAGTAATTTATTCATATTTATCTAAACACTGATTCCAACATTTGAAAGCGTGTTTGTACAAAATTCCTTTAACACCAAAACACCATGCGCAGGATTTGAAAATAACAACTTTATATCCATTTCTTAAAATTTATTTATAAAAACTTACTTTTTCAAATGGGCAGCCACGGTCTTGACGACCTTGTCTTGTTCAACATCCATCAACGTTACGGAACGCATCTAAAATAGTATAACAGTTAATTGAGAAACTTTTGTAATAAACTTAATTAGAAAATTAGAAACAGAAACTACAAACTTAGAGAACCTTAAAAAGTTACGTTTCTGTTTCTACTCTAAATAAAAGTTATTTGTTTATGGGAATAACTATATCACACTTTCTGCTTCACGTTCAGGGTAGGTTAGGTTATATGAATGTGTCACAAATTGTTTATGTGGACTATTATTATTATGATGGGTATCTAAATAGCGCACAATCATTAAAAATGGTTTTAAATGCAATGCTTATAATTCACTTTTAATATATTCCTCTACATCGAAGTCGAACAAGTCGGACTCGCAAAGCACGAAGCGTTTTGTAAGTACTAATTTTTTTTAGTTTCGATAAATTGAAAGCTTGTAAAACATAAATTATTACCTTGGCGGATAAATATCTCTTTTCGTTGCCTGAAACTTAAATATCTCTAATTTACGATTAAAAAACCATGTGGTAAAACTACGGCACTCACCTTGCCTTGTGTTGGCAACCGGAAGAAAGAAAGAGAAAACCGACATTAGTGTTGACATGCTCCAAAATATAAATCCGGAAAGTACAAAAGTATCATATTTTTTAAGTTATGACTAATTTGTCATAATTTTTTTAAACATTTTCTTTAAAAATGGTTAAAAAAAATTAACCTACTAAGTCAAAGTTTAAATATAAAAGCATTTAAGAGTAGATAATTCGTATAGCTTATAAAATAACTAAGATTTTATAAAGTGGTCATAACTCCAAAAGCCTCTGTTAATCATACACCACGTTATCGAAAAATAAAAGCTTAACTGAAAAAGTTCTACAACCGTCAACCTATAATTGGCTTATCTGGAGTTTTATGGATTTAAAAAGATACGGCACCAAGTTCTGGTAGAGTAAACATAAAAACTGGTAGTGTATCATGATGTATTTCGAAGTCACGACAGCAAAGAACGATGCACCAGGGTATCAGTCTCGGTCTGTGGTATAGTAATCGTATCTCCTAAAGAGTTAACATTTCGGTTTACCATTTTCAATGTTTTTTCAGTTAAATATTTATTAGTGTTTGTTTGTTGCAACAATAAATCATGTTTTATAATAACAAATATATATTACCAAGTTGTAAATTTTGTTGATGCAATGGAGGTTTACTAACTTCATTGCTGAAAATATTGTTAGATACATCAGGCATTTAGCATAATTTGTATGGGGTTATTTATAGGTTTAATATTTTGCTTTTTAAGTAATTACTCTAAGATACATTAATTTAAAAAATATGTTTGAATTCGATGTAACAAATCTTTCAAAATATTAACATGAAGTGAAAACGTATTTAATCTATATTCTCTATGTTTTTTAAAAAGTATGTGTACTGTCTTTGTTTATATGTCATAATTTGGAAAATGGCCGCGAAACACAATTCTATTGTGAACGATGGTAATGTTTTGGTTACATCATAATTTTACCACGGTATAGAAAACAATATACTATTAGCATCTTGTATTTAGGAGTTCGGTAGATTTAGATAAAAGTTTCTTAAAAAGTTAGTGTCTTCGAATTTATGATTTATTACAGGGCAAGCAACGACTGAAGATATTCCTTTGACATCTTTAGAAGAAAGCCTTCTAAGTTTAGAAAAACTTGACCGTGCGTCACCAGAACTATGGCCAGAACAAAGTAAGTTACTATTGCAGAAACTCTTGATTTCAAATTTATTTGCAATTGAAGTGATTGATTTTCAAAAAACCCCGCGATTTACGTTTCATTCTCAATGTTGTCATCCCGTCCACCATTACGTCTAATCGTTGATTTTCGACATTTCAGTTATAACGTCTGTATTTTAAATATTATTTAAAAATGAGTGACGGAAATGCAAACTGCTTAAATACTGATGAGAGCTCGCAACGTTCAAATGAATCTGTTTCAGTTCCCGGAGTTTCGGAGTTCGCGAATCTGCAGAACGCAAATCAATCTCCACCGTCTTGGAAAGGGCTCACAAAAGATGACTACAGCTACATGCAACGTGAGTTATCAAAAATAAATTGTTTTTTAACTTCTATTGCTCTACTTTATAAAATAGTGTAATGTTACTGCCAACATAGTATTAAATAGATCTTCACCAGTATTTACATGTACCATATTTTCTCGATGTTCAGTGCATGTTTATATTATTATATTAATTTTTCGCTTCTTTTACTATTACAGACATTTACAATATGTAACTTCTTTCTTGCTATTAATAATTGACTCTGTTCTAATAATTAAAATATTTAGTTTTTACTATCAATGTATTTTCACAGAGCTTGGCACACTTTCTACCAGTGGTCTCATAATGGAAGTCAAAAGACTTCATGACCTTGCATACCAACTTGGACTAGAAGAGGCCAAAGAAATGACAAGAGGAAAGTATTTAAATATATTCTCATCTAGGAGACAGAGGTAACCTAGTTCATACATAATAAATATGTGATTATGCTGTATGTAATAGATGCTGTTCACTCTTTTAATTAATAGATTTGTTTTTGAAAAATATAACTTGATGTAATTCTTATGGTGTGTAAAATCTAAAGTGGAGTTTAATCATGTTTTAAAAGCAAAAGTTAATTTTGATGAGTTGTATAATATTGCAATTTGGATTCTTATAAATAAACGTAATATGAGATTGTCTGCTTGCCTTGGAACAGAGGTCCCTGGTATGATTTTGTGGTTGGTTGGCATTTGGATAGGTATTTTTCAAACCAGCCTATTTAGCTAACATTTACACTGCTACAATAATGTTGCATTCCAGCTTTCAAATTATTCTGGGTGAGCACTTCTCGCCGTCCATGAGCTCATTATATCTTATTGCACTCTATAATTACTAGTAGTTTATAAACAATGTGAATAAAACAAATTGAAGGGGCAATGCAATGACTAAGTAGAAAAAAGTAATAAACTTACTGCATTTAAAATAAAGACATTGTTTCCATTTTTATAAACATTTATATAATTTACAATTGCATTCAAATGTAATTTGCAATGAATATTGATGCTAAATAATGCACTTGATTAGATTTTCAAATTGTACTATAGTCATAGCAACTAAAGAAAAGATATTTATTTTAGGAACGCTGTTAAGTAAACATGTAAATAAAATGTTGCGCATGAAATCTTTTATTTGAGGATAAAATATTCCTTACATATTTCATTTAAATTTTTCATTAAACTATAGTTTACAATTGGTATATCTTCCATTTCCACCATCAATACTTTTGCAGTTCAATATTAGAGTTCTATTGGTTTATGAATAGTTACTGTTAATAAGTGTATAGTTAAACTATTTCACTCATTATTGACAATATTTGGTTATTCGACTGAAAAAAAAATTATCTATGTCTTTTATTTTGTAATATATATAGCAGATCCTTTTAGCATGAGTATTTTCAAGGTTCTGTTTTCCTTAAACTTTTAGCAGATAAAAGTTTTAAATGTAAATTTTTTAAAATATGGTGTTTGACTCTTACAGCAAACATTCACCTGATAGTAAGTGATACATCTAACCATAGCAATGTGACTCTAGTTAAGATGGTTTACGTTACATGACATTGTAGACTTTACTTTGAGATGATGATATGTCGTGTTACACCATGAAACAATTTTTTTCAAAATTAGGTTTAAACAATTTACTTCATGCATTGTGCAGCCTTATTTTGTCAGTACCTAATGTCCATGGGGGATTTGGGTATTTAACATGTAGTGTATTCCCGATATTTTATAATCATTAATTAAACTAAAAAAATATATTTTTTTTAAAACCTTCCGATTGTGGACACTAAGGTGGAGTTCTTAGTTTCCTGAATTACAAACTATGAATTTATGAAAATTCTTGTTTAGTTAATGTTAAATAATGTTTTGTTATTAATTATTGAAAAGGATATTGTCAATATATATTATATTTACAATGTAGTGATCTTGACTACCTCCTTGTGAGAGAACCCCGAGTCGCACATTTATTTATATTAAAAAAAGTTTTATCAATACTTTATTTTCTTGTTCTTCATTTTTGTCGTTTTCATCACTAAGAGAAATGTCAAATCATTAAATTGTAAAATTTATTATTTTTGTTAAACTTGAATTCGTTGTTTTAAGCTAAATATAAGTGCATTATGCTTAAGAAATAGTAATAAATGGAATATGAAATCCATAAAACCAGATTTTTAATTAATCTCTAATACTATTCCTCCTACATTTCTTTCAGTACTCTTGGATATGTACAAAAAGAAATACGTTCGTATTTACCTATAAAACATATGTGCTAATTATCTCATAAGTTAAGGTGATTTTAGCATGAATAATTATAATTCATTGTCCAAGTAAAATCTTTTATTTGACATATAAAAACTCATTTCTTATAAGGTCAGTAGAAACGATTTTATAACTACAATTCAAGTAATCTTTAATTGTAGAAAAAAAATTAAATATTGATTTTGTGTACGCGGTACACAAAATCAATATTTACTTTTTAATCATGGCAACATCTTTACTAAAATTATTACAAAACAGTGTCAGAAAAATTGCGTCATATATTATTCAGGTATATGCGGTATGTTAATGGTATCACCAAAAAATCTACGGGTCAGATAATTTTTAACCTTAGCAATTCGATAACAGCAATGACAGTAAAAATATGTTATTTTTTCGCCGTCAGATATTCGTGAAGATTTCCCACTGTGTAATATGTCATGAAAGAGAGGTCTAAATATTAGATTTAGATATCTTAATTTTTTTTAAAGAATTATGATTTCTGAACGCGAATTACAATATGTCAAGTAAATTGATATCGAAATAATTATTTTTGGTGCACATACAATTATTATGGTTAGTGCGGTACGTAATATTATTCTACTGATTAAAACGTTAAATGTCACTTACGTATGCGTTTGTACTTGTTTTTTCCTCATGTACTACACTTTTCCCATACTTCTACTACATCTTTCTACATCCTAAGTTAATTGGAAGAGAATGGCTATAGGCATATAGTGCAAGTCGTCCTGTTGTAGTCTTCTAGTAAGATTTTTTGATACAGGAAAGTTTTTTTAAACAATCAAAGTTACCGTTCTTTTATTTTTAAATAAATAAAAAAGTCAAGGCAAAAAAGAAAACCTTTTAATACACCATACTTATTCGACGACGAAAAACAATTTTTAATACTTAATAAAGTTACTCGTCTATTCCGTCTCATTACATTCTATCAATGAACCTTATTTTCAAAGGTTTATCAGGTTTGGATACAAAGCACCTAGTCGGCGCGATGTCGCCATAATGATACTCCAGCTTATACTTCTGTAATACCTGTGAAATTATAAATTTATTGGTCGTACACACATGGAAGGTAACGAGTTCTTTTGTTACTGATGGTAGGTCTCCGTCGCCGGAGGACGTCAGTGGTATGCAAATAGTCTTTGTTTGAAAGACGCATTAGCTAGATGAGTCACTAAAGTAAAGTGGCTTATCATCTTATCTTGTCTTACCGGGTTGCCGGGACATGATCGCTTATAGCGATAAGGCCGCCATTTTCCTCATTTAAGTTACCAGTTTAGTTTTAGTCAATTGACTTCACCTACTTTAATGTGAGCAATAGTGTTCTATCTTGTGTCAAAGCGATGACATGTTATAGACACTTGTGTTGCTTATCATCTGGTAAACGTTCTGTGTCTCAATGTTTCATCGCTTCGTCTATGTCTCTTTATCCCGGTAAAAATCAGAATTAAATGAGAGAACTTTTAACTATACCGTGTGTTACGGGTCTTCTTGCTCCTGCCAGGGGAGAAAATCATTTACATGTGTATAAAACGGATATGTTGTTTTTAAATATGAGAGTGAGTTTGAAAATGTTGTTCAATATTCAACTAACCTTAATTATAAGAAGAGTAGTCATTACTTCAGCTATATTTTGGCCCAGGCATTTTCTTACCCCATAGCCAAAAGATATAGACCCAAAGTCGTGATGGTACTCGGAATTCTCATTCAACCATCGCTCTGGATAAAACTTGGTAGCGTCATCGTAATTTATCTCCTTCAGTGCGGCATCTTGTATCGACATCATAATAAGTGTACCTCGTGGTATGCTACGTAAATTTAATATAGTTAATATTTAAAGGCACAAAAGGTCTGATGGTATTCGTTGGCTAATCGAGGGGAGAGGGTTTGAGAAAGGTCACTATACTTTCTTGGTGAGGAGATTAGTGGTACTCTCTCTGCAATCTTCTTCCACGTCTCAAAAACCGTGGTTTCAAAACATTTTTCAGAATCTATACTTTCACCTAGTTACAGCAATACCTAACGTAAATCTGCCGCCATAACAGCATCGCTGTGATTCTGGTTATAAACCACGGGCTCATTGTCACTTATCACCAAGTTAAATTGAGTCGATAGCCTATTAGAAATTATAAATAAATTAAACCATCAGTGGCATTATACAACTTTTGATATTTGCAGCTTTAAAAACGTTACTTACTTATAGCTATCCAAAACTATATTCTTTGGCAAAATTCTCGTCAATAACGGTATCGGGGGAGCCAGTCTGCAATATACAATAGTAGAAACAATATGGTTAAAACTTTCAAATTTATCAGTAATGATGCGATGTTTAAAAAGCTATAGGATATTTAAATATGCTATAGCGTTTCAAACTCATTGTTACCTCAGTGTCTCTTTTATGCATGCCTGCAGATACGGTGTTGATTTTTTAAGGTCAACAATCTTATCCATATTTATCTCTGGTGTGATATTCTCTATCTCTTGATAAAGGGCTCTCTGGACTCTTTGGTGTTTCGCTATGAAATACATCGTAAAAGATACGGCCGATGTTATCTATAAATGTAATACAAGAATCAACAGTTAATCCAAGCAGGAGGACGATTCATCGATGTGTCTTACAAGTACAAATTGCCTATGGTTTTTTGAAAGAGATATTGTACTTAATTGATAATAAATATTTTTTCACAGGTACTTTCATTCTCCTCCAACTTCGCAAGTAATTTAATAATCCTTAAGTCTATAGTTAAGACGTTGTGCTTGTTTTTTTTACATTGGATGTTCTTAGCTTACAAACGGACTCGGCGTTATTAGGTTGAGAACATTTTGTTTAATATACTTGTTATAAAGAGTTACATAAAACACTTATGATTAGAGGGTTTTACAGTTTTTACATACAATGAAATGAGTACTTAAAGAAACTAAAACTTTGATTCGTATAAAAAAAATATGTTAGTACTCCAAATAACGAGTTGTTTTTAGTTTTAAACTCATCATCATCATTTTAACCGATGGAAGCCCACTGCTGCACATAGATGTCTGTCTTACAATATATAATATTTTACACATACAAAAAACATATATAAACGGCACAAGAGCAATTTCTACTTTAAAATACTGTGGTAATAAAAGTGTGGTAATAAAACTATATCTATGTACCGTGTTTACACCAATCAAAAGCATATCCATCAGAACCGTAGCGATATCTTCCACACTCATTTTATCTTCACCCAACAACATGGAACCTATCAAGTGATATCCGTCTAGAAAAATGTTAAAAAATAAATTTTATGTGTGTATATCTCATAAGCGAACCAAAATACGGAATTTAAGTTTACCTTTAAACTTATCATCTTCATCGCTTAGTGCAATACTTTGTTCTACTTCAAGAATATGCTTGCCGATTAAACTGAAATGAAGGTATATGTATATTCTAATATTTTAAATTTTGCAAACAGATAATCTATATCTTTCAATGATATAAATGACTTCATTGGTGTTACGTCTATATTGCACAAGACTTTTTGCGTAGGTACCACCGCAGCGCCTATTCCTGCCGCCAAATTTATTGTTCCGATTTGAAGGGTGTAACAGCTTGTGTAATTAGTGAGGTAAGAAGGTTTAACATTTTATGATTTAAAGCGATGAGCACAACTTGTTGCTGTGTTATATCCTAACTGTGCTCAGGTGAGTGTTCTGTTCACATCGTCGCTTCGTGGAATTAGGTAGTCAAAAACTTACTTATCTAAACTATCGCAATATTTGACCAAAGAGTGCCAAGCCGGTGTAGGAAACAGTTTCCATAGACGCATTCCAGACTCGCATTTCGCTATGGCATCGCTTGCCATTTCTAGACTATGATATAGCCACGACATATCACATTGGCTGTATATTAATTCTTTGTCCAGTATCGCAAACTTCTTTGAAAATATGATTAAGCCTGTGAATATAATAAAGTATATACAAAACAATGTATTTTAAATTGAGTTTAAAAATAAAAATTTTGTTTTCATATTGTGATTACTAAATTATATATTTTTTTATTTACAGCATCAGGCCTCGACGTTCCAAATCTTTTGAATTTTTTTTAAAACATTGTCTTTCTTTTTTCTCTGATATTAGAATATTGATCTCGACTTTTTAATTCGTCCCTTTGTTTTTCTTTTTTATGCGATAATGGTTTTCGTATATTGTTTTTATTTTATCGATACTTACCAATGCAATCAAATGCCCATTTGTTTACCTCTTTTACCAAGTCTTCTGTTACTTCATCTTGATAATTTCTAATGTTATATATTTTCTGCGTAAACTTATCGCAAGATTCACAAATGCCTTCAACGTGCTGCGTTATTGCACTTTGTAATGGTATATCCATTACCGATCTACGACGTATCCATTCAGATCCATGTCTAATGGCAAAAAATGTAAAGAAATTGTATAAATATAGAAAAATATAACAATAATTGTAAATTTAACAAGAGACAAACATTGTCATTTTAATAATTTTACTTAAAAATAAATGTGAACACAACTTACAACTTACTTCGTAAATTTATTACAGTTTTTTAATTTTCATTAAAATCTCAGGAAAATAATGGCAATGAGAGTCGGTTTGAAAAGTTTGTGTAGTGTTTTAATGACGATATTTTTGATAAATGCAGCGATAAAATTTGTATCTGGTCCTGTGTTGAAAAGACATTTGTTGTCTGGTTACTGTAAATCGTGTTAAACTTACATAGCGTAAATTCCTCCATAAACATGACTTCTGTGTTCAGCCCTATATTTTTCTAAAGAATCCAAAGCAGACCTTATAGGATGATCACCCTCCATGTTATACACTTTTTGAATGTGATCTGGACGATTAATAAGTACGACATCGCCTCCTATTGGACTCACAAATCTAACTACAGGTCCATATTCATCAAACAGCATTGCAAAATTCCTAAATGGTTTTTTCATATACAGGAATGTACCTAGAATTCATAAGACAAAATTAAGCAGTAAAAAATTTAGTCATTGGTTCCAGGTCTTTGCGATGTTAAGAAATCTTACCTAAAAGTAAATCAAAATATTATCATACAAATATAGAATCATTACGATATATTTTTAAATAGTAATTACAAATTATATGTTGCTCAAAGTAAACGCAACTATACAAGAAGACATTTCTCCAAAGTTATAACAACTACAAGATGGACTCTTAATTTGTGCGTAAATACGTTTTATATTACTAAAAATGGCATCCGCTTTAATGGTGATTTTAAAAACCATAGTATTGAAATTATATTATATAAACCAAAAGCTCACTCACCGGCATTAAGTCCAGCTGTTAACATACCAGCAGTAATCTGAACTCCGAGCTCAGAAACATATCGACGAAAGCTAGCCAAATATTTCAAGGATTTTGGCCCAGGAACATCATCAAATGATAATACTACTGGATCTTTATTTAAAATAACAGGTGCAACTCTTAATGGGGGATATATATCTTTAACCATTTCTTCATTGCTTGATGGGACTTCAACGGCAGAGTTGTCCACTTTTTGAATATTTGTAGCTCCACAACGCTTAGTTTGTAATTGTATATTGCTTAATAGATATAAGCGCTTATGAATATCTAGATTTTTGAGACAAATCTTACCGTATTGTATTTTGCCGAACATCTTAAATAAGAGTTAAATAACACTAAAGGCAAATTGTGCGAAATATATTTTCAATAATTTTCTTACGTCTTGAACTTGACGTTTTTAATATAACAAAAGAACGTAAGTTTATTTTAAAATATTAAAAGTTTAGTTTTGTTTTACGATATCATATTAATTTATTTAGATTTTTTTTACATCCACCAACTTGGGTCAGAGTTTGTTTCTAGACAGTGAAATAAAATAAGTAACAGTTTCTTATGCATATTTTAAAAAAAGTTTGATTATAAATCAGATGAAATAAGATTTGCAAAATCAGCCATGATATCACAGAGGAAATAAAATAGTTTAAATCAGAAATAACTTCATTATATTACTTGAGCAAATGTACAAAACCTAATTGTTTTAGTCTAAAAAGTTAGTATTCTACAGTAGATGATATGGAAACACTGAATGTGTTTGTCAAAATCGCGAAGTATGCAAGAAAACCATTAAATTCCTTGATGGCAATAAGGAGCGAGCGAGTTAGCTAATGTGGTAGATGGCGGGAGTGATCTCGTGTGATATAACTGTGTTAGCTTAGTTTTTAAATTTTAGTGTAAAAATAGTTATAAAAATGACTAGGTAATGTATGCTGTAACAAGATATTCTTATTATAATATTATTTTAAAACTGTGCATGTTGGAACAAAGAGATACACGACTCTTCTATATTGAAATCACTCGAATTTGTTCATAAGTGAACATCTTTGCTTTTCCAGAGCTAAAATAGAACTTGGCGACGTGACACCGCATAATATAAAGCAACTGAAGAAATTGAACACAGTCGTGTTTCCAGTGTCGTACAATGACAAATTCTATAAGGATGTATTAGAAGCAGGAGAGCTGGCGAAGTTAGCTTATTACAATGATATCGTAGTGGGAGCTGTCTGCTGTAGGATAGACACGTCGGAGAATTCTCGTAGATTATATATAATGACTTTGGGTTGTTTATATCCATATAGAAGACTCGGCATAGGCACTTTAATGGTGGAACATGTGCTCAAATATGTTGAACAGGATGGAAATTTCGACAGCATTTTCTTGTAAGTATTCACTATATTACTCTAAAACTATCTATAGTAAACTTATTAAAAGAAGTTTTTATAAACTTTATTTAATTATTTTGTACGTAAATCCATTATAAACAAAACTAACCTATTAAATTTTTGACAAGTGGTAAAGGCTAATACCTAATAAAACTTCATAGCTTTCCGTGTATATTCACAAAGTAGTTGTAAAAAACTGTTGCGTATATTATAAGATAGAAAAAGATAAATTCTCTGTGTTAATTAAATAAAACAGAAGACGAGATTTTTTGCTACAAATTATAGTTATTTGTGATAAAAAATGTACAACAGTGTCAATCACAATTTATTAGCAACATGTATACAATTGCCTGGCGAAAAAAGTCATTCAATAGAGTTATACATATTTTAAGTGATTTTACTACCGCTTGTAAATTTTAAATCTAAATCTAACTTCCTTTTTAGATGTTATAAATGGTTTTCTTTATATTCGATTTTTATTGTGAAGTAAATGAACATTTTTTGAATGAGTAACTTTTGGCATTACTAACCTTCCTAACTTCTACTCTAATAAGCAAGTTCTACAATAGATTGGCTAGTGCAATATACTATAAACTTTATGATAACATTCAGGGATTGATCCATGACTATTTGTTCTCTTGTAAGGCATTAGCACATTATAGTAGCAATAAATAGGTAATCTGGCCTCAACTATTTTAGACTTAGTTCTTGTTGCTATTGGGCAAAACCACTATTAATGAACCTGTGAGCAAAGACTAGACGAAGCATAGGAAAGAGTGATGGGGTACAGCCTCAAGGCTTAGTCCTCTTTTAAATCAATAATGTTGAAATATAACACACCTTGTAAATGGCATGAAATATAATTATTTAGCAATGTTTTATTTCTGCTTGGCGATCATAATATATTCATCACATAAATAAAATCAAAGTAGTTACTGCCATACATGCTTTGGTCGCATAGGCAGATGACAGACATAAAAAGAAAGGTTTGCATACCTTAAGTATCTGCAAAGAGGATCTCCTTATGAGTTCCCAAGGTTGAACCCGGAGGACAAATTTCCCAGAAAACATATTCCTGTAGATACCAGCAGTTGAAAAAAGTAACATAACACAAATCATTTTCTCAATCTGACCACTAAACCTTAGTTTGAAAAAAAACATGATGATAATGATTGTTAAGTGTTTTCATTTTATGCTTTTTAACTTAAAGAACTAATTTAATTCACAATAATAATATTATCTAAACATTTTTGTTGTGCCATTGCCTCCTTTATACTAATTTTTTTTTGTGTAATGTGCCAAAAAAAATTTTATTAAAAATATCAGTTACTTTTGTTGTAAGATATTCAAAAAAATTGCAATTATAATTAAGCAAATACAATCTTAATTTTCCAGACATGTTCAAGTAAACAACGAGGGAGCTATCGATTTTTATAAAAAGTTTGGTTTTGAAATTGTTGAGACGAAAGAGCATTACTATAAGAGAATAGAACCAGCGGACGCACATGTTTTGCAGAAGACAATCAGAGAACCTCTGGAGTTGGTACCTCTAGTTAACGGATCTGTGCCACATGCAAAAACTAATGGACTTGAAGTCGATTGAACACCCAAACCTATTTCTTTCCAAGTTAAAATGACAGATATCATTGTGAAAAAAGTGATAAAACGTAAGTTATAAGGATTGTATTCAAGTCAATGTTCATCTACACTGAATGGAAATTAAGTTATATTTGTAAAGAACAGGTTAATCATAGGTTGTGGTTGTGGACATATGATGCCATAAAAATAGTTCATAGACTGAAATCTCACTGAATTCAGAACCTAGTGTTGTAAAGTTTCAAGTGCTCACACGTTGCTGACTGAAGGTACCTCTGGCTATATATGGCATGCTTCGGATAATATAATAGTAATGTAATATTAAATACATTTAAATCGAAATAAACATGGATTGGTAAATTTTTGAGGTTTGGATTATTGTGAAATATCAGAAGATAGCTCTAGGCATTCTTTTAACTATGATTTTAAAATACTTTTGGACATACTCATGTTAAAATAAATTGTACAATGCTGTAAGTTATTCATTGGACTGTTTGAACAATAATTCGTTTCCATTTAATTATTTTAACAAGTGTCACCTCGCATTTAATTGGTAAATATTAAGTGGTTATTGTACACTGATCAAGTACCTAAATTCATTTATTTTCTTTGTTTATCATTGACTTCTCGTCATCTGAATGCTGTTTTTAATAAGATTTTTATTTATGTCGTAACAAGAAAATTTATAAATTTATTTTGGAATTGGTTTTTGTTATATGTTAAAAGGCATTATGTTCATTACACTTTATATTTGACTACGCTGATAATTGTTACCAAAAAGTCAATCTTATTAATGTTCTGTAACATATAATTTGTTAAATATCATGTTTCCTTTCAACTTTTAGAATTAGTACAATAAACATGGATAACATTTTGTGATGTTTTTTTTAATACATGATTATATATCACTTACCTACATTCTTTGTATTATAAATTTTTCAACCTATTCTCATACACTGTTAAACAGATCTTCCCAATTAATTTCCTGTGACTGATTTAATGACCTAGTTATACACCGTAAATATTTCCAGATAAAAACTTTAATGCCAATGTTATTGTAACACCAATTTTTTCCATAGATACCCTACCCTGCTTTCTAAGGTGATTTTACTCACTAACAAATATGGTGCTATTCTGCACTAAACTTAAGCGTTTTACAAGTAAAGGAACTGTTCTCTCTAGTATCCCCAATGCTACCGCAAAGTCAAAACCATTTCGTGTTGGTTGTTGCAAGCCAGCTAACCAGGCGATCAAAAGCTCCCCCTGAAAAGCTATGAACTCAGTTCTAGTTACCTTCCTCAAGAGGTAAGAAATACCTTTATCGTTTGAGATCTTAGAGCTACCATACTATAAATCCGGATTCGAATAATTAGCATGTAAAACTATTATCTTAAAGAAATCGCGTTGCAGTATCACCCTCTATGATGAATTTCAACAATTTTCAAACATTGCTACACGCAAGTAGTTATATGGTACCTACATAATATGTACTACATCTCAAAAGAATCATCCAAGCCTCGTCGAATAAAAAAAATAACTACGAAAAATATGATCATAACAACATTAATACATTTCGTCTGACCAGCAGTTCGAAAACCCTGGCCATAAAAACTTCAAAACATGAAATGGACAGGAAGGTATGTTTTTAATACAAACAAATAGCATGGTATGATGTATTTTATTCAATGAACATAAAACATAACAATATCGTCGAATGACTAGTGATGTGTAACTGTATTACATTAATAATATATTATTGAAATGAATACATTTAAGGCCCGTTTAAATTCCACTGAATTTACAGATCATTGTAAAACAGAGGGAGCGCAAAGCTTTATACAGTTTATCATAAGACGTTCAATTTAAAGTTTTACTATTCTATAAAAATATCAATAAATATTTTTATTTCAATCTATCAAAAACAAACAAAATCTAACACAGTTACGATTAGGCACGAGACGTATATATTTTACACAAACGTCTTGTGCATTTACGAATACTGCTATGCTTTTACAAAGCATGAACCTATCACAGACGTACGTACTTCAACATTTATAAATAAAAATACAATTAAAAGTAGTTTTATGTGCTGCTGAAGATATAGTACATAATTTTGATTGTATATAACCCTTTTTCTTTAAAAGTCCAATTTCCTCAATCACGTTAATATTATTAAACTATTCTTGATAACTACAAAATGTCTATTAAAATTCAACAGCAAATTTTTATATTAATTGAAACAATTTATTAGGTGTAATATATATAAGATATAGGTATTAAATAATGTATTATTAACAAAATACATAAAGCGTTATATGATTCTTTTTCAGTTTAAAAAATATTGACAATACATTAACACATATAAAAGCCTATTTATTTTAAATGCTTTTCTTTAATTAGGTTACTAAATAAATAGTATTATTTTGTACGCATTTATTCGAGAATCTATAATGTTGGAGGTCATCTGATGCAGATACAAAAGTCTAATAACAGATAGAAAATCTTATGTAAATTTTTTTTTCAGAACGAACAGCACGTTTATTGTTAACAATGAGGTTATAATTTTTTTTAATAAAAATTATTGACATTTGCTTTCGGATACATAATGTATTATTTTTAGGGAAAAGGGTCTTTGTAACGAGTTATTATATACTTTGGTCATAAGCAAACTTTGGTAACCAAGGTACATAGAGTTTTAGAAATGATAAAATAACTATTTTAAATCATAATTATTGCGAGATGTCCCTATCGAAAATATCATTTACTCTGTAAATTTGTATTAACTTCTCTAACAAAGACAGAGACAAAACAATTTTCTTTCGCTTGCAAAATGCGGATCATCTCATTTTTATTATAAAAATTTAAAAGATTGTCCTAGTCTTATGGCTGTATTTATTAATGCAGCAAGGCAAATTTTAATAAAATAATTTCAAATAATTAGGTTAACTTAAATGTTTCTCCATATTCCTCTGTTAATATTTAACTGGCAAGATAATTTTATGTGTATTTTTCAATAGTTACTTTAATTTAAAATATGTAAATAAGTATTAGATATAGTACAAAAGTTGGCAATAATAACGTACACTGTATTTATGAACACAATTTTATGGTAACAAGTTAGAGATTAACAATAATTGTAAATTTAAACATGAATTTGAATAAAAAATAAGGTTCACTCGGAATACTTCACCTCCTCTGTAAAACTATAACCATAAAAACAACACCAAAAAATTAAAAATTATCGAAAATTATCGTTTCGTAATTTTTTGTATATATTTTTTTTGTCTCATATGCTATGGTAAAGAGCAGACTATTGGTCTATATAGCATAGCAACATTTGTTTAATGTAAATGTAGCTTGTTTTAAACATTCTCCTAGTTTTAATTAATTTGAACTTATAAACTAATACTCTATTTCAGATTTTATGTATTAACCGATATTAGATTCTAAAATGCTGTGCTATATGAATGGAGTTAAATAAAATTGTTCTCCTCTATTTTGTTGTATTTATATACTGGCAACGTCGTTAATATAATGACTACAAAAAATTTATATTTTTTATTGAAACACTATCACTACGCTTCGTGAGAATAAAGCGATAGTTTTATATATGTATCTACCTCGACGACAAACGTTCTATGTCTAAAATTTCTAATATTTTCGTTTTAATTCCATGTTCATGGTCCGTGCATTTTATAAATTCGTGTCTACGTTATTACTGTATGGGGTTGATTTAACTATTTGGTCTAAAACTCCTAAAATAAATAAAAAGGCGCCATTTATAGGCGACAAATGATTACCAACAAATATTAGATAGCAAGCAGAGTACATACTAATATTTAAGATGAATAAAGTGCAGCTTTGAAACGATGCTGTGGGGAAACAATTTTTCATTTACAATCGGCTAAAACTTGACTCCAATTTAACAGGTGTTAAATTGAACATAAGGCAATGAATGTTGAAGCGCACGTTCGAAAAATTGGCACCTACCATACCACTAAGCAGGCTCTGGAATAGAATCAGGAGCCACGGTCTTACTAAGCAAGCGAATAGCCACAACACCGCAGAGGCACTTAAGAACTATGTATAGTAAAAAAATTAAAAAAATAATTTCAGTTACGTTTTTGAAATTTTTTAAGTTATTTATTATTGGATAGTAGGCTGCAGGTCTAGCAAACCAAAATGTGTCCTTTAGTGCAAATCCACATTATTCCCAAATGATGCTATTTTTTACTATTTTTAATGCAAAAAAAACGAGATTTGAAGATTTTGTTATGGTCATATGACAACACGTCAATTTTGAATATTTTAAATTAAAAAGCTAAGTAACTAAAAGCAAAATGATGTTAATACTATCATCATCAGATAATGTCACTGCCATATGGCCACCACGCTTGCTAAGTGTGGGTTAGTGGATGACAAATTCTCATAAAAGCTGTTGCTCTTGGAACATGTAGGTTTTCGCAAGATAATTTTCTTCAACGGAAGCTCATGCTCAGTGGAAATTTAGCCTTCTCGACGTACAGCGCGCACGATCCATTCACAAAATTAGCTATTACGGCTTCGTTATTATTTACCTATTTATATAAGTATTCATTATATACATATTAATAGTTGGACATTTTTTCAAATAGGACGAGTTTTTAAACTTGTTATTTTTTTTTACTTTTATGATTTAAGGAAATTTTTATATTTTTAAGTGTTTGTAAGTTGTTTTAAATTATTTTACCAAAACCCTTATAAAAAGTTGGGCTTAAACATTAACAATACAACTGAGCATCTTACACACCAAGTGTTAAATATTTGACACAAAAATACAACTACGTAGTTGTCGAAAATAGTACGAGTAGATTATCCCGAAATTAATTTCGTTCCAGTAGAGAACTCTGTTAGAAGATGAACAAGTTTTAATTTTATGTATTTAACTTTTAACGTTATTGTAGTTTATTATTTGGAACATCCAGATATATTATTTGAGATCTCACAAATCGGCACTAATAGTTTCTTTAAAGCTTAGTGCTTTGGTGGCACCATATACAAAGTGCCAGGTTCAGTTCAAATAAGACTCCAAACTAATACCAAATACGTGAGATAGTTTATGGGGTAAGCACCTGTGTCGATGGAGCTGTTATTTTTGTTAATATAATTAGACACAAGCACAAAACATTATAGCTCCACTATAACAATTACAATTTTGGAACAGTGTGCTTTCTGACACTTTAAATACGTAAGAAAGTTTGAAGAATAAAGAAACTGTGTCTATGGAGCTGGATTTTGTTTTAATATATATTAGGCACATGCACAGAACATTAAAGCCTCACGGTAGTGAGCAGCACAGCCAACACGCTCATAATTGCTCATCGCCATTCGGCCCTGCGGCATCACTCTCCAAGTCCAGTAATTGTTTGATGCGCTCAACGCATAATTTAGATCCTTCATTCGCTTCTTTGGCCATCTGTAAAACAAATTGTAGTAACTTTTGCTGTCTGGTAGGTTGACCAACTGTCTGGTGGAAGTAGCAGGGAACCGCTATAGACAAGGACAATGGTATCACATATGTAGTGTAATTAAGTAAGTAGTGTAATTCTGTATGCTATGATAAAATGGACTGATGATATTAAAAATATCTGAAGCCAATATTTAGTTATTTATCAGGATCTCGTTTACTAAGAATTATTAGATTAATTTACTCACAAGAGAGAAGTTAAGGAATCCGTGCGGCAGACCTTCCAGGACGTCGATGCCAACTTCATTACCAAGCTTCTTCAGTTTCTTAGCAAACATGACGCAATCGTCTAAACATGGATCTAGATGAACCGTCTGATAATAATAAAAAGAATAATTTAATTAATTGATTATTCATTACACAAATAAATAATAAACTTTTTACGTCTTGCACCGAGAAGTCAAAAGGGGTGCAGTGCATATTATGTAAGGCGTAATAATTGCATTGTAAATGACAGAATACCCCATTTATCTAATGTCGACAGGCGCAACATAGCGGTGCATGTTATCACATAAGATTTACAATAAACAGAGGGGCAGCTAGCTGGGCATGTTTATAAAACACATTCACCATTCCAACTCCGCGACTCGTGGCCTTGGAACCTATCTAGAGACATCTGTTACAAGGCAAGTGGCTAGCTACTACGCTATGGAGGCAGTTGCTAACCGCTAATTTTAATTTTAAAACACTTACCAATATCCTGACAGGTGGGAATTTCTTAAGCAATTCCTCATCAGCCCAGTACGGAGACAGCAATGGATCTCGTGGTACCGAGAATATAAACTCATCGGACGGACTTCGAGCAATAAGAGCGTCGAGGTTTGTTCGAACTGCTAACCTGATGCACAGAAAATAATTAGGTGTTGTGAGTATTCGTCATAGCCAGATATAAAAATATTCAATATTAGCATCTCTATAAAATAATTTAAAATAAAATATACATGAAGCTGTCTGTGACAGCTCAGTAAAAAATCCGAGAAGTGATAAGAGAACTTACTCTTCTTGGGTAGGTCTGTTAATGGAGTTGGATCCTGTGATGTATGCCAGCCGAGACGACATGGCTCCCATTATACCCGTCGCCGCTTCACTTATCCTAATAAAAAAATATATACTTAATTGGACACGCTTGGTCAATAACGTGTCATATACAAAGTAATACATAATTCCTCTTTCTGCTCGAATATGTAAAAAAATTAGCAGTTAGTGTCGGTGTGGAATATCTTTAAGAGACTATGTTTAGCAGTAAGTGTCTTCCAGCTGGTAATGATAAATATTAATAACTCAATGTAAGCAGTGCTTACCTAGTTTTAATTCTCTTTTTGCCCTCTTTGGAGTCTGGTTCTTCAACCAGCGGAGGTTCACCGACTAATGTACTCGATGCTTCCGATTCTAATTCTCTGAAAGAAAATCAAATGTTATTAATTGCAATAAATAATGTACTGATAAATAATCTGTGGTATTCCTAGTATTCATTGGTTATTGCCATAGCACATGCGCTGAAGAGAAACATGAATTCGAGTTTCGCGCTCGGCTAGGATACGCTGACTATCTTATGTTGACAACTAAAATATAGCAATACGTTTATGGGTGTAGATTTAATACGGGGGTGTTAGCCAGTCAAGCCGGAAACAAAAAACACTACTACCATTCATAGTTATCTACATTGTTATTTCGGAATCGAACCGTCGATTTTCGTGTTATAAAGGCAAGCGCAAAGCCATTGCGCCAGGTAGATAGTTAAAAATATAACAATAACAGTGTAAATAATTAAGTTCAAAAAAATTAATAATTAAAGGTAAATCTGTATTAATTATTAAATAGTGAAATACCTCTGCGAATCCTCGTGTGTTTTATTATTCGGTTTAATTATCGGATACCGTCGCCCTTCGGAGTCCGTGTCGCTGTCGAGTACGTAACGTTCTAGGAACTCCGAGACAAACTGTTGGGATTTATCTTCAGTTGGTGTTACACCTGAAAATGTTTGTTTTCATTTAATGGTGATATTTTCTAAACGGTTTTAATTTGGCAACGTTAGTGTATTAATGGTTTTGATTCTCTTTTTGTGAGAGACTGAGTTTCAGTACTTAGAACATTAAGATTGATTTGTATATATTCTCCAAAGGGTTTTTCATTTTAGGTAACTTACTGTCTGCATTGGCTTGAAGACACTGTAGCTAGTGAGATTAATGAGATAAAGAAACTTAACATTCTCTCAGGTTACATAATGACCAACATAACGTGGTGTAGTGTAAATCAATCAACCTAATTAGCTCCACATTGTTAGAGCAATACACAGAGTCATACAAGCGAACAGGCAGGCCATTTTCTCGCTTCTTCAAATAAATGTCTTTATGACAACAAGCTTTTGTTTGTACAATTCTATAGCAATGAATCAAAGTACCCGTAGCAGTGTGTTCACTCTGCAAGGAGGCAGCGCTGATGGTAGTGTCTGATGATTTCCTGCGCTCACTGCCGGACTTGTGAGCCTGTAACTCAGCTAAGTCGGACGGTGACACTTCCTCGAATGATGACGGACCTTCACTTATGCCTTCTGTGAAGCGGAACAAACTTGTAATGTGAGTTATTATACATTTTGCGCATTTTTATTATAACATATACTGCAACCGTAAACTACCGACTACTTATTAATTTTAATTAATTCTTAAAAACAACATGTAAAAGAAAACATCGTGAAGTCATTTTCAAAAACAGAACAACTTTCAACAAACAGAGTCTGCAGTGGGAATATTAATAGGGCTGTTCATTTATTTTGTGACTTTCTATATATAAATAAATGATTTTTTTTGTAATAAACCCTTAAAAAGTTACCAAACAAATTAGGTAATCATTAAAATTACAGCGCTAAAGAAGCTAGATCCACATAGAAAAATACTAGGTATACCTTTTATACGACAAAGAGACGAGTCGAACTAAGCCGTAAGTTTATATACACTGCACCATATTATGTACGCTGCCATAACACCCAAGATGATACGTCGCTCCAATAATTTTACTAGTAACAGCGCCCTTCAATCCAGAACCTAATAGTGTTTGCGCATCTGTTTGGCGGCAAATATAGGCGCTGTGGTGGTGGTACCTACCTAGACGGTTTCTGGCAACCGTGACCTACAATCAGTAGAGTATGACTCCGCCACTCATCATCACTAATCAGAGGGAAATACAAAGCAAGTTTTATCCATAATTCTATAATATTACCTTGTGACTGGCTAACTTTGAGGAAACCATTGCTGTCCAATGGAGGTGTTGATGAGGATATCGAATCTTTGTTGCTTGGACATTCGGATTTTCCTTTTCCAGTTGAATTTGGACTTGCATATGCTGAAACGATTATTTTAAATTATTTATGTATCATACTACCTTTTTGGTAGTTTTAACAAATATGGACTAAATTCTACGTAAAATTATATTTATTCAATTGCTCTGTTTGTAAAATCGACATATGCGGAAAGCATTACAAAACCGATCACTTCCAAAACGATTCATTTCATGGACATGCGATGTTCACCAATCTGCACTCGTCCAGCTCGGTGTAAAAATGGATTGAATCTCTTATAGCGAAAGCCCTAGTGACGTCTCGAGTCCCAGTGTTGAGAAATCTAAAAGTCCTGTTGATTTATTTTTAATTTTAATTATTAAAATTAACACATACCTTTAAGACATCTCATCATGAACCCAAATGGTAAGAGGGGGTCCATTAAACACAATAGGCGAGCCGGACTCGGTATAAAACTAACAAGAAGTGGAGCGTAAGCCATGAACAAGCCCTCCGGCGGACGGAGACCATTCGAAAGGATCTTAAGAGTACAGCCTGCTATAAGATTCGCTCCGGCCGAATCACCCGCGAACACAATGCGTTTACCTGCAACAAACATTTCCAGTATTTAACCGTGATTAGTAGTTCATTTCTGCCGCCAGGCCATAGTGTGTTGTTCTTACAGTATTCCGCTTTAAAAAAAATCTCTTTCTTTTTCACAATAACAACGTGGTATAAAAAATTACTACCATCAAAACTTTTACGTAAAAACGTTACGTTTTACGAAAAAGTTATTTTTATTCTGGTAATACCATATGATAACGTAAAAAACCTAACCTTATTATACAATAAATGTTGTTTAACAAGTCTATCTTATATTTATGTCTATATGTGGGAAATGGAAATCTTAGGAAAGTTCATATTGTGCTACAAGGTCAATAAATAATATACAATAGACATACCTGTAGTACCAATCTCCTTAAAGTTAGTCATCATCCAGCAGTAAGCGTAGAACACTTCCTCCAATGCTCTAGGGAACGGCGCTTGAGGGGCCAAACTGTAATCTATCGATAGTATGGGCACATTCAACTTAGTGGCCCACTCCCTTAAGTACGTTTCGTGTGACTTTGAACTTTGCGCAACGAATCCGCCGCCATGGCAATGAAATAGCACGCCATCTGCCGGCGGGAGGCTCGAGGAACCTTCGTCTGTCTAAAGAAAACCATTACACTTATTAGATTTACTAGAAGTATGTGTAAAGTTACCAAACCCATTTAATTATTTCATTAAACTCCCCACTCGTCTTGTAGAATAAAATAAATTAAAAGCACCTAAGTACTTACTTACCATGCCAGCCCTTTTGTTAACGCTTATCAATCTGACATTAAGGCTTTGCAGACCAATGTGGACGGTGGGCGGCAGCACTGTGGTCTCCTTACCGTCTGTTGTCACCACCGTTAACGGCTCTGGCGGAATTGTTATTAACTTATTAACGGCCACCGTTGATGACATTAAGCTTGGTACACGCTTCATAATTTCTGAAAATAAAAGATTTTTTAACACTGGAAGTTTTGTATCGACAAGCTGCAATACTACTGTTATTTACAAAGTAAACTGCGCAACTCTTATGCCTGCCGTTAAACTCTAATTTGTACACAATACTGCTTTCCGGTTTTAGGTGGCTGTAAGTAATAAAACTACTGCGGTAACGTAGCTTTACATCCTATATTTCAAGATGGCTCGCACAAAGTTGTGCTTTGTATATTATTGTAACTGGCGTCGCATTGTTATTTACAGGCGTGTCACTTACCATCAAGTGAACGCCTAGAAAAAAGAAAATATTTTAATATATATACAAAAAATTACCACTCTCTGCAAGGAACCAGAACGCCTTGCAGAATTCGACGCTTGCCGACTGAGATATGTTGACTATCCTTCGCGCTCTCATTTCCGGATCGATCAGATACTGTCCTCCGGTCCACACCGAGCTGATTAGGTTGCCGTGACTGTAATACGCCTCTGAGAATCCGGCCATACATATAGATATGCCTTTCAATATACCTCGCATTGACGGTGTGAACTGAAATGTTATAAGTTTTTTATTTAAACAGATTAGTGTTTGACAACGATCCCACCTGGCATTAAGTGGAGGGTTGTCTGTACTGGTCAAACGCACTAGTATAATAATAGCCTATTCACTCTTCTCTTAAACACCGACGTCTTGGGATAGGAACACAGCCGACGGCAAGTTGACTGGCTGATAATAATACTTAAAGAGACTTTCATCGACTTTCTAATAAAAAGACTGTGTGAATGGATAGGAATAAGAGATGTTAGGTTAAAATCCATATAAAATATATGCAAACTTTTTTTACCTGAAAACCGAGACATCTGCCGTAGAAACAGTATTGATTGATTGTATCTGCTTGAGAGAACAGCTCTTCAGGAGAGTGTTGCTCTGTTGGGAACAGATCTCCACACGGTGCCCAGGATAGTAAAGTTTGTAAATGATGTAGACATGTTCCTAATGACGCAAGCAGCTGCCCACACGACTCAATCTCTCTAAGAATAAAATAAATACGTGAAATTTGAAGCTCATTCCATCATTGTCATGCGACCCATTGATATCATTGGGTTCTTACAATTAATAATAAAATAGAAGGAATTAAACTTAATTGTTAAGAAACATCATTGAACTTGGCAAAGTTTATATAAACATATGACAAACGATAACTAATTCCAAATAGAGTTTGGATAGATGATTTATTACTTAGACTACTTCCGTGCGCAACGACTAACATCTTGCCTTGTAACACGGAAGTCCCTGGTTTGTTCAAGATTACAAGTGGAGTTTGATAGACATTCAACGCTTGGCTAATCTACTACTACTGTATTTTAAATTTAATTCTGTAACATAATTGCTTTGTTCTCCCTGACAGCATATAAAAGCGAGAGTTTTCTGGACGTGACCGCTTAACAAAAAATCAATGGCGCTGTAAGTAAAGTACATAAGTGTCTTAGTACGATGTCTATTTTATAAAGAGTGTCACCATCCTTGATGTAATGTGAAAGGGTGTGCCGGAAACGGTAACTAAAATGTGGGCAGAGTAAGTAATGACTAAATTTCAGAGTTTTCTAAGTATCAATAATTTTCAAATTTGGCAAACGATATAGTTACTTTACATAATATTCACTGCTTATTATATCTTTCTGATGCCAAACTATTTTGTCGCTACCCGTTGATATTGCATCACCGAACAATAAAACAAAAAAAATTTTTTCCTATTCTAAGTCGTATTTCCTCATGACTGAGGGTCGTGGTCATCATGTGTAATGAAACACACGACGGCTCTCTTGGCAGTTATAATGGAGTGGTTTGCCATTGCCTTCTCCATTTCAAATACTAGTCCGACCACAGACGGTCATGACGTAGATATGCAGGTATCTTCACGACGTTTTCCTTCACCGTCAAAGCACGTGATATTAGTTGGTGTTATACTAACTGCACATAAATTGAAAAATTCATTGGTGCAGGCCGGATTCGAACCCGGTACCACCGGAGTGGAAGGCGGGCGTTCAAACCACTAGGCTATCACGGCTCTAAAAAAATAAATTTACAGCGCCATTTATACATATAAAGTTTTAGATGTTTGCGGAAAGCGTCAAGGTACGCGAAAACACATTTAAAGAAACAATTTTATTGCCGTATTGTTTAACCTCGATCTTTTAACACAAACACTTTTATATAACTCATGTTTGACCTTTATTTAAATCATTTGTTTATAATACGATGCTATATAGGTTATATTGATAGGAGCAGTTACGACAGCTTTTTCATGGACAATTTTAAGTAATCAAGATTAATTTGGGTTTAATTACAAATCTAAATTGTACATTTGGCCTTGAATGAAATAAAAAAACGAATTCAGACATTTAAAAAATACTTTAAACAAAATGTAATGTAATTAAAATTCCGATTACTTTGGCAATGATTCAAATCTCTCCGGTTTCATCTGTGCATGTATCGGTGCTTTTAATTCTTGACGCTAACAAAAATTTTTAAAGAACCTCGACAGCTACATATGCCAATAAACACGAATGTGGGGAACAAATAACATTTCATACAGTCTATGTAATTACTTAATAATGCGGAACTAGAGAATATCTAACGGTGCTGTGAATTTAACTTAACGATATAAGTCTTTAGACGCGACGAGTTTGTTTCTTATTGGCAGATTATGGAAATGAATAAGGAAAGCTATATATCGTGATATATTATTTAAATCAGGGGTCGATAACTAACAATCAGCGGGGTCACTGAATGATCTTTTTAAGTATTTCAAGTGACTTTTTTGTTAATTAACGAAGCGACTAGGTGAGTTCTCCTAATGGTAAGCTATCCGTCGGCTCATAATAATGTATAGTTGGTATGATATACACTGCACCACATTGTGGGTCATTAGCCGTTAAGCCTCGTTACTCCTATCAATACACTAGCCAGTAACAAAGCGCTTTATTTTTTTAAGGCTTTAATATACAAATAATTATAAGATGTTATCCTAGCAATAGTGTAAACAGCGATTAGTAACTTTATATCATCAACAACCAATTCATTAAACGAAAAAAAAAAGTACGTATAGTTAATTAGGAGTGCGTAAGAAAAATCCACCATTTCACAAATAAAACAGGTCAAGTAAATCAAACAAAATTTCAATGTGATTCAACAAACATATCCATGACAAAGATATCCATTACGATGTTACGTAAAATTTTCATACATTATGGGAATTTCAAACTTAAAATAAAGCACTAAATTCATGTCTGCTTATCACTAATTAACATGAATATTAATATAAATTAGTTGCAATTAAAATAAATTAATCACCAAGTGACATTTAGCAACTAAGTAGAGGAATATCGTAGCCACGTGCAACAATAAACAATGTGCTTTGTCATCCATTACAAACTTAAATGTTTGTTAATTGTATAACTGAAGATTTAAAAAGAAAAATATATAGATGTAAGGTACTAAAAACTGTGTGATTTTAAATTAAAATCTGACAAACTGTATCAAATTTATAATGCGACTATCAGGACGCTCAGCTGGAAGTAAGCAATAATCCCGCTCGTAATCTTCGTACCACCACCTTACCCTCATTTCCCCCTGATATGTAAGATTGTAAGTCTAGTAAAAGCGGTAAAAAACCAGTTCATGAATATTATCAAACTCGCTGAAGCACTTGAAGAAGCGCGGTTGCGATCCCTACCGAACTTGAACTTCCACTAAAGGAAACCTACATGTTTCAAGAACTGCTTTCATGGATATATGCACCAGATCAGTGTGGTGGATAAATGACCCTAAGTCTCCTTGTAATAGTCTCAGCAATGGGAGTATTAAGCAAGCCATTGATTTATTTGTCTAGTCAACTTAAAATTAACATTAGCAACAATGCTTTTCAAACTGGAACACAGTAGCTTTTGTCGGCCATATATATACCAGCAGTATTCAACTACACTGCTATCATTAAAATAACTTAATAATAAAATATTCTCACTTCACAAAATATCCTTTACGAAATAGTAAAGCATCCCTTCCAGAACAAACTTGACGGCTAAGTTTAAGTCCATGTAAAACGCAGGAATCCACAACTGATACAAAACTGCGATATCCATTGCCAGGTGATTTTGTATCAAAGTCATAAAGAGGTGCTACCTGAAAATACGGTGATAATACATCATCTAGGAAAACTCTGTAGAGCAAACATTTTGTCAGAGTTTTAATGATCATTAAGGAATGTTGTACATGGCAGTGGACATAACAACAAATTCCAAGAGGTAAATCAGTGTAACCCGAATTGGTGTGACCATAAGCTATCACACTCTTGATCTGTCTTACACAAATAAGCATAAAAGTACTTACAGAACCTAAACTTTCTGAAATCTCTGTTGACTTTTAAAGAACATGATGTTTATGATTTAGGCAAGGTACAGTATATTTTTTGTATCCAAGATATACAAATTTCAGCAATTTAAAAAAAACAATTTTAATGAGTACTTTTTAAATGGCCTTAATATAAGCTCTTATAAACAAGCAGCCCTTTGTCTCTACTGCTAGGACTCAGGACCTTCTCTCACAAGGAGAGAGACAAGAACATTTATCGACAAGTGTGGCTTGGTGACTGTCAAATAGAACAAATCAGTTTTCTTATGATCTTTTACTTCACTGGAAGCTAAAGCTCAGTGAGAAGCAACAATAATTTTGTATCAGTAATAAATTAAACTTATCATATGTTGTTGTAACTATGAATCACAGCTGTTTTAAAGTTCACACACGTGTTTATCTTACATAATACACATGTTTTACAACTGTTTGTAGTAAACATCTGGTAATAAAATCATTATACTTTGTAATCTTCCCTATCGTAAGTATTATTTGTAATAAATGATGCAATTGTAGTTGTCTTATTTAAAAACTAAGTTACAGTACTGATTTTTAAAATAAATTTAGGCACAATATTTTTTTTAATTGTTAATACCTATAATTAAAATACATTGTATCCAAAATATTAATTTTGACCATTAAGATTTATTTGCAGTTGTTGATTCTCGAAAAGGACTTTAGTTGACTAAATTTTTTATTTATTCATAACCACCAAACAAAAAAAGGCCTTCAACCTGTTGTTTTGATCACATCCACATTAACTCTAGAAATTGTGTGAGGAGGATATTAATTGGCTTTTCTGGCTTTAGAGACCCATTTTTTAATCAAGAAGGATTTATGTTAATGTTCTTATTATTTAGCTAATTGCTTTTTGATGTTAATAAGAATTATATTGATATATTATTTCAAAACTTTTTGTTACATAAACCCTAAAACAAAAAAACAAAAAAAATATTTGTAAATCAGTATTGTCACTTACCTTTCTAACATGATCTACAAGTGGCCAAACAGTATCAATATGATCAATTAGTGTCATAAAACCTTGGTATAATCTTTGACCATTTTCACTATCATCTGGTTGGAAATATGTGGCATTGTTCTGGCAAGAATCTTTTAGCGCCTCGTACATTGCGTACGTTGGTGGTGCACCTTCTTGAGTTTCTTCGCAGCATAGCGAAGCTTTCGCGGGTGAATCAGGGAAAGACATCATCTTTTTCAAATTCCCTCTAACAAGTTTCAACCCGCGTTCAAATATTTTAATCCGCATCTTAAAATACGAAAAATTATACAATATTAGATTAATACCTATTTTGTACATAATGTAATTTCACATTAAATGTATTTACAAAATATTCTTGAAGTAAATATCATTTTATCACTCTTACAATACTTATTCATAAGAAGACAGACGAGTCAAATAAAAACAGTACTAAATGACAAATAAAAACTTGCTTAACACTGAGTACTTAGATATCTACAATAATACGTATTCATAGACTAATTTAAGTTAACTACAAGCTTCACGAGTGTTCTGTTGTGAAAATCAAATGAATTGTCAAGTGAATGAAAATGCATGGCGAATCAATCACTGTGACAGTTGAATCTAAATTATGTTGTTTTTATTTTTTGTTTCATTAATATGGTGGTGTTGTGGTCTAATGTACCTATCTTAATTTGTATAATTTTACATTGAACTACAATCGATCAAAACAAAAGAAAACTTTCAATTTGTATTTGATGTACAATATTCATAAACCTTAAATGAAAATAAGAATACGATCAATACGTTTATATATCTCTTATATAGTATATACATGACACAATATACCCAAATTTAAGTTTTAATACTTTCTTATTTGCAAAATACATACTGTGTCTCTTAAACTAAATCATTCCCGCTAAAGTAAAAAACAGAAAACCAATAATGAATAGCGTAAAATGGAATAGTCATAGGCCTGTCAGCTTTTGACATATTAGTTTTGAAAGTATAGAAGTTGGTATCTTGTTGTTTATTGTGATTATTGATAAATGATAAATTGCAATGAGTGTGAATGAAATCAATACAACTGATCTTAATGAATATGATAATAAAAACAATGCCTCCGAATTCACAACTAATGAAACAACTGAAACTAATCAATACAGTTATCCCACATTGTTCTCAAATAAGACATTGTTAGAACTTTGTTGTCATTCGTTATCCCCATCTGTTGTAGCAAGAGACGAAGTACAGCCGTATTTGCGCGGCTGTAAGTGGTCACCAGATGGTACATGTTGTCTTTCCGTAATTAATAATGATGGAGTACATGTAATGGAGCTCCCAAGAGACCTTTATTCAGGGTCCGTGACTACTAACCGTACGATAGATGTTTTAGATTCTATTATTCATATTAAAGAGAGTGGTCTTATTTATGATTTTTGCTGGTATCCCAATATGAATAGTAGCATACCAGAAACATGTTGGTAAGTCTATTATTAAAAAAGTATTGATTTAAAATAATATTAAAAACTGTTTTCAGTTTGTTGAATTAAGGGTCCAGGTAACAAAAATAAAACAATACTTAGATATTTTTACTGCTAGTGTGAAAATATTAAAACCAATTTTTACCATATTATCCAACTCTTCATATTAAATGAAGCTATTGGACACATTTTCTTTACTACATAATTCATGTGTATAAAATGATAATGTATGTTACTAAATATATATGTGTATATATAAATATTTAGTCTGCATTTGGAATATGTGACTTAACTTACTTTTATTGTTTTATGCTTGTTATTCTAAATAAAACAAAATTTCAGTTGGTTGACAACAAGACAAAATGGTCCTATACAAATGTGGGATGCATTTGATGGCACATTAAGATGTTCCTACAGAGGATTTAATGCAGTTGATGAAATGGAGCCTGCCATATCAGTAACATTTAATATTGATGGAAGTAGAATCATTGCTGGATACAAAAAGTATCTTAGAACATTTGATGTTGAAAGGTAATACAAGACATATATATTTATTTAGTCAATTTCCTGGTATATTTATTGTACAAAGTATTATTTTCTAAAATTATAAGTCAGTCTGTATAATGTTTTGCAGGCCTGGTAGAGATTTTGCTGAACATAAAACTAATTCACCTGCCTCATGTATTGCTACTAGTAGCAATCTTTTAGCTGTTGGTTCTTGGAATACAACAATTAGTCTCTTTAATGTAAATGAAATGGGCTGTTATAAAAGTATAGGAAAAATGCATGGTCATTCAGGTAATACATTTTTCTTATAACAACAAAGTAACAATATATTACTATGATTCATAAGGAAACTAAAGATGTATAATTTTAGGTGGACTTACCCATATGAAGTTTACTCCTGATGGTCTTAAATTAATCTCAGGTGCTCGTAAAGATCATAGGCTTCTTGTCTGGGACATAAGGTACTATAGAAGGCCTCTTAATGTTCTAAGTAGAGTTGTTGACACTAACCAAAGGGTGTACTTTGATATATCCCCTTGTGGAAAATATCTTGTCTCTGGTGGTACTGATGGCCTGTTGAGAGTGTGGGATGTTAACAAAATTGATTGGCATTCAAGCTTAGATGTGACCAACATGGATAAAGATAATGTCTCATATACAGTAAGTAAAATGTTCTAAAAATTTCTTAACTAAGAATGCTTTTCTTTAACTTATTTGAGTAATAAAGTTTCTGTTAGGCTACAGAAATATTAGATTTCATTTTAATTAAACTTTTTTTTTCTTGCAGTTCTGTTTATTCAAAAACGCCTTTCATTATAAAACTTTTTCATATAGTTTATTTTCTTAATAAACAAAAATAATATTTAAACTAGCTTTGGAATTCAAACCTTTACACTTTCTGAAGTTTGTTTATTAAATGTTATATTAATTTGTGTACTCAATTTTTATCTGGTTGTGATATGTTTTCATGGCCAATTCTTTGTGTAGTGTTTTTAAAAAAATTTAATTATTGGCAATGAAAAATAATATCCTTTGGTTTTGCAGTTTCCATTACATAAGGATTGCTGTAATAGTGTATCCATACATCCATGTCGACCAATTTTAGCAACAGGCTCTGGCCAGTATCACTTCAAAGATATGGCTCTGTTTGTTGGTGATGAAAACGAGATTCTGATGGATACTGTTGAAGATAATTGCGATCATCATAAAATGTATACTAATGACATTACTATGAATAGTGCCAATATGAAATATTCTAGTGAACAAGAGAATAGTTTAGTGTTCTGGTGGACTGGAGAAATGTTTGAATCGAAATAGTTTGTAAGGATAAATAAAATTACTTAGACTATTTTTTTTAATTATTAACAACCTTATCTGGTTATATGCTTATACAAAACAATAAACTATTAGATGAGTTAAGATTAAAATTAACTACTGAGAAAACGACATGAAGTTAATAACAGTAAATGAATATAACAGACGGCACTGGACCATAGAAATATTCACTAGCGCTCTTTGGTGGTTATTAATAACGAAGTGAATAGCATATATAGTAACGCAAATGTCATAACTCAAAGTTTATTAAGATTGCCTTATACATAACCCGTTTATTAATGATATATTTTGTAACTGCTTGAAATATTATTTTAAATCTTCTTTATGATGCTACGAAAGTAGAAGGACGTTCACCTGGGTTGCGATACTCCTGACCCAAAACAGTTTGGCTCTAGTTTGGATGATATATAATGCACCACTTTGTGCTCGTCGCCTTAAACATAATTCTTAAATCTCGTTAGCTTGTTACTCCGGTAATTCACGAGCGACAACGACTTTCAAATCGGAACACGTTAATGCCTGCACACTACTGTTTGGCAGCAAAAATAGGCACTGCGGTGGTACATAACTAAATGGTCTCTGGAATCAGGTACTTGCCACCATTGTCTGTAAAAGAGATGTAAATATAAATAAATTAAAAAGTTATCCACACGTCGTGCAAACAGAATCTCATACACGTGTATATTAAAAAAGAGATCATTCCTTTTTTCTAAATTGCTTTTTTAACATTTGTTAAAGAATAACCTATCTATAAAAACAATTACGTCCGCACCCCCAAAAAAATTCGTGTTATTTAGACTGCAACATTAAATTTTTCATCAAAATATGCATTTGTTTAATTATGAAAGTGCGACCCTGCCGTAATGTGTTGATCACAATCTATATGAGAAACAAGCAATAAATTTGTCGAACTTCTCCGAGAACTGGAACATCGTAGTTCAGATTTATTTGTTTCATCTGTCTTATACTCCTGTCAATAAATTTCGAGGTTTATAAAACTCTTTATTTACTTTTTGAAAGCAAGTATGCAAATAATGTTAGATACATTATTTGTTAAATTCTGTTAAAAAGAAATATTTTTAAGCGGTTCTCTTAATGATTCCATTATTAGGACTACGGTGACTTCTCTTACAAGGAGAGTCTGGGCTCTTTATTCTCTCTTGGCTCTCGCTCTTTATACGCGAAATCGATCATGCTGGCTAAGTGCAAGTTGAACGATTTCGCATGTTCACGAAAGCTGTTGTCCTCGAAACATGTCTATTTCCACTTTTTCCTTCACCGGAAAGTTAAATTCGGTGGGGATCGTACTTCAGTCTCCGAGACCTATATAAAAACGCGATAGGATAAATGGTACAGGCTTTTATTATTCCACAGCGTTTTTATTTATAACGTTTTTTACAATGTGATTTACACGAAGCTAGTTAAATTAATAGTAGATTCAATATAATATCAATAATACAATTAGGATTTAGTACAAGTTACTTGGATTTACAGTCGTGGTTAGTCACAAAATCCACAATCGTTTTATGCCCATGAAACGAAAGACAGGCGTGGGCTGAAGAAACAGTAAAAGATCTAATTAAATTTTTACGTTTCAATTACAAGAAGAGAATCTGTGAGATCCAATTAAAAAACTTCACAGCGTGTATTTGATAGCTTGTCGGTCAAGTATCATTTTTATGGAATATAAAATTTTATAGACCACAAAAGCAAATCGAAAAGCTTTAGGGCGTACTACGATATTTTCTAAATTAATTTTGAAACAGATGCTGCTAATATCGTTTATAAGTTACATTTTACCCAGAAGCGTTCAATCGATCCATCGGTCGAGTTTCATAATTCAATTTGGTTTTTTTTCTTAGACTATCAGCTCCAATCAAGATTGTACAAGGTACACTTGATTGGAGAATTGAGATTCTGTAATTTCTCTTTATATTCTGATTGATTTCGATAACGGAAACACAAGTTAAATAGTTTAGTTTTAGTAAAGAAACTGTATTAATTGCATAAAGAATATGAGAAAGTTAAAAACATTTAATTATTTTATTGTAAGTATTTCTCGTTCCTCTTTTTTAAACCATGATTTTTTTATATACATTATGACTAACAATAAGAGCAAGGATAGTGAAGAGAGTTCGCCTAGAATACTTTAACTCATGTATGTGTGACAGTCTAAACACAACAAACTTAATGGATAGTAATAAATACATAATATTGTACATTGTATCAATGTGAAAGATCAAACTGGGTACCCTTGTATCAAGAATCTCCTAAACTTTTTTACAGTAATAAATATCGTTAGACTTGTATTTTTAATGTTATCAAAATTTTTATATTTGTAATTAACTTTTAAATTATATTAAACTACGAAGTCTAGAAAATAAATTGGATAAAAGCTTGTTGAAATTCAATTAACGTCGTAATTATCGGAAATGTGTTCTACTTTTCTACCGGCAGCTAGGACTTTTCTATGTATGCATGCATGCGTGTGTTTACATGTAGGGTCTATTTCGTCCATTATTATTGTGCAGAGTTATTTAGATAAGTAGAAAGTTCGGGATAAATATGTGCCTAATTCTAAACAACGCTTGTAACGTCAAGAGTCAACGTTCGGCAACAATAATTGAAATAAAAATATGTTGGGCTGCGGCAGCGTGAAATCGTCGTCTACCGGTTAATTCGTTGCACCAGCCACAGAGATCCATGCACGATTTTAATAACAAGAAGTTAATTGAAGTATAAGTATTTTTTAAACCTCGAAATAACGTTTAATATTTACACTATGTACGGCATATAAATAAGATAAAAGTTATTGTTGCCCCTGCAATAAAAGTGTTGTCATATCAACATTATCTAAAATTTGTTTTTCTACCTTAACTGCTTAACTGATAATGTAATACACTATAAAATTTGTAATTAGCAGTTAAGCAAACCGTTAAAATGCTGACGTTAGCGCGCATTTTGAGCGCCATTACCTTCATATTAGACAATTGAACCGCGTGTTAATTATATTGTACAGACGCCATTACCTACATGTTCATAATCTTTCAGTTTGTTCATAAATATTAATTATACATCCAAAGTAATTTAATTATTGTGTCTGTTAATCCCATCAAAATAACAGCGGTTTTAATGTGAATATGAACCCAAAACCAGTACCGTAAATTTTTGTTCGTTAATTTTCTAGGAGTGTCCGTAAATGCTGGATCAATATTTACGTAACTTTCTTAGTGATATAACCAGCGGTATAATGTGTAATTTAGGTTTTGTTTTATATGACATTGTATGTGTGTGTAATTTGATGTTCCACTAAAAAAAGATACTGTTGTGTATACAAAAGCGATATCAATGTGGCGGCAACTGTAGAAAATTAAGGCAACCGTAGCGTTTTTTATCTTTTTTCATGGCTTTCCCAATCTCATCACCGTTTTACCTGTTGCTACTATGTAAAGTAAAAAGTAGGTTAGGTTATGATAAGAAATACTACTAACATTAACACTTTGATTTAATATTATTGACAATTGATATTTTAACAAATTCTCAGTTGTTAGTATATAACTATTTATTCACATAAGCTTATAACAATTGGTTTCAAATATACTTTCAAAGTACCTAAATTCATTTCTTATTTTATTTAGATTTATGTATTTAAAAGTATTTAATTTCTTAGAAATTGTGCCGTAGCAATTTCGTTAAAAAATAATGATATAGGATCTACGCGCGACACATCTGCAGAATGCCACAAACGTAGCTTTTAATACAAAGAATGTAATTCGTTATTTTGGTACAAAATAGTATCAGAGAAATCTTGTTAGAGCATTGTCGTCCGTCCCTTACAAAAGGCAATAAAACCTTTAAAGGTAAATCAAAGCTAAAAGAGGGCAATAAAATAACGAATGTCTTTGAGTAACTTGATAGTGTAGTAAGTACATAAGAACATATTTTGCGATGAAATTTATTGCAATTAAAATGTTCACTCAGAATTCTTTGTATAAAATAATTCCATTTCAAAACAATCTGCTTTTATGTGCCGATTGACTATATTTATTTATAATCTGATTTATATCTCTTACTCTAATTTCATTCAAAGGTTTTCTTTGTAAATAAAATTATAGTCAATCAACTGCTATGTATCTCGTAAAGATCATGGTGAATTTGTGGAGCCATTAGGCATGGGATTGATAACGATGGAATTCGAACGTTAAGCTTTGAACATCAATAGGTAAAAGTGAGGATGATAAAGTTGCTAATAGTTTTTTGTAGAGTACCTTTTATAAGCCTTTGTGAGTTTTTGTTATTGCTTAATGTTCACTTAAAAGAATATTAGATTTGAGATCTTTTTTGGCTCTGCTAATGAATTTTATTTTATCCTTAGCTGACTAATTTACGTAATCCCCTCCAATTACTTATTAACTCGTATCAAAGTCCTTGAATATTCAAAACAGGAAGTGACGGTTCTCTAATAAATTACGTTATTTAATAATGTTAATAGCCCAATTATTTATTTAAATCCATATCAATTAAAATAATATTCTTTAAGTCAAAATGCAATTTGTTTATAAAGCTTCATGGAAAAGTCAAAAAAGTATTTATTTCGGTCAATCTTTTTTTTGTATCAATTAATTTCATATCCAATCATTATCGTTATGTTATATTATGAGACAGAGAAGATTTAAAGCATTTTTTTTATTGGATAGCTTTTATTAATATGATCATTTTATTAATAAAGGTATATTGTTTCAGCTATGTAATGTTAATTATATTTATTAAAAGGAATTGCAAGTCCCAATTTTTTTTTGGATTAAATTTAAATGCGGTTTTAGTCTTGAGAGGATCTACATCAAGGATTAGTTCAAATCCTTACCGAGAATTGTATCCTAATTCTCTTTTACACGTTTAAGAAAATAGAAAGTAAATGATTTCTTAAAAATGCGATTAAAAATAAAAGAACCCTATAAAGTAAATAGACCTTAACAAACCTGCCGTGACCCAATTCTTATCCTTTGCCATTAAGTGCGATCCTGTCTAAAAAGGTTTTAGGCTATTACTTTTTTATTGCTCCTTAATAATTCATTAAAAGAACGAAATCAAAAGAGGAAAATTAAAGTACCCACAATTTTGATGTCTATTTTGTTCTATTTAGACGAATAAAACTCATTTACTGTCTGATTCTGATTAAAAAAAAAATATACTTGATGTAAGGTTTACATGGTACCCAAAAGACTATTTTGTTTTTTCAGTCTATATCTGTTTTGGGTAATCTCAGAACGAGTCGGTAGTTTTTTATAGTACTACTATTCACTAGCATATAGACGGTGTAGTAAAATGAAACTACAGTTGTTTATAAGACTAATCTAAAATATCTTTTTTATATAAATTTGTTTGAAGTCGCAAATATCAAAACTTATAACATACATCAAAAATAACAAGGATATGTACTGCTAGTTTAAAGTGCAAGTTAATACAGTGTAACCTTATAAGTTATAAGTATAGATAATGTAACCGAAAGCTTCATTAAGGAAGAAAGTGCATATTTAAAGGAGGAATCAAATTTGTCGGGGAAGAATATGCGGATGGTGGTGACAATGTTAAGTTTTTTTTTATAATATCAGATGTGAGATGGGTTCATCTTTTTCATCTCTAAGCGGACTGTAATTGGTGGTGCTGAGTGATTTGTTTTTGGAGTTCTATGTAGATCGATAGCGGTTTCGCTGTTGCAATATTTCAAAATAAACACATTTGTAAATATTTTAATGGCTATTTTGTATAACAATGAATAATTAATGGGCTAAACACATTTATTATATACAAAGTCATGTTATCACCTATCCTATATGAAAAATTAAGAACAAATATTAGCGCAGCGTTGATTAAAAAAAGAAAACTTAATAGAGAGTCAGTTCAGATTTAAGTTTTATGTGACAGGTGAAAATTAAATAAATGTGACAGGTGATGAAATGATTCAATTATCCGATTATCTAATTTAGTTGATTGGGGGCTCTCATCATTTGATTTTATTTAGTTACCGCTATAAAATTCAATTTACTTTTGCTAATGTATTAAAAGATGGCCCGAATATTTAGTTTCCCTCTGGATTTTAATGAATTATAAGAAAAAATTGGTACTATTAATATTGGCGTGGTATATACTGCTAAAAACATATCTAATGTCGATTAGAAGTAAGATTAACAGTTAAAGAAAATATTTTTATAAGAAATTTTACATGAACATAATTATATACTTTTAGTTAAGTTGTGAATATTTAGTAACAAAGATTTTTTTACGTAGATACCAACATAAATAGAGAAATGTTTTCGCATTTAAAATGTTTCACTAGAACAATACATTTCATGCACGAGCGTTAACAATACGAATATATTGCGTGATTAACTATTACATTTTCAAGGCATTGTTATAAACTTTGAAATATTCATTAGCGATGCGTCGCTTCATCACTACATACAATATTTTATATGAATTCTTCTTCTCCTAAGTTGTATTTCTTCATGACTGAGGGTCGTGGTCATCATGTGTAATGAAACACATGACGACTTACTTGGCAGTTATAATGGAGTGGTTTGCCATTGCCTTCTCCATTTCACATATTTGTATATTTCATATGAATATCGGGTGTAAAATTTTTCACAGTACGTGAAGTAAACTTTGGCAAAACAGGGATTTCTCCTCAGGCCTGTTAAATAGCAAGAGATGATAATGATACTGTTTAATTCCAGTCATAGTTTTATGTTGTATTTAAATTTTCGTGGTATTTGTTATTAGATAATTAAGCTGTATCATTATCATAATATAAGGCGTAATGTTAAATAAACTTTTAAATGCTTCGTTGAGATTGTACAAAGAACAAAACGTACTAATCTTTCGTTGAGCCAATGAGTCAAGGAAATTCTAGTTAGGATTTATAAAGAAAAATCTTCCCGCGGCTTCTTAATCTGCTGTATTTCCCGAGATAACCTTACCTTTCTTAAGTTTATCTCTTTAATACTACTTAGTAAGATTTTTATAAATCGAAATACCTTATTATGCTGCTAAGTTAAAAAATTTAAGATAACTTATATGTGGTGCAAAACGATTAAAATACAATCTGTGATTACTAATGAAATTAATGGAAGTGAATCGTGTTATTTTATTTCTTTCTTGTAGTGCTGTCTAAATTTTCTAACTGGGTTCATAATGTTGTAGGTGTCTTTATTATTTACCGCAAGGTTAACGGGCAGTTAGTGTCCTCTTGAAGTTTTATTGCGTAAGTCGCTTACTCGTATTCTTCTTACCCTATGTAAAGAAATTTTCAAACATTTCTATCAAATTATTCTTGCTGCATGATTTCTGAATTTTACAATTATTTTGTGCATCAAACTTATGTTTTTAATAATGAATTAAAAGTATCCTCTATATTTAGTTTGGAATTCCGAGCCTAATTTGAAAATAAAAACTTTTTGTCATCACCCTATAACAAATGTTATTGTAGATTCTCATTGTAGATTGGAGATATTTCTTAGTCTGCCGAACCTTATTGTCTTTTTCTCTGAAAAACGGATAACGAAAAATTAAAAAAAAGTCCTAGTAATGTAAAATCCGTGTATGGATTTTTATATGAACTAGATAATTTAAATTTAAAGTAAAAAGAAAACGAATTGAAGAGTAAAGAATTTTAGATGTGATAACGCTGTTACAATACACATACGAGTACATAGCTTCGCATAAACTTTTTATTGCTATTTATTTATTTTTAAAATCTTTGACACCCAAAATTCGGTCACAATACGCGGACTTAATGCCTGTACGCATTTTTTACGAGTCAACCTCGGCAGGTGGGAAATGGTGTGGTGTATTAGAAAAATGTTGTATAGTAAAAAAAATACTAATTTATGTATATACACATGTATGCATATAAATATATACAACAGACTAATATTTTATCTCAGTATTATATAGTGTTAAGTGACAATGGGGCTGTAGATGGTGAATCGTGCTCGCCCAGAATATACTAGCTCTCATATGTTGACTGTCAGAAAATAGTAATGCTATTATTACAGCAGATTGATATTACAAGGAGCGTAGCACAAGGTAGGGAGAGGGGTCGAAAAATTGCTACTACCAATCAAAATATGTAACATTGTGCCCCGGCATTTCACTGAAATTGCGAATGAAGTTAAATATTATTACTTAAATATGCATCATATATACAGAGACGAATTTTCCGGAGAGCGGAATTAAATATTCGTATTTCATAACCAACGTTGTTAACGTATGTTTATCTTCCGCTATATTACGACCGATTTGAGTCAACATTTTATCAATTTATCACATTGTTTATCTTCCCAAAAATATTCCGGTGGTTTTTGTCTGCAATGTTTAGTAAATTATATATTTCTTTTAAACTATTTACTTAACTAATGAATACTTCCTATATACTAATGTTATATTAGGTCATTGAAAGAATACACATATGTCCTGCTTAGATAATAGCTTAAAAAATGTAAAATCAATAATCAATTTTTAAAATATGTTATGTACATCGTATTAGAACTACATTTTGTTAATTTACTTCAAATGTATAAATAATATCAACTGTACCGGTATTAGGCTCGGCTTAGGAAATATGGCAATTGAAGCGAGGAAAGGCATTTTAAATTTAATAAATACGGAGCTGGCTAAGTCAAGAGTGCTATTAAAGACTTGGGTCTTTCATAAATTAATTTTATTTAACAGTGAGGCATTTAAAAATGAAATGCAAACTTTAAACCGTTTAGGTAGATAATAAATTAACAATTAAAAGATAAAGTACATAAAGTATTTAGTTCACAACATAATTATCGTTACTTGACTTTGAAGACAATTAGTTTTTATACATAACAATTTCTATTGTCATGTATCGTATAATTTAAAATACGCCATGCTCACGACTAACATGTATTAAAATAAAAGGCGACATCTGAACAGATTTTTTTTTAGGTAAACATTAATTTCAAACAACTGACTTTGTAAACTTAGGTAATTATTGTAATTAGTTTCTCGCTCCCTTAAGTATACCTTGAAAGTTTTGGTCGTTGTTTAATAGCCGATAGTTAGTTAAACTCGCAAGTAATTTAAACAGATCTGAAAACAATATGGTGGTTTTGTGTATGTACATGTTATATTGATTGCAAATACCTATCTACTAAACAGTATCGATGTGTTTCAGTTGGTAACACGTGAAAGCTTTCGTGCGGTCTCATTTGTTGTCAAAAGTATATTCAACCGTATAATTACTGTGTATTCAACCGTTATAGAATAATCAAGGGTTTTGCTTTTGAACATGTATATCATTACTGCATTATTCACTTAAAGAAAAGTTTAGTCTTCTTCTTCTAAGACGTATTTCCTCATGACTGAGGGTCGTGGTCATCATGTGTAATAAAACACGACGACATTCTTGGCAGTTATAATGGAGTGGTGTTGCCATTGCCTTCTCCATTTCACATACTAGTCCGACACAGACGGTCATGACGTAGATATACAGGTTTCCTCACGATGTTTTCCTTCACCATCAAAGCACGTGATGTTAGTTGGTGTTATACTAAATGCACATAAATTGAAATATTCATTGCAGGCCTGATTGTAATCCGGTACCTCCTGAGTGGAAGGCAGTCGTTCAAACCACTAGGCTATCACCACTCTCTAAGTTTAGTTTTCATTATTAATTATAAAACTAAGAAACACTAACTTTAAAACTATTCAATTCTATATCACTTCATATATTACGAATATTACAAGTTACTTAAAATCTATAAGTATCAAGTTAAATTCCTAGAAGTTTACTCGCTTTGCGTTATAATACGAAGATTTATAAGGATTTCGTTACATTGATTATAACAAGCTACGAAATTTGATTGAATCCTTCGTGTTCATAATAAGAACAGATAAGTTAATGACTACGCTTCAAAGTATTATATATCAAAGAGATATGTATAATGTATTATATACTGGATATTTTCGGCATAGCTTTTATTCAAATATAACTGATTTTGCACGAGACAAATACAATATAATGTTTCTTCGTTAATGTATTGCTTGTTAGAACTTAATGAGAACGTATTTGTATTGATGTATATTAATATGAAATAACAAAAAATAATTAAAACTCGTTAAGAGTTAAGCTTAATTATAACAAAATGTATTATGAATAATTTCTCTAAAAGCTGTTTCATTATTTTTTATAAAAAGAAAAATAGTATAGGTGTATATGCGAAAATACGAGGTAAATAAATTTCTCTTGATGTCTCCTTGAATCTGTTGCCGAGCTTTCGTAGCTCTTGACCTCGGAAGTGGGCGATACAACCTCACCTTGTCTGTTTTAAGAGCTCTAAAGGAAAATAACGGGAATTTTATACACTAATTTATTTCCACAAGGAAATAAAGTATACAAATACTTTATGTAACGCGTAGATATGTTTTTTTAGAATAAAGACTTCTGTTACAACAATGAGATGCGAGTTAGAATGTTTGCACCAAATTGTGTTGAACGCTTTAAGTACGCTTTGATACCACAACCATTAATTAGATTATTGTCTTTTTATGTAAGCACAACACTTTTGCGTATGTTCTTTACTACTTAGCAGTTTATACAGGTCAAATAAAACTTACCAAAACTCTATGTAGGAAGATATCACCAGATATTGTTTGCTCTGTAAAGTATTATCTATCGGTACTTAATAGTCCATTTGCGCATCTAGGTGAATGATCATAAATTCTACTAACTACTATTAAACATTCATACCGAAAGAACCTAACATCTGTAAAAAAAATATTTGCGATCTAACTATTCAGTTAACTGTGAATCCATCGTTTTTTGCTAAAGAATTTTGAATGATCATTCTGGTAACTATAGTAGATCAATATGAGCGTTAAAGAAAGATTAATTTATTACAGGTTCAGACCTGAAAAAAAATGTTTCTGTCTAATTTACATCAACTTACAAATGTGCGCCATGTTTACTCCGCCCGCCAGAATAAGTTAAGTTACACAACAATTTATATTTACGGTTGTCACTTGCCGAAACCGTATCCCGTTGAAAATTTTAATTAGAATCCTTGTACTTGGCTGCTCCACTAACTGCCACAACAATTTAAATTTATATAACATACTTCATTATAATAAATTTAACAAATTTGAACCGTCTGGAACAAGATACTGAAAAAAAAACTTCGAATAGAAATTCCTTTCCAGAAAGTAGAGGCCCGCTATTGCTGGAAGGTATTAAGAAGGTTCTACACTGCGGTCTACAGATAAAAGCTAATAGTGATTAAAGTGATGATGGTAAGCAATTTAATAACGAAAATGATATTTCATTATAAAATTATATTGCACTTTTTTGTATATGAGGTTTAAATATACATAAAACTTATAAAATCACTACGTTAGTAAAAGCTTATATTTATTTGCAAATTAAATTTGGCTTTCGTTGCTTGGCTCTATTAAGTTTAGATTGGATGCTTTAGTTCAAGTTTTCAGTACAGACATTTGTATTTTACTTGAAACCTTATATCCAAGTTTCTTGGAATTTCGTTAATAAAACGTAATGTTACTTGTAAGTTTTGAATAAAATTATAATTTATAATTACCTATGGTAGCTTCAACATTTTTTTATTCGGTGTCTGGAGGAAAATCTTCTAAAGATACTCTACTTTTGTAGGGAAGTCAGAGTTATGTTGGATTTATATTCACTAAAACTCTTTTGGTGGTCTCCTTCCATGCGTTAGGAGAGAATCCGTGATTTCTAACGAACCGCACGGGTGCCCGTCACACTTTGGTTTAGTACGTGCCAATAAATGTTAAAGTCCTTATTAAAACGCCCGCTCTGATAAAAAATCTGACAAAAACTAGTCTTCTTGGTTCTTGCTACCCCACATGGATTCGCTAGTTCAGCGATAAGAGGATCGTCGAGGCCCACGAAACCGAAGACCCGTTTAGTTCCCTTCTAAGACAAGCAGGGTTTACTTTATTCTTATTCTTACTAGTCCGTAACTACAGGGCTCAGCTTTAACACACCTTGCATCTTCTATTAGCTTTATTATAAATGTAATCCCTTTTCATGTTAATTATTAATGAGATGTCCTGGGAACTATAAGTTGAGGATTTAACAAAGAGTCTCAAGATGCGTAAAGACAGCATTTTCGCGTCTTCTTCTTAATAACATTACTGTAAAAACTGCAATAACTTACTTACTTATATATAGAGGGAAAGTATAACACTGTTTTATTTTTCTCTTACTAGTATACTCAAAAGTTATTTTATAATAATTAAAAGCTGAAGCGAAGGTCTGCAAGAAAACATCGTGAAGGAGCCGACATTTTCCAGAAGTATAGACAGCTTTCAAAATCATGCGACATCAACCAATCCGCATTTGACCACTGAGTCCTAGTAGTGGAAACACTGAGAAAGTTGTTTTTTTAATTATTTAACATAATGATAAACTTTACTGCAGTTGAGTTTTATAAAAATCAAGGCACTCTACATTGTGTCTACTTCGCTTCAACTTGCCGGTTTAAATTTAATTTAATTCTTCGTTGTAGTTATTTTTTTTAAACAAATTAAACTATCTTGGAATGAATCTAAACAACTTACACAAATATTTCAAAGCAAAGTTGCTTAGTTCTTTGTGTTTTTTCTATTATATGGTACTATATCATTTTCTTCTGACAACTGTGTAAACTGTAACTAAATCTCATGCAAATATTTCTTCATTAGTTGTCTTTAACTGTTGAAGTTTTTTAGTTATGAACTGTACTAAGATAATAAATCCATAAACGAATATAAATTTATATGTCTCTAAACATTTCAAATGCTTAGTATAAGTTAGAGCATAGTTTAATAAATATAAATTTTTATTCATTAAACTACGTCGTCGTGAGTTAGAACATCTTCACGGTAACTCGACCCCAGCAGTGTCGTAAAAGGCGACTTAAGAGGGAATAAGTTCAAGATAATAATCTTTCCTTGTAAGTATTATTAACATACTACAAGTACAAATACTCGCTTTTATGAAAGGCTATGTTTAGCAGTGAATATGTGTGTATGTATAGGCTGAAAAATATAAAGTGAAAATAAGCAAAATTACAGAAATATTGCTGGTGATAAAATTACAATGATAAATGTAATCAATTAGTAAGTGGTGATAGATAATTCAGTTCAATTTCTGATTGTTGTCGTTGCTATGATTTGTTTTTTTTATAAATTTCGATCTTTGTATTGCAACACAGAAAATAACTACACACATCAAAAAAGTCTAAGCAACATGCATAATATTACAAATTTACCATTTATATTAATTAATTTTTAAGTCTTTACTCACTCAAAGAGTACAGGTATGTGACCATATTGTTATTGATGATATACTCGATGATTGTAAAAAAAAAATCGATTATGTTTTGTTTTTTTCATAAAATTAAATGAAAGGGAATTTGTTTGAATTTAAGTGCGTTTATATTGCTGCGTTTAGTCTTGATTTATCATTTTACCAAGCATTTAAGTAAAGTTAGCGATAAAATTGAATTGTTAGGTATTCTTTATGTCATGGAGCGACGTCATTTCACGGCAAATGAAATGCAAAGAGCTGTAGGGATGCTGCAAGCGGGAAGTAATCAATCTCAGGTATCTCGGCATTTTGGCATCCATAGAAGTGTTTTTGTCGTCTTTGGCAGAGCTACAATAATACAAGGGAACCCACTGAACAGCATTCAGGCCGTAAAAGGAGTACAACCACTCGGCAAGACCGGTACATACAACTGACTGCAAGACGCCAGCCGATGTGCACCCGCTCGAGAGGTAAGTTTGATGCTACAAAATTCAAGTGGTGTTGATGTAAGTCCCCAAACTGTGCCAAATCGACTCCATGAGTACGGCCTACTTGCTCAACGACCAATTAGGTGCCCACCGATACGTCACGGGAATCGCGCTCGTCGAAATGAATGGTGCAGAGAACGCAGAACATGGACCCAGGAACAATGGGATAAAATTATGTTTTCCGATGAGTCCCGTTTCGGGTTTAGGCCTGATACAAGAAGGGTGCGAGTGTACCGTCAGCCCGGAAATACTGAAAGGCTCAGGTGCATTCAAGAAGTTCATCCATTCAGCGGCTCAACAGTTATGGTATGGGCGGGTATTATGAAGAACAGGCGAACTGAGCTCGTTTCTGTAAATGGAAACATGAACGCTGAAAATTACGTTGAGGATATTCTCAGAGACTCATTCTTTCGGATTTCGTACAGTTTGGGGACTTACATCAACACCACTTGAGTTTTGTAGCATCAAACTTACCTCTCGAGCGGTGCACATTGGCTGGCGTCTTGCAGTCAGTTGTATGTACCGGTCTTGCCGAGTGGTTGTACTCCTTTTACGGCCTGAATGCTGTTCAGTGGGTTCCCTTGTATTATTGTAGCTCTGCCAAAGACGACAAAAACACTTCTATGGATGCCAAAATGCCGAGATACCTGAGATTGATTACTTCCCGCTTGCAGCATCCCTACAGCTCTTTGCATTTCATTTTCCGTGAAATGATGTCGCTCCATGACGTAAAGATACCTAACAATTAAATTTTGTCGCTAACTTTACTTAAATGCTTGGTAAAATTATAAAATCAAGACTAAACGTAGCAATAAAAACGCACTTAAATCCAAACAAATTCCCTTTCATTTAATTTTATGAAAATAACAAAACAATCGATTTTTTTTTTTTTTACAATCACCGAGTATATCATCAATAACAATATGGTCACATACCTGTACACTTTGAGTGAGTAAGACTTAAAAATTTATTAATATAAATGGTAAATTTGTAATATCATGCATGTTGCTTAGACTTTTTTGATGTGTGTATTACACCGTAACCAGAACGTCGCTACCCACCGACCTGGATCCGAAAAAAAAATCACTCGTGTAATAAAACGGAAATAACAGCTTGGACTTCGTGACATATATTCGACTTATGTTAATAAAAATTCATAGGCTGACACAAATGCCACTTTCCTATTGACGTCATTTCAAGTATTTTTGGACGAGATCTGTACCATTCATTCCCATTCAGCCTACGTACGAGTATGCGGTCATCTCCAAACCACCTGATTTTTTTTTAAATATTCACTTAAATTTAGTCAGAAACCATCTTCTAAGATTTTTTATGTTTACCTAATTACATTTTTATAAAATTCCTATTGAATACACAAATTAAAATACGTAGTAACAAAAAATATATAATAGACAGAACTAGAAGAGTCAAAATCTTCAAGGGACTGAATAGATTATTATTAAATTTTATCAGTAAATCTATTTATCCGTTCAGAAGTAATTAAGTTACAGATATACGAAGATACTTAGATATACATACACTTACAAAGTCTATTCAGATTTAGTTAACCTTTACAATATATAAACAAAGAAACTTACACAAGACCAAAAAGACTATCGAAATACAATGGTTATTGTTATTTAAGAAAAGTTTAATTTCAAATTATTTGACTTATCTGCAACATTTTAAAGATAATCGAAAAACTCGAAAAAGCAATTCTCTGGACATTATTTTTAATAAAGCTATCTAAGTTTGTCGCAAGTTTTTAACATTAACAAAGCGTTGTAAATATCAAAACAAAATTTAAAGTTGTATAATGTTAACTGGTAAGCCGATCTGCCATCAATAAGTAATATTCAACTTCTCACAAAGTCTTTACAATCAATTGACAATTCATGGACCGGGGGTATTTATCTGTATATATAGTAAAAACAAATATAAAAGTTAACGTTGAGATATGTAGGTCGTATAAATAAAATGTAAATGTTTTTTTTTTTTCGCAAAGCAATGAGACGTGTGGGACGTTCACCTAATGTTGAGTGATACGCCCTCCCATAACAACGTGGCGCTAGTTAGGATGATATACATAGCACCACATTGAACTCGGCACTTTGAGACAGAAGATATTAAGTCTTGTTACCCAAGTAATTTCGCTAGCTACAACAAAGTAATGTTTTGTGGCAGAAATAAGAATTAGAGCGACCAGTAAAACGTGTGAGTACGTAATCCACAAGAACTCTGCTGTATTTCTTTCAAACTACATCCTTTAAATGAAATTTCCTATTAATAATAAATAATGAAAGTTAAGATGAGTTATGTAAATATAGACATCCAATATCCGCTATAATGAAATTCAAAGAGAATGAACTAAGCGATATCTTTATTTTGACGTGAAATGAAATTATGAACTAAGCTAGCGTTGAACTTATTTGTAAAATACTGTATACAGATCACTAGTGGGTGTAATAAACGCTTTTTTTTTAGAATCCGTAATAGCTTATGTTTGAAGTGCGTTCGAGTGTTGGAGGTTCGGTTGCCCCCTGAGCTCGAGGTACCCGTAAATCAAAAGAATTTGCGTTACTTTGATAACACCACAACAATTTTGTTCCTGGAACAATACAAAAGGATAAGCACAACAAATTGTTAAGGAATTCTTCTTTGACTAGTTGGAATATAAACATGATGAATGATGGTCTAACGCAAAGCGAAGTAACGGACTCAACGACTCGATGACTGGCGAATTTGGATGACAATAGTATTTAATTTATTACCTTATATTAATTTTAGGTTAAATTTTAGTAATCATAAGTATTTAAAAAGTATTGATATGCTCATAAGAGGAATAAATTGGAAAATATTAGAAAGAACAAATTAAAACAAAAGGCTCCATGTTACAAACTTCTTAGTGTCTTGTGTCTTTCAATCCTGTATGGTAGGTACGCTATTACAGTTCCATTCTTAATTAAACGAGCAGTACAATACTGGGGTGACGTTAGTAATTGCAAACAATTACCATCCAGGTCTAAAATAATGGCATACGTCTAGCCTACCACATTACTTTACATATATACAATATAAGAAAGCTTAAGATTTACGTCTTTGTTATCAAAGTTCAGCAAGATTATCATTTACCATCACGTGAAAGTTTTTTTTATAGTCACATAGTTTAAATAGGAAATATCAATTTATTTATGTAAGTTTTTTGATTTTGACGAAAATCTTGTAAGTATAAACTCTTTTGACAAAATGTATGTATATCTTTTACTCTTTCATATTCTTTTAAATTAAATTTTTAGCTTTTACGTTAATGAATTAGTAATACGAAACAAACTGCCGTTTTATCGATCTAATTTATTTTTATTGTTTAAAGTCATTACTAATTGTTTTTTAACAAATTTTAACAATTTATGTAAATCTACTGCAAAGCGAATATAAATAGCGTCAGTCATATTTTGATTGATAATAAATTGAACGCGAAAACTCCTTTAAACTCTAAAATATACACAAAGACCTTTGATAAATTGTCCCGTCGAGAATCTATTATGACTAGTTAGAAATAATATCCCGAGACGACAGCATTGTATACCGATTAATAGATTTATGTCTGGTGCCTTTGACACTGCAATGTGATTTCTCAGTTTGTTTTTCATTACGCTCTGTACACGTATTTTTTTTTAAAACATTGTGACATAAAGTAAATTAATCCTTTTTGTTATTAAAAAGTGCCATTCTTTAAAAGGTACCTAAAATAATATAAATAAAGGCACCACATCTATTTAGATTACATAAGCAATATTTTTTATTTAGTTCTACCTGTATCTTGAAAGCTACACAAGAATTTACGGTAACAGTTATACTTTACGTCAATGCAGGCATTGTGTGTTAATCGAATAATACTAAATTTTTATTTGAAATATGCTCAATACAGATTTTTGATGTTCACTACCAAGTATGGGTTTCTCGAATCGACTTCTAGTGCAAAAACTCCCACTTACATATATATACATATACATCTTCGGCTGAAAAGCTGACCGTAGCCGCTTACTATCATGATAAGCAATTTTGAGCTTATCGAGGTGGATAGACAACTTCTGTGTAGTTTTTTAGTTTTATGTATGAAAAATGTGTTTGCACATGCCTTTATCGTGGCAAGTACAAATGATGATCATGTCAGAATTTCACCATTGAAAATCTCCACGACGATCCATCATCGTCGCTTTACGGGGGTGCCACGACAAGCTTAACTGGTTGTCGTGTCACTACCGTAAACTTGACAGCTGTTAAACATTTGCTTACATATATATTAAGACATTATGCGACCTATTCTCAGGTAACAAAGTTATTATTTAATACTTCACAAACAACATTTTTGCAGCACATAAAATAGAGCTCTAAAATTTAATCAAGTATTTTTTCAAAGAAAGAAAAGATTTGTTGCACATTTTTCTAAAATATACCTACGAATCTCTAGTTTAAACGGCAACAAAGCCTCTTAGTTTAGTTTCGTACAAGTGTACAAAGAAATAACAGAAAACAATTTTTCTTTTTGCTAATAGGTATACACAAAGTTTGTGTGGAATGTTTAATGCGTTAAAATTTATAATCACAAACATTAATTAGTAACCTTAATTAGTTAAAATGGCGACTGCATATTACTTGAAATAAATATTCTATGAAAAAAATATATTTTCAGCCATAAAGAAACACTAACTAAAACATTTAAAGCGGTACAATAAGTGTTTGATTGTGTGATAGCAAGTTTACATAACTCATAATCGTGTTAAACATTATCATGTGGGGGTAGACTGGTTAGAAGGAAATGACTGGCAGACCCTTTCGTATCTCTATAGGAGAATGTAATATCCACAAATTGAAGGTCATCCCAAGTACAGCTAACGCAATTTATCAAACAATTGTTACAACTAACAACACATTTACCCTTTAACGAGGTAACCATTTTAGATGGACCTCAATAAACACAATGCGGAATGACTAACAATAAAACAGATGTTACCGGCTGAGGCTTTACCACATTTTTTACTGGTGGCAGGCCTCTGTTGTCGGAGATCGTCTAGGTAGGTACCACCGCAGCTCCTATTTCCGGTTTCAAGGAAGTTGTAAGCTAGTGAAATAACTAGCGCAACGAGTTAAAGTATAACGGCTACAAGTTATTCTCATTGCATTACGGTGGACCTTTCTTAAATAACGCAATGGTACACCCAACAGTACTTTCTTGTTAAATGTATCTTTTAATTAAAGTAGAAGGTCTTTTTTATGAGAAAGCAATGGTTTGTGCAGTACGTCCTCGTAACGGTATTATCCGACCGTTTATAATAATGTAGTGCTAGTTGCGATGTTCGTATAGCACCAAAGTAAGACCGTCGCTTTAATATGCTAAAAGTTAATAAGTTGGTTGACCCTAAAAATATTAAAACCCGCTACCGTTACAGTACTCTTTCTACCGTAGCACAGTAATGTTTGTACTTTTTGATGTCAGAAATAGGCGCTGCGTGGTGGTTCCTAGGTGGTATTCGGTAATTAAGATCTTCCGTCAATAGCAAATATAAGACGGGATATATTCGATATAAAAGTATGCTAATTATATTTATAATGATTGCTTTTTAGTTAATAAAGTTAATGAATTATGTAGGAGAAGCATCGGAATTAAATAACTATTACTAAAGAAATATAAAAAGCAACGCATACAAATGAAATTTCAATTAAATAGTGCCTACGATTCAATTTAATCTTGATTTTTATCTACCTCTCTATCAAGTTTCTGTAAGTAAATTCTTAAGGGAAAAGTAATTAAATTGCCATAAAAGAGACATCAAAGTGCTCAACTAGTCCCCAAAGTTTCAGAGATGGACACAAGTAGCTCTCAGTCCTTGTAAATAAATGTAAATAATTACCCTTTCAAGGATCATCTCCACAACTAACATAGTTAAAGTAGTTAAATAAGTTAAGAGTAAGAGAAGAGTAATTCTCACTAGACATGTTGAGAATGAATGTTAGTTACGAAATTAAAGTAAGTGCACATTCACTGAATTAAAAAGTTACAACAAGTTTATTTGTTTAAAAGTAAATTTATGAAACTCTCAAACTTTTCATCCATTTTCGCTTTTATTTTCGAAAGATGTAGATTATTACTTTCTTTGAAGATTTTAATACCCTAAACAGTCACTGAGCTGAAATTCCGCGAGCTGTCTATTAATTCGTCACACACTGTATATGTATTGTTAGTTATGACAAATATGGACGCCATATCCAGTTCTTAGTCAGTAATCCAGTTTCATTTGATTGAAAGATGATTAGACAAACGTGCAATTATTTTACACAAATGAAGTTCAGACTCTATCTTGTACTTTTAGATTGAAACTAGAATTATACGAAAATGTTATTAGGCGATAATTTAAACTTACACTAAATTTGTTACTCCAATTTTACTGAAATATTGAGGCGTAGGTAAAAGTTATATAGCTAATATTCACTAACCATCCAGTAGTAGGTTTCATCAAAGGCACGAAATGGCTGCGAATATGAACGCCATTTCAAAGGTATCCGAACACTGTGTGGACATGATTTCCATGATATGTTTAATTTTAGCATTTAAATTAAAGTACCTCTTGGAATCCTAATACAGAAAAGATAGCCGAACATCTTAGAAATAAATAATTAAACGTACATAGTAATCTCACTAGCAAGGAAAACACATGTACAAATGAAGTAAATAAACCAGTAAAGGTTTCCCAACAATATACAATATCCTTCCCTTTAAATGAAGTGCTCGCTTTTAACCAGAAAATAAACAGCAATATGTGTGTTCTTGACAGTTGACACATTTCCTTTTACGCTCCATGCTCATCACGCCTGAAATAAAACACACCTTAAACCCCAAATAAGATAATAAAGGTTGGCACCATCTTAGAAGACAGACTTAAAACGGAAACAATACATCACTATGAATTAATAGTTATAAAAAATATAAACTACTTTTTGACAATTTCTATTAATAATTTTAAGGAATTTAAAGTACTCTCAACATTGCATCCCGAGTTGGGTGATTATGCATTTTCACGTATACACCTCGCTTACTTGAATATTCATTGTTTTTGATTCATTAACTGAAATAGAACTATTTGATTAGTCTCTGGGAGGCATGGTGTCTTTAAAGAATATCCTCTAATACAAAAAAAGGATTGATTTATGGCAGAAGACACCTAAGAGAAGAGGTTGCAAGAGATTAGTTTTGAAACGATTAAAAGCTGAAAGATTAATTTGCGATGATGGTTGATATATAGTGAAACATAATTTGGTTTACCATCATCAGCGTGGTTTCAGTTAACTACATCCAACGCTGAACAAAGGTTAAGAATTAAAATTCAGAGTATCTTTTATTTTAGACTTGATAGTAACTTCTTCGAACTAGAGCATTTTATGAAGGGAGGCTGCGATTCTTTTACTTGTACTTGTTACAAGACGGTACTTAATTATATTACTTAGACCCTTTCTGCCTTCCTTAATTTGCGGTTGGATTCGGAAGTGTTTTTTTTTTAGGTAAGGCCGCATCGGTCACCGTCAGGTACTCTCACTGCTTGTCTGCCTTTTAGCAAAATATTCTTTGAAACGTTAGATACGAAAACAACTAAAAGTAACAAATCCCGTTATGCAAAAACGGGGTCTAACACACACGTTTTCTAATAATTATACGTGTTACGGCATAGAAAACTAAATTTAGTGGTTTTATAATTTGTATAGTGAACAAATTATGCGTGTCACAATCCTGTTCGAGCCTAATCCCGTTTGGGATATCTAACGCCGATTGAAAATCAACATTGGCATGATTACGAGATTAATGCAAATACTTTATCTAAACGAAAAGTAAAATTAGATACGTTGCTTTTCTTAAACGTTTAAATTCAATAAAAAATATTTGCATACATAGAAATAACAATACAGGACAGGTTAGGAAATAAAAACTGCTAATATAATTACTGCAACAGATCATTTTAAATTTTTGCCGAAATGTACAAAGAAAATACTTACTATTGTTAGCGTTTTCACAAAGAATAGTAAAATATATTGTATTTTATATTATTGGCAACACTGCGGTGGCGCAGGTGCGTGGACACGTCACAAACTACTAAATAAAATGGCCGCTGGTCGTTACGCGGAGTCTCTTACGTTCGAACCGCTGCGCCGACTACTGCTACAATGTGAAACTACTGCTACAATGACTTTTTGTATTGTCTTAAATATGAAGGATGAAACTATATTGAAATTCACCAATGTAATAAATGAAAGCTTAGCTGTACGATATATAACATATACCATTGTACTATAAAGGAAAATGTGTACTATCACAACCCTTCTAATCTATTTAATATTACAAGTTATTTATCTCTCAGTCATTAAAGCCAACACATGTAGCAAATATTTTATCAGATCATAACTTATTCGGTAATGTTTTGTTTCTGTACAATAGGTTTTTGATTATAATGTAAGCTGCTTAAGCATGTATTAATTATATTACTATCCCCTTTTAATTTCGAGGGTGTTTATGATTTTCCAAATTTATATCTCTTGGGTTTGTTATAATATTTTCCTCTCAAAGGATTCCGTTATACTACAAGAGGAGAAAGACAAAAGAAGGATCGATTCATTGAGCCGCATGTTTATTGTTAAACTGGATGCTCTGATATTGTACTAAATGTGATGACCAGCATGATTCCCGCATTTCTTAGATATTGTGTGCTCGTTCATGAAATATAACAGATGCAAGTCATCCTCCTTTCTCTTTAAGCTTCATAGATCGGATGCTTATATTAACTTTCGTCTTATTGCCTACGATACAAATTACGCGTAAGTAAGAATAAACGTTGTTTAATGAAAATTTCTGTGTAGAAATCACTGTTGTTTATTGATAGTTCAAAGCAACACATTAATTCTAAATTTACGTATTATGACTGTGGTAAAGATTATTATTAGATACAAAACTTATTACCGAAATAACAAGTACATTAATTTTATTTTTACATACTAAAGTATAATTAAAATAAACTATTATCGCATTATTAGTTATATTAAATACATAACTTGTTAACATAAAACTGTATTGCATAATTAAAAGTACTCTTACATTGGAGGATTTTGTTGTTTAAAAGTTTGGGAGATGGTACTAGGCTTTGTGCTGTGTATTATGGTGGCAGAATCTATCATTTGGAATAAATTAGAAAAATAATAACTCACTTTTTTATAAAATACCGGTAAAGTATTTGGTTTTTCTCTTTCGTTAATGATTGAACGATTGTTACAGTTAAGAGCTTTGGCCGTATAAAATACAATAAACCTGTTTTGTCAGGAAGATCAGGGATGACATTAAGTAAGCTCTTGAACTTTTTTATTAAAAGATAAACGCCAGATAAACTTAAAAAAATGACAAAGTTCGGTCGTAAAACAGCGGCGGAAAACATTACGGCGTAAACGTTGGTAGCGAAATATAAATATTTATGTTTATTTCACTGCCGAGATTAGAGTATCCTTTGTGTTCTATAGTTTAACTCAGTTTCCAACAAAAAAAGTATCAGTTCTTATTGACATCGCCGTCGTCCGTGAACTGACATTGTATTCTCTTCAAATGTATATTTTTAATTTGTCACAGTTTTTATATTCACACTTCAGACAGAAGTCCACAGAGTTGGGACGAGGCCTACATTTGTCCGTCTTTTATAGCGAAACGATGTTATCTTCCATCCCTTCCTGTTTCCCCTTTTCGTCTTTCAAAAAGCCAATACAGCTATTCTATTATTTCGAATATTAATTTCATAATAACGATAAAATAAAAATATTCGCTTATTGCACTTGTTGAAACATAGATACAATATTTTATAAATTATAGTGTAAAATGATACTACGTATGGCATGTGTATAATAGTACTTACTCTTGTTACATATTGTGGAAAAATTATTGTAATCACAATTATTTTCCTAGTAAAATAGTAGGTGTATCGATTTTTTAAAAGACTAAAAAGGAGGGTATGACATAATATCGTTTCGCTATGAAAGATATATGACTGTACGTCTCGCGACACTCAGCTCGCGGATTCCGGATCCGCGAGCCCAGGGTCCGTTGTAGCCTTGTTGACGGTCTTAAAGGTGACCCAAAGCAAGAACATCAGTCACCGAAAAAAATAAAAAGTCTCGCGACATTCGTGTTTGGGCAGTGTGCGAGGTGTGAGCTCTGTGACTGGTGACGTGTGAATATTACCGAACGTCTCGTTCGTCTCGAAAATAAAATAAAACAGTACTTAATAATATAATAATTAAAACATTTTCTCAAGAATATTATTTCAAATAATGTCTTTAGGCTATTCGTTAAAGATGCATTAATGAAAACAAGCCCACGAGCCGGAAGCCATAACAGACGGTTTATCTTGGATGATCTACAGGATCAAGCCGACTGGCGAAAGACGCTCCCTGATAAGAATTTAGACGAATCTCCCTGGTTCATTTCAGCAGAGAATTTGTTAATCTAAATCATCTTATAAAGGATAAATTGATTAAATGTGGACAGAATAATTTATTACTTTTTTATCAATCACAACTAGAGACTGGATAGCTAAAAATAATTTAATATTAATCTAAAGACAATTCTGCGTTTATCAATTTAAGACATGACAAGTGATAATGAATCCACAGATGAACTCGGTGGCTTTCAAACTGGAAAATCAGTAATAAAAAAAGTAAAAAAGTTCAAACACTACTGTTTAGTAACAGAAAGTAATAATATATTGTCTAACTCATTTAACTATGTAATTGGGTGGTGAGAGTAACTGTATCTAAATAGGCATCGAACCAGAAACGAAGCAACCATGCATTCAACCCAAATTAACGTGGGGTCGTATTAACGATCAAGCAATAAGAAGTCAAAAGAAAACCTTGACCTAATTCACCTCTTTTGTCACCATGCGCTGCCCCGCCTAAAAATGTTTTATGACTTCACTTCCTTTTCTGCATTTTAGGAAAGCTTTCAATTTTAAATTGTTTTGAAAATTCTGATCTTTTTAAATTTTTAAGAAAAACTTAATAAACGTATGTATTTACGTTTTTCTAACTTTCAAGTTTTTTTTGAACATGTCGGAACGTATTTACTTTACAAAAGATCAACACTTACTTTGTTTTGTGTGTTTACCAGTCTTTCGCTGAAGTTTCAGGCAAACACAGCATGTTATAATGTCAAAAAGGATTTGCTTTAATATTAGAACTACATTTTCCATATCTTCCATATTTTAAATTTATGATAAGGTAAGTTGTTTACGAAATTTTGTTTTAAATGGTTCCATAACGAAAATTATTTTATAAATAAAGAGACACAAATATTACCATAAAATTTTGTCGCTCTTGTATGTGAAATTCGTTCATGTTTCTTTAAAGCTTTGAGAAAAATTCGTACATGGTATATAATTTTTTTTAAATATCGTAAGCTTGTGAATAATTGATACTCAATATAAATAAATTATTTCCGAACAAAGCCTTTTAAGGAGCTTTTTAAAAAGTGCTTGTCTTTTTCACATGAAAAAAGTAATATATTTTTTGATCCGATGATGTTTTTGTTATTTGATTATTCTAGTCTTTATAAACCCTTACAAAGTTACATGTAGGATATAATGTATGCTAAAATCGAGTACGTAATAATTGTCCTTCATGTTTCGTGAACAAATAGATTTAAACGGAGCATAATATTATAATTGCCTAGTTAACGCACAGTTACAGTTACAAACAATTGTTTATTACTACCATTCATTGTTTGTGAAAATTACTTGGACGGAAAAATTTGTTTTTCCTCTAAATTTAATATGTAGTTATATCAAATGTACGTTGAAAGTATTTTACTAGTTCTATTAATTGCACACAATTTTAAACTTAAATAAATTCTATCTATCCTTTTGTAGATACAGAGTTCTTTATGTAATTATGTTCACATTTAGTAACAATGTACGTATGTGATAATTATGTCACAAATTAAGGTAGTTCATGTTTATTTCAATAATCATAAGAAATTATTAATAATTGTAATATCTAAATCCTAGTATCAACTTTATGATGTTGATGACGATGTTACAATTTCACTAAAGCATTAGTTTTGTTTGTTGTTGAACATGTTATGTGGTGTTTGGTCACTAAAATACTTTTAGTCTGTTGCTATTTAAACAGTACGCAACAGCAATATTTGCCCTATTGCATAATTTAAAAAAATATCTGTTCGGTAGATAATCTTAGCAAGAGAATTTAACCACCAGTTAATTTCACCAACACATAAAGGTACGTCAATAATGTGTTAAAATTTTCAACAATCTTTGAAAAGATAGACGTATAGATTATTATCACTAGTACGTAGTTATTATTGTTCAAAGAAAGAAATTTTATTAATTCCTTATCTAGAAGATTTACATTATAACTTCCTTTATAGCCATTTTATTGCTTTGTTTGCCGGTATAAATCTATTGTCATTGATATATTTAATTAGATAACTTCATCTATATCTCTTTATAATTAGTCGAAGCTATCACATTATACCAAAAGTAACAAATATCAAAGCTTTGATAAGTTTCCGATTGGCTCAGTGTGTTATGGAGGTAATGTTACTGTGGTTAGTTTGCAAAGATAATGTACTTTTCACCAAAGATCTCCGATAAGTTTTGTTACATGTAATATATAAATAAATAAGATGGCTTTAGTTATTTTGTTATTTCTAAAGCGTTTTCCTTTGGCCTTATGTTTTAACTCTCATTATGTTTACTTTTTACCAACTAATATCACGTGCTTTGACGGTGAAGGAAAACATCGTGAGGAAACCTGCATATCTATGTGATGACCATCAGTGGTCAGACTAGTATGTGAAATGGAGAAGGCAATGGCAAACCACTCTATTATAACTGCCAAGAGAGTCGTTGTGTGTTTCAATAAAAACATGATGACCACGACCCTCAGTCATGAGGAAATACGACTTAGAAGAAGAAGAATGTTTACTTTTTAAACAAGTTTAGTTTTTTGTTAATATTTGCTCTTTTTTATTATTAAATCTTTTTTTTTCATAGCGATTGAGGGTAATTGAGTGTACATTAGTAACGTAATAAATCCAACTGTAAGAGGTCCTCTTATGTACTTACAATACCTAACAAGTCTGGAGCAGTTTCTCCTTTTATTGCTCCCTTTTATGGTTTATTTACCTCAAAAGGTTTTATTGCTCTTTATATAGGACAGTGTATTGTACAACTGGAGCGAAATTACAAAGAAATCTTATTAATAAAAACTAAACTAGATTTTGAGGAAACGCACTTGCAACAATGAAAAGAATATAATTTCTATATACATATTGTTCTTTGTGTATGTATAATTATATAAATAAACAAATAGATTAATGGATCGGTATCTGAAAAATGTGAGGAGTGATAAAAAATGTTAAAACTTGTTATTTTTGGTGATTTTATATTGTGAAAATATACATCATTTGTCTATTTAATGTATAAAAGTAGACAGTTGATATTTATACAGTTATTGAATAAGAAGTGTTTGAGAATTCTTTTTGTCATTTCAATAAATATATACCTATAAAGATTAAAGATAAATTAGAGAATATACCGTGATTAAATTAAACCTGAAAGTCATCAGTGAATAGATTATAATTGAAAGAAATAAGATTTGAAGCTATTGTATAAGTTTAGACAATCGAATTTTGAAACAATACAGTTCTAATTGTCAACTTGAAACTGCCTCATTCCGTTTTCTAAAGAAATTAACTAATACGTTAAATATTACTTTCAAATTTATTAATTATTTTCCTTATGAAAAGAATAAGCTGTTGCGGGAAACTTTTTGAGTTTCACGAGCTAAGTAGAAATTCTGTTTTAAGAGGCACCTAAACGTAAAATATTAAAAACGACTTTAAAAATCCAAAATGAAAGCATCTGCAAGATAAGATAAATTTAAAGTAGGATTAGATAAATATTAAATAAAACAATGGTCAGTTTCAAGGTTTTTGTTATTTAAATTGTTTTGTGCAAAGAAAATATGGCACCCTTGAATGAAAAACTTTCACCATTTTACGAAGTGTTAATGGTTTGTAAACACACGATGAGTATAAACATATTTCATCCCTAAAGTCGTGAAGGCGGGAACACAGCTCGAGTTTTTGTTTGGAGATAAGAGTGTATGATAAAAAGGCATTTGTTGGTTTAGGCGCGATTATATTCACTGTGTAAGCTGACAGTTAAAAACGTACGTTGTTAAATTGTTGACAACAATAAATTATTATAGACTCGAAGTAAACCAACGTCGATTAAGTAAAATCCCATTTTCACTCCTCTCCTGAGATATGCTCGTATGTATACACATTTTGAATACAAAGTAAAAGGAGGGACATTGAGTCCGCGGTTTTATATTTATGAAATGTTTTTTCGACAAATTTTTACAAGTTTTAAAATTTTATGAAGATCTCTATTATTGGTTACTCTATATAATTAAATTTGGTTGTATACCTCATGCGGTTTTTTAGTAATACAATTGAGCTAACTCTCACTTCAATTTCACATGGTCCAATTGATATTTTTCCAGGAATTAATAATATTGAGAAATAAGTTATAATATATATTATGTTATGTATTATAAATTTATATTATTAAAACATAATCTATGAAAGGCGGCACATCATTCAAAAATAAACATACAAGTGCGTAATGACAATAATTAAAGACAAAATGGAAGGCTATAATATGTGGCAACTACAGTTTGTCCGTAAATTGTATATAAAAGAAAATATTAGTAAGTATTTCTAATAGTCTTCTGCAACATTTTTTCTAAGTATATTAGTATTCCTGCAGGACCGATCAGTGTAAACATCTCTAGGGGAGGCCTATGTCCTATGGGCGTCCATCAGCTGATGACGATAATGAAATTAGTTTTCTATTCAGTTCGTCATCGCAAATAACTTATTAAGTCTATATAAGTATGTATATATATGTAATCATAGCAAAAGACTAAATATACTGCAAAAAAACAAACACATTACCACCCTTAACAGAGTAAAGAGCAATGATGCGTCTATGGTTTACTGTTACCATTTACAGAATTGGTATTACTTTCCTTCATAAAGTTTTACTTTTTGATGACTTCTATGATTATCATTATAATATTCGTTGAATGGTTAAATATGAAGGTTAAATATTTCGGAAACAAGTATTAGTAGGACCAGGACTTTTGGGCATAAACTTAGCATAAGCAGGCCACTTAATTCTTTCGCTGTTAGAAATTGTAGTCTTCTTTCACAAGTAAAGAGTCAGGGCGATTTATCCATCATGCTGGCGAACTGCGGCCTGCCAAATACTGCACATCCAAGAAAGATGTTGTTCTTGGTACATGTTGGTATTCTAATGATGTTTTTTTTCATCGTGTGTCGAACTGTAGCGTTTAGTTACAAACGCAGTTATCATCGCTTCTTTGTGATGAAAGTTTTTATAAATGAGAATTTGATTTAATATTCCCAAGTCCTCATTTCAAATGATTTTTACCCATGAAACTTTGTTATTAAAAATGCGTAAATGTTAAAGTTGCTTTGTTACGTAGAAATTTTATGACTTCGCAGAAAGTAATTAAAGACTGCTATTATAGAATTGTTTACCGCGATCAGTTTTAATATATTTATATTATGGTTATAACTTACATTAATATTATAATTTTCTCTCTTGGGGTTTGATATTAGCAGGTAACACCTGTAAGTAATTGCTTATAAAATGTACAAACGTGTATTAAATCTATACGTACACTATTTAACTGTACAAACTTTATGCTTCTAGTTAACTATACAAATTATTGCAAAACTACCTGTCGCATGTAAAGTTTAACTAAGTTTTGTAAACAAGTAAACATTGATTTGGTACAGATTTATATGTTGTGTATTTATTGTGTAATTTGATGAACATTTTAATACATTGTTTTTATCATTGTGTGAATATTTTTCCTAACAATTTGGTAATGACAGGATTCTAGATCTTGTCAAGTGTTATTTTTTAAATATTCTCATTATAATTGTGGATTAAAAAAACTAAATAAAAAGTGGCAGGATGGTGGTTGTTACGGTTTGAACAAATTTTATCTCTATGAAAGCATTTTAAAATTGTTTGTGAAAGATATAAGATATCAACAACATAAGTAAAGAAAAGTGGTTCAAAATTAAACTAAATGGAATTTAAAAAACCAAAATTTCTCTTTAAATAATCCTATTTATTTGTTACTTGATATTTCCGATCTGCTTATAAACATCTCGAAGAGATCTATGTCCAGTAGTGGGCGTTTAATAATTGATAATAATTATAATTAGTAAGAGAACATTTTAAGACAACTTGAGAACGGTAATTAATTTGTAATCTTTGATCTTCAAAAGCTTTAAATAGCCGTAATTATAACAAAAGTTAATAAGAAACGCTCCAAATGAAAATCGAACGCTATTCCTAGATTTTATTAGACCTTAAATAACTATTTCAGATTTTTTATTCGTGTTCTAATTAACTTAACAACGAAATCTTTTTGTAATTAACTGAAATTATTTTTTTCTTCGTGGTGCTTTACGCCAAGAACTACTAGAGATCTAGGCATACTTCAGAACAGACAGTATTGTTGAGCTTATCTTAAGTATAAAGCAAAAAAAGTATTCTTCGTTTTTATCATGAAAATACGTTAATATTAAATTTAATCAGGGCAGGATACATTGTAAAATATTTTATTACAACAACAAAGATTTTCTGATTACAGACAGGATACTCTGTATTATTAAATTACACACATTATTCATGTGCTTATTTCAACATATTGTAGGAGGATATAAACGTTCAGGTTCAGTATAAATGTTTGTAGGTTTGGTGCAAATTGCAGGATGGCGCTGAATGCTGGCAATTGCTTCCAGCTGATGACATTGATCATGATGATAACTATTGTGGCAACAAGTTTACCACTCGTATTGCACCCATGTTAACAAATTAGATAAACATTTCATCGATTTGTGTCCGACTATTCGGGCGTACGTTTTGTTTACGTGGAATCGCATAATCGGAGGACTGATGCAGGAGTGAATGTGTGCATCAGTTCATGAGTGCATGCATAATCAAGGCATCGAGGAGTTTCACCGTTTACTCTTTTATTTCCATATGTCTAACTTTACTTGTATGTATGTATTTTTTATCACTTATCGATACCCGTCACAAGTGTTTCGTTTCTTGGGATGTAAGTTTTGTACCTTGTATTAGTTTCTTAATCTTTTATTAAATTAAGAGAGGGAGAGAGGAAATGAAGATCACTTGTTCTCTTCCTCTGTATTTACTTTGGCGTGAATTTGCTAGGAATTGGCAAGGCGTGGCAAGAGAACTTTGTATTTAAAATAGTAAAACCGCAAATTGTCCCTGCCTCCAACTAACACGCTTTATCACTCTTCATTTCCCGCTGCTGGAATTTTGTATTTTTCAGGGTCAAGGCATATATTCAGCATACTTGTAAAGTGCTGTCGGCAAGTAAATAAGCGATATAATATACCAAAGCAGTCAGTTTTCGATTACAATTAATTTATTTATATAAATATTAAATTCTAACCGTCTGAAAAGTTTATTAAACAATTTCCTAAACTAATAGAGTTTTAATTTAGTTTAATCCCTTTGAGTAATTATCATTATTTCCTGCTGAGTTTATGAAGTACATCCAAAGTTTTGGTATTTGGATTAATAGTTAATAGCTTGTTAATAAGTCAAGTAAGTTTAACCTTTAGTCAAATATAGGCTTTACGTATGTACATGTAATAATAAACTTACTTTTAATGGGGCAAGAAATCGAATTACTGGCCTTATTAAAAGTCACTTTAGATATTATCTAGTATCACCCCAGTTCCTTTAAAAGGAATTTAATCTTTTTTTATTTTTGATTGTAATTATAATTATAATGTTTGCACTTTTTATTGGTATTACTGGAAATAAACATAATATTCTTTTAATTGATATGTATTTGTATATTTTTATATCATTTGATTGTCACAATTTATATTGCATGTGAGAAGTCTAGGCTCGACTACGGTACACACAGAACTACCTAGATTTCCATATAGCGAAAGATTTGTTCTACATTTGTTTTGAGTTGGTTTAGCAAATGGCAGACTTCTGCAGCATATTCTTGTGCTTCAGAAGTTGTCCGCTATGCTTGCATCGCGATTTTATATGAAAATTCGATAAACGAAACCAAGATTTTCCGTTTCATAATTTTGAAAATAAATTATTACGAATATAAATGATGTAAATATATTTTCATCCAAAGTATTCAATATTACTGCGCTCGATATGATAATTTAGGGCATGGTGTTAAGTCAAGCACGCACTCACAGGTAGTTCGAACTCACCGCGAACTCGAGGGCCCTCAATCACACTTAATTCCGACAAAGTTTCTAAATTTGCGATCCGAATCAGTGACGAAAGCAGTCTGCGATTTTAAAATTTCCTCGGTTAGCGATTTATAATTTATAGGTTAAAACATACAAAAATAACATATCTTCATTAAACATTTTATCATTTGTAAATAAGTACACGGTTTCTAATTCAACAAGTATATCTTCTCTGGTACACACCAAAACTGTTAGTCTAGACAGGTTATGATTTTTTTTAGAAAAAATGGTTACAACTTGTCTAATAAAATAAGAAAGTCAACCCCAAAGATGGTTGAACAAAAAAAATTGTTTTCCCTCTTTCAATTATTTTTATTCTTTTCAAATCTGTTAGGAGGTAGGAAACACGAGCATTTGTGTAAGTTTTAAATTTAAAATTTTCAATCTCGCGATTTGATTAACAGAAAATGCTTTGCAAATCAAATCAATCAAATCCGTTAATACTTAATACAAAATTTAGAAAATACAATTAAGTTTAAAAAGAATATATACACAGTAAGTTTACATCCGATGATTTTTTTGACTAATTAATCCGTTCGGTTCACGTGTACCAGTAGCAGGGGTACTTTGTCTCCGGGTCAATGATCGCGAATACACACGAAATAATATCAAGAGAGTTTCTCTTTTCTCAGATTATGTTATTCGTTTTTAATAATATTTAATTTCTATTAAATGAATACTAACACTATTTCAATAAAAAAATATTAAGGTATGATGACAGTTTCTTATCACGTTTACCTCCTCCTACAATTGTTTACTGAGTAGTATTTGTTTCTTTGTTAAAAAACCGTATTTACATTGTCAACTAATTTCATCTTAATGTAGTCAGTTATCAAACAAATATAAACAAATTTGCTAAAACTATCCTTCTGATATCAAGACATATTGAATTTATTTCCATACAGCACATACATTTTTGTTTCTTGCCACAAATAGATTTTTAAGTGTAATACAGCAGTTTATGAGGATGATAATTATCTATGTAAAATAATGTGCAATAAAATAGGAACAAAAAAAATCACAAAGATTTGAGAAACAGTTGTTAAAATTGCTTCAACAGGGTTTTTTTTGGTAGCGATTTGACTTCATTTCATAAATCTGTCAATTAACTGATATATCCTTTTATTTTGATTACAAACATAAATAATAAAAAAAACGTTTTTATTTTTTTTCACATAAGCGAGTAAAAGCAAATACCTTATAAACAAATTTTATTTCACTTTAATATGTAACAACTCCATTTAATTCTGGTTTCCCTGTGTAACCACAATATCTTTGCGCAGCGGGCCATACGATTTTAAATGTAAAATCCTAATCCAATTCTTAGTATTTATCTCACTTGTCTCTAGGGTAATTTTTCTTTATCAACTTTCGTCGCATTCTGAATTTTCTCTCATTCGTCTCCGTCAGCTAATTAACCACACAGGGCTGTTTCGTAATATTAAATAATGGAAATACGACATCGCTTGTTTCAACAAGTGAAACGAACATAGTACAAGTGCCTTAATTAAAATTTCTACCGACCTACAAATTTATTAAGAGACAAACATCGCAAATGTAATAACATAATCCAGACAACTGTTTAATTAGACAAAATATGTATTATAATCTTATTAATATATATCGGCGCGATCACGTTGTAAAATGGTTTGATTGTTAAAATTAGTTAAATATCAGCGCAAATATGGTTTAAAATCATCTGTTCGTTAAATTTTCATTAATTGTGATCTTATGTTCAATTTAGAAATGATTCCTTAAATTCAACCATGTTTTTATTATTCTTGTGCGGGTATAAATAGAAACGCGCCGGCAGCACGGACCTCCTAAAAAGTCGTTACGATGATTAACAAATATATAAACATTCTGCAAAAGCTACATGCTGTCGGGCAATCTCAAAAATTATGTAAGTGGTGTCAACATCGCTGCCATTGTTGTTAAAAATGCTTTATGAGGGAGTACTCCTATATGGATAGAGTACACATATATGTAAATTATTACCAATTAGTTATTGTTAATCATATGCAGTTAATTAGTTCTCGAATACTGCGCTAACCACATGAAATCTGGCTATTGAATACAGTTAATTTGCGGGTTCAATGTCTACGCGTTTCTGTGTAGACGTTAAATATTTACGACATATACTAAACCTATATTGATGTAATATCTAGGTCTGAAATTGAATACACGGCTTTTAGATATATTTTCTGTTTCTAGAGAACTTCTAAGTAAATTCAATTGTGCTTATTTCTGTCAACAATAGTGCTGAGGCTAGTTAGATTACTGTGTGTAAAGAGAACTGATATACGTATAAAGACGATTAGGCCACTATGTGTATTCATGTATAATGGACTGAAACTTTATTTCAATTTGTATTAATTGACTGAAAAAATCGTACCACCAACATTACCAGGTGGTATGTCTCTGTTGCCGGAGACCGTCTGGATGGGTACCACCGCAGCTCCTATTTCAACCGCCAAATAGTAGTGTGCAAACATTACTGTGTTCCGGTTTGAAGGGCGCTGTAGCTAGTGTAATTACTGGGGTAACGAGACTTAACACCTAATGTCTCAAGGCGACGAGCGCAATGTGGTGCAGTGTGTACCATTTTAACTAGCGCCGCGTTGTCATGGGCAAGCGTATCACTTACCATCAGGTGAACGTCTTGCTCGTCTCGTTGCAAGACAGTAAAAAAAAAAAACATGGCACATGGAGGACAGGATTAGAAACAAATCAGAATATAAAAGAAAGTATAAACGTTATAAATTTAGGATTTTCTTTCATTACATTTGGTTATGGAAGCGTATTTAATGTCTGATCGAAATCAAATTGAACTAAAAATCATAACTTTAAAATTGTATTGACACAGAAAAACACCACAATTATTATGAGCAAAGCTCGATCGATGTATGCAAATAATATTTTGCTCACATAATGTTAGCTTAATAAATTAAACGTGATCTTTTTCACAATGATTTTGCAAATAGAGATAATCAGGTGCTTTCATCATCACACGAATGGCGTTATTGATTTAATCATGTTATATTATTTGGGTATAGATAAATATTATCAACGATGTATTGAAAGTTATGCAAGGTAAACGAGAATGTTTTGATTTGAAAGCACATTACGTATTCCTCGTGTGAAGCCAATTGAGTAAAGGTACAATTTGTTAATTAATGAAATAAACATAGTTACATCATGGAAACTAACTTTTCGACGTGAGAGTCAAGTTCCATAAATTGATAGGAAAGGAATGACTCGAAGACGTTGATTCCTTTTTAATTTACCTATTTTTTTTAATGTCAGCATCAGGGCTATTTTATAAGATAATGTATAATATGGACACGGCTGGTCATAGTCTCTTAAACTTCCATTCCGATCGATTCCTTCCTTCCTGCCTGCCCATATCGGATTTTCTATCATTTTTATTAAATAGTTTATATTATTATTGTACTATATGTATAAAATGTTACAGCAAATAAGAAATACTGTTGTAAATTAAAGCGTTGTAATCATATCATCATTATCGTATTTGTTATTATCTATATGCACTCGAGTAACTTCTGTTATGGGGTTTCATAAGTTTATTATATTTTAGCAAAGAATTGTTATGAAAAATTCCTTGTAAAAAACGGGAAAATTGTTGAATTTACGGTTATTATTTCAGTAACGGCATAATTAAGAAACAGTGTTTACTTGTGGTATTATTCCCAGTCATGTTTTTAGACACATACAAGTCGTCATGTTATCGCGCTAGACTCAGGTTTACATTGAGATCGTTTACATAAAAAAACAAAAATTGTTAAAAATTGTATGATGTTTATACGTCGATATGGAAATAAGATTATTAATCTTTTCGTGAAATTATTGAATTAAATTCAAAAGTAAATTATTAGGTCTCCAGGCTCCACTGTAGCTTTGTTCTTTATCTGCTTTTACTCGACATAAACCAATTAAGTTCGCACAAATAAACCGAATTGGGGTAAGGGAACTTAATAGGCCGTGAACAATTAGTCTCGTTAGAAAGTTGTAAATTTTAGATGTTACCGTTTCCGTGGGAGGGTGACACCTGACTTACTTAGCTATAATTCGTTTGTCTTAGTTATGTTGAACGTGTAAGCAATGTAAATTACACTTAAGTAAAAGCCTGTCTATTTAATGTTAATAATATATACAGAAACAAATTCGAGAACAATTAAAAAAGTTCATAATAGAACCAATAATTTTTTACCTTTTTTTCGATTCTCATAATCACGAAATAGTAAATTAACTAATGACCTAAGTATGATTATTAGGTACTTATTACGTTTTGATACAAGATAAAACCAGTAAAATTAATTTTCAATAAATGTAGCATCCGCGGAATCATAAATCATTATTAGGTACTTTTTATATTTCATGTACTTTTAAGACGCGTAAGGTAAATTACGTCAAAATAAATGATGTAACACATCTTCACGAATATCTGGAATTATTAACCCAGATATATGTTATTCAGTAATACATTTATCAGGTAAGTTGCTCGTATATCATTCACTGAACCAGATCATATAATTTTATTAGCGAACGGGTATGCCGTAATAAATGAAAATATCGCCTACGTATAGCTCAATATAATTTTTTGATAGATATTTTTTCGTGTATTTTATTAATATGTTATGATACTGTTCTACTTCATAGTATTCGTACATACATACTTCGTTATTTGCCTCGGGCCAAAGGTTTAAGATTTCTACATCCTTACTTATTTTGAGCTTTTGACTATCTAACTATACATGCCGATAAAAAAATTTAAAGATATTAGTGTGTTAAATTTTTTTTAATTCTATATAGTAACCAAAAAAATCTTATTTTTAACCTAACCTTGGTAACATGTACATGTATATAACTATAAAAATACTTGATACATTTTTTTTGTTAAGTTTTTTGTTTTGGCAACTTTGTTTAAGATTTATATCACTGAAGAAATTAGTTTTTTGTGGCATTGTTAGCAGTTAAAATCCGAAAATAAAAGGAGCATCATTCTTAATAACGCCTGTGGTTAGAATATAACAATTTTCTTACTAAGAATTATTTCTATTTCTTTTATACAGACGCGTGAAAAGACGTCAGTCACGTTCTCTTCTAAATGATCTCGGTGAAACGTGGACAGCAATTACAATTTTAGAAAGAAGACCAGGCGGTAGGTCTCTGTTGCCGGAGACCGTCTGGATGGGTACCACCGCAGCTCCTATTTCAACCGCCAAATAGTAGTGTGCAAACATTAATGTGTTCCGGTTTGAAGGGCGCTGTAGCTAGTGTAATTACTGGGGTAACGAGACTTAACACCTATGTCTCAAGGCGACGAGCGCAATGTGGTGCAGTGTGTACCGCCTTAACTAGCACCACGTTGTCATGGGCAAGCGTATCACGTACCATCAGGTGAACGTCCTGCTCGACTCGTCGCATAGTAGTATAAAAAAAATAAAAAGACAAATTCCCTTAATTCTTGATTCAGAACTGTTCATAATATCCAAATTTTGTAATATGAAGAGGGTCAGATATTATGTTAGTGGTATAAAAACACGTAAAATTGATCATTTATAATAAGGAGAAACTTGAGTTTTTTGCACGAGCCGCAAGGTCTGTGAATGATTGCTGTCATTTTTCACAGTTGTTGTCTCGTTATGGTTAAATTTTTTCGTTGAAATCTGTGATTTACGTATTTCACTATCTCATTTCTTGCTGTAACTTTATACGCGGAATTTGTTTTAAATATGTGAATAAATAATTTTTCTTGTTACCATAACCAAAATGTTTTATTGTCTTCTACTCCAAAATTAATAGAGGAAAGGTAAAAAGTAAAAGAACGATGTTATGATGTACATTTTAAAATAGTTACATTGTACGCGCATAGTTGATCGGACTTTGAAGGAAGTAATTGTAGGAGTTTTTTGAAGAATTAAATAAGTATGTTAATACTATGCTTCCTATATAAGTAAGAAATAAACTTACGGTGGGTATCCCATCCCATAAAAGCTAAACCATCGGTAACCGTTTTGAGAACGAGTTTTTTTTTATTTAGTGTTTTAAAGACTATGATTTCGTATTTTAAATAGAACCTCAGTAATATTTTAATACCCTCTATAGTATTTATCTTGATTATAATAAGATTTGTTAAATTATCATCAATAATAGCCCACTGTTCTGTATACATAGTTCATATTTACGCAGTTCTCTCTTTCATGACGTATTCATAAATATGATTTTGTATAACTAGATAAACGGATATAGTTTTATAAACCTAGATACTTTGTTTTGTCTTTATGTATGCTAGTTTACGGCAGTTACAAATTGTTAAAGTTTAGTTCGCTCGATTGAGGAAGAACCTACAACGCTGTTGTAGATTATACCGCTTGCTTAGTTTGGTCTAGGCAGAGAAGGATACTAAAGTCCTAATACGCGGTTATACTACCAAAGTTTTTGATGGTTATAGTTTGTCTACAATTAAAGTTAATGATGTAGACTAAGATGTTTATATCTCATGGGTGGAATTCTTAAGTAGGCACGGCACATTCCTTAGTTGTTTTGTTGTACATTACAAAACTAGATACCTTCTGTTTTATATGCGAAAATTATGACTTGAAAAAGATATGAATAATTTAGATAACCAATTTAGGCATTATCAAGAATATATTTATTGAGAACATATCAGTAAAATTGTGTTAGGCGTACCAGATTTAAAAATCAAAACAATTATAGTATATTTGATGGAATGAGTAAAGAAAACAAAATCGTCTCAACATATTATTAATTTATTTTACTATAGATACATCTTTGGTTGTTGAAATGACTCTAGGGTTTCATGGCCCCGGAATAATTTGGTTATTTGGCACCAAATGTTTCTTCATTCATGTTCATCTGTGGTAATGCATAAAGTAAACTATTATGGATTTATGTTCTCTAAATACATATACTTTTTTAACATGACAGTTAAAATGAATTGGAAAGTACACATTATGGAATACTTATTTCTAACATACAAAATCGTCCTGATAAGAACAAACACCTTTTTGCATTTAATATTCATTACTAATACTTTCTATACGTACTTAATCTTTTTGTATTTTTTTTATTTACACGTTAATTTTTTATCAAAACTGTTTGAAATATGAAATATGGGCAATTAATTACATTTTTTTATTTTATTTGAATAATAAAGGTTCCGATTTTTTATGGTATCTAAGTTATTAATTATTTTCTAAAGAAAATTGTTTTTATATACAAATCTTTTAGCCATTATTAAATATTGCGTCATGGTATTTGTATAAAACGAAAAGTAAGATACTTTCTTATTATTTTTCAGTGGTAACGACCTCGACAGTAAGTTCTTAATAATTAGTATCAGAACCATAATAATACTTTTTCTAATAAAACAAACATTGAGAACCTTGTCTTTGTCGTCGATTAAATAACCTGAATTAATATTGTGCTTCGCTTTATATTCGTATACTTTATTTGCTTATATCAATAGTATTTAGTTTTAAGTCAAGTGTAAAAAGTTTAAAAGATGTATAGCAACCTTTTTAGCCGCGGATCAAAATCAATTATAGTTTTAGTATTTATTTTAAATTGTTTCATTAATCATTTTTATACTATATATAGTATATCCGAACTACATTTGATCACTTACCAAATTGATCATTCACTGACCCACGGGTCTTAATTCGCCGACTCCTGATCTATACAACTAACCAATATTTTATGTCTTGGTCTTCAAAGGTTATTAAATGTATTTTTTTTTTACCAAAGATAAGTAAATTTATTTATACACGAGTACTGCTTATCTCTATAGCTTTGGATATAAAGAAACAAAAAGAAATTCTCATAACCATGTGGTTGTCTTAAAAATACTAAAATTATCAAAAAAAATATCAGAGAATTCACATTACTGACGAGCCTGCGTCATTATTTTTATATCTGAAATACTTTCTACGTTTTCTTATTTATTTTTTACACAGCTATGTTCATTATTAAAAATATCAAATAGACCCATTGCCCTATAAACCTTTTGTTAATAAATGTTATCTTCATTAATTTTAACAAATGAACATTTTGCAATTAACAATGAGTGTAAAAGTATTAACGGTATTATCGATAGTAGTTATACATACTCTTAATACATCTATTAAATACTAACACATTTTAATTATTAGTTTCTGAATTATTAGGTAAAGTTCATAACTTATTTACACTTATAATCTAAGTATTGCATAATACAAATCTAAATTCTACAAATTATTAAATAGGTTCTTTAAACCTATTTTTAAACGAGTATTTTAGTACAATATTAAAACTAATTATCCTATTTTGTAAAGGAATGTTAATAACTTTACTCTTTGGATTTCTTCTGGAATATCTTAACCGTGAAGTTATTTTTAATTGAATACTGTTTGGTTTATACGTAATTTAAAGTAATGTATACTTATAATTGTGTGAATGAAACCAAAGAAACTAGATTATCCGCGATCTAATTAAGTGCGATTTTAACTTAAATGAATTAACAACATTATGTCGCTATTCAAATAATCATTGGCATTGTGGAGTAAGCTTTGTATTCTTATAAACAGCTATCTCTTTGTTTGGTTAACGACTAGTTAAATGTTTGATGATTATAAATTATGATCAATGTCATCGACATTTCCACAAATTTTTATACGCTTGTCTGTACTCGCTGGACATTACAACGTATATGATAGGGTTTATACACGTGGACATATAGAGCAGAATGTAGCCGGCGATGTTCGCAAACGGATGCGACGTGTAATCGTGTAACATCTTCGTCACTGTAATAGGTAAGTGGCACATGCAGAAAGAGATCATTATCGCCATTATCATCGTGCCCAGTTTTCTATCTTTCCTAGTAGGTAGGGAGAGCTTAACCAAAGCTAACGATTTTCGTAAAACAGTTCTTCGGAAACTCGAAGCGGTCTTGTTATTCCCAGTGCGTGTGCAATCACTAATACTATTCCTCCTGGTTTCGCTAACATTTTCAAACCTGATACTTTGCAACGTTTCAGCAGAAGTGTCATTTAAATTTTTGTTCGATTCAGATAGTTGTTTTCTTGCCATTGCGATATAGTTAATAGATACATCCGGTCTAGACTGTCTTTCCGTAGCAGATGTCGAATCCTCTTGGCCAAATTTTATAGTCTTACGTATTACCACCGCACCAGATGCGCGCGTCGCCTTCTTAACTATATAAAATATGCGGGCGTAGCAGAGAATTATTGCTAAGAGAGGTAGAGTGAATGCTATCACGAACAGTAATCTCTTCGGTGACCTGTCGTGGTCGTCTGGTAATATGCTGCACGAGCCGGCATGTGTGTCTAGCCCGAAACGGCCCCATTTTCCGAACCAAGTAGGTATTAGAGAGCCAAAGGGAAATATCCACGTGCACAGCAGCATCAATACAAGATAACGACGCCTGTATAACCTGCCAACAAGAAATAAATAATAAAGTATATTTTACATTGAAACTGATGTAATTCTTTTACTTTTTAGTATTAGATAGAAGTTTTCAAATATCATTAAGATAATATGAAACAGGAAATTGTATATCACCCTAACTAGAGCTACATTATTATGATCAAGCGTCTTTTCACTTAACACCAGATGAGCTCTGCTCGTCGTGACGCATAGTGGTATACAAAAAATACTTACTTAGGATAAAGCTTTGGATGTGAGATCATGACATATCGGTTGATGGTGATGGTGAGAACGGTGAACAGTGAGACGGCGACCAGTGAGTATCGGGCGTACGGAAACATACGGCAAAGCACACGGCCGTGTTTCCACGATCGCTGCCAGAAAGTGGAAGCAGCGAGAGGCAGATTGAAGCAGCAGAAGAGTAGATCCGAGCACGACAAGTTCATGATCGATATTGCGGTGGCGTTGCGAACCTATAGACCAAATTAAAGTTTTAAAAAGTAAGTTTTTACATTACAAGTTATCAAAAATACTTCAATTATAGATAGCCGTGAATAAATAAAAACTGTTATAGTTTATTTGATAAGTTTATGTATTACAGTAAAATATACTATTAATTTCCAGGACGGTAAATGTCCGTGAAATAACAAAAACATTACACTTCTTTATCTTACATTGACCTGGGTCAGGAATTTATAATTAGTGTAATTATCGTATGTGTAATAAATAATGCTTTGTGTCTCTTTGAGTATGTATACAATTATAATATCCATATGTCGTTATTTAGCTATGTAGTAAAATTAAACAGAATATTCAAACGTATTTCATGTAGATCACCAGACCCTCGTGGAGAACCTTCCGGCACATATTTGCATAATGTTTGTTAATTATAAATCGGTAATGGTCATTATATTTAGTATAAAATTTGTAGCTTCTTTAGAAGGAAGTGAGTTTTGCTATTTTTGTGTAAAGGTCAATGTCTGTATTAAAGTATTTACGAGTATAAAATGTCCGAAAACTATTTATTGAATTAATTATATTAAAAAAACCATATTCATTACTAATAACAGGAAAATTATCACAACAGCGCTTACGTATTGAGTTTCATGCACTGAATAAAACTTTACACGTACACACATAAATAACTTATTGTTTTTGTGTTCAACGAGCTAATAATTATTTCTATTATACGATAAAGGAATTTTCATTAATGTAAATATGATTTCAAGTATTTTATGTTGGAGAGAATATCTAAATTCCATAAACTATTTATAAGTTGATCAGATTATAATTATGGAAAAAATTTTGAATTTTTAGGTTTTAAAGACTTAGCTCATTTCGTAACAAAGGTGATTTATTCTTATTAGGTTTAATTCTAATATAAATAGTTTATGGCGTTATAAGCACAACAAATACAAAAAAACTTTATGATTGATGGTGTTATAGTAATTTAGTAGAGCGCTATGGGTATACTGTACTATAGTTAGTATTAAGTTTAAAACAATGCTTTTAAGTAATCATTTTTGTTAAATTAAAGTGTTATGTGCAGTTTAAGGAGTATATGTAATAAAATTTAATCAATGACATTGATATATATTAATTTATTGTTAACTTTTAATGAGTATTATTAAGGGGCAATAATAAAAACAGATCTAAAACGTAACAGAAAATGATATATAAATGTTTCACTTACTTTTTCGTATCGTGCGAGCGCGATGATGGTGATCAAATTACCGGGAATGCCGATACACATGAACAATACACAGCACACAGTAGCGAAGATCATCAGTCCATCGGGATAATTGTAGAACAACTTCACATCAGCCAGCTCCTTATCGGTGCCGTTGTAATTTAACACAGATATATTACGATGCAGAATCTCCACATACTCCTTGCTGACATTCATTCTCACAACTTCACCGAGTAACACACGATTAATGAATATACGTCATGCCCAAAGAATAATTGAAGCACAAATGCTTTTGTTGTAAACATTCGTCATTGTGGTCATTCTTACTGGAATGTATATCCTCATGACTCAGGTCTAACGGACGCTCAGCGGGTTTCACCCGACACTGATAATACTGTATTTGCGATAGATTATTGAATTAAACGTTTTTATTCAACGGGTATTTTATAATGATCTATTAATAATATACGGGCATTTCATCATCTAAATATTACACAGCGTGTAATGAAATTTATCGTTTTTAACAATTTACACGATTTTCACTATAAAACTATTGTTCTTGTCTAAATTTATGAAGTTTCAGAACTTTCTAGTTCGTTTAACTAAATTTGGTATTACGTTTAGTTACATAAATTTTATAATGTTAATTTTGTAATGTTCAACTTACAAAAATCTTTACATAATTTTATTAAAAGTGCCGTTCAATATTAACAATTAAACTTTATCAATATCAGTCATTTAAATTAACTTTGGTAGTAAACGAAAAGCTTAACAAACTAATCGATACATGAGAACTGCAATTTACATTTTTTTTTTCTGCTCAAGGTACACATATTAATATTTTTTTTTATGCTCTTATAAACTAATAATGACTTTTAATGACAAAAATATTGACTTACATATTATTCAGTTACACGCTTCATTCATTTACCACAATCACGGACGGCTCGCTTACATTTTAACTAAATAGAAACTATTTCTGTAATGAATAAATGCGATAAATTAGAACGATGAATTCTATGTGAAAATACACATCATTAGAGTTCACTTTTACTAAGTTTACACACGAAACCAAGTAATAACCTATCGATGTTTACGTATTAAGATTGTTTAGTGATTCACGACTAGTCACGGCGGGCGTTTCTCGGAGACGCCATCGCCGGGCGAGCGTCACGCTTTTCTCCGACACATGAGTAAGTTCTTATACGCTTGTCGGTATTCGCTCGACATCACCACGTAGATGATCGGGTTGATGCACGTTGTTAGATATATCAGTAAGTATCCCGCGATGTTAGCCGCCGGGTGCGTGGTGAACTCGCGGAATAACTTCGTCAATGTTATAGGTAAGTAGCACACCCAAAACGACAGCATAATGGCCATGATCATCTTCAGAAGTTTTCTGTCTTTTGGTGTCAATCGAGGCGAGCGAGCCGGTGCAGGCGATCGTCTCAAAACTACGGCTGCCTGTTTTAGTCTTTTTGCGGTTTCTCCGCCGCTTGGCGTTCTTGGTTTGCCATCAAGCGCACATTCGTCGTCGTGACCATCCAAAGTGTCTACGCCTGATGACGATGAGCGTTCAGGGCCAGGAGTAGGCGGACAGTGTAACGCGGGTGGTGCTAATAAAGCTCTTCTTGGAGGAGCCGCTGTATGATTAACACCATTTTCTGGACCCGGAGAGCGTTCAAGAGCCGTAGATGCTGATCCCATTGCGGAATCCTCAAGCCCAGGAGTTGCTCTAGGTCTGCCCCTTGCTGGAGCTCTTGATCTTTTTGCAGCTTCTCTTACAATACAGAAAATTCGCGCGTAGCATATCACTATCGCTAAGCAGGGGAGCATGAAAGCTCCAACGAACAGGAACTCCTTCGGCGATCGATGGTTGCTGTCCGGGAGGATTGAACAGGAACCGATGGATTGATCTAATCCAAAACGACCCCATTTTTCAAGCCACGTAGCTATCAGAGCCCCAAAAGAAAAAATCCACGTACTTGCCACCATTACGGCTAAGTATTGACGTTTGTACAGCCTGTGTAAAAGAGAAAGGAAATTATTACCACAGACAAAAATTAAAAAATTAATAAAATCCTTTGTGTATATACCTTGGGTACAATCGAGGATGTGATATCATGACGTATCTGTTTATTGTTATGGCTAGGACAGTAAAAAGTGATACAGCCACTAAGGCATATCTGGCCAGTGGGAACATGCGACAGAGAGTGCGCCCATGGGCCCATGATCGTCGCCAGAAAGTGGATGCCGCCAGTGGTAAGTTGAAACAGCAAAACAGTAGGTCCGAACAGGACAGGTTCATTATAAACACAGCCGTTGCATTGCGAACCTGAAAACGCAATGTTTTCTCATAAAACCATCTGATAAAGCCTCAAAGCACGGATTGTTATACTAAATATAATAAAATCGCTTTAAAATGTATATTTGTTAAAACTTGTTTTGAAGACATAAAATAAAGAATTTTAATTAAATTTTGTTCCATAACATTTAGAATATATTTACATAGTTTACTCTTAGCTTTGTTGTAATCTTTGTTATCCATTGTAATTTAAGCAAAGAGTAAGTTTATCAAGATGAGCTTAGATCTGTTCAATCAAACCTTTCTGTTAGATCTTTATTATCGCTTTGTTACATTCATCCAAGAAATACTACTTACTATACGTTGTGTTTCTGAAGCGATATATACTATCAGCCAGTAAAATAAGATCTTCCGTTTATATCTTCACCAAACAGATATTTAGTGATCTATAAATATAACTGCGACGACAGTAAACTTTATCTTCGTAACATTGAACATATACGTTCCGTTGTTACAAGTTAAAATTTCAAGTTATCTAAACGTCTGAATATAAAACTGATTAAGTAACATAACTTGTGACATACGACCTCTTATCGATATACTTCTGACATTGAATTAGTATAGTAAGGTCAGTGAACTATGAGATAGTTTATTGATATACTTTAGTAAACATAACTACATATTTATGTATTAATGTACATATATAAAAATTGTAGTAAACTAATTGGTGAAGGCGAAGAAGTAAATTGCTATTCGTAATTCACTTTGGATTTTCCGGTTGTTTATAAAGAGTATTAGTAATAAGTCTGGGTAAATTCACACGTAATAAATAGAAAACACAGTAACATGAAGAGTTATTCTGATAAAAACATTTAAAGAAACTTTTTTATAATTCTGCCTTCAATATTTGAATCTTAAATCGATGTGAAGTTCAAAAACATTTCTTCACCTCTTAAATAACTGATTCTTATTAAATAACAGTAAATATTCACTAGGTTTTTGTGCAGTCAATTTTACCAGCAACTTTCGGACTAAATGATGAAAGGATCATTTCAGCTTTAGCGACTCGGGTCACAGGGTAGCCTAAATGGAAAATGAAAGTAACCCTCATAATTCCTAACTACGACGATTTTGATTTGTTCGGATTGACTTAGTAACAAAAATGGACATAAATCAGACAAAGGAATTATATTAAAAAAAAAAAATAAGCAGAAATGCTTCAACAATTCTAGTTCTTAATGTTTAGTTGCTATTGTACATCTATTTATATGTAATCCAAATTATAATTTGTGTCAATGTTAATTACAAAACAAACTCATTTTCAGTTTTGTTAATAGATGATAAACAAGAACAGAAATAGTTAGTTACTCTTTTTGCAATAACATTACAATGAATATAATAAAATTGTTATAAGTATATTTTAGTTAAATTAAACTTTCTTTGTTTTTTTAAAGATTAAAGATATTTTTAATAATGCTATTATCTTAAAAACCTTGTCATCTTGTGTAAAATGGTTAAGAGTTTTAAAAGTGGGAATATTAAGAAGGGTGTTTGTTATTATTAAAACAACGTTGGCTTTGTATTTAAAATAGATTTTGCTATTACGTCATAATTTTATCCTTTTTTGGAAGTTATGTCATAGGCCGTACTGATAACAACACATGAACTACGATAACAATTGATTTAGAAGTCTATATGCAATAGTAATAACTTATTTCGTTGCTCATTCATTATAACATAGTTTGGGTGCTCTTACCTTTTTACATCGCGCCAAAGCAATTATAGTGATGAGATTTCCAGGTATGCCGACCAACATAAAGAGGACACAGCACACAGATGCAAATCTCAGCAATCCCTCGGGATAATCCTTAAACAATTCCACTGCGGCCAACTCCGAGTCCGTCTTATAGTCGTCTAAACCGACCACACTCCAGTTGTGCCCGTCTACTTCACTAGACAATGTACTCTTTGGTATACTCGGTAGCAGATCACCCATTTTATAACAAACTAGTCACTTGGCCACAAAGCTTCTACAATTGTTTGTTTTATTGGCAATAATTTCCATCGCGTTCAACCAACACCAATTTACATAATGACTTCATTTAGGTGAGGACGCGCTCGGGCAGCGTCCACGACTGATAACTCTCTCAGAACTTGTTTAACTCTATCAATAAGAGGTTGGTAATAGTATATCGTTTGGTGATAAGGCATTTTGCCGATGAGCGGGGATGTCGGGTCACAGCTGGTCAGGAAGTGCTCCCGTATCAGTTGGTCGGCTCCGTTCTTGTGCGCGCGATGACCTGTCAATTAATGTTAGGTATTAATGAAAATGATTAGAAACATTGTAATTCATCTATTAACAGTGTTTAAAAACAAATACGCACTGTCTAATTTTAATACCAACAAATACACTTTAATTTTTATGATTGTACTCTTCTTGTTGTGTGGACTTATTCCCTATTCTGTATTTCGGAGCCACGCATACTTTAAGAAACTAAAATTTTAAACGAAATCGAAAAATATTGTACTTTATCAAAAGCTAATAAGTTACAGTTTACCCGAAAAAAATGTTTATTGTATATCCTATTCTAATTCGTTCCTAAGCTCCTTCGCGAAATTTTAAAAAACTTTATTATATACTAAGATCGTTACAAAATAATTTTATCTCAGTTAAATTTTATCTAAGTTATATGTATATGGAATTTTATTAAAAATTTGCGATTTTTCTATAACATGATATTTAGTTATATTAAACGTATACTTGATTTTAATTTCACATGGTGTGAATAACAATGAGGTTATGAATTGTGAAGAGTTCTCGCCCAGAATAGTTTCGTTCTCATATGTTAGCGCAATCCAGCGATGCTGTTATGGCTGCAGAATTAAAAGGTTAGGGTAGTGACTACCCAGGTGAGGATAACCATAGAAAACAACAATATTTGTGCCCGGAATCTAATTAAGGAAGTGGTTAGCCACTACGCCATGAGGGAAAAAAGTTTAAAGTTTCCAGCATGATGTATTGACCACAATTGCCTTACATTATTTTGACACCATTTATAAATTATGAGAGTTTTTGTAGAGTATTCATTAATGATATTCATATAGTAACGGTGTTGTCATTGTAATTAAAATGCATGAGCAAATATAATTAAGAACATTTGTCCTAATAAGCGTTAATTACACATTGAGATATTTTAGTAATTATTTAGTTTTTTTTTACGATACTATAAAAAAAATTATGATATACATAGTTATAAACTAAGGTTTGTTTTTAATATCCCAGTGAGGAAGGTATTTTAGCTATTGGAAGGCAAATTTGTTGAAGTTAATGAATCAATGAATATTATCATAATACTTTTTTATAAAGATTGATGTAAGAAATACGTTGTATATTTTTGAGACTGCTAGTTTTTCTTATAAGAAAATTATAATTTAAATGATTAATGATTATATTACGAGTTGAACCCTCGTTGGTATACGTAACGTAGTAGTATATGTCAGCGACGTAGAACCTGTTCTGCTGAGAACTGAAAATCAATGTTATTGAGGAGCGCTGGAAATATGTATACCGTGTTGACTTGTATATTAGTTTGAACACATTTCCGTTTAACACGAGCAAGTTGTTAGTTTTTGAATGACTGACTATGAATTCAGAGAGAACTCGTTGATTTTTTAGTAGTTACTTTTTGATAACAAACAGTAGAGGCTCGGACAGATTTATGACGTTATTTCTTTTTAACAAGTTACTTAAGAATACTTATATAAATTTTCTTCTGATATACAGTAATGAATAAGTTAGGACTTAATCATATACCCGTATGTAATGTTTGTTAAAACAAAATCTCAATGATTTTTACCTCAAAACTTAACGTGAAATGATATTGCTGTTATATAGAAACCAGTTTTTTAATTATATTCAAATTAAACATACTTAGTCTTACAGTTATATTCCAGCGTACCTAATGATTTTAATAACATGATGGCCAGAAACCCAGAATATATTTTTGGGTCGGGCAAAGTATTAATATTGTTTACCATAAGAATGAATGCTTTATTAAGTGGCAAAAGATAACTTTCGTTCGGCGAGTGTTGTTGACGTCACATGAGCGTAGCCGATGTGTTAATTCGATGTAATAACATGTAATGTATTTATTACGGTATATGTATTAATACGCTGAATATTTATTTGGCGCAGTGGATATATGTTTTACAAAGGATATCTCCAGAAGATCACAATTTCGTTCTCTTTACATAATTTCCGAATCTCTTTCTGACCTACATTATTTAGGTGATAGATTTGTTATATTAATCTGCTTGACTACTGGATTTAAGCTCCCCTAAGCTTGTCTATACAGATTTATTCTGCACAACCCTCATCTAGGGGCTTTGGACGTCTTTCACCAGATCAGCAATCTACGTTGTGGATTGCCTACTAATATTTCATCTATTTAATATAGTAGTGTATAGCAATCTTCTTCTAAGTCGTATTTTCTCATAACTGAGGGTCGTGGTCATCATGTGTGATGAAACACACGCCATTGCCTTCTTCATTTCATATACTAGTCCGAACACGGATGGTCATGGCATAGATATGCAGGTTTCCTCACGATGTATTCTTTCATCGTCAAAGCACGTGATATTAGTTGGTGTTATACTAACTGCACATAAATTGAAAACTTCATTGGTGCAAGCTGGATTCGAACCCGGTACCTCCGGAGTAGAAGGCGGGCGTTCAAACGACTAGGTTATATCTCTTAAAAGTGTATAGCAATATAGTATTAAAAACTAGGAGTGTAAGTGCCTTGAAAATTTAGCTAATATATCTTAACGATCTTTTGTTATACACTTAAAACTTAGATAGATCTACTCACATCCACTTAATAAATGAGTATTGATCAAATAATCTTCCATTATAGAGCTATGGGAATGGATTAGGCGAAAGAGGATCCATTAACTCGTATCGTCATGCTTATTATTAAGTAATTTGTATTAGCACCACTACACATAACACAATACGTAGTAACAATTAATCTTACCAATGTTAGTAGCAGATTGTGTTCATGTTCTCTTTGCCTTGACTTTCTTCACATTTACTTAAATTTTTTTTAATTATCATAACGTACTGTATGTGGTAGATGTATTGGAATATTCATTTTGTTAATCCAGAATCGTCATATCGTAGCATGCATCTAGAAGGGAACAATTCCAGGAAAGTGGCAACAGCCTTTTCAGTGACCTACAAATCAACCTACTTCTAGTAAAGCATAACAAATCAATGTCATTTTATATCTGCCACTAAATAGTAGTATGTAAATAGTGCCTAGATTTGAAAAGGTTCTACTGGCGTAGGTCTCTGTTGCCGGAGACTGTCTAGGTAGTTACCACTGCTGCTCCAATTTCAGCCGCCAAATAAGAGTGTGCAAACATTACTGTGTTCCGGTTTGAAGGGCGCTGTAAGCCAGTGAAATTACTGGGATAACGAGACAACGCCTGGTGTCTCAAGGCGATGAGCGCAATGTTGCAGTGTTTACTATCCTAAGTAGCGTCACGTTGGGTTCGGCAAGCGTATCACTTACCATCAGGTGAACGTCTTGCTTGTCGCTCATTATTGCTTCGTCGTAGTAGGAATGAGATAACACAAATTCGACTTCTTTCTCTATATATTAGTGATAATTACTAGGGACGAAAATTGATCATAAATTCTTTATTAATTTGTAACATTACATTTCAAATTAACAGATAGACACAGTATAAACAATTGATAGTTTTGTATTTTACATATCACATGGAAAAACAAAACGTCACAGCAAACACATTTTTTAACCGACGGTGTCCAATTATTTAGAGCGTTAAAAATATGGCGTGACAAAATTCTCTTTGATATAAAAGAGAGTAAAGTCTTTTCTTTCATTGTAACTATTATTAAAACCGAATCAAGCATTATTGCCTGTGTGTGTTTCGTAAGTGTTTTTCCTATTGCATAAGTATTAAGTGGTACATGTAAAGCTGCAGATACACCCGCTGCGTCCGTCGCGGCGGCGCCGGATGGGAAAACGGGATTTTCTTTTTGCCCTCATTCGGTTCGGTGACCAATTAATGGACGTTATTATTAATTTTAAAATAACCAATTTAAAAGTAAATTTTCTATATATTTCTAATCATTATAACAAGTTAATTTTAAAGACATTTTAAAATATGAAAATACTCATAATATTCTGAACATTTCAATTTGCTAGGAGTGATACAGTTAGGCAGGATTTTAATATTGTAATAAATTAAACGCCTGTTAGTAAATAACGACAAAAATATTTAACGTCATCTCGTCTCACCATCAGGGGCTCGTGTTTAAGCACTATTATATTGTATCATAAAAAATAGGAAGAAGAAGAATATGACAAAATTAGCGATGCTTAAATGCTTCATTATTAAAGTTACAGAATGAACATTTTTATAAGAAAGAAATTTCAAAGAAGAATTGTTATAGACATATTAAACTTGGTCTTTGCAGTATACGCCTGTTTTTTCATTGTTAGGATATAAAATTTATATCTGTAACCAATTGATCACAGACGCCATACCAATCTTTTTTCTCCAATCTGCACAATTCCTTCACAGTACGTAAAATTGAATATGAACTTAATTTTATGGTTTTGTTGCCTGCCAAAGATTGATTTTAGTGCTAAATTGCTATTAATAGCAGAGTTTAAAAGATTTATTAATAATAAACGTTTTTATAGTTAATTGATGGTATCTACATCACATTACAAGCCACTAACAGTGCTGGTTCATTCTCCGTATAATTTCAAACTATTACATTAAATCTACCGTGAGTTTTTATTGAGGTTTACGAGTATACTGCGATAAGAGTAAATGCATGTTTATGCGCATATGCTACAAATCTATTTACAATAAAAACTTATAAAGTATTACGAATATTTTAAAATCTAAGTTGTGATAGCACATATTATGACGTCAATTCAGTTTTATGTTCTACTGCTTACAAAAAAACTAATAAAAGCATTCGTTCTGACCAGCGGCGTCGCTTTAACAATAACTATGTAAATTCATTTTTAAGAAATATGTTATGAAAGAAAAACAGCCTTTCATTTTCCCACTGCTGATACTAGGGGCCTTCTCCCAAAAGTCAAGGTCTAATACGTTGTCCAAATGCGGTTTGAGGGAAATCACATGACCACGTAAGCTGTTGTTCTTGGAATGATTTCTATCACGATGTTTTCTATCACAGGAAAGCAAAATTAAAATATATAATAAAAATGTTGACAAAGGCGTAAAATTTATAAAAAAAAAAAAAGATTTTTTGCTTAAGCGAACGACTTCTTTGTTATTCTATTGTTAAGTGGTGGGAGTTTTTGAAGCAACCCCTTTTTAAATTTTAATTTTTTTACTGTGATGTTGAAATGGCTTCACCGAAAATAAGTTTTTGTCAATTAGATCATAAATTATAAAGATAATATTTACACAGCCTTTTATAAAGTCGGGCCTTGTTGTGTTTTCTTTATTTTCTGATTCCGAAATAAAAATCGTTTTAAATTTAACTCTTTATTTTACAACACTTTAGTTTGCTAGATATAGTTTTTTCAATGACAAAAGTTTACAGGTAAATACGAATAGTTTTATAATGCTTTCTTTAAAGAAATAGGTAAAATTGGTAAAAGTCCGTATTTACCTAAAAAGTTGAAGTTAAGAATAATAAAAACTTGAAGTTATAGTATAGTTTAGTAGATATGTTCTGGGATAAATAATTGATGAAAGTATCTTTATGTTAGATTACAGCTATCATTGTAGGATAAGTTAATTTATATTTCGGAGTATAATGTTTTATTTACTATAATATCTTGTATATATTAAAAACCTTTTTGTACATTATTATGAACATCGTCTAATCTTATGACAGAGTGAAGATATATAAGAAAAAAGTTGTAACATGTATTCAAATAGAAAAAAAGCTCAAAATCAATTATTATACACAGCGGTATAGTCTAAAACAAAGGTACGTCTTTGTTTACACACATAACTAATATTATATACATAAGTAGTTAAAATGAAGAAATGCTGTAAAGACAGGGAGTGTTTTTCACTTGTCTTTTAAATACGAAGAAAAGTAAGAGGCATGGCAAGATTTGTCATAACTAAACTAAAAGAACTTGCCGTGTACTAAGTAATATTAACGCAAAGTAAGCATGATATATTGGACTTATAAATTCACGCAATGGGTGACCTGGTTCCAAAATTATTCAAAACGTTTTGAATAACAGAAAATTTTTAAAGCTTTGCCTGAATAAAACATTGTCCAATAACTCTTTGTTTAAGTTCCGTTTCACAAAACGTGGACGATGTTTTCACTGACGTAATAATTCTAGCAAATATACTTTGCTGTTACATTTAAACTAATACACATTTTTCTTTAATTTTAAGGAATGTGCTGTTAAGGTTAGTTCCTAACGAGTAATGTTGCTAATTTCCTGAGAATTTCGACCAGAAACTCGGTAATCGGTCCTTGTTTAGTAAAGTGATACAGGTTTAAGTATTCTTTCATTTACTAAGAGTGGTTCATTTACTGTTTTTTTTTGGTGCGAGGGTTTTCAAAATATATCTCCATGTATTTATTTTCCTGTAAGCGGTGAATAGTATCATGTTTATATCAGAAAAATACTAAACTGGCTAAGTATGTGTTGCCGGATGAAATTATAGAAGAAAACGTCATGTTATACAACGTTACAGATGTTATATAAAAAAGCTTATACAAAAAAACCCGAGCATTAGCGAATAATAAATAGATTTTGTAAGATTGACGTGGGGCCAAATGGACAATGAACTCGTGTATGGGTGTGTGTGGAAGTGAATGAAAATCCAGTTTTCGTAAATGGCGCCAACTAGGCGTTCGCAGCGGGCGATTCTGCAATTATTCCAACGCCACAGATATATCCAATCTAAAAAGACCGCCATTTAAAAATTTAAGTAACCATTTATCATCCTGACAAACAATTATATTTGATATTTTATTTATGATCGATATATGGTACGTGAAGGTTATTGTATACAGAATGTAGTAAAGAGCGTTAGCAGTCGAAATCTGGGATGAGGTGTCAATAATCAGTAAAATGTTAATTAAGACTTAGATATTGTTGCGTTCATCGCCGTGTTTAGTGTGAAATAATTGCTTTTGAGTCTTTTAATGAAGCCTGTAACGCACAAAATCTTATTTGACTACTTTAATGCAACAGTAAAAAAGAATTACTAGAGTATTTGTTACAAGTTATTTTTTTTTAGAATTATGAAAAACGAGATACTAAGCAATTAGTATTTTACGTTGGTCATTTTAAAATATTTTATATAATTATCTTAGTACCCTTTCTGGATCAATATAAATTTAAGTGATTCATAAAGATTGTGGTAAAAAAGATAAAATGCAATAAATATAGTTTATGTCAGCGTTAGAAATTGTATTACTAAATCGATAATTTATATCTAGACAAAAAAAAAAACTGTTGAGTTTATCTATTAAATTCAATATTTTTTACGAAAAACGGTGTATTGTGAAAACTAAATTTATCTTTTACGGCTCATTGGATCGTTTCTTTTCAAATGAACCGATTATTTATTATGAAGTTGAAATACAGAAGTGAAATTTTCTTTTTTCATATTGTACCACGTTTAAATTGATAGTTTAATTTAGATAGTATTTATTTTAGAATTTATTATAGAATCAGGCTTGCCAAATCTACGATGAATCTTAATTGTATAAACAGTAGATTTTCCGCTACGTTGAAATTTAACAGTAATATTATAGAAATAAACAAAACCTTATTGAAAATAGATAAATTTGTATTACAACATAATTTTCATGATGGTTTAAGTCTTCTCTAAGAATTTTTATACTGATATGTCCCTCTATTTATGTTATAACCAAAAAAAAAACTTTACATTTAGTTCCTTTTTTATAGATAGTTTTTTCATAATAATTACAATGCGTAATTTTTTTTTGAAAGTCTCAAAAATGTTAAGATTGAACCCATATCTTTTTTAAATTCTATATTATCAATGAATTATTAGAAAATTACGGTAAATGTATATATTATTGAGTAATGTGAAATTATAATTTCTAAAGCGGATGTCAGTTAAAACGTAGACCCCACGCCGAGTTGTTATCTCTACTTCCCCGCAGTTAATACGCGCCCGCAATATTAACCGGTGCCGTACTTCTACTACACGTATTATTACGTGAAAATCTGTAGGGAAGCAACATCGTCGTGATTTATGCGAGTACTTTAACGTTTCCAGTTCGCTCTTTAGCTAAATAAAGCCGGCTATGAAAGTTAGTGAGTATAACTTTTTATTAGTTGACGTTTACTGTAATAGCTATAATTTTATCACGACAGTATTTAAACGTTATATTATGAAACTTTCTTTCACAATTTACGTTAGCGTTACTTAGCTAAATTCCTATCTTTATGAGAATTTGTTAACTTGAAGTAAAAAGAGGTGGATTTTTTTTACTGTTGTACTTTTTAAATCCCGCAAACGTTGCGCTGTCGTTGTGATTTATTCCAATTATTATTAGTACCAAAGTGAATCCACAGAATTTCTTTTAAAAATGCTACACTTGCTATTACTACTGATACGTTTTTTTTTTTATTTTATTAATTACAGTCAGATAAAGAAAACGTTTGAAGTATGATGAAATCGGGCTTTTTTTCATATCGGTCGCATAACAAACATCGTCATGTGGTTATATGGGATGAACGCAGCCTATTCGGTTATTACCCAAGAATTTGTTTATTGTGACAGTATGCAGTGGTTGCTGGAGACAAGTTCTATTACCAAACGGTGGCGAGTAAACATTATTGTGTTCCGGTTTAAATATATAGATCGTATCGGTATACAATGTCCGCTGAAGAGTAAGAGAAAAAGTTATATATCTTTCTTTATTTGTTCATAAATGTTTAGACGAAATTAATCATAGTCAAGTATTATAAGCCACGTCTTGTTTGCAATACGGGTTAGAACATTTCAATAGATATTATCTCAATTATCTATAATCCAAAATATTTAAATATATTATATAGATATGAGGTAATAACTCCAGGTAACGGCAGCAGCCAACATGACAAGCATGGTGAGTACAACAATTATTCCCGAAATCGGGACGGCTTATGTTCAGTAGTGAATATTATTAGGATGCAATAATGACGATTATCAATAACTGTAAAAGTAAAAAATGCTTTGAATTTGTAACAAAGGTCAAATAATAAAACCATTTTTGAGGGCGAAGGTTCATCCCTCATCAATAGATTTGAAATAGCTAAAGCAACTTATATGTAAGTGAAAAAATCTGGTAGCAAAAAATTCAATTCGTTACAATATCGTTTAGACGAAAAAACTAAAAATTTCGCTCGAAATAAATCACTATTTTTTAAATCAGTGCGCATTCATCTACTTTGCTGCTCAGGGACTTAGAAAATAGAGTGTAAGCGACGAAGCGGCGATATATCACTCCGTACGCACATAACCGTTTCGACCTTTTACCGTAGTTGAATTTCGTATACACAACGTACCGATAGTTATATAGTTTTGTTTAATATTCGCTCTTTTAAAACAGATAATCGAAATGATGGCTGCCTATAAACAAAATATTTCTTTTCTTTTATAAAGAACATACATTCATTTATGAATATTAGAATCTACCAACTTTTAGCAAAAGAAAAATACTTGAAAAGAATGGGCGCAAGAATCTCAGCGCGTAAATAATAGTATTCTGTTCAGAACTGGTTTTCATGTTCAACATTTCAGAGAAAGGAAAAAAGGATTTATCAATGTATGTATAGTAGATCAATTAGTGGAAATAATGTCGATTTTTTGCAGGAAATCAAAGAAAGAGGCATAAGTAGGAATATGTACAAAGTGATCCATGAACAGGAGCTAAGCTCTTGAATTGAAAATAGAAAGGACTTACTTCACTCGTTATAAGGCTGTATGTCTCGTTATATTATCATAATTATCTGCCCAAGTAATATTTATTATAATATTTCCTATTGTGTTTTTTTATCTTTCTAATCATGCACAAATAAGCGTTTTAAAAATAGCATCTAACAAGGCTAGTTAACCGTATTAGTTTATCTTAGCATTAAACGTATTGCGTTATAATTAATTAATTCTATTTTAATACAACTCTCTTATATGTATTTTTAGTATTAATGACGCTTCGTTATGATCTATTTTTGGTTAAAATAATACTGTTCGGGACAACACAAAATAGTTTACTTCATTTCAGTAAAACAAATTAAAATTTTAAAGGCTGAAACGGGAAGTTAGAGTCGTCGTATAGGAGTCGTGAAAAACACTTTGTAATTCAAACCCAAGCCGTAAATTCTTGAAAGAGATTATACTGAATTTATAAAAAAGAACTAAAATATATACGTTAAGGATATTACACTTTTCTAGGAACCTTTACTAGGTGAACACACGCCGTAAATTTTTACTTATTATTTCAAAGCAATATAGTTAAATATTAATAACTGAAATATACCAATTTTTCAATAACAGTTTTCTTTTGATTTATTAATACGACTTATTATTATTTAATGAAATGTATGTAATTAATAAAACGCGCTTTTATTCAATTGTGGACAATGATTTCTGTTTTTTTGCTTTACTTCCCTTCTTCCAACACAAGATACAGTTAATAACTTTAGTTAAAGTTAATAAAGTTAGACATTTATGATTATTTTATAACAGTCTAAATGTATAATGAACCTTTGTGAATTAAACGTATTTTCTATCAAAATCCCCACCTCAGTGGTTAAATGATAAATCGTAATAAAACTACCTGCTATGAAGTTTAATTTTCTCTTTAACTGGAGCTAACTTGGTAATTAAAATAGTCTTAAACATTCATCAATTTAACTTTAGTAATAAAATGGCGTATCACCTCTGTAATTCAATTTAGTTTAATTCTGTTTTGTCAGTCTAAATTAATGAAAATGGAGGTACGCGATAAATTTACTCCGCTTAGCCTTATTAATAACTGAAATATACCAATTTTTCAATAACAGTTTTCTTTTGATTAATTAATACGACTTATTATTATTTAATGAAATGTATGTAATTAATAAAACGCGCTTTTATTCAATTGTGGACAATGATTTCTGTTTTTTTGCTTTACTTCCCTTCTTCCAACACAAGATACAGTTAATAAAGTTAGACATTTATGATTATTTTATAACAGTCTAAATGTATAATGAACCTTTGTGAATTAAACGTATTGCGTTATAATTAATTAATTCTATTTTAATACAACTCTCTTATATGTATTTTTAGTATTAATGACGCTTCGTTATGATCTATTTTTGGTTAAAATAATACTGTTCGGGACAACACAAAATAGTTTACTTCATTTCAGTAAAACAAATTAAAATTTTAAAGGCTGAAACGGGAAGTTAGAGTCGTCGTATAGGAGTCGTGAAAAACACTTTGTAATTCAAACCCAAGCCGTAAATTCTTGAAAGAGATTATACTGAATTTATAAAAAAGAACTAAAATATATACGTTAAGGATATTACACTTTTCTAGGAACCTTTACTAGGTGAACACACGCCGTAAATTTTTACTTATTATTTCAAAGCAATATAGTTAAATATTAATAACTGAAATATACCAATTTTTCAATAACAGTTTTTATTTAAGAATTGCAAGTAGGTTTTAAAAAAGTATGTTTTATAAAGTAAATAGTTTTCAGCCTTAATATTTATTTCCTGTGTTTGAGTTTATTGTCAGCACTCTTTTAGTACTGTTTTAGTCAGCACAATTTTTATAAATAAATTTAACTTTTCTAACATGAAAGTTCTACAAAGATAAGAATTTAGAACGTTTCATATCTTTGTACTTATTTCTTTGTGTTTATTAGAGTAGAATGAAGCTTTTTAACTATTTTTCCATTATTTCTTTTGACTCATTTTAAGTATTCAAAACTTTTGTACTTGGTAGGTTTTTCTTTGTAACCTACACTATGATGATATACTCTACTGTGTCTTAGCAGTAGTATAACTTTAACCTTCTGTTACTTCGGTTTACTGTGCGGTTTATTTAATATTTGAATGTTATGTGATCGAGAACATTTTTTGTACTCTTTCATCGAGATTGTTATTCAGAACTCCAACAATGAGTATTGTGTTGAAGCTAGTCACTGAAATGCGGTAATATAGTGAATGTGGTGGTTCAACTATGTTTGGACGAGTCAATTATCACTTTTTTAACTTACTTTTTTAAACAAGAAACAACGTTTTATGAAAAAATAATAAAGTAATAGTTTTATCAATCTCCTGATGTAAAACTTTGGATCATTTAGCCAATTGCGTATCTGTTATAAAGTTATATATTCATGGAAACGAGAAGCGTTAGGTGATCCAGTTATGAGAACTAGTTCGTAACTACGTCACGGTTTCAGTGCAGTCGGGGCGTAATGCCTGCGTAACGCCGGAGCCAACGACCGTCCCCGTTTTATCTGAATGAAGGAATTCCACTGCAGAGAGTTCGCAAAGATTTTCACCCATGTACTCGTGTAAGATTCCGTGAAAGTTCTTGTTGAATATGGATTGTAATTCGACGATAAGTAATAATGCTTTTTCCTTAATTCGAGAAGCGACGATACAAGCCGGACGTTCCCCAGATATTGATACGCCTGCCAACAACAATTTGGCTTTACTTAGAATTATCTACTGACGGGTAGCGTTTGCTATCCTTCATCATATCATATAACGCAATAATTTTTTCATTAATTTGTTTCAGATCTTTTACTATGTTTCTACTTACTTTTATTTTATGAATTTATTCTCTTATTTTGTTGAGTAATAAAATAGAAATTTTAAGTAATTCATAAAGTATTCTTCTTCGTTAACAACGAGAAAAAGTTATTTATTTATATGTATGTATGTCCGCAAGCATCTAAAGCAGTACTAAGTAAAATATGAATACTAATAAGACATTTCAGACGCGCGTCTGTCTGGCACTGTCTCATGACTTCTATAGTAATTATGTTTTTCTAGGAATTTGTTGGAACTTATATTAAATTAATTACGTTTTCACATAATTTTTGTATACCAAAGTAGCATTTATTAAAACAGGAATTACTGTTATTTTCCAGAAGGTTAATTATCCTTTTTCAACGATTTTGTTCATGAAGACCTTAAAATTTTTGTTGATTAATGATAAAAAAAAAACGGAAAGAATTTTGTAAAACTCTGGCATCAAAAGAATTTTGTTTTATTGTTAATAAGAAAGTTTCTTTAGGGCCTTAAATTTCTTTACACAGCAAGAGGAGTTATGAAAGAATTTAAAAGTAAAATTTTACTCATCTCGGGTTAAATGATGTAGCGTGAGATCATGTTTTTTGTACTTCGGTGTCGAAATCTGGGATAGTGAATACTTCAATGCATTATTGGAAGGACATTAATAATTGTTGACCTCTCAATTCTATTCCTAATGGTTGAATTTTAGATTAAGATTAAAATAAAATCATTAATTTACTTTCACAGGTCTGCTGAAAGAAAACTCTTTTAGGGCTATGCTCCTATGTACTTTACTCTTACCTACTTACGTACTTACGTACTAACATTTTGCCTTTTTGTGTGTACAACAAAAAATAAAGAAGAGAAATGTACCTTTGGCCTATACATATATGATATTTACTAGTAAATTATGCGGGGTTTGGAAAAATGGTGAGTCTAAGACACATAATTCGTTTTTATGTGATAAATAAACATTTCTTTAGCACTACGAGCAAAACCCCGAGATATTCTATGTCACTGGATATCTAATGGAATAATTGTGATGAAACAGAACGGCATTAATGTCTTTGCTTATTTCGGCTCTACTTAGCAACCAGCGCCGCTTTTTCTCTCTTAATTGGAAATGTCATTTGTATATACACATTTACTTTCCGTGTCCCATTTCGTTACCCTGGATACATTGGGAGCGCAATGCCCGACGAAAATTAAGATAAAGTTAATTCGTATTGGAAACCGATATATTAGTTTTTTGGCATTTGATACTTCACTAGATATTATATGAACGACGGCCTTAACATTATTTGTTGATATATTTGTTGTTGTAACCTACAAACTTAATTAAGAAACAATAAAAATATACTTGTACCTGTTTACTAGTTACCTACATTTTGTTAGTTAGATTTTTATAAAATTAATAAAGAGAGAGCAATATTGGTGTTTCCATAATAATTTTAAACGGCCATTACAATAGCAGATATTAAATTTCTGCGCAGAAGATTAAAGCATAATTCTACGGACTGCAGAAAAATTCGAGGCCAAATGAGCATTTCACGATATAACGAAGATATAACGTTATTTACTATTATATTTAATTATTTAAGTCAATATTTTACGATTATGATAAGCTTTCCATTTTTTTTTATTAATAAATGTATGTTAAATCATAAATTACATTATCGCCGAGACACAAAGAGTTAACTAAATGTGATCTAATCGAATACAACTTTAATGCGTCGCTTAAATTTTAAAAGTCTTCATGAACGGCGAAAACTCAAAAAGTAATATGACAGTTTAAAAGATATTAGCATAAACAAGAAGCGGAAGTTTTACAGTTACTGCGCAAAGCAGACGTCAAATTGTCTCCGGAGTTTTCATCAACAAAGTTGTGAATTCTTGAAGCAAAAAATTTCACCTTATCGAATTTAAAACAGTTGAATTTGAATGTTACAATTTGTATATTACATAACGAATGATTTTTATAAATATAATGAAATTTAAGGCTAATGCGCTTTACCACCACAGATCACATCACCTTTTAACATCAGGTGGGATCCCAGTCAAGAATTAACCTTTTTCCTATAAAAAAAAATAATGAGCTAAAGCGACGTACGCATTTAACATCATTTTCATCATCATGAACTCAGCTTTATTCTTCGATGTTCGCTGTTGAAACCTTTATACTTATACACTGCCGGATTGATAGAAAATAATAAATACTAACTCTTAATGAATATTTACACGAAATCTTGATTTTTGTATTAAGTATACTGTAATTAGAATTTTTTTGCACAAACAAAAGCATGGCGGATGTTAGAAGGAAATAAAACAACTTAAAGAAAAATTTAAGAGTAAATCATTTTACAGTATCTCTTTAAAAGTGTCATATGAACCATTAGTAAATGTCACAATGTCACGTTTCAAATGTAACTTTAACAAGAATTTTCCTATAACTGATCTCCAATAGCTAAACCAAATCAGTCCATACCAACTGAATCAGCGAAAAGAATTTTTGCTTCCGACCCAAGAATTCACCTAATTTCCTTTAACCATTAAACGTTAGTCTACAAGCGAAGATTAAAACTTGAGGTTTACTTATATCTGAGAATAAAATTAGTGCTCCAATCTAACTGCAATCTAGATCCAATTATGGAGGACGATGAATTCTATAAAACTTTTTAATTTTACAACTAGGTATCGATGAGCGCAGTTACGACTGTGTGCTTACTGTGATTATAAGTTTGTTTTACACAGAAATATCTTTCGAATTATTAAAAAGCGGGTTATTTTATCTATATTCAGACTTCATGAAGTCCCTTCTTCGTCATGAGTAAGCCTGGCTTCTACTTCTGGCAGGTTAACTACAGAAGCTAACTACGGTCAATAACAGAGAATATAATTGTGTATAATCTATACAGATGTAAATCAGTTGATATTGTTATTATCTTATGTAAATAGAACATGGTACATCTTAACTAGCTTTACAAGTTCAACGACGGTATTGGTAATATCGTGAACGGAATATAAATTAATCATTAATACCACGTAAACTGATATTGTTTGCACATAAATGGAATGAGTTCTTGTAACAACCATGATATAGTGTTTACCTTCAATGATATGGTCGTCATGTCAAAAAGAAGCATTTTATTATATTAATGAGAATATTACGTATTTAATACACAGGAAATTCAATAATCATGAAGCGTTTCGGTACAGAGTTTACAGCAGTCAGGTTTGAATTAATAATTAACCAAATTTTTAACGGATTGTTAGTAATCACCGGAAGGAATGTATTACAATAAATAAATTCATAAACTAATGACTTAACTGTTCAAATCAAAATAAATAATTTCAATAGGAAAATTCTGTAAGAAGAGTACTAATATGATATAAATTAACCGAATGACCTACTAATGTAAAAGAAAAGTTGCGGTAATGGTTATGTTACTGGTAATAAAGCCATTAGTATGAATAACAACACGTAAGTATTACAAATAACATCGGAAAAAGTTTTGTTTTACTGTAACAGCGTGTGATTGTGGCGGAGTTATAATCTACGAACGGTATTACGAAAGACATCAATTTTGTTACTTAAACTATTTGCGTTTAAGACTCTTACATATATGACGTGAATTATAAATATATGTTTAAACGAGAAGTTTTTTAAAGGATCATATAATACGATGACATTGTGATTGACGTTGACCAGATGCGGTGCGTTTACGCCAAAAGGTTACGTTTAACTTAATTTATAGTCATGTTGCACAGATGCTTCCAATAAATATCATTAGGAAACTTTTTAATAATATCACTAGATGATCTAAATGTTTTTATACGCGACATTAGTAAATCATGATGTTTTATCACTTTGATGATGTTCACTAATAATATATATATTGCATAATCATTTTGTTCATTGATAATATCTTATGGTGTCTAATCCTCTCTGAAGGTATTAACGATAAGGAAATAGAGCAGTCTGGTGAAGATCAGAGGAAATCATTTTGATGCAGGTGGTATCAGACCAGTTGGAAATTAAGTGGAGAGATTTTTGTTTAGCTATGAATATTAATACGTTGAAATGATAATGATGATGATGAAAACTTGAGTATCGTCTTGCCCACTGCACAAAAAGTAAATATTTAATTAAGACTTGGTCTGTGCTTACATTTGGATAGTTAATCGATCATACTGAAATAAAGATTTACAAAATTTAATCTCTCTTTTAGGCTTCCAGTTATCGATCTCGATCAACTATGTTCAACGAAATCTCTTAAAGTTCTTGCCATATAATTTGAAATTTAATCTTTAAGTATTTAAAACTGAAAAATGTATTTTTAAAAATTATTATCAGGAATTAATAATGTTCTTTAAGAAGGCCAATTAATTGTTTTATTACATAATACTATATCAAAATACTACGTTCGCTAAGAAAAGGTTCAAGTGGAGGAAATTGGAGAACCAATTATTGGTCTTGTTAGTACCTTATATATTTTATCTTTTTCATTAGGCGTCTACGAGTAGACGAGGAAAATACGTTTGTTTTACCGGTTTTTTTATTTCATCAATTTCATTAAATAAAACATATTAATACACACTATTAATAAAAACCGTAAAGTAACGCAAAGTTTTAACAGAAGTTAATAGTGTCGCAAGACAAAATATCTAAAATTGCGTTGAAATGAGCTCAAATATCTTTCTTTGTTGTTGATTAACACTGGTAAAATTTAACTTTATGTTTAAAAAACCTGTAACGTATATTATAACACGTTTTTCTACTCTATTTCGTGCGCAGAGTTTTTCCAAGTTAATAAAAATAAATGGTTTCAGCATTTTAAAGTTGCTGTTGCAGCGATGTTTTTCTCTGCTGCATAATATGAATAAGTAGTTGTATAATGTTTTTTCATAACACACAATGTCTGCAAAGTTGAATTAACTATCTTATGTAAGAGGTACTGTTACTTAAATTCGTAATAAGTTTAAAACAGCATTGCTTTGATAACTATGCGTCGAGGTCAGTGGATTTACTGAATAGTGAAAATAATATGTTTCGTAATAATATGGATAGATAGATAAATTCGTTTAATACTATGAACTTTTAAGGCTTTTCATTGCGCTTTGAGGCAATAATTTCTCTACCTATAGATTTCCTTGAATTCAATCCACGGAAGCTCTAGAAATATAAATCTACAGTTCAAGTAATGAATACTACTTGTTTTACCTGTGAAGTATAAATGCCTTACAACAAAGCAGGTACTACAATTTAACAATACTAGAACAGTTTTAACCATTTAACTAGTAAAAAAAAGTTTCTGGTTCGATTCCGCGGCGACATATTGTGGAGTATGATTGGTGGTAAGGTTTTTTGAATCTGGCTAACTACGTTCATGTTATAAAGCTGCCGCCATAACATAATTACTGTGCTCATTGTAACTTAACATCGTAATAAAAAAGGTCAAATGTTAGTCTATTTTAGACAAAAAACTCAGTATTTATAAAGACAACGTTCTTCATTTACATATCCAGTAATAAATTGTTTATTTATAAAAGAAAACTCGCTGTACAGCGCCGGCCATTGTATACGTTTACTTTCACAACAAAGACAAACAGTATGAGCTTTTATTACATCGACACAAAGGAAATACATAAAACTCTATAAAATAAGATATGCAAGAGTATTGGACTAAACAAGGATATGTAGGACTATAAGAGTGTACTTTTTAAATATAAATAAGACTTTTATGTCTATGGCTTTTATAATAAACAGGAAATCCCTGATTTGCGTGAAATGTCGACAACTAAGGGTACATGTTGTATGCTGCTGTATACTGAACTTTAGTCGGTAAAAGCGATGATAGAAAGATCATGGAACTCTTGCGCATACTTTGCAATTCCATTGGAAAATACTAGCTTAATTATTATTAGCTTTATTACTTATTAAGAGACTAGCTTTCAACGTTATTCTGGAGTAACTGTTAAACATTGCACACTATCCTTCGCTGTTCGCACAATGAAAGACGAAACCAAACGCTTTATACTAATGCGAAGATATAGATAATGAAGAGAGAAATATCTGCCATCTGTCTAAAGTCAATGATATTTTAAAAAGATCACTTAATCTAGTCAAAATCTAGTGTTATTAATAAAATTTCACACGTCATATTCGTTGACCGCAACAAAGTTGACCCGTCGACTTATAACAATATTATCTAGATGATAGATCTACCCGGAAATAGGTTCATCGCATAACGATCCGGAAGACGGCAATAAATAACCGTGAAAATTTACGAGCTCAAATCATAAATTCTTATTAACTTAGCCCACATTGTTATGACATGGTAAAAATAGTAAAGTTGAAAATGGTTATAGCAAATCCTTTTACGTTCGCGTTAAAAGTTTGTTATAAAAATGATTATAAGCAGTTTAAATTATAACCCCCATAAAAGACGTTTGATGCAGTTTAGTTATGCTAGTATTATTAGGAATAACCAACGGATTTTGACCTTAGCGTCTATAGAATCTATTTATAATTAAAACAAGATATCATTTTGAATCTTACATCTTGTATACACATGTGTAAGATAATTTGTTTTATAATAAGACAAACTTATAAATTTGTTTAATAATTACGTTTTTGTTTTTTTTTTTTTTATACTACTATGCGACGAGACGAGCAAGACGTTCACCTGATGGTAAGTGATACGCTTGCCCATGACAACGTGGTGCTAGTTAAGATGGTACACACTGCACCACATTGCGCTCCTCGCCTTGAGACATAAGGTGCTAAGTCTCGTTACCCCAGTAATTACACTAGCTACAGCGCCCTTCAAACCGGAACACAGTAATGTTTGCACACTACTATTTGGCGGTTGAAATAGGAGCTGCGGTGGTACCCATCCAGACGGTCTCTGGCAACAGAGACCTACCACCTGGTAAACCGTTTATTTAGAAATAAAAGCTGACCATGATCGTTTAACTATATTGTGTAACTGCTCCGTCCATATCATAAGTAAACACTTCATTTATTTAAATCAAGATGAAACAAACAGAAACTTCCTCTAACCCGAACATCATAATGTTAAACTCCGAAACGTAAATAAACGCTTTAATACCTTTGAAAACACAACAAAAGCAATCACAGAACAAATAAAATATAAGTGAATTGTATTACGAGAAATAATGATATATAAACATACAATATTATTTTTGAATTTGCTATCATAACATCTGCTGTGTTTTTGGGTTTGAATATAGACCTGAAGTAGAAGTGAGATGGTCACTAAATTTTAATTCAAGATCCTGAAATAATAATAATTCTAAAGAATGCCAAAGAAAATTTTAGTGTAGTAGAAGTATTGTCCCAACACGATCTTGACCGACATGGTAGATATAAGGCCATGTGGAAAGGGAGCTGAGTATAAGAATTTCGGGTTACTTCCAAATAAGTGATAATGAGAAAGTACATTTAATTTTCTTCTATATCAGAATCAATTATGGCACAAAATATATAGGTTTACTATTATGTAGTTAAACTATTAACAAATAATTTAATATCATTTTGTCATTAACCCTTTCAGGTTTGCTCCGCTATGAACTCTACTGTCATTTCTTCCGTAACTTAGTGAACTCCGAAAGGCATCTTAACAGTAATAGTGTTAAAATGCTTTTAACACGATTACGCTTGTAAATACGGTCTCATGTGGTGGATAGGGATAAGTTTTGGTTTCATAGCATCTTTAGCTTCAGAGGGACTGATGTCGGCCTGTTGGAAAATCAGTTCTGAAATATCCTGCAAAAAGACTTCGCTGGTGTTATGGCTATCTATGGTAGTTGATGACTGAATAGACTGTTGTTTGAGACATTATTTATGAAATAGCATAGGCACGTAAACGCTCCTCATTTAAATAAATCAATTTTGTAATATCTTTACGTACCAAATAACGTAAATCCAGTAAACTATAATACCACAAGAATCCTCAAACTTTATTATCTTTTCTAAGCGCGGCTGTTGCACAATGACTAAGCATTCACCTTGTAATATGGAGATCTCTGGTTCAATTCAATTTCTACCACCCCCTCATATTGTAAATCTGCCGCTAATAACTAATAACAGTGATGCTGTTATCTGGTTATCATGAATAAGAGCCAGAGTACTCTAGGAGAGCACGTTTTACCATATACAGCCTCATGGTCATTGTAAAATTTATCTTAAATTCGCTTATTATAGATTGAATAAATATAAATCTTTTGGTGGATAACACTTTTAATTAACCGTACAAACTCTTTATGGCTTCAATCATCTGACATGATGAAGAGGCTATAAAGAAGACATGCCTGGAACGATCCATCGACGTGACTTCAAAAGGCGAATATGGAATTTCGCCAATTTCATAATGGTCCTATAACAAACGTCGTATAACATAGAGCGTTGTACGACAGGGTGCTTAATTCGTGCAAGAATGAGGCGCTATAAATAGATCGTATACTTACATGCCCTAGATGGTACGGGACGTCCTATTTACAATTCCGCATTGTCTAGACTTGTCGTGAATAATGAAAATACTTCTTACATATCAATATATCGATGTGTCGAGATTTGTTCTCGATAATTAAGTAAATGAAGTTAAAAAAAATTACGAATGTGATAAATATTCGAGGATTGTTAGTTGTTTTTAATTATGTATCGCTGGATATACAATAAGAAACTAATTCTCATAACTTTGGATGTATTAATAAGTTTCTAAAAATATCTCCTCCTCGTGATGGACTGCATTATAGAAATACTGTAATAAATACAGGATTTTTTTGACTATGAAGGTATAATAATTGGCATTAAATTAACACTATGTTACTGTTAATGAGGCCAATTATGTTGATGAGGTGTGAGCACGATATAGTGCAGTGTATCATTCTAATTAATCTCATTGTTACGGTGTGTCCATAGGTAAGTCGAATAAAAGAAATGTACTTTTTTTGTACAGCAGGCTAACTCTTGCCCTCAATTTCACATGATGATAACGGATAACGAGTTCGTTGATGGTGAAGAGTTTTCGCCTAGAACACTGGTACTTGGAGCACAGTAATATGTTATGGCGTTAGATTTAAAATATGACGTCGGTGTACCATGGTGATGAAGATATTAGTCAGGTGTTTTCCAAAAAACAATGATCACCAACCAAACTCCACAACATGACGTCCTCAGCTACCATAGCTACATATCCACTGCGTCACAGATTAAGTTGTAAATAATGTTATTAGCAACTATTAAAAAAATAGAAGTTAATATAGTTTACTGCTAGTTGACGAGGTAGCAAGTTTAGTAAGCAATGATTGCATCCGCAACGTATAAAACAGCAACAGCGGTTAACGACTTCAACATCCGTAGTGCATGTCACTCACGTTGATTTACAGCGGTCGCGTGATCGATGTGTTGTATCGAAACAGGCCTCGTTGGATTAAAGATTCAACATGTGGTGCGAGCATTTATAAAATCGATTTTGTGTGTGTACTGTGTCTGTCCTTGTTTTAATGCCGCATGGTAATAAATACTCTTGACTAGTGCTATGGGATCCTGCCAGTTTCCGCGATCGTTGATTTTGCGGTTCTATTAAACAATATTTTATGAATGAGTCCTATGGGATTGATAGGGATGGGATAGGAGAGGTTTTCTGTTGCCTTCTGCCCTAACTATTAAATTTTTGGAAGATCCTATGACAATAAAAATTGGTGGGAGAGGCTACGGTAGTAAATAGGGCACACAGCGGAACATCTATAAGGCGAACTGATTATGTTAGAACTACAATAGACGCCTTCCTTCGAAAAAAGCGACGATTAAGTTAATTTGCAATCACATAAAAAGATCATAACATAAGAACAGAGAAAATGATAAGACCAACCCAAGACTGCAATGACTGAGGAGAAGTATGTTAAATTGTTCGTTGTTAATTTGTTTCGTTTAAATATAATAAATAACATGCAAATATACAAACAAACACACCAATATAAATTACTTAAAATAATTTACCTCTTCATCAATATTCAATTCTTATTATTCTCATTACAATTGAATGTTTTAAAATTAGTTGTACTTTCGCCTAAAAGAGACGACAGTTAGTCTTTTTCTTGTAATGAAAATATGTTCATAAATTTGTAAAGAAATATATTTCGAGTGCGTAAAGTACGAATTCCTTCACCAGTTTGTAAAAAAGTGTAGCGAGAATATTAAACACCTTTTAATAATATTTGTTCGAAACCCTCGAGAATATTAGTTACCGGGATAATAAGGAATGTGCCGAAATTGTTACTAAGTTTTCGTATGAAACATTCCTTATTGGTTGCTGACTAGTAGTTTTGATAAATAACTCCTTTATACAAGTTGTAAACTCAGGAGCACTGATATATATATATAAGAGACAAAAGATACTTTTCAAGAACACAAACTTTTAGATTGTCGAGTAAATCTGTTCCAGTTCTTTTTTTCTTTTGATAGATCGTAGCCGAAATAACTTTTGCGTCGTTTACAGCTAAGAACACTATTACTATTACTTAAGCAACAGCGCAAGCAACTACATAGATAATTAATAGGCTTAAATTGCTTTAAGTAGATTTGTGTTATGTGGCTACGGTGATGTATTGATGTGCTTAATAAAACATTCCGAATTTAATATGTAAGAGCTCTGTGCTTAATTGGAAAACCGGTCTCTCTAATAATGGTTGTATATAGTATGTAGAGGTTGAGGTTTAATTTGAGTTTAAAATTAAAAAATATTTGAAACTCAAATTAAACTTCAAAGTTTTCATTTTTCATTGCACTTATACAACAATTTTTAATCGTCAATCTGAAGTTTGTTATTATGGGTCTGTACGCAACTTGCCTTCTTTGAAAAGAACTAATAAGAAAGTTAGATGGGTTGGTCTTTTTTCATTTTACTCACAATATTATAATTATTTTCATTTAGTTTGAAAATCGTCAAAAACTTAAGACAGTACATTGCTACGAGCAGTTCTAATTGTAGTACGGAAGATTTTTCCACTAGCAATTTATCATAGAGAGCTTAGTTGTCGACTTGGTACGTTGATAAATAACCCCTCTTCGAGTCGAATATAAACGAAGAAAAGTCGCAAAGGGAGCGAACAATAGATATTTGAATCATTGTATTATTTAATCTCTGAAGCTTTCATAAAACAATTTTATGATAATGTAAGAATCGAATATTATACGAAGTGAATTAATCTCATACATACACGTGGTGAAGAATGACTGAACAGAAAACTTAAAGATATTTTCATCATTACACTAGTGTCCCTAAAATTTAATCTATGTTTAGATTTAAAAATAATGATTAGTAAAATTAACTACGTTTTATTTAATTTTTTTAATTAAAGAAAATTTACTGCCTGTTTGATCAGATAATACCGAATGAATCAAATTCAAATTCAAAATATTTATTCACCAAATCACATTTTACATAAACCCTGCCCTCTGCTTTAGCTTCCGCTGTGTTGCAGAAGACAGTGTCTTCCCTATAATGATGAAATTAAAAAAGATATGTAAAATACTTAATTATAGTTACACATAACATTCATACATACAACATTCTAGACCACAACATCGATCTCTTTATGTAATTTTGTTGGTACGCCTCCTTTAAACTTTTAGGTTTCGTATAATCGCGGAATAACGAATAAAGAATTTACTTTCCTTTAATCACTTTATGAATAACTGTTAGTATAATATAAATATTGTTATACTAATGTCATATGCAAGACATGTGATAATCGTAAAAACAAAAACAAAATGGTTTATAATTCAACATGTGTCGGGTGCGACGTCCGACGTCAGATGTGAGATGTGTTGGAGTTAGCGTGTATAATATGTTTACGCGTTAAATTTCCTTCGTGAGGTCTCATTTAAATATATCTTAGAGAGATAGAGATAATACGTGGTTACCGTACAGCAAAATTTTATTTAAATTATCGTTCTAAAGGGACGAATCGTATTGTGTAGCGAGTTCATCACACAATGCAAAAAGAAAATTTGAATTACTAATGCAATAAGATGAAGTAAATTATTTACCATAATTGTAAGGCGACGATGAAGAATGAACAAAATATGACATTATATTTTACATTTATCATAGACTATGTTGCAGTGGTCTTTTTCAATGTTTTGCTTTGTGTTAAGTATGCTACTCATATAAATATCCTAACCAGTGTTGAATTATAACGAGTGTCATAAACAGCTTGTCACCGGATTCTTTTACACTTCGTCCTTGTCTCATTATATATTTTTTTTATAAAATAGAGATCACCGAATTAACGTATACATTCAATATTAATACAGAAAGATGCGTTTGCAAGCAAAAGAACGTAGTTTACAATTCTTTAGAAATGACTTATATTGACTAGATAATTATTTTATATTCATCACAGATTACTTACAGCTTTTTTTAATTATTGATCAATTTAATCTACGTAGAATGAGCTGATTGTGTCTTGAAGTCTTTTATATGATCTAATTCTATTAATAATGGCATCCCTCTCTGGTGGTAGTACAGTTTATGTTATAATAAAATGTGTAGTTTCCTTTCTCGCTTGATATAGCGAAAAGAAGATAAGTTATTGTATCGTTATTATCGCTTGATTAAAAATAAATTAATAACAAAAGTATCATGTTTTTTTGAATTATTATATCAATCAATCCGTTATACTACCACCTCTCTCAATCTTAAAATAGTACAAGGTTCATTATCACGGGAAAACGAAACCGTAATATCTACGAAACACGTAACGTTTCTGGCAATGGACGCCCTGATTAATACAGTGCTGGAATCAGCGCATAAACATTCATAAAACTCCCAATTAGATTAATATTTTAATGGGTCACACTGGAAATAGCACACGGATACAAATTTGATTCATGGCATTATGTTGTATTGTTTGTACAATATAATACATTACACACCTATTTTTTTACTTCTCTATTAGAGGAGTAGACTAGCGATTTTTAAATTGTATAAAAGAGTAGTATTTACAATTTTGTATGTATAAATTTATATGAATAAGATTATTTAAACTATAATGCACTAACATTTGAACCCAATTTCGATATGATGTTAAATGTCAATGCGGCTGTCGATGATAAATCGAGCTCGCCAGGAAAACTATGGCTCTCATATATAAACACAGCTATACTGTTATGGAGATTTACAATATGAGGGAAGTAGCTACCCGGACGGATCAAATCAGGATCTTTGTGTTAGCCGCTGTGCCACAGAGGCAGCTAAATCAATTGGCCAAGTGTATGTCTTACTTGCTGCGTTGCAATAATCCATTTACTCTTGGAAGAAAATGTCGTTATTCTTAGAAGGAAACACTGACGGCAGCGAGCGCTCCGAACGCTTTTGCTATATGTGACGTAAACTACGAAGAGAAACGCTTCCAGCGAGCACAAGTAATATCCATCACAAAGGGATTCAAACTCACACTGTGTCTAGACATTCGAAATAAGATGAAACAAAGATAATTTTAGATTATCTGTAATAGTTTAATACCTAAAATGGAAATATTAACTCTGCTAATCTTTTACGTTCAATAAAATACACTTCGAAAATTCTTAAAATTTGACATGATTAATACTTATTTGTTACTTACACTGATTGAGAATTTATAAAATACCGAACATATTTTTTTTTTCCAACAAACGTCTAGGCAGCGAAAATATTTACAATAGATATCATTTTTAGTAGTGTAATACAAATACTAATAGATTTTTAATCATAGCGTATGATGTAAAGTGAAGAAACAAGCAGAATGTTCATTAAGTTTTAATGTTGTGTTACATGTATGTAAACGGTAGTATACAGTTATGTTATAAAGCATGCAATTGCTTTTTCTGAGATAAAAGATCATCTTTAGCATAATTTCACTTACGATTATCAATAGGAAACATTTGGGCAAATATAGTTGCTACTCAGTTCATTGTGATATATATTTTGAATGTCATTTAGTAGCAACAATTTGTTTTATTTCATAAGACTAAAAAATCCTACTAATCCGGTTGTCGGATGCGATGTAATCAGTATTAAGCAACGCATTAAACTTAGTCGATAAAGTCGCACATCTAAATAAACTTCCCGATTCGATTTGAAATTTATGGGTAACTCGTTAAATTAATAGTCTAACCCATTTCTAATAATAACTTTACACACCGTGATTCAGTTAAATGTGCGATGTTTTAGTTAATAGTACGCAACGGTTTCATTTACGATGTTTCCTTGAAGGTGGTAGGTCTCTCTACCAGGTGGTAGGTCTCTGTTGCCGAAGACCATCTGGGTGGGTACCACCGCAGCTCCTATTTCAACCGCCAAATAGTAGTGTGCAAACATTACTGTGTTCCGGTTTGAAGGGCGCTGTAGCTAGTGTAATTACTGGGGTAACGAGACTTAACACCTTATGTCTCAGGCGACGAGCGCAATGTGGAGCAGTGTGTACCATTTTAACTAGCACCACGTTGTTATGGGCAAGCGTATCACTTACCATCAGGTGAACGTCTTGCTCGTCTCGTCGCATAGTAGAATAAAAAAAAAAAAATAAGTATAATTTTTAATAATGCATACTATGGCTGAAGAGTTTTGTTTAAATATGTTTAAAATATTGTCTACGTAAAAAATATAAAGTTGTCATGAACAGATAAATTCTTCATATTTATTATATAAAGTAACGAAAAAGATGAATTGAGTTTATTAATAAAAAATGTTTTCTACGTTACAAAAAATATATTAGATACTACTAAGGTACAGTAGAATTTTTTTTAATATGTGCACATTTCTTTACACATTTTTGCAAATTGTATTGTAAGTCTAAGACGCTGCTGGTTTTTACAAGGTTCTATTTAATTTACCGTCTATATAACAATTTGTGTTATATATATTTGGTACATAAAATTTTCAATTCCCAGAGGTACAAAGTGAAGCAAGAAATTTTATAGTTTCAACTTTACCACCTGACAATGTTAAGTTTAAATTTGAGAAATTTTAAATGATAGATAAGTTTTGCGATGCCATGCTAGACGATAAGAAAATAGCTGAGGGCGTTATGTGGAAAAGTTCTGCGGCATACATACTATTGTGTATTATGTAAAATACGCAAAAAGAAGCCATATTGCTTGGGGCTCAATTGTTCAAGACCGTCGGTAACTGTTACAATACAATAAATCCGAATCTCTTATTTGACGGATATATTCCTGTAGGGATCCTCAACAAATAGAATAAGATATATCAAAGAATTATTATTGCGTTTCGAAAATCAATATAATATCTCCGTTTGAATGCGTGAGAATTGCAATTCCAGGTTTGTCAGAAACATAGAACGCATGCCAAAGAAGTATTATTCTAAGCTTGATATGTATCGTGACGTAAATAAAGAAATCCGCATTAATTTTACGTATAAAAGATAAAACACCTCAAAATATGAAAATTAAAAAGTATTAGCAACGAATTAAAAAGTTTTCTCTCTCTGTTTCTTTTCATTTTAACATGTAGCAGGTAAAAGAAAGCAACAGTAGATGCTAGACATCTACTGTTGCATCCTGCCCACATAGTCTTAGTGGAGACAGATAATTTTAAAAGCTTTTTGAGCATGAAGTATACATTTTTTATAGCTATTGATAACTATTCCAACTCTTTGATATCATAACTTGCTAATAGTTAACCTACAAATTTAAAGAAAATTTGTGTTTACGTATCTTATTGCGGATCGGTGGGGAAAACCTTTGTTCAAGTGTGGACGTTTATCGATTGATAATGGATGGATACTTATCGCAGCCGCAGATGGTGCAGACATAATACTCTAAGTGTTTATAATGCTGACCTCAATGACCCAATAATTACTCGGCTAAAGCTAGCTTAATAATTAATTTACTCTTCTTTGACGGGAAGGATCAATTTTTAATTAATTGGAATGTACTTGAATTCGGTGGTCTTAAATGGAACTATAGTTCAACAACAGACTTGTCTGACTGTTTACCGCAAACATCGAGAAATAATTACAATTCTTTGCGATTCGAAATCAATCACAATGATCGATCTGCGACAATTCAACAAACAAATTGATTGAACAAGTTCCAGCGACGGCTGCCGTATTGATTTTTGGTGATAAATTTGCCGGACGAAATTTTAGTCAAAACTGAAAAAACTTGAGTAAATATTTGATCAAAATAAAAATAGCCTATTTTTTGTAAATCGTTTTTTGCTGTAATAGATATTGTTGATAATAACTTTTATATTTTATTTGAAACTTAGCTAAATATTGTTAACTATGATTATTCATCAACCAATGTCTCTATAATAATAACAACCTTTTTTATTTTCATTACATTTGTTAGTGTAGTTTCTCATCATCATTGTTAGTTGATTTTCTACAACTTTAACTATTACAAGGCCAGCTCATTTCTCTTTGTTATGAACCAAGCATTATTTAGCTTCTTGTTCATCGTTTATTTATTGTCTAAACAAAAATCTAGTAAAACTTATACAAAAACTTTGAAAAAGAGTGACTATACCTAGTAAATTTAAAGCGCAATCCGGATGTTAAATTAAATTATTTAAATTATCGCTCATGGATCATTCAAAGGTGAAACAATATTTGTTTAAGGTCGTGTCGTGAAGCTTTTCCACTGCGATGTGATATAGGTAACAGTTGCGTAACATTGTGATATTGTCGATTCAGTTTGCCACGTATCAAGGTCAGCCGCACAGAGCTCTTAATTAATCCGTGTTTGTCGAAAAAATTAGGCAAGGCTTAAAACATTACTAGTAATGTATTGTTGGTTAAATTATCGATAAATAAATTTCATTTGTGATTTAGTTATAGTGCCAGACTTGCTGTATGAGGGTGGTACATAACCCGGCGAGTTTGAAAATATTTTACCACCATCCTAATTTTTTGGAACTAAAGTAAGCGGTTAGCTTCTCTCATCAATTTGATCTTAAAATCAGTCCAGATATTTACTATTTTGTAGAAGTAAAACCTACAAGTTACCTAACGTTTTATGTATTCATATATGCAGACTAGATTATATTAACGCTTTTGTGATTATCTGTATCCAATAAAACAAATTATGCATTGCATTTACGTTTATATTAATATACTTATTTATATTTTATTAAATGTTATTTTTCAGGTAATTTATACATCTATATATACATACACTATGTTCATCTCATGGTGATACGTTATATAGGTAGGGTAAGGATGTTCACACAGCATCACATCCTAAATCATGAGTTGGTCATTACGTCAGTAATTTACCGAGGTATAGTTACTTCAAACTAAAACACGGTATCATGAGTATAATTTTTGTTTGCATTGCTTCTATAATTTTTTTCAACGTAAAACCTCTTTAAGTTTATAATACATCAGCAAGTTGACAAAATTCTCTAATATCTCAGTATTTGAATTACAAATTGTGAAATCCATACTAATATTATAAATGCGAAAGTAACTCTGTCTGTCTGTCTGTCTGTCTGTCTGTCTGTCTGTTACTCTTTCACGCCTAAACGGCTGAACGTATTTTGATGAAATTTGGTATGGTGATAGATGATAACCTAGAAATGGTCATAGGCTATAAATAATCACGCCATCGTTCTTAGGGGGTAGGAAGTAGGCAGAAAACTGAATTGAGTTAGTGATTTTTTTATGGTTTTTGGTGGGAGTTTTGCTCTATCATGCCTAAACGGCTGAACGTATTTTGATGAAATTTAGTAAGGTAATAGATGGTTACCTAAAACGGATATAAGATCAAAATGATCACGTCATAGTACTTAGGGGGTAGGAAGTAGGCAGAAAACTGAATTGAGTTAGTGATTTTTTTATGGTTTTTGGTGGGAGTTTTGCTCTATCATGCCTAAACGGCTGAACGGATTTTGATGAAATTTAGTTAGATGATAGATAGTAACCTAGAAAAGGATATGGGCTATTAATATTCATGCTATCGTACGTAAGGCGTAGGCAGTAGGCAGAAAACTAATTAAGTTAGTGATTTTTAATAGTTTGGTTTAAAAGTTTACCTCATTCACGCCTTAACGTCTGAACGGATTTTTATAAGACTTGGTTAATATAAAGATAGGATCCTAGGCACGGACACAGGCTACTTCTTACGGCGGGAAAATACCTCATTCCCGCGGAAATCTAGCGTGATCGTGCCAAGAAGCGAATGACGCCATAGCTACTGAAATGATTTTGAGGTTTTTTTTTTTAAATGAGTGTTACTAAGACTTAAAGTTAGTATTTGATCACTTTTCTAACTTAGAGGGTGGTAGGCGCCATAATTTAGGGAATTTATTATAAAATTTTGATGCATCTGTCTTTATTTAACAGTTTTACTTGGATCGAAACTTAGCGACATACCATCACACTACTTAACTTATAGGGTAGGAAGGTACCAAAATTCAGACTACTTTTTACTTCGGGAAAATATCTCATTCCCACAGGAACCTATACATAGCTACCTATCTACAACATTAAAACTCTGTCTAGAATCACATTACACCATAGCTATTGATCTGATTTGTATACGTTTTTTATTCAACTGACTGTTAAATTACATACAGATAAAATAAACTTGAGGAGGTAATTAGATAGACATTTATACGAACTTTATGCTCAGTAATCAATCATAGTGATAAGTTAATACTCATTTTAGACAAAGAAACGGATAGGTAATCAGTTCATCACCGAAATTATAACACCTACACTTAGTTTGTTTACTATTCAACGAGGGAAAATAATTGAATATAACGCAAACCTTCAAATCATACGTCGTCGTAGTGAATACAAGACGCTGCGCCGAGCGAAGAGGCGGTGCGGCGCGAGGGGAGGGCCGTGCCCAACTGTGCCTACCCGAGCGGGCAGACGCACGACCACGAGGGCAGACGTCGTCGTCGCACGTACGCGAATATTGAAATATTGCGTTACGAAACTCTATTCGTTGCGTATTTTTGGTTAGCTAAAAACGTTCTTTTTAAATTCCGAGTTGAAATAGGTACTACGGTCTACGCGTAGGGTCTGTAAGCTTTAATTTAGTCCTTTGTTTTAGATATCTAAATAAATATTTGGTAGGTTATTATTTTTGAGTCCAAGTTGACGTCATTTTCGTATTTTTATTAAGTACTTAGTTACATTTTTATTATTAGGTAGTTAAGGTAGCTGTTAGATGTAGGTATTTTCTTAACCAATCATTCATATCTCTAGGTTTACTCAGATACGTATTATTCTTTATTTTTGCAGTCGCTTTCATTTGTTAATTCTCAATTTTATTCATGTGTAGGTTAAGTGTTTTTTAGCTCACATCAGGATGTTTATAGTTCGTAGTAAATTAGTTTAGTAATAGATTTTGTCATTATATTATAGTACTTTTATGTTAGTTTTGATAGATAAGTAGGTAGTACCAGTAGTGAAGAAAATTGTGTATTGTGGTGTGGTACATAAATTCAATATTTTTGAATTTATTTAGTTAATTTAGGTTTTAGGTATAAAAGGTTTGTCAGGTGCATAGTTGTTTAGGTTCAATACGTTATTGATTTATTTAGATATTTAGGTTATAAGTAAAAAGGTTTGCTTTATCGAAGTTTTTATAAAAAATTGTCTTACGTTGTAGTTTTTAAAACTACCGATTTTAAAAATCTTTAATTATTGTTTTATTGTTTTCGATATGCCACGCAAACGTAAATCCAATCTAAGCCGTAGTTCTAGCAGAGCTCGAACTGCAAAAGTTGCTAGAAGCCAATAATCTGAAGAGCAGACTCAGACGCGTCAGATGTTAGATTCTCAGCGTCATGCGACTCAAAGAGCTTCTGAGACCTATACGCAGACTCAAGCCCGTAGGACCTTAGATGCTGAGCGCCACGCATCTCAAAGGGCCTCTGAGACGTTTACACAGACTCAAGCTTGGCAGGTAGGTAGTTAGTAGTATTTTAAACCGATTTACATTATTTACTTTTTATATTTACTAAGGAAACATTCGGAGCTATCCATTATGTAGCTTAGGTTGCTTTTGAACAAATTTTGATTTGAAGTTGAGGACTGGAACACGATAGTGGGACATTGTTGCAGGGGGACTTATAGCCGGGAGAAAACAAAAAAACTTATGCGGACGAAGTCGCGGGTAAAAGCTAGTAATATTATAAATCACATAATGTATTTTTTGCTTTCGTAAACAACGTCTGGGGAGAGAGCAACTTCAAACATTTTGACACAGATGAATGATGATGCCGTACCTTATCAAAATACTGTTCTACCATTAAATAAAGTTTTAAAATCGAGTGTTTATTTACACTGTAATCTAAGTTTTAAATAAAAGAAACCGTAATGGATATGGCTTGGTTTGTACGGGACATTCGTATACTTACATGACATTAATAAACGATTGATAGAAATAAAAAAATTATAATACGTGTTAGTTACTCATAAGAAAAATTATTAGTTTATTAATAACTAAAGTTTTATTAATAACCTTTAAAAGTTTAAGGAGAAAGAGAAGCTAGTAGGTCTCTTCTCGGTACCGTCTAGCTAGATACCATGACAGGTTCTATTTCTGCCATCAAAAAATAATGCGCAAATATTACTGTGTTGTGGACATTGAAGCTAGTGAAATCACTGGAATAACGGCACTTAAAATATTATGCCCTATAGCGACGAGCACGGTGCAGTGTATATCATCCTAACTAGCGCCGCATTGTTATGGAATGAAGGTCTCGTTTTGTCGAATAAAAAATAGTAACGTTTATTATTTACACATGTTAAGATCAAAGTACTTCAACCATGTATTGTGTGGTCTTTCATATTCAAAACGATGATCTAAAAATAATATCCCTTTATAAAATATCATAGATCCCTTAGCGATGAAAGAAAAATAAACGAAAAATTTATTTCAAACATATAAAAGAATCTCAAGGTAAAGTATTGCCGATATAACTTTGACAAGGAAACTTTATTTATTTTTACAAAAAGATCACATTCATCACATATTTAAGGAAATGGGATCAGAGTGATAGCATGATTTCTGAACAGTGTATAGTGTTTACCTAACGACCTAAATAATCTTGTTTTTCCTCACCACCGCAGTTTTGTTATTCAAGAAAATTCCATCCATATATTTCAAGTCAAGTAAAGTCTTGACGTAAGGATGAAAAATATAAAAGAGTGGGGAAAACAGAACTAGCTATGTGGAGCAGTACCTTTATATATAAACAACTTTATCTGTCATTTTTGTTAGATGTTTTGTTTATTACTATAATTTGAATATTTATATAATATTTAATTTTAAAAATTAAAAAATATATTTATATTTTTTAATTTTTTTAAAAAGGAGCAGATAAAAGCTGGATATTCAAAATATAGTGAAGAAGGTAAGACGTTTATACAGCAGAGTAGCCTTGCCACATTGTCTTGTTACCCAAGTAATCGTTTATTACTATTTTATACTAGCTTATTAACAACAGAAACCAAATTACTAAGATGCAAAATGCTGGATAAATACTATCCGTCTATCGATCTTCTCACAGAGAATAAAAATGAAAACAAATGTTAAATATTTGCTACATTATTATATAACTTCTGAAATCTTTCGTTTCGTTTTTTTCAAAATATGGAGAGTAGTTACGCTTACCTAAGAGCGTACTGTGTATTTACCTTCGAACTCAGATCGGAACAATTACATTACTAGACAAAAAAGAAAAATTAGAATATACTAAAGTATAATAACAAACTACTTTTAAAATCGTCTGTATCTACGGAAAGGTAAGCAATGTCTGAACGCGGCGCAACGTTAATTTAAATATATTTATGTACAGCATACAATAAGTCTAAACACTTGTACATTACAAAAATTTATTACTGACTTTCACTGCAATCAATTATTGGAAAGGAATTTAAAAATCCATTAGTATAAATAAACATCTAATTCACCGGCCTATAAGTAGTTAATCAGAATGAGTAATACTTTAAACTTGAATAGGAATTGGCGTTAGTGTGTTAGGTTAAACAGAAAACATGTGAATTTATTTGTTTGTATAGAAATTTTGACTAAAACAACACTTTAATATACCATTAATATTATTTATGTAATTCTGTTAATGTGTAATATTATTTTTGTTACAGATAAATCTCAAAATACGAAGGAGTTAAAGAAAGTTCCTATTAAAAATGCCGTCTTACCAATGTTTATTTTTAACAACTGACGAAATTGTGAAAGTCTTGACATTTACTTATTCATTTATAAAATGTTCCTGTTTACGAAACGTCGAGCTCGTAGTTTAGTTGAACCGACCACACGTGTGCATAAAACAGTTTTTTCTAACCCTGAAGTCTGTTTTTATTTTAGTTTTATTACTCTTGGTTAAACTTCGTGTGAGATCTCGACAAAACAGTTTTAATTTTGTGTGTTAAACAATTTCCTCTTGCGCGTAACATGCGGTCTTAATCGACGTTTATTACCGCACTTATATGTTAAGTTGTTCCAAAATTGTTTTAGTTACATTAATTAGTTTATATTTCAATTAAAGTTATTCTAGTATCAACATTATTATCTGTGCCTGCAACAATCCACTGTTGAATAGAAGCTTATCTAAAATAACGTCCTCTCTGGTATTTCACCGGAGACGTTTATTAAGGAATTGTTTCTTAACAAACTTATCTCGTGGACACATTTTATGGTTTCCTCGCAGCTGAATATACGAGAGTAAACCAAGAACAATACCCCAATTAGGATGACATTCATCAAGAAATTAAGGAACGTTTTCAGCTCAGTGCCAAAGAGTATACGAAAACCTAACGGGCAGGTCTCAGCCCACATAATATTTTTTTTGGTTTTAAATAACAATTCATTTAAATGCTATGTATAATAATTTCAAAAGAGCAAAAACATTTTAATCAATCTGTATAATGGCAATATTCTGGATACAGAAAGTATTAAGCTTTTGTTAAAGCATTTATTTTTTGTATATATATTTTGAATTACAGTGGTCATAGTAAAGCTGATGATGATGAATTGTAACAAACGGGACAGTTTTGTTTTTGAATATAAAACATATTCATGAGTACTGTGTTACCTGGAGGTAGTCGATACGTTTCCTTAATAACAATATGGCGATATTGTCTTAGATATAAGGTTAAGGAATTTTATTAAAAACATAAAAAAATTAGTCGAATAGACAACAGACTGAATAGTCTTTAATAAAATACGTATCACTTGGTTATACTTTGTAAGTGCATTGTACCTTTTCTATTTAATCGAGGTTACTTGACTATTATACGAGTGCTTGCAGCGTAAAGGTAACCTTCCGCAAACAAGTTACTTTGTATAAATGAAACAATATGACTCGCGTCTTTTTAGATAGGACACAGTACTAATAATAAGACTTTAAAGTTTCATAATATCACAAGAAATATATTCCGCATGGCCCATTATTTTAATTTTTTACAATTTGATATTTAAACACTTTGTATTGATTACCTTATATGGCAGTGAATTTGTGAACCCTGATAATTTACATCAACAGATAATTGCATCTCACAAAAAAATACTTGTAAATAGTATTAAACATTAAAATGAAACTTACATTTTAAATTTCTAGTAATTTCTTACTCTATTACAATTATGGATTGGTTAAATTTTTTAAGTCCTTTTTATCAGTTCTTTAACCTCCCATTTCATAAAACACATTTTCATTTAGTTTGTACAATATTTTTATAAACATTTCAAGCACGCAAATGTCTATGGTTTTGCGGAATACACAAAGAAAATGTAAATAGAAACGTACATAAAAGGTTTAAAAAGGGTAAAAAGGAATTTATTTACGTCTGTATGAATTTACTGTTACTGTATAGGTAGGACTGTTTCTTTGAACAAATCAACCTGCCTGAAATAAGTCGCGGATTGAAAGAAATACTTTTGATGGGAAATATATTATTTCTGGTTATTCTTTGAAGTGGATAAACTTTGGTAAATCGTTTGCAAAAGTGAAATAATTTTTTAGTAATTCTTTTATATAAAGCTAAGGTTATTTTGTATTTTTAAAAGCAACTGTAATTTAGTTATAATTTTTATATAAACGTTATTAGTTACGGGCATTGGATAAGGGACCTTCTAATCTCGTTATCACCAACTACGTACTTGTCGCAAATGAGTTCGTTATCTAAAATGCGATAAAAACATTTTAATGCATTTTCATTTTACTAATCTTCTACTAATATGTTAGAAGAATTAATATTTTTCGAATCCGTTTTAGTTGCGTTTACGGTTCTCTGAATGTAGGCCGAGGGATTGTATTACGTATTGTATGTTTGTTTTGTAAGATTTGTTAAAACTTAACCATTGTTTAATAAAATAAAAACTAAAAAAAAGATTATTTTCTGAGAAATTAACATGTCAAAATCAGTCATTGCATTTATTTGTAAAGATGAAATATATTTTCAAACAACAAAGAAGTAAACAAAATGTGAGATAAATTGAATACTTCTTATTTATCGTCGGGTAAAAAGAGTAGAAATAAAATATAGTCAATATCATAAAGTGAAATGAACTTACTACTTATAAGTTATACTTTGTTACTTGCATTACATTTTTCAGCAATGTTCGCCTGATAGACTATTGTCCCTGTACTGTTGATCACAAAACTACCAAAGTTGAGACATTTCTTTATGCAAATTTCTTTTGTTTAAAAAGCTTTCAAAATATATTTCAAGGCGAAACGGTTCATGTTTTATATCAAAACTTTTTATTAACAACTGGCTTTTTAATAAAAAATATTATTGTTCGACTTTCTCTCTTTTCTCTCTTCAAAATTAACTATTGTATTTGTTCGAATACATGAAAGTGAAAAGTTTTGAGGCGCCTACACCAAAACTAATTACTTAGTTTAAAGAATTAAAACTAATTTTAACATTTTTTTGATTATCTTGTTTCAGAGTTTCGTGTTTGGGTTCTTGCTTAAAACATGTATTAAAATTCCGTGATTGCATCGTTGTATATTAGATTAATCACTTAAACAAACATGTAGCTAATCTTTAATGTGTTTTAGATATTATCGATAATCTGTATAAATTTAAACCAAGTTTCTGAAATTTGGAGTTAAATCTTATAAGCCTAAATAACATATATAATTCGATGATAAAGTAAATATTATACCTAAAATCTATTCTAGATATAATTTACTTTCTCGTGGAATTGTTAGACTGAATTATTAATCCTAAACCGAGACATAGTCCCGTCTGGTGATCCCAAATAATCCTTGTCTTGTCGCTATTTAAATAAACCTATACCAAACAACGCCAGCCTGTTTCACCCTCGAAATGATCCTTTAACAAATTAATTGGTAGATAAGCTCACAATATCTAATTCAACGACAATAAATCACAATAATAAATTGTATGAACACTCGCTTCAAGTTATTAATTATCTTTTGAATCTAGATTAATTGTAGGCCCGCCAAAAGAGTTATAAAACATATTGAAAACTTAAACAATTTCTTTGATGTAAGCTATTTCCCACGACATGATCTATTTTACTAAAAAAATTTTTTTTTGATTACGTCACATACATTTTAGAATGACGACGTCTCCTCTCTCTCTCTCTCTCTCTTCCTAGCTATTATCCCATATGGTGGTCGGGTTATGACGACGTCTCCTATTAATCAAAACATTTACTCTTTATTTAATTCTATTTTAATATGTGCGTAAAAAAGTATATATAGTAAATCTTACCCGATACATATTGAATATACACGTGCGTATAAATACACAGAAATATGGTATAAAGGTGTAGGTGTGTGTAAAATATATACAAAACCTAATAATATCTAATTTTACTAGTAATTTTTTACTACTATTTTAATACATCTGTTGCGGTTCTCTAGAAAAGATTAACACTAACCCACAATGCATCTTAAAAAGTGACATAATATTGATCTTGATTATGAAGTCTCGTATCCCCAGTAATTTCAATAGCTACAGCACCCTTCAGTGGTAGAAATATGTCACCACGACGGGAGTATTATTATAGTTTCAAGACTTTTTTTCAGTGTGACCTTTTGGCAATTACTTGAACGCGAGTAAGACTTCTAAGAAACAATGTCCAATTAAATTTCAATAAATGCTGTTTAGCTGGTGACTCCTAATGGAAGCTAAAGTAAGACATTGTTCAACGTGTGATATATGACGTTATATTCGTTATTCTGAAATTTTATTTACTAATCAAGTTCACACATTTTCGCCATAGAGTTCATTTTAAGTTATAGGAAAAAAAATCGAGCTAATTGTTTAGAGGTATTCTGTACTAATAACAATTCAATTAGAATTCGGCGTCTACATGTTGCCAGATTGTTTGGGTTCCATAATCAAGTAGGAGCCTTTACAGTTTTGTATTTTTTTTTATTTGATTAATGTCTATAATTTTACTGGTGGTAAGTCTCTGTTGCCGGAGACCGTTTAAGTAGGTACTACCGCAGTTTCTATTCCAGCCGCCAAACAGTAGTCTAAAATATTACTGTGTTCCGATTGAAAGGGGAATATAAGCTAGTGAAATTACTGGGTTAACGAGATTTAACATTGTATGTCTCTAAGTGACGTGCGCAATGTGTTGTTGTGTACATCATCCTATCTATCAAAAAAAAAGTGTTTTTCGAACGATCTTAATCATCACATTATTTTACTTTAGGTGCCAAAAAATATATTCAAATGTATAGCCAGAAATACCTAACTCGGAACATAACATTGATTCAAAGTATTCTTAGTCTGCAAAGTATGCTTAGTATTCGCAGTCGGTTCTCCACTCGTAACGTTTAAATGCCACCCAAAGATTTTTAAATGTCGTTTTAGGGAGGTGCTCGTAAAAAAATTGACGATTATTAATGGTACGTGTACAATTATGGTTTACGACATTATCTCGCATTTTTTTATGGCCAAAATGAAATCAGTTTGAAAGTTTTAACGCGCATTTCAACAGCTGGATTATTTTACAAATGTATATTTAGTTTATGATTACAAAAAGTTTGCTGTTAAAGAATATCGTTGAAATGGTGGTTTTATTTCTGTTTTATGGATGATAATGAAGTATGAAGTAATAACATTCATTTAATAATAATAAAAAAGACCTGCTTATTCATGATCACAATAATTGTCTATATAGTAGATTAGAATATTTTTCAGTTTTTTAGATCATAAATCAATATATGTTGGCTGTTCAACGTTGGTGAAAAATTCACATTGTATTTTATGTAAAATATTTATATTTTTTTAAAATATTACACCTACAAATGTACCTAAATGGCCGACATTCCAAAAAGTCGGGTATTTCTAGTTTTGTGGCTAGTGTCCATTACTACGACCATCGCACCCATTGTCAATAATATGACACAGAAGATAATATTACGAGGATGTATAACTTTCAAATATAACTTTAAGTGTCCAGGTAGCCAATTCCAAGTTCATATCCCTCGTTTATACATTGTCATAGACAAACAAAATTATTAAGACGGTTAAAGAGACTCGATAATAATATAACTTTGATGTAACTAGAAATGTAGAAAAAAGTATAAGTAACTCAAAATAGAATTACATACAATACTTAAGAATGTAATATAATTTACAGATTCGAAATACAATAAGAAATTTCGTATTTAATGTGTGTTTTGTACTGTAAATTTGCTCAGTACTTAAAGCCAGGCGTGTCTATAGGACTAACGCAAACACTTAAATATATTCCTAAATAAAATAAAAGCGATAATCCAAAGTGACGTTTTTACTCTTTCTGTCTTCGTTGTTATCGTTAATGTATTGTATGAGTCATGATTTAACAATATTAAAGGTTATCTCTTGTAATAGTAAGAAGGATCAAATTTTTAAAATTCGTTTCTTATTGTAAGTGTTTTTTTTATGCTACTATGCGACGAGATGAGTAAGACGTTCACCTGATAGTAAGTGATACGCTTGCCCATAACAACATGCCACTTGTTAAGATAGTACACAGCAGCATATGGCGATGGTCGTCTTGAGACTTAAGGTGCTAAGTTTCGTTACCCCAGTAATTTTACTGGCTTACAGCGCCCTTCAAACCGGAAGACAGTAATGTTTGCACACTACTGTTTGGCGGTAGAAATAGGAGCTGGGGAACCTACCTAGACGGTCTCCGGCAACAGACACCTACCACCAATAGTAGGTCTAGTTATTATTGTAAATATTCTTAATGAGAATGTATGTGGTTGGATTGCACGGTGTGTTGGTAACGGTCATTATCTTCTAAATCCACATTTAAAAAACGCCTATAAGTTTGATAAATGTTAACTAAGAATAAAATAATTGAAAGAACTACACAAAATCGTCATTCTGGTTAATGTTAAAAAGGTTATGAATATATGAAGCGACCTCAGAATTGTTGTATGAAAAAAGAATAATCGCATATGATACTCCGTTACTATTTACTCGAATAAGATTCAGTTCGTGCCTATCGTTATGGTCACTGTACACAAGTTACCTTTCAACACGAATAAGCAAATTTTATATAGAATAGAAAGTACTTTATTGCACACCAAATAACATGTAAATTTATAAAACATTACTTGTTATATAATAATGAAGAATACAATAAATATTCAATAACGGATAAACAATACATTTTCTGTTCCGATAAAACCTAGACATCACATTAATAAAACCATGTGTTTACTAATTCATAAGCTTTTTGTAACATAGTTTAGCGGTATTATGACAATTACTAATGTACACTTGTTCTCCACTTGATGAACGTCTTATTTTTATAGATACACGATAGACTAATACAATTTGTCATCAATTTATATATAAGAGGCAGCGTATTCTGACTCTAACACGTAGACAACCGGAAGACAGCAATGATGTTATAACGGCAGTTTTAAGATATGATCGTGATAACTTTTTCAAGTAACTTTGTCGCTAAACAGCTATTTAATCGATGATCGAAGCAAAATCTGCATGCGCTTGTAAACTAATAGGGTAATGAAAGGAAATTTAGAGCGAAATAATGAAATAGTAATCAATTATGCGCAGAGAAAGACATCTGTAGTCATTTCGAATTTCTATCACGAAATAGTTTACAAACAATCAACAGACACAAAGCATGCCCACACGATAACAAATACCGATGTTAATTGAAAGCGGCTATTTTCCTTTGTTCATTCTCGAGCATCTTCATTAGATTGTAATCAATTGCTTAATACAAATATTATAAATTAAAACAACCAAGAGATTATATTAAGAAGTAATCTACTTTTTGCAAAAACATGCCGAATAATTAAACCTTTTCAATTACTTAACTTACAGAACTAAGAAATAGAACTAACCTAACCGGACGGACGTCTTTGAAAAGTTAGGCTAGTTATCTTAAGTTTCAAAGCTACGAGCGCAATGTGGTATGTATATTACCCAAACTTCCGCGTAAGCGATACGCCTGTATCATTTACCATCAGGTAAACTCGTCGCACGTATCATCCTTTTGTGATATAGAAAAACAATAGCGCTGTGATAGTGATGAAAATCTGTGCCACGTTACAGCTGGCTACATGAATAATTTATCAATACAACGACGTATTGTATCGATAAATGAAATCCTCGCTCGCATCGATCCAGAAAGATACGCTTGCTCGGTGAGACAATTTACCCAAAACCTTATTTTTTCAAAACTGTACTTCGAGACCTCGATTTGTTGCATTATGACAATTTCTTTCAAAATATTAAAGTGTGTAAAGTATATTTTTATATAAGTTATGGCGATAAAATAAAGCGGTAAGTTATCGAGATTTTTATTTCAACTTGTTCATGTCCACCGTTGTACAGAAGCCTTTTCAAAATGAGATATTTGACATTTTCGTCACTAAAAGTCGAGTTGTAGCTGGTATCTTTTTTTGTATACATTCCATCTATTGTAGCCTTTCACGACCCGCTGAAAATATTGTGGCGATGCGAATATTGGAACCCGTCTCCTACTCGAAGGTAGTTACCGCAACGAGTTTAATATTTTACTAAATGAATATTTATTGATATGTAAGCGTTGTTGTACAACTTGTTTACTAAAAAGTAATAGATTTATTGAATGATTGTACAGTAAAAACAATAAACAACATCGAAGGTGTTGAATGTCACATGTATAGTAATAAAATAAACTAATATTGAGTTATGTTTGAATAGTCTGAATAATTGAAAAGGCACGATGCTTATTATCGCATATGTATCGTTTATTTATAAAACATTATGTATGTCGGAGCATCGGCACATAAAATGTTTTCAAAAAACATGTCTGTGGTAATGGTAAATTATAAGAGACCTTTTTTTTATACTACTTTGCGACGAGACGAGCAAGACGTTCACCTGATGGTTAGTGATACGCTTGCCCATGACAACGCGGCGCTAGTTAAGATGGTATACACTGCACTACATTGCGCTCGTCGCCTTGAGACATAAGGTGTTAAGTCTCGTTACCCCAGTAATTACACTAGCTACAGCGCCCTTCAAGCCGGAACACAGTAATGTTTGCACACTACTATTTGGCGGTTGAAATAGGAGCTGCGGTGGTACCCATCCAGACAGTCGCCGGCAAACGGTGAATATCCATCGGTTGAAATGACGATGAGTGGTACTGAGACCACTTAGAGACATAATTTTGGGGATTGCCTATTGTCCAATAAAACGCAGTTCTGCTGGGTACTCCTAAATTTGTCTAAGAGAGTAACGATTTCTTAAAAGGACTGACTGTACACATATTTCTTTTTTTTTTGTTTAACTTCTATGTATTTTTCGTGTATGTGTACATCAAGAAATAAATGAAATAAAGTAAATACACTCCGACGGACAGAGCGCGACTGTGTTTGTACTGCCGGCGCGTTTTTATTTATACCCGCACAAGATTTACAAAAACATTCTTGAATTTAAGGAAACATTTTTTAAATTAACATAAAATTATAATCAGTGAAATTTTGAGAAACATGATTTTAAAACGTATTTGCACTGAAATTAGACTAATCGAAAAATTCTAATGAGATTATAACCAATACCATAGTAAATGCTTTTTGTCCTCTGTCTGTTATAAACAATACGTAACAGTTACAACTAAAAGCTCAAACAAGCACTACTAATTATAGCGTTCAATTATAAACAAAGTTACCATTATCATTACATGTGTATAACAAACTTTAATCCAAAATATAAAAGTCCTTAAAATATTAGTATAATATTTAGCAGAGCGACATGGCGTCGTCTAATATAACACGAGAAGTGAACAGATGTCCACGGGGCGGTCCTCAGTTTATGAGATTTTTTGCACGACAATAATATTTTTCCGTATACAGAATTGTTTTTGCAAATGTTAAAATAGTGCTGTTCTGCAGTATACATATATAAAAAATTGATTATGTCGATTGAGTACTATTCAATTTTATTGAAACTAAATTTCACTTATTGTATTTTAAAGTTATTTTCGTTCAAATTTTAGTTTGAATTGATTTTACACTTTGCATTAAGCATACATACATTTTCATCATTTGTATATACTTTTCTTGTATTTTTCTTCGTTTATTTTAAATCAAAAAAAATCTTCTCGAATGTCCTCTATTATTTTGATGTATTAACTTTTAACAAATTCAGCAGCTTTAAATTTTTATTTCGCTCGCCTGTCGTTGCCTTATGCAGCATTCAAATTTAACGAAATGGTTGAGGGCATAAATTTAAAGTTTCGAAGTAATACGTCACGGGAATAAGGATTGGGTTCGCACTCGCGGAGCACACACGAGTTAACAAATGCAAATTCAGTGAAAAGATGCTGATTTAGTTTAAAAGTTTTCGTTTGTTAGAGAAAATTGCACTTGAGTATGACCTTTAACGAAAATGAAATTACATTCGCAGCGCCGTCTAAACGTGTTTTCTACTATTTTAAACATTTCGTATAATTTTATAATAATTATTTGATCTCTACTAATACAGTTTTCAAAAGTATACGATTTTGTTGGTCTTTCATTAGAACTACAAAATTCTTCTAATGATTATCTTCACTGAGAAGATTGTCTTTGAATTATTTGTGTATGAGAATATCTAAACAATTTACAAACAAAGAACATGTACTAGAAACAAGTTTAAAGAATGTTAATGCAACAAATTAAACAGCTTTCAGTATTATTAATAATAATAAACTTACAAAAATTATCGATTAACGCAAATAGTATGTAACTAGGAGACAAGTAAGTCAGCGTACTAATCTAAAACGTAATTTAATTACAATATCCTCTAAAGGGATATGTGTATTTATAAAGTTAGGGTATTACGATGTATTTAACCAAATTTCCTGGAATAACATAGCTTAAACCTATGTGCTTGGGTTTCGTTAAGTTGTATAATTAATTCAACATTAAGGACCGAATGTCCAACAAGACAAACAACAACAAAAGGATGTGTATTAAGTTTCGTTTAACAATGTACTGGGAGTAGGCGCGTGCGAGCTAAATATGTGAATCAATGTTTGTCTAGAATTATCCAAATTCACATTTCAAACAAGCAATAATATTATCATGTACAAACCGTCGTTCATTTTATTAATCTCAGTTTTGTACCCTTTCCTGTATTCATTTTATCGATAGAAATTAATCACTGAAATCAATATAAAAAAAAAGATGTTAAGACTGATTTTCTTACAAAAATAAATCTATATTTTAGAGACTAGAAGCTAATAAGTGACTTAAATTTCACGTGATGTTAATATTATGAATACATCTGAGAAACGAGTTCGTTGAGTACTCTAATATGTGTTCTTCTGGTTCTAATATGTTGACAGCCGGAACAGAGCATTGCTGTTATATTCAGATGTACTATTTGATAAGAAGAATGGAATGGAAGGTGATGGTGTTTTAAAACAATCCCAACCAACACCCAAACTCTATCAAATGAGACACCGCAATCAAACCAGAGACCTGTATTAAAAATGTAATTAGTCATTGTGTCGATATTAATACAAATATTTTAATAAACACTGAGCTGTTGCTTTTATAAAAGTTAATCGTGGCTCCTCTTTCATATTTGCTTATTAACTTGATTTAGGCTAAGTTTTCTTTAATTATAATAAAAAAAAGTTTTGTAGTTATAGGTTAACTATATTTCTGTCGTTCACACAATAGAAAGGGAACTTTATGTTTTTACCATCAGTTATGTTATAACGTCGTCTACGTTATAATACGATGAAAAATTCATTTTGTTACGATGATGAATTAAAGACATCTGTGTTAGCTATAATTAAATCATATGTATTGTCGGTCTGTGTTCGTTCGGGTTCTAACAATAATCGATCACAAGGAGAGCACCGCTCGCCGTGACATAGGCAGATGCCCTAACACTCTTTGAAGTGTCGGAAAATAATTTGTTGACATTCGGATGAAATTAGATTGTGTTCTACTCTAGATAACACAAGATTTAAAAAAAAAGAAAAGGAAAACATTATATTATAGTTACTGGTATTAAAAAAATGTTTTTGCGGAATCATTATCGTTATCAATTGTTAATTTAAAAAGGAATTACAATACGGTAAAAATTACAATTTTATCCGATTCAACAATGACCAAGGTCTTTAGCGTTTCCGACACAAATCGGAAATACCTATATTGTAAACACATGAAACGAATTCGGATCACCATTCATTATGTCTGCGGGCCCAGCAGTATTTCTATTTATAACGTACTAAATAACATATGTAATAAACTACACATGATAACATTAACGGCGATAATCGCAAAACGATCGTTATCTGTCAACCACGCCAGGTTTGGTGGCCAACTATAAAACTTAACTCACAAAAGAATCATATGGTTATCCCCAATCGAGGTAATAAATTTCAATCGTTCTTTAGAGCGTTTTCATTGAAAAACTAGTTTAAACGATAACACAATTTTCTGATCAATATTCACTTCAAATGGTAACTGTTTAAGTGTAAACATTTAAAATTAATTTAAACAACTTAAACCTATTTTGATGAGAAACTCTTAAGACGCTAATAGTCTAACGGAGCTCCAGTAACCGTGGTTCAGACAATTGTGGTGAAAGGAAGAAGAACATACATGGCTGTAGCTTGGCGAAAAGTCTAGCTGTTCATGGTAGGTTGAATGAATACCCTGCATGTGCTGCCGTTCAGTTGCAGACCAAGAGTCAAGTGGAAGCAAGCCAACGACCCCCATCCCCTATATTGATGGTGGAGCTATGCAGAGATAGGATTGATGGTATTATGATTTACTGCTCTTCTTACTTTCCTGATAGTTATTAATGTAAACATGTACATGAGTCCCTCCTCGTTGTAGTATCTAGAAGGTCTTTTACAAACTTACTCGATTTATATAATGATCTCGCATTAAGGACCTTATGATATTAGTATTATAAAACGCATTATCATATCGCTTTATACCAACTTAAAATAGAGATTTGTAAGTTTAGCTAAAAGTTTTTTAAGAACTTTTATTTGTTTTTGGACCAATAAATAAGAAATTTCATGAATACTGAGTAAATTTAAAAGCAATTTAGCAGATTGGTAGAGATTATCCCTTTGTAATTACGTAGACCTTTTATAAGCTTTACGATTTAGGTGATATCACCGATAAATATAAGTACGTTGTAGTATTAGTTAAAGATCGCTTTGTATTCAGTCTTTCATATCCCAACACGGCCATTATTTTCAGTCAATGTCAGTAATTTATAGCTTAGATCAAATATATTGATAAAATCCTGCTCACAAAATCTTTTCATCAGGGACAACGTACGGGAAATATGTTTACAATACACACATATATAGATGAAAGAAGATATTGCATATTATATATATTTTTCTGTGTCAAAAATTTTTAAAAGTCGTATTAATAACTGTTAGTCTTAATTAGATACTTATTGACGATAATTTTTCAAGTTATAATTAAATTAGAGAGCTCTTTATACTTAATTATGGACATAACACAAATATTTTCTTTTACTTAGATGGTCCATGTTTTGTGTATGCTATGTTGCTTTATGAATATTTGATCTAATCTAAGAATAATTAAAAATACCTGCTATTTTTATAATTATTATACGTATACTTGCTGAAAACCGCAGTTTGTCCTGCTAAAAGTTTGTAGATTTAATCTATATCTAAGAAGTTGTTTGATTAAAAATATATAATGTTTTTTGTCACAAAACGTAACAATCTCATATTAATCTTTTTTAATATCTTCATACATATATATCGATATCAATTTAAATATTTTAAAAGAAATCTACTTTAAGATGATCCTGTGTCTGCGGCTTTACTACTTACGATATAGTACAGGATTACTTAGGGAATTGTCTAGTTAGCCATATCTATTTCACATTGCGCCGACGAGGTCAGCTTTGAGCCATCCCAGGAGTTTAATTTATTATATGAACTTGAGGATTACCATACTGGCTTGCTCTTTTATTAATTGTGCATATTTTGTATGTCCACTTTATCGAAAATCTGTAAATACAGTTGGATAGTATTATTAATTTTGTTCTAACACTAACATAAATTATAATTTTGAATGCATTGTTTTGTTTGTATATTGTTAACGATTTTATATGGTTTTATATAATATTTATTTATGATTGGATTATAATTTAAGTTCTCACTTTTGAACCTCGAGGCTTTCTCTAATACCGAGAGAATACTCGTAGTTTACTGCTTAAAAATACGATTAAATTGTTCGAGAAAAAATATATTAAACTTGAAATGAGACGACTTAGTTTTATTTTTTGATAAAGCGACAAGACTATTTGGACGTTCACCTGATTATTAGTGACAAAAACGTAAAAACGAGGCACTAGTTAGGATGATATACACACCACCATGCTTGTAGACTTGATACACGAGATATTAAGTCTCGTTTCTCTAGTAATTTCACTAGCTATAATACCCTTCAAATCGGAACACAGTAATGTTTGCATACTACATAAACCGTCTCCAGCAACATATACCTAGTGAATTTTACAAATATGTTTTTAATTACATAAATATGTATACATACCATTTGCTTGCATGTTATATTTGTATAACATATATATATTTTAAAAACAAGGTGATGTGATATTATTATTAAAAAAAATGAATAAAAATTGAGATTGAACAAAATAAATGTAACGATAGAAAAGCATAAATAAAATGATATTTAGAACTACAAGAGAAGATGCAACAAAGTTACCATTTCGTTGAATATGAAGTCTTTCTGTGCTATTTCGATGCGTATGTTCCTTAACCGTGTACACCAGCTTCCGCTTGTTGTCGGTGCACAGGAAGCCGCCAGTCAAAACATAAAATAAACTCACACGAACCGATTCGAACTAATTGTTAATCAAACACAGACGAACAGTCAAAAATATTGTACAGTTCATATCATTATAAACTTCGGAGGTGTTTATAAAACGACATTGTAGGCCACTGTTTTTAAATATAAAATTTACTTCACTCTGATAATAAAAAACGTAATTTAAATAAAAGATTTTTTTCCGTAACAAAAAATGAAAAATAGTCTTAAACGTTGATAGTGAGAAATGTGATATTTAAACTTGAATATGTAGTCGATGTTATTTACGTTTCGCCGTGCGAGTACGGTAGCGATCGCTTACATACGCTTTCGCACCCAACGGCGTGTCAACGCCGACTGAACCGTCCCTTCAGAAACAGACCGGCACTGAAATTCATGAATAGTCCCAGCCTCCGGGGGCTACGCTGCCTTCGACGCGGGGTCACTAAACTTCCAAGCAATCGAGGCCCCAAACGATTATCACCGCGTAACAATTAAAGTAAAGCTGTTATTATCATCTCGCGGTGATAAATATTCAAGCTGAACAAATGGGGATCGGGGCTAATTAATAACGGTTTCAAATCTAATTACAGTTTTTTAGTTACAAAGGAAATGCGTAAGTGCCAAGTAACCGTTGTAGACCGATGAAATGAAGAAAGCCGACCCCATCACCGTATGGGATTACTTAGAAGGTATTAATTATGTACTCAAGTTTAGTTCTTTTTTTTATGCTACTATGCGACGAGACGAGCAAGACGTTCACCTGATGGTAAGTGATACGCTTGTCCATGACAACGTGGTGCTAGTTAAGATGGTATACACTGCACCACATTGCGCTCGTCGCCTTGAGACATTAGGTGTTAAGTCTCGTTACCCCAGTAATTACACTAGCTACAGCGCCCTTCAAACCGGAACACAGAAATGTTTTCACACCACTATTTCACGGTTGAAATAGGAGCTCCGGCAACAGAGACCTACCACCAGTCAAAACTTCATTATGTACGTTATTAATGAATGTATTTATTTACGCATACTATATCAACGGGGAAGAGAGAGACTAATGATACATGTAGAAGCAGTGTCAATTATAAATTGGATTTATAATGCTTGGAGTTAAATTTGAAAAACTTCAATATAATTTTTTAACGAAAAATTCTGTTAAACTTTTTAATATCTTGTTCCTAGGAGAGTTTTAAATTTAAATACAATTTGTGAACTTCAAAATTTTTAACAGTGCCGGCGTAAAAAATCCTCGGGGAGCTCAGAGCCATTTCAATATTGTTGTAAAAATTGTATGGAAGGCGATATTTTTTTTTATTCTACGAATCTACGAGACGGGCAAGGCGTTCACCTAATAGTAAGTGATACGCTTGTCCATAAAAATGTAGCGGCGGTTAAGATGGTATACGGCAGAAATAGTCACTGCGGTGGTACCTACCTAGACGGTCTCTGGCAAAGAAGACCTACCACCAGTGAAAGTTTAAAATTTCGTTTTTATTCAAAAAACAATGAATGAGAAGATTGTTCATGTTTTATTTCAGATATATGTATACGATATTTGTTGTTACTAAGTATAATAAAAATAATGACTTAATCCTACTATATTAATTACTGTCATTTAGAAATACTGGGTATCCTGTCAAGGCAGAAAAACGTGGATATTATTACCAGTCATCAATTATTATTACCGAGTTCTTTATTTCTAATTTTGCCTGAAGAATGTATATAATTCGCTGGAGAATATACTTATTGAATGGTAGAAGAGATTGTAAATTTACTACAGTTAAAAATAGTTTTTTTGTTGCCATCGATAATGTCATTATAAGTATTTAACAAAATGTTTAAAAAGGGAGGCAGTATATAATAACTTTATAAGAATGTAGGTTAAAATGTAAACCAATGATCCTACAAATTATAAATTATTCAACGTGCTTGTTTGTGCTAAATGTTTTACTACCAGAAATGACGGTTGTTGAGTTTGGTTGATGGTAGGACTTTAAACCCGCCTAACTACCATCCTCATTGTAAATCTTCCGCCATAATAATATCGCTGTGTATTTACGGCCTTGTCAAAATCATGCGAAAGGTCAAGTTTCAACCGACTTTAGATAAAGAAATGTGTTATACACGATGTAAAACAATGTCCGTTTGTTTATGTCAACCGCCTAGCCATCACCCAGTGAGATAAAAAATATAACATAAGCCCGAACACAAATACGGCGACACACTTTTTATTTAAATTTTAATCCTCACTACCTATTTTTCATAATTTTGCAATGCTATCATAAACACACTTAAGATAAGACGCGACATCTTTGCTCGAGTTTTTATTTTTATATTTGTAGTACTAATTTTTGCTTTATAGTTTATTTCGAGAATGTAAATTTGTTTAGTATCTAATGAAATATATGTACGTACTGCAGTTCATTGGTTCTGCACAATTGCATCGTATGATATATCGATGTTTTTATATTATAACTAATCGTTTTATAAACCTTTAGGCCGATGTTCGGTCCGATGATAATATTGATAATGATATTTTTAGAGTTTTTCTAATACGTATATACAATACTTACTAAAATTATTACAGTCCAAACAATTATTATATTTACATTTGACGTAATATTAGCAATAGAGTTTTTTATAACTTATTTTTTCTCATATGGGATAAGGGTTACAATAATGTAATGTATTTTCACTTTATACTAAAAGGCAACAGGCAACATTTTTTTATAACAAAAAAAGTTATGAAACTAACACATTACCAATGTTTGTAAAATATTAGAAGAAAGGAAATAATTTACAATACCTAAATTATTTACTTATAACGTAAAGCAAATTTTAGGAATAGATGAAATTATCAAGATCAATTGTAATGCGATCTAACTACTTAGCTGATAAGACTTTTCACTTTTTACACAACAACAGATTATAACTAAGAAATTGTAATACAGGTTAATTAAACATTTCCGTAATGATTACATCTTCGTTTATTCTACAAATTGTGTTCTTACCTACATCTTTGAAAATATTATTCTAACATAGAAATTGCGGGTGAGCATCCCCGTCGAATTGGTTCCCGCTGTGAAATAAGATTTCCTTTGTATTTTTTTAACCAACAACAAGAAAGGGATTTGCAGTAAATGGTGTAACTAATAACAGAATGGACATCTTTTTTGTAGGTAATGGAGTAAATAGTTAAAGCGGGGTCAGATTCTAAGAAGAATTCGTTTTGACTTTATTCATTTCTATAGGAATTGAGTTTTATTCAGCTCTATTTATTTTAGTAAGTCAAGATGCAAGCTTTCATTCATAAATGTGTTCATAACCTCGTCCCGATTACTAAAGTGTGAGAACATCCGAAATAAAAAGCTTTCCAGTGCATTTTGTATGTTTACAAATAAAATAAAAAAGAGGTTTATTACTATTGTTAACCTTTGTAAAATTATGTTAAATGGTTTGTATATATGAGTAAACGTCACTTATGTAAATAGTAATCAGATCAGACATCGTTTTGTTTTATTTATACATTAGGCTTTCCTATTAAATTGTTCTTCTGCCTAAGTCATCCGCTTTTTTTTTAAGAATAGTATAAGTGATGCTGTCTTACCTTAATTTTAAAAAAGTTGGTGTAACAGTTGTTGTTGTACATAATATTCTTGTCTGCTATGAAGTCTCAAGGCGGGTTTTTCACCATCAAGTACATGTTAAGTTTTTAATTATCATAACTCCTACGTTAAGCAAGTTTCGTCTCGTGATGTAATACCACCACCGGACGTATATGACATTGATCCATTTATCCATTCTCGGTAATTCAACAGAGTTAAACGCTTCGTTCTTCATAATACAAACAGTGATGAATTGGAACAGTCCGCCAGCGTCAGTGTTTCCGTTCAGGTGTGATCCTGGACTACAGGATGATAGATGATCATGATCGAGAATTATTTAATATTATATTAAAAATACTGACAATATTTGTGTTATAATTGATGTTATCCGGCGGAGGATTTTAATATATAATTTTTATCACATGTATGTTTTAATAAGGAATTCAGGTGATGAAGATTTCTATTGTTCAGTATATTACAGAAATATAAGTAAAAAATTCAAGTTAGCAAAGATCCGACGGAAACTCGATTCTCGTACGAGTACGTCTAGGGCGGTGCGTTAAAAGTTCAAACACCTCGTACAAAAGTGAATTGTAATCATCAGAAGCATACAATCTAATAGATAAACTGTTTGAACGTGAATTAATAAGCATTCAGAAACGATTAATGGTATGGTTTATTGCAAATTCTCTGCCGGTGCCGGCTGCTCACATGAAAGGGCAGTATCAAAAAATACGTCTCGCGAATACGAAATAAGCGCGGACTCCAGCTTCGCTTAGAAAGCAGCTCACGTCGGCGGAACTTGAAATTTCTACGGCTGTTCGAGGAGGAAGCGGCAACAGTTATGTTTGCAATATGTTAAATTGCAAATCAGTCATATTGCATGACAGGGAAGCGTTGAATTTAATCATTACTATCGACTACGAATAGTTAAATTAAGCTCGCGAATGCCTAATTCCAGCTTAGATTTACTGTTATGTTTAACCATTCTGTAATGTTTCCGCACCCGCGTAGATTCCTTGAATTTTAGTAATTAATTTACAAACTTAGTGAATTATTTGCACTGTTAGACGGTTTGCAATTTTGAAGGATATTAAAACAATAGAAATGCTCTCTTATACAAATTGTAGTAAGTCGTTAAAACTAAATCTTTGTGTGTTTAACTATGGATACAAGTTCACGAACTAACAAAGTATACTGTCATCATCAATATCATTTTATCCTATGGACGTCCACTGGTGGACATAGGTCTCTTGTAATGTATTTCACAAAATACGGTCTTGTGCTGTTTGAAGTATATTTAATGAATGATATATTTCGTCTCGCTTTTCGTTTTCTTGGCAATTTTCACAAAATTAAAAAGAAAATTTCTTTGTGAGTATTCTTTAAAATCATCATAGTATTGCACGCAGTAATATTTTATTGTGTACTGCATTTTGTAATGAATATATTTAATAAACTAAATGTATTACAAGGTAACGCCTTATTATGTTTAAGTTAAATACAATGAAAAAAATATAAAGACATTTATACGGGATGAAACATTGTTTTTTTTACTAATACCGCACCTGAACTCCCGGCGCGTGGAAATCGGTAAACATCAAAAGCTTCTTTTAACGTATAACTTTAAAGCACGATAAATAATCGGGGTCAAGCGTTTCCGTTTCAAACATTTCTCTAATTTATGAATACGTAGTAAAACGCAGTCGTCATTAAAGTGTCGATAAATTAAATTAACATTTTAACGCGGGGTTTACTCTTTGTTTGAAGTTATGACGGCCGCTAGCTCTCCTTGCGTATTTCTGGTGAAAGGAAACAAATACCACTTACTTTATATGTATGTAGTTATGATATATAAACTGTTGCTATATTTTGTTTCATTCAGAGTTTTTTTATTACAAAATTGCACAAACTACTAGTACATCTACTTTTGAGCAATCCTTGTTTAGATCACGAAGTATTTTACTCTAGTGCTGAATAATAGTAAGTGCTATGAGGACAAATCTTTATTAATTAGTTGGTACATCTAATTCACCAGATATTGTATATCTTGTTATGATGGCATTAAAAATTGCAGCTGCCATAGAATAGTATGCAAACATTACTATGTTATAATGTAGGTGTAGCCTCGACTATATTATAAAGTACTGAATTAATATGATTTTGGTATAATTTATTACTGTACCTTGTAAAGCTTGTTGTCTTTATTAATTTATGTATTACAAAACAAATTTTACAGGGGAATTCTTTGACTGTGCTGAGTTTATTGTTAACTAGCGCAAGATTGTTATAACCGTATTGACTTGTACAAGATGAACATCTTGATCATTGATTTATGAGTAAAGAAATAGTTTTTTTATTCCTTTATGTCAATAGTACCTTGATTACCAAAGCTACAATAGCATAGCGACCAAATATATTGTACGTACCATAGTATATATCAATCTTTATTATATTATATGCAAGTAAATGTAATTTAATTCCAAATAAGATTAATGTAATGCAACAGAGAAAAAATCTTTTATAAAACCATCATTTACTTTGTGATGAAGTAATATATACGTTATTTTTCAGTACGGCCTCGTTTTTTTTGTAAGCAATCTTTTTTTAACATAGCATCCACCTTTGTGTTTACTTTGAACCAAATGAGTACAAAAACATATAAAAAAGGTAAAAGCTTCGTCGCCTCAAAGTAAAATAATAAAATCAAACAGAATTTCACAATCGTTCCGAATAACAGAACAATGTTCACGGGTGTGAAAGTACTCCAAAAGGAAAGGTTGACGTCTTATAACTAAAGGGAAATGTTGACTTTTGTAGTTATTGACTTTCAAATACAATCATTTCGTAGCATTTCGTATAGAGAATGGAATAATAATATTGATTTCCTAATCAAAGGCGGGATATTAATAAAATATTAATTTCCTTTTCAAAAGCGGTCTATGTTGTTTTTTCTTAAGTCCTGTTCCTTAAACACAACAAAACCATTTGTTTACAATTTATTTTAACGATATCCATAGACTTTATCAATCGCCGTATTTTCTTTTAGTGTCCTTTCAGTATAAATAATAAATATACCCATAGCTGGAACACGGGCTTACTCTTACAAGAGGAAAGGCAAGAATATTTATTCACCATGCAAGCCAAGTGATCGCAAATTTCCATAAAAGCTGCTTTTCATCGTATGTCTTGGTTTCCTCTCGACATTTTTCTTCACTCGGAATTTGATTTAGTACAACTATTTGTACTAGGCTTTAACTAAGAAATCATTACTAGATGCGTAAAATTGTAATCTTATTACTAAACGGCTAAACTAATTAGAAACGTTCATTTGTTTAGTATACAAATGTTAATCTTGTTTAGTTAAAAAAAATCTCGTGAGTTCGGCCAATAATATATCATCTAAAGTCTTCGAGCAATTAAGTACCTATCTAAAACAACTCTTCATTATAACTAGGATGTACTTAAACATTTTAAAAAAGTTTTCAAATATGTATTTTGTACCTAATCATAAATTACAGACCCTGGGCGATGAAAGCAACCTGTATCATCACATTATTCCCATAATGTCCATAACAATTTATATATGTTTACGCTTTTGTGTGATAAATATCTTCATGTACATATATACCTGGACTAATGGATTCTCGGTTACTTTGCGCATGCAACTCCATTAATGTGCTTTTACATTAATAAAGAGCCACCTAGTAAAACGAAAAACGAAATCTACTACAAGGATGAATAAATAAGCCATTAATAGAGGTCTCCAACATACATCAATGTGATGAATCGATGTCTTAAAACTGAAACCCGGCGTCGGCATATATCGGAATATAAGTATTTCTGCTGATATGTGTACCTACCAAACCAAGATTTATCTGGCTGTAGTGAGATTTATGGGTTTTCTATTTTAAAGAAAACTATATTAATAGCGGCTGTGAAGTAATAATAGTAACATACATACATGTAATAGTGAGAATATAGTGTATCCTGTAATAAACTTTTTTCACAGAGATGATTATTTTTGTGATAAACGATCACCATCGCTCATCGACAACCTTCACACCTAAAGTACTCGCATAGGATATAGGTGCCGTTGTATAGGATAGAGGTAGGGTCTTTTCTTGAAGGTTCCCAAGACATACCGATCAAGAAACATCGTCTGCTTATGACTAAGAGTTACTTGTAATTGTGTTTTCAAAAATTTTCTATTGAATTTCTGGCTATTTGTTTACTTTTACCTCCACATGATCGTAAAAATAATTACTATAATATGAACACAAGTGCTAAATTTTTAATACATTTTGTATTTATACATTATTCACCATCTTTGTCCTCATTGATATATAACATCGTATGAAATTAAGGTCAAGTAGTAGCCATTGAAAATATGTACACGGAATATTTATTATGTTTAGAAAATTCTGGAATGGAAATACTTTGAGTCTAGCATCAACAACAGAATTTCGTGATACTGATTAATGGTACCCCATCTGAGAACGGAATCAACAAAAGACGCTGAAAAATGAGGTGATTGGAAAGGAAGAGGACGCTAATGGCCCTTGGGGTCAATACCTTTTTGTGGCAAAGGTTGTTCAATTCTCACACCTGTTTTTTCTCTTGGGATTGTTTGTATAAGCTTCTTATCTAACTGTGGTAACATTAAAGTTTGATTGTAATTGCTTTACTGAAAAATAAATATGATTATTCGTAATTGGTATATCTTATATTGTAAATAAACTATAGCTCCAATAAAGTCAAAAGAAATCTTGCAATCGAACCCTGCGTTAAGTTTTCAAACTGTATTTATTTCAACGTATATTTTCAAATACATTTTATGTACGCTAAAGGCTATTGAAATAAAAGAAACTTCGTGTTTCTTAAAGAAAATACTTTCAGTGCGTAAGTGAAAAAGGTTTCTCGTTGCGATACTTTAGAAGAAAATCTCAACCAATTACTTTCGTGTTAAGGTATAAGGTATTTGTTGATAAATAGCACTCATTGCGAGAAGTAGTATGAAACCTACAAGGAAGAAGTTTTAAGAGTTTAATTTCTTTTATTGGAGAGAAACTGAGCTTACAATTTCTTTTTGCATTAACCTATTTTTACAGTAAACTTACTACATTTCGAAGAAGAAATTAAGGAAGCTGGTTGATGTGTTATGAAGAAATAGTTTTACCTGCAATTTCAGAGCTCGTGAACATACTTTCGGTCACGATCGAAAACTCATTGCAAAAAAAAACTAAGATAAAAAGTGCTCATAAGTATTAAATTTGACTTTACATGCATCATATTTCTCGCTCAAAGCTCAATTAATTGAAAGAGGATTTTCATGTAAGTGTTTCGAGGTAAAACAGTAATTAAGTTGATTTATTGATAATGGACGACAATGAAAATACCTCACCATTTTAGTTATATCATGAGCACAAATCGTTCGAAAATATTTCTAATTAAGGTGTGTATGTTTAATGGTCATTTATAATCACATTTTAATTTTACATTTAAAAACAATCATCTTTTAGAGGTTGTTTGTTTAAAGAAGTAAAGCTCGTCTACTCCGATTTATCCCTTATGTATATTCATTACGGCTTTGTCTAGGTTTTCATAATAATTGTCTAACTCACTTTATATTATTAAAGTAATCAATAAAATTGTTAATGTTTAAGTTATCTTTTAGAATATTGAAACTTGGCTACAATTTCATATGATTTAATTGACAGTGAGATGAAGTGTACTCATCTGGAATTCTATTACTCATATATTTACAGACTGAAAACAGAAATGTTGTTATGGGGGCGGATTTATTATACGAGAGTGTTAGTTAGCCAAGCAGGTCCAAATAATAATTTAGATCTCTTTATTCAATCTTTTTTTACGAGCGCATAAAATAAACTGACAAAATAAATTACAGTGTTACAGGTTACCCAAACAACCCTTTTCAGTCACGAGACACAAAGAAATAAAATATGAAAACTTAGGTTGATGTAGTTCAATTATTCAAGCAAATTGCTAGCGTCAACTTTAACGGATTCAATTGGGTAGGCGCTTAATATTTCACATCTATGAATTGGAAGTGATAGAAAGCAGTGTGAAGTTGCAAATTGTTTTACTAAGCATACACATTATAATTTTTTCTACTTATTTTAAAAGAAGGATAAAAATTAAAACTATGACACATACGGCGGAAAATAACCATCAAAACGAATATAGTAATGTGGTGGATGCATTCCAAAACGAGTTAGAATGAAGGTTATAGTATTAGAACCACGCTTATATTGTCAACTTCTACTATAACAACATTGCTGTTTCATTATTAATCTGTATGTATTAAATTATGAAGCTGTATTAAGTAGCTGACGATGTTGTAATATTATTAATGAACGAAGAATACTGCTACAATTGGAAAATTGTAATGAGAAAAGTAGGCAGGTAATAAACAAAAAGGAAGTGTAATTGATTTACCAGACCCTCACATTAACAAAAAACAAACTTTTCCTTTACTAGACCTGTTAATAAACTTAATATTTTATTCTTGCCGGAAAGTTTTACGAGAGGAAATTTTTGGTAGCTAGTCTTGTTCCAATTATGCACTAACCGGAGTAAGAAGTTGTTGAAAGAAGTAATGAACTTAAATTTTGTGCCAGCTGTTTGTAGAAACAACTCAGTGCTCAGTAATTTGTAAATCAAATAACTTAAATTACATTTTTTTAATACAACTTTTAATAACTTGAAACAATATAACTGGTGGGAAATATCTGTTGCCGGAGACCGTCTGGGTAGGTATCACCGCAGCTCTTATTTCAGCCACCTAAGAGTAGTGTGCAAACTTTACTGTGTTCTAGTTTGATAGGCGCTGTAAGCTAGTTAAATTACTGCGGTAACGAGACTTAACACCTCATGTCTCAAGGCGACGAGCGCGGCGTGGTGCAGTGTATATCATCTTGACCAACGCCACGTTCTTATAGGCAAGCGACTCGAAGAATAAATAAAATCATTTCTTTATGATAAAAAGCAGTTTCAAGTAAATTTATTAAATGGTGCAAAGTCCATATTTTTAAATTTCCATTATTTGAGATTGTTTTTAATAAAATAGGATTCTCTAATAATTTTCGCGATGGTGAGTGATACATCTGCCCATAACAATGAGTGACTAATTACGATGATATATACACAGCATCACATTGTACTCATTGCCTTCAGACATCAGATTTGAAGTCTCATTACCTGAGCAATTTCAAATATATAAAAATAAATAATTGGTAAAAAATCATAGACTATTTTATAAACAATAAGAACTCCTTGTGCAAAACTTTTTGGTTTTAACGTCAAAAGAAACTAAACCTCTCTTGACTGACAATTTCACGTGTTTCACAGCATTTTTAACATTGAATCTTTCTTTATGTTGTGTATATATTAATAATAGTAGTTGCGATGTATTCTCAAAAGACTTTAGTGCAATAAGTGTTAAAAACATGGAACCTTTCATAAGAGTAGCGTATGAGTTTTTGAAAACAGTTCTGATCATCGTGGATGAGACGATTCGTGGCGTATTTTATGCTGCGTATAAGATCGCCTCCTGTGCTCTAGTTCTAGTCATAGCTGGATTAGTTTTAAGCTACCTGTGCGTAAGGTACGTTTTGTAAAAACGATTTTTTATATTTTTGAAGCGGTGAATTATTTACAGCGAATTTTCGTTTCGTTCTATTCTCCTCTCAATTCCTCCTTCAATCAATGTCTAGTAGAAATGTTATAGTTATAATATTCAAATGTGATGCGACTTTCTCGCAAAAAATCACTGTTCGCATTAATCTTTCGTTTCCAGCTAGAGTTAAAACAAACCATAACTTTTTGTTCAGTAAGTTTCCTCGTTTAGTTCTCAAGCAACACATTTACAAAGTGTGTAATTTGGATTGTGCCCAAATTGTAACAACAAGCTACCTGATTTGTTGGCAAAGTTTTGTTTTTCCGTGATCGAGTTTTTTACTTTGTACTAAGTTTCTATTGCTGGTGGTCGTGGAGGTACCACAGCACCAGTTTCTGTTGCCAAACAGTTGTGTGCACTCACTGTTCTGAATCCGTAACTATAGTAAATTATCACATCAGGTGATTCAGTGATCAATTAATTATAAACTTTGCAGGTACGTTAGCGGTGCGGCGGAAGTCGGCACAGACGTTGATTATTCGTTAGAGAATTTAGCAGCAGCTAAAAATCTCGTTCTGTAATATATTTATCAATTATAGTGTTAGTAATTAATAGAATAAATTGAAAATATCAGTTGTCTTTTATTTGAGTCAAATCTTTTACTTTTCATTGGTTTTTTTTTAATTAAAATCGTAATATTGTTGTGAATCCAACTCTTTAAAGAGAATAAGGCTTTTAGCGAATTTAGATGTAGTCTGCTAATACGTTTTAGATCAAACCTATCCAGAATCTTTTCCTTCCATTTGGTCAAAGATGAATCAATTTTTAATTTGTCACAGCTTCTATTTTCTATAGCTTCTAGTTCATTCGAAGGTTTTTTTTTTGTTTTCTGAGCAATTTCGCATTTGTGTACTTTTGTGGTGGTTAAGGACTAGTTATTTCGTACTTGCACTGCGTAAAACTCTCATAATATCTCTTAGTTGCTGTTTAAGTAGTATAACAGGAACCCCGTAGATTTTTTTAAAGGGAATATTGGGAAAATTAGCGAACAGTTCACTTGATGGAAGGTGATCACTGACGCCTATGGACACAGTCAAAATACCGTTGCTGACTTTTATGGAAGTGATCTATAAGTAGTAACTTCTTAGTGCTATAATAAATACTTATCTACTCACCGAAAGGTTCACTACGATTTATTATTATAGTATTTCAACCTTTTGATGTCTTGTACTGAACATATACTTAAATGGTTTAATTACCGCGAAATAATAATGTCAAATATTGGTTGTAAATAAACGTATTTCATAGGCTATATTCAACTACTAGAACGTTAGTAACCTATCAGCGTTTGTGTAACAATAAAATCACAACTTTTCAATTAAAACTTATAATTTTTTGTAATACTGAAAAAAAATCATGAAAACTTTTTTCCTTGCTTCTTTCGACTAAATTCAAGAACAGCTGGTCCCGTTTTGATGGAATTTTCTGTTGGAAAAATGGAGGACTTTGTAAAGATATTCAAATTCTGTCACTTTGTGAACCACTGCATAAGTATGGTACAACGTTTGACCAGATAGTGTTTCGGGAGTAGGACAGGGGTGGTTTAATAACCTCAGTAAAATAGAAACAATATTAGTTTTCGTACATTTACTTTCGTAAATCTAACACTTCCTTTGAAACAAAATCTATAGTTAAATTACTTATGTATCAAAACATTTAACGCAAAATCACTTATGATCATTTTAACGAGCAAGTTATCGAATTTATGAGAAACGCTATAGCTTTTTGTAACAGTAATAATTGTTATATTAATCTAAGGATTTGTACTTGCGATATCATAAAAAAGAAGAACATCACTTTATTTATGCTGTTATTGACTGAAATTATTTTCAGGATTTCAAATAAAACTGTAGTTCATACGTATGTTTTCAAATGCAGTAGTAAACACAAAATATTTACAAATAAAATCGAATGTGGTTTTTAATGTTTCCAAAAAGTACGTAGTCTTTGATTGCGTTTTAAATGTGGCGGTGACCTTTGCTGGTATCATTAAGTTGTTAGGTTAGCTGTTTAGGTCAGTTGGTTAATCTCCGGATTAAAGCCTGATCCAGAATGAGGTTATCGACTATAATTGTATCATTTACCCTCGTACGTCCCACTCCGTTGAACGGCGTTGTAGGTAAATCACAGCATTAAACTTTTATGTCCGTCTTCACTTTGATTGGCTTGTGAATATTATCGGGTTTATTTCCGCTGTAATAAAAGGGCGCAAATTATCAATAACATTATAAGTTATTAATAACCGCATTTATTTTATTTTTTATTTATAGACTTTATAACAGATTGATAAATAATTGTAAATTATATAATAATATACGTTTAAATAGTTTATAGCTCGATTGTAAACTAGCAGATTTTCATTTAGACAGTCACGCAAACTATGCTTTATATCTTTAGCTATAAACCTATAACTTTTGACAAGAACATCAAAATACTATCTATCTCAAGATGACATTTTTCATACTAGTACTATTAATACGAATGTGTCCTTTATGAATTATTCTAGATACTTATAAAGTATCTTGTAAAAATACACGGGGTTTTATTCGTTTATTAAAAATGAAGTTGGTGCTAAAAGTGATGAAAGTTTGTTTTAAAAGGGCTTTCTATAATGTAAGCTGCATGTTTGAATTGCGTGTAGGCGAAACTGCGAGTTCGGATAATAATTGAATATATTCGCTTGTTCCGCCACTGGCGCTTCTGTTTTAATCAAATTAATATACATTATGAGCACAAATACGTGTCCAGTCTAAATTAATTATCGAATTATTAATATTTAGAGTGTATGTAAGTTTTATAGGTATACAATGATTATTTAAAATGTAACTTTACATGCTCTCAGTATTAAAGATTCGTTTTTCGAAAGACGGTATTTAAAACTTTGTGGTGGATCGATCGTTTGCTTATTTCTAACCGTAATTTTAAATCAATGTAGATTATAATCGATACGATTGTATAAAGTCAGTTAAGCCGTTTGTAGAATGTTGCCTGTTTTTCAGTTTTACTTCAAATGTCTCCGTATAAGCGCTTGTCTTAAAACACGAAGAATTTCGGGTTGATTGGGTTTTTTCACATGTTGTAAAAAATAGGTGGCGAGTTACCACACTGATATGGTAAATCCGCCGCCTTAAAAGCATTGGTGTGTTCTGGCTGTCAATACACGAAAGGCAAATTATTCTGCGTGAGCACACTTCACTATCCACAACTAATTAACTTAACTAATCTTTTAACTCCATGTGAAGTTAAGGTTAAGTGTTAGTTCATTGTTGATAAAAACTAATGAACTTTTAAAATTGTTATTTAGTTTTGAAGTATATAATAATATTATAAGTTTCCGAAGCGGATCATCAAACGAATATGAAACAAGTGATTTTTAACATATTACTCTGTCAATTTTATGTCAATTCATATTAAACAAATAAATATAAACTATTATTAGAACTTTTTTAATTAATTGTATAGTTCACACAATGAAAGTTGGGTAATGTACTTCGAATGTAAATGTCGAACAAAAAGGTTTAATTAATTGACTTTGGACAGATGTCGGTTTCATTTAACTCACCCCATGTTTAATTCATGACGGAAGCAGTGGAAGTTAAATATCATTCCGGTGCTTCCGCTTCATTTAATCAATTGTTTATAATAATTTTTCATGTATACTAATAACTATTTGTTGTTGTCTTGAGTCTTCAGTATTTCGTTAACTCCTGAATAAGGTGTTTTCTATGAATTAACTACGTTTGTTTGCAACTTGCTTTGAAATGTTACAGATATTTTGAAATCAGAAGTTTTCAAAGCTGTAAGAATTTCCTTGCCGTGATAGTGGTTTGAACGCCGGCTTTCCAGTCCGGAGGTATTGGGTTCGAATCCGGCCTGCACCAATGAATTTTTCAACTTATGTGCAGTTAGTATAACCCCAACTAATATCACGCGCTTTGACGGTGAAGGAAAACATCGTGAGGAAACCTACATATCTATGTCATGACCATCCGTGGTCAGACTAGTATGTGAAATGGAGAAGGCAATGGCAAACCACTCTATTATAACTGCCGTGAAAGTCGTCGTGTGTTTCAATAAAAACATGATGACCACGACCCTCAGTCATGAGGAAATACGACTTAGAAGAAGAAGAATAATTTCCTGGTTCTTTGTTATGAAATGTTTTAATTTGATATTACTATTAGAAATTTGGGCTTGATATTAGGACTTTTTTATTCACTCGGCCTTAGCATAGTGTAGTTGTACTTTAAACAATAGATGGATAATTTTTGTGTTCATTATTAGTAACATTAATATCAGTTTACGTTTAAAAAAACACTGACTTATCTTGCGTTGACCTTTGATTTCAACGATTATTAAATGTAACTTTTGAACTCTGTAAGATTATTTTTGTTTTATACTATTCTTGCTTTTATACCAAATGAAGTCCACATTTCTCAATATAGCAGAATCCGGATGAATGTGAATTTTAATCTGCTATGGCATATTTCAAACTGTCAATTTTATTCCGGCCTTTGCTAGATTGTAATTTACAATCGAAACGGTACACGAATAAACTTTGTTGGAAATTATATTATTGTACAAATGTTAATTTGGGAACTGTGACTGGAATAAAAGTTTCCTCGGAGGAATACCGCATAGTTTTAAAACAAAACTTTTCTCTACTAATAACATCACATCTAAAGAATTTTTTTTTATTTCCTATTAATATTTATCTGTAGATCATCAGAACTAAATTAACAATGGATTTATAAAAATGATTACATTTATACATTAGAAAGTTTTTGCAATGTTTAGTAGGTGAAGGTTTTTACTTTCAAACCTACGGGATGACGAGATTAATTTTCTACCATTTCTTGTCTATATCAAATTAAAGCTTTAATTCGGATGTTTTGTTGATAATAATTAATTGAAGGGTAAGTTTAGTTTAGTAACAATACTAAAACAATTATTAGTGTTTCATATATAAAACTTGTTTCAATTTTGTATTGTAGTACTTAAATTATTTTACCAATGTCTTTTAATACAATGATTACTGAATTATACGGAAAAGGGCAATTAGTTAAATTGCATACTTTATTTACTTTACAGTAGAAGAAATCTTAGAAAATAAATAATTTACTATTTCGATAGATCCATCAATGGTATTAATTATTAATAACACTTGACTTTTTCAATACAAGACATTGAACATTATAGGTTAGTATTAGTAATTTAGCTACAAAAATTATTTGAAAAAAAAGTCTGTCAGAAGTGGGATTCGAACCCACGCCCACAGAAGTGGACTGCGACCTGAACGCAGCGCCTTAGACCGCTCGGCCATCCTGACCTTATTATCAATTTGTGAATTTTATTATCAAACTGCGTAGAATTGATTTAACAAATAATATAAATATTACATATAGTTATCATATTTATAGTCAACAGATTTCCAGTCTTTTCTTCCTATATTTTACAAAGGCACCTCATAATATCAGCGTTGCAGCATCTGAACCTGCAACAAGTGTTGAGTGATTACCAGTTCAATGTCCATTAACATAATTTAGTTTTTTTATTACTGTTTGCATGTGAGTATTGGACAAGTATTTTCTTTCTAATATAATAAGGTTTAATGCCAAGATAGATACAGCGGTAGAGTTTTACATTCATAAATGAATCTAAGAATACAATTAACAATAGTAAAATGAAAGACTATTGACTACACTAGTGCCGCTGCAATTATTTGTTATAATGGATAATTAAAAATAATAAATAGTCTTTCCATACCTCAATTGGAGGTGTTAAGTATAAAATATATGTATGTTTGTAAATACAAAATTGCGGAATATTATTAATAATTACTGTAGAGGGTTTTGATTATTATTGAGGGAAGCCAGAAGATCACCATGTACTAGCCTCAGCTGAAAATCAGCGCTGAAGATTTTACGTAATAATATAACTGAACTGGCAATATTTTATTGCTACGTATGTCTGTTTATTTCAAATTTATAACGCGGAATAAATTTTCTTTGCAAGTACGGTCTCATAATATTGTAATAGTTTGAATAAAAACAAAACAGAATATTTACATATGAATACGTTTACAAAACTAACAAAGAATTTAATTTCCTGAAGCCATGTTTCTATTCATGTTATAGTTATTCGGTGGAAATTATTTGGTGAAATATATACGTGAATAGTTAAATGATACTTTTAGCGCGAACCCTTTCAATCGGAAATTTCAATTTGTCAAGAATTACACAAAGGTCCCGTCGGTTGATTGTACGGGTGGAATTTTAGTAAATCAATCACGCGCTAAAAAAAAGAATTGGTTAACTGAACGGCATGAAGGCAGGTTCAACTTTTAATTGATTAGGGAAACGGTGAATACACGTTTCAAATGAAAAACATAAAATTGAATATTAATTTAAAAATGTGAACCAAGCAACAAAATAGTTACTTCCCTTCTCTGTTTAGATACCACCGCTGTATTAACTTCTGCAGCTAAATAGTAGTATGCCAGTATACTGGTTTAGAGAATGTGGTGATTACAAAATTTTCTGAGGATTTAAATAATATATCACTAAGTAATGATCGCAATTGAAAGTTGTGTAAAAATGCTGCTTTATTATTGTTTACTGGCGTTATTTTCTTGTATACCTTCTTCGCCTGGTTGTTAAGTATAAAATTGTACTTATTATTACAAATGTAGTAGATTTTAGGGCGCAGTTATTTTTTTAAGCTCATATTGATGGTAAGAGTAAAATCAACTTTAACATTATAACAGAAAATTAATGTAATTATTCTGTATAAAAATATATTCAGTAACTAAAAGAAAAAATTTTGACAAATGTTTAATTTGTCTATAAAAAAAAAATTTACGAACAAAGTTTGTCCGATACATTTACAATATTAATAGAGAACGGACTTATGACTACAAATCTTCATTTTTTTACATACCCTTTTTTACGGGTTTAATGAACAAACAGATTAAAGGGGGAAACGTTGCAGATGATAACAAGCGGTTCTAATTTTCGAGTTCAAACACAATAATTACTTTTAAACGAGTTAAGTTTCTTATCTTTGTTTAATTTTGTTCAGTTATTATACATTTTTTTAATATGATAAGAAAAATGCTGCTACACGAGGTATTTACTTTTTGCCAAACTATTTTTCTATGTTTTCACGTAGACATTAGAAAAAAAGCTTTATATCTGTTTTAACTGTTATTTATTTCCATTATTTACAGTGTAAGGGAAATAGTTTATATGTATATATAAAGTTTTAGTTATTTTTGTTGTGTACCGCTAAATTTGATATTAACTATTTGATTTGTAATTCTTCTAAAAATGTTTAATTATTAAATAATATTATATTTTGATAAATCTGTAGGATTAAACCAATATCAAACTTCCAAATGAAACTCGCAATACCTGTCGAAACAAGTTGTGACTTGTATATTTAGACTAAGAGAGAAATTCGAGTTTTGTATTGGACGGTATCTAGTTATAACTAAATTAATTTGATCTCGACATCAAAGTCATAACGGAGTACCTGAAGCTTTTTAATTATTTCTTGAAGTCACATTCGCTACGTGTTGAAGTCTTCTAATATAGGTAAATAATTAAAATTTAATATTATTAAAAATCCAGTAGATATAACAAATGATTAAAAGTTTCGCAAGTTAATCGCCGCCTAAAAAAAATTACTCAGTCAATATGGTTAAACTTTTAATCGAATTACTGTACCTCGCACGATACGCGGGCACCGAAGTTAAATTAAACATAAATACGTGTGGTGATTGAAATTGGGATAGGAATTTAATTTTTTTTAGTCTCCCTAAAGCTCCTGATACCTACATTGAATATTAACCATTAGTAATAACATTTCATCCCGTATCTCGTAGTAATATTATATATATAATGTAATTCAGTCTTATGAATTCACCTCAATAATCATAATTTAATTCCAAAAGTTAAAAAAAAAATCAATAAAACTGATCATTGCGAAAACCTAGGTAAATGTATACTTTCAAAAAGTTAAATGAATGTCAGAAGTGGGATTCGAACCCACGCCCACAGAAGTGGACTGCGACCTGAACGCAGCGCCTTAGACCGCTCGGCCATCCTGACTTGTGTGTCTGAAACTAAAATAGATACGTTTTACAGGTTTCAGCTTATGTAATTAAACGCAGGTGTATCAGAATACTGAACTATAACTTTCCAACTTGAAAGCTTACCGTATCTAGTCCACTAGAAACTTATAATGACTTTAAGCACTAAAAGTTAAATTTAACATATCTAATTACTACTTAGATATATACTACATACTAAACTTAAAAAATTGTTTTCTTTAAAATAATTTTGTTCGATATCTTTGTTATGAGATCTAAAATCATTGGTATTGCCTTTCATCATTTGATGATTTTTTAAATGTCAAACGTGAAATTATATAAACTTATTAATATTAAGTGTCGTTAAGTGATTAATGATAATATTGCTAGCGTTACTAAAGAACGATAGATTTAAGTTAGAGTAAGTATCAACATTATTGTATTAAATTTCTTTTGCAAAAGTTACTGTTTAGTGGTAAAAAAATTATCTATTCCAGAATTAAAGTAAATGTATCCTAAAAACATTGATATAATCAGATTTAAATAATACGTTTAGTACTTAAGTTACATTTTCAATTTAAACGTTACTTTCTGGAGTATAAAATATTAACGAGTTCACTGCGACTGATGAAGTTCTTTGTATCAAATGCTTTATGCAAATATACTTTTTAAGCGGTTTCTATGTTCAAAGCTCCTTTTAAAAAGCAATTCCTTGCAAACTTATTATTGTCCTGACTTTTATTGCACGTTGAAATCAACAGAAGTTATTGCAAGACGTTACGAGTTCGCAATAATAAACCTTCTGCAATTGTAACGATCATTTCGTTCAGTTTGAAAGTATAAATTTGTGAATCCATATGAGCAGAGATTTACTATTAAGTGCTTAGAGTTAAATTGAAAAATATCTAGTAAATCTGCTGCTGAACAGAAAAAAATTTCAGATTATTTTACATGATATTGAGAGTGGTGATAGTGAAGTGTGCTCGTTTATTATACTCTGTCTCTCTTATTGATTTGCAGAACATAGAATTATTGTTAAAGCAGCAGGTTATTATATGGCGATAGCTATTACCAATAACTCCACCTCATGTAGCTTGAGAAGGGTAACCGCTTCGCTACGGATAGACTGACGACCTTTTGCAGTATACTGTAAAACTTACTCCGTTTTATAATTTATAAGTAACACAAAGTACTAAAATGTGAGAAAAGTTATTGCTACATTAATATGGTTACTCTTATATTTGCTTCCCAACATACAAGTGATAAGAAAAATGAATTGCATTAGGTTTTCTGATGAAAAATTTTATGTTTTCTCAGCATTGTCACGTCTTTTTTAATTGAAACGTCTCTAAGTAGTATGAAAATCGTAGTCGAATAAGGGACCAAATTTGTAATAACGAGACTTTATTAAATTCTATGTGAGCATATTTAGGAGTATAATCTATAACTATACCATCGACCTTCGGAGTAAGCTTATTATGAAAGTTATAAATCTACATTTATCCTCTTAATTTACATCTGTCAAAACAAGCTCCGACTAAATAATTTAGTTGGGTAAAGGCAATATTTCGCATCCAACAAATCGCTAAGTAATCCGAACTGTCAAGATTTGTATACGGACGCCTCTCGTTTGATTAAAACGAATACAACTTTCATGAATTAATTTTAGCGAAAGAAAATTTATGTGACGAAAACTTTCTATTCAATCAGAGCTTCAAGCGAACAGCAGAAGTTATATGAACGATTACGCAACGTAAGAGAACTAGGCTAAAACTAAATATAATAACAGAAGTAATTATAAATTAGATGTATTTATATCTGCGACCATTAATAACTTTTAAGAATGGAAAGACAGTTAAAACAATAATAATTTTATCTTATAAATTTCACCAACTAAGTAAAAGTTATAATAACTTGTGATTGTCGACGTTGTTGAGTCAGTTAAATAGATCTAAAAAAAAGTGAAGGTAAAGATGTCAGACTTAATACCTAGGGTCACTTAGATAGCAGACAATGTCAATTCCCTGCCAGTTATCCAGGGAAACAGAAGATATTAAAAGTAGACGTAATGAAACATGAAATGAGTTAGATCTTTGGAAAATATATAGTATAACAGCAAGCATAAAAAACATATGAAAATATATCTTTAAGTGAACTACGACAGCTGTTTTCAAATCACGGATACTATCTGTGTTATGGATCATTATCTGTTTTTCAACTTTAAGTTCCAATTGCTTGTTTTTCATCGATTTTAATGATTTATTAAAATAACTTAACAGTAAACCGGACTGCCTATTTATATTGTTTATTATGTTAACCACGACTAAGTTATTAGCAATATACCACAGATATTTAATGAAACCTACCGACTACGGAATGTGATATGAGAGTACTTTGACGGTTTCTGCAAATCAAATTGAACTTCTGTTGAATTATATGAAATTATAATCTATAAGAAAATTTATAGAAAATAGGATTTATTTTATTACATAAATATTTTATTGCTTACAGTATAATAATAATTCATATTTAATCAATTCATAACATGCAAATACATGTAAATTTTTGATTTGTGTTGTCTCGAGAAAGAGTTACAATCAATGAAAGCTAATGCTTCTGTCGAAATGAAATTTCACAGACACGATGAACGTTTGTACAATAGATGCAGGATGTCTATTTATTAAACAACGAAAAGCTAAATTCAATTCGTCCCACGGCTAATTTCATTTCGGCGCAATAGAATCAGGAGAATTGACTGTGAATCTTTTCTAAACAATACTGCTATGGTTGTCAGTTGTCGAAGGTATATTCTGTATTAGATATTTAAAAGTTTGCTTCACACATTAAAATGTATTGTTTAAACATCTCAGTCAGTATCTTAGTTGACAGATTAGTCAATATACTGATAATTAGGTAAATTTTTTGTATTATTAAGTGACGAAACAAACAGGACGTTCGCCTAATTGTAAATGATACGTTAACAATGTAGTCTAAGTTAGGATGATAAAAACTTGACCATTTTTATTATAATGGAAAATTTTAATCCCTTGTACGTCATTCTATCTATTTTAGATCTATGCAAGTAATCGTAGATCGAGCTACAAGTTTTAATGGAGGTCGGACTACAGTATTTATGCCGACATAGGACATAAATATTGTCGACGATAAGGCATATAGGGCAATAAGACATGCTTTAAATAGGTCGAACCGACAGTCCCGAGTGTTGTCTAAAGACAAATAAAGGTGTTATCGTCGGTCTAAAACATATGAGAATAAGGCTGGCGTCCAGCCAAATTGACAACAAGAAGACCGTTATTATGTTTCCCTTAGGTATTTATTTAAAATACTGAAAAAAGGCGATTTATCTACACGACGTATAAAGAGGTTTTGAACAAAAAAAAATATTATTTAAATTATTTACTCATAAGTTAGTTCTACTCTGTAAAGTATTGGCTATTTTCCTTGTTTTTCACAAAAACCGTATAAAAATAAACCAAGCAATTTTCAGTCAAATTTTCAGTCAATCTTGTGATCCTACGCGATCTACGTAAATCTGTAGACACTGCGACAATTCGTAGACGGGGAAAATTCAGGAGTAAACTACATTGAACTCGTTTCTTTGCGATTTAAGAAAAAAACCGTTTGTATGAAGGTAATCTTGGAAGTCGACAGAGAACAAAGAAGTTCTTTTATTTAAGTAAAAACAATGAGGAAAGTAGTATCCGGACTCATTATTTTTTTAACGATGCTCTTTGAAATAGCGTACGGAACTTCCTTACGATTTCTTTGTATCGAACCACGTTACGTGTGTTCTTAACATGTCTCTTAGTTACGTCTACAAAAAATCGTTGCTTTAATATTATTTTTATTACACTTAATTAATATGTTAAAGGGTTGGGTTATTGATTATTTATATAAACTCTTATTATTAAGTCTGTCTCTATTAAATATGTACTAAAATTGCAAGAGGATATTCTAATGTAACATGTCGCAAGATGATAAACAATATATAATGAATACTATATTGCTAATAGCTTGCACTTGTTAGCCATAGGTGGCGGTTCCACAAACAATAGTATTCACTACAACAGTAATTTCAATAGCTACAACAGCCCTAAAATCGGAACACAGGAATGTTTTAAAAATAGTATTGGTCGGTAAAATTTGAAGCAGCGGTGGTAATTATCTAAATGGTTTCCAACTGCAGAGATCTAACCACCAGTTATACAAATCTCGTATATATACATGTGTGGGAATGCCTGGTGAAACAGGTCATGTAGATGTTTACAGCGTTAAAATATATGTTTACACAAGTCCACGATCTATCCGCATTGTACTTATATTGCATAATGCTTTCGCCGACTTCCTTAATCCTGTTCCTCGCGAAAAAGTTAATGAGTCGTGAATAGCTGAGGGCGATGACACGACAGCGGAAATTATAGTCCTACTTTCTTTTGAAGGACGAAAATGACATTTTAATGACTTGAATTACGAGGATCGAAGCCTTCCGAACTACGTTCGCTTATGAACAAGCCAATTTACTCGAAATTTTGTCGGAAAATATTTCTGATATTGTCATTCAATCCTTTAATATTTTGAATTGATACATAATCGACGATAGCTTTAATGACTTCGTTGCTAAGCAAGTTAAGAGTAAAAGGTTAAGTTTTTGTATCATTATAAACTTTGGTTATAAGGAAGAGCAAAATTATTAATATACACAAATAAAGAATATGATGATAACGCAATACTATTGACATGTGAATTTATAATGAAATCTAAAATTACGGTGACCTCATACACATTGGGTTAACACTTAGTATTGCACCTCTGTTTTACATAATGTTAAATGACATTGAGGCCAAATGTACGGGCTCTCATACGGCTGAATTCAAAAAAATCTTAACTCTTTCCAAAAATTCATAAACATCGGAATTTAATAAAATAGTTTCATATCACAACGAAGTTCAATATAGATTTTCTGGAAAATCATATATCATGTACACTATCATTCCCACGTTTTTACATTATGTCTAAATAAAATAAATAGTTTCGATTACAAGAGACTCTTAAAGAATTATTTCGTTTAAAACTTATTCTGTGTAAATGTTGTGTAGAAGTTTGAGAGAGAATTTTATTTGGCGATAATTTAAGAAAAGTTTTTACCGTAGAAAGGTAGTAAACCAACGATAAACTCGAAACGATCCACTCTGTAACACTACATATAAAATGTGCGGTACTAAAGTGAACATTTCTGTACAAAAAAAAGTGTCTTGTAAAGATCTAGTGCGGTGTCAGCGTTGAACTATTTTACGACCTTTAAATCGCTCTCCGAAGTTTAACTGATTACTTACCTACCAACTTTAGTGTAAGATATAAAATTTTCAGAATATTACTTATCTAAGGCAGATTATCTTAAGTATAAAGCTTTGAACACTCGTAATTTTATCAGTCTCGTATGGATTTTTCTTTTTGGTTAAAATGTAATAAAATTTGTGATAGATTTCGCTCTGTAGTTATAAATACATGATTATATTTATAGTTTATAGTTGAAACTGCTATTTTGTGCTATCGTTATCATCAATCGACATAGCTGACGATGTTGTACGCATTATTTTTTAATAACTGTAATATTTTACTTTAACTTTCTTTTATTTTGAGTAGTCATTATATTTTGTATATTCCTTATATATTTACACGTAGATATTTTTTTATAATCATGGTGTCGAGGTAATCTAAAGTTTTTTTCCTAAGCAATTATTTTATGAACTTAAATCAATACGTAATTAAGAGTCAATTTATGAATATTACATATTTTTATCTGCGCCTTGTATTTTATGAGACGTCTAGACGTTATTAGAGACTGCTCCGGAGAGGCTTTATTAATTTAATTTTTACAAAATTTTTACGACATTTTTTAAAATAGACCTTTTATTAATCGCTATGGGACTTATTGTTTCAACTCTGTAGTAAATTACGCCTTTTCTTGTATAAATTTTGTTAACCAACAATTATTTACAATATCTATATAATAAAAATGAATTGCTGTTCGTTAGTCTCGCTAAAACTCGAGAACGGCTGGACCGATTTGGCTAAATGTGGTCTTGAATTATTCGTGGAAGTCCAGGGAAGGTTAATAAGGTGAGAAAATATGGAAAAAGTGCCTGGAATATGGTAAAAATAACAATTTCTCTTTTTCATTGAGGTGACCAGATTTTTAGATAGGCAAAGCGGGACAACTCTGAAGGAATAATAATATCGTAATTTTTTTTTAGTTTTAACATAAGTACAGTTTATAAATGTTTTTTTTATATAAGTGAATTTGTTTGAGTAGATTGTAGTAATTTTGTAAAATATTGTAAAAATCTTCACAAGAATTTGATAAATTAGTTTGATTGACTTGAAATATTTGCAAAATTTTATTCGTATATTACTTTCTAAAATTTCTTTCGAGGTTAAGGTGGGTGATACACGTTTTGTCATCAATATAAAACATGAAGACTACGAGTATTTTAAGCTAAGTTTAAGAAAATTTATGCATTTATGAAATATTTAAATAAATTACTTACTTTATTTTTCTATGGTAAGAAACAGATTTGTAATATTTATTTGTTTAATTATCTTGCTAGCACGCAGTACGGATACAAAGTGTATCATTTGAGAGACAAATACAATGTAACTGGGTAGCAAAAGCAACGTGTTACGCAAACAATGATTTTCATAAATTTAAAATTTTACTTAATTCTAAAAGTCGGGACTTTTGAAAAACGTCGCGTGACGCGGGATTAATAGTAAAAAAATCAGGACTGTCCCGCTAAAAGCGAGATGTCTGGTCTCCTTATTTTAGATACATAAAACGTCAAATATTTGAAGTTCGTCCCGTCATTTAGACACCAAATACAATTTAAAAGAATATTTTTGATTTTGACATTTGATATTGACAACCAACAATTACTGATTGCATCTATGATATTTTACGAGAAAAGGGAGGAACATGGCGGACAAATTGACCACGCAAACAATTTTTTTGAGGATTATTATTCTTTTGTTTTATTCGTCTACACATGACACTGGCTCACGTACAAACCGTGCTCATGCCATCAATTGGGAAGAAGACAAATATTTTACGAACTTTAGCGGGAATCTGGGCGTGAAGGTCGCGTTGTCTTGGTTAATTTTTATGACTTTGTGCATAATGCGGTTGAATATATGATGTGAGTGCATCATGCAGTAAATTAGTGTGTTCGTGTGCAGCGATTGTAGAATTCGAGCAGGAACATCACTGTCCTAAGTTCAGATTGGTTCAAAATTGTAGTTAAGTCTTATTTATTTATTTTTATATTTATTTATTTAATTCGCATAAGTAGCTAGCTTACTTTGTTGATCTTTTGTGATAGTGACACTATTTACCGCTGAGTGCGCGAGAACTTTCCTTACTTTGATTACCTACATTTATAGTACCAAGGAGAAGACGTCCTGACTTGAGTCGTGGAAGTCAATCAACAAGTGCATTGAAATATAATAGAAAAACCCAATTCATAACGGGCATTTATTTTAGTTACGAATTATTTTTGTTCTGGTTAAGTTTTGCCCGCATAGTTTAGCTTTTTTATTTATTGATTTTGAGGCGATACGAAGTTTGCCGGGGCAGCTAGTTTTTAATATAAAAGACTAGAAAGATAAAATGTCAAAATTCGACGCAAATGACTTGAATATAAAACAGGAATAAGTAGATATGTTATTGATAATAATATAATATAAAATTAAAACTATGTATAAATAATATTGCACTTTGTAACTAGACGCTTGCTTTGTATGAAGGAGCCACACCTCACTGTCTGTCATAAATCTGCAGCCTTCGGTTAAGTGGAAAGGTAAGTTAGATTTGCTGGTAGGTAAACGGAATGCAGATGACAATACAATTACATAGTTTATAATCATCCAGCATGGACCCTGAAACAAACGTCAAATTTCCCCTTACCTATTCTCAATAGCAGACTTGTCCTTTAGCCGTCGAGTAGTTTGGGGATAATGTGCAGAGTATTAAAGCTTCAGCAAGCGATAGCTTCTTTTTTTATATAACAAATTTGTTTATTAGATTAAAATAATTTACAGAATCTCTTTCTTGATGTAATACAGAATATCACTTAATAAATTTGAACTTAAATTTAGACATGACATAAGTAAGCGCGTTAGATAGTCGTATGGTCTTTACAAATGAAACGGTTTTTTAATGAAATTAGTCGTAATTGTATATAAAAGTGTTGTTTATTAAATACTACAAGTGAAGTTCGAAGAAGTTACTAATAAAGTTCACGTGATTTGTATTTATTATACGTTTAAATGTACTACGTCACTATAAAATTGGAAGAGAAGGTAGATTAGAAATACGAGCGTAGCGAACGGAACAAAGGCTTATAATGTAGGTTTCTTTCCGTCCTAAGTTACAGTACAATGGTTATGACCTTTATAAATCAAGCGTTATTTAAGTTCCAACAAAGGTTATCTGCTTAAAGGCTCGTTTTAAAATGTAAATTTGATTCCATGCTTCTATTATTTATGGGGGTACGATGGTGCGTAGTGAATATTTTTGTATGAAAGAAAACCATATTTCATTAGTAACGGCCTTTGTTTCTTGTCTTTTATTGAGATAAAAAGGTTTATCATTTTAATAAATTATGTTCTAGACAAAAGGAAGGCAATAACAATTGTTAACACAACTCATTGGTTCTATTATTATGTTATATTCGGCGAACGGTGATACTGCGCACGTTAGAAATTATATGGCTTAGAAGTAATACGATTTATTAACATAATAAATTATATAGATTTTAAAGGAATATATATAGTGACATTTTATTTGCTTTTAGTGAGGGAATCCCATATTATCTTGTATTGTTGCAGAGACAAACAATGTCATGCCGGTCTTTTAATAGCCGAAGACTTGGAAAAATTGGAATCAAGTATTCAATAATAACTATATATAATCATAACTAAAAGTTAGAACCGACAATAAATTTCAATGTAAGTTAATAGATTTCATAGCTTGGAGGAGCGTTAATTTATAATTTGTAACAGAAGATAAGTGAATGAAAAACTGGATAAGTGTAGTAGTAGTAAAGTAGGAGACCATAGTTTCTAGTAGACAGACGCAATACTTGTGTGGATTAACTGTATTGTGAACTATAAAGCACTATTATTCTTTTTTACAGGTTCTCAAGGTCTAATATGGGAAAAATAAAGATAAGTAAAGATACAAGAATGTTAATATCACGTAGTAAGACAAAACGTCGTTACAAGTTCATATGTGTTAGGTCTATCCTTCCCTCTACCACATAATTAGAGGCGAGAGGAAATTTAATAATTTATACAGGTTATTTTTTTTACTTAGGATTTAAAATAATTATTTTGCCTTAATAATACGGCTGTTTACAATTCCCTAAATTGCTAAGGAATAATGATGTAAACAAGCAACATGTCAATATATACGTACAAAACCAATCATTTGTGTTTACTAACTTTTCAACAATTAGAAGTAATTAAGAAGACCATTCTGATGAAAAATATCCGGAGAAATTCCTGCTGCATTCGAATTGAATGTTAAAAGGTAGAATTGGGTGAAAAACTTTTTAACTTTGTTTTTTAGAATTTAACAAGATTTATTTTTGTGTTCGGTTGGAGAAAATTTTAAATTAAACCATAATTTGAAGCGTAGTACTCTTAGCAAGTGCGCTGATAAGTTTTAACTACTTAAAGAGACGCGGGTTCAATTCTAGTAGTACCGTCGTATGGAAAATAACATTAAGAAATAACGTTAAAATAACATTAAGAAATAACGTTAAAATAACATTAAGAAATAACGTTAAAATAACATTAAGAAATAACGTTAAAATAACATTAAGAAATAACGTTAAAATAACATTAAGAAATAACGTTAAAATAACATTAAGAAATAACGTTAAAATAACATTAAGAAATAACGTTAAAATAACATTAAGAAATAACGTTAAAATAACATTAAGAAATAACGTTAAAATAACATTAAGAAATAACGTTAAAATAACATTAAGAAATAACGTTAAAATAACATTAAGAAATAACGTTAAAATAACATTAAGAAATAACGTTAAAATAACATTAAGAAATAACGTTAAAATAACATTAAGAAATAACGTTAAAATAACATTAAGAAATAACGTTAAAATAACATTAAGAAATAACGTTAAAATAACATTAAGAAATAACGTTAAAATAACATTAAGAAATAACGTTAAAATAACATTAAGAAATAACGTTAAAATAACATTAAGAAATAACGTTAAAATAACATTAAGAAATAACGTTAAAATAACATTAAGAAATAACGTTAAAATAACATTAAGAAATAACGTTAAAATAACATTAAGAAATAACGTTAAAATAACATTGATAAATACTTTCGTGGACAAGTGATATTCTCATAGCTACATTTTGCTAATGTAATTTACAAAACGTCACCACTTTCTCCGTCTGTGAGCAGTGAAAACATTAAGAGATTTGTTCTATCACTTTCTATAGATTGTAGAAATTTTTCTGTTCCTCAATAAATTGAACCTTTTGCTAGGGTCTAAAATTATGAATAATATTTCATGAACGCGAGGTTTTATTTCTCATATCGTATCTATGCCAAGGAAAATTCAAATATATTATTAAAATAAATATGATTCGAAAACTGTAATCATATATCACTTTAAAATTACAGAAGGAGGGAAAACTCGGCCTATAAGTCCCAGTTGTGGGACTCGGGGCTTAACAAAGTGAGTTTTCACGGCTTACAGATTGGTGTAGTAACATAAAATATGAATTTAAATAGATTATATAACTCCCTGGACTACTGTAAAGTTGAAAATGTTGACAAGTGTCGTTATCACTTTGTAAGTTATTGTAACTACCGTAATATTAAGTACAACGTGGAACTATATAAAGCTACAGAAGCATTGCCTCTTAACAACAATACCTCAAGCTGTGTCAATATTTATTGGCTTTCGTGACAGTGAACGATTCCTACAGGCCATAGATATACATCTTAATCAATTTCGTATGAAGTCACAGATGCGCTGACAACACAACTAAGATGGAGCGTCAAACAACTTTATTATAAACTAGAGAAGAGTTAATAATGTAAACAATTGAATAATCAGATTATTTCCTGAAATTTTCAGACTGAATTTAAAAATATTACCTTATATTACTCACACAAAAATCATTACACAATAATTTAACCTGGTTGTTTACCATCATTAGTTAACAACAGCTATTTCAATTGCACTAATTTTAACATATACATACTTTGTTTAATATGCATGGTGAATATATTCAGTTGTTATTATTGTTTGCTAAATTAGAACAAAATTTATGACAATATTTAACTAACATTCAAATATATCTAAATAAATGGTATATATCTATTAAATATTTGAAGTCACAAAAGTCAATAAACAGCGTAGCCTATCAACATCATCACAGCTTACAATCCACAGCTGAACTAAGTTTACGGAAAAACCTACTACCCTCGTGTACCTTTTACTATATCCTGTAAGTATATTACATGGGATATATTTTTTACATAAATATTGAATATAACTAACTGATTTTTTATTGCATCGTTAAAACCTTTGACAACGAGATATAACCTTCTGTAAGAGTATGACACTTATATACTTATATATCAACAGTGTCAGAAGGATCCTTGATGGTTTTCTGTCAGTTTTCTGACGGCATTTTACAATGTACACTTACCCCAAGAGTTTTTGCTTCCACCCTAAATAAAAGCGAATACCTAAAGAATATAAAAGCATTACGCCGATTTAAGTATAATACAGCAGTAACTGAAAAATCAAGCGGGGTAGAAAAATACCGAGAAGATTCTTTTTTTCCAGAAAATAACAAGGTGATAATACATTCCGGCATTGTTCTCGCCGCTCTTTGAATTTCGACAATGTCAATTGAATGACTTCAGCAGCGACGTTTGTAGAGCATTCATTACTTTGGATCGCTTTTGTTGATCCACCCTCCGCTTTTTAACTTGGAACGAAATTGAATATATACTGAATTAACATAAATTTGCACTGTTTGTTTCATCGCAGTACAATTTATTACACCTTTGTTTAAGCTTTGATTTTTTTGTACGGTACAACTTCTACTGAGCTTTGATATTATAGAATGCTAACAATCATCACATCATCTACTTTCCATATTCCAATTTCATGTGAGGTAAACACAATACGTCTTTCTTGTCCATTCCCTTTTATCAACAATTATTCTTATCATCTTTGCCTAGATGATTGATCTTCTAACATATTTATCATACTTCTAGTAATGCGATATTTTCTGTCTTCTTTATGTGCTCGTATCAATACATGTTTTTCCATATAAATGCTAACAGACACACCTGTTAAAATTATTATACACCTCTTTTGAATAGCGGAATATAAATGAAAAATAAGGACAAATGAATAACATCTTCTAGTTTTTAATTTGTCTTACATTAGTTCACCGTGCAATGCTGAAAGTTCTCATAGACAACAATGAAAGTAAAGTTTTCTTGAAAGCGTCATAAGCAGGATATCCGGCAGTGACTGGGAATAATAAATTTAATTAGGAAAATGGCTCTCCTTTTCCAGTACGCTTCTGAATTGAGAGCAATTCCCAAACTGAATGAGGCGCTAGGCAGTAAATTAACTTTCTTGTTTCAATTATAAAGTCCTAAATATTAATAGAACTATTATTAAGGATAATTAAGATATAAGTGCGAAGGAACAGTAACAGGATACGCATATCTAAAGATCAGATTAAGAGGAGTATCCTGCAAAATAAGGCCACAATAAGTTTGTCTCTGGTTTCTAAGCTGAGTATTATTTTTGTATACTCACAGTTAAGTATACAAAAAAACTTGTCCATGAAGATTTTTAGATCAATCTAAATAATCATATTTTGTCTATTCGAAGTGAGCGTAGATGAGGAAGCTATTAATAAAGACCGAATGACATGGAAAACGTTTCATAGGATTTTCTACAACAGAATTACAATTTAGTAATATTAATTAGCTAGTTCAGAGCATAGGATATAATAATTAATCAAAAAGAAAAACAAACTATCCAGGAGGTTTTTTTAACGTACCTTAACATCTGATTGCAATTTTATACATATTTGGATACGTAATTTAAAACATTTACATCAGTTATCTTTATAATTCCTTCCCACAGAATATATTGTGATAAATATAATGCCTTAAAATATTTCTATACAATTATCTTAAGTGACAGTTGGCTGACACAGATTCGCACGTCACCTTGACGAAGTGTTACCCGCTATTTGTTTATCAGGACCCCTCGTACAGTAATGAGGATGTTGAACGGTCCCGCAATCGGCTCTATTCCCATCCTTGTCATATTGCTTAATAGGATGTATTATAGACGACAGTTTCCTAATCCTGCTTATGTAAACATACAATAATACATATAACAAATTATTATATATCATTTAGATTTGTTTATAAGTAAAGCCGTTAGTAACGTTTACTTTCTGACTACCAGTATTAAATAACAATACCCTTATTTCTACTGGTCACTCGTATAGATATTATTAACGCGAATAAAAGGTTACTTATGTTATTATAAACACTCACAAAAACAAAACATCTTGATTGCTTACCTGTCCGTATTGTCAAAGGTAAACTCAGTCAGACACAAGTAATGGAATGCGAATCGATTGAACTATTCAAAGCAACTGCGAAACAATTCTTTAGATACAAAGACAACTACAATTATACTTTGGAAGTTGATCGTCGCTTAAAATTATTCGATATTAAATTCTACCTCTGTTACTTAATTATTTGTGTATATATTTTTATTTTATTTATACTACTATGCGACGAGACGAGCAAGACGTTCACCTGATGGTAAGTGATACGCTTGTCCATGACCACGTGGTGCTAGTTAAGATGGTACACACTGCACCACATTGCGCTCGTCGCCTTGAGACATAAGGTGTTAAGTCTCGTTACCCCAGTAATTACACTAGCTACAGCGCCCTTCAAACCGGAACACAGTAATGTTTGCACACTACTATTTGGCGGTTGAAATGGGAGCTGCGGTGGTACTCATCCAGACGGTCTCCGGCAACAGAGACCTACCACCTGGTCATATATCTGTTGTATGTGAAGGAACAACAAACGATGTTCTGTAGCGACAAATGTAGATTCTGTTTCTTTTTCCATATATACCTTTACGGCAAAGATTTATTTGAACGTTGAAGCAATATTCGTAAAATTATTATAGACACAAAATATTAAACTTTGTAATTCAGATATAATTCTTCTTCTTCTTCACGTGCCTCTCCAACTAGTGACGATTATACACCAGTTCTGCGAACATTGTCCTAATGCGCGCTAGGTGCATCAGCTGCGCTGCGATGTGCTGATCAGATATGCTGTACAAAAATAACTGATAAATTTCAATCAGATTTTCCTCAATTTGCAATATACAAATTAATCATTAACAAATCTGTTAAATTTTTAGGAACAGCTATCAAATTATAAGTAAGTATTTTACAGGCGAGTAACTATAATAAAAATAAAAGCTACGAGGCTTTTGGAATGGTGAGATAAAATAAAATATAAAACGTACAAGATGTACATTATATGACTCCGCACCGCGAGGACATGGTGACTTCTGTTTCAACTCCCATTTCGTTTTAAATCAAGTCCAAAATATAGCTCTAATTTGGTACGTAAAACCAACTCACGTACCGGTACGTAGACTGAGATTGCAGCTTGAAAACTGACGAGTTATAGGATCCGTCTGTGTCGTAAAACATCGGACTCATTTGACTTTATAAAGCAAACGTAAAACTGATGCTGTAAAGCTGATCGCACTGTGTTCAACTTCTATGCTTACTTCTGTACAATAAACACCTAGCGGTTACAAGTATACGCGAACATATCTCTGAAACAATTCACTGTAGAAATATAAATGTTGACAACTTTTAAAAGTATTAATAGCACAGTAAATATTTAACAAGCAAATCTCTGCATGTCCTTTACAATAACTATCTGATAACTTTATAATTTCTGCAGGCACTATTTATGATTTAAATTATTGTAAAACATTTATCCACGGAAAACTTAGTATTATTGATTTTATACAACACTTTACTAATACACTTCACCTACCACTGCATTTCTCCAATGCCGTGGTTGACTGCTAGAAAACGCCCACAGGCATTAAATCCGCCTATTACAACCTAGTTTTAGGTGTTAAATAAATAAAATGACATAAATTATGAAATAAAAGTTTAAATAAGAAACGATCTTCATTGTATGATGATTAAAATTTATTACTATGTAAGTAGTTATTGTTCCGAAACAGAGACTTAAAAACGGTCTACGTAAATTATATTTTTCGTTAGATTAAATATTCACGCTGCGGAGGTTTTCTTCACCTCCAGCAAGAAAGAGTATCTATCACCAGTATCAGCTATTTCTCCTCCTCATCATCACTGTTCAAATGTTGCACCCATTGTTGTATTAAGCTAGCTTTTTTAACAATATTTTGAATTACATTGGTTATCTATTTCTCTTACGAATCTGCTATTTTTTAATTTGACTACGTAGCGAATGTGTGTGTATTTTGGCATAATACTTAATCTTTTTAAAAAATGTTTGCAGCCACGTCTCTGTTTCGTATGTCATCGCTAACGTCTAACTCTCCTAATGACAAAAAAATACTCAATGACAACTTACAAAATAGGAAACATCCGTTTTTACTGTTAATTTCCTAACGACATGGTCGTAACCATAAAGATAATAAAGAATTTAAAATACTTCATCATTGCGAACTTTCATCGCTTCTTCTTTTTATAACTGAAACCAAAAGTGTCTCTGAAATTGATTTTTAATTTTTGATAAAGACTACCCAATGCAACTGAACAATTGTGTAATATTTTAACAAGATCAAAATAACGTTTTTAAGAGTTCATGTGCTTTGTTTAATTGCAAGTTAAATGGTTTAAATTATTAAATAAAGTTCTATTACACATGCGAAACTTTACTCATAAGAGATAACATTGCAACTGAACGTTTTTCGATCCAGTTGATTTTATACTACTTTAATTATTTTTATTTTAGTAATATAAATTACCTACATTAATTTGGTGTAAAACAAAATAATTAAAATGTTTTTTATATGTAAAATTACATTAAATTCAAAATTCAAAATGAAAAATTCATATTTTGCATCTACATTACGATTATAAGTGATCTAAACTAAACATTTATTTTTATAAAGAAGTGTAACTTAGGTATTACAAATGATAGGATATATTTGGATATCCAAAATTATCCTAACAAAATGAATTTGATTAAGTTCACGCCTACAATTGACCTTTAGTGCCCAGGTTTGTTTGCTTGAAGAAATATCAATTCTTGAATTAAATGATAGGCGCGACCTAAATCTTTATTTTTACCTTCATTTTAGGTTTCCTTTTCGATACCCACGCCTTCGTGATATTAAAATTCGTGCCATTGAAATGTTTTTCAATAAAAAATCAAAAAGTTGATTTCGTTAAGAAATTAGCTACATCATTAAGCTAAAGCGAAAACCGTAGTAGTAGAGTTTAACTAAAATTTTAGTAAATATTACACCATTAATAACATTCTGTTAATAAAAAGAAAAATATTTAAACTAAGAGTTCAGTGATATTTTCGTATATTGTAAAAATAGTCTATAAGAAGGGTAGCGATGTTTACGCTTAAATAAATGTCAAAATCATACATAAAGAAATATGTCAAAGAGATGTGAAGGCAAACATTTCAAACTATATAAAAGCTACCATGTATACTTTAACATAAGAAATATTGACAGTGAAATATTATACGAGGTATACTTACGCTTAGTTGAAATCGAAAAGTTTCACTCGAAATAAAATATCAATATATTGCTGTAGACTTTTTTGCATGTAATTTCGCATGAAGAGTAAAATATCTCTAAGTCTATTAATGATAGTCCGTGATATTTAGAAGATAACGCCTTAACAAAATGAAAATTATGGGGTTCAGTACACATTGTATCACTTGATTGAATATGAATATCGGAATAATGATCAGTTAATGACCTAATTTGAGTTCATATTTTGACTAAATTATAAGTTAACAAGATATTTAAAAAACAACTTAACTAAAGTTTAGAATTGTCTATGTAGTTACTTTATTTCCTTAGCAGATTTCGGCAACATTTTGTTGTGATATTAGTTACACAGAAGAAACACGAACTTCCTTGTTTAATTTCACGGACAAGTGCGGAAAGTCAAACGTACGTATTCTTCTGTAAATTCATTATTATAATATTTGTCTTTAACCTAAAAATTTTTTTTTTTATTCGACGGAGCGTCGAAACTAGTAAGACGTACACCTGATGGTAAGTGATATAACAACGTGGCGCTAGTTAAGATTTTGCTTTGAGACAAAAGGTCTCGTTACCCCAGTAATTTCACTGTCTTACAGCGCCCTTCAAACCGTAACACAGTAATGTTTGCACTACTGTTTGGCGGTCGAAATAGGAGCTGCGGTGGTACCTAGACGGTCTCCGGCAACAGAGACCTACTACCAGTAAACATTTCTGTCATCTATAGATATTTTTATCGAATCAGGGAATACTTAAATGTCTGAGATACTGAGTTATGTGTTCACTTCGTTGTACTCATCTCGTAAGTTTAATCTGAAAAACCCTCTACCTTTCATCTACATATATATCACAAAAAATTTCAAACATAACTTTTTTATTGAACTAAAACTTATGTCTCGACGTCGTAAAACATTTTTATTTTGTGATGCTATAAGCAATGTTGCAATGCTATGATAATTTATACCTGTACCTAGTACTGTACACAAATAATAAATACGATCTTACATATAGTTAAGCCAGTTTAGTTTAGTCAATTGACTGTACCTATTTTAATGTGAGCAATAAAGTGTTTATATGTCTATGTACAGTTCATTTTATCCTAAAATATTGTAGACTGTATAGACATTTACATTAACCTTTACCAAAAAAATTTACGTACTTAGGTAGTAAATTACAGTTTCTTTTCTCATAGCTTTATGGCACAAACAAAAAAAAAAGGATAAAGTTGTATAAAGAATATACGAAACTACAAGAAGCGTAACATTTAAAGAAAAAATTGTAATTTAAATTATTCTCATTAACAATTTTCACAGCCTTTTGTAAAAGTTAATTAAAAGGGAGAAACATCCGAAAAGCGAGAACCTCTTTAAACTAGCACCCAACGCAACCACGTCCCTTTAAAAATATCCTTTGATATTCACTGTAACGAGAGGGTACAAGGATATTAAAAAAAACGCTTGTTCATGAATCTCATATTATGTTACGTGAAAAAAATGCAAAAGAAATATTCGTCCTGTATCCAATTTACATATTAACAGAGATGTGTAATAGTTTGCATCTGACGCCAGTCGAAGTTACGAATTCAACTTTGTTGATAGTTTTAAATTTGTACGAACTTTATATTACAATACAACATATGCATTTTAGTGCAGTAAGTTTTGATAGCTTCGATGCTACGGGAATGCTTATTGCTTTTAAGTTCTCAACTTTTATTTTCCAATGGCAATAATAATGCGATAAATAAGTAGTTTCCATACTAAGCTTCATCGAAAAGAGGTAATTGCTGTGCTTACTACGTTTGGCATGCGGGTTAGCCAGCGCTGTATATTGGCAAAGTTCGCTGGCCAAAATAGTACCTTTTTACTGGCGTCGTTCTCTCTTAATTGTCTTTTTTTGGCATCCCAAGGGTTAAGTGACAGCGGGGATATTCATGCCTGCCCCTCACATGGACACCAATAAAAAATTCTCTTATGAAGTAGCTCATGTTACGGTTGATCATTTTTAAAACTGAAATAACAGGTCACAAGTTTATATAAATAAAAATTGAACGTCCGTTCCTGGCACGGGCTTGATGAGATTAAACTTTTCTGTATGTTTTCACAAACTTATGATTAGGTTTATAACCTTGCAAAGTTTCCGCGAATATGAGGAAAAAAGTCCTAATAAGAATAATATTTTTGCGAAAACCTATATTAAAATTAGCTCTATTATTTTAATACGTACTTTAAATGTAAATCATTAAACTGCCAAGTGATCTCGAGACATAATACATTTTAATAAAAGAAATATGTTCGGCAAAGTATTTGTTAAAGTTTTTGAAATAATTTCTATTAAATATTTATGTGCGTTGTTATATTAAATTTTCATTACTACACAACTTTAATTATCTACCCTTTCTTATACTTTTATGTATAATTACTTTATTAAATGATTTTACTACTATAATTTAATAGAGAAATAACATGTAACCTTGACTGTAAAATAGTAATGAGTCGTCAAACGAAAAATTCTTAATAAAACTACAAAAGGAATTTTAAAATTTGAGTCTTAATATACGATTAAAAATTGTACTTTATTAATTAAATGGCTTTATCAGACCTTCACTGTTAGATTGCCCGTAAATTTAAGCTAAGGTATTAAGGTGAGAGTCACATTGGATCATGCCCTTAAACGAATTGCAGAGATTTCTGCCCCTGATCCCTGTTAAAGTGACATATGCGTTCCAGACATTTAAGCACGTTACATTGCTCCACGATCGTTTCTTTCAGTAAGGATTTAGTTTTAAGTTTATTTTATCTAAACTATTAAATATTTTTGTAGATAAACAATCACAGACTTTTGGTGATTAACGTTTGTTAAATCTGCAAAATACAAAATATATGTTTGTAAATTCATAAAGCATGGTTTAACAGAATACAAAAAGATATGATTGTTATAAAAGAGCAAAAAAAAATACTTTAATAAAATTTACAAAATGTGTTTTAGTATTGAAGTTCATGATGACTGATTGAAGTTTCAAAATTTACTTAATAGCTCTCTCATCTCAACTTGAATTGTATATATTTATGTGTTCAAAATGAAAGCAAGGGAGAAGTTTCACAACGATTACAAAAATTTAAAACTAATTAAAACAAAAATGTATCTATTTATTTTAGCACAACATTGTTTAAGGCGAGCCTAAAAGTAAAAACTTAGAAAAGGTATGCCGAGCTGAATACTTCGCAAATAAAATCTATTCTAAACACAAGTGCGTTAACTTCGGCATTTAAACTTTATGAATAAGCGAACGTTTAAAGAGTAATTTTACTTGCAAACAGTGCTTACGTGCCATTTGAAAGTTCTTTAAATGTATTTCACACATGCAAATATGGATTAGGAGTTATGAGCAATTTGATAGTAACGAGCTCAACAAATTCTTAAGCCGTGATTTAACAACTTAGTTTAACAACTTTATAACAAGCGCGAGTTAATGTTGGAAAGATTTTGTGTATTTAAGTAAAACATCGTTTTAACATCCACTCGTACTTATCCTGCTCCTTTTCTAGTAATCCCTTTGGGTGCTAAAATATCTACTAGACTAATAGTCATTCTGAACTCGTATTGTAAGCATGTTGCCCTTAACTACGTTTTTAACAAAACAATCTTGAAATCACGAAAATTATGCATTAAGGCATTTTTTTTTAATTTAAATAAACACAGGATTTTTTGTTTACCAAAGTATTTCAAAAATCAGTTCATGTTAGAATCTTAATAATAGGTTAGGTTCAACATAAATATAACTCGTTTTTAAAATGAAACGAGAAAAGCGACAAACTCTTATCAGACACGTTACTTGATCGATATTCTAAAAACTAACTTAGAAACTAACTTAAAGTAGATAACACGAAACGTTTCAATACGCTTTCAAAACTCGAAAATAAATTTATAGCCTTAAAAGTTTCCGCAAGCGTATAGCATTAAATATATGAAGGTTTTAAATTTATTTAGTAGCTTCGATACAAAGTTGTCTAGTAAATTCTAAATATTATTTGAACTTTCGTACCTTTGTTTAAATTATTTTTAAGTTTTATACAAACAGATATTTTAAATTAGCGACTTTAGAATGTGTGTACTGATAAATGAATGGAAAAAAGGCTAGTGGTTCCTTGCGATTCTTTTGATTTCGTCTGTCCACTACCTTTGCCACAAACACAAAAAAATAAGATCAATTTTTTAAACAAATCCATATTTTTTACACGCACTTTTATATTTTCAGATAAAAACTTTAAAATCAAATTATAACAGCTTTAAACTGTTTCGTGTTTTAAATATGTAATGAAAATTTGTGAATACAACAAACAGAATATCCAAATTACGCCAATCGATATATTAACTCATTAGTCGGCGAGGGGTCTCCGCTTAATTCTGTTCCTGACACATTCCATCAGCAAACGTCGCTCATCCTCTCACATTTTAAAAATGGTATACCAAATGCGGAGATAAAATATTTGGGTTAATTTCGTACGGAATAAATTATTTCATAAAAACGCCAACTAAAAATAGAAACTGAAAAACATCATTGTACACAAACTATCTTCTGTTCATGTTTATAAATTGTTTTAAAGACTTCTAGAAAAAAATCATTACCAATTTTCCGTGATGAAGAAAGGCACTTAAGTAATTAATTCCTTTGAATATTTTAACAGGTTTTAAACTCTTTTGCACAGATCCTTTACACAAAAAAGTTCATTAGAATAATTCCTCCGTTTTTTAACGTCACAATCATGCTTAAGATTTTTAAATCAAAAGCTTTAAAATATAGTGACAAAAAGTAGTACTACATAAAGATTATGTAATGAAATTCTTGCACACAGTATTAGGTGTTTAGATTTTTAAATAAAAAAAAATTCTGGATATCTTAACAGAAACTAAAATAAATAAAAAAGGCTTATTTCGTCGATAAAGGTTGTTTTAGAAACTTAAGTATATAGTTTCAGATGTATATTGGGTAAACCATGCATTTGTAGTAATAACATTTACTTTCCAAAAAACCAGGTTACCCAATATTGTAGATCATTTTGTCATTTGGCTGTGATAAAAATGTTGATAAAAAAAGGTCAGTAATCTATACGACCGTCCTAAAACCATAACAGACAATGTATTTGAAGTTATGGACAAGTATAATTTGCATATGATGTTCAAATAAAAACGGTCTACCTATGAATAATAAAGAGAAAGCAGAAAACCTTATAATGCGTAGGCAAGTCACGGATTTTCAGGGTGTTTTATATCGATATGAGGCTCGTGATGAAATTTTAAAAGTATCGCAAACACCCTTTAAATGTATCCCGTAACGAGGGCCGAGGGATATTTACTTCAGTTCGTTTTGGAAATTACATATTTTACTGATCCAAAAAGAATGATAATAGGAAATTTTTGTCCTTAAAGATAATGTAATTCAGGAGCAGCGATGTCTAGAAACTAATTTACTTAATTCACATCACACAATGGTACAAATAAGGTTTATGCGGATTTCAATCAAGGATTCTTATTGATCGAGGAAGTCCTGTTTTTTTTCCAGACAAGGAAAAACATTACAAGAGGATATATTAATATTGAACATATATTCGTAAATTGTTTTTATCAATAATTAGTTAAATAAGACTTTAATCTCCCGAGAAAAATGTGTTTATTTAGAATGAGACCGTGGATGGTTAACAGAGTTCGCTTAGAATATTCACACTCTCATATGTTGACTGCAGTGCTGTTTTCTGACAGTTTTACAACACTTAAACTAATCGATAGTTAAACCGAAGGATTTCGAAAACACATGCACTAACCAAAAACGTCAACCGGAATAGAATGAAGAAATCTATATATAAGTACTAGCTGACCCAGCAAACTTCGTTCCGCTTCAAAATCAATAAAAAAAAACGCTTATTGATAATTCGAGACTGTTTCAACTTTAGTAAAGAATGTGATGAAAATTTAACCAGAAAAAAATAATTCGTAATCACAAATATGCCCGTTATTAATTTGGTTTTTCTATTATATTTAAATGCACATGTTGATTGACCTAAGTCAGGACATCTTATCTTTGGCATTATGAATTGTAGATAATCAAAGTAGGGAAAGTTCTCGCGCACTCAGCGGTAAATAGTGTCACTATCACAAAAGATCAACAAAGTAAAGCTAAGACTTAACTACTATTTTGAACCAATCTGAACTTAGGAAAGTCGTGTTCCTGCTTGAATTCTACAATCGCTGCACACGAACACACTAATTTACTGCATGATACACTCACATTGAACATTCAACTGCATTATGCACTAAAAAAAATTCAACCGAGACAACGCGACCTTTACGCCCCGATTCCCGCTAAAGTTCGTAAAATATTATAGTTGCATCAGAAATTGTTGGTTGTCAATATCAAATGTCAAAATCAAAATATTCTTTTAAATTGTATTTGGTGTCTAAATGATGGGACGAACTTCAAATTTTTGACGTTTTATGTATCTAAAGTAAGGAGACCAGACATCTCGCTTTTAGCGGGACAGTCCTGATTTTTTTACTATTAACCCCGCGTCACGCGACGTTTTTCAAAAGTCCCGACTTTTAGAATTAAGTAAAATTTTAAATTTATGAAAATCATTGTTTTGCGTAACATATTGCTTTTGCTACCCAGTTACATTGTATTTGTCTCTCAAATGATACACTTTGTATCCGTACTGCGTGCTAGCAAGATAATTAAACAAATAAATATTACAAATCTATTTCTTACCATAGAAAAATAAAGTAAGTAATTTATTTAAATATTTCATAAATGCATAAATTTTCTTAAACTTAGCTTAAAATACTCGTAGTTTTCATATTTTATATTGATGACAAAACGTGTATCACCCACCTTAACCTCGAAAGAAATTTTAGAAAGTAATATACGAATAAAATTTTGCAAATATTTCAAGTCAATCAAACTAATTTATCAAATTCTTGTGAAGATTTTTACAATATTTTACAAAATTACTACAATCTACTCAAACAAATTCACTTATATAAAAAAACATTTATAAACTGTACTTATGTTAAAACTAAAAAAAAATTACGATATTATTATTCCTTCAGAGTTGTCCCGCTTTGCCTATCTAAAAATCTGGTCACCTCAATGAAAAAGAGAAATTGTTGTTTTTACCATATTCCAGGCACTTTTTCCATATTTTCTCACCTTACTAACCTTCCCTGGACTTCCACGAATAATTCAAGACCACATTTAGCCAAATCGGTCCAGCCGTTCTCGAGTTTTAGCGAGACAACGAACAGCAATTCATTTTTATTATATAGATTTACTGGTGTATAGTATATTACTTAGTTATTCACTGGTGGCAGGTCTCTGTTGCCGGAGACCGTTTGGATGGGTACCACCGCAGCTCCTATTTCAACCGCCAAATAGTAGTGTGCAAACATTACTGTGTTCCGGTTTGAAGGGCGCTGTAGCTAGTGTAATTACTGGGGTAACGAGACTTAACACCTTATGTCTCAAGGCGATGAGCGCAATGTGGTTCAGTGTCTACCATCTTAACTAGCACCACGTTGTCATGGGCAAGCGTATCACTTACCATCAGGTGAACGTCTTGCTCGTCTCGACGCACAGTAGTATGAAAAAAAAAAATAAGGCCAGCGGTTAACCTCTGCGCGGTGAAAGCAGATAATGTTAGAAAAAGTAGTTTAATATTTAACTATACTTTTAGAGACTCGTTTCTAAAAAAATCTAAGTTTGTTATGTAGTACCTGGACATAATTTAGTTTAGAAAGTAAATATAATTTTAATTATCCGTAATTATCTCATATTGTCACATTACCGAAACAATATCATTACAAAATTACATTACCTGCTATTATGAATGCAACGTTGTCTTATAAACAGGTAAGTAATTCCAGTCATTGTAAATGCCGTTGTTTAAACCAAGAAAACAACAAGATATTTTACGCAAAACTAGACCTTAACGTCTTATGAATATGAACGATGATTGTTCGTTACATGAAAGTAGTGAGAGTTTGTCTAATTTCTGCAAATATGGACTCTATTCCGTGTTGTTAATAGTCAGATTGGCTTGTGCGTAGGTTTATGAATGACGAAGCCAGCTGTGGGTAGATGAGTCACTCCGCTTACTCGGCGCGTACAATGCGCGCGCGCATTATGTGCTACCGCTTGTTATGTCAGTTACCGCCGTCGGAGACGCACGCGAGTCTAACGAAATTTTGGCGCGAACAACTTTTGAATAATTTCGATTATGAAATAGTTTTATAAGTGACCCATCTGTGATGAACGACACAATAAATTACATTGTAAGAGTTGTAGTGATTACAACTTTGTATTACATCTTGCTGTGTGCTTTCAAAGAATTACAACGTTATTGGTCGCAAATTAATTTGTAGGTGTCTTGAATAATTTGGAATTGGAAAGTGTAATAATTGGTAAGTGTTTTAATACCTATTTATGCGGATTACTTACTTGGCAAATTACTTTTTTTTAATAACTTGTAGAGTGACAAGAAAATCTAAATATCGTATTTAAAATATTTTATACAATGCGAAAATGATAACAAAATTTTAAATCATATATTGTTTTTAAGTACAATTCAAACTTTATTATGAAAAATCAATTGAACTCTTGATTACAAAATGTACAAAAAAACTTTGCTATAGCAATTAACGTACTATGAACTTATTATTTTAAGTTATATTAGACATTAAATAAAAAACAGTCGTTTTATTAAATTCAATCACATGATATTGAACCTCATAATTGAACATTTTAACGCGACAATTAAAGCACTTAACGTTTATAATAACTTAAGTAGCAGTCATTGTTAAAAGTACAATCATGTCGCCGACAGCGGTTGTATCAATTAACTCTATTAAACGGTACAAGTATTGTTAAAAAATTGTATTGTTCAGGCGCCTTTAATACTTCAGAAGAAAACGATATTTATACGTATAGATTTCTTTTGACAAATTAACTTAAATATCCTAGACCTATATCCAATATAAAATAATATTTTGTAGGCACTAGAAAGTTTATATCCAAATATGTAATGGAGGAAAAGATTTGATAAACCGAAAATTGTGTATATCACTTATACTAATATACGTTAAATTATTATATGTTAAATTATAATGATATTTTTTTCCAAAAACAAAAAGTTTGTCAAGTTTACAGTGCACATATATTATCCCCACATCCTGAAGAATTACTTCCCCCAGGAAGTGATTCGTTATTGAACAAAACCAGTGGGAGTAGATTTTTTATAAGGTGTTATTTTTATAAAATAACTTATTTGTGCTGATGTTAAAACAAAAAGTTTGTCAAGTTTACAGTGCACATATATTATCCCCACATCCTGAAGAATTACTTCCCCCAGGAAGTGATTCGTTATTGAACAAAACCAGTGGGAGTAGATTTTTTATAAGGTGTTATTTTTATAAAATAACTTATTTGTGCTGATGTTAAAACAAAAACATACTTATTTAAAACAATATATATTGCAATTTATTTAAATATTATTTATAATAACAATAAAATCACATTGATTCATTGTGCAAATTTATCATAGATGCTGTTCCATTACAGTTATAGTTAGTTTTGCATGTATAATGCTTTATATACAAACTTAAAAATAGTTGATAAGCTTATTTAAATATTTAACAATTACAATAAAACACCGCCAGTTTCAAAACATTTAATTATACATATCGATGGTTTAAACTGAAATTCAATATAACTCATCGGTAAAAGTTAAATGTAACGAATTAAACTTATAATACGAAATCAACTATTGGCTATGACGCCATTATTGAATTGATTGAAACGAGAAAGAATATTTTTTAAGTATATTTTGTTTATGGCAATAACTTTTTATGTATGCGGCAACACCTTTATGTCTTTATAATATATTCAGGCTCAAAAGGTCTCGTATCCAGAGCCGTAAAAACATTTACAAAAAAAAATTAAAATATATTCTAATTCACTATTTTTCTAACCATATAAAACGTTGTTGTAAAATAATTTTACCGCCTATACTTGAATATATCTTCGTGGTGCAGTGGCTAAGCACTAGCCTTGTAACTAAGAAGTCTCTGGTTTGATTCTGGAGCGATACGTCGTTACTTTCTATTGATGGTAGGGGTTTTTGTTACATCCAGTCTAAATAGCACTTTCATATTGTAGAACTGCCGCCATTACTGTGTTTTAACTGTTTACATGTGAAAGATAGAATATTCTGGGTGAACGTCTGTATTGTTAAAATGAAGGTCAAGTGTTAGTCTATTACAGATATAAAACATAGCAAATCTGAATATATGATTATAGTAAGTACACTTCTCAATAATTATGGTATTTACTACTTATTATTATTATATCATTCGGCATAAACATCTTTCGACTGATGATAATACTGTCTTAAATATTTTTTACGGTCATACTTAAGATATATAGTTTTAGACGAAACTAAAACCTTTTTTTAAATGGCTTCAACTAAGCGTTACTTGTCCAAAATAAACGGAAACTGTGAATGTCAACCAAGTTGACGACCTTCAACACCCAACAGGAAACTGAACTGTTGACGGTGGTAAATTAATTTTAGAACATTCCAAGTAAATAAGCATTAATGACACTCAGGACGTCCTGTGATCAAAGGTTTCCTAGAAACAAGATCCATAACTTATGACCATTTAACGTACATTATTTATTAATTCTGTTAAATCATATTATACGGATTTCGCTTTTTATACGCATTCGTAAAAGTAGAAAGAAATTCCTTTTTCTTTTATCTGATACATTTGAAAAGCGCCGGAATTACAAATCAAGGATTCTTGGATTTGGTTAGTTTCCGACGGACAAATAAATGTGACTAGTATAAGGATCTAGATTTATTCCACGTCGCGCCTAAAACCCAAAGAAGTTTAGGTAAAAATTGGGAAAGTACTTCTTTATCTTTACGATTTTCATCTCGTAGACAAAGATTGATTTGAAACATTATTAAAATACAAAGTTTAAAAACTGTTTCGGATGCTTGTAACAGTTCACACTTTTTACTATTACAGACATTTTATACTACAACTAAGTTTCGTGACAGTCTGGCTAGATACAATCCTTAATCCATCTTGTCTTATTTCTGTATTTATACATATCAGAAAATAAAATACTTTGAATAAGCACACTTCACCATCTTCACTATTATTAATAAGATGTGAAATAGACGTTATGCGTAAACCTTAATGGTTTAAAACTTTAAATTTTATTACATGTTGCACAAACTGTTATATAGTGCCATAATAATTCTCCTAATGAATTACTATACCGATTGTCGTAAATTATATTTACGTAATTATTAACGGAAATAATTGAACTAACCATACCTTTGAGTCATGATTCTCATAATATATTAATAAAACTTTATATTATTTGTAATAATAATGACGAAAGATTAAAACTAGTTCATATTTTACACAAAAGGCTGAGGCGAAGCGAAGGATGATCACATGCTGATTAATGATATGCCTCTTGATAACAAAGAGGTTCAAGTTAGAACATTTACATAGCAAGCTTTATTATAAACACGACTTTAAAACAATTCTTAGTTATTTGAAATTTAATGAAACTTTAGAATTAAAAACTGATTCTATGGGAAAAGATCTAGTTCTGTTAGAAAATGTTGGCTCTTTCGTTCTACGATACCATTTACCAGCAACACGTGTGCCAACGATAACTGAGAAAAAAAATAAAAACTTGTGACTGTCTTCGTCAGTAGCGCACATATGTTGCTCACTGAAACCCGGTTGTCCCTTCAAATCTATTATTAAAAAAAGGATCATTGTTCATATTGCTGTTTGAAAATAGACTGAAGTTCGTTCATTAAATATCTAGACGCTTTTAACTCTAAAATGGTTTGACAATAATGACAAAACAATTTACGTAACGAAATGGAAGACATTTCATAAATGTTTGTAGTATTCACTTTGAGTTAAATTCAAAGAAAACATTGTTTCTATTACAAAATAGTTTTGAAATTATCTATTACGTTTCTCTTGCTCGTGAAGTATGTACGCTTAATTCTTCTGAAATTATTCTGTTTTTGTTACTTTTACCATCGGACGTACACCTACACTTAATACTAGATGAGTTAAGAAAGAAATCCTATAATAATTATTATCTGTAGAAGGAATTCGAATATACATTTTTTAATAAAGTAATGTTGTTTCACGAGGCAAGTTTATTAAACGATTTCGACGGCTTGTGATGAAATATATTTGTTTTACTACAAGAATTAACAAAGCTCAACAACTTAATAAGACAGTTAATACTTTGAAGGAAATTTACAACAATTTGAATAAATGTATCGCAAGTTATTTAAATAGTCAAGGCCGTGAAGCGCAGGCTTCCAAATAATGTTCACATAAGGCCTCCTTGTTAGATAATTTAAAATTATAATTATCCTCTAATTAACATAACGACTGGGAATTGCAAATCGAATTTAGCGAAAACCCTTAATGGTTATGGTTTACGACCCATGACGCTTTGTACTCGGATTGTATACAAAGTGCTGCGAGTAATTAGTTCATTATAATAACTTCCGAATTATTTAATAAGAAGGAAACAAAACCGGACTTGCAGAGCATTTACGTGATGGTAATATTTTAGCTTCACCTACAAACTGGAACTATTTAAAATTGTATACTTGTTAAACAGAGTTTAATTAATAAAGATAATTGGGCATCATTTGATATCAATTTCACCTGGTGTTAATGAGGTCGTAGATGGTTAAGTATGATTCACAATATGGAGGTAGTAGTTAACAACGCTGGTTAAAATAATCCTGTGGTCATCCGTACTTGACATGTGGCACCGGAACAGAACCAGGGACCTCCGTGTTACAAAAGAATTGTGTAGATAGTGTGCCTCGGAGACGGTCAAGTTATTACACGAGTCAATTTGATGATAGTTTTGAAATATTTACCACCTAGCAACTATTTGTAACTATACATATTACATTGATCACTTTTCTTTTTGTATTATTCTTTTAAATAATTATTCTAAGTATAAGCCAAACATTTTTGTGTCAATATTACATAGAAAATATTATCGATATTTAAAGCTTATAAAGATATCAAAATTATGTAGTATTTTCATGAGTCTACTAATACTCTTATATCCCCGCACGAGTACACAAAACATAGTTTATCAATAACTCATAAAAAACGTATTAAATGACCTTATATTGCAGTTATCGTGATGATTTCGCTATCGGGCGCCGTAGCCATAATAAAACTGTAAGATAGTTCCTACTACGTCGTTGATAACCACATATAATAAATAGGTTACGCGTAAAGTAGATTTGAAATGTACTTAGCAGAATATTGTAGCCAAACAGTAGTGTGCAAATATTACCGTGTTCCGGTTTAAAGGGCACTGTAAGCTAGTGAAATTACTGGGGTAACGATACTTAACACCTTATGTCTATCAAGGCGACGAGCACAATGTGATGCTGTGTATACCAACTTAACTAGCGGACGTTGTTATGGGCAAAGTATCACTTACCATCAAATGAATGTCTTGCTTGTCTCGTTGTCCCGTAAAATAAAAAAAAATACACAAATGTCTCAATACCAATAATAAAATTTAGATTTTTTGTAAGTCCAAAAAGAGGGTAAAACTTTTATATAGGACTTTTACCCAGTTGTGATAATGTCTTAAATACAATTTAATATCTTTAGCTACATAATAAAAATCTTTACGAACTCTTTTAAAACAATGTATACTCGGTAGCGGCAATAAACTTCTGGCTATACTGCTACTTAAAATATAAGTTAAACTTACTAACAGTACGTTTCACTATAGTTTGTAGCATTTATAGTCTTCTACTTTCAAAATAAGTTCTCTTACGATTACTAAACTAAACTAAGTATATTTTATGGCTAGTAGATAATAAATTGATAAAATTTATTAAAAAAATACTTTTATTATTTCCTCCATACAGGAAGGCAGGAAAAGCTAGTCTATTATTATCATAACAGTATTAAATTATGGCTTGGTAATAAATTCAAAGATCGTTCTTCATCCCAGACCATGACATTACGCAGATAAAGTGTGACTAATTACAACAAACGGTCTCTTAATAATAAGTCACTCAATACTAAGTAATTATTTCAAGATACGCCTCCAGGGTCATCTATGAGACGAAGGTTTTATGAAATTTTTTGATTATAACTTGCAATCGATATGGTTATTAATTATGGCTCAATACAAACAGCTTATGTATGAAAACGTTTTTTTTTTATATATATAATACAAAGTTTTGATTTTCATTTTAGTGTTTGATAATGTTTGAACAATAATTTTAGAGTCTAAATTTTTAAGGTGTAAACAAATATTATAAGAAAAACTTAAAGAACAGTAATACTTTAATTGATATATTTGTAAGAAGAATCATTGCAATCATATCATAGTAATTACTGTAATATCTAAAAATGTCATTTTAATTCCTGCTCTAACGGAATAATTAAGGAAATCGTTTGAAATTACCCTTCTAAACTATTTTCTAACAATTTGCACTCGTCGACAACGGAAGTGGACATCCAGGAACCGATCAGTTTTATATCATGTTTGTGCGAGATTTGGACTTTGAACTCAATTTCTGCAAGGCCGGCTCATCACTTACAATTGTATTTGACTTTTGATTTGCTTGATAGTGACAATAATATTTTAATTGAAGTATAGTCTTACACATTCAATTATATAAATATTTCGAATATTACCACCGAAAACTAAACTACAGGTAATTAAAATTTCAACGGCAGAATATTCCTCCTAAATTATAAGCTAAGAATGTCTTGATAAATGACTAGACTGAACAACAAGAAACTAGATTAAAATCGATTCAGCGGTTCTGTGCTGCATTGCCATGGACAGACACACAGATTCATCTAAAGTGGTATAATTTATCACGCATTAAACCTGTCACTCACGTTTTTTAGCTGGAATATTAAAAAGAAATAATGACTGCGAGTTACATTTCATTTAACCGTTAGGAATCCTAATGATTATAAACTTTACTTTGTTTATGATATTTATAACTTACATATACGTAGATATATCATAGATGCATCGGTTAACCTTAACGTGATCGGACTGATTAATCACTGTATGTCTTCATGAAGTAATTTAAATAAATACCGCAGTAATACAAAAACAGTTTCTAGTAAAAGAGTGCTAGGCTATCTCTGACTTTCGCAGGCATTTTGGTCTGAATGATTTTGCTCTTTATTGAAAAGAAGCCGTACAGTAGTAAACTTGATAGTTGAACCGCGACATTCGTACTTAAATACCGATGATATTATATAGCATACGATGAATTGTTATGATAACACGACGCTGTTAACTCTAAATTGCTTCCATGTAAATTGAACGCGTCCCCTGCGCAGGCCATGTCATGCAACACGCGTAGTATATGGTGCACGGTGACTAATTTAAAAATGTTAACTGTAAACTCCGTTGTAATAGTTACTACGTTATTTTATTTATTACAATAATTCTTAATAACAATAGCAAAACTGCAGAAAGCCTCACCAGCAGTTTTTCGTCCAAATACGACGTGAGCCAAGAGAAGAATCTTCTCTTGGCCCACGGATTTGCTGTTACTAAATTAGTGCGCTTTTCCGTCGTTGAACACATCGCCACTTAACACCAGGTGGGATCGTGGTCAAGCACTAACTTTGGTATTTAGCTAACTATGCGACAAATCTATATAAAAGTAATAAATTGTCCACTGTTTCTTGTCGTGTTGACGAATGACGTTATGTGACAATGATGGTAGTATCCGGATGCTCTAGTTCTCATAAATTGATAGCAATAACAAGTCAAACGGGTTAAAAAGAATGTACTACTATCCAAACTCCACATGTGATCCCGGGATCGAGCCAGATGGTTCTGTGTTACAAAGCCAGCGATTTGTTACCGCGGAACGGATGTAGTGAAAAATGTGTGTACTTTGAAACAATAACGAATTAAATAGATATATGAGTTGTAGGCTCTAAATAATGAGACTTTCACAAGACCTTCATCACGATTAGGACAGAAGATTAATCATAGAAATCCGCCATAAAAGTTTCATGTAATGCAGAAGATAGGAAACCCAATTACTGGTGATCGAGCTATGCACTGAAGCCCAAAGAAATCGAATAACCTAAATATTTTGGGTTTCCAACGATTAATTAATATTGTTATCGACTTTTTTATTATCTATAATTTACACATCGAATAGTTAAGAAAATCGAGAGAGTAAATTGCTAAAGCTGTTGATATTGATGGCGGCAGAATAAGTGATAAGAAGTTGAGAAATTGAAACCCAACGACTCAAGATTGTCCGTCTCGTGAAAAAATTTCTTATTACTATATATATCCAATGGTGGTAGGTTTCTATTGCCAGTGACCGTCTAGGTAGGTACCACTACATAGCGTATTTCTGCCGTTTAACAGCACTGAACAAACATTACTATTTTCCGGTTTGAAAGGCGTTGTCGCTATTGGAAATGCTATTTAACATGTCTCAAAGCGGCGAGCGAAATGACGATTACATAATTAAAGATATATATCACCGAGTTTGATTTGGTAATCACGATTGACACGCCTTAATCAAAATTGATAGCATTTTAAACGTATGAAGTTACTTACAAATGTTGTGTAAAGAAAAATATAATGGCACTTAAAAAGCAGTCGTCAACCCGCATCGCCGCGAAGCGACCAGTGGTGATCACACAAATTATCCCAATTAGGATTAATTGTCACTCTCGTATCGTTAGACATGTTACTAAGTCATGCATTCATCTAATTATAGCCTACGTCCAGTCTGTAAAAGAATACGAACTTTTTCACAATTGAAAAGTGCTGGTGGACTACCATCCATATTAAGTAGTGACAGCAAAGTGCAATTAAAATTTACAAAGCATTTTATTGGTTAATAAATATCAATGTATTATTTGCAATTTTTTAAACTCTGTAACCTTATTTTTCTTAATCATAAAAAATATCATTTTTCTAGGTGAACTTTAACATGGTCTAAATCAAACTTAGTCATGAATCAATGAAGCACTGATTACTCTTAGTGTACGTTGTTAGTAACATCCTTTCGAATTAGTTTTCTAATTTACTTCGTTTGACATTTAGGTTAATGTAAACGACCGCAAAAAGTCTCGTTGCCCCAGTAATTTCACTAGTTTGTTATCAGCAGCAGTTGCTGCGATAGTAACTAGACAGTTTCCAACAACAGTGATCTACCACCAGTATTATTTTGTAATCCATAAAAGAGTAATAATATCATAACACAGTAATATTCTTTGATAGCTTATTTCAATGATTATTGCTTTATATATTTTAAGTAGTAAAAAGAAAAATATTATTCATTGTTGTCTACGTAGGAACCGAAGTTTATTCGCGAATTGTTTCATCCGGCCACTAAGCGGAAATTCGTTCAATGGTCTAACCAGATGCCATATTTAAAAATGAACGTCCACAATACACGCATCCGGTTATAGAACAATAGCGAAATTTTATTATGGTAGCTTCCTTTAGATCGCATCTGGTTAGTAAACTTCTCCAAACAATATATTCAACTTTCTTATAAATCATCGATATTCGAGTCCGAAGTACGAAGTTGTCAACAAACTCTCCGACATGTTTTGGGTCTTGAAAAGCTTTGCGTGAAATGTAAACATCTCTTACTTACTCCATTCAACCTGTTTGTTTTGTTCAAAACGAAATGCAAAAATAACAAGTTGCTTCAGTAAGTAGAAATAAGTAGATGTAAAGTAACGAAAAAAAGAAAATGTATTCATAGCTATCATACAAAAATATTTAGATCTTTTTATTTCTGAGAAAATGTATATGAAAATAGACAAAGAGAAAGAAGATTATGAATTGCGTTTGCGATTAAACGTATACAGGTGCGGTAAATCCCTCCACGTAGAGATAAGTTAAAAAAAGCTTGCCTGTGTACTTATTTCTATTTATGACAATTTGTGAGCATAATAATATAGAGATCCATAGAACTGCTCTTACAAAGCAAATCAATTTAATTCGAGAGATGTAAATTATATTAGAGCCACGTCGGTCCATCGTCCTAGATAAGATTCGTCTTAAAGATTTTAATTAATCACAAGTTTGAGTAAATTACACGGTTCGAATTAATTACAGCCATTTAGTTGCTTGTAGAGAAAATATTGTTTACTGCTCTGAAGTTATTCTAATTAAATATATTTCTATAGAAGCTGCGGTAGGTACAAGCAGCTGTCCTTCACCACCGACACAACGTGACTGCAATCGGCAATCTTCTTACACAACTTCAAAAAGAAGAGAGCTTCTTTTCTCAAAAGTCTGTAACTCCAACATTCCATAAGTAGTATTCACTTACAACCACGTGAATTTACTTTTGAAAACAAATTAGCTCAATATCATTAGAATGTGATTTGCGGAAAAGAAATCTGTTTGTGCGATTTCTCAATCATTGCCTTTCGTTACAAAATGGAACTGTGACCTGAATCTAAATGTGAAACGTTAATACGGGTAGTATAATTATTCAGGTCTTGTTCTACGGTTAGTCCTAATGTTATTTAATTTATAACGTTTACTGTCCACGTGTGTTTTACAACTTCTAATATATGCTACTAGTTAGATTAATAACTAAATTCAAAACTGTGAATGTTATTCATAACTATCTCTAATTTAAAATGTTTTGATGTCGCAAACTTTTTTTTTAAAATGTAAACAACTATTGGAGCTCAGCGAAATTTTTTCCGATTATCTGTAAATTTTAATCAAGCACAAATATTCTAACACTAGAGAACATTTGTTCCACAGATGTCTAATAAAAAAAATGTGCTAACGTCAAAAACTATGGTCCGATCGGACAAGTGTAGAAACAATAAAAACAGGTTGTTATTGAGATTTTTAACGACTCCGTCGCAATAACTACGATATTTTTTTTCAATAAAGCCATCGCGTCAAAATGTTTACGTGAAACGTTGTATATCCTGCGAAAAGTTAATGAATACGCCGGTTACGTTTTATCGTGAAAGTTCGTAACCCAGTGATAGATAGATAAGGGGCAAAATTGTGATAATTTCGTTTACATACAATCGATTCTATGTCAGAAAATTATCACTTAGCTATTTACTTTACGGATTCACGTCGCCGTGTGACGGTGTTCGCGTAATCATCGCATTAGTCATCACTTACGAGCACGCACGATTGCGGGAAACGGCTCGGAAACACGGATACTCGTTTTACTTTTATTTAGGGTTGGTCGTGTGTATTTTTTCAATCTCTCAGCTCGAAATGTGTGTTATGTTTAGTCAGCCCGGTTACCAGAATTTCGACACATTTGTAAAGGCATAACAAACGAATTTGTGCAGACTTTTTATCAATTAAAAAAAAAACAATTTTCACTGATATAATCAATATTTAGGAGTCAACTGTTATATATGTTGGCTAAATAATTTTCTAAACGTATTTGCTAGCGCTTCATAGCACAGTCCGCTTGTCAGGTGGACCACGAAGTTGGTGGTCGTGAAAGAATGTCTACGTTCGGCAGTGGACATAAATAAACTGAAATAAGAAATGATAAAACAGTTGCATAGATATGGTAAAATGTCTATAAAACTTTCTCTGAAATTCAATTTACACGATATTTAAGCCAAAATCGGAATGAAAATGTGATGTTTCTTATAATTGATAAACGTAAGCCTTCTTTCTCATGTAGATAATAAAGTCAAACTCAGTAGAGTAGATTATCATCGCTTGAAGCCATATATCAAATAAGCGATATATACGGTTTATCACGAAAAATTATGTTTTATATAAACAGCAAAGGAAAAAGCTGCGTCTAAGGTTAAGAAACAGAAACATTTACAAACAATTAATGAATATTTTCTTGTTATCGGCAATCGATATGCGGTTTTCTTTGTGCATTACATCCTTATCCAGGTGAAGATTTAACGAACCGACACTCCCAATTTCTGCATCATTTATCACGCTACCGGCGATACAGATATTTAGCATTATAACATTTTTCTACGTCGGGTTAAGAGCGTAAAATACCACAAGCAATTTTCACCTCTATTGTAATGCTCACGCGGCCTCAATTGACGATGATGCCAACACCTCGCGTAATATAACAGCATCACAGTTTAACACTTTATATGGGATTTTAAATAATATGAACCTTATTACTATACACATAAAATTCATTTTGCAAAGCATGTAATTATCACTTAAGATAATAAGTGATGATGACGCCGTATAATTCGATAAATGGGCCAGAGTGAAGATGTATGTTACGTAAAATACCGTGAAATCACGAAACACGGAAATATTTTAAGGTTGTCTACCAAAGCTAAATAATGAAATAGGTATATTTTAAAATGGACAACGTAGTCATTTTTTTAAATTTGCTTTTATCTATTTTAAAGAACTTGGCGACTGATGAACGAGGCGCTTCACCTGATAAGTTACATGCTATATTATACGGGGTTCGCATGGTGGTATGGCGATAACAATTTGGTGCCAGTTAAGGTTATTGCTTTGCTTCACATTACGCTCATAGGTTTTTTTACATCTTATAAAAAATAGCGTCATTTAAAGGTGGGTAGTGTTCAAACATGATAGCTTAGGAAGACCTTAATAGATGCAATACTTTTGTGATTAAACAATTATAAGTAGAAAAGTATATAAGAATAGTAATAAAAACACTGCACTAATCATCAGGAACAAACATTATTCTGCAAAACAACAAAAGCTATAGTTTAAAGACTAGGAAATTATAAAATTTTCTGCCGTTTAAAGTTTAAATAGATATTTCTTTATTTGTATAGATTTTATAACTTTTATTAAAACATCAAAAAAGATTTTAGAAAACAAAGGCAATAATAATAAGTACGAAATCGATCCATTCACGAGTAAATAGTGTTCATGTACCTTTGGGCGAAGAAATCGAGGTGACCTCACCTTATACGTATATGTGGGCTATAAGAGGAAACTAGTATTTGATAAATGAATGATTCCGGAGGCGTTGCGTGATTGATTCTGCAAAGAAACATAATATATATATACTACGTCGTTAGATTAACTTCTGTACCTACGAATTCTCCCAAATTCATTATGATTGTTTTTATATAAAAGAAATGAGTAAGACGATCACGAAAGCATGATGTGGCTCAATGTAAACATTCTAACAAACGCCACATTTAGTATGAAGTAGGCTTACTGCAACCGTTTCCAAGTCAGTTCCAAGCTTAATTGAATAAGAAAATATCAAGAAAAATGGAATTTATGAAAATATAAAAAACAAGATTCTTTAACAAGGAATTCTGAGTTATTTTCTACGGACATCTAAATTTTGGAGTAATAAAATAAAAACGATTTTTGCCTCGTGTTATTCATCGAGTGATTCATTAAAGAAATATTTTCGCCTTGTAACATTCAGTTGTTGCCTGTTAATATCGCCATTGTCGTTGTCAAGCTTGTTATCCAAGTTTCTGAAGCAAAAAATTATTTAAAGAAAAATTGTTGCTGTTCAAAAATAATACAACGAATATTCGCCGTTTATAATTACCCGGGCATCGAGGCGTAACGATAAGCTGGCAACATCAAAGGCTAATCATTTTGAGACGTATTTGTTTTGGGATAGTGGTGGGAATCGAACATCTGGTGAGTAATCGATGTGACAGTTGTTTTACGGTTCGGCTGTTTTCCTATCCTGCAGTTCGATGAAGCATCCAATGATTTGACAATATTGTGCCAGTAAACGTATTTTAAATACTTTTATTTTATTCTTATTCTGGTATATTATTTAGAACTACTTTGTAAACTTGCTAATAAAAATCAATCAGCAATTTATAACAGGTCTTAAATAAAAGAAACAATAGTTTTGATTACCTCATTAGTTAACAAAGAGGCCTCTGGGTTATTTTTAGAACTCATTATTTTTAGAATCCATCTCGTTAGCCCTAATATTGAGAATCTGACTCCATAACGAATGAGAGCTAGATTATTCTGTGCGAGCACGCTTCACCGCCAACGGCCGATTGTCATTTAAAATCATGTGAAATAGAGTCCATTTAATAGCCCATTGTAAAAAAAAACTCCTTGTCACATAGCAAATATTAACTTTAAATATGATGTGAATTTTTAAGAGTATAGAACAGTGTAAACTGCGCGTCCCAATTATAAACGATTTTGGACGGAGTTCAATATGAACTGAATAAAGTGAGCACTTTGTATTCAATAAAGGCATTTAACAGCTCCATTTAAAAATATAACTCTCTTCGTATACATTACAAGATGAAAATAACAATAAAGAAAACAAAGACAACGGATACAATAAATTTTCCGAATGTATTTTACTAAACCGGGTCACTAGAAAATATAGTAAAAACTTGTTGGCACAAGTGGCAAGTGCCAAATTGCACGCTTGGCCTGAAATTCCGATCGAAGCTCCGAACATCTGTATATGTCGATGTACCGAATTGTAGCAAAATGTACAGTTTTTACTTAACTGTTAAAATGCTGGACATTTTGTAAATAAGTACAACGATTTAAGTCTCGAAGATCTCGTTCATAATTCCTAACTGAAGAAAGTAATTGCGCAGCGCGTAAGTCGCGATACCAGTTATACCAGCTTTTGTGCGAAGTCTACCTCATGGATTATGGTGTACCCTTCAAGAAATTGTCTTGTGTATAATAATAGACAACATAAAGACTGTTGCTACCACAAATTTCTTACTTCTTCGCATCTTTTGTCATTGTAAAGCGCAGAAAATAATTTATATCGTTTTCTCACTCTGTGCATCTCAAGCGGTAATGTACAAACGACTAAAAACTAAATTACTTTAAGCATCAGTCTGAAAGGGTGTGTGTTCGGATCTCACCGTTGTCACCTGAAACGCTATTTCGATCAATACTAATTTATTCACCAGTTACCCACATATATACTATTAATAAGTTTATTCATTTACCTATATACACTACAATGCCATAGTCGGAAAGATGCTATAACTTGTGCAAACAACATGAACTTAGTTATGGAAATAAAAAAAAAAGTTTTATGAAGATGCCCTTTTTACAAGTAAACTTTATTCTTAATTGTCGTTATGAAATGGATCGAGCCATAATGGATATCCACCTAATTATCGGAATTCTTCAAAGCTCAATTAACGAATAATATATTTAAACCAAATATTAAAAAAGAGATTACGGATATGTTTACACTTTAATAAGAGTCCAGTGATCAAAAGGGGCCCAAATATATTTACGAAGAAATTAAAAAAATATCAGTTACGTCTAATGTACATTAGGTCCTCTCCTTACTTTCTGAAATTCTTAACGTGTTTTGACTCATATTTATACTACTTTTAGTGTATTCTATTTATCATCTCAATTATTGCTTTGATACTCATACAAATCCTGAATAATACAAAACTGAATGTGATCTGATTCTTTTACTTCAATAAAAACTTCGAGTCATTTCATCAAAGAAAAGTACCCTCGCATGACCGTACAGGGACTCAGACCGAAAGATGACGTGCGTAAAATTTTGTTATATCATAGAGAAATAAAAAATCTATCCTTTTGTATGTCAATTGAAAATCATGGATTACTACCAGAACTACTTTTTTTAAACTTTTAAGTTGTCTAGAATTTTATAAGCATAGATTGGGAAAACTAGTAACTGTGAAGTAGAACTGAGACAAACAGGAAGGATTAGCTGATAGTAAGTGATATATTTAAACAGCACAACATTATGCTCTGTACCTCTAAACATAAGACATTAAGTATTATTATTCAAGTAATTTAACTAGCTACAGTACTCTTCAAATCGAAGTACAGTTATGTTTCCACTTAACTGTTCTCCGTCGAAAATAATTGATTTGTGTTTTGAGTTTGATTTCGCCTTATTATCCGGGTCTATATTACCTTATAAGATTAGAATGTACCGGAATGGTTCAGGGGCTAATGTTCATGCTTTAGACACAAAGTTCATAAGTTTGATTCTTATTAAAAATTTTCTTTTTTGGTTTTTCATCCCTTCCACAGTCCTATCTTTGATCTCTCATATCTAGTTAACCGGACGAGCTGTGGATTTTTTATTTCGGATTTCTCTTCTCATTATCCTGTACTTTATTTTTTTCTTAAAGTATATCCATGTAGCTCTTCCGGTTTAAAAGTTTCAAGCGTTTCGGAGTATTTAAGTTAGCGCATTAGACTCTTTTCCGCTAATGCAATCAGGTGATAGAGACTAAAACTAGTAATACTTCGGAAGTATAACCTCTATGTAGCGTAGAACGTTCATTTTCTGTTGTATCGCATTAAAATCATTACATCGGTTGATTCAGAGAACTACAATGATGCTGACTCAGGTCGCATTCTCCGTTCGAATCTCGTATGTCAATGAGTCACCGCATCAAACCTCACGTTGACGGTGTTTACCTATGTGTCAACCTACTTCTTTACATATATAGAAATATATGTAAGAAGTATAACGGTTTTTAAGTTGATACATATTTTAACAGTTAAAACGATACTTATATGAAGAAACAATTTTAAGGAATTTTTATCTGTTTATTTGTTCCTGGCAATACAAAACGGCTGCACCGAATTGTCTGAAATTTCAAGAGGGTCATCAGGTTACTATAAAAAAAAGGTTTTACGCAAAAGAAAATTAAACTTAAAATTGTGCACAATTTCATTTATTCTATTGGCTAGTGTTTGAATTTGTCACAACACTTTATATACTTTAACCCATCATCATCATCAGCCGATTAACGTCCACTGTTGGACATACGTCTCCCCCAAAGATCTCCTCGGAGATCCTGAACCCTACATATGTATAAATACCAAACTTATAATATGTATTTTAGGGTTAAACTGTTTTTAACTAGCATGTTTATGATATAAATATATTCGTAATACATTATACAGGTAACGATAATTTACATTTATGAATGATATTTTGCATAATTGGTTTGAGGACTTTATTATAGTTAAAGAGTTATGTACTGCAATTGATATAAACAAATATATTGTTGTAAATATAAAATTTGCATACAAAACACGAAAGATGTACCAAATGGCATAGGCCTAGATATCTCTATTGGGACAATTATTCTATGAATAATAAGTAGAAAACGAAATAGGAAACATAATACGAGCATTTGCATTAGGGGTCCTTGTCCCCGGCTGAACGAATCTCTGGGGAATTATAATTTTTCCACGTACTTTGTCGTAAACATTTGAAAAAATCAGGTATCAAACTTTAATGTATATTACACTTAAGAAATCTTAGCTTTAAAAAATTAAAAAAGATGCTACAATCTTATATGTCATTATCATCATAAGGATCCACTATTGGACATACACCTTTCTCAAGGATTCGTACACATCCAGTCGCTTCCATCCACCCTCCTCTTGTACCTTCATTTGGCGAGGGTTTCTCTCACAACAAATTATAAGTATCATTTAAATAAGTTAAAATGTTTTTATACTAATACGTTTGCAGACCCGCTAAAAGACTGTAAGCCATACAAATTACGACAAGTTTAAAAAAATCAAATAATATTATACGTGCGCAGAATTTATTAATGTTATTTGCATTCGTCCACTAACAAAGAGGCTTACTCATCGTCAGTTTCCACCGATTCACGCAGCACCTTCAGACAGTGAAGTAAAATGTAGTAAAGTATGTTATATCGATGCAGTTAGAATGGGTGAAACAATCGCTTTAAGCAGATAGTAACTAAATTTCGATAAATATTGAAAGAGGTTTTAAATAAATCTTACCACCATCCATACTCTGCAATTCCCTTCTCTCTTCATATAGTACTCTGCAATCTAACCTCTTTGTTTCATGTTAAATTAGTCGCTACAATCCTTCAACTACAAAGAGAGATATTTTTTGTCCGTCTGGGACCACTTTTGAACAGCTGATTTAAAAAAAATCCCAGACTGTTCTTGGCGAACGCTTCTTCGCACTCATTGTCACTTAACATCTTGTGAATTTGAAGTAAAACCGCAGACCATTGTATTGAGAAAAAAAATAAACTCGCTTATTTAATACTACGAAAGTCGCAGACGCTTTGTTTGACGCGCGTTTGTTGCGTCGGAAATTTCAAGATCTATTCAATAACCCGTTTGAAGTCCAAACATCGTCTGGCGTTAAAATTGTGTAAGTGCGTTAAATACGTATTGATCAACTTATTTACATTAGACGAATATGAAAGGAGAAATAATTTGCAATGCATGTGTCCCCCATAGCAGACACAAAGCAACCTCCAATTGAATAGCTCGCCATTCATGATTCAATACGTTATTGAATGCTATTTAAAAACGTTGTGATGAGCAACATTGCATAATTTCCTTGTAATCTATTGACGATGCATAGCTTTTTTATATAATAAAGATCAGTGCTTAAATAGAATCGTACTCTAAAGCCTTAAGCCTATTCACTCTTTACTTAGACTTCTACGTAATACCTGGATGGGAACACTGACGCCGGCAGATTGTTTCAATCTTGCGCTGTAAGCATTATGGAGGATAAGAAGTAAGAGTATATCAACAACGAAGGGGTCAATGTCTCTTTAACCAGTAAATTTACTACATTCTATTTATCAAACTGATCATGTAGATTAATAATAAGCACGACGCAGTGTGACAAACTCACAAGAAATGAAATCGTACGTAAAATCCAAGGAAGCATTGCGGTGTAAGACCAATAGCTACCTGCCAACTTTTGTGTTTCTCAACAAAAATGACGCCGGTTAGCAAAGTCTCAATGACTCACAATTTTTTTAAACTTAAATCTTTGTCATCAATACGATTCGTCAAATCATTTTTGAAGACGACAATTTGATGTACAGCATTTAATTTAGTTTGGCGTATTAAATGTATGAACAAAAAATTAACATTTTGTTTTGAATTAAGTAAAAAATATTTTTGTAATCGTCTTAGAGTCGAGATACATTCTGATAGTTAAGTAACTAGATATACCTACACCATATTGTGGTCTCTGCCTTGAGATAACATGTTAATTCTTATTACCACAGTAATTTTATTAGCAGCATACACAAAGTTAAATTTTTTTAATCAAAATGGGAACAATAGTTCACTTATTGAACTTCAAAATCTACCACCCATTCGCAAAAGAAATGCCACAAACCTGAACAAAATCGGCGCAAGAAATTAAGCGTGCTGTATATACTTTTTTTTTATGTATCTTACCGGAGCATAGTAATGTTTGGCAGCAGTAATAGGTGTTGCGGTGGTAGCTACCTTGTTGGTCTGCATCAACAGAGACCTAGTACCAGTAATTGTTGTATATACTTTTGCACTGTAATTTGTTATGGTAATAACTGACGCAACTTAAATAGTGTTTCAAAGAGACCTTGTACCTGTGGGGAGTTATCTGGATGCACAGAGCAATATCATTTGCAACAAGGTGAGTGCATCAGAAATAAATTGCTATGGGTTGGTATCCCGTTAGCTTTTTGATAGTAATTGCATATGTTCCGAGAATTCACCCTCACAGAAACGCAGGAAGTTATTTCTTTGATTATGTTGACGTGGCATGTATTAGTTTACTAAGAGCTAATATAAACAAGCAAGATCTCATTTCGAGGCACGGTTTCTCATTTTAGTTCAATCTCTACTTAGATTGGCAAGCTTAATACATTACACGTGTGATATTAAATCTCATAACATTAGTAAATTCTTTTGTCATTATTCAAACTGAAACACAGTTTACTACTATCTAACTGGACATTCTCCATTAATGGAGATATGCTACTAGTAATAATAAGGTTTTTTTTTAACTACAATACCCTATCGTAGTCCTTAACAAAGATAACGATGGGTAACGATGATGCCAGATAAGGTGAATTATGTTCACGCAAAATACTTTGGCTCTTTTCTTGTCTTGTCAGCAAAACTGATATAGAGTCAGAATTACAATTTGGCGTCGTTAGTTTAAAGATATAATTGATTAAAAAAATCCTACTATCTTCTAAACTACATCACGCGTGGTCTTTAAAGAGACTAGTGTTACATTGATAGCAATTAACCGCTGTGCTACCGGAGGTAGTTACTGTACATTACATATGCTACGGTATATAAACAAGTTTTTTAAAAGAGTTCGCGTTCTTAGTTAATATTGTATACCTTATTTTATAAAATTTAACCGCAAACCCTTTACGGTTAACCTTTAAAATTACGCCTTTCAATCATCCTTTGTCGCCTTGTGAAATCAGTTTTTAATAAATTTTCAGAGCACAAGGGGCTTAATATGATTCTTAATTAGAAATATTTAAAGTAAAGGTTATGAACTTAAGAGTTATGCCCTTATAAAACGTGCACCGAACGTCGACGGGCATTGAATACCATCTCATTAAATACAAATGTTTTAATCTAAATATTGTCCTCCTAATTTTGCATCCTAAATTCAACTTCATATTTAAAATCTTTTAAATATAATAATTATTTAATATTCAGAAAAATAATAGTTAAGTCACTAATAATACTCAGGTTACCATTTTTAAAGTAACAAATGGCAGAACTAATGTTAAAATTACATTCTTTTGCTGTAGTAATGAAATGAAGGTTTTCAAGTGTTTGTTTGTTAGAATTTTTAAATATACTCGTTTGTAGATAATTTTTAAAACCAATTCACAACAACACAGTTTTGAGCTAACTTAACAAATTGAAGCTAACTACGATACATGTAAAATATCTTTATTTCTAAAAATGTTAAGTTTCTTTCTTATCATCATCATCATCATCAGCCTATAGACGCCCATTACTGGACAAAGGCCTCCCCCAAAGTTCTTTATTTATTCTTAACATAAATAGGTTGAAATTGTAAAGAGCAAATTAAGATGGAGTTAAATAAGGTTTTCTCATAAAGGTCGTAAAAAAGGTTGACGTTTTGCGGATAACCACGAATGCTAAGCCACTTGATTCCAAAGGGACCAGGTTAAGGTCTGAGGATGTACTCGTATTGAATGCGAGGGCATTCTAAGTATAGCTTAAGGCCACTTTGTTTCAAATAACACTGTAGCGTCTATATTACTTAAGTACTATGAAACTGCTGAAAATTTTCTAAATAAAAACACGAAGTTGAAATTGTCATGGCTAAGTTAATATAAAAAACAATCTTAATAACAATGAAGTTAATTGTTTCACAAAGAAAACGGGATTATAACTTCTAAGACAGAAAAATCATTTTAATTTTCACGAATAATGTGCATTTTAAGAACAAGTGAATAAACCAAGGGGGCAAACGACCTCAATATTGGTTTATGCACGAAAATTTAATAGGTATGTCTGGCGACTGGTTTCATTGCGGAGGTCGGACAAACGACAACCGTTTTCTACGCAATACCAAAGATCTAAGACTATAAACAAGAATAGGAAACTATTGAGCTGGACCATTCCGAATCTACTACAAAAGGGTAATAAATCAGGGTTCCCACATTTCTCAATCTCTAACCGATTTGAGTTAAATCCTTACTAAGGAATATTTTAAATCTTACACATATTTGTCTCTACTTGTTATTAGATACTTTATTTATCCCTTTTTCATATATTTATTTATAGCTTTTAGGATACAATAAATATAACATAATAATATACATTTTCGTGTAAATTGATGTACTTTTATTTGTGTAAATGGTATACAATCAAATATTTGTGTATTATTAATATATTGTATATAATTGTATTAAAATTAAATCTTCTGTCTTTCGTCAAATATGTCTCTGTTCTTAACTTTGTTAAGGCATTCCGTGCCAGCTACTTCCTTCATATTGTCTTTATCGATTTAAATTGTAGTTCATCACTAAAACAACACACGCAACAGATGCAAAATCAGTTAAATTTTTCCTGACTCAAGATTTAAATTATTAGTTTTTCTTATATCACTTTGATTTCGTTACTTTATAGTATACTTTTTTCAATTAAAAAATATTAAGTGTACATTAGAAAAAGACAAAAGTAATAGACAGTTTGAACTGTGAACTTTCTTTAAATAAAAATCAATGCACTAGAAAGTACATCATACAATTTAAAAATGTAAAAATTTTTTATTGTGATTTATTACATCACTTGAAAAGGATATTAAGACGTTCGTGGGCGCTTCCTTCATTGGAGACAATGAACGTCGTCCACTTAACATTTATCGTGATAAATTACTTAATTGTCGGTGCAATGGTCTCAGAGACCCACTGAACATCTCTCGTCTTAGATCAGATTAATAAATGGTCTTTTGCATAAACCATACGATCTTAAATAGCTACTCTTATAACATCATGAAAATCGAATCGAATATGATAGAAATAATGTTCAACATTATGTAAGTTTATGTTTATGGTTTAATATTTTTATCGATAGCACTTTTCTGTTTGTCAACGACACTATCGATATTTCTGAAAAAATATTATCTCTACTACAATAACTAAAAAAGTTTGTATTATTCTTTACTTGTTTGTAATGTTTACTTGATATTCTTTACGTCTTTATATACATAGTGAGTACATTTACCATCTCCCACATTAATAAGCCAAACGTTGGAGTGAGACGTTTGTTTAATAGTGGTCCACTGAGCCAAATTATTGTGGTTCGCTAATTAACCTTCGTATTCCCCGTTGAGCCCTAATATGTAGTCAGTTACTCTCTCCCAGATATTGTGAAGGGACCACGAGCGTCCCCAATACATTAGTCAATTTTCGTTATAATATTACCATTTTGCATTATCTCGCTAATACTTAATAGCTACAGAAAGAAGACAGTTAACAGGTGATGCATATTTTTATCTTTCTACAAGGACTAAAGAAATTCGCTTTTAATCAAAACTTGAACAAATCTCTCATCGTTTTATAACGAAACAAAGCAATAAATAAAAAAGTAATTTAGACCATTTGCAGAAATAAACTTTATCGTTAAATAACATACAGAATTGAGTAAATTTATACAGAAACTTTAGAAATAAAATCAATAATTAATGAGGTAGTTATCATATATATAAACGATTATATTAGTATCTCTGGTTATTATTATTACAGAAAATTGTTGACTACGCTTTAAATTATGAATATTTTATGAGTACTAAAACTTAGAATAAACATAAAATCGAGTTACAGTAGTAAGAGTGCTTCTAAGAATAGTACTTCATTAATCTCCTTTAACGGCAATATTTAGTGAAGTCGGTACTTTGTCGTTTGATCGTTCCCTACGGACCAGGAGTATTGGACTCTTAAAGACTCATTAATTTCTTAGATATTCTATTTTTATCCAATCTACATTTGTTTTGTTATTGAGCATAGTGATTTCATTATTTACTCAAAACTTTGATATAAGAAAGTGGATAAAAATATAATTATATTGATATATTAGACTGGACTGAACTTAGGTCACTGACCTGATTAGTAAAGTTATGTGAGTGGCAATGGATGATGGCAATTAGACTTCGGTTGGGCTAAAGCGATAGGAACTGAGGATTAGAAGATCGCAGGGAGTATTGGCTGCAATTGGCCATAAACCGGATGAGTTCTGTAAATGCGGAAGTCAATGTTCAAAAGTGGGCTATGATGATTATCAAGATGCGTAATTAGTGTTTTTTGTTACGTGTAGATGTGTATTGTTAGCAGCTAACTTTATATGCTTCGTACAGAAGGAATTCGTGATTAAGAGTTACTATGCTATAGCAAAGAATTTTCTGTAAAAATGTTACTAGTTAGATTATTGTACGAGTACTTCTCAGTTAATTCGCCCACTACGCTTGTAAAAGTCGTACCTGTTTTCTATTACTTTTACGGTTTCGATGACAAAGTGGTCACTGCTTTTTGCAGTTTATGAGGAGTTTTAGGTGCTTCATCCTTGTATGATCTTTACACTCTGTAGAATTGTTCTACGGGTACCAGAGGTACGCGTTAAATGGTCTAAATTGCCTCTTTAAACAATTGCTCAGTACCCAGACGCTCTTTCGTGTTAATTAGTAACCTTGGGCATTCGTTTTGTTTCATATCACTGAACTATAACCATAATCCATATAAAAAATTTTAATTCAAAATCTTCAAGGCAAACAAATTTCGTCGTACAATTACTTATATAGTTATCTTTAAGAAGAAGTAAAAAGAATATTTAAAACATTTTTCATTATGAATCATGCGGGTACAGTTAAACAATGATGCCTTGGACTGTTGGTAAGTTCATAATTAAAAACGATTATGATAATCTACTTAAACCAAATTATAAATAACTGTTTACATTTACCTAGCAATCATAAAAGTAATTTGATATATTATAATTCATAAACGGAAAATTATTTCATTTACTTACCATCGGAGAATCAAATCTATTGACAGTTTAATAGGTCTTAAAAATTTAAGTTAAAATCAGTTGAGGTTATCGTTCTTAGAGCAAAAGTTTTAGCCCAGTTGGCTTAGAAAACAGCATCTGTGTGCCAAATGCGGTCGTTAATTGTTTGAGAATACTCCGCGGTGTCTTAGGTTAAAATTAATGTAAGTGCTTACTGTCCAAATCGGGCCATAAAGTTTAAACAAACAAATAAAAGCTGGAGAAAAAATTGCTTTGGCAGCGAAGTTTAACGTTATGGAAAATTAATGTATGTTTGCTTTAGTTTAATAAAAATAATCCTGCAGTCATAATAGAGAAGCATGCGAATAAATATCAAAGCTATATTTAGTTTCAAATAATATGTTTTCGAAATAATAGTCTAAAGAATTTATTTATATTTTTCTATTAAAACTTATGTGTCTAGTATATTTTGATTTGCTCGTTACAAAGATTTGTATAAGTAAATCACTACAAATTTCTTTAAAGTCCAAAATTACTATATATCAATCAGCCAATGGTTGGTACAATAAAAAATAAAAATTGCAATTTGCCATACTATTAAAAAGAGGGAAAGTTATGGGTATGTAGAATATCCACCCTCATAAGTTTATTTCTCGTGTTTTCGGTGTCGTTTTCTGTGTATCAGCTATCAAATTCGTTTTTTGGTTCATAAATAAAAATCTTACTTCTTTTTTGTTTGCACAGGAGTTACTAAGTTCATTACACGAATCATGTACATCCTTGGAAAGAGCATCACTCTTTCTTTGTTGGTTGCGTGTGCTCGTTGACATGTGACGGTGGATTGTTAGTGACAATGGTATGCACGGGCGATTGGACATGGGAGCGGCTTCGAATATACTATTATTGTATTTACAATTCTCGAAACATAAATATATTATTTGATGTTATGTGTAAACGGTATCCAGCTATTAGAAAATATTACCATAATTCTTATTTCTGTTAGAGCTAATGATTAATTTATACTGATCACTAAGCATGGGACTTAAGGATCATTTTCTAAATTCGAATTTTTGGTTGTTGGTGAGAAACTAAGTAATTGATTAACCATAACGAAAATAATTGTTAATTCCTAAAATTATAAGCAAATTATTTGATTGTATTCACTGAGACATAATAATATTTTGTCCAACTTGTACAGTTACCTATATCCTTATCAATGTTTTGAAATGCATTTACGTTGTTAACCCTGAAGACCAAGGCGACACATCAATGTTAGTTATTACACTTCCGGCTTCCTTCGTTCATTGCAAGAGACACAACTCTAATACAAGACGGTAATAATGATTAGGGTTTAGTAACCGATGTAACAAATAATTTGAACCTTCCAAAATCCGATTTTCAATTAATTAAATCCAGGGCATTATACAAATGAGACTGAATATTCTGGACGAGAACGTTTCATCATATTAGGTCTTGTAAGCAAGTAACAAATATAGTAGATTAAAAAAAAGCGTTTTTCATAAATTTATAAGCTTATTGCTATGTTCATTGAACTTATTATCTTTAAAGTTCAACCGAGTGGTAAACATTAGGTATTTAGTTTTACTAAAGACAAGCTTAACAACGCTCATTAACATCCGGACATCCAGACAAATGACTCACGTGTTAGTCAGAAAATTGGAGATGATCTGACCGAACCTAATTGGTAAGGTTACGGCAAATTGTCCCGTTAACCTTATGTCTGTCGTTTATTATGACGTTACCAGTGTGGATTTTGATTATGACGCTGACTTTAACCACGAAATGTAGCTGTTATGCATGATATGTGTTACAACAACTATGTTAACATAGCAGTGTTTATAGAAACACAAAAATTCCTCATTTGTTATCGACTGTTCAGTAGTAGAAAAATTAAAAACATTTTAAGTACAAAAACGAACTGATCCGAAATTTGATTGACTGTTATATTTAAATATATAAATCATATGATTCCATACTTAATATTTGTATATTCACAAATTCTTTTTTCTTTTACTCCAGGTAAAAATGGACGACATTATGAATATCACAGACGACACAACTTCTAGTATAAGACCAAGCGAGCTCTCAAAGTAAGTAGACAATGTTACTTATTATAACTGTGTTCGATTTGATATGCTATATTTATATAGATGTATACTTCATTTATTGAAGAAGATAAAAATATCATATTAAGTACTCTTTATCATAATCTACAGACGTCTTAAACTCTTAACTATGTAACGAAGTTAACTACGTAACAAAATGGTAGATATGAGCGCGCTTTAACATTTAATACATTTTCCAATTTTTAAAGCATCGAAGGTGTAAAAATTTTTGATTTAAGATCTTGATGTAGATATTAAGTTATAAGGCCTTTAAAACAAGAGGCTTTCTCTTATCGAATTGAGTAGAACTGTTCTATATTTATGACAGATTTATCGAAACGATCGATAAAGAACATATAAGGTAACATTAAACATGTTCTAGACAATATTGTAACATTTATCACATTTATTTTTATGAAAGTTTCGAAAAATTACCAACTTTTAACTTATGCTTAGTATTATTATTAATAAACCAATTCCATTCTAACACAATCTATTCAACCGAAGCCTTAAAACTGGCGTAAATAGTAATTTAATCTGCTTGTTTATCAAGACCTAGATTGTATTGCGTCCAACATTCTCAAATTCAAAACATTTCCGCTTTATTACTTTAAAAGGTTCATTGAAAAACAAAGCGGTTGCACTTAAAAGCTTTGTATAGAGAAGCATTCCTTTAAATTTATTTTGAATGAGGCATTCAACGGTTTTATATAATAGTTTTATTTAGTAGTAAGTTAAAAGAGGTGTGTTTATATTATGTGGCTTCTGAACAAAAACCGCTTTTAACACGAATGAATAATAAGCAATTAAATATCGGTAATGCGATTGCTTTACTTAAGCTGTTGTGCATAATGATCATATACCATCACTTGAGCCATTTAAAATTTACCTACAAACCTTTAAACAAGAAGAAATTGAAAAAGAATATTTACCGTCAGTTCTCATCAAAAGTCCTTTCGATTTGTTGTGTTGAGTATAAAAGTTTCTCTTAACACAAATGCAATAGTTAAACACGTATTAAGATTTACTACAGTCATTGTTTACATCATCAATATTACTGTACATACAAAATAAGTACTACAGATTTGTGTATTAAGAGAATAAACAATGTATTTTATTATGAGACAATGTATATTATCCTAATGCTTACACAGCTTCCGATGCCGTCATCGGTAAATTTAATTGCGTTTGAAGTATCCATTTATATTTAAGTGTTTCAGTAAAGGAAAACACGGGAAAAATGATAAAGGAATACAATGTACATAAGAATCATTTAGGTACTTGTTGTTTGTAATGAAGGAAGTCACATAAATATTAAACATTTAAAAAGAAAATTGATTAATATAATCCATCAGAAATCTCTTAGTACTTTTATAACGATCTCAGGATTATTTGTTCATGAAATATATAAAGTTACCGTACTAATCAGCAACTGGACATGTACTCTAAATAATCAAAGGAGCAGCTGCAGATGTAATTTTAATAACTCTTAGTATTTTAAATGTGAATGAAAAGGTAATAATTTTTAATGTTTTAACAGCTTTATGAACTTTTTCCAGGTTCTCACCAGGTCTACTAACGTTTGCCGCAATCGTCACCGGATTTATTATGGTTATAGGATTATTCGGCAACCTACTGACCGTCGTCGCGCTTATCAAGTGCCCCAAAGTGAGAAACGTCGCCGCAGCGTTTATCATAAGGTAATGTCACGTTAACAATGTATGTTAACACGTATATATATCAAGTACCAGCTTGTGTATATAATTTATATCATATACATACTTATATTACTTTTATTGAAAAACTAATTTTTAAATATTTCTTTCTATCATTTTGTTTCGAGTGATTTTTGAAACGGCTGTAACGTTTTTTTGTGTTTGTCTTAAAGGTAGCTGATGATATAAATCAAACTTTGTTTATAGAATAATTAAGGTTCCGTGCAAAAATATTAAGTCGTCTAATTATGAACTAACTCCGATAAAGTGTGATCAATTTGAAACAACACTTTTCAGTTATAATTTGAGTTACACATTTTATTTCCCTTGGTATCGAGAGTTTGGGTTGTAAGATACTGTATAGTTCAACTACTACTAAATAATAATGATTTATAAAATCTCAACATTGATCTAACAAGTATTATTAGATGTGTCAGATTAATAATAAAGATTGAAACTTTGAAGAAGTTTTTGATGAATCCAAGTTTTTAATAATAAATATGAATTTAACCATATTTATCTCATTAGTGATTATCCTTACATGGAATACTATTAAGTATGATTCAACGGGAACTTGAGGTTGCAAATGGAAATTAATGTTCAATTCCAAAGCAATTCACATTCGATCGTTCGGTTATTGCACTGGGTATTGTGTCGGTCGCCTCAGAATGAATTACTCTATTTGTGTACTGTTGTGACATTCTATTCAATTAAGACATCTTGAAATTAAACTTCAATATGACTTTTTACATGTCATAATGAATCTATATCAAGTAATATGAAATGTTTACAATAAAAAACAGATTTTAATATATTTATTTCAAGCTAATCGCTTGCTTGATGGTGGTAGACTTCTCTCGATGCCGATTTGCTGCCACACTTATATTGTAATTTTTTTGATAAAAGAGAGTCGGTGAACATGAAATTCATTCGGAATTGACAAGCTTTACCATTTAAACCTCATTGTCACATAACGTCTTATATAATCTAAGTAAATTGTTAACCTAATACCTAAAAACAATATGACTAACTAATCAGTTCTTTAGATTTATTTGCAGTCTTTATGAACGGCTGATCCCGTTATTTTGATCTGATTTTTGTTATGTAAATGGTCGTTCTATGTTCTTAGATTGTGTGTCCTTTTCTAAATAAAATTTTATATTTTATGTTCCAGTCTTTGCATTGCGGACTTTTTGTTCTGCGCCGTGGTGCTTCCGTTCGCCATATCGGGCTTCTGGACAAGGACCTGGTCCCACGGCGGTGCATTATGCAAACTCGTGCCGTTCCTGAGGTACGGCAACGTCGGAGTGTCGCTGCTGAGCATCGCTCTAATAACCTTGAACAGGTAACTGTCAATGGAAACGCAATGTGAATGACATTCGGTACCATAGAAGGCGTGTGATTGCAATGCACCTCGCGAACTCACGTCGTCCGACCTTCGATACAAAACAAATAGCATGCAAACAAAGAATTGTAAATAACAAAAGTTAAACTTAAGTTTAATTTTTAAATAATGTATAAAACTAACTAGAAAACCGCATGCATTGTCTTATTATCCAGGTCTTTATTAACTTATAAGATTATAATGTGCCGGAATGGTTCAGGGGTTAATTTTCATGCTTTGGACACATAGGTCATGAGTTCAATTCTCAATGAATATTCTATTTTTTTCTTCCTTCCACAGTGCAAACTTTTACATTTCATATCTGCTTAACCGGAAGAGCTATAGACTTTTTATTTCGGATTTCTCGTCTGCTTATCCTGTACTTTATTTTATCCTTAAGAGTATCCATGTAGCCTTTCCGGTTTCAAAGTTACAAGCCTTACGGAGTATTTCAGTCAGTCTCTCTTACGCTGATGGAATCAGGTAATAGAGACTAAAATATGTTGTGCGTAATTATTTAAATAAATATTACTTTGTTACCAAAAAACGGTTTTGAAGAGGAATACATACATTAGAAATTCTTGAGTAAAAAATGGTAAAGTACAATTTATAATTTAAATAAAATCTTCTTTATGTATAATATCCTATAACTCTGCTTATCTTGTACCAAAGTGTTATATATTTTTCGAGTCGTATTTTTTTCTTTTCCATCCCAATATTCACTAGAGATTTACTCCATCTTTATTCCATTTTACATATCAAACTATCGTATCTGCTTCAATACCTCTGCATATTGGAGCGTTAGTTTATTCTCTGTATAAATCTACTGAATTGTCTCCATTCAATTTATCCAACAACGCAGGTGAGTAAAACGGTATTATTCCTATAAATTCACCTTAAGAAAATCTATTTTCTCAGTTTGCGTATAGATTGAAACATGTCGGCTGATTTGATCTGATCCTGCCTATTTAATTTTTTTTTACATGTATCTTTAGAACTATCCGCGTTTTATGATATTTTTATATTCACATATGAATAATATTTTAAAGTTGATTCTATAAATCTTTTAAAGAGTATATGAAGTTGGGAAAATAATAAAGACCGTTTATGTATCTATTACATTTTGTATCTATAAGTTTTTGACACTTTCGAATTATCGCCGATTTCTTGTGTTAGAGTATTATAGTAAACCTACTGTCATGGACAGGATCCAACGTTTTATGGATTATGAAACTGAATATACTAAGAGCATGATACGTACTCGTAAATGTGACGACGGTGAAGTACTTTTTACGTTAATGTATTTGACATTCAATTTCGGGTGTTAGTTATGAATGATTATAATTTTATACAGACATATCTAATGTAATAGAAGATAAATCATTAGATTTTTTTTATTGCCTCTGGACAGATTCTAATAGCAATAAAAATATATCTACAACATTCAATAACACATTAGTGGAAACTTATAACAGCATAAAACATACTTCAAAGATACATTTGATAAGTTTTGAAATTAAAAGGATACTTTTCTATAATCGTATTTTAGAGTAGAGAAACTAGATTTTTTTATATATATTCACAAACTGACATTGTACAAAAAAGATACTTATATGTGTCCTCTTACGTATACCTATTATTTTATAAAAAAGAATCCTTATTAAAAAGTTACACCCACAATACTTTCTAACGTTTTACATATAATAAAGTGAAATTATAAAATACTTGCCTGATGACTTGAAGTTAACCATTTATTATTTACCATTAAGCTTGTTTTTGACCCGGGTCGCGGAGGGACCTATTTGATTATTTTGAGTTAATCAGTTCAGTCCAAAAATTAAGTATAATATATAATACTTTAAACCACCGTAACAAAGCGAACAATTCGCCATGCCAACATGGCCCTGGTTTGATTCTCAGCTATTTTAATGTACTTTGGATGGTGATAAAGCTTTTTTTAGATCCCGCTTCCCTAGCTACCATTATATAAGTGTCACAGTATCCTGAGCAAGTACGAGTGACTATCTTTCCTCGCATAAATATCATGTGGAGTTGAGATCAAGTATTAGTCAAGAAGTAGACAGAATTAAAACTTGCTTTATTTAATTCAGTGCAGTATGTGAATAAAATATAAACTTTATTATGATTAAACTGTTTTTTTTTTATATTTTCCAGGTATATTATGATAGCACACCACAGCTGGTACGCGCGGGTGTACAGGAAGTACAACATAGCTCTAATGATCATTTTCTCGTGGATGTTTTCGTACGGCATGCAGATACCGACCCTTCTTGGTATATGGGGTAAGGAATGTTCACATATTTTTCTTTTAACTTTAGCACAACTTACACATCAATTTGAAAAATAAGTGTAATGCTTTATTACTTTCACCATGTAAATTTACTCGAGTACATTTCAAATCTTTGAGTAATATTTATATTTATATATATAATATTTTTTTATATTTATATTATATTTATATTTATATATAACTTATTGAGTTGGATTACAGCGGTGTACTAGTTTTTCGTATTTATCTATTCTAACGCTTAGCTAGCTATAAAGCAAGATGTTAGCTATTCTGCTTTATAGGCAGTTATATCACTCGTATTACAAAAAAATCTTACTAACACTCGTCCTGCGTAAAATACCAATTTGTTGAGCTTAAATCATTTATATCTATATGTCAATTAATATCCAAAATGCATTTACCGTTTCCACAAAAGATCTGATCTTCATTATTGATTCCATTGATGTTTTTCAGGTAAATTTGACTACGATCCTGAGCTGGGTACATGCTCAATAGTGGCTGATGAGTACGGCCACTCTTCTAAAACCGCTCTGTTCGTCATCGCTTTTATTGTACCTGCACTGTTGATCTTCATCTGTTATGCTAGGATCTTCTGGGTTGTGCATAGGTAACATTCTTTAAGTTTTAAATAAAACTATTTCCCGTGTGTACAACACGCCATTTTACCCTCGGCCTATCATTAAAAGGTACTATCCTGTGAACATAACCAAGATATCTCGCACGTTAACCCTGCTCACTAAATGTGATGTCTGCTACAATTACCATCAAACTTGGCGAGGTTTGTTCAAGTGGACGTCAGTAAGCTGAAATGAAGATAAATCATATGTATAAAAGTTTTATTATCCGTATATTACTACTTTCTTATAGTAATTAAACGTGGGAACTTGACGAAATAATGAGTAACGAAGTATCGCGTTTCACAAACGAATCGTTATTAACGCCTGTATTATATCACATTGACAAGTAATAATAGATAATCGAAAACGTTTTGATATCAGCATATTTATCCAATCAACTCTTAAGATTTTGAGAATATATAAGGTATGTAGTATTACAAATATTATCACTGATTTATTGCTTGTATGTTCCTTTAGTTCAGAGCAAAGAATGCGTGAGCACCAGCGCTCACAGCATTCTGGGCCAGGATCGCTGAACAACATCGACAAACGATCAACGGTGAAGGACAACAGGGATACTAAAGCGAGAAGGAATGAGTGGCGCATCACTAAGATGGTCCTAGCGATCTTCCTTTCATTCCTCGTCTGCTACCTGCCCATAACCATCGCTAAAGTCGCTGACAGCCATGTACATTATCCTAGTAAGTAGTTAAACCTCTATAGATTTAAAATTTTATTTACTTGCCTTACTCGAAGTTCTCGAGTTAATTTCCGGAGCTACATGTTTTGGAAATTGGTTTGTAGTAAGGTTTTTTAAAACCTGGCCTATCTATCACCATCATATCATAAATTTACCACCTTAACAACTTCGGAAGGTTTCCACTATTATGAGACTAATCTTCACTATCCAAGGTCTCAATTTCGTTTAAAATCACGTTAATTATGGTCAACTATTAGCCCATTATACATAAAAGAATATCATGTCAATAAAATGTTGTTATATGGTCGTCTATGATATTGCTATCGTGCTGCGTTTCAATTACTAAAATTATACATCATATCATTTTATGTTACAAATAGTATACTGTGGTGGTACTGGTGGTGGGTGACCGTTGACAATAACACAATATACATTTTAATTGTTTTAGAAGTTTGTAATTTGTATTAATCATTTTGATCATCAACACCAACTTTTTCAAGTTCTATGTACGTTCAGAAATTTCTTTAAAAATTTCATATTTTATAAAATTCCATTAAATAATGTAGAAAATAAGTTACTTTGTCGGTAAAAGGAACCGAAGGATTTTTTTTTTTTACAACGAGACGCTTATCCTTTGTCCTCAATAACATGTTGTTTGCATCTTACTACAGGCTAAAAAATCTGAACACAAACTTCACTTGCCATTAAATATTTCTTTTTGTATATTGGCAGTAAATATTTTTGTTTAATTTGTTTACATACTTCATAAGTAGTTAGAACTTTAAACCACTTGTTATTCATCGACTTAACAAACAAACATAATACTTTTTATGACTTTGCGTGTGCGATAAAAATAGTGTTAGTCTAGTCTTATTCGATTCATAATAGATATAAGTTAGCAAATATAAGGCTTCAAGAACAAATATGGTTTTGCCCTTAATTCCTTCAACGCTCACATAAACTCTTAGAATTCTGATATAAAGCAAAGTGTAAATTTGATGTACACTTTATTATAATGTATGTGTATTAAGTATAAGAAAGTAAAGTTTCATCCAATCCGGGTTGTGTGAAATCGTGATAAATATTTATCTACATACAAACAGTTCCGGATTCTTCATAAAACGGTAGAATAATGAAATTTTTATAAATAGTGATTTCTATTGGTTTTGCTCATATTTTGCTCGTGGTCTCTGTTGCCGGAGACCGTCTAGGTACTTCTGCCGCTAAATAGCAGTGTGAAAATATTTTACTGTGCTTCCGGTTTGAAGGAATAAGCTAGTGAAATTACTGGAGTAACGAGACTTAATACTTTGTCTCAAGGCGATGAGTGGAATGTTGTGCAATGTATGCCATCTTAACTAGCGCCGCGTTGTTATAAGCAAGCGTATCATTTACCATCAGGTGAACACTTTACTTGCCACGTGGCCTCGGCTAATAAAAAAACAATTGCCTTTAGTTGTATACTCATTCATTATCATCATTCATATCCTGCGTCCCCTAGATGGGGCAAAGGGCGTCCACAGTGACTCTCCATCGCGTACGGTCTTAGCTTCACTTTTTATCTCATTTCAAATCTTCCCAATTTTCTTCGCCTCGGCTGTTACTGTGCCACGTCTGTTTGGGGCGACCGCGCTTGCGCTTCCCTTGCAGATTCCAATCAAGCGCCTGCTTGGGTATATGACCGGGATCTCTTCGAAGAGTATGGCCAATCCTCTGTGTGTGTAAACTAACATATGGAATAATCTTTTACAGTATTCCACATCGCCGGCTACCTCCTGCTGTACGCGAGCGCCTGCGTGAACCCGATCATATACGTGATAATGAACGCGCAGTACCGCGCCGCGTACGCCGCCGTCCTCTGCTGCCGGCTCGCCCTCCCGGGCCTCACCAGCGGTGCGTATCCCTCCTCGCCCGCATGCCGCAAGCTACCGCCTACCTCTGCGATCGCCTCCTACGTACGAACATGAAGGTATCACCCTCATCACATTACTCATCGTCTTGTGCGGCTTTATCCTGGATGTTAACGATTATCACAACCCGTCACTGCATGCAATAATCGCGACAATTATGCTTATTAATTTAATCACAAGGGTTAATCTATTAATTATCCTTTTGATTACATTCATTACAAATAATAAGATATAACATAAGCTCCGTTGTAATTCCGATATAAAAATGTGTTATACGCCGATTCCCCACTGAGATTCCTGAGGAAGGAAGTAGTCAGAAAAAAACCTTCTGCCTTCATGGTCAATGCAATGGATTTCGACCACGAATCTCCTTGGGAGAGAAGCAGAGTCCCAGCAGTAGTAACATGAAGTGGGCTGCTAATAATTAACAGCATTAATTGAAATACAACTTCCTTTTATATTACTCATTAAATATGTTTATAATTACATACGGCATGACTAGTATAGCCTTATATTCATATATTTTCTGAAAACAATTAATTAGTTAACTGGTTCTCTGTCAATTTTAATAACTTGTGTTTTTATGTATCTATAGTTTTTGTAAGAGATAGTATAATTTTACTGCAAGGCAACATACGAAGTTTTTGTAATTTTTCTTTACACACTTTCATTATCATCCATTTAAAAATAACAACACTGCACTCATACTCGTAATATATTTTATATTTCAATAAAATGAATATAATTGTGACAATTATTATAGTTGCTTATAAGTATTGCTTTGATTTAGTAATTAGTTAAACAATATTTCATTACCTTAACTTAAGTTCGTCAGTCATTTTACTTTCACTCGGTTTCATATATCTACTAAACAAGTACTACCGCAGCGCCTATTTCTGCCGCTATATAATTATTATACAAACATTTCGTTTTAGTCCCGGTGTAAACCCGGTGTCTTAAGCGATGTGTAGCTGTATAATTATACAGTAACATTATACAACCCAAGCGAATACATTTATTCATGTTTGATCATACATTGTCTATATATCAAATATTTTATGATAGTCTTGTAGTTTTGCGTGGTATCTTTGAGTTAATAACTAGTGACGCATTCCTTTTAGAGAAATGGAACGAGCGTCACGGGTACAGCTACAGCAACACACGAACTGCGCTCAGCCAAGTGTCGATCGGGGAGTCGAGGGCGGACCCGCGGGCGTCCGCTCTGTCCACCGGCCCGGGCCTAAGGTAAACCCGAGGCCCACGGGGTCGAGCACGGGGCCCAGCTCCCACGCCCTAGGGCCCCGCACCGAAATCTCATCACGATCAACACACGCTGCGTCACAGCAAAACATGACAAAATCGACTAGATTGAACAAAGATTCCGGACAAAGCAATATCGGAAAGGGTGTTAGAAATTATTCATAGCGGCTTGTCGCTCACTAGTGAGATGTACCAAAGATTTCATCAAATTTATACAATAATATGACTACTACAATCGTAAACTGTATAAAATTACCTTTTTAAATATATTAGTTGTGTACAATTGACAACAAAATATAAACATATCAAATTTAGATGATAAAATTTTATACAGAGCTATCAAATTACATTTGTAATAGTCACGCAGCTTATTCTTTTCTTTATATCGATTTTGGTCGTAATAGATATTTCACGTACCAATTTTTTTTATTGTAATTTATTGAACGCATTTATAAACTAACAAATTAGTGTAAAAGCATAATAACTGAATAATGTCCGTCCCAATAATGAGTGACAAGTAAGCGATTTTACAAAGGCGATTAAATTACAGGGGGTTTCCTAAAACTATTTTGTGATTATAACAACAGTCTCGCAAATTCTCTCGTTCTCATTGCTTTTTGTAACTATATTGAACGTTTACTATTTAACATTCCAATAATTATTATTAATTACATATTAAAGAGTATTTAATTAAAACATTCCTCATCTCGATTGAACCCGCAGATCCACCAAAGAATGTTATAAATGAATTTCAAATAGATCAAGCTCAATTCATAACCATAATGGACCAAACAGTATTTAAGTTAGTGACATATTTTAAGTGACATGAATTAATAATGTATAAAAATGCCATATTAAAATTATTATTTAATAAGTATGAACTGTATAATGTAATGACATTTTTTTATTATATTGTGTTAACGTGTTATTTATTATTTCGTTTTTAATTGTAATTATGGACAAATGAATGTTTTAAAAATATACAAATTGAAATGTGATTTGCTGTTTTATGAACCAATAATGTCCTATTAAATTATTAGTAACATGAAGTTTTTTAATCGAAAATGCTCAAGTATCTACAGAATATTTAAAACTTTTTATAGTTAAAATGTTCTATGAATGAATATAACATAAGTCTTCAAAAGTTACTTAAAGTTAACAACATATCCTAAAATTTAGTTTACCAAAAGGTTGAAAGAGATTGTGTTTTTATTTTTTTATTCTAACTGCTTCCCTGGTTTGATTCCGGGGCCTCATAGAAAGATACACAACTGGTCTACATATAAGAGAGAGAGTTTCCTGAGAGTGCACGCTTGACCATCCGACCGCATTGTCAATCAATAACTCGTTATACTTATGTAATAGAATCATGACGAGAAACCTCACATGAACGCGTCCATTTCACACATCCTTACAGGAAATTACACTGCAAACTGAACCATAGCCACCTTCCAAAGTTAGTAATGGGAAAAGTTCTCAATAACAACACGTATTACATAATAGTAATGCAGTTCTGGAAAGAAGTGGAACGACGATCTGATGAAGGTTGCTGGAATCTACTTTTTGACTATGTTCACGTAGACGTCTATCGGCTATTGATGACGACGTGTTATTTCACTCCGGATAGGAATATTATTTGTGTACAGCGAAGTGGGTACGGTAAAGTGTGATTTATGTTCCAATATAAAATTCATTCTCACTTGGATAGTTCCCAAAAGTCGAAAATATACGTCCGCTGTTGACACTATCTATAAAGATACCGACAAAACAGATATTGGTTTTCCGAATACAATAAATACTTGAATTCCATACTTGTTTATGTGTTTTCATAATTTATAGTTGTTTTGCGACGATTTAACAAACTCTTGTCTTTATAATCACGACTAAAACTTGAATTGTGTTTTAAACGTACTAAATATAATGAATAAAGCGTGCACATTTATTTAAAAAGTCTAACAAATCATTTGTAGCGATTAAAATGTGTTACAATATAATATATAATTTTCTCTTAAACTCTAACGCAGTCCATTTTTACTTTGCCCGTATGTATATTTCTTTTTGTACATTAAATGCATTTTTATATCGTTTAAGATTGATGAAAATTCTTACGATGTAGCTCTAAGTTTACATATAACGGGACATAGAGATACGAAAAACAAATACTTGAACCCGTACCGTACCCGGAAATCGATTCCGCGATACCCGGTACGTTACGAGGTATTTATTCAACAGATGCAATACAGTATAGTCGTTTCATATGTGAAACTACAACATATCTACTTTCGAAAAGAAGTATAATCAATGAAAAAACTTAAGGACGATATTCAATGGATTTGAGTTTCTGATAATGAAGACAACTTCTAAATAAAAAACCTGATTACTCCAGACGCGAGATAACTTCGATGCCACATACAGATTCACACAACGGTATTTGTTTAGTATATATCATCTACGGCTTTGATATGTAATGGAACAGGATTTCAATATTTCTTTAAGCATCGAGAGCTGTCAATAACATGAATTAGGATCCCTTAGCAAATATCCCGATAGCATACTGAATATTCTCTGTTTATCCGGGAAACATATTTGTTATGTTAACATACATCATTACATTGTTATGAGTATGAAATTATGACAAACGTTATGGCGACAAAACACATGCACAGACACATAGAAGCCTCATTTATAACTATTATATATTAAGAATAATAAATAATAAAGAAGATATATATTAAGCGAAAGGTTGCAATTCGTTCTATCAGCATGTCGTAAGAGTCCAAGCCCAAAACTCCAAGCCGTACAAAGCCGTACGAAGCCATATCTAGCAGTGGACATCAGTGGGCTAAAATAATGACTTTGACATATAGCCGAATAGTCTTGAATATTCTAACGAAGTTCGTCATAATATCACATTTAATCAAACTTCTCTTTGATAACCCTGTGAAAGACGATTCCTTTTGTGTGAAACTTCGATGCGAAATCGATCAACTAGCTCACAGCGAAGCTGTTTCTGAAGTTATGAATAATAGAAAACTGATTCGCATAAAGCTGAGCGAATTTGATGGAATTTACTGTTCTTAAAATTAGTTTTAGTGTCAAATTTGGTGTATAGGACTGTGTTACATACTTTTTTAAAACACAATAAACGAGAAATCGGTATTATAATAACAACAAATGTTCACTAAAGCTCAAAGCAACTATGGTAATTTAGAAACTAAATTAAGCAAGAAAAGTAGAATGAGATAAAAAGGACACGAAAATCGTATATTAATCAAAAGGTTTAACATCGAAATATCTATCCCTTTTTAAAAATAACTCAAAAAAGTGAAATGTTTTAAAACGTAAACATTAAGAATTTATTATTATTCTAAACGTTTTTAAACGTTCAGAAGTATTATGAATTCATAAAGAAGATTAAAAATGTTAGATAGATGCAAGAAGATCGCAATTCGGGACTTTCAAATACATCTATCTAATATATAAAATTCTCTTGTCACAATTTTCGTTCGCATACTCCTCTGAAACGGCTTCACCGATTCTTAAGTTAATTCTTAATTTTTTATACATATTCATGTATAAAAAATTTCATACCTACTGAATTTCCCCGATTCTCAGACCTACTATTCAGTAGGTCTGAGATAGTAGCCGATTCTCAGACCTATTTTTCAAACCCCTAAGTGATCAAGGAATGCCCACACCAAAATGATTTTTTTTTTTTTTTGGTATTTTTTTTATATTTTATTTTTTTATTATGTGGCATCAAAAAATACATACAACCCTAAATTTTCACTTTTCTATCACCAACCCCTGCTTTTTAAAAGTCATTTTAAAATATTTTTGTCACGTTCGATATCATCAATTATACATGGCCGCTGGCCATTACACATAATGGAAAATGGAATATTGGATTATTGGAATGTTGGAATGTTGGAATGTTGGAATGTAGGAATAATGGAATATTGGAAAATGGAATATTGGATTATTGGAATGTTGGAATGTTGGAATGGTGGAATGTTGGAATGTTGGAATGTTGGAATGTTGGAATGTTGGAATGTTGGAATGTTGGAATGTTGGAATGTTGGAATGTTGGAATGTTGGAATGTTGGAATGTTGGATGTGGAATGTTGGAATGTTGGAATGTTGGAATTGTTGGAATGTTGGAATGTTGGAATGTTGGAATGTTGGAATGTTGAATGTTGGAATGTTGGAATGTGGAATGTTGGAATGTGGAATGTTGGAATGTTGGAATATTGGAATGTTGGAATGTTGGAATGTTGGAATGTTGGAATGTTGGAATGTTGGAATGTTGGAATGTTGGAATGTTGGAATGTTGGAATGTTGGAATGTTGGAATGTTGGAATGTAGGAATGTTGGAATGTTGGAATATTGGAATGTTGGAATGTTGGAATGTTGGAATGTTGGAATGTTGGAATGTTGGAATGTTGGAATGTTGGAATGGTGGAATGTTGGAATGTTGGAATGTTGGAATGTTGGAATGTTGGAATGTTGGAATGTTGGAATGTTGGAATGTAGGAATATTGGAATATTGGAATGTTGGGATGTTGGAATGTTGGAATATTGGAATATTGGAATGTTGGAATGGTAACGCGGTTTGTGCTCGACTGATATATTGACGTGAAAACGAATGCAGTTTATGTCGCGCGCCGAAACTAAAACGAATGAAATAATAACATAAATAGTCACAAAATGTAAGAGCTAAAGATCCACCATACTGATTTTCAATTAGGTCGACTTCGCGATATTATTTCTTTTGTTTTAGTTTCGGCGCGCGACATAAACTGCATTCGTTTTCACGTCAATACATCAGTCGAGCACAAACCGCGTTACCATCTGACGGACCTGACAGACTACATTCAGTCAAAAAGATTTGGAATGTGTCAGTTATTTGTTCCTAAAAAATTATTATAGTAAATATAACTTATGTACTTTAATTGTAACTTTGGCCACTCTTCTGAAACCCACTAATATTTAAATATTAGTTATTAGATGAATATATATAGTGCTGAACCCCACACACCGCCCATAACCAGGGTGACGGTTCTGTTCAGGAGATTTTTTTGCCCCGGCTATAAAATAGGCAGGAACAAAGAACATTCCAATTTTTTTTGACAGAACGAAGTCTGTCGGGTCAGCTAGTAGTAAATAAATTAGATTTACTTACAGGAGTCTCAGATTTCAAAGCAAAGCAACACATAGACAGAGAAAGCTTAAAAAGTAATGAAAACCACATCAAACACGTAAAGTAAACAAATCGGTCTCATTATACGAGTTCCGCACATGTATCAGTCACAAATACGTTAAGTAAATCGTTTTCATTTGTATCTAATCCTATCACGTATGACCTAATTCCTTTCTTTTCAATCTCCTGGACTATGGTATTATCGTATTAATTACAAAAGTTTTCTCTCTACCGATATTGCAATAAATGTAACGTGATCAGATTAAGAGGAAGTAAATATACACAACGTTTTATTAGCAACCATCATTGAGAGAAGAATAATTGTAATAATCCACTAATGTTAATAAAAAAGGATTGTATACTTTGAGGACGCTAATTACCGAAGACAAGAACAATCACTTTAAATGTTGGTACTAACTACCATGGAGTTTTAATTATTATTTACCATGTTGTAACCATCAGATAACGTTGTAGCAAAGAAACCTTTTCATCATCCATTATATAAGAATATTCTCACTGGACATTACCTGTAAACTTAAATGATACTTATTCATAGACAAAAAACTGCTGCAACGTAAAATTCTTCCTGTAAAAACATCATTCTTTTTCACGTGAACACCACTTTGATCTAAAAAAAATTCGTATAAACTTCACAAATTGACTCGTCAGCCAATGAATAATTTAAGCATCTTACCTTTCAGTATATGATGAGTAACATTTTATATAACAGAAAAATGGAGTCTTTATTACATAAAAAATATATGGATCAATTTAAACACAAAAACTTTTATGAACTTAACGCATTATATTATAAGAGCATTAATCTGAAGTTTAGCAACTTTTCATCTTCAAACCTGCAGGGAGAGAGGGATTTGAAAACAATAACAAACTGTTGAACAACTTTTCCAATTACCGTGTTTACTATAACGAAGTGTTTAGTGACCCTAATCGCTTCACTAGCTTTTAATTTAAATCTTAAAGTATACGCCGAAAAGTTTTTAGTTTTTGCTTGTTCACGGCTACAGTTCATTTTGTGTAAATGACCCTATCACTTAGCAACCTCAATTTAAAATAACATAACTTCAAATTATAACACTAACGTGAAACTTATTTAAAATTTGTTATTGGCACTGTTATGAGTGGGCAGTGATACGCCCATCAGCTGAACGTCCTCCTCGTCTCATCGTTAATTAAGACATTTACTGCCTCCGTGGCAGTTTTCAAATCATCATCCGTATCTTCGTAATATTAATAAGTAACATAGTATGATAACGATACAGTCTTACCTGATCTGTTTCTGAGTAAAGGATTTTCAGATTTTCCATTTCTTATAGGGCACGTATTCGATTTTCATACGCTGTTAGATATTGAAGTGCACTCAGTTGCACCTTTGTGCGGAGTACTTTGAATTAAAATGCCAAGCTCTCTTTGAATTCTTATATAAAAGGCAACATGTTAAACTCATTCAATTGACAGTAAACTGAATATAACTTTAGTCCCATCCATTATTAAGGAAAACAAGATTCTTAATAATTTATACCTTTTAAAGCAGTTTAACTTGAATAAACAGAAGATTTAAAAAATGTAAATCCTTTCTGGTGACAACTGTAACATTTACCTCATTATATCCTAATATATAGTATAAACAACAGTAAGCATGAATTGAGCAATAAAGCAACAAATAAATAAAACTATTGGTGTGTACTTTAGACTACTTATGTAAATATATATAACGCCGAAGGGCACTTAAGCACTAAATCACCATTCCGTGACATACTTTTAAGATTTGAAGTAAAGGAATGAACCTGCAATTGGCACAGTCTTTGCCTAAATATTATTGTGTAATTGGTTTTTATGCATTACTAATAATTATAATATTATGATTGTCAGAAGAAACTATTATGAAGCAGACTCACGCTCTTGAAAGGCTTCCACGGTTTTGGAACTTATCCAACTGGGTCACCATAGCTGGATATTTACCCTCAACTTCCTATTTGCTATCAACAAGCAGTCATCGAGTTATTGGATTCTAACAATTAACATATGGAAGTCACAATGGGCATGTGACACGAAAAATACATAGTCCTCAAATATGTGTAATTTAAAAGATAAACATATGCCGCGGATATTGAATTTACATTATGAAATCCAACTACGAATAAGGTAAACTTTATAATAGGCCGATGAACAGCTTCATACGGATTTTGTTTTCAAAAGTATGAAAATCAAACTTTTTTAGACTTTTCGTGTGCTATTTCCCAAAGTAAAATTGAAAATTCCTGATGTCTTCACGCGGCAACATGTTAAAGTATTTTTCATAAGACACTTTTATTAAAAAATACACTACTTGTTTCATGTGCAGCGACGCGCACTAACGTGGATGAAATTCCTGCGAGAGACATTTTACAACTGTTTGTAAATAAAAAAAGTTTTATTTTTAAAGTTATGTACTTGTTGTAGTTATATTGAAATTCTGAATAGCTGAAATCTACAACTAGACTTCATGTTAGAGAATATAACGCTAAAGGATAACAAAACCATAACTTTATAATATATTTAGAAAGAGCGGAAACTTTTGAAGAAGATCCATTAACTACATTATGTTTGGAGCTTGTTGTTATTTTATGATGTATGTGGGATAAGTTTTCAATATAAACCTTGACACAAACAAAATAGATAACTTTGACAAGTATTATTTTTATTTATTATTTAATATCAACACAATAGCTACTCTCATGTATTGTATTTCATACATTTTATTTAAATACGATCAGCGGTACCCTGTACAACTCCGTTAAATACATATTTCTCCGGCTCCGGCTGGATCACGGAGCTTTTGTTTCGTAAATGAAGAGTCCTTCAGTGAATAACATCACAATTTTAGATGTATAAATAAAATTAAAACACTGATCCCGGATATGTTATCCACGTGTTTAAACTTGTTAACTCTTTAATAGAAAAGTTATACAAAAATACTGAGCTTTTAAAAAGAAATGTCATTAAATTATTTCTAGAATATTCACAAATTCACTTAAAAGGTAATGGAAAATATTACCTAATAGGTAATATTATCGGGCAGGTAAAATTTATTACTGTTTCAGAGTGCCCGAACATGTGGTTGAAATTACTATGGATTTACGAGAACAGGGAACTGAAAATAAAAAAGGTCGTTTTACTATCTCTACATCCAAAGAATGAAAAATCTGATTAGCGAAAAAAAGAGCCAATCTATCGATTTGAAATAAATAAAGATGATACGATAAGCGTACTTAGTAGTTGCTTTTATAAATGACAACGAAGGCGTACTGATCTTGAATACTCTGTTTTCCATATGTACACGGCAGGAACAAAGCAATGGTGTTATGGTGGATGATTTAAAATTGAAGGTGGTATCCAGGCGTGTTCCACAACAACCATGACATGTGGCTTCGAAGCGAACTAGAAACTGGCGAGTTACAAAGCGAATGGATAACAAGAATCATGCATGGAAACATTTCAATGATAACATTACAGACTCATTAGCATTAGTAAAGTTGTCAATTCGACTCTATCTTTTTTGAACAACTTTTAAAGTTTCCACGACACATAATTTCCTAAACAATTATCCAATTTTGCTTATGATTTCTTTTCTAAACTATAGTGCATCGGTTTAAAAGAAATGAATTCATAGGAACGGGTGTTAAAAGAGGTGTTTGATTTTGTACCTGTTAATAATTTCAGTCAAAAATTAGTCTGATTAAATTTCTGTTCATTACCAGTTATTTTTTTGTAATAATATATCTTAAATAAGCTTTCCTGGTGGTCATTCCATTAAAAAACCATAGATTTTCTATAATGCTACATACAAGATTTTTAAATATACTTAGCAGAGATCTACACGAAAAAAGACTAAAATATGAACTTCAAATCATATCAATGCACAGTTGCTATTGGTTTTTGAATTAAACATTAATCAGACAAAGATCCGATACGTCGTCGGAGCCTTCGCAGACTTTATATTTTACTGCTGGTTTTATTGTCGAATGTCTGTAGTCCAAAGGCAACGGACTCTGTAATCAGGTCTTTATTTAGTTTATTAGGATCACACAATCTGATAAAAGTTTGTCTTAAGACTTATTTTAACACAACAAAAATTATATTTTTTACACATTCGTATAAATTATAAAAAGGAAGCTAAAACTAGGTGTTCAAAAATAATAGTTCTCCAATTGAAAAAATATATTGTTATTATTAACTAAAATGATGTTACTTTCGTGTTGCTTAACACGTGCTTAAGATAGAAGGGTTGTCTAGCTTCGTACAAAACTATCCGATATGACGCCATTTTCACAGAATGGCAAGTTAAACAAAATCAGGTTAAGTTAGCTCAAATAAAGCAAAGTAATCTATAACTCCACTTATCTCAACCTAAGTCACTATTATTGATGACTGACTATTACTACGAAAATACACCTCGAATATATTTATACAGCAAGATTTATCATGGGCTTATTGACTCAGTGGTAAGAAACTTGATATTGCATGACCCGAAATCGTGATTTATTGGACCAGGTGCTAAATTTGTAACAAAATTTTATCATAAATGTTTTATTCTACCTTTTTCCAGCAAAATAGTCCCCCAGCTTATAATAGCAACAAAACTATTGATTTAATTTAATAACAGAAAAATTAAAACACAAAGCACACAGATTAAATTATGTTAAATTAATAGGTTGTTACCTATTGGTTCATACTATAATATGCACTAATACGTGATTAGTTAAATTTAATTAATCTCAAGATTTCATTATAAATTAAGGAGCACATAGAACTTTGGGTCACGTGCAATAGTAATCCTATAACTTCGCTTCATCAGTTTTGTCGTTTGGAAAGTTTTGCATAGCTAGAGATATACCTTTATAAAATATTTTGCGCCGGGATCAATTTTCGAAAAAATATCATGTCCCGCTTACATCATATCTTCTATATTACGTATTATATGAATTTAATAAAAGCATAATTATTACCTTTTTTGTTTTGCGTGGGGAAAATGCCTTACTACATAAGTAACGCTAGTGAGCATTCTTACTGGTTTATCATTATAAACACTGCAACATACTTACTGTGCCTGTCGCCTCGGGAAATAAGTTATCTCATTTAACTTGTCATTAACTACAAAGCCTTTTGTAAGCGGAAACACAGTAACGTTTACGCTCTTTTACTTGGCGGCAGAAATAAGAGTTGCGAGAGTACCTATCGAGAGTGTCCGGCTATAGAGACCTATCGCCCGTGAAACAATAGTACTAATTACAATTTTTTCGTGTTTCTTTAAATTTAATCGATGTTATTTTAATATTTTAAACAAGGACAAAAAAGACTCTTTACTTTTTTACTTCAAAGAGTAGTAGTATGTGGGGTTTATATCCACTAAAATCCCCTCGGTGTTCTCCTTCAGTGCGTTAGGTTAAACCACCCATTTCTCCAACGTTTTACAGTACTTAGTTTAAAAAAAATTTTTTTATACAAACACAAAGAATATTTACTATCATTTTCAAAACTTCCAAAATGTTCATGTTAATAAAATGATTTTAATAACAAACCAGAGACAGATTTTTTCATGCATAGGTATATTTAATTTTATGGGGTATATGTATGTAATTTGTTTTTAATTTACTGTTAAATTAAAAAGTTAAATAATTCGAAATTTCAACATTTTACTTAAAAATAAAGAATCCAATTTTTTTTCACAAAATAATCAATGAATCTTCTTAGAATAAGAATAATATTTGATGATTATTAATATTAATACCCCTAATTTGATTTGAGTTTCCTCGACCAAAATTAAGGCAGACGTCTAAACGTTATTATTATTAATAATAATATTAATAGCCATCTTTTGGATGAATGGATAGAAAGGAGGTTCACTATTATACTATTAATCTTCCTTGAAGAGATTACTTTCTTTCTTATTTTGCCATTTATTTCCGGATATTCAAAAACGTGACCGATTATATAATTAATGTTTTGAATTATTTATGATAAAAACTACATTCTTCTAAATTCAATTCACTCTTTTGCACAATTAAAATCATAGTTATAAAAACTAGTCTTTGACAATAATTAAAAAACTAACCATTTAATTTAATTACTCTGCTATCTACTTATTGTAATTTTAGTAACTGGTTTTAGCACTTCGCAGAGTTTTAATTTTTACTCTGTGCAATCGAGCGCTAGGATTCTGTCAATAAAAGTTGATACTAGAACAGATATTTTCTGTTTTCATTATAAAAGTTGTTTATTATGTGTTTAAAGAATGATTCCAATTACTTAAACGACTTATGTATCTATAATGATAATAAATAACAATATTTAAAAATAAAATATTTACTGTAATTAATATTGAAGCTTTGTGACGTAGTGCTATAGTCGATTTTAATAATGGATGTTGTCGGCAGCGAAATAGGGCAGAAAATGCGTGTAAATACCTAAAATTATTAAAATTTGCTATTATTATTTAATCTAAAATAATTTTTACTTATAATACTTTACATCTTATCTTGTTAAGAATAAACTCCTTTATATAAAAAATTCCTAACAAGATGCAGGAAACCCTTTCTGACCAAAATGTATTCTATTAATCAATAATTTATACTTTTTAATTTTTCAGTCTGCCATCAAGGCCAAACTTACGGAATTGGGATGTTATGTTGGTAAGTATATTAGGTATACTTAATAGTGCAAAATACCAATGTTTGACTAATACAAAAATATTACCTTTGTATTTAAAATAGAATGTATGTGAAATTTTAATACTTATTAAGAAATTAAATCATATAACAATGATTGCTAAGTATTATGCAAATATATTTTATTACTATTATTGCGATTAAGATTTATTTCTTTACATTAATAAAAAACTGTTCAATAAAGCAATGTGTAAATTATTACTGTAATAATTAAGAATAGCCTGCATTACAATGATTTCTAATAAGTATCCATGGTAACAAATAGTAGTCATTGTTATATTGATCTATTTGAAATAAATAATAGTCCAGCCTTGTGTTGAATATGACATGAATATCATTACAAGTAAAAAAAAATCTTTTATGGACATTAATATAATAAAACTTTACTTAAAATAACTCTGAATGGGATTTAATAATAACAAAAAAAATGTTTTATTTTACTAATTGATCTTTGCATAAATTATCCACTGTCATTGTATAATTATTTTATGTTTGTCTAAATTTTAATGGTCGCTATTATACCCTAACATTATTATGCAATGCAATTATTTATTTAGACCTATGGAAAAGTTTAGCGAATTAAATTTAAATATTTTCTTCTTTGAATAAAAAAACATGATTCCTTTCTTACCAAGTTTTTACAAGATGCATGATTTTAATTAACAATATATTCAAGGTACACTTTCCAATTCAAATAATTTATTCTAATAATATTCATGCAGATGATGAACTGCCCGATTATGTAATGGTGATGGTTGCTAACAAGCGCACCAGGGCACAAATGGAAGAAGACCTTCAATTATTCTTAGGCGATAATACAGATCTTTTTGTCAACTGGCTGCATCAAGTATTAAAGAAACTTCAAGAGGTTACTGTCACAGCTCCTCTAAGTAAGTACACAAGATTTTTTTAAAAGATTAATCCTTTAACATTAAGATATCTACACCAACAAAAAGAGAGACAATTGTTGTCATGTAAGTATATTACATTCAATCTTAATTACTTCATAATCATTCCATGTCATTATTAAAATTTTCTTCTTCTATAAGTGCAAAAGTTTATAAACAAATAAATCAGTAGATCACATGTGATGTATAAAAAGTTATGAATAAATAAATCATACAGGTCTCTCCTGAGCAATTCTTAGCACTGTTCAAAAGAGAAACAACTCATCTCTATTAAATTTACTATAATTTTCCAGAAGCAATAGAAGCTGAAAAAATTAAAGAAAGATCACAATCAAAGGAAAGAAAATCTAAAGAAAAAAAGGAAAAGGATAAAAAAAGTGATAGTGGTAAAAAAGCTAAGAAGAAGGAAAAAGAAAAGGATCATAAAAGACAGGATGATAAGAAAATACATAAAACTAAAAAAAAGAGTAAATATCATAAAATGATACGTCCAAATGTGCCACCATTACTGATGAACATCGAGAAGCAATCAGAACCATCAATAACAGATGTGTTTGCTGGGCAAATTTTAAAGAATCATGGAATTAATTTAGATGATGATACAAAGAACCAAATAGACATTGAGCAAAAGAATGTGTTAAAGGATACCAAGCGCCCAATACTACCAATCATTGACCCAGCTACAATAACATCTCAACCTGAATCAGTATTAAAAGAAACAAGTATAACAGATTCCACTGTGGGTGTCAGAGAAGAACAAATAAAAGAAATGCATGAAATTGAAGCCAAGATATCTGGTTTGAAACAGAAGTTAGCCGTTCAATTAGATTCAATGTCTGATGATGAGGACTTTTTAAATATAAGGACTGAAGCCGAGGAACTTATGAATGACTTTGCTGAAGATAGTATCCAGGTATGGCCTAATTAAACAAATTTTACATTTATAGACTAAAAAAAATATATGGCATCATCTATGTTTAATTAGTAACTATCTAATGTTTTTAGGAAGTGTCACATTCTGCGCCGATAGCTACTCCTCCTCTAATTACTCAGATGTCTCCGATTCCGTCTCCGATTCCATCTCCTCAGCCATTACAATCAACAGATCCCCCTAAAGACTCACCCAAAGAACCTGTTGAAACCCTTCCCCATATTGAACTTAATCTTCCCAAAAGACCAGTAAGGGAGAGACTTGGAGCTCGGGAGACTTTTAAGGAAGTAGCAGAAGTCCAGGACAAGGATAAAGTTATGGCAACAAAGCCTGCAAGTCCTGAAAGGTTGTTGTTAATTACAAATTCATTTAAGGTAGTAAGAAATTATTTGCGGCATTCTTGGCTGTCACATTTATCTATTTATTTCATATTTTTAAAATAAAACTACTCCTTTAACTTTATTGAATGAATTTCAGATTTACTCCAGAAAGGGAGCCTGTATTGCAAGTTGCACCTAAATCAGCAAAGAGCCGTTTAGGTAGCACATCTGACCAGCCCCAAAGAAGCTCAATTTCAGAGGAGCCTCCTGAAAATAATGAGTCGTCTAAAAGGCTGAATTCAAAGTATGTTTTATCATCGTCAATCACTAGATGTCCAGCTTAGGCAATCAAATATTTATGTCCTAGAAATTTTTAGATGTCAATTATGGATATGACCTATTATACAAACATACTTAACAACACTTCACACTTTCGGCGCTGTAAGCTAGTGAAATTACTGCGACATCGAGACAACTTCTAGTCTCAAGGCAACGAGTGAAATGTGGTACAGTGTGAACCATCTTATCCAGCACCACGTTGTTATGAGCAAGCGTATTCACTTACCATCAGGTGAACTTTTCGCTCCTCTCGTCGTCTCGAAAAAAAGTTCTTCTTCGCCTCACACATAATTGATCAGACCATCATATTCAAAAATATTGAAGGTCTTTCGTTTGTGCCATATTGATGTTAGTTTACAACTGTAACCACATAAATTCAAAAACTCTGTGTTTTTTTTTAAACAGAATACACCGACGTTTGGATTCTGTTACTGCTTGACCAATCCCATCTGGTAAAAAATTGTGTTTGCTAGCCTAGTAATAGCCCGTTCACTTTTCTTCTGAAGGCCACAAAAAGTTAGCACCTACAATCAAGTGAATGTCTGAAACTATTTTTTTTAGGGTTTCGGTGCTCGAGAAGCCCGTCGCTCGCTCGAGCTGTGCCAGCGTGGTAAGAGTACGCCCGCGGCCTCGTGTCTCTGCGCCTGCGTCCAATTTACTCATGAAGGCGGTGGCTGATGCACACAAGAGTTTGCTCAATGTTAGTTGAAACCTAAGGTGTTTGATAGTATAAAGAGTTCGTTCAGTTCATTGACATCAAAAGACGTCCTAGCTTATAGAAGTTCATGTACTACTTATTAATATAATCTTATATATCGACAATGGTTTAACACTTGATATTAATTTCATATGGTGTTAAGTAACAATGAGGTTAAATAGCGGCATATTTACAGTATGAGGTTAGAAGCTAGTAAGGCAAAATCGAAAAAAACATACTACTAACTAAACTGTACATTTTGCCATGGATTCAAACAAAGCATAGTTATATTTTGATAAAGAGAAATTTACCACCACTAAATATTTATTCTTAATTTATTTCTTATAGGCACCACCGAAAATAGAAACAAATCAGCTGAAACCAAAACGTGCGCTGGTGCTGCCGATGCGGCGCAGCGCTGAAGCGCAGAAAATCGTAATACAGGTGCCTAGGAGCAGAAACGTGCAAACAGACAATGCCAGGGATGTAATCAGCGGCGACAGCGAAGACAAAAACATTAAGTAAGTGTTATAAATAATTATATGTTAATTCTGCGAAATTACGGTACTGTATATAAACTAGTGTCAAAGTGACAAAGAAAAATTATTGAATCTTATATTTTAAAAATTTGACTTAAATTGCACGTTATGAAAAGACCAAGAGTAGGTTAATCTTCTAAAAAGGTATGTAAATTATGTGCAAAAGTAATTTTTAATAGTTCAAGGATTCTTAAGCATATAAAAAATTTAATTTAAAAAGTTGTTTTTTAAATGTATTAACAAATAGTTTTGACGATATCATCATCCTCAATAAACTGTTAAAAAAATAACGGAATATATGCTTAGTAATTATTTAAAAAGTTTAGGTAAAAAGTGTATAACAAATTTTTTGCACATAATTAACAGTTAATTTTTTTTTAATTTTTAGGCAAACAAATGTCGCTAATAAAAAGGACGTCGCACCCGTACTTATTACAAAGGTTATTAATAACACAGATTATGTACCAAACAGAGTGACAAGTCGAAAGGATGACACTTTGATTATAGAAACGATGTAAGTTAAACCCACATATATTCATAAACTAACGTACATTAAAAATAAATATTTTTAATTATGAATTTCAGTTTATGACTCCTTTAAATATAAAATTATTTTTATTTCAGTAACATTCATACCCCAACAGTAAACAAAGACAGGGACACACAATTCATTGTAACAATGGATGGTTATCTGCCTAATGCTTTTCTTGCTAAGAAACTGATGATGGAAGGCCTCCTCGATGATGAAGATGTGGACAAAAATAAAATTATTACACCAGTAAAAAGTGTACTTAAAACCAAGAATAATGAGGAACAGACCAAAGAGAAAGAAGTTAAAAAGCTCGAAGTCCAGGAAAAATCGGCATCCAAAACAACCATAAACAATAACCAAAAGAGCCAAACATGCAACACAGACAAACAAATAAAAGAAATAAACGATACAAATGATACGCAAAAGAAACGGCTTAGTGATACAAACAATATACAAAAAAAACGACACAATGAAGTAAATGATTTACATAAAAAACCGATCAGCGACACAAGTAATATAGAAAAGAAGCGGCTCAGTGATGCTGACGAAACACAAAAGAAAAGATTAAGCGACACTAGTGAAGAGAGTGACACACAGGTTATAATAAAACATGAGGAAGTTGAAAGTGGAGAAAAGAGAAAGAGTACTGGTAATGGCGCAAAAAGTGTAAATGCTGAAGCACAAGCAGAGACTCCGCCCGTTAAGAAGAGAAAAGCGTCTCCAATTGTCTACAACGTTGATAATAAAGAGAAAGAAACAGAAAGAGTAAGGGAGAGAACACAAAGCGCAAGCAGTGATACGCATGTTACGGTGTCCACTACGACCAACTCCCATAAATATGATTCAGTGTTGCCATGTGAGTTAACTTTGTATATTGTTCATTTTATTAAATTTTTTTATTAGACGAACTAACCGTACGAGCAGGTCTTTTACCTGACTCGCGCTGTAAAATTATGGCGCCAGTTAGTGTGATATATACTGCACCACAAAATGCTTTGTCGCCTTGATGTTAAGCTGCTTTATCTTAATAATTTCTCTAGCTGTCAGCGCCTTTGTAACCGGAACACTATAATCTTTTCCCACTGTTGTTTAGTGGCAAAAATAGTTACCTTGTTTACTAAACCAACTCAAATAGTAATAAAAAATCTGCTGGCAAGTCTTTTGTCGAACACAATTTAGAAAGTTACCACTGCAACGCCCTTTTTCTGTAGTCAAGCGTTATTGTGCAAACATTTCTGTTTCAAGTTAGAAGAGCGCTAAAGCTAACTAAACATTACCCTTTCGAGATTTCGCTCTCTTATCACATATCGCATGATGACTGTAGTACGATCGCGTGTGGGATAATAAAACAATGCGTTGATATTTTTGTTGAGAGCCGTGATAGCCTAGTGGTTTGAACGCCCGCCTTCCACTCCGGAGGTACCGGGTTCGAATCCGGCCTACATCAATGAATTTTTCAATTTATGTGCAGTTAGTATAACACCAACTAATATCACGTGCTTTGACGGTGAAGGAAAACATCGTGAGGAATCTTGCATATCTACGTCATTGACCGTCTGTGGTCGGACTAGTATGTGAAATGGAGGCAATGGCAAACCACTCCATTATAACTGCCAAGAAAGTCGTTGTGTGTTTCATTAAAACACGATGACCACGTCCCTCAATCATGAGGAAATACGACTTAGAAGAATTTGTTTATATGGAATCATAATGGTTTGTCGTGTCGTTCAGTGAGCCAAGCGGAGCGTAAGCTGGTGTGGTGCCGATCATTCCCGCTGTGCCGCTACGGCGGCGCGTGCGCATTCGCTCACCCGCGCTGCAAGTTCGCGGCGAGCTGCACACGCCGCGGCTGCGTGTACTCGCACGCGCTCTCCGCCTCTCCTGCGCTCTGTGAGTCTCACGCACATCATCATCTTTCCCTGCTTGATCGTATATGAAACTACACTCACTAAAATAGAAAGATTTTTTTAAAGCGTATTTGTGATATGGGTTATCAATCCTGTCCGTTCAAATTCATTTGTGTCGTCGTTCCGTTCACCCAATAAATTGTCACATGAAGCTGAGCGACCTGACAGCACAATAATAACCCATAATCTTATATCTGCCATGATTCATAATAGAAAAAAGGTTTTAAAATCGTTTACTAGAAAAATATTGATGATCTATAAATTTCTTGACAAGTTTTTTCTTCTTAATGTTTATAAAAATCTGGATGTAACTGCTTTTTATATCAAAGAGTAGATTATACTTCATCTGCAGTTTGTTAAAGTATTCGATTTTATTTAATGTTATCATATGTTTTCATGATCTCGAATATTTATTTATTTTATTTCTCCACTTCACGATATTATACAACGCGTGGTAACCCCCGAGTAACGTAGTTAGCACTGCGCTTACATCTGAGAACCCTAGAATACATATGTCGTCGTTATAACATTAATATATATGTAATTTTTTTTTCTGTTCAGCTTCTCATGTTATCCCCGCAGCAAATTACAAGACAATTACAACCGCGAACATCGCCAACATGTGCAGATTTTACCCGAACTGCGTGAACCCCGCTTGCCATTATTACCACCCCAAGCCCTGCAGATACGGCAAGGCGTGCGTCAACAAGCTGGAGTGCAACTTCTACCACAACGACGCACCTTCCGACAAATGGAAATATTCAGTGTAGTGAATAAAAGCTTTTAGCGTTATTAAGCTAATTCAAATGTACATTAAAATTAGTTTCATTTACAACCCGCGAGATGGTGTTTACTACACACATCTTTTTTATTCTTCCAAGCGACGAGAAGAGAAAGGCACAATGTTCTCGTCGGTTTGAAACCAAACAAGTTTCTTAACACAAGTATATCATCAGCAATCAGTTAAACAATTGTAATCAAACAATTTAAGATTATATAATATGTTACGGTCAAAGGATGCTTACAATTACTCACAATGTATGTGGGAGAATATTTCGGAGGCAAATTTTCTTATTAAACTGTTAACCAATTGTCTCCCTCTGTGTAGAATATGCCGGATATATGAAGTTTTTGTATAAGTAGTTCTACATATAGTATAAAGAAGACACCGTGCAGTCTCTGCTACAGACTAGAGTAAGCTTTAAGCGATTTATGTACACATAAACTGATAAAATGACTAAAGATGAAAGTGATTACTAAAATATTCAGAGTAATAAAAACTCTGTATTTATTTTCTCTGAGGCGCAGCGTTTAACCACTTACTTTATAACACCCGGTTTTGCTTTTAGACTTATGGAAGTGCTATAACTCTTATACTTAAAATTAGCCGCTGTAACACCATTGTTGTGTTCAGGCTGTCAAAATATAAAGACTATTTGTGTGAACATGACCTCATTGTTACCAATTACCATTTGAAACTTGGGTTAACCCATTGTAGATAAAATTGTGTTACTTTTTAAAAAGAGTAGTTTATTTTAATATAAAAAAGACTTCCTTTAAACCAAAGTTTGTTTTTAAATAGAGTAACATAAATAGTGCACTTAAAAACAGATAGAACAACCACGTTCGCCGGCAATAAGTCAAGTTAACATATAGATAAATCGATAGGAATTTCATCCAGTTCTAATCAGATTTACATAATACACATCGGACTTTATTTACAATGAACCCAAAAAAGAAGTTGGTAGGTAAGAGAAATAAATAAAAAATCGGTGCCTTTATTCTGAAATGTTAGTACCATGCAAATTTCATTTGGCGTATTAGTTTAGTTTTATATAAGGTCAGCAAAAACGTTTGAGGATATTGTATTGCTTGTTATCAAAACCACATATGTAACTCTTTCTTCATCATATACAAAAAATATAGTGATAAGAACTTTCATTCCGCAACAGCTAGTGTTCGTGGTACGAATTACTTTAAAAAGTAAATATTTATGACTTTTATAATGAAGCTTTAATAGTCTCTCACTTAACATAGGTCTTCCACTATGCTTGGCATGCGGATTGGCGAACGATGTATTATATATAGGCACAGGCCGCAATCAAATCTGCAGTCCTTTTTTTGGAATAGTTTCCTCTTATATCCGGCAGAAGCGTGTTGGGGATATTCACAATTATATTGTAAATATGTGGGTGGCTCGAAACTATCAGTATAATTTCAGTTCAGTAAATAGTATCGATACGTAAATACAATGATCGCAAAATATATCGTATTGGTTATATTCGCACATGGATAACGAAACGATATTTTTTTACTATCTCTACTCCACCTATTACTCTTTGTCGGACCCATCGCTTGTAACTAATGTAACAAATTGAGCCATGATCTCCTTGATTCCCCTTGTCATTCTGTCGTCCTCCATCTAATCCTGACTACGGGAGAGAATCGCTCTAGTCACGACGGGAGGAGCAGTGAACTTGCCAAAACTGCCTGTGAAATCGACGGCTAAAAATCATGGTAAGTTTAACATTTAAATTTATACCTCTTCCTATATTTTCTTATAACACTACGGAGTGTATGTTTTAAGTAAAATAGTATCTTACGAGATTTTTACACAGATTACCAAAAGATGATGTATTTATAATAATAATTATAAATAAACAAATTTAATAATTTACTTGATAATCTGCAGTATTTAGTGAATTAAAAAATCTATCACTTTCTTTACTTTAAAGTATATCTACGATACTTTCTTAGTTAGACATAGTCACGCATATAACAATTTTTAACTGGAAGACAAATTCGACGATTTTCTCATAAGCCGGAAAAGCGGCTGTAATGTTTTTGCTGAAACGTCCAAATTTAATGATTTAGTAAATTAATCTTTGTGTTCATTCTTAAAGTAAATCGTGATGAATAGACCTTTAATAATAACTCTAAGTGTGATTTTAACAACACAACTATTAATAATTTATTTAAGTTATTCAAACAAAGCGATAAAATTGTCTAGCCTTGTTAGACCACATGTTTTACAACGTGCTATTCAATATAGTCGGTATTTGGAATTAAAACAATATTGTCCTTCACGACGACTAAACGACTAAAAGAACAAGGTTCACTCAATACATGCTTTGAACCGTTACCTCGGTTGATGTAACTATACTTAATAACACAAGTTAAAAAAGTAACTAGATGACAGATTCCTTTTTTGTATAAAAAGTTTGAGCGTTATTTATACTCGTACCTAGATAAATGTCAAGACAATCCGAACTCCGCTGGAAGTGATCGAGCTTCATCAAAGAGTACATCATCGCTTTCCATCAGCGATAGTTTATTTAAAAAAAAACTTTTGAGTCTTTAACAATATGTTTTCTTCGGAACAGACAAAACATATATTTAGAAACTTTTTAATATTGTCCGCATTACACACAAATATACATTACTGTTTTATTTTTGGTAGTAATAGTAATAAATAGCGTGTTATCATTACTAGAAATAGAAGTAAACGTACTAGTTACATGAAAGATTATTTCACTAACAAACACTGTTACTGTTTTTAATATATATTGCTGTTTAAGGTTGCAAGAGGTAGAGAACATTCTTCAACAATTACAATTTATGACTTCGCGTTGTAATTAAAGAGAATGTTTAAGAATTGTTTATAAGATAATACTTGATAAAAAAAATTACTGTCCATAAATGCGAACTAAAAAATAGCAACTTTCAACAGCAATCAACACATACAAAATCAACAATTGCCTTTTATCATCTTCAAGTTAAATTAGTTCTTTCTTCAAGGTTATACTTTCCGTTGAAGAGAAAATAACAAAATCTATTGTGTCCGGTTAATATTTTCTTTCACACGAAATCAGCGTCACCTTTATTACGCTGAACGAATAATTGGTGTAAATTGAACAATTTAGGATGACAAGGAAGTATCTGGTGCTACATCTTCCGCTACGAACTTCTACGGTCGTGAACATACATATAAATAATGAAGTAGTCCACTATATGTACATTTGTATATATTTTAACTTCATCACACATTGCGAATAGTTCTGAAAATAGAAATTTGTATCTGATTACACTGAAAATAGAGTATATACATTTCCGAGAATATTGAGACAATGAATTCATTCAATCTGTGAGCTTCCATTATTATTAAACGCTTACTTTCCGGTTAAATCGTGAAATTAATGATGAAACAATCAATTAGCAACACAACACACTCTTATTAATAACTACAAACATTGGAATCAATACTCTTAATTATAGCTATAAGTAAAATAGAAAAAGGTCAAAAACAAATTAGATGCTTAGAAATACAGAAAGAAATTATCTGATCAATGAGGTAGGAGCATTGTACAAATTTTCAGCGCAGCCAATGTGATCTGATTGTTGTTTGATTTCGATGCGAACTCGGTGATATTTAATAGAAAGAAAAAAGCTATAAAGTCACAAACATATACACAAATAATCAAATATACATGCGACAACCTTATAATATATTCCTCGTCTTGAGTTGGGTTTTACCGAAGCCTTACCACAGTATTATGGCGGACATTGATAATTTAATATACTCGTGTAACTATAAATTTGATATCAAATCAAATAGCCATTGTTATCGGTCTTTTTTCATTGTTATCGCTATCTTACTTCTTTTTGCATCGATAAAAGTTGAAAGGCGTATGTGAATGACGGGTTTAACCTTTTAGTTTGTAGACAGTTTTAATTGTGTTATTGCAATTACGTTTACTTCGTTCACTATTTAAGAATAATACCACGATAATTGCAAGTAACCAGGCGTAATTTTAATAATGTGTGAAGCTTATATCTTAAGCTATATCTTATGGGGCAATATTTTTGTAAACATATGAGTAATACTAGTTAAATTGTTATATCTAATTACTATTTTACATGATGTAATCATGTAAATTGATAATAAGCTTTTCAAGTTTTCTAAGTAAAATAAAAGCTTAAATGACGTTTAAAAATAATGATTTTATAAGTTGATTATTTTGTATTGTAAGCATTTTAACACATTTTTATATATAAATTCGCACAATAACAGAAAATATTAATTGGTATTGTACTGAGTCATTAAAATTGTTCTAGAACTTATATTTTTTTCCGTCGAAACTAAATTATCGTTCTTTAATTTGTTTAAATCATTTCAATTACTCAGTATGATATTATTTAAACAAAAAAGTGAGTAATGAAGGCCGCGCAGAAATCAGACCGTCTAAAAAAATGATCACGGAAATCGCTGGTCGCGCTAATTAATTTAAAATCAATATCTCCCTCTCTCTATTAAAGACGTGAACAAAGATATCAAACACGAACTACAGCAAATACGAGACTACCTCGTATTGCCCTCTTGGATACCCTCAACCCCAAATACCCCTCTAGTCGCGTTTTTTACGTAGAGAAAAGCTTTCCGATATTTGTTATCTCTGGAGCGAAGATGCTAGCGGCGACATGGAATACTGACACCATTCTTCCTCTTCCTTCATCGCACCCTGACCCCGCAGTCCAATAGCACATATCTGATCTCTTAGCTTGGTCACGGCTATTGAGCCCTACCGTATTAAAGAAATGGAAACCTGTTCGGAAGGTGGTTGTGGATTAAACGATCGCGACAATGGAGTCCCAACGCTAAAACTAAAGTAATGCAGTCCGAAACATTTTAATTTTCCTTAAAAATGTCATCGAAATAAAAAAGAGTATTTAATTTCATTCATGCGAGGTGACCTCATAATTAAGAATTAAACATTTTTTTGTATTTCATTTAAGACAAAGAGGCGCTTAAATCTTATTTATATCCAAAAACATTTCTTTACATCAGTTAAAGATATATTTTTTTAACATACCTAAAAGTTTTACCGTACTGATGATTTATGACTTGTCTTCACCAAGGCGTTATCTTTGTTTATTCGACTACAAGCAGAACGTTCACCTGATGGTAAATGCACATGTTCTTCACAAAATGGCGTTATTTAGGATGATAAACACTGAAACATTAGTTGGGAGTGCTTAATGATTTTTGTAATTCTTTTCCTGTCGACCCATGGCGATAGAAAGGTAGGTAAATATTAAGTTTTCGTTTAACTATTTTTTTAAAAACATTTTAAAAAAGATTATGATGATTATGATATTTAAAAAAGATTATATTAATAATCTTTGAATCCAAGAATCACTAGAAGTATATCGTCTTCAGAGACCGTTTGAATAGGTACGTACCAATGCTGCATCTATTTCTGCAACTAAACGTCATCTTCTTCTCAGTCGTATTTCCTCGTGACTGAGGGTCGTGGTCATCATATGTGATGAAATACACGACGACTTTCTTGGCAGTTATAATGGGATGGTTTGCTATTGCCTTCTCCATTTCACATACTAGTGCGAGCACGGATGGTCATGACATAGATATGTAGGTTTCCTCACGATGTTTCCCTTCACCGTCGAAGCACGCGATGTTAGTTGGTATTATACTAACAGCACATAATTTGAAAAATTCATTGGTGCAGGCCGGATTCAACCCCGATACCTTCGGATTGGAAGGTCTGCGTTCAAACCACTAGGCTATCACGACTATTACGAAGGGCGTTATAGCAAGTGAAAATGCTTAACATCTCGTGTCTGTCTTTTTTTTTTTATACTCCTTTGCGAAGAGACGAGCAAGACGTTCACCTGATGGTAAGTGATACGCTTGCCTAAGACAACGTGGTGCTAGTTAAGATGGTACACACTGCACCACATTGCGCTCGTCGCCTTGAGACATAGGTGTTAAGTCTCGTTAGCCCAGTAATTACACTAGCTACAGCGCCCTTCAAACCGGAACACAGTAATGTTTGCACACTACTATTAGGCGGTTGAAATAGGAGCTGCGGTGGTACCCACCCAGACGGTCTCCGGCAACAGAGACCTACCACCTGGTAAGAGTCAGCACATTGCCATTTTTAGGATTATCGATCGAACGGTTTCAATGGTTTATTTCTCCAATCATTTATTCAGTCAATTTCTTATATATATGGAGATGTGAAGAAGAGATGTATGTCCAGCAGTGAGTGTCTTCCGGCTGATATTGTTGATAATATGAAGTCTTTCGTTTCTTGAAATTGGCAGTCGTAGCATCAAATTCCGCTTAACGTATATGCATTTTAAATAAGTCGTATCATATTATATTACTACACGAGTCGTAAACTTTAAAAAAATAAGGGAAAACCATGTTTTTAACTTTAATACAATAAACACATTAAAACTAACAACCAATTACACGTTGGTTTTACCACGATAACAATATAAGATACAAAAGAAAAACAGATCAAAAATTCCACTTTACTAAGGATTTACCACAGGTTCGTAATGTGTCATACTCTATGAGCGATTGTGTACAACCAAAACAATATTTAAAGTAATTTAATCATCATTACACGGCACTTAATGCAGGGGTCTTCTGACAAGAAAAGATTAATGGTCATTTATTAACCACGCTGCTGACGCTGACACAAAAGCTTTCGTCCCTGGATCATGTTGGTTTCGTCATGATCTTCTCTTTCACCTGATCATACAACCTCAATACAAACAGCTATAACGGCTTTACTTATATATTAGGAACGTCCTGTTTGTTGCGTTTTTTGGATAATTCTTCACTTCGCATATAAAACAATAGTTTAATGTTATAACACGCTATATCAAAACTCTGTGACGTAATTATCTTATTTTTTATACTATATTATTGATATATTTACGTATCTAGTAAATTGAGAGCATTCAGCGGTTGACTTTGTTTTGTTTATAAGCCTAACTTAAAATTGCAATAAGTAAACAATAAAACTTGCGACCACAAAGTGTTGGAGGCTTACAGGCCTATTTCATATCATGAGGAAGTTCGAGAGAAATGTCAGGGTCGCATCACAACCGCGTAAACTTGACCTACCATTACTAACCTTTTATTATCTGTTATTTAACTATTGAATTAACTTCGAACGTTCAATTTCAATATAGTTTAAACTATTTCTTTTTATTATTTGTTATCTCAATGCGATTTTTGCGTATGCGTTATCTTTCAAGTATCCAATACAATGCTTGTATGCTTTTGAACTTATTTTTGCTTACTGGCGTGTTATTAAAATGAAAGGTTCTATAAATAAATCATTCGTAGTTTTTTATAGCTCTGAATAAGTTTTTTTATTATCACTTAAATTTCTTAGCAGCCACGCATGCAGGCTGATTTTTTGTGCGGGCAGTTTGTGAGATTAAATAATGAAGAATTTGCGGATGCAAAATAATTTTTTGTTAAGCTACAGAGCTATACAAGTCATTCCTGTCTTTGAAATGAAACAGATTATTTAGACTAGATCTATTGAAATAATACACAAACGACAATGTTATAATATTCGAGTAAGTTTCAATTGTTTTAAGAGTTTTTAAAAAGTTTGTTGATAAAATGTAATTAAGTTATTTATGTTCACATTAAGATTTTACTGGAAAAATTCTTAATGTTTCATAATCATCTAGATATAAAACTTTTAACGACTACGCTCTTTGAACGTAGTACACAGCCATTTTGACGTTACTATTTGGTGTAAGTAATTGTGCTGTGAAGATACTTATATATAACATTCTACAACTTTTAACAAATTCGCAAGGTGATTAGGATTGGTACTATCCAACCATGTTCAAATATAAACAGATATAGGAAATGTAATAGCGGAACCACGTCTCCGGATTTCAGCTAGTCTCGTATAAGATCCGTGTTATTGTTCAATAGAGCAATGCGGATATTCTTTATCCGGCTCCAGTTTTACATCCTACTATAGAAATACTATTTTAGATATTCCTGCAACAGAGCAAAGAATTGATCATATCTTGTAGAAAGGTTAAACAGAGCCGTATAAGAGCTTCAGGAAGTTGAAACATTGTAGTTTAACGGCAAACATGTTCGCGATTTCGTCGTTATAGATTACCAATGTTTGGTATTTAGAATAACACATCTATACATAAAAATTATATGTACTATAAAAAGAAACTTAAACGCAAAGTTTCAGCAGAAATTAACACATGCATAATTAATATACATAAAAATGTATCAAAAATTATTGCCTTCATCCTTTCTTTTGGTGAAAAATGAATAACAGTATTTGAACGCATTATAATTATGCTGTTTGTTGACTAGAAATTTATATAACATATGAGCTTTCAAAAGTTATGCTAAACAAAATCTGAGTAAATTAAGCATTCACAATTGTGATAAGAAATAGAGAGTGCAAAATAATATGAAGGCGTGAGGCAAGTACTTGTTCGCAAACAAAACTCTTCCGCGTGTGTAAACATTCAAAAAATCACAACATATTATATCAAACTGTCCACTCATTTTACAAACGGATGGATACGCGCCGCAAAGGGAATTGACAACTACAGCCTTGTAGCTTATTACTATTGTTAGTGAGTAAGTCTACCAAGAAATAGGCGCGTTGAAGGTTGGCACGGTCAATTATTCCGGAATAGATTTCCTTACTTCACTTACCACTCGTAATTCTAAGCCAGAGGGGATTGGTAACATCGAATTTCTATATTGTGACTAATTTTGATTTGCTTTTCGTCAATGTTTAAGACAAAATGTTTCTTTTAATAAGTTCTGTTCCTAAATGGAAAGATTGCCAACCGAGCTAGTGGTTCGTTTAGTGGTAAATGAACTTGGAAAGTCGCTACATTGCTGAGCTTAGAGAAAGAAATAACCACTTTTTTTACTGTTTTAAAAACCATTGACAGCAACCGATTTTACCAAATCTTTGAATGGTAACTTATAGGAGTAACAAACAAGTTATGAATTGTATTTGTAAACTTTGAAATATGCTTTAAGCAGTAACAAGAGTTGTTTCTTTATATTTATCTATATAGGCTTCAGGTCCGGCAGAACCGTTGATATGAAAGGTTAATAACACCGAATATTATTAAAGTCACTGGTTAAGCCGGCCGTTTCAAGCTAATTATTGTTGGACGGTTTTACAATTCAGGCTTTTTAAGTTTTGTCCATTAAAATTTTTAAATTTTTTTTATTTCTACAACAGAATATTAACTTATGCGTTTATTTAATGCGGTTTAAGTTTACAATATGACTTTTATGATTTGATCACAATATTATACAAACTAGTATTAAATTGTATCTGATATCGAAAGGTTTTTTTCTTAATATAATTTACAGGTTCGCAGTTTATACATAGCAGAACATTACTTCCGGTATTAAATAATAAATAATAGTTATCATGGTGTCATATCAGCATAATGTATTTATCAATTTCCGATCTATTCATAACCTATCTTATGTTAATATCTATAGACTACCTATACCTAACTCTTATATGACGTTATCGTTGAATATGTATAATATATTATATTCGCTGGTCGTTCTATTACTAAAAAGCGTTGGTGCTTTTTTAGTCACTATTGTGTAGTGAATACCTAAATCCCTTTAAAATACTTTGATTGCTAACCACACTACTAAGAGTTTCCACATTTTTGTTCTTGACACATTGACATGTTACTTTTTTTAATGGTAGATATTTTCATTATAGTTAACACATAATTTATAATATAGTATCCAGACTCACAAGTATTGGATGAATTGTGAAACGTTTAACTTGTATAGATACAAAATTTAGGTGATTATCCCACTCCGTAGCAATTATTAAAACGAAAGAATCCTAAACAACTTCTCGGATTAGATAGAAGTTATGTTTTTACAAAAATCGTTCATGAATATCACTCTCTCTTGCTTGTACTAAAGCTGTAGAAAATGTCAAATATTGCGAATGTACCAAACAATCGTTATTGTATCCTTAAAGTTTAATGAACTGAAACACAAGGGAGTATTTGTACTAAAACAGATGTACAAAACGAATTGGTAATATATTAAAATAAATATCCTACTTTACGATCTCATTGCTGGGAAACTTGGCTTTCTTTTAGAAGTAAAGATTCAAGCCCATAGCCCACTATTATTTATTTACAGGAACTTCATGTATACAAAGACTTTCAACATTTCATTACATGGGGTTTTCACCAGTAATTCTCATATGGATTAACAAAAACCAACTCTATGTAACATATGTATGTATTTGGGCGAGATACTTATATTACTATGATTTGGTCTTTATCTATTAATCCGTAGTTTTTCTTACGGGTGAGAACGACTTACGTAGTTCAGTTCTAAGTAACAATGTTATTAATGTTGATAATGAATACGATTGTCAGTTTAAAGATGTAGTCAAAATTCTGTGGGGTGAAAGAAAAAGCTCTGTATAGCTTCGTACTCTTTAGAAAGAGTCATTATTTCGTTCACAAGAGAAAAGTACCAATAATTTTAACAAAAATTGGCTTCTGATAAAGCAAAGAGTAGCCAGGAACTGATTGTTGCCAGTCATATAATTACTTTACATTAACACCAAGCCGCGGCCTTGATTGAATGGTGATCCAATCGAATCCAGCAAAAAGTAATACTAAATGTAAACAGTACCATTTAAATTAATCGAAGGAACCTGCCCATGAAGGTCCGGTTCCTAAACACGGAAAAAGACGTATCATTAATAAGTAATTAGTTCCAGTTTAATCTATATATTAATAGGCGAAGGAAAAACTTTGTGCAAAAAGAAAAGAATGAAGGTGTGTGAGATTTGACGTAGTTAAAGTTTATACGGAAAAAATATACAGGAGAGAAGAAATACATTGTTGCGATTTGATAGTATCAAACACAGTATCCAGAAACACCTCCACATATTAAGTAAATCGATATTTTAACAAATCTAAAGCATTATTTCATTCTTGGATTTGTTACTAGTGTCCTTTACAATTAATGAAATTATGAATCATTATAGAAACTTGCGCCAATATAATCGACAGCGATTACATAGATTATAACTCACAGCATTATCGTTACGACGTTAAAAACAATTTTGTGCGAATTTACTTTTCAATATTTAACAATGAATTCCTTATTCACACGAAAATCTGAATGAATGAACGATAAAATCTATTCCGTTTTCTTTTATCACAAAACATTACCAATATCCCTCTAGATAATTTCAGTAATGAAACAAATTAAAAATTGTTTTGATTTCTTTAGTATAATATGTAGATTTGTACTAAAGAATAATATTAATTTAATACAGTTCCTTGTTTTGTGATATTTATAGCAGTTGTAATTAGTAGGTTCGATGTAATAAATTCAGGGCCGATGAGAGTGTGGGATTATAAAGTCTCGTTAAAATTACACGATTACAGTTAAAATCAAGGTTTCACAATCTTTGTTTTTCCGGTAAGAACTTTTGCAACGTCAAAACTGTAACAAAATCGCGCAATTTTTGAACTTATGTTACTTTATAAAACAGTAAATGGTAAATTTATTGTTAACGTATTCGGTTACTGATGATATTTGTTGATATATTCTCAACGATCGTGTATTTAAAAATACGCCAGATGATGTATGAAGCGGTGATAGCTCATTTGTAAGTGTGGTGGAGTTTAGCGCTGCAAGATTTAAAGAAACTTGGGTTCTGTCCCCCTTTCCAAACAAAACAGGCTGTTCAATTTAACATTATATACTCTGCAACCTTTTGTGGTTTAGGAGGCCCTTATGGATAGACAATTATTCCTTATACCAAAAGTGAAGTAGTCTATAAGAAATATGTTATCGAGAAACTTGTAATAAATTAATGTTCAATCAAAGGATGCATCAATCATTACATGTTTTCATTTAAATGAAATTTAGGATTACATGTCGATCGTAGATATATTTAAGACAATGTTTTACAACACTCTTAACTCTTTCGAGAGGTCCTTTTTTAAATGACCTCACCAACAGTCACTAATCTATTAAAGGAAACAGAAGTTTATGCTAACAGTTTAAGCTTGAAATTCGCATGAAATTTTCTTTAATATCCGGTCTAAAAATAAAATTTATCGGCTGATCCTGTACGACGACAATGACACACTTCCTTAGCAATTCAATCGCTGCGAAGGATAATATATAGACTTATGAACATTAAAGTTCACCGGCTGGTAATAGTCTTCTCTTTATGCCTAAAAGTTTTTTAATTAAAAACTACGGACTAAAAAAGGTAATAGAAAAGTAAGTGAGACAAACATTTAGACAAACGAACTAGAGTTTTCATTCTTAAAGTTCGCAATCTATCACATAAATTTATATTTAACTTAACAGACTATCAACTGACTTAACTAAACACTGACTGGCTTTCAATTATACAGTTATAGATACTTTTTAAATAAGCATACATCACATAAACAATCTGCTTAAAGATCCCACTCCTGGGACAAGAGAGTTGAGGCAATTTGTCCAACTAGTTGGTCAACCTCTGATCGGCCTTACAAATGAACTTTTACTGCCTTTTACCATGAGGTACAGTAAGTAACAAATAAATGTCCGCATGCCAACGGAATAGTATACTTTAACGCCTGCCTCTGATATATTACAATTCTATTTTTAGCAAGTCTTAAGAGAGCGGTCACCACAAATAAAAATAACCTTTGATAAAATTATACGGAAAACATTATTAAACCACAAAGAGAACAAGTAAATAAAATTTTTACTACTCACAACCTGTATACAAAATCACGAGTTTTATAAGTAACATAAATTCAAAATAAAAATCCTTTAAAAATTCAGATCCTTTAATGTTTGAAATGGTACAAGACAGACTTTTTAAATTTAAAATATCCTTAATTATTTGCTTAACTCCAAATTTAGACTCCAAAGTTACTACGAGAAAAAGTTTTTTTTTATTTACACAAAAAAGAAAATCTTTTTTTAGACAAAAAATACTTTGACTTTGACTTTAAAGCTGTTGCTTATCGAACATATTGGTCACGACTACGTTATCAATCACCGATAGCTCACCCACAGTGGGAATCGAACCTACGCCTCTTGGAACTGTGTAGCTCGTGTGCCGAGTTTATTTTTTTTTTAAGTAATAATGTCTTTACATAAGTATACTTAATATAAAGACATCTTAGTCCTCCCGTGACCATGACTGCTGCAAAGCGGTCGAAACGTCGGGAATAAACAAACTAAATAATAAACGCGATAAAATCCGTAAAATTGAGTTTTAATAAATCAGAGTAAACATTTTCGAATTTGTTTATAAACGGTAATGAAATAACAACCGGCTCGGATTTGTAAAATCCAAATGGGGAGTTACGATGTTATGAGTACGGGCCGTTTCGAGAACCAATATCGTGGCTTTTGGTATTAATAATGCCACCAATCACAACATAAGTTTAACAAACATCCAATCAAAAAATGGCTTGCATGATTAGGAATAAAATTTTGCAATCATGATTTACTGTTACACAGAAACAAATCGTTAATTAAATTTACAACTGAGTTAAGGTAATTTACAGTTAGATAATTTATTTATAGTGTAAAGTGATAGGTGAAACTGTCTTTCACCTGGTGGAAATTCTTGACCTCTCCGCAACAATACAATTGGACATGCAATGCCATCAAATATGATTGACTTTTCCCCTAGATATTTACGGTAAAGGTTTAAGGTACGCTAGAAACATTAATTCACATACTCCTAAGCAGTAAATTATTCGATACGATACAACACCAAAGAAGCCGTTAATACATAATTTTTTTGTTTAAAACACTGTAAGACATTTATGTTATAATTTTTCTTTATTACTTCCTGATCTTTAATAATAATTCTCACCTAGGCATTTTAAGAGTAAGCCAACCTTTTTGCCTTTAACATTTAAAATAATGACCTCTTTAGACCTTTCGATTCGATTTAGACATGAAGACCTTAAAACCTTTTTAATCACTTTTAATAAAGCGTATTTCGTCGACGTCCTTTGCCCGTTTACAACTATTTTGTATGTTTGAATCGACAGCTTTATTAATGTTAAACAAGTATTTACCTATACCACGATCATAAATTGCCTGTTCAGCACAAAAGTTGACTTTTTATCGACAAGTTTCAAGGTGTACATTAAAGATTGAACTACAATTACCGGGCAATAAATACAGTCAATCAAACTGTACAAACATTTACTTCATGTATACATATAGTATGTCTACGTTTACATATTAGGTTTAGATTCAAGTATTTTTTATGCAAAAACTTTAAGCAATCGATGAACAATTTCTATTAAACCTTTAAATTCAAATTTATTAGAGTTTTATTTAGTAAATCATATTTGGTGTGTATAAAGTAATTACGGTCGTCATCTCTTTATTGTTAACTGATGATTCAATGATTATATTACATTTAAAGAAAATATAGAAAATTGCTCAATGTAAATTTATTACGAACACATCTTATTTTATAACTTCTTCTGTAAAAGGCTGTTTTATGTTTAGGTTCAAAATGTGTTGGTTTTTATCTTAATCATAAATCCTACACTCTTAATTCACTTTGTTTCCGCTTATAATTAATAAGTAAGCTTATTCTTTACCTTAGTTCTTTTAATTTCGATACGACAATGAACGACACTAAATCTCAATATGTAATAAATATAATTGATTTAATGGTTTGTTTGACGCAAATTAAGCGATGTTCAAATATACGAATGCATTACAAGTTTGTGAATGCAATTAACAGATATAAAAATTATTTTGAATATTAAACATACACGTGTATTCGGGTCGAGGCAAATTGCAATGTTACACATAAATAAAGCTGTTTTTTATTAGCTTCCGTTCCCACAAACCCTCCTCCGCGTTTATTGCCCAATTTGTAGAGCATTTACAAATATTTTAAGCATTAAGAATGTTATATGTTACGTATTAATAATACATCATGAGATTGACTTCACGTAATCTTTTCAACAACAAAATAATCGGATGTTAATAATTCGTTATAATTTAAAAGTTAACTAATAATAATATTAAGTAATTAATGTTTTCGCTATCAAGTCTTAAGGCCTTCTAAGTTGAGATCAAACCTTTTTTTTAATATTTTAAATTATGTCAGAGTAAAAACTTCACGATTTTCGATCACTGACCAGCCACTAGTCATAATAGATGTGTTTATTAAATAAAACAAGTAATTAAATATATATGGGTGTTGAATCAGGACATCTCTACCATCACTTCACTATCGAAGTGTCGTAAAAGACTAAAGAGTAAATTGTTGCTAAGAGATAGCAGCAGCTTCCATAGAGACATTTACAAGCATACTGGCTACAGCAAAAGCCCATGTTTACCAGTTGATATTAATATGCTGAAATTATGCTGATGAATGTAGTAAATATGAATTTTATTTACATTTTACTTTCAAATTTCTTTTCATAGCTCCGTCCAATTAACGACAAAGAGGAAACGAAATCTACAAGTCGGCTGTTACAAAAGCTGGAAAAGCACCGCTCTCGCAGTATGCTTTACTCGTTAATGAGCTTACGAAAATTCCAAAGGTTTTTCTTTATTTTGAAATGAAATCCGTTAATTTTTTATAACCCAAACACAGTATTTAAAACTTTTTATACAAATTGAGTAATTATATATTAACAAACGTATAAGTTAGTTAAGAGATGCTTAATTCTCCAATATATAAATGACGAACAATTCGCTCCTTTTCTACTATAATCTTCACTAATTCTCATCATACAATTTAAATAAAAAATATCATGAAAATTTTATTAAGTTCAAGGATTATTGCATCCTTGCTATAACAAAATGGTCACTTTTATATAACATTTTATAATAAGAAATATTATATGAGAAATAGATATTTTTAAGTTTACAACAATATCTGCGCAAAATATAATTATGCGTAATAAATACCTCATTACCATTTAATATCAATAATTTTATGTCAAGCAACGTTCATTTAGATTATGTAAATGTTTACACGATATTTCTGTAAATAAAAAAAAACGCTAGGTCTGTTTTAGCATTTACTGAGAAATAAAATTATAATTATTATTAAATAATTATAATATAAACAGCCACATAATATTAATAGTTCATTATCATTAATACTAGATGATAGACGTTCACTGCTGGACCTTTACTTCCCTTAAAGATCACCACGCCGGTCAGTTTCACGAGGATACCATTCAGCGACTTCCTGCAATCTTCATAAGATCTTTCTCTTTCTCTCTCGCTCACCTTCTGAAGGGTCTTCTAGTACTGTGTCTACCGATACACATCTTCTACTCAAGCACCTTTCTGCCCCATCGAGCAATGTGTCCTATCAAAAACTTAGATCTAGCAATCTTTTAGGTTATGCCTGCTAACTAGTTACTTATAATGTACTCCTATATGCATTGATCATAAGATAAACATACGTTACCTTCCGTTACCAATATAATAAGCCTTTGCAAATCAGTAATAAAATTTATTATAATTATTTTTCGATCAACTTGTTGTTCGTTCGACGTATGTGGTTATTTTTTATATATAATTGCATACTACTTACGGTTGACGTGATAACTAGAATTACATTGCACGATGATCGCGTTGCATCATGGAAGAAATCTTTGAATGAAGTCTATTAAAAAGAGATTATTATAATTTTTCATTGACAACATTAAATTGATCAATGGGAATATTTCTTTCCTGAAATGCTGAAAGCTGGACAGAGGTATTGTTAATAACAAAAAAGAGAGTTGCTAACGATTAATTGTATTAAGATGTTAGATTTCACTTGACAATTAGGCTCTGGGTGGTAAAGCGTGCCCAGCCAGAGTACTCTGGTTCTCATGTGTTGACAACCGGAACAAAGCGTGATAGACAGATAAACTGGTTCGGAGAGACCATACCAGCAAACCGAATCCCAAAACCTACGCTTCCGGAACTCGACTAAAGACATCCGTGTTATAAAGCTAACGATTAGACACTGAGCCACTGCTTACCATCAGGTTACATGTAAAGTTATAACGTCATAAAATATTCATACAAACTGGCATATCCGTTTTAAATTAATAATATCCAATAATGTGTATAATGAAGAAACTAGATTAGTCTGGAGGAGAGTTAGACCAGCGATACACGAAACTAGACTAGAGAATAAATAAATGTAGATTCATCAATAGATTTAATTTATGAAATGTGACAATGTTCAATAGACAAACAGAGACAAATTAAGATAGGAAATATTAAGACCCTGACATTAGGAGACAAATGCCCTAAAGCTGATTTCAAAGTAACTCTTGCCTACCGCTTAATTCGAAAATTGTATTATATGCCTTAGTGCTTTAAAAACTATATTGTTATATGGCAAAAATTATATATCCATCGAGAAAAGTTGCAACAATTTTTTTTTAACTTGACTTTGACTTATACAATGTTTTAATCCAATTAATCCAATAACCTACATAAATTATTTTAAAAATATCATTAGCTAATCTTATATTAATACATCTTATTAGCATTAGAGGAAATATCACTATAAAAGGTGGATCATAGACAGATATTTATCTATATCCGCATTTTGCGAATGTATGTATTCGCGAAATGCCATTGGCAATAAATTACATTGAGCTACGAAATAAAAAAAAATTAATTCGCAAGGTAATATAAAGAAATATTAAAATAATTTCGTGAATACAAACGTTTTACATTCAATATAAATAAATATTCTATTTTAAAACTGATTAATATGGATAATCGGAAGCGTCTGAGTCTACATCCATATGCAGAAGATTTAATCCAAATGGAAATGTTAAATAATTATTAGACAAATATAACTCGTTATTTGTCTCATAATTTTAGGAAGGAAAAAAAAATATTTACTCAGTACTATAAATGTTTAATAAATATAAACAATATAATACATACGAGCCAGAGACAAAAAATAATACGTTTATTATTCAGTTGGATAGTTAGTTCTTTCGTCTTCATTTGTAACACAGTCAATAGATATAAATGATAGAAAATGCCAACGATTCGATTCTATATTACAAAGTTTAAGTCATCAACATCTTCAGTGGATTGTCAATATTCTTAACTTTTATTAAACACAGCTTCGTTTGAAAAGATTAGATTTTCTAGGTTGCGGCAATGCTAAGTCGTCTGGTAATCTTTATACATTTATTTAAATCTATCTAGATCTATTAGTTTTGTTTTGGCATATAGCCTATTTCCAAAACTAAGCACAGCCAATCGGAAACCAAAAAAATTACATTTTCGCGTCATGTAATTATATACGTGTGAGCCGTGATAGCCTAGTAGTTTGAACGCCGGCCTTCCACTGCGAAGGTACCGGGTTCGAAGCCGGCCTGCGCCAATGAATTTTTCAATTTATGTGCAGTTAGCATAAAACACCAACTAATATCACGTGCTTTGACGGTGAAGGAAAAACATCGCGAGGAAATCTGCATATCGATGCCATGTCCATCCGTGGTCAGACCAGTATGTGAAATGGAGAAGGCAATGGCAAACCACTCCATTATAACTGCCAAGTAAGTCGTCGTGTGTTTCAATAAAAACATAATGACCACGACCCTCAGTCATGAGGAAATACGACTTAGAAGAAGAAGAATTATATACGTACAGGGTAACTGTTTAACAGTGAAAGTTGCAGGCATATCGATCTGATAGTTGTTATCATTTGTTCTCTTTTATTTTGTTTACATTGTGACTTGAACAGTTTTATGTATTTCAATATCAAACAAAAAAATATAGTTTTTTTTTTGTCATGTCAGTTTAATATGTAATAAAAATAAATCTTACGGATTTTATCGAGTTCATTTAATTATTTCATTATCCCGAAGTTTCGGTGCTTTGCAGCAGTTAAGGATAAGGAGGCAGAGGAGGAGGACTGAGGTGACAGGTGACATATGACAGTTGAAATTCATTTAATCAAATATTTAAAATTTAGTAAACATGGGTAATGATACTATTTTAATAGCTTTTCTGTTATTCAAGGCGGAGACGAATCCAACAAATCATAGATCATTAATATCGATCCAGATGTTTTTGGAGTTTAAATTTTGTTACTAACCTGACTTCGTTTTATATATACATATAGATATTCTCTAATTATGTGTAGTATATATTTTTCTATTATTCTTATATTTAAAAAACTAACTGTAATACAAATTAAGTTGATATCAAAGATATTTAATTAAAAAGGTATAGTTAGCTTTAATTGTATTTAATTATACCGTCCACACTCCAAACTAAGGACCGTTAAATTGCTCTTTCATTTCATTTTAATGATGAATTATATTATTCAGAATTGTGTAATATAATTTAGTAGGACATTTAAACGTAAAAAGCGTGGACTTTGATAAATGAGGAAACGTTAATAAATTCAATAGTGATTAGTAAAAATTGGTGTTTGTACGACTGCACTTTATATGAATTTTAAAAATCAATTTATCATTACAAATTTACATATCTACGTTATTCAGGAAATAAATGTTTTGGACAAAACAATTAGTATACATCGAAGACAATGTACCGATGGCTTTTAATACTGTTTTGAAAGAAAACCATCACATGTAATGTAACGAAATTCTTTACGGTTTCCAAAGTGCAGAGTGACTGTTATTTTATAACGATAATCCCAAACTAAATATATAGAATTCCAATTAACAGCTTATTTTTTTTATACTACTTTGCGACGAGTCGAGCAAGACGTTCACCTGATGGTAAGTGATACGCTTGCCCATAACAACGTGGTGCTAGTTAAGATGGTACACACTGCACCACATTGCGCTCGTCGCCTTGAGACATAAGGTGTTAAGTCTCGTTAGCCCAGTAATTACACTAGCTACAGCGCTCTTCAAACCGGAACACAGTAATGTTTGCACACTACTATTTGGCGTTTGATATAGGAGCTGCGGTGGTACCTGGTAAAGAACACACAGGTAAAAACTTAACCGCCTTTATAACGCAGACCCTGCTTATACTAGCCGGACATAGCTACCACCCTCAAATAGTAAGTCCACTACCGAAGCATTGTTATATGCCACAACAGTGTTACCCGTTCCAATTTTTTCGAATTTAAAATCACATGAAATTTAAAGCTTTTATAATGTTATCCTGTACAGGAGGTGCAGCATCTCGGGCACAGGACAAGTTCGAAGCCAAGGTTACTTTATTGGGTTTTTTGTTAAACATTGACCTTGGGGAATCGTAGACAGGAACCGCGTCGTTCGGTTTACCGAGTACTCTGAATACGTCACACAGATCACATACATTAGTTGAGTATATTTACATTCTTAAACTAGTTAAACTATTTAAAGGTTATACTTAATGTTACTATTTGATACAAATGCAATAGATTAATGAATTTATCAATAATTATTAAACAAAATAAAAATTTAGACTCTAAAAAGTCGTTACTCCTATGGTTAAGTAATAGAGAATGAATGGGATCGAAAAGCTCACTTAATACTCAGATAAGAAATCCATCCATACTTAAAAAAATTATCAGATTATGATGTTCTGTTATTATTCTATTTGTATACTTCACAGAAAAGTTTAAAATTCTTCGCTACCGTATATAGAGTAAATAAATGGATTCCGTTAAATATTTTACGAACGAACTTAAAGCTCGAGATATGCAAGCCTGCTATGTGCCTAACCTAAATACACCTTTCACTTACCCGGGTCTGCTCCCCTAAGTGAGTTACATTCAAAATCAAGTACCGAAAGTCACAAGGCCATAGTACAAAGTAAATACATACGTCCGCAAAACGTTCATTCCAATGTAAGAAACTTAATGAAACACAACAGTTTTAACATTATCACTAAACGCAAATCATTTTTTAAAACAAAAAATATTTAAATACATATTATGAAAGTTGCAACCGAACGCGTCCTTGTCCAAAAATTAAACAAGTCTACACAATTTACAAACAAAACAATCTCAAAGAGAATCGAAAATGTTTTGTCAAAGAACGTCGACCAGGCTTAATAAAGGCACCGTTTTTTCGTAATAAATCCTTTCACATGATATTCAGTTAATATTGATATACATGCATTGATACTTTTCAGGTGATAAAGTAAGATATAGATAAGTTTGCAAGGGTGAGTTAGCAACATTGCTTTTGGATGGAAAACGGTTCCATAATATAATACAGAAACCTGTCGCTGCACTGTAATCCCTCTCTCAGGAAACCTTATCACCACTTTTTTAAAAGATACAGGTTTTAATAGTCTGAATAAATAGTATTTACAATAACTTTTTATAACTATTAATACAGTTTTCTTCGTTAATGTTCGACTAGGAATTAAATCAAGATGAAAGACAACTTCGCCCATCACCACCAAGCGCTTGTTTATATAATTAATAAAATAATAAAATCCCCATTACGCTCGTAAGCAATTATTATAAAGAAGTTGATATTAAATATGTTTTTGGTATCTCCCCATTAGCTCTTAAGTGACATGCTCAGCGGTATACAGAGATATGCATGTAAGGATAAAATCCGATAAGACAAATAAAATATTCTTAAAAACATTTCCAAAAATATTGTCTGAGGTCGCACAGTATATTATATATCTCCGTGGCGTAGTGACTAAACGCTTAATCCCAGGTTCAATTCGGAGACAAATTTTATAATTTGGTTGTTGATAGTAACCTTCTTAGTAGTCGAAACCTTCTTGCTTTGACCGTCATGTATGACATTTGGATTCACTCTCACTCTCTCTTACTCGCTTCGATGTGTAAAAAAGTAATGTTATACTTGTAATTGACTTGGTAGTCGCCAGGCCATTGAAATTTCAATACTTTTTGCTCTCGCAAATTGATATCATAATGAACACAAAAAAAAACAATAATTAACCTAAATGAAATTAAAAACAATGGAATATTTAACTGGTTTAACTAAACGTTTATAAAGAACAGTAGAATAACAATAATGGAGGTCTATATTTAAATGTCAATTATCTTAAAAAAAAAAAACCGTTTCGTCAGAAATCATAGTGTTTACTATAAAACTGGCACTAATTATAGATAAACATTTTTTTGCTTTCTTACTTTTACAACTTCTACCATATGGCAATGTAGCTTCCTTTCAACTTAAAAATCGTTCAACCAACTTAATTCTATACTTCACCTAAAATTATAATAAAGAAGAAGATGTAAATAATCATTTATTATAAAGCGAGGTAATGTGTTAGATCTAAAGTGCAGATTCGAACAAGCAACTACAAGTCAACCGAGGTTATCGAAATTGTGTTACTCATTACTTTCCCTTCATGTAAACATTAAATTTATTAAAAAAAGATCATTTTACTTATAAATGAAGGTTATTTCAAGTGTTAAGTATCGATAAAATTTACTCGATCAAAATTAAACCTCGGTGATTTTTCTGATTAATAATTATGTCACTGATAATGAACTGATAATTCACCGCAGCGTGTTTAAAATTCTGTTAGAAGAAAGCTTCTTTTCTACTCTCCCATGTTCAACTATAGTAAGAACACACTTTATACCACCTGATCATGAATACAATATAACATCTGATAGAACTTGATAAATGTTTTTGCAAATTTGTTCATTTAATTTTATTAATACAAGGAACAGTACAAAGACAACAAGAAAAAATCTATTATTTTAATCAAGGAAAAATTTACTAGTGGTCAGGGATAACCTTCGTACTCCATCGTAATTTCTTTTATGCAACAGCTAAGACTGGAAAATATCGCGAATCTGGTGGCATATGATAAAACTGTGAATGGCAACACAGAGATAATAAGAATTTACTGCTCGTCGACTTGATATACACATATTATATATTACATACTCCACAAGTTACCTTTCAGCGGGAACTTAATCATAGTACTGTTTTGCCGGAAGACCAGGACTTTATGGATACTTTGAAATGAGAAACCTATCATCATGAAAATAATATTGTCACACTTCTTTACCAATGCGAAGGCTCAAGACTCAAGACAATAAGCAGTGAGTCCACCTAATTTTAATTTATCATGCGGTTCATGTTACAGGCAAAAACTAACGAATCTACTCGTGCGCTCTTACGTAATTCACCAATCGCGCCGTTTTTTTTATTAATGAGATGATTTATAACCTCAAAAACGAAATTGACAGATTTAAATGATGTTCAACTTGTTTTCACTGAAAGATCAATGTCGAATTTTTGTTATAATTTCAGCCGCGTTTTACTTTATCTAGTTTACTTTTTGATTTTTATTTATTGGCTTAGAATGATATAAATTTCATCGCAATTTTACATTCAAAATGATATTTCTTTTAACTATTTTGACGTTTATCTACAATTTAATTCGGTGTAACAATTACACGAAAAGAGTTGTTAATACTCTGGCTCTAATATGTTGAACGGAACGGTTACAATACGAGAGTTCGAAGACTACAACCAACAAAACTCCACGCCTGGCCCCAAAGTTGAATCTAGGAATTCCGTGTTACTAACCACTGCGCCGTGGAAGCAGATAGTGATTGATATGCAAAAAAAATTGAATTATACACTGTGATGTAGTTTAGAATGGAAACTTACAAGTTTAATCGCAGCCGCAATCGAAATAAAAAAAAATGCAATCGAAATATAGGACACGAGCACGCGTAGTGGTGCTATGTGAAGCAGTTTCAAATGAAAGGGAGCAGGAGCGAGGGGGCGAGTTGTGCTCCATACAGCTTTTATATAAAAGAAACGTACCATTTCGCAATCATTCCAACTTGGAGTCTCGTCGCGGTCCTACCGGGGAGCACGCGAGAGCCGCATCCGATTCGCGAGTAAAGTGACAGATCTTATAGAATAGCGCAGTATTATATCTTTTTTAAGATTCATTTATTTTAAATAATTTTACGCGTTCAATATGGCTGTTACAAGTGCGAGGAGCATTGTGAACATCAAAGAGAAGGGGCACTTCGAGCATGACAATACCAGGATTCATAAATACACCGTAAGTATTAAAAATTTTAATCAATAAATTTACAGTTTACAATGATAAAATACTTGCATTAATATTAATTTTCATTGTAAAACAATTAAAAAAAATATATTTACTGTGCTCAAAAAAATATATAAATTTAAAAGGCATTAAATTATCAAAACAGAGACGACTTTCATAAATTATATATTTACTACAGTTAACAATAGAAATAAGGACAAATAGACGATGACGAGGATGATTATTCATATATATACGTAATAGTAATTTAAGTAAACAGTAGGTTAAAGAACCTCTGAAGAATAATATCAAGGAAAAGCGGGAAAAAAAGTATATTTGAAGGTTTTTGATTAGTATCATCAGCAATAAACAAAATATGAATGAGTTTTTCAAAAGAAAATAAATCGCTGATAATATTATAAATAATAGTACGCAAGTAACTATAATTCTAATTGGCATAGATAAGCTAGTTGTAAAATAATATTATTGAAAGGTACACGACATCTATACATAAATAAACAGATACAGCGGCATTTAAAACAGACAATATTTACTTGATTTACGAACTGTCGTAAGTTATTAAAAAGAAACCTTGAAATAAGTAAATTTATCTCTAATTAAAGATAATCTTATCGAACAGGAAGGGATTGTTAATTGTATAATTGTTCACTACATATCAGTCTGCCGACATTAGTTGATTAATTAGTAAATCGAAAATTAATACATCGAGGTAGTACTAAATACCTCCGAAAATATTTTAGTGCTTTTGTTATGTAGCCAAAAATAAAAACAGTATTAATTAATTTTCATTTATTATGATAACCACTCAGTTCCTCTATGATGATTGCATAACAAAATCTTTGTGTTCATAATATCATTAAATTCAAAAAGAATTTAGTATTGCGTTATGTAAATATAATACTGAATTTCATCAGAAATTAACAATTACAAAGCTTATGCTTATTCCCACAATATTTTAATTGAGAAAAAATATCAAAATTATACTTTGGTATTACTATATTGATACCCCAAAGCTGTGTATTTTCATCATGGATTTAAGTGATAAATGAAATATATAAAAGCTTTTGAATGAAAACTTAAATGGAAAGTAAATAACTAAAAATCATTTTTGGTGTGTAAACATCTTAAAAAATGGCGCATAGTTTTTGAGTTAAATTTCTTACATTATATTAATTGCATTTGCATCTTTAAAATATCTGATCTAGTACATTGATGACATGATTGTCTAAAAGTGAAAAGGGAACGAAACAAAACTAAACGGAATCGTATTCATACTTAATAACAGAAAAAATCAATTCACGTTAAATGCAATGTTCGTGTATTTGCTTATTTTAAAATGTTGTTGCTATTCACGTATGGAAAATTATGCAGGACCTTATATTTGTAAATGTATGAAATATTAACACGATTTCATAATCATACGACAATGATATTCATTGCCGATTTCGACCAGCCTGACGTCATACGGTTAGTAAACGCTGAATGCAGCACTCAAACATAATTACTTAAATAACTTTAATACTTGCATATTTAGTAAAATTCATTTGTAGTAGTTTTTATTTACGTATTCTATGTATATTATTTATCTCCATCCACATCAGTAGTTAACAGAAAAGCAATGTTATTTTGACATCAATTCCGCAATTTATAATGTAATAATTTAGGCTTTGCGATAAATACTAAATAAATAAAAATCCTTTACCACTTATTTATTTAATCTTTGCGTAAAACCTTAAGCTAAAGGTACAAAGGGCGGACTTAATGCCAGAACGCATTTTCTGCCAGTCCACCCAGAGAAGAAGTAAAATTTGTATGTAGCTGTGAAAGAGAAAAATATAGAAAGAAAACAAATAATGAATACATATATACATCACAAAATACTACATACTACACATAGTTCCCGAAAATTACATATAAAAATACATATCACCATTATTACTTTGGCCAAGTCTATAATTTATAACTTTAAATACCTACTTCAGCTCTGAAATTTAGTACGAAGTACAAAAAAACACATTATAATGAACTAATCTCTTACCCGAAAATTTTTTAACACACTTCTTACTTAGCAAGCAGAGCGATAATTTTTTTTAAAAGTTTTCACAAAAAATTAAACGCTAATAAACAGTAGTATAGTCTTTCTGCATCTAATATTTTTAATCATAAAAATATTGTTGGTAGTCATCCAAAAACTAAAAGGATTCGCACCGATTTAAGAATTTCCTCCTTGGTGTCCTTTAAAGGTGTACGTCACTTACGAAGGCGGCGTAAGTTTGGTGATTTAATACAAACAACAATTGATCGTTCTCCTCTACATTAGATTCACGCTAATTAATACACTAAATTTAAGGTCAATGATCACAAACAGGAAGTGTTTTTTTTTTATAATTAACATCACTTTGCGCATCCATGATACGATATGGTAATGCAGTTCGTCCAATATGTTTTAAAATAAAGCATCATTAATAATCATATGCATCTATTTAAAGAGCATTATACATTGATAAGTTTGCTTTAATTTTACTTACAGAAATTTCTCGGTACATCTCTTCTTTTTCATCAGAGTGGAAATCTTCACTAGATAACCCTGCTTCTGAAGGGAAGGCTATGTGAAATTTATGTCCTATAAAACCTTCTCGGTGGACATCCTCAATTCATTGCGGAAGCCTTCTTAATCTCCCGCGGCTTCACCGAGGCTTTCTTAAGATGTTTCAAAAAGAGGCTGTAACACTTTCCATCACCCTCTCTGTACTACGAGGCCACCTCGAATTTGTCATCAATCCTCGCTAAGGGAGCAATTAGGAGCCCTACTTCTTTAAACCTCCTCCTAACTCACTTAGTTTCTTTTAAGTCGCTTAGTCTTATTCTTAATAGCCTGAGACTACAAGCATTTGTATTTGTTCTCTGGAGGGAGGACAGATTACTTCTGTCAGACTTGCAGCGATTTAAACCACAAATGTTTTAAAAGCAGTGTATCAGTTCCCTGCCAGAAAACTATGCATTCGATGTGAGTTTAGAGGACGGCTTTAAAGAAATACCATTCTTCTCCTCTAACCATCGTCATATATCGGAAGTCGGTTTAATTAGTTGGTGGTCCGACCACGTTCTTTTCGTATTATTGTATGTGTGTAAACTATAGCTACTAAGTCTTGCAATCGCAGCAAATCGAATTCCTTGAATATCGTATACCTCAGAATTCGGCTTTCTTCTATCGTTATAATCTATATAATAAAAATGAATTGCTGTTCGTTAGTCTCGCTAAAACTCGAGAACGGCTGACCGATTTGGCTAAATGTGGTCTTGAATTATTCGTGGAAGTCCAGGGAAGGTTAGTAAGGTGAGAAAAATATGTAAAAAGTGCCTGGAATATGGTAAAAACAACAATTTCTCTTTTTCATTGAGGTGACCAGATTTTTAGATGGGCAAAGCGGGACAACTTTGGAGGAGTAATAATAACGTAACATTATTTTTAGTTCCAACATAAGTACAATTTATAAATACAAAAATGTATAATATTTTATTCTTTGACATGTTTCTATCTAAGTTTCTTTTAGGGGTAAGGTCGGTGACATACTTTTTGTCAATAATATAAAATTTTAAGACTACAAGTATTTTAAGCTTAGCTTAAGAAAATTTATGTATATATGAAATATTCCTTAATTTTCTATAGCAAGAAGCAGAACACGAAGTGTATCATCTGAGAGACAAATACAATGTAACTGGGTAGCAAAAGCAACGTGATACGCAAAACAATGATTTTCGTAAATATAAAATTTAACTTAATTCGAAAAGTCAGGACTTTTGAAAAACGTTGCGTGACGCGGAATTAATTGTGAAAAAGCGAAACGTCTGGTCACCTTACTTTAGATATATAAAACGTCAAACATTTGAAGTTTGTCCCGTCATTTAGAAACCAAATACAATTTAAAAGAATATTTTTGATTTTGACATTTGATATTGACAACTAACAATTACTGATTGCAACTATAACATTTTACGAGAAAAGGGAGGAACATGGCGAACGAATTGACCACGCAGACAATTTTTTAAGGATTTATATTCTTTTATTTTATACGTGTACACATGATACTTGCTCATGCACAAACCGTGCTCATGCCATCAATTGGGAAGAAGAAGAATATTTTACGAACTTTAGACGGAATCTGGGCGTGAAAGTGGCATTGTATCGGTTCATTCTTATTTTTTTGTGCATAATGCGGTTTAATGTACGATGTGTGTCACGCAGTAAATTAGTGTGTTCGTGTGCAGCGATTGTAGAATTCAAGCGGGGACACCACTGTCCTAAGTTCAGATTGGTTCAAAAATGTAGTTAAGTCTTAACTTCACTTTGTTGATCTTTTGTGATAGTGACACTATTTACCACTAAAAATTGAAAACTGAAATCTGAAAACAGAAAATTGAAAATGGAAAATGGAAAATTGCATCTGACATCTGACATCTGAAATCTAGAAACCAGAAACCAGAAAGCAGTAACCAGAAACCAGAAACCAGAAACCAGAAACCAGGAATCTGAAACCAGAATCTAGAAACCAGAAACCAGTAACCAGTAACCAGAAACTAGAAACCAGAATCTAGAAACCAGAATTTAGAAACCAGAAACCGGAATCTAGAAATCAGAAACCAGAATCTAGAAACCAGAAACCAGAATCTAGAAACCAGAAACCAGAACCTAGAAACCAGAACCTAGAAACCAGAATCTAGAAACCAGAAACCAGAATCTAGAAACCAGAAACCAGAATCTAGAAACCAGAATCTAGAACCAGAATCTAGAAACCAGAATCTAGAAACCAAAAACCAGAATCTAGAAACCAGAAACCAGAATCTAGAAAACAGAAACCAGAATCTAGAAACCAGAAACTAGAAACCAGAATCTAAAAACCAGAATCTAGAACCAGAAACCAGAATCTAGAACCAGAAACCAGAAACCAGAATCTAGAAACCAGAAACCAGAATCTAGAAACCAGAAACCAGAATCTAGAAACCAGAATCTAGAAACCAGAAACCAGAATCTAGAAACCAGAATCTAGAAACCAGAAACCAGAATCTAGAAACTAGAAACCAGAATCTAGAAACCAGAAACCAGAATCTAGAAACCAGAAACCAGAAACCAGAAACCAGAATCTAGAAACCAGAAACCAGAAACCAGAAACCAGAATCTAGAAACCAGAATCTAGAAACCAGAACCAGAATCTAGAACCAGAAACCAGAATCTATAAACCAGAATCTAGAAACCAAAACCAGAATCTAGAAACCAGAATCTAGAAACCAGAAACCAGAATCTATAAACCAGAAACCAGAATCTAGATACCAGAAACCAGAATCTAGAACCAGAAACCAGAACCTAGAAACCAGAAACCAGAACCTAGAAACCAGAACCTAGAAACCAGAATCTAGAAACCAGAATCTAGAAACCAGAAACCAGAATCTAGAAACCAGAAACCACAAACCAGAATCTAGAAACCAGTAACCAGAATCTAGAAACCAGAAACCAGAAACCAGAATCTAGAACCAGAAACCAGAACCTAGAAACCAGAACCTAGAAACCAGAATCTAGAAACCATAATCTAGAAACCAGAATCTAGAAACCAGAATCTAGAAACTAGAATCTAGAAACCAGAATCTAGAAACCAGAATCTAGAAACCAGAATCTAGAAACCAGAAACCAGAATCTAGAAACCAGAAACCAGAATCTAGAAACCAGAAACCAGAAACCAGAAACCAGAACCTAGAAACCAGAATCTAGAAACCAGAATCTAGAAACCAGAATCTAGAAACCAGAATCTAGAAACTAGAATCTAGAAACCAGAATCTAGAAACCAGAATCTAGAAACCAGAATCTAGAAACCAGAAACCAGTAACCAGAAACCAGTAACCAGAATCTAGAAACCAGAAACCAGAAACCAGAAACCAGAAACCAGAACCAGAAACCAGAAACTAGAAACCAGAACCTAGAAACCAGAACCTAGAAACCAGAAACCAGAAACCAGAATCTAGAAACCAGAAACCAGAAACCAGAAACCAGAAACCAGAAACCAGAAACCAGAAACCAGAAACCAGAACCTAGAAACCAGAAACCAGAAACCAGAAACCAGAATCTAGAACCAGAAACCAGAACCAGAATCTAGAAACTAGAATCTAGAAACTAGAATCTAGAAACTAGAATCTAGAAACTAGAATCTAGAAACTAGAATCTAGAAACCAGAATCTAGATACCAGAAACCAGAACCTAGAAACCAGAATCTAGAAACTAGAATCTAGAAACCAGAAAACTGTAACCAGAAACCAGTAACCAGAATCTAGAACCAGAAACCAGTAACCAGAATCTAGAAAACCAGTAACCAGAATCTAGAAACCAGAACCAGAATCTAGAAAACCAGTAACCAGAAACCAGAACCAGAATCTAGAAACCATAATCTAGAAACCAGAAACTAGAAACCAGAAAACTGTAACCAGAAACCAGAACCAGAATCTAGAAACTAGAATCTAGAAACTAGAATCTAGAAACTAGAAACCAGAAACCAGAAACCAGAAACCAGTAACCAGAATCTAGAAACCAGAATCTAGAAACCAGAAACCAGAATCTAGAAACCAGAAACCAGAATCTAGAAACCAGAATCTAGAAACCAGAAACCAGAAACTAGAAACCAGAATCTAGAAACCAGAATCTAGAAACCAGAACCTAGAAACCAGAATCTAGAAACCAGAATCTAGAAACCAGAATCTAGAAACCAGAATCTAGAAACCAGAAACCAGAATCTAGAAACCAGAAACCAGAATCTAGAAACCAGAATCTAGAAACCAGAAACCAGAATCTAGAAACCAGAATCTAGAAACCAGAATCTAGAAACCAGAATCTAGAAACCAGAAACCAGAAACCAGAAACCAGAATCTAGAAACCAGAATCTAGAAACCAGAAACCAGAAACCAGAATCTAGAAACCAGAACCTAGAAACCAGAATCTAGAAACCAGAATCTAGAAACCAGAACCTAGAAACCAGAATCTAGAAACCAGAAACCAGAAAACTGTTTTTTTTTTTTTCACTTCAGTTCAAATCTTAAAAAACTGTAGACTATTAACTGTTGTCTAGGAAAAGGTTCGAGAGATCACTGTCTTCATTCAATTATAACGGTCAAAGAGGTTAAAACACTGAACGCATGGTGACGACATCTACTTGGCTCATTTCGATCACATTCTCTGGTTATAACCGGAAACCATTAAACGCACGGAATATAACTTTAGCAAATACAATGATAATCTACAATTATTTTCATAAAACAGTCAGACAGACAAGACCAGAAGAAGATCAAAGTTGTCCAACTTTAATCTTCTTCTGATTCATAAACCTCTAAAGTCTACACCAATATCCCATTGCACGCATCCAGTAGATTTCATCACCATTTTGAAGGACCAAATAATTTTGGATTTCCTGGTTAGCAGTCACTACATGAAAACGTTATCCTTTCAGCTATTCATCTTTTATACCTTACACAATTGTTACTTAAAGCTACAAATTTCCAAAATCTCGAAAAAAAGTAAATTTCTGTATTAATAGTTCAAGAAGTTTACGTTTAATAGAATGTGGAAGGAAGCAGTGCTCTTCCGACATAACCTTTAACTTTATCATATCAATAAATAATTTATCACTATTGTTTCAATAATCAATGGACCTAATCAAAATGATTGTCTCACTTTACTTCCACATCGACCTCGACGAAGGCAATCATGTTCGTGACTGCATCAGACGGACATATATCACATCCATACATATAATCAATTACAATATAAGCCTTCTACAATATTGTAGATAAGGGAATTTACTAGCCAAAAACTATAACCCTTTTCCTCAAGAGAAAAAGAAAAAAAATTTAAATAGTAACTTTTTACGAGTGGAGTTCTAAGACATATGTTCTAGTATAAATCATTGTACTTATAGATAATTAGATAACAAGATTTTGTGTCCGATCATTATATTAAAATCTCGTTTAAAATACGTCAACTACTTCACTTAACAAACAGAGAAAAACGATATACTAAAGATTTTTTAATCTAACGAAACTGCAACCGGTCATTCATGTAATGGCAATTGAAATGTTGTTCAAATTGTTCTCGATAAATTTTATTTGTAAAGTTTAGTTCTATAACTATAGCGACAAAAAAAGCAACGTATGAATTGTGCGTCAAATTATAAAATGCAATTACAAAATTCCTTAAGCCGCAACAGAACAATACCGTAATCTGGTAACGTGCTGATATTACCGGCAAGCTTACCAGTCACGGCCAACCGTTCATGTTGTAATTATTTAGCTTAACAACAAAGCAACAATATGCGGTTAAAAATATAAAGACACGCGGAAAAATATCAAGCTGTATGAAACATATTTAAGGGATGGTAGAAAATCTTTGTACACAACAAAACGACGAGGCTCTCTCTTTGGATATGTTGGCATTGTCTTTATCTATTTCCGCCAACCCGCACTTGGCTACAATGGTGAATAAATGGTCTCAACTCTCTTTATGAGTGAAAGCAATAACGCTTTTTGTAAATCAACCACGTTTCTCTTATCTCATTAAACATTCAAAGTATTAATCTGTATGAACCTCATATCAGGCCTTTTTGTTGCTTATTTCTCTCTTTTGTAGCCCACATCGTGTCGTTACATGTTAAGGAACCGGATGCTGACTACATTGCAAAATAAGTATATAAGCTTCCGCCTATTTAATATATTCAGTTATTGCAGTGACAAATGATTCTTGCTTATTTCTTTATGAAGTTATAAATGGGTTTATTACATACGTAAGATATGGAAATATATGAAAGAGTAAAACAATTTTTTTTTGATTACAGTATTCCAAGTTAGAATTATTCGATGTTTGTATATAACAATGTGGTGCTAGTTAGGAAGATGTATATCTTCCACAGCAAAAAATGTGCTCGTAGCTTGAGACATAATATGTTAGCTCCTATTACCTTTTTAAATTTAATAGATACCTTTTAAAGCGAAAAATATATTTTTACAAATATAGACGGCATCTAACTACTCAGCGCTATCATCAGTAAACCGCAAAGCAATTCGTTTTTATACATTACTTAAATATAACGTGACATAGTACATTATTATGAATGAATTTAAATTTTGGAGTTACCGTCCTAAAGAAACGATTACAGATTTATTACATTAGACAAATATTTTAAATAAACTGGTAAGTAGTAACGTAGTAACAAAAAAGACGCCGTCATTATTGTGTAAACATTTGAAAATATTCTTGTGCTAATTTGGATTGTAGGTCAGCGAGATTTTTGACAAAATCTAAAGAAAATGTGTGTACTGAAGAAAGATACGCAGTTTAAAGATACGTTTTGATTATCCTGTTATAAAGTGATGCCAAATACCGTATATTTACTGATGGATAGTAAATAAAAGACAGTGTACGTGTTGTGTAGTAAAAAGCAGTTGCAATCCCTTTACCTCATATTAAAGTTTAGTTTTTAATATCATAGAGCACTGAATGTGATAGACAGTTGAACATAAATCGTAGTGAAAGGCGATCATCGAACTCTAGACCTTGGTATTGAACGCGGGCAAGGTTCGCTCACCGCGTCATCGGGGGCTTAACAACTGGAGGCGCGGATATGAGTCGACTGTTCATGATTTTTTTTTACTTAACGCGGAAGCATTAGGTTGCATTTCAGCACTATTATTGTATCATTTACTTTTGTTACCTAATTATTTATCAGATCTCTCTAGTCAATTGAAGTTTTTGTTTTTATTCGTAACCTTACTGTGGTATAGTAAGATAAATAGTTACAATTAATAACTTGTTTTTGGTTTTAAGTTATTCTATGTTTACTTTATACATAAATTTGATATAATTAGCCAACTCTAAGTTTCATATTCTGAAAATTCACCGCTTTCACTCACAGGGATAGAACTTTCCTTTACGTTGCTATAATGAAATAAAATAAAATTTGTATAAACTTTATCTATATTTTATCTGCACATTATAACCTTGAGTCATTGTAAAGGTTTTAAAATAACATTAAAAAAAATCGGTATATGTTTATATTTATATACTGAAGTTCCATAAGAAACAACACGGGAAATATAATATTGAGAATCAGTTCTCTGAGGTAACTTATTCGAAGTACCACAAACTGTACTTGGACCTTTAAATAAGTTTAACACTAATGTTGGTATATAGTTCCACAATAGTCAGTAAGAGGTTTGAAATCGAAATTCAAATATTTACCTTTCGGGATCGTTAGAATTGGATGAACTCTGTTCCAAAAAATATCACATTATGTAATAATAAGAAAGTAATACAAAAGTTAAAGACCCGATTAAAAATTTGTGATGGTACAAAAAAAGCAATGAGTTAAATCTTAACTCTAAAAGTAGGCTTCACAAATCTAAAAATAAAAGGCTTTTGTTTAATAATACAAATATTCTGAATAAAAAAAAACGTGTGACCTTCTGCTACATTACGATACCAAATATAAACTTTGTGAAATTATACAATGTTACAGTGTAATGTAAATGCAGTGGTTTAATTTTCATGCAAATGAAATTACAGTAAATTTTATAAAATATATGATAAATGGAAAACAGAAACGAAAGTTTTTTATCACTTTCACACAAAGATATAATGATAATAAAGGAAATATGTGTTGCAGCGTGATGCTGAACAGATCTTATCACAGCTCGTACTTACCTTGAAATTATACGGATTGCATTTATTTAAAGATTATTAAAATAAGCAATTGACTAATAATCAATTTTTTACTTGCAGCTGCTTATTATAATTGAAATATCAGAAATGTTGCAAAAAAAACTTTAAACACAAATTATACTCCAAGTAATGAAATTAATTTTCTGTACATCATCAAGGATTCATATTATATTTCGTTAATAGAAATTAAACAGTTGCTTTATTTGTTCTGTGATCCATTTTATACAGTTACGTACTGTACCAAGTTTCGATCGTGATATTTAATTGTGATATATTTAGAACTTCCTTGATGCATAATAAGAGTCGTGCGTTCTGAACTAACCCGTCGTTCACCACTTACATAATTTTGTACATATAAATAATACTTTTGACAAAAACAATATCATTCCTGTTTTTACATTATTTTAATATACTTTCTTTAATACTTCTAAGTATAAATTCTCAAAAAAAATTAACTATTACCACTCTATAAAAGATACCTATTAATAAGGTACATTTAATAAATATTTAAATATATCAAATGTATGGTTAAATAGGATACAAGCAGGTCGTCATTGGATAGGTTAGTGCTTAACCACAATATAACCTGGTGTTAAGTTACGATGTGGTTTAAAACTGGTAAAGCACACAAATCCAAAAACAGGCCGATTCATTATACTCTACTTACGTTAAAATTTCAGAAAACATTAAACAAATGGAAATTCAAAATTCCATCACTAATGTTCTGCTATAGGTGTGCCGTTTTTAATCGAAATTTTTTCAATCAAATTTATTTTCATACCCTTTACCTCTGTACATAAAATGGATTCAGCACATGTCCGACTCCGGTACAATTTCGCAAAAAAAATATTTATTAGCATATAACGCTTTCTAGGTATTGGATACCATCACAACATCCTTTATTCACATACCCCACTATAAAATGAAAAAGGTTCTAACTTCGTTTCGTTCTTCGTCACAGGAACGTAATTAGGCGATAGAATACTCTTCACCTTAAATTCAGTAAAAAGCTACCAAATTTTTATAAGACAATTCTCAATTTTTTTTTTCTTGATTAACAGGCTTCCTGCCTTTTGTTTACGCATGGAATAACAGGTTTGATTTCTTTAGAAGAAACATTTATGTATTGTTCTCGAAAATACATCGATGTAACACTAATCATTATATTTTAGTATTTACATCACAGTAAAAATTATGATTAAGGTTTTATCGCAGTCTAATTGACTAACGTTTAACGACAACACGAACAAGACGTTTACCTGATTGTAAATAATAAATCATACAATACATCCGCATATAACAACGCAGTGCTAGTTAGGATGATGTCCATAATACGAGATATTGTGCTGAAATATAACGTACTGTCTAGTTAACTCCAACTAATTTCTTACATAAATGATATTCGTTTTACTTGATAATCTTCGCACTTTGCTATGTTTTCTTTTTAATAAATTCTTCGCAATTGTCCTTTTACAATACATTACAATTTCTATCCCATAAACAAAATAACCTACATAAATAAATACGGATCAGATCATTGAGATAACCTATGAACTATTGGTCGTAACTCTCGCTTCCGATCCGTGAAGGTCTTTAGCAAGCAAATGAAGAGGGTCGCGACTTAACTGACATCACTTATCTGCAACACATCCTTGTTATACAACATAATGTACACGTTCAATAATAAATAGCCCACTTGATATATCCACTGCTATGGCTCTGAGCCGTCTCTCGGAGAAAGTCAAAGCCAATTCTTCACCACTACAGCCAGTGCGTGGACACAGCAGAAGTATTTTTGAAAAATGTCGGTTTCTTCTCGATGTCTTCCTTCACTTGAAGGTCAAGGTTAGTGGGAATCAAAACCACGCCACCACGAGACATATACCGTTATAACTGCACTTATAAACTGAATCATTACCAATCATAACGTAGAAATATTCTGTTCTGATAAAAGATAATCAACTTTTAGTATCTCCGAAGAATCTTATATACAAACATTAGTAATTTAAAACTAACCTGTATGTATTTAAAAGTTTTAATAAACCGAAAAGTTATAACTTTCTGTCTCCTATAAATTATAACATGAGCTATTATATTTGTTTCAGCTAAAGTTAAAGTTGGAGAGAAGTGTACCAACTTAAAATTTAAATTAGGGCCGAATTTCAACAGTAAGCAAAGATTAGTTCTAAGGTATTGAAAACTGAATTGAAGTTACTAAAACTAAACAATTTTTTCCAAATTAAAGAATTGTCGGAAAAATAAACACGTAAATATAGATCTTTCCTTATTTCTGACCTAAAGGTCGGTTTTCCTTATTTTAGATTTTGTTTATTTAGTTAATGTGAGCATTTTAATCAAAAACCACCTGTAGTCAATTAGTTGAAAAACTATTAATATTTAAATACATTTAATAGAAATCAATTGATACTTCTTAGAGTTAGATATTGGTACTTATTAGAGTAAATAAGTGCTTCCAAAAACTACCGCTAGTTACGATCATGAACAAACTTTAAAATTTTCTATCATCACGTCGACCTCAGAGGCTTCGCACTTTTGTTCTTACATCCTGTGACCGCGAAAACCGGACCTGTGCATATCTTTCCGTATTTTAAATCCGAACAGTCTTAATACGTATACTAAACATAATTCGTAATTAACTAATCATAACAAATGAGGATTAAATACGATTTGCATATCCGACATCTAATTCAACGAACACACAACATCCGATAATATTCCAATGACGCGTATAAACAGCATTACCACATCAAACTTGTTTATCATCAATCTGACAACTAATTTAATAACGAAGCTTTTTATTTATTATAGCCAAAGTCTATAATTATTAATATTTCTAGAAATACCATCTTAATTATCAATGCTCATGTAGCGAATATCGGATAAAATTCTGAGTTAAAATGTTCATCATATTTCACACCAATTTATTAACATATATAAAATAAGTTATTTTATGTAAAACAATATTATAACAAGGTAAATTAATTATTTATGAGTAAGAGGATGATCTGATATAAAGTATATTAGATATATATGTCTCTGAAGAATCATTGAGTTTTTTACGTAACCTAATATTTATTCCAATATTATGAAATGTTCTTAATAGTTTAATTAAAACCAAAAAGATTATCATACACAAAGACGCAAGTTATTCGTTTAATGTAATATGTTATGTTCTGGTTTGGATGTTTACACAGTATCGCATTAAACTCAATCAAAACATTGAGTGCTCACCAATATTTTTCTACAAAGATGTTCTTTTAAACGCATCAATATCAATATTCCAAAATAACCTTCTCTCCTTTGAAGCTCGTTCTTAAAAAAGCTTATCAAAAAATAATTAACCATCGCCGACTATCTGTGTGGGTTGTAACACGACGGTTCCTACTTTGATTACAGACCCACAAGAAGTGGATTTCAGTTGGGTGATGCTCTCATATTGTATATGTTGCAACGCCGTCGCTGAGGTCTGTCCATAGCAATGCTATTAACATATGAATATTCTAGAGTATTCTAGGCGTACGCTTTACCAACTTCCGCCTCATTGTTACATTGCAGTTTAATCTCGAACGGAACATAAAGCGTTCGTGAGAAACCTTGAATAAATTCTGTGGTTAAATGCAACTAATTTATTAAGTGTTTAGGTTAGAGTGAGCGGTATGCAGTCGCATACCAACAAAGCAATGTGGGCGGTTTGACAACATAATGTAATGGACAAAGCTAGTACTGAACAAATAGACGTTCATTCGTAAATTCATACTAAAAGCTCGTTTTCAAAAAGATACAAGTTTTGGGCCTTAATATAATGTCAATAAGTCTTTAGTCAACGAAACAGTCTCGAAAAGAGGATATAGAAAATATCTTTATACTAATAATATAATGAACGTCCGTTATTTTAAAAGCTTTGAGTATTATAAGTTTACTAAGCAAATAATGTTATTTGTACTTTACTAAATATTTTTCATTGCAAAAATCGTAAATAGTTTTGATTTTATTTGCGCCCAGAAAGTTAATACATTCATTTTCTATTTAATTGTAGTCTTGTAGCATATAAATAATAATAATCTCATTTGCGAAGAAATAATACTTGGAGCACAAAATTTCGATAATCATTCCTTTTTTGTATTATATTCTAAGAATTAATATGTATGAAATAAGACGTTTATTAGAAACATCTCATCACCACTTCATCACTTCACCAGTCACATAGCTCACACCGCGCACACTGCCCAAACAAGAATGTCACGAGACCTACAGTAATCTGTGTTTTATATCGAAACGATGTTATGTCATACCCTCCCTTTTTCATTTTAGTCTACACTTCTACACTTACTATTTTACTAACAAAATGTTTGTAATCACAATTATTTTTCCTCAATGGCTTACACGTTCAAAATATTTGTCAATGACATAATAACTTCCAATCATTAGCGTCAAGGAAACAAATAAAATGTTTTATTTATACAATTTTTTATTTAATAATGAAAAATTAAGATACAGTTAATAAATTTATATAACACGTTATGGAAAATAGGAACTAACTATAACAACAGAATAGCGTATGATGAAAGTCAAAGACCGCATCGACTACAAAAAACCTGGCTGTTGTAGCACGCGGAGCCAGATCCAGAAAATGGACATCAATTCCAAATTTTACTGCTGGTAGGTCTTTGTTGCCGCAGTTCGCCAAATAGTAGTGTGCAAACATTACTGTGTTCCGGTTTGAAGGGCGCTGTAGCTAGTGTAATTACTGGGCTAACGAGACTTAAGGCGACGAGCGCAATGTGGTGCGATGCGCACACTGCTGTGAAATAGGAGCTGCAGTTATACCGGTAAAACAAAAAGTAGTAAGATGTGTTGTTTGTTCATATGATAGATTTGATGTTGATCCTAGTATAAATAAAATTAGTATTATTTTCTAAATCACATTTTAAAATAACAAACTAATAATCAAATGAGAGGTCACAGGTTTGGAACTAGGTTACTTTATCATTTCTACGCTATATTAAGTATATTGAACTTGAACTTAACAACTGTGAACTATGTGAAAATTAAACAAATTATTATTAATTACTTACTATTTCGAAATAATACTAGGCACGTATCGTATATTCGTTTAAGTATCAACAGAAACGATTGCTTGTGTCTATTAATGATACTCACATCTACATAGAATATTACTTAACGACAAGTGTGTCCAAATCCTAACATAGCTAGGCACAGAAGAGTCTTAAGGTCTAAAGGTTTATTCAAGGTAATGAAACCGGACATGAATGCCAGTGGAGCTGTGAACGAGCCAACTCACTGGAGTAAACGGAGGCAACAGCATTTACACAGTTTCGTGATAATGAATAAACATGACTGACTTCAGTTGTATCACTTTAAATAATACATGAAACATAACGGATTAAGATTTAATTAACTATAAAAATCTTATAGTAACTATAAGTCAATAATCGTTTGTTTTTTTATTATCAGTAACGAACGGCAAGAAGAAAAGTAGAAACTACTTTACTTGGGACAAAGTTTTTTACTTTTTACATACAAAAACCTCCAGAACGAGGGATCTACTAGTAAATGTTGTAAACAATTAATTACAACTTCGAAACCACTAAAGTTATGTTTTGTATGCTTTTAGGTTTCACAAAGCATACTATTTCATAAAAATTTTAAATGTAACTTACTATTATTATCATGCTCTTTGATATATGAATATGTCCGCGGAAGCATTTAAACCTTTGTCTGATAAAATCGTTTTCACACTTTTTTTATTCTTGCTTCATGCAATTTGCGTCTTTGTTTGTGTCATTAAAATTTACTTGTGCGCTATAATTACTAAATAGACCGATTAAAATCTGAGGATAATAGATATTTTTTAACAAGTTGCTTTAGTCGAACGAAAACTTAAGACGAAAAAAAAATTAAATCGTTCATAAATATTCAATACAGATATTGTAGCTCTGTAAATGATAATCAATATTTATCAATTACCATGACAATATTTAATTTTATACTCATGGCAACTATTATCGGTGATTGTTAAACCCTATTTTTACTACATAACAGTAGTGTACAATAATTGATGTATTTCAGTTTGAGAGGTGCTATAACTAAAGAAAGTACTGTAGTAGTGTATCTTATCTCAACAGTACAAAATAGTGCAATGTAAATCATTCTAATTAGACCTATGTCGTTATAGATAGGCGTAGAACTTGCTACCTTGTGAACGTACTGCTCGACTCTTCTCTACGTTGAATTATTAAAAAGAAGACTACATCAGTCCGAAAGAAATTTACTAATTCATGTAATACTCGTATGTTAATTCATCATTTGTAAGCTATACTTTTCGTTTTATTTTACGTAATTTTTACTTTTTACTAAGAAATCTATGACAACTTAACAATAATAATTTTTAATAAATCTTTTCATTTACTTCCTTTGCAAATTACTATACGACTTAGCAAAACACACAGAATTTAAATTGAAATCTGTAAAGAATATTTGCTTATATTTAAATTACAATGACAATAATCATGATAGTGGCTTTGAAATTAAACTATTTATTAGTTCAGTATGACAATTTATCATTCCTAATGATCATCCGTCATACTTCACTGTATTACTGTGTTCGATGACGCGTTGACAATAATTTAACCAACACGTAATTGTGTCCTGTTCGTATCACGTTACAGTATGATGCTACTGCGCTCCACATCATGTTTGAATCATCACATGACACTGTCCTACATGAAAACATAATCTATCCAATCAACAGGGCTTAATGTTCAGCTCAGGTCATATATCACAGTTAAGAAATAATAAGTCGAAGCAGAATTGATGAAAAAAGTATTCGCAGCAATAGTTTAGTTGAAGGACTTCTTCATGTTTTAAAAAAAATAAACAATATTTTTTATTCAAACGAATCAAGGAAAAAAGCAGGACAATTCTCCTTGCCATAATCTATACGCATATCTTTAAAATTCATGAAGAATTTACGTAAAGATATTTAATTATTAAAGCTTGTTAGTAAAAGGTCTCTTCGGTGGGTAACAAAACAGGCCTTAGATCCGCGTCGTGGTCTTAAAACTGCTAGTAAAATTATCAGACACAGACACGTCTACAGGAGAAAGCATTTTTGAGTACCTTCCCACAAAATTCTTTTGATATCTAAATAAGGACATTGGAGCAGCTCGAAGAGCGTTAAGTTTCAACATAGTATTGATTGTAGCCCACGTTACTGCCTCTTCAAAGAGTATATGTAAAATATGTAATAAAAATCGTTCTTTACTGTATTTTTATTAAGTCCTAATTTAGGAGTTTATTTTATCCTGCAGGTCAGATGAGGGTTTAAAATACAAAAGCAAAAGACTTATTAATGAACTGAACTATAATAAATAATTTGTTTCATAAAAAGAGTAATTATATTTATCGGAATTTGTATACGACTAGTCAATTTAAAAGTTTAATACATTACAAAAATACTATTTTGATAATTTTTAAAAGTATTTTTTTTTGCGATAAGTTTTCTATTTTTATTCTTTTGATATTTTAAAATATGTGGAGAGGAACTAAGTATTGTTTAATTATACTGCACAGATAAAAAATGTCCTTGAAACTGTCAACTTTCGCGCCACGTGCAACTACCGTTACATAGATAAGCTATCATGGCGAGACTAGGAAATCATATTATGTTAATTGACATAATGAATTAATTGCCTTATTGATATTAATTCGACATATTATCTTAAAAATTATCAATTCAACGAATTATTGAATAAGATAGAAAAAAAAAATACTTTTACGTAGCATTCTGAAGAACAATCCGTTACATCAAAAATAACACTAATATTCTTCAGAAGTTATTAACAGACCTAAAATATTTTTTTGTATTATTCCAATAAGTTTGTATTTTTTATTGATCCAAGTTAAAGTTATCTATTCGACAAAAAGAGATCATTAATTTCTGACGATTTTGTAAGAAAATTACCATAATTATATTGATATAAGTACGTATACTTTGGATCGATAATTTTTCTGCCGTTGCCATAATTCGTAGAACGTTTTAATATATTTAACAGTGTATTTAGCATTTTTCCTGGTTTTTTTTTATAATATTTGTAATAATAGTCTTAATAACTATTTTTACAGCTTTATAACACATAGGGCTCACGGATCCCGAATCCAATGGCTAAATTTTGGCTTAGTATCATAAATTTATTAACTAGTTTGTCATGCATAATAACTTGGAGAATCACCACCAAGAAACTAAATACTATATGAAACGACTACTATCCTGAACTGACAGACTTACCATTAGATTGTTCGTATTATTTGTTTTGGTTATGTTAAAATTTAATTATGTCTTAAAGAGAAAGATTAATAAAAGTGAATAATCCTCAGTTAGCGGACGAGCTGCCGGCCAAACTATCCGAGCTAGAGTTGAGACCGCGGTCAATCACCAAGCCTGACTACACCCTATGCAGACTTTGCCCAGATGACAAAGACGCCGTCATCGACTTCCTTCGCAGGTAAAATATAACTAACTGTAAATTATTTCTATAAATAGAGATACCTAATAAAGATTCGTAGTAGGTGACTAATCGAGTATTTGGGTTCGTGAATTTGGAAGCTCGAAAGAGCTAGGACATGCTGAAAAACACCCGTGCATTATAAAACAATTCCAGGGCTCTTATAGTGTATCAAAAATGGCCACTGATGACTTTTTAATGAGTAAATAGAAATGCCACATAACCTATAATTCTACCCGCGAAGACACATTTCAAAGAATTCTCAGTGTTTTCTAGCAGCTGAATGTTTGACATTTGAACAATGAACAGAGACAACAATTTATTCTGATTAAATTTTTTTACTTACTTTGAAACCATCAAAACAAAAAACAGCTTCAGTTTTTTCCGTCCGTTCCAACCAATTTACCGTGTAAATGAAGCTACGAAGTTTATTCTTTTAACTGATTCAAAGGTGATCGAATTGGAAAATTCATAGAATTTCGAAACTATTCCATTAAAACAGTTTTTTGTGCTTTTTATTTACTACTGTTTTTGCTTTTTGTTTACCGCGAACCGGAACACTCTTAGTTACCTTCTGCGAAAGAAGTGAAGAATAATAGCAAATGCAATTTTCCAACGATGAAATAGTTAATCACAAATAAATACATCTGCAAAATGTCACTCCGTTTATTTCGACAGATTCTTCTTTCGGGACGAGCCTTTGAATCAAACAGTAAATCTTCTCGAGACACCTGAATCAAGATGTTTCGAGCTAGAAGACTACGCGGCCAGCACTCTACATGATGGGGTCTCCGTGGCGGCTGTGGACAACAACGGCGAGTTCGTGGGCGTCGTCATAAACGGAATCGTTAGGAGAGAGGTAAGGAAACAACACTAGAAAATATTGTTCTGTCATAAAAAGACATTGAAAAAATATCTCTTTAAACTAATCTTTACTTATTTCCTAACCCATTTTTTCTCGTGAAAGGTTCCAATAGGAATTCTAAATTAATGAAGGTAAATTTATCTTTACTTGTCAAAACCTTAAAAACAACTTGTAATTAAGCGAGAAACCAATTTTTTCATTAATATTGAACAACGGCTTCAATTTGTACTGATGAGCTGTAAATGTAATTACGTATTCCGTTCCTGTCGCATACAGCAATGCTTGCGTTATGAAAAGGAACCTGCTGGGAAACTGAATGAACACGTGTTCAGCAAATGCTGCTGACGGAGTACATGCACGTTCGTAGCGTGCCCATAAAGATCTGCATTTCGGGGCCTTCAATAATCTTTTTAACAATAAGGCTAGAAACTTTAAAAGTTAATGTTCGTTTGAGGGTTACTAATCAACTAATGGTAAAATTAAAAATAGAGGATCTGCAGTTCGCGGCGAGACATAAGCCATGACTCCGCAGTAATATTCTTTCTTTTTGTAACAACTTAATTTATACTTGAATTGATTGAATCTGAAATAAATAGATTAATAGTTTTTACGTTAATGATTTCTGTATCCATCGACAATTAGAATCCTGTGCCAAAATCTTCATTAAAGCGAACAAAACCGCAGGTTAAAATTATTAAATTATAATTTCTGAAAAACAGAAATAGGCTATCTTTAAGTGTAATAGTAAAAAATCTAAATTGTTTACTTTTAAATATATCTTGGGACTTGAGTTTAAAATCAGTTCTTTGTTCCGTTTCCGCATATTTATAGACACGCGTAATATTCATAAAATCCTTATAAGTAGGTAAACATACATACATTTTATTTTTCAAACTATTTGTGCATTTAGAATATGGTTTTTAAATTATAATACCTTGTATTCACTCAATAACAAACGATTGACATTTTTTCATACATGTATACCGTGGTTGTAAACTTTTATTAATTCTAAAGAACCTTAACGATGTCGATAATTGCACCACTGGATTACATAAAAGCAGCTTTGAAACCATATTTGTACATGATATATGGTATCGCTTACGCCTCGCATATTGAATATAATTTTCATTGTATAACTTCCGTGCAGGTGTCAATAAATAACTAAAGCTTAAATTTGATAATAATTACAAAATCTTTACTTCAATTATATAATTAAACTCAAATAGGAAAATTGCCATATAATATTTTTCATTATTAATAAACAACGGGAGCATTACATAATATAGATATTGCCTATTAAATTTTTTAATATTACAAACAAGTATTGAAATTTAACGACTAGTATTATAATGTAAAACTATTTTACTATGCTTTATTTATATGTTTAACAACCCAAAAATGAAATTCATTATCAAATCAAACTGCTATATGTAATCTAATTTCATTTCCACCTTTACGATGTTTCCATCGTGAATAACTAAGTTGGTGACAGGGTGACAGAAAACCGATAAATTGTTGCCTAGCAACGAAATGAATCTCGAGGGGAAGCTCCGTCGTCAAGACGAGGGACCTTGTTGTTCAAAAGCCCCCACAAATTGAATTTCCTTCATTATACGGGTTACTTCAAATGAGAAATTGTTTCTATAAAGCTTTTACATAAAATATTTTTTTAAGGAATAAACTTATAATAGAATATACGTACTTAGGCAACGTTTATGAAACGTCAGATTTAAATTTAACATTTAGTTATTCTTTCAATATAAGATTTGTTTTTAAACCTAGTAATTGAACATAACACTTAGAACTTCTTGTGTTCTGCGTCAGTGATGTCAATGAAGTACTTACACAGGATTGTAGTGAGATTGGGAGAGGTAAAAAAACTCTGTGATGACCATGACAATGAGATAGATTATAACATGTTAATAATATCATACGTAATAAATACAAATTAACATTTAATATTCGCGATCGGTATTAGTTACAGTATCTCACGAATTAGGACACGCTCGTGCAAAGTAAAAGTATCACTGCACGCTTCGGCAAATAACCGACTCACTTCACCGGCACTCATGTAGATTACAAGATTTTGTTTAGTCCCACCAATAAGAAGAATTATAATCGAGTAACATATTTTTTTAAACCCGGAAGCAACGAAACGCGCATGACGTTCTTCTGATGGTAAGCGATAAGTTAAGAAGTTCTTATATGTTGTTTCTAACGATTTACTTATTTATATAAGAAATTAAGATCATAAGACAAAAACCTTAATAATAAATGATAAATGAAGATATTATTAGATTTTTTGCTAATTAAACTACATGTTAAAAATATTTATAAAGTATAATAACAATAACCAATACATACACTACACCACATAGCGGACGTCGCCTTGAAACATAAGGTGTTAAGTCTCCCAGTGATTTTAATAGCTACAGCGCTTTTAACCGAAACACAGTAATGTATGATTACTACTGTTGTATGACGCGTTATTAATATCTTTTTTCAATTAATCTTATTGGAATTAGCTAAACCTTTGAAAACTCCTTGCAATGACAGGATTCAAGATTGGCGGTTGTGAAAACTACTAAAACCATTTCGATAGTTGTCTTAAACGTTTAGTAGGATATAAAATCTTGAAACTCGACACAAATTAATCCACTTTTAATTACTAGGATACACATTTATACAGCTATTCTCCAAAAAAGTTATATTTTATTAATATAAGTTACACTGTTTTAGTCCCGATAATTTTGTTGAATCATAACCTTGGTAATATTTAGCCTTTGTGATATATATTTTTCCTGTAATTGTTGCAGGATGTCGACTACACTGATAAGTCGGAAGAGTGTCCTCATCCAAAGTTCAAACGAATCCTCAAGCTTTTGGGTCATTTGGACCGGGAAGCGCGTATCTGGGACAAATTACCGAGGGAATGCAGCAAAGTCATGGAGGTCCGGATAGCGTCCACTCACTCTGGATGGCGGGGGAGAGGGCTAATGAGGATCCTCTGCGAGGAGTCGGAGTGAGTATCGCAACTATAACTTTTCTATAATATTTTCACTCCTTGGTAGTAACTGAAAAGAGGTACGAGTTCCGATGCCGAAGGAACTGGTTCCTGTCATTTGTTTACTGATCTTTTCTAATTTTTTTTAGAATCATCTGTCAATCACTTACGTAACGAATCTTTACACAGTCTTCATTTTTTATTTATGTATTTACTTGCTTTTTTTTTAATACTTCTATGCGACGAGACGAGCAAGACGTTCACCTGATGGTAAGTGATACGCTTGCCCATGACAACGCGGTGCTAGTTAAGATGGTACACACTGCACTACATTGCGCTCGTCGCCTTGAGACATAAGGTGTTAAGTCTCGTTACCCCAGTAATTACACTAGCTACAGCGTCCTTCAAACCGAAACACAGTAATGTTTGCACACTACTATTTGACGGTTGAAATAGCAGCTGCGGTGGTACCCATCCAGACGGTCTCTGGCAACAGAAACCTACCTGGAAAAGTTGGTTGCTTACAGTTATCTTTTACAGCTCCTTACCCCGTTAGCCATAAACAATTTTATAATACATACATTTACAGCCCACTGAACGTTCCCTTGTAATTTAAGAATATTTTCAGTTGTACTTTGGTCGTAATTTCATATAATTATAAAATTATTACGTTACCAGGCAGGATATCTTGTTGACAATGTTAATGTATGTAATTGTATTAACATTTTTTATGACCGACAATTATCTGCTACGCATATTAAAGCTTCATTTAATAACCTCGCCTTTAAATTGTAATTAAATGTTGCCACCTACTACAGTATTGATTATAAAGGAGTATTTCTTGTCGCTATTGTAGTAAAATGTACAAACAATACGCTATTAATGGTTCAATAATTGTTGTATTGAGATTATTACAATTCTTGGCGCTTCGATCCGCTTATTTGTATCTAAGGAATATATTATTAAGTTCCGCGTTAAGGTGTTATTACACTAATGTAACGGGTGCTTAACGCAGTGCTGCATAACTTAGTATACATACAATATATATACCAACTCGCTCTTGACCAGCGTGGTGGATAACTGGCCATGACTCTCCACTTTATGTGAAAGGACTATTACATATTTAATAGGTGGACGTATAAGAAGTTTTAAAAAGTGTTAAAAAATACTAGGACTTCATATCTAGTAATTATTGTTTTGAATATGAAATATACAAATAAATAAAAAATAAAGTTATTAAAATTGTGTTTAGATGTTTATAATATTATCTACTTGTTGTATATATAACAAATAAAGGTGATATAAACAGCGATTAAGATGATATCATTCTTAAAATAAAGTAATTGCTGTAAGTTACCTTTAAATAAACAGAGAGTTAGCAATTGAATAATTCTTTAATAACATCTTTAATCAAATTACTTTTAAACTCAATTTTTTTAAAATCAAGTTAGTTTTTAAACTTAAAACACGGCAATAATACAGCAATATTTTTGCGGTCGTAGAACTAAATTAGTGACCACATCAATTAAGTATATTGAACATATCTGTGCTTAAAAAGGATTGTTGACCTCGTTGATCAATCGAAATTAAGTCCGTAAATTTTTACAGAACTAAACAGAAATTATAAGCATTTAATAATTCATAATACAATGAACTGTATACACTTCGGACAGTATAATGATGTTAATAGAGTCGCCTGCATTATGCAATTGTGATGTCGTATGATACAGAGGTAGGCTACATGAAACTGCGTAATTGGTGCACTCATAGCCTGCGAATAGTTTGTCTGTTAGTTCATTGTCTTCTTGTCACTTCAAAGTTAATTAAGGGCAAAGAAAAGAAACATAAGAATCATTGCGTTGACGTACGTTGGTATTTTTGTGAAGCAAAGATCGTACGTAATATGATTCTTCTAATATGAATTTTGGTCATTGATAAAAAAATTAAAATGTTACTTAAAGACAACCAGCAATGGCTTATAAGGGTTATAGTGTCTTCAAAGGGAAAACTGTATTAATATTTGATGCTCTTGCTATCATAACCACCTATTATTATGTCTAGTTTGTGAAGAGTGCATGGAATAATTTACTATCATATCGACTATTTACAGTAAAAGATGGCTACATATTTCAAGTATCAACTCAAGACAGCACACTTGTGGCTACTTTTATAAGTATTTTATCAATTGTATTGAAGAAAGATAAAACACCTCAAGGACATATCCGACTAATCCGCGAGACTAGATAACTAGATCTGTTTATATATTTTGTATCTAAATTACAGTTTCAAATGTCTTTTTCAGGAGGATAGCCAGGGAGGCGGGCGCTGGGGCAATGCGTATGGATACCACTTCCGCTTTCTCAGCTGCCGCAGCAGAAAGATTGAATTACAGGTAACTTATAACATGATTAATACATTATTTTATGCCTGTAGATGTCTACGTTACTCATAACGCAAGGAACTTTAATATGTTGGTAAAGATCACAGAAAAGTTGCTACTGTTTTCGTAGGTTTATTTTTCTTTGACGCCTTTTACAATACGCGGAGGAAAGAAGATGGAGTGTCATTCTAAACCGTCCTCCAATCGGAAAAAGTTAATAAGATGTAAATATATACATTAAGAGCACATATATAAAACCCCAATAAAACATTCATATAAGACGGTCAAAGTTTAGATTTGTTATACATGAACCTGGCGAATTCGAACATGTCAACAAATATTTATTATATACTTAGCTGCGAAAAAACTTTACGATTATTTTCCCTATTTCGGTTGTTTTAAAAGGTAATACTAACATTATTAGTCTTGGCTGCAGAACGGACTGTTTGCATGATGCAAAGATATAGTGAAAAGTCTAATGAAGTCAGCGTTGCTTTCCAGTGCTACTATAAAACATATATATTAATTTTTCAGAAGCGTGTATGGCATTTTCTACAAGAAGCTGTCTTACGCACCGCACCCGCCTCCACCGCACTTAGAAGCTAGGGTGTACATCAAAGAGCTATAAGCAAAGTAAGCTGAAAGAAACTACCCATTATGAAGATAATATTGTATTATACAACTCCTTTTCCAACCGCCAAATAGTACTGTTCAAACATTACTGTGATCCAGTTATAGGGATATTGTAGCTAGAGAAATTACTGGGGGTAACGAAGGTTAACATTTTATATCTCAAGGTGACGAGCGCAATGTGGTGCAGTGTATACCATCTTAACTAACGCCAACTTGTTATGAGCAAGTGTATCACTTACCATCAGATGAACCTATCGCTCGTCTCGATGCATCGTCGAATAAGATAAAAATTAACTTAAGCAAATTGATCTACGCACATAATCAATAACAATAATCGATTTTTGTTCTTTATAAGTAATTGAAACTTTTCATCTATTTTTCTCCGAGTTAAAATATCTTTTTTGGTACAACAGTGAACTAAAAGATCGCTGTATTTATTATTCGTCTACAAAATGTGCGCCCTAGTTAAAGTAGTTACGTTCTTTTTTTACAGGATTAATCAACGACAGTGAGTTACCAATAGTTTAAAGTGCAAGGAAAGGTTTTGTTCAGTATCACTTTTCTGAAGTTGCAGTTTAATAAACATTAAAGGACCCGATGTGTAAACTAAAAGTTATGTTAAAAATGTCATAGTCGAAACAATCTTTTATGTATATTGTAAATCATAAAATAATCTGATTTTGTTTAATATTTCGTAGGTGTGGTAATCATTATTTATAAGCATTGTTGTTAAGTTAACTTTGATGACCACAGAAATGTCAACGAAAACTTATATCGCGTTCGCTTTTGTATAATCCTAAAACTATTTATTGATAGACTGAACATGTTTGTACAGACGATAACAATATCAGTCAAACATGTGAAAGTACCTAATCCTGTCACATATGTACCTATTTTTGTTATCGCGGTATGATTTTTTATGTAAGTCTACTACTTGACGTCTAGTATTTAAAAATAGCAATGTTGCTATAAAAAATATAACTCGCAAGTATTTCCAGGCATACCCTCCTCGATGTGTACTTTTTTCTGCACGAAATGAAGTTAGTTACACTAGAAAAATTAATAATGTAATTAATGTATGTTATATTTATATTAAAAGTTACAATAAAATTCCAAATTACTTTTCGCACATACGTCAATTTAAACTTGGTCAATTACGATGTGATCTGCTGTATTGATTTGTTTAAAATTGATTGTTAATAAAAACAAAGTAATTTTATACGTTTTGTTTCATTTGTGCTTATCAAGCAAGAACAATCATTTAATATTAGTATTACATTTAGTTCTTATGAGGCCATTACCAATATTACTAGATTTATTAAAGATTTATGCAAGCGCCGTGTACAGCGGAAGTTTTGAGTTTTTTTCTCTGGTGATTGATTATCTATTTTAGGTACGCTTGCCTCACGGAGTGTTTACGCAAATTTAATAAGCATATGTTGTAATTTAACAGTTTGTCTTTCTTGTCCTTTTTGTCTCTCGATTCGTCGACGTCGTGTCGTTGATATAAACCACTTCGTATATCAAGGGTCTAAACAATAAGTAACATTCTTACGCATGGCGATTGGATTGAATTTAGCACTGTCATTGGTTCGTACTTAACTTTCTAAAGTTAACACAACATTATGTTAATACGCGTACCGTTTTAGCACGCTGTGACATAAGCTAACCAAATGTTTACGTGTAAGTAATATTCGTTGTGCAACAGCATGTTCTATCTGATACAGAATAAATATATCAATTTAATAACACACTACGCACTGTCATTACAGGAGATAAAAAGTATTTAAGGGGAGTGTAACATTCAGAAATTATTTAATACTTGATATAACTTTCTGACTTCAATACTTTATAATATTCTCGATAGCCTTTCGACATAAAATAAAAAATAAAGGAACAGCTTAAAGCGTAACGATCTGATTCTAGTAACAGGTAGATGGGTGTTTTTGGGCCGATAGTTATAAGTAAAACATCTTAACTAGAACACTACGAAGGTACTCATTAACTTATACATCGCTTAAATCACGGATAAGGTTTACCGCACTTTATTTAACAAAGGAGAAAATACACGAACTAATATCGACGGTTTTGATATTCCAATCATCAGAATAACTTAGTCACTATTTGTTTCAATAATGTGTTAACATATTTCCATCAACTTATTGTTTCGCTTACCGGTTTTGACGTGTAGAGGAAAAACATGACTGCTCTCTTCACCTTAACACCGTATGTACTTGTTTTTATCTCCTGCTGTTATAATGTAAACGCGTGCCAAGCGAACTGGACGTCGCTTTCAAAACAAGCTCCCGCGCCGGTCGATCGAAAATATTTCATGTTATTCTTATCACCGGACTCCTCGGGGCCTTTACTAATCCGTGATAGTGTCTAACAAGACAAACAGCTAAACGAGATTGTGATAAAAGATCAACACGTAAGTAATATATTTATAAAAAGTGTTTATAATTATACTTACACATTAATACGCTGTTGTTTTTATATGAAGTTCGCACACCGCACAACACATACTAATAATTATTTTTCTAACCATGAATTCAATTCAAACAACAATAACATATAAATTTTTCTTGTATGTAGCATTAGATATATGTTATGATTAAATGATTTTTATTTTAGTCTAAAGTTTCAAAGATGTCGACATTACAAGATTTTACTATTGCACCGCTTTTGGAAGAAGATTATGACGAGGTTATAAAGCTTCTAAGAAGGTAAGCAACTTTATACCAAGCTACTAATCCCTATCTATTTATTCGCTTAATATTATTCTTAATACTATCCTATAACTGGTGGAAGAACTCCGTTGCCGGAGATGTTATAGTTGATGACAATTACATCGCTTATTTCTTTGGCCAAGCAATAGCGTATAAACATTATTGGGTTATAGAAAAAACGTCCTACTCGTCTTTGACAATAATAAAATTTAGTCTTCTAATTGACCTTCGCCCCTTTTGTGTAAGTACAAAATTCGTCCATTAAAATTCCACCTGAATTTTGATTCAATACTAGTGAATTAATTATTAAAGTCACGATTTTGCAATTTGATATTTCGGAGGGCATCGGTGTCACCACTTTTTTATCGGGGAAAAATATTCGACCGATACTCTGCTTCTTGGAGGAAGTAATAGTTTTAAAGATTTGATTTGACTCACTAAATAAAAATCGGTGAACCTCCTCGGTGCTTTGCGAGGGGCCCCAGGGTTTTCTACGAAACTCACTGGTGCTCCCTTCACTACGTCTAAGCAAATCTCAAGTAGGATCATAACTTTCCTAGCACCCTCGCTGTGCTACGTCAAATACAGGACCACTGAGTATTTGTGACCTCCCTGGGTTCAATTGGTAAGCGATGAGTTTTATAGTCTTTTTTCAAAGAAGAAGCGAAGACGAAAACCTTTTTAGTCGAGACAAGCACACGATCGTCCATATCGTCTTGTTGTTACATCGTATTAAAAAAGTATCAAACTTAATCTATAATTTTGAAAAATGATGACACGTTGAAAAGTAACTTAAGGAAAATTGCATTATTTTGAATTTTAGTCTACAGACTATTCAGTAAGATGTAAATTTCCCCTTTGCTTTTAATGATGTTTGAGTAACCCAATTAGTCGAGGACGTGGATATCCCCATAATTTTACTGCAGTATTTTCTATTGTAAATACATTATATTTATTGTCAATAGGGAATCATTGTGAAGTTGGAATATGACTAACACGAATATGATTAATCTTTATTCATTCTTTAACACGTTTGTATAGAACAAAGTTATAGTTATTTACTTAGCGTTAAGAACCTCCACCGACATACTGTTCTCGCCCTGACTCTTCTGAGCCTTGCACTTCTTCACATTTGAAGATTTCTTGTTAATCAATTTCTTCCATTTTTAGAAATCCTTCGAAAATTGAATTTTTCGTTATATATTATGACATAGTTATGGTGTTATCTGAATAATACTAGTTTTACTCAGAGGTCTGTCATGTCTTCGAGTCCATTTAAGCGAGGTTTTCCAGACTATCTTTTTAAATAGTCTAAGGTCAATACTATTTGTTCAACTCCAACAGCGTCAGTACTATTTTTGAACAGAAAATGTATCTTTGTTTACAGAACTTTTTTCATTGACGAGCCTTTGAACAAAACTATCGGTGTATGTAAATCTGAGAACGAATCTTGCCCTGAACTTGAGAAATACTGTTCGGCTTCACTTCACGAAGGAATATCTTTCAAGGCAATGGACGGCGAAGGGAATATAGTTGGAGTGCTAATTAACGAAACCTGCCCTGTAACCGAGGTGAAGTACCTGTCAAATGCGATTTTAATCATATCATCTTGATAAACCACATTATCCAAAAGATATCGCCAACTTTGATTTAAAATTTAACGAAAAACAAATTGCTAGTTACCGCGATAGATAAAAACAATACAGTGCAGAAACTTTATGTTACTTGTTTAAAAAATGTTGTTATCATTTAATAATGCATGAATGCTGATATAATTAATTTATTCGCAATACTTGAATCGATATTCATTTATATTTGTGTGTACAAAAGCTAAAGACTTTAATAATGTTAAGAAATAATGAATTTACGTAGTATGGAAAACAGGTCGTAATTATTACATAATTTTGAAATGTTGGAACATAAAACCAGTAAACCACGAAGGTTACATTACTATTAAACGTTTGCACATTCGGTATAGTGATAAACGTCAACCTATTGTATTTAGTTACAAGGACACGGTTATTTTTAACTGACTGTATGAAGAAAGTTCTGACTTTTTGGGACTTGAAACATGGCGGAGGAATTGACCACGCAGACAATTTCTTAAGATTTTGTATCCTTTTATTTTATACGTCTATATATAACATTAGCACTCGCCATCAATTGCGAAGATGAAAAGATGAGAACATGAACGATTGACCACGCAGATAATTTTTAATGGATTTGTATTCTTTTATTTTGTACGTCTACACATGACATTGGCTCACGCACAAACCGTGCTCATGCCATCAATTGGGAAGAAGAAGAAGAAGGTTCTCAATTTGAAACTTCTGTTTTTTATATACACAAATTCTTCGGAGTGATCTATTTCTGATATTTGTTATTGATAACTAATAGTTTGATACTCATTAAAAAGATACTCAATCCTAAAAATAAGATATTATAAGAGATTGATTTTTTACCGGCTATTAATATTTTTTCTTAATTTCAGTTTTCCTTCTATTCAATATTATGTGAAAAAGTATTATTTAGTAAATCAAAGAATAAAATTATTAATAAAGCAATTCCTGAGAACACAAAATTTATTTATTTATGTGTATAGGTTCAGTATACCCAAAGGGTTCAATCCATACTGAGTTTAGACTTCCCGTGGAGGGTAACTTTGTAAGGAAACTGATAAGTTTCAAGAAAAACCGATATTTATGAAAATGTTCTTAACTCTTTGTGTAGTGGAGACATTAGGTGAACAATTTAATATTTATTATCTATATATTTTCACAGGAAATAGGCAAGACTCTATTGCAACAAGCAGAAGCAAGCAAAGATCCTAAATTCAAGAAAATTCTCTACATTTTGGTCCGAAGGGAGGAAGGCTCTCGTTTATGGGAAAAGTTTCCGGAAGAGGATAAATTGGTGGAAGTGAAGGTTGCGGCGACGGATGCCAAGTGGAGAAACCGTGGAATCATGAATGCGTTGGCGAAAGAAACTGAGTGAGTTTTTAAACTTATAGAAGCTTTATGTACACTTTTTGCTAGAACTGCTAGTGCTTATTTATTTATTTTATTTAAAAACTTTGTACAAACAAACAAACTAACAACAATGATTACACGGAAATGGAATGGTACACGCGAGCTTAACTTACAATGAGTTTTCTACCAGCTAACCTTAGCGAAAAAGAAAAGTTGTATAGTGGTAGTTAATGTACAATAATAATATACACAAGAAACAAAATACATACAAATACATATACATATACATATACAAATATATATATATATGTATATATAAATATATATATAAAATAATAATAATTATCATTTACTAAGTGAAATACGATGCTATGATCCATAAATAGATATATAAATAAATGCTATCACAACAGTAAGGATAAGAAGTGCTCCTTAACGCGCATTTTAAAAATGTGAAGCGATGGGCATTCGCGTATTGGCAGAGTAGAGAGAGTGCTTGTTTAAAAAAGTTATAGTTAAAAATATTTTAAAATTATTTGAATTTTCTATCATTACAAAATAAATTCAAGGCTTCCAAACGACTTTGTGCCATGCCAAAATCAATAGAATTTCACGCGTCAAATTCGCGTCGCCCGGTCTCTCCCACCATTTCAAAACTCTTTTATCTTTATAAACAATATAACAAGTCGAAACATTACCATATCTCATACAAAACAGACTTTTTTAAACTGATTGAAATAAAAAAATTAATAGTTTCCGGTACCTATAATATATTGCTCTGTGATTAAATTACGTAGTGTCTTTTTCAAATATACTGTACTCGTTTAAAAAAGTGTATGGTTTACCAGTTTATTTACTAGTATACAGAAAGTATTTATTTCTCTATAAAGTATTTATAATAAACACTAATTTAACACAATTTGACAATGTGGCCTTAGATGGTGAAGCGCCTTTGCCTAGAATTTTCAGGCTCACGATATGTTCACAATCGAACTTACGACAGTCTTTCAATATGAGGGTAACTCTCAGGTCCGCCAGACCTAAACAAAAACTGCCACAAAACGAACTCCAATATTTCCCCGAAACCGAACCAGGAGCCTCCATGAAGGTAGTCTCGTTAACTATGTTACGGTATATATGTGTGTGTGTGATCTCTTGCACTTTAATAGAAGTATTTAAATTTATTAGTTTAAACAAATTGAAATACTAGTAATATCTAAAACATTTCTCATGCAGCATCTAGGAAGTTAGTTTTTTTTTATTTACAGGACACGGACAAATTGTTCCAAAAAACTAATTAACATGAAGAAAAACAAATATTAATCAAAACATTTTTTTTTCAGGGCCTTGTTGAAGCAAAGAGGTGTTAGACTGATGCGTCTAGATTGCTCTAGCGCCTATTCGGCGAAGTCCGCCGAGAGACTCGGCTTCACCTGCTATTACAAAGTTCCATATACTGACATCAAGATGAACGGTGAACCCCTGATAGTACCGGAGCCTCCGCACGAATTCGATTGGGTTTTTGCGAAGAAGTTATTTCATTAATTATTTAAACTTATCCCAATATTATTATGTTATTGTGTTAATTAAATATTATACATAAATTACAAGCTAAAACCCTCAAGACATTATCCAATGGATATTTGAAACTGCTAGTTTTACTTTGAAGCACCACCTAGCGGCAACTTGCGACAAAATTAACTAAAGGATTTTATTTCATATTTTTTAAAAAAAAACCCCTGGTTGTTTAAACATAGACTGCAAACAATAAATCATTACATACTTTATAAGGTCTCCTTCGCCACGTTCATATCGCAATAGGCGCAGAAATGAACGGAAAAAATAGAAATGAAAATAACTATGATTGTAATTTGATAAATAAAATATATTCCTTATACTGTTTAATTGTTGTTACAGTATAACACATCAATGATTAATTCAATTATATCAATCAATACAAATATGATGTTATTTTTTTCACCACGTCACTGTAAGTGATATCGCTTCCATTCGCAGAGCAATAGGCACAATCTTTACTGCTTTCGTTAAAATTTTTACATCGGCTGCAAGTCTTCATTGATTTTCTGTAATCATCAATTTGGTTAGTGTATTTACCAAAGGGTTAAACGGCGTACCTTGGGTGACTCCCTTAGCCAACTACCACAGCATTATATTGATCACTTGTCAAAATATTATGGATTTAAGTCCCAAATTTATTGTCGTTAAGGAAAAAAAGACAAAAGAATATAACACTTTGTTACCTGTGCTTGATACCTCTAACTGTAATCAGGAAATACAAATACAGTAATATAACATTTATTAAAAAAAATACACTGCAGAATGACATATCTAACTAATAAATTGCTAACTAAGTGTCACTATTACACATAATAAAGAATTAATATACACATACATGTTTATATATAATACAACATATATGTTTATATATAATATACAAGAAATCTAATATATGAATACAATGAAAAAGTTGTCACTGGTGTCTTACACTCTCATTACGTCATAATCAGCTTAAATTTATAAGGGCCTTAATGTAAGTACCTTAAGTTATAGATTTTAAAACCAAAAACACTGTCCACAAAATAACTTTTTATTTACAAATTACATATCTACTAAGTTCTCTATAAAATCATTGAGGTAAATAACTACAAAAATATCAACAATATGTACTACAGATAAAACAACAATTTACATTGTACTTCTATTTAAATCACAACACATGGATTACCCTTTGCAATGAACAAAAAATTGTCACAGACAATTATCTTATATAAAAAGTTAATTAAAATTGTTACTCTGATGGGTACTATTAGATCAGGAGAGCTGTAGCCTCCTCTTCAAAAAAGGTTATGTTAAAAGGGAGACTACTAAACGGAAACTACAGAGGATACATTCAGTTTTATGCTCAATTGCTCCACAACCTTACTGCCTGCCTTTGGAGTGGTGGAGAATAAAGAGTGTCCTCTTTGACCTCACAACAACTCTTAGGAGGACAATGGTTAGAGGTGATCTATAATCTATGTGTAATACTAAAAAGATGTAAATGTTCACTTTTTATCATTAGCCAATGCTTGTCCTAAGGAAGCAGTTGCGATGGTCGGGTTAGCGGCAGACACAATCTTCTCTAGCATTATTCTAGTTTGAGCCTGAAAGGAAAAAAAAACTGTAAAATTTCTAGAGAACTGCCTTTGAGCCTACTGTTTTAAAATGAGAACATGAAGTCTTTCTTGTCATTGACAATAGTAAGGATGTTTGTTGACACAGTCTTACATTACCACATAAAATTCAAAATATATACAACAGGTAGGTTTTGCCAAATTTGTAATACAAATATCTAATATCTGCGAAGACAAAAAAGTATTATTATCTTCTTTCTCTATTTGCATATTATACAAATTTCATATTTTTTTTAATTGTGAATTATATTATTCTATGGCATACAGCATCACACTCTTTTATTACAATATTACTGTTTTATGGGTAAAGATTTTCTATCCAATTTATTTTTAATAATCTGTATATGTGTACATAACGATACAAAAAATATTAACAATCTTAAGCAACGAAATTAAAGATTTGCCAAAAAAAAAGCTTGGTGCCTTTACTAAAGTATGAAAACACATTAGAAATTTATTTTTATATATTTCAATATACGTTTTCTTAAAGCACTTAGTCACTGCACCATAATGGAGCCATTTTATATATTTTTTATAATAAAGTTTTGCTACAATCATGAAAAGAAAATATAATTACCTCATTGGTTTGACTGCGGGCAGTTGATCGCACTTTGTCTAGTTCATCAGCTAGCTTCATAGTCTGCTCCCGTACTTGTCGACGATGTGATAAATACGAATTTCTGAAAAGTTATATAAAAATATTTTAAATATTACAACGTATTTGCCTCTACGGAGCAGCAGCTTATAAAAAGGTAGAAGGAACAACATCGAGGTCACATAAATGGTAGTTTGTATAGTTGCAGGATTTTTTCTGTCCATCTAGTTACCTATTACTCTAATGATGTTTGTAAGTCAAAAATATTGTCCTGATAATCATACATTCAAGAAATAATATTCTTAGTGTGCATACACGAGAGTTTTACAGATATAGAAAAAAAAAATATATAATTAACTTATGAAATAGCATATATATCAAAACATTCTTGATAACATTTGATTCTCATATGAAGAAGACTTATTACTTTAAAATGCACATACCTGATGACTACTACTTGTAAAATGATTCCTACAAAAGCAACCCCAAAACAAAGCAAGATGATTGCATAGTTGGGCACTCTTTTCACACCTTTGACTCCATAATAAGATTTTGTAGTGTTGCCACTTGCCCTTGCTTCTTGATAATAACCATATTGAGGATTGTTACGCAAACTGTAACGTTGATTGATGTTATGTACAATATCATGATAATTAAATTAGGTGATAAAATATAGCTCTAACACCAATTTCAAATATGTTATAAAACCTAGTACAAGGTGAAATAACAGCAAGTATAGTGTTTTGTAATTTTTTTTCATCATCAGCCAATGTTCACTGCTAAACAGGTCTTATTTAACGATCTTGATATCAATCAGATTGTATAGGTATTTATTGTAAAGATTTACTTCAGTATTTAAAATAATTTCCACAGAAAATTTGGAAGTAAAGAAAAAAAAAATATATAGTAGTGTACAGATATTTAGCAAAATTTTGCATTATTAATTACAACATGATCATAAAACCTTTAATATTATGCATATTGATGCATAAAATTTTAATGATATAAAATTCACATGAATAAAATTCTTACTTGTATGGTACATGGGGTCTGTAAACATAACTACTGTTAGTGTCAATCTCAATGGTGTGATCATACTTTGCTCTGCTGCTAGGTTTACTAAGCACATTGTACGCTTCCTGTATTTGTACAAACTGGTCTTGTGCTCTTACATTTTTATTCTTGTCAGGATGGTACTATAAATAATAGTGCAATTGTAAATAGACAAAGTCAATATATATAATAAGCATGGTACATATGCATACAATTAAGGAAATAATTTACCCTTAAATTGTCAAAATATTGATAATTATGATAGACTTTCACCATTGATTAAAATAGCACAAATACATTATGACAGAGAAATTTGAAAGTAGCTGCATTTGAGCTTTTTTAATTTTAATTGTAGAGGCCAATTCAATGGTACTTTTTACAAAAATACTTTTTTTATAAATTGTCACTTTTATCACAAAAACGTACATACAAACATGTCCACTAACTTTTTTGCTTAGCTTTATGTAGGCGTCCTTTATTTCCTTATCAGTACAATTTTTACGTAAATTGAGAACATCATAATGAGATTTTTTTACAAAGCTAGAAAACAAAAATAACAACAATATTAATCACTACACAACAAAAATAGACCAACATACTTTGTTCTTGAGAAAATGACCTGTAAAGTCGGGTGAAAGCACATATTAATTTAAGATCTGGATATCGCTTTATAAAATACATAACGATTTGACACTTTTGGAACCAAAATTGTTTGTAAAAAAGTTAATCATATTATATGGTCAAATTCATTTTCGTTACCAAAAGTCAATTCATAATGTAACTAAATGTCACTGTCATTCAATACGTACGTTCATTTTAATTATACTACTGGGTACCCAAGGAAAAAGCATTAAACGTTTTGGACTATTTTATGAAATGCAAAAAATACATGATCTTTAACAAAAATAGAGTATTTTTATCATATATCTCTTTTTTCGATGAATGTCATATTTTTGTCTGTGTATTATTTTATATCTTCATTAATTTTACCTCGTCGCAAATATTTCGACCACTATGTAAATACAACAGTCATGAGATAAGATTTCTTAGATTGTTCGTTTTATTGAGATGTCTGCTTTTATTAGCTAAGCTTTATATTCTGCACTTAATGATACATAACAAAAATGGCAACTTCCAACTAGAGACACAATCGGCACGGTAAAACGCAGTGTTCGCGCGGCAGGCGGCGCGGGTGGTTGTACGGTCATGCGAGAAGCGGCTGGCAGGATGGCCGAACTCGAGTTCGAGGCGCCACTCGCCCAAATCGAAGATGCTGATGATTGCCTCACATCGATCGATTATCCACAGAAAACCATAAACGGTAATGATATACATTTGAATAACATTAACAATCTGAAGAGTGAAATGAATAAAATGAAAACCGATTCCAATAAAATAAACGACAACGATGAATCAAGACTAGTGAAGTGCAAACAGGATAATATGCAGAATGTCGAAGGCGATAATTTCACTGAGACTTTCTCTGGATCGCTAGAGGATCTGGTGAACACATTCGATGAGAAAATAACGAAGTGCTTCGGCAATTACGAGGAAAGTGTTGAAAAATTTGCACCGGTCCAGGTTCGCTCCCAGGAAGAGATAATGAACGAGTGCCAGTAAGTACCTATAAACACCTAATAAAACTTTTAGAGTAGTAATCTGACATTATTACTATATTGTTTTCAGAGTAAAATGTACTATTTGTAGTATAAACAAAAAGGGCGGGCTCTGCGCATGGCGCTAGTGGTTTCGGGATCGATATCACGGAGGCGAGGGAGTAAGGGGTGCGTTCTAGAGGGTGGATGCTATGACGCATCATAAACCCGCCCCTCTCTTGTTTCCAACCTAAACTCTAGACATATCACGCGATGTGGATAACATCTCTGAGAACATAACTATGTCACCCCAATTTAACTTAAATCGTCCACAGTAACTTTGTTATTGTTAAGATATAAGACGACTTTATAAAGTTTGACGCGGAGTAGTTGGCGATCGTAATCTTGATCTCATTTTCACATAACTAAAGATGCTCATACTCAAACGGTTACATTTTCTAAGTCATTGTATTTAATACCATCATAAATTTTCTCCATTGTTTTAATCAGGCAATGGGAAAGTTTTTTTGCTGTATTTCCCATAATTATAACCCTCCTGTCTTGGGAGATTCGAATCTTATTGTATTTATTTAAACTACATATTCCCACGGTAGCTTTTTATAAAATCTAGTTTAAGTTTATTTTATGTTTTATAAAACCCGTAGACGATAAACAAAAAACAGTGTTAATAAATTAATAAACTAAAGACAACATTTCATACCCAAAATTGAAATATTTTTGCGGCTGAAAAATAACCTTTATAAAACGTTTTATTTTTATTACTACTTGTATATTTCTACTTTCTGTTAGCTGTATAGGTAATCTAACATGATTAAGACATACTAATCCCTGCATTGTACGTCTAGTGATATGCATCCGTTTATTCCCCGACCTCACTCCGACATTTGTTATATTGATTTAACCGATCATTTTGTAAACATAACTTCGCCCATCACGTGTCAAGCAGATCTTTTTGGAAGAGTTCCAGGTGACCTGAATGCCAGGATGTCGAAAAATAAAATTTTACGATTTGCGAACCACTGACTTTTGAGATTTTGCATTTGCGCATCGTTTTTTAATGTTTTAAACCGGTTAACTTAACCTGAATCAATGGTTTGATTCCAAAATATTTTTTGTTAACATTTGAACACATAAATCTATGTCCAGAAACTTTGGGTTATCATATTATTGCATCATTTGGTTAAACAATTATATTATGTAAACAATTTATTTGTTTTGAAGTGATACGTAAATACATAACGCATGATTACATTTCAACACACCGATGTTTTACTTATATTTGACATAAGTACGAGTAGAAATAACATAAATTTAAATGCACAAAAAATAAGTTAAGGGAAAGAAAATTTTAATGATTTGCTCGAAGATACAGCTAAATCTGTGAACTGGTTACTAGCTTAATATATATTTTGATTTATAAGCATTTAAACTTATTTTCTTAATAAACAGTAAAGAGGTATTTAGATATTTGAGTTGTGCGTCCGTCTGAATAACTTGGTTTAAATCGTCCGGTGTTGCAAAGGATTTATTTTAGTCTTACACCTGTCGAAGGACGACAGGTGCCGCCGTTGATTTCGCTGTGATTCTAGTGCAGGAAGCGGGTTCGCAGATGTTACAACCACCTTGCCTTGCAATTTAATCCCATCAGAATATTATACATCGAACATATGGCATTCTTAATCGAATATTGATTCCATTGACCCCTAAACCTTGACGTTATTGATTAGGGTGAAAATGTGAAACGACAAGAAGTTAAAAGTTAATACGGGAATTTTTTTTCACGTAGCGACGAGACTAGTGGGACGATCACCTGATGGTGACCTGCCCATAACAAAGTGACGGGTACTTAGGATGATATAAACAGCAGCATTGTGTTAGTTGTTTTGAGATTTAAGATGTTAAATCTTTTGTCCTAGTAATGCATACAGTTTTGTTCTCGCGACCTTTACCATATCTTTAGTCCGCCTTGTGGGATGCTTCCAAACATTACGTCAAGTGTTACTTAGCTGCCATTCAAGGATCTCGAGAACTAAGTAAACATTCGAATAACAATGATTTTATCATAGGTATAACTGTTTTTACGATGATATACGCTGAATGGCATACGCAATATGATACATGACAGTCCCCTCATCCTATTTTCAACACCGGACGACCAGGAGCTTGAATCACTATTTAAATGTTGTAAACATCCCAAATTGGGGAACAAAGAGGTTCAGCTCTTTTTTCTTGATAGAACAGCAATGTAGTGGAATAACTCGCCGGCGTCAGTGTTCCCATCTGAATACGACTTAAGAGTCTTTAAGACAAGAGTGGATAGATAGGTTAGTGCGCTTTACGACTGCAGAGCTCATCATCACTTAGCACCAGGGTAAAGTACTAATAATTCTTATTTAATAATAAGAAAATTAACTTGTTTTTGCGTGTAACTGCTGATACGAAATTGTTTGATAAATTTAAATCAAATCACCAGTGGGCTAATATTTGATATGCACGTTGTTGCTCTGTACGCGGCTCCGCACACGACTCACGTCCGTCTCCATGCAGTCAGCTAATGAATAATTCATGAACGTAAGCTTCGGATGTTACGCTTATGTATCGGAGATTAATTGCTTTTCTCACTTTTCTCATTATCCAATCATTAATTTCTCCGTATTAACGAAAATCCTAAATTAACACGCTGGGAACTATTGAAGTCAAATAGCGCAATATATTTTGTGGAATAACTTAAAAGAGTCATCATGATCTTCTTTTATATAATAGAATACATGATTTAAAAATTTTTTTTAAAGAATTCGTAATTTTTTATAATACATTAGCAAATTTTTTGTGTAGTAACATTATGTTATGTTACCGCGTATCACTGTTACGCTATTTGTCGGTTATGAAACTTTAATACGCATTGGAAACTATTAAGTTCCTAATAACCTGTGACCTTGCGTATATCGAAGTATTTGCGTGTAACAAAACTGATTTCATAACCGCAAGCCGGTAACACTAGTACGCACGGGCGGCTCTGCGTCTCGGTTTCAGAACAAAATTACTCTTAAGACAAGCTAGGTCGCGTGTCTAGATCGATCAATGGTTCCGCCTAATTGTTTGTAGCCTTCTCTAAGAGTTGACTTTCAATAGATACACGCTATACAGCGATAATTTTAAAAAATCCTACAGAAACTATTATTAAAGGGGAACTAGACATCTTGCTTCACTTTTACCAAATTGATCGCGGTTTTCACTATCCGGTTAGGTTAGGTGTTTATACTCTCGGTAATTTTCTCTATCTAAATTCTATTCTATCCAATTGTATCCTCTACAAACTAATAAAATACACCAGATTTTAAAAAAAGATGCCCACAATGCTTCGTTCCATGTAAAATTCAGGACAAACAGAAAATTTAATTTGTGTATATAAAGTCAAATTACAAAACCGTGGTTAAGTAACTTATGATAAAACTAATATTAGGTAACTTAAAATTCAAATACTGTAACTAGTAATAAAAATTTACATGCTTTAAAATTTCTGTACAGAACATAGTTATAGTTTATAACAGTAATCAATAATACCTTGCTTTGAATATAAAATTGGCCGTTAATTAATCCAATTCAACCTAGATTTTGATTGCTAGCTTGTAAAAGCAAACTAACTGTAATTGTAGTCTAAACTTCTACAGCGAAATCTGTGAATAATTGTTTCTTATTTGATTCACCTACGTATAGTTTTTTGTTGTACTACAACTTTAAAATATTTAACAGTTATATTAAAATCTATATGTGATCTATTTAATTTTAAATTAGTTCATTGTTAACCGCATCTGAAACGTTTACTACTTCAGTATTTAAAGTAAATGATTATTTGACTTATATTAAAACGTTGCGTAGTTACTCATGGCTTGATATGTGTTTGTATTAATATTCTTTTTTTTTATATAACTTTTTTGTACCCAATTTTCTAACTGACCTACCACTGACACTGAAACTGGAGCTGCGGTGGTACCTATCTAGACGGTCTCCGGCACCAGAGACCTATCACCAGTCTCCACACAGTCACCATCTACTCTACTTTTGTGTATTCCTATCCTTTTAAATTTGACTGGTGTCAGGTCTCTGTTGTCGGAGACCGTCTAGATAGTTACCAACGTAGTTCCTTTATTTGCCTTCAAGCAATAGTGTGCAAACATTACTGTGTTCCGGTTTGGAGGGTGTTGTAGATAGTGAAATTACTGGGGTAAACGAGATTTGCCAACTGATATCACGAGGCGACGAGCGTAATGCGGTACACATCCTAATTAGCGCCATTTCGTTGGGGACTGGTTGGGAAAAATGAGGTGAACGCTTCGCCCGTTATTTCGCTTTTTTAAATAGAAAAAAATAGTTAAAACAACAGCTTAATAACGAAGTTGAAAATGCAGTTGTTATCAGCGTGCCGCACTTTGCAAGTTTATCAGCTGGTTCCCCTGCGGAAGCTTGGCCTGGATGTCTCTTTGATGCGAATTAGCGGGCCTCATTGTACGCTCGGAGCCGACAGCAAATTTGCATACGGACATTTGCAATGGAAATGTCAGCGCCAAGTGTTTTCTTTGTTTTGTTTTTATGTAACAAGACATCGTCTTTAAAGTATCACGTAAAACATCTTATCGAAATGACATGCTACTTTAGCTTTCAGTAAGGCAACATTCAAAAGACTCGACTGAATATTATTTTAAGGCTGTAGAATTGTATTTTAAGTGTTTATGTTTGTATATGTAAACATGTCTTGTTTTATTGATACTGTATACACCAGCCTAAACTTCATATCATTCCGCAGTTTGATAGAAAATGCTATTTAGCATTACATCTTTCTTTAAGGTGATTGATACAGTTTTTAAAATGCTTACTTAACCAATATAAAAGAGTCTCTTTTTTCAAATATAGTTTTTATTTTATGTACCGAGTGCATGGGGTTTGCAAATCCAATCACTGACACACCCACATATGCGGGTCGGGGTAAACGACCCGCGATTCGCGAACTATCTAGTTTTTAAAGTAGTCTACATTCAGTATCTTCCGAGGACTTTTACTAAACTTTAACGAAATGAATTCATGACTTGTACTGTATATTTCAAATTCGTTACATAAAGTTTACGAATTTTGAACATTTGTCTTAATATGTTAAAATTCTTTACAATCTTTCATATGATGATAAAACAACCATTATTTGTATATGCAAAGATAGTTTTCATTCATATTTTTTCCAAGTAGGTCGCGTCCGGTCTTTGGTACTTTGCCAACTGTATAAAAGGGTTGCAAGGCTACGAAGCTTTGCGGCATATCTCGTTACGTTTCGAAAACTTACAAAAGAACTCGTTTCGGGTATTATTAAACCACAATTTTTCTAGCCTGTAACGAGATCTTGTTTAAAATTCAATATAATTACCTTCACTAATCAACGTTCTTCTCTGTTAGATACTATATCAAACGTCATCACTCATCAATCATATAAACAAAAGTAAGGCACTGACGAGTCGAGAAAATTATCTCGATTTATTGTGTGTCTATTAAAAGTTGATTAGGTTCGAATGATGCCTCGCTTGTTATATTACCTGTTATATATTTTTTTACTCGTGTAAGACATCAAATCTTATCTATACTCATGATACCGATTTGAAAAATAAAAAAATTATCACTGAAGACTATAAAATATCGGAGAGTATAATATACGAGCTGGTATTATTTTTCTGCGATATAATTGTCTTTGGGTTTCTCCAGACATCGTATTGCTATGTCCAGCAGTGGACGTCTATCATCATCATCACCATGAGGTCCCTTCTTCAAACTGAAGTTTGTCGGTCAGATTTAGAAAACTTTTCTGATCTTGGGTTATTCTTTTCAATGTTAGTATTTAAGTCCTATCCATCTTCAGTCTATAACTTTTCATATGCATTCATATCACTTTGGCTATGCGTTATCAATTATCAGATATAAGACGGTGCTAATGAACTTATATGCTCAAATAATTATATACATACATATTGGTCATATACCTATAAATGCTCGAGATTAGTCATTATTCTAGTTAAAAATGAATCATGGTATACTTCATTTTCCTTTACAAGAGAATCTAAAATATTAGTTATCATATAAAAAAAAATATCAAACGCAAAAAAGTTTTGAGTGTGGTTTTTGTAAATAAAGATTGTTTTAAACGGTATCAAAGGACCCAATTCATGAAAATCGATACATTTATATATGCTAATACCAATTCGAACGGAATAGTTGCAGATGAATAATAAATTTGTATTGACGTCAATAGACCTTGATTGTCTGTCTATTGCACACATGAAATGATTAGGAGTTACGATCAAAACTTTAAGATATTGTTGAAACTCATTGCTTTGTTTCCATATACCTCCAGTACAATATTATAATGGCGTTCAAATCATTGTATCGCGAGCTTAATTCGAATAACTTTTATTTAGATTGAAATTCTTGTCTAAATTGAGAGGAAGTGGAAGATATGTAACATATACGACTATCATCCAACATTAATTCTTATAACTATGACTGCAAGAAATACTTAATATTAAGTGAACCAACAGCTATCTATATTTGTATTTGTTTACATCTTAATCTAATCTTATATTTAAACACAACACCACCTTCAATACTAGGCAAGGAATTAGAAGTTTTATTTCGATAAGATTACACTACAGATTTTGGACTTCAAAACACGAAGCCGAGTGCAGTATATATAAAAAAGACGAGCTGTGGTTGTAATAAAAAAAAGTTAATCCCATCATCGGCGTTTCAAAATATTAAACGTCGAGACAAAGACATAAGATACCGTGTTTATGACTTAAGACCCTTGATGCAGCTTCGATGCCCGTTGATTTCACGCGTGGGCGTTTAAGTTATTATTGTGTCCGAATGATTACATGGATGAGTGCATTTCGTAATAAGATGATTGTACACGGCGTCTTTCGATATTTCACTAAGGTCAAAACAAATGACCTCTATTCGGCGCTAAGGTAAAAAATGGAGAATATAAATCAATGTAAAAGAAAAAATTCCTATTCCCACTTGACATAGCCGATGTAGAAGCTAAGTGATATTCTTTAAACTTATTCAACAGGTAGTTTTCTCAGATGAATAATGATGATGATGATGCTATTCTCATGATAGCCTAACTTGAATAAATAATTTTAATGTATGCAGTTAAAATCATACGTAACTTTGAATCGGTTAAACAATAATACATCATGTTACGAATGAAAACACTTCATTGGTGAATACCGAAAAAAGGAAGTAATTACATGGACGATCACTCCAAATCAATAGATTGTATTGATTATATGACTACTGTATATATTATTGAAGTTAATGAATTACATTGATAAATATATATAAAACACCTCCATTAATAATACCATTCCTAGGATTTTTTTCGATTTTTGTTATTAACCATTTTTTGGAAAGTACTCAAGTGTTTTCAACATTAAACCTATTACTAAAAAACATACGCGTCGGAGCACCGGCTCCTAAAGTGTTTAAAAAAAACATGTCAACAGTGCCGGGACCAGTAAATATAATTCTGGGTATTGTCTATAAGAATATACTTTTGCATAATCTTATACTTGTCCAACAGCGTAACGATATCTGTACACTTCGACATACGGAGCGCGGCTGTGTTGGTACTGCCAGTGCATTCTTTTTTATACCCGTACAAGAATTACAAAAACATACTTCAATTTAAGTAGTAATTTCTAAATTGAACCCAAAATTAAAATTAATTAAATTTTAAGGAACAGATGACTTTAAAAAGTATTTGCGCTGATATTTAACTAATTTTAATAATCAAATGATTTTATACTGCGATCGCGCCGAGATATAAATAGGTGCGATCTATGTCTATAACTTAGTAAAACGTTTTAAAACGAACAATATAAGTTAAAACAAAGTGTGTTTTGTAAATTGTCATTGTGTGACATTGGTATTGATTAATTTGTTTGTGAATGACGACAATTATATTACTCGAAGAACTAGGTAAGTCATATACTTCGAGGTCGTATTATTTAAAGACGTACTCACAGTGATTCAGGTCGTAGGTTTATATGCAGTCTTACAATTCTAAATGGAACGAGGCTACTTCGATGTTAAAATTATTTTCTTTATATACATAACATTAAAGAAAAAAGAAGAAAAATTTGATAAGCAAAATGCAATGCTCTGGACAACTTAAAAGCTTTGCTGTTAGCAGACATAACAGACGTTACTAACATTAAAATTTATCAGAAGTATCTGTTTTCTAAGTTTTAAGAATAATAACCTTCTCTGCAATTTATTTCATATTGCATTTTTTTTTTTCAAATTGTCGTTTCGATTAAACAGGAAATGTCTGTGATAGAGATAATTAAGTATTGATTAACAATGATGACGCGTATTAAACATGCGGGATCATGCAAGTTGATAAAATAACTTCAATGTTACGAGCAATTGCCTTATTTTTTGCTTTCTACCCACTATCTTTATGGCCGTCTACACGCCATATGAGGAACCCTTCTATGTGGGCAGTGAAATATTTACGATGTCCAACATGCTTGTAGCTGTATATATTAACAAATGTTTTACTTTAGATTCCTGTTTATAATATAGAAGATTTAAACAAGTAGTAAGTAAGAATGTAAAACTATTCAAAATGATTATTGTTAAATATTAAAACCCTGTAACATGTTATCAGGTCGCCTTGGCTACATGACGCATCTCCGCCATATGTCGCTATTTCTTCGAAATTGCCAACGCGATGTACCAACATATAAAACAGATTATTTACTTAAATATAATTTTTTTAATCCGATCTCTCTTTATTTCACGTTTTATTATCTCATTTACAATATATATATTTAGAAACTATTATTAGGTAATACATAAATTATGTCTTATAAAATAATCATGTAGATGAATAGTTTTTTTTTTTCCTTAGTAAAGATTCTTGGATGTTACTAGTGATAGAAGTTTTAGCAGTAAAAAAAATTGTTATTAATTTAATATAGAAACACTAAATTATATATGTAAAAGTAATGGATTTGCAATTCGAAACCTAACAGATATTCTCGCGGCCATTAAATTTTATCATCACATTGACCTTTTTTTTTTTTCAATATATGATTTCATATGAATACGAATTCGCCTACGCATTAAATCTCTACAATAATTTGTTTATCTACGATGCGTTTGATTGGTAAATAATTATATTATTATAAACCACTTATCAACAAGCTTTGTTCTCTCTTAAGCAATACAATATCTGTATGGGCCTTTTGTTTGACGAATGCACTTGCTTTCTTATGACATAAGAGACTAAGGAAGTGTAGATTTGAAACTATTGTTTTAGTCCTAATAATTAACAATCATACATTATATCATGAAAAACCGGCGATATAACTGTACATTAGTGCTTTGAATGAAATATGTATTTACTATCATTCGAATAGAAACCTTAATATTCAAAATATACGAATCCTGTTTGAGACATCTTTTGAGGATGATATTAGAAACAAAGAATTAGCCGGATAATTATTATTAATATGTTGAGGTGTTTAGGTGAAGGTAGGGTTTTTTAAATCTGCTTGTGTAGATACCATCCTCATATTGTAAATCAGACGTCGTTACAGAATGCTGTGTTTAAGCTGTCGTATATTTAAAAGTCAAAGTATTCTGTGTAAGCTTCTTCATCCCCGGCCTCATTGTCACTTAACACCATATTAAATTGAAATAAACCATATTAAAATGAAAATAAAAAAAATACTATGTTTAATTGCTACAACAATAATATTCCAGCATCCAGTGATGTGGCTATTAGCTGGTGTTAACAGCAATAAAAAAACTCGGTGCATAAAACTCTGACCTTCCATCAATTTAAAATAGATTATACCGTCCGTGTGGTTCTCGTTTGTAGGCGTAGTGAGGTGTGTTTATGTATAATTTAGTTTAGATATATAAGTTTATATATATTTGTGAGCTATCCTTGACTAATGTGAATGGCTAATTAAAACTTCTCTCCTACACAATTTTTTTCACACGTTCAGCCAACCTTGTGGGAGCCTTATGCTGAACATAAGTCGGCAACTGCTGAGCGATCTCTCTGCAGAAACGCCACACTGTTACATGTTAACCTTTATCTGAGCTGACTTTACATGATGCTAACGACCTTCACCAGATCCATCTAGAGGGGCAACACTGCACCTATCAGTAGCTGGCTTCCGTTCTATGACCTTAACATCCCATCGGTCAATCCTTTGATTGCTATGCCATTCCCATTGTTACTTTAGGCTAGTAATCTTTAGCAAGATTTTATGAACTTTAATTTACTGTAACATTTACTTAACAACACCAATATTTCTTTTGTACGGAGTAAAGTAATGGTAAATCACTTATTACCTGCTCATGGCATTATTTTTATCATTGAAAAGTATAGTCAGTTTTAAGTGATAGAATGAATGATTTGAAAGCAAAGTTATATTTTCCGGTAATTTACTTTATATAGCAAGTATCCTGTACAAACATATATAGTAGAAAAGTAACCAATAATCGTTTTACATTATTTTGAAAATAATTTTTCTTTTTGTTTAAGCTATTTGTTTGATTGTTGAAAAGCTAGTTTGTAACCGATTCACTAAATTAACGTGTAAAAAAAAGATACTGTATCAAATTAAGTCTCCATTAATTGGATCCATTAAAATTCATCCGCCGTAATGAGAACCGTAGCAGAAGAATAGTCACAAAGAACTACTACAATTAACTAAGGAAACGAACCATGTAATTTCCATTAGTGGTTAACCTGTTGATACAATCTTACTGATTTAATATTGCTTGGTAACATTAATTCGACTAATTTTGTATTTAGTTCAGTATCAGTACAGTAGAATATATATTTACCAAAGCAAACAAAAATAATAGCCGTTGAATAGTTCACTTTTATCTTAACCCATTTTATTTTAGAATATTTGCTCGATCTTGTGTAATGTTTAAGTTATCAGAATTAATTAAATATGGATCGTTATGGCAGAAAGACGGTTTAGCTACTAGTAACACCAACAATTTTTTTTTACAACAAACTAGTACAATAATGAAGTTGAGCGGCTAATGATTAATTTTCATTATAAGATTTTTTTGATTACTCCGACTATTTATTCATGAGTCTCAGTCGACTATATTTAAAAATAATTTAAAACGTTTCCGAAAATAGCAATCGAGGAGCTAATGTTAAAACATATTGCCACCATACTCTGAAATCTGGAACAGCAATATTTAATTTCACACTACGTCGCCTCTCGATGGACGGGAGATGATGATGATGAAGCTACCCAACGGGGAATGTTTTTGCACAGACCAACATATAGATATACCGTTACTTCATGTCATTAAGGCGTTTGTAAAGTAAAGGCATGAATTGTGAAGATTGCGATTTGAAATATTTGTTAGCGGTATTTCTGAAAATATTAAGAAGTTATAGAAAAGTAATGGCCAAAGCCTAAAATATATAACAAACTATTAAATTAATATTATCTATAGGTGCATAGCAAAACGACTATGATTTAAATTTTTGACTTAGTATTAACTATTATCAATTCCTCTTATTCAAATGCGAGTGTGCGGATTTTGCGTCTTCGAAAGCTGTTGTCATGGATCAATCAGTTTCCTCACGATGTTTTTATCCCTGGACACCATAAAAGATTAAAAGTCTTCGTTTTTAAAGGAAATGACAAAACATCACATTTTTACATTAACAGATATGTTTTGCGCTGTGTAAATATTTAAATATATCGTGTTTGCAAAGAACTTTATATTTCCATTTATATAGATGATATCCTGATCTATTTTAAATCTAAAACTGTTATCATTACACTTTAAAGAACTACTGTATCAAATGATTTTTTTTAAGTGTTTCTTTTCTTTTCACTGACGCCGTTAACTTCAGGCAACCCAATGTTGTTTATAAATACGAGCACGGCTCCAGGTTTATTTTCGCAGGTTCACGTCATCACGCCTGGGATTGTTTGAATGACTACATGTATGACTAAAAACTGAAGCGCGTAATGGAATGAGTAATCATTCTGAAGAATGCTTAATTCAGAAAGGAAGTAAATTTGATATGATTTTTAAGTTAACAACTGAGTTTACTGAATTATTTATCACTATACCAAAAATAGTAACACGCTATATTATATAGTTGAAAGATTAACTTGATGAAGATATTCTGTTTATGTTAAATTATTGAAGGATATGCAAACATAAAGATTGTAAATTCTTCTATATATAAATTATATATCAATTTCGTTTATTATTATCAATTTTTAATTTACAGGGTTAACGAGACTTAACATCTTGTGTTAAGATGATGAGCATAACGTCCTTAAGTGTTCCCTAACTAGTGTCACAATGTTACTGGTGTATCATCTACTATCAAATGAAAGTTCTACTCGACGTTTAAATAAAATTGGTAATGTTATCATCTCGACACGTGTTTCGTACATTGATTTGTAGTGCGTTTCAGTAGTTATATGTACCGCGTCTCCCGTGCCTGCTCATCCTGCTGGCTTAAGGACGGTCACGCGTAATCAACCGTTTCTTTCACACGGACTCCACTTAAGTTAAATCACTATAGCTCCTATGTCCTTTGAAATCTTAAACAAGCATTCAGAATGAAGCGAAGTTGCGCCGTTCCTTTCGCACGTATGAAAGGACGCTCGGATGCGGCAAAGCGTAAAACGGTTTCTCAAAAGACGTCTTCAAGTATACGCATTTATGTGTATGCTTTCCGAGTACAAGTTGACTTGTCGACGGGCTATAAGCGGATTTGCTAAACGCATCCTTACAGAAATAGTTCGGAATTTCCTTTACGATGTTGAACATTGCTAGAGCGAAGCTATCATAACTTTAATTAAAATTTTAGATACAATTTAGCAGTTAGTATATCGATCTATAGATACACGATATTTCATTTGTGCGGATGCATGTTTAAAACAACCGATGACGATATATTGCCGTGTTAATATAAATAAACAAAAACTCAACCTCGTTTTACCTCTTTGAGCTTTGTCTTCGGAGCAAGCAAAAGAAAGCCACGGTACATTGGGTCAAACTGGATCGGTAATCGCCAACCGGTTTGGCCGCCGCGAATCCTGGCTCTAATGCTGCTTGCTTATTGCTTCACCTCCATATACATACATAAAAGTCTACACCGTAATAGCAAAACTCTTACTTCGTCTCCTTCGTGTAATATTTAAAAACTTATTAATAATTTTTATTACTATGAATGATGTAGTGTGATTATTATGATTTCAAAATATGACAGAAAAGTAAAATATGGAAACAGATACAATTTGGAATGTACAGAAAAAAGGCAAAATTAACCCAAAAAGAGATTCTTCGTTTGCTAAGGTTTGCTAGCAAAAAAGTAATCGATAAGTGTACATATGTATAAGTAATAACATTTACTAACTAAAAAAACTATTAACCTGGTTATGTAATACATATATACTTTAATACATGATAAAAGAGACGAATATAATATTACTATGATAAAAAGTGATTACAGAAAAATAAGAAACTATGTACTCATTAAAACAATACATTAAATTATTTATCTTTGCTTATATAAAAAGCTCTGTCTCTATGACCTCCTTACTCTAGAGTTTGTGTGTTTGGCATACATATGCAAGTTTTATCGATAAGCTCACATTACAATATTTATTTGTACAACACAAAACACGTGCACAGCGCATTTGTGTAAAAACTTCGGACGCGTGACACATTGTTTACGCAAAGAATCTAAACGCAAACGTTACCGGTTATCCACAAATACATTTCTTACGTAAATACTTACAGAAACACAATTACTAAGATAATATTTGTTTGCCAAAAGGCTATGGGTGGTTTGTTCACTTAGAATACCCTGCCTCTTATATGTTGACAGCCGAAACACAGCAATGCATTTATGGAGACAGGTTAACAATATGATAGTGGCTATGTTGAGGACCTAGCCAGGCGGTTAGAAAAACCCCATCCCTAACCAAACTTCACATGTAGTTCCGGAATCGAATCAGGGATCTCCGTGTTACTAGACAAGCGGTTAACCACTGCGCGGACATAGTTAAATTTTAGTTTCGTTTCTATATATTTCATTCCTATATTTCATACATACTCGTATGTTTATTGTGTTTCTCAACATAAAGAATGTTTTATGCTATTAATAACAACAAATCTAAGTATAAACCTCTACCATGCCTAATACTAAAATTATCTATAAAAAAAGAACTAAAGATTAAGATTTGGGTGAGGTGGTTCACAGATTTCTAAAAAATCATATCTCTATTTAAACTTCAAACCGTGTGGGCTTGGAATTGAACCATGCATCTCTGTGAGATAAATGAAACGTTTAGCTGACGCGTCAAGAGAGCATTTCAATTTTTTGTGACCGCAAGAAATATAGTGTAAAGAAGTTTACCATGTGTCTTTCTACCAATTTAAAAACGTTACACTCAAAAACTACGAACATATTGGAAAGGAAGATGATGATGCGTTGAAAGGAACATTTTAGTAAAAAAAACTGGTTTCCGGTATATTATGAATTTTAAATTTCACGATTAAGTCAACAACATGTGTTGTGGGACGTTAATTTAAAATAATGTTGTCATTTGTATAATTCGAACAAAAACAATATGAAGAAAACGAAAATCGTTTCGTTCTTTAATAAAAAAAAAAAACAATTTTTTTTTTCTTGTATATCAAAACTTTGATCTGATAGTGATACGTCTGATGATATAAACTGCACCACATTGTCCATTGCCTTGCGTGGTAATATGTTTGATAACAAATAATTGCTGATATGTTACTTTTGGTATCTTTTAACAAAGGGACCTTTCAGTAAAAATCTATATATATGTTTAGTATCCATTTGTTTGTATGCGGTACCTGTACTGCAATCTCGTCATGTGCGCAATTGAAGTCAACAAAGTGTCGGCGTACGTCGTCACATGCCGTATGCAATCCGCATCACTAATGCATACTTTCTTCTATATTCCAACTGACTAATAAGATCTTTGTAACGAACCAAGAAGATCGATGAAGTAAGAGCGGCTAACCTTACATAGTACTGTAATTGCATCGCTTTGCACAAATCAAACCATTAAAGTGCATACATTGCATTCTCACAAAACGACAAAGCGTTGTGTAATCACATATATGATTTATTTATATTTAATGTTATGGAAAACTCAAATTACATAATATAAGTAAATTTACAGTAACACACTGAAGAATATATTTATCAGAACCTTGTAGAATACTTTGCTAGCGTACTTCCGATAACCTAATTAAAATACTTAAAAGACAAAATTCAGTTATCCATTACATTTTATAACTAAACCTTTATAAAGAGAATATAAAAATAGTCGTTATTTTTTATTTAGTTAATTATAAAATTTATTAAATTTAAATGTTCGTATAACAAAAAACTTAAGAAGATAGTATATTAAACAGAAGCAAGGCCCGAGAGTTTAAATTACAAGATAATATATCACATAAATAATGTTACAACCATTTATGAAATTTAGAACGTAACTTGAATGACAAACCGTTGAGTTAGTGTCACATAAATTCACTTCACGAAGGCTGTGTAGAGTTACAGCTTTCTCATTAGTGCACTTAAATAAATCAGTTTGGACTATTTGATGAGCTTGTCAATGCGATCGCCACGGTGAACATTGAAGGAGAAAGTCAACAAACTGACGGATGAACAACATTCGAGTCGTTAGTGACTGAGAGTAATTAAAATGTTTAAGTTAACAACATTACATTCACTGGTTAAAGTAAAACAATCATCAATATTGTACAACAGCTTAGCTCAGCGCTTACCTTATAACACCCAGTCCCTGGTTCGATTCGAAGCCACAAATAGGAGTTTTATTGATGGTAGCCTTTTTCAAATCCGTCTGGTAAAGACCTTCGTATCGTAAATCCTCCATAACATGATATTTGTGTTCTTAAGGTCAACATATGTGAGTCGGATTATTCTACACAAGCTTTACCATCAACTGAACTATGGTAAAATCATCTAAAATCAAGTGTTAGTCCATTGTAAATAAAAGAAACAGGAGTTGTAATTATTTCGAAATAGAAACTGGTTTTCGTTTTTTTCTACACCTGTGCGAAGTTACAATAGCGTTGTGACCCAAAAGAATCTTTTGTTAGGAGATTTTTTTAAGAATTAGGTCACTACAGTCGCAAGTGGAACAACAGCTTTCTTTTGTCATATACATTACTACCGAGGTGTAGTTTTAAATAAAAAAAATTACTTCCAAACAATAGGTAATAAATTTGCATGTCACTAATTCAATGTTACCGGTATCTGAAAATAAAAATAATAGTTATTTCTAAACAGGTAACCATTTTCCTAAAGTACTTTAACCCGTTCACGTTTTCGTATATACTTTCACGGTTACACAGACAAAATATAAATGAAGAGGTTACATGCATTATTACAAACTTTTTTCACATTAAACATTTATCGCCGAAAACAAGCCAATTGTTATTCAGAAAGCAACAAGCTAGTTATGCCCAAAAATTCATACATTGCTGATAACGGGTTTTATTCGGGTTCCTTTGATAGCTTAATTGCTTGTTATTTTTAACTTGAGTCATGTTGAATTTTTTATACATTGTTTTAAATTATAATTGTAAATCTTTCGTACTGATGGTAGGGATTTACTGCAGCTCTTATTTCTGCCGCTAAACCAACCAATTTGAAAGTACTGGCTAGTGAACGAAAGTTGTCTAGTAGTTAACTATTATATACATTTAGTAAAATAGATAGTAAATACGCTACAGCTTGTAGTCACTGAATTAGTATTCAATTCTGAACATTCAATAGTACTTTAACTTAGAAACACCTTTTGAGGTCGCCATATCACTTTAGCGATAAAAAGTATATTTCCCTCGTTTCCATAATACGATAACAATATCCAGTACAAAGCTCACTATGTAATACTTATATCTATATCCACGATATTATTGTCCTTATAAGAAACTATTCCAGCGACGTTTCTATCTAGAAAAAATGCACACATATTTATGCCTATGATTACTATGTACTTAAATAGAAACTTCTCGATGATGATCTGTACTTAATTATATAATTTTAATATCTCTTATTAATATTTTATGACTTTAAATCATTGTTATAACTAACTTCACTGTTAAGTTGTTTTTAAATATACATGTTCAATGGCGTAATCGAAAACGTATCACGTTCGTTGTGACTATAATCATAATTCACATTTAATAGACTAGATTCGAATTCATAAACGATTGGTTTACGATGGTTCTATGCGTGAGACTGGTACATTTAATAAAGTGGTGCGGTCATAACACCAACGATTCTATCGAGGCGATATCATCTTGATCGATAATCGATTTCCTAGCGCGAAGAGAAATCTTTAATCCTATGGTATACAATCGTATCATTGCCTCCGACACCTTTCTCTTGCATCACACGCATCTTTTACTGCATCGATAAAAAGTTTAGTTGTTAGTGAACGAAAATAATAAATCACTGTCTTTTTTTATCGTCCAAGCGATATCAAACATCTTTAATTTCCACCTGATGGTAAATAATACTCTTACCGATAACTATGGTGCTCGTTAACATGATGTAAATGATTCACAATCTCTCCGCTGCATTGTGATATAAGACGAAGTCTCATTACCCCAGTAATTTCACTAGTTACAACGCAATTCGAAGCGGTATACAGTAGTTTTTGCACACTGTTATTTGGCGGTAGAAATAATCGCTGCGTTGGTACATACCCAAAATATCTCCAACTACATTGAAGAAAAAAGATGATTGTTAGAGTAATATTTTACTTAGTTACATGGTAGTGAATAAAGGAATAGTCTCTGCTTCTATTATTTATTATTTTTTGTTTTCATATTTCATATTCTATCATAAAAATTTTCAAATTAAAAATGTGTTTAACTACTTTGCCCGGTTTAACTACATTTTATAATCAAGACAGGATTTCATAATTTCGAATAATAATTAGTACTCACTTTCAGTACCAAAATATATTTAACAACAAAAAAATATGTGCTTTCCAATTATTGACCTACAAATGTGTGTGACAAACTCTGAATGTTATATGGGCATGGACGCAACGAAAATGGCGGTCGTAGTTCCGACCTACATTACTGTTTTAATGAGGTCATCACTTACTAGGGTTTGTCCTTTGCTGTGCTGCTGACAGTTGAAAGAAAGACGCTTTGTGTTAATACGGAACAAGATGAAGCGTTTAATATTTATACACGCGTCGCAATGCAGGTCCGCTTTGTAACAAAGCAAAGCAGATGTCCCAGTGATATAGCACCGTGCTATTAAAAAAAATCAGAATTCTCGATCATTATCGTACAAGGCAAAAGACCACAACCATTTTCTGCTTGATTAAAACTTGAGCTCAATTTCACATGTTAACTTACAATGGACCCGCAGATGCTAAACCGTGCTCTTCCAATAAGCTGAAAACATCTATACTGTTATATCGGTACATTGCAAATATGAGGGTAGTAGCTAAAGAAGCTGGTTAAATGATATGTATATCATAAATATCACATAAGCCTAATTCGAATTCATACAAACAAACATGACAACAAGAACATCACGACTTAATTTACAATATGCATGGGTCATACACATCCTTTACCAGCCACGGAGTTGGTGTAACTGCTGCCTACTGAGTACTCCATGGAATATAGCCGACGTTAATTAAAAGCTTGCTTATGCTCACATATTAAGTAGTTAATTTTTTTTACACGTGAAATGTAATTTATTACATTTATGACGCGTTTTTGTAACTTGTGAATATTTAAAGTAAATTTGTAGTCCGAAATTTTGTTGTCGAAAACCAGGGTCTCAAAAATTTGTACATTAATAATTTACTGCTTATAATAACTGAACCTTACACCGACGAAGTTCAGTATAAATTTCATAATAACTACTAAATTCTTCCTATTAATAATTTTAAAGCGTTTTAATTCGATTTCCGACATACGAGTTAGTGGAGTGCACGATATTTATTGCACGAGTTTCTACTTCCTTCAGTACAGCAAGCAAAATGTACTTTATTCTTTATTGTACACACAAACAGACAAAATATAAATACATAGGTAAAAGAAAGCTTAACACTAAAAGAGTTTTCTTCCGGCACACCTGTGAGAAGAAAGTAAATTAATGAAAAGTAAAAAGCAGGTAGGTGTATACAATAAAAAGAAACATGATTTGAAAAAGAGAGAAGCTTAAGGAAATACTACTACGTAATATATTACACAGAAACATAGATTATATATCAATAATAATACATATCAATCAAAGTAAAGTATATTAAAATATAATTTTAATTACTTAAACATAAATAACTGCTTTATGTAATTATAAATCAAACACTATACTATTTCTTTCCATTTCTTTAAATAGAGGATATTGATCCTGACAAGTACGACGCGGCTTTATCTGTCCAAGCTTAATTTTTTAGGTAACCAGTTTCCCATAAAGCCAGTTATGGTTGACCATAGACTGGTGTTCAGAAATCATCGGTTATATTTGAACTTATATTGCGTATAGTAACTTATGACCTTTTGAAAACAGGTCGTCTCTGTTATGTGGCGCGTTGCTTAATCTGGGCAAACTCGGTGTATGAGCGATGTTTCATGGTCGACATGGGCACGCCAAAGGCCGTATGCTAATACATCACCTCTTGTCTAGTTCAAATTGATAAGTAGCCCATAATCACAAATCACTTTTACTTTCACGTGATCTGTTTATAATGAATATATTACGGCATCTCACTTCGTAGTAATTTGTTTTCGCTCCAAACGTCTTGTTAGTTTTCTTCCTAATGCATAACTATAGCCTCTAACTTATATATGACTTAGTAATAATAGTTGAATAGTTACGCAAATCTGACGACCATCCTCCAATAATGGAGAGACACTAGAAGGTACTCAAAGTAAGTAAAATAAGTTTGTATATTATACGTTATATTAAAGTTAGTTCAATATTAAGATTATGTTAATTTTATAATTGTCTATTACCAAAGTTTAGACTTGTTTTCTTAACAAATATTCTAACACAAATTTCTAATGGGGCATATAGTACCTCACCGTATGGTTCGTTAATAATTTAAATTTTTATATAGTATCAGACAATTTTAATTCTATAAATTTATCGATTTACCAGCTGTCTTTGTACAATTCTTGTTTTTTATTAACATAGTTACCATTCTTCATTAGACAATGTCGAATTAAAATTACTTTTCTTTTTTATGTTAAACATAACAGTTAAAAAGATTGTAACTATAAAGCCAGTTATATCTTTATAAATGAAATCCACAGGATGCCTTGATATTTACGACGCAAGTTAAACGTTTATCAGATTTCTCCCGGCTCGTCCAGCCAGAGAATTTCTATAGGCTACAACTTTTATTAGAAGAGTTTTAATAAAATAAACCAAAGGAATTTCAAGTCATTAATCAAACTTATAGCGGCTATTGGAACGCTGTATTACCACTTCCTATCTATAAATTAATATTACATAAACAAAACTGAAACGGATAGATACATGCATGTTCCGTAGAAGCATTTCCGTGTTATATTTTAGTCGTGAGTTTTTCAAAATTCGTGACTGAAATATAAAAGATTTCATGGAACAAATATTAGAAACAACTATATGATAAATAACTTACATTTTCACTGGTAGAGGACCTCTATTGCCAGCAGCTCTTTTCCACCGGACAGTAATGTGCAATTACTGTGTTCCGGTTCACAGATCATTACAGTTAGTAAAATTACTGAGATACCAGAAGTTAATATCTTTGGTATCAAACAAGCACAATATGGTGCTGTGTATGTCAACCTAAGCGACTCATTATTATAGACGTATCACTTAATCAGGTCAACGACCCGTTCATTTCCGAAATAAAAAAAGAAAGGATATTATATATTTAACTAAAAACGTATATGCTACTAATATATCACACTGCTGTCTTTTAGGTTTTTATTTATTTCTTTCTTATAAATAAAAAGATATCACTTTATTAACGTAATTTGTTAAATTAATTATAACTAATCAGTTTTGTAGTAAAAAAAGTATTTAGCTGAATCACACTCAGCAGTATACTCGCCTTGTGTCTTCTTTAACTTTCTATTAGGCAGGTAGTCAATTAGTTTGGTCCGCCTACCTGACGGCCGTTAACATGGAGCCACGCACCTGCTTACCACAAAAAAAAATATATACAAACATTGGTCTATTTCGAGGACCACTACACCGAGCCAACGTACTGTAAATTATTACACTAACGTCACGTTAAATCTTTTGAGAAAGCGTTGCCTGCACGCCATTAGGAGAATAGAAGATATACAAACATATATCTATTTTTCATAAATGCCATAAAACTCTTAACTTATATAATCACATATGTTAGATATTGAGGATAAATAATTGTGGTTATAAACATTTTGTTCAAAATAGTAATTGTATTGACTGTTAATGAACCCAAAATGAATTACTGCATATTGTACTATTATATTTCATACTAATATTTATGTAATAATTGTATTTATATTTCTTATAGTGTAATTGAAATATTGGGAATATTATTAATCCATGACTTTAATAAAATTGATAATAATTAAATAGTTGTATTGATTATCGTAAAGATAGCGCCGCTGTCATTTTGGTATAAATGGCGGACAACTGTAGATCTCGAGCTCATTACTGTTTGGACAGCGTAAGAAGTGTGAACTCAGTGACTTGTGAATTGTATATATAAAAACGTGTAAATTAGATATATATGTTGAAAAGAGAAGTGTCTATTACATATATATGTCATCACTTTTGTATTTATTTGACGTACATATTATATAATGAAAGTTTTATAAAATTTAAATACAATATACAAAGACAAAAACTAACTCATATATTACCATTAAAATGTATAATGAAAAATTATCAATGATTAGTTAAAACAAAGTTTGTTTAACCATAAGTCTATCTTTGAACAAAAAATATGTGAAAATCGCAGGTTCTCTTTCGAGTTAACTTTATACCATTTCATACATGTCTAAGTACATGTAAACTCTTAAATAATAGTCGCTTTTACCATAAACTTGCGTTTAGTACAAACATAAATTTTTATGCATACACAATAGGCGATTGTTCGAAAGACAGGTAATGTTTTGACGGTAAGAGCTGACCTCTATCTATACACGGTAAACTTTAGAATTGCCGTATCCCTACACAAAATAATATTCATAACTTAAACAAGTAATAAATAAAATAAAAAAGGATATGTATATTATCTAGAAACAAGACTTAAGAGTATTGATATAAAAACACTTGATTATGACATCAGTAGAAACTCCCCAGTAGATTCTAATCTAACTGTCGTAATGATAAGTTTGTATTAAATATATATAAAAAATATTTGAATTTAGAGAGTTTTGCTATGTTTATTATACAACCACGAGTTCTATTTGTTGCTTCATTCATATAATATTTATAGGACAGTGACATCGGCTGAGTCAAGCAATGAAAAACGCTCGCTCTCAAACGTGAGACTGATATAAAAGTCTAAATATAAAGTTCTCCCGCCTATTACATTTTATAAGATGTCATTATAACACGAGATATTATTATGTCAGTGTTGTTATAAAATCATTGAAGTTTCCGCCGTTTTTATTTTTTGATATCAAAAGACTTGTACAAACCGATTCATCATATTCGCATTACCCACTTAAATTGTGATTGTTTCCGATCACTACCCTTCTCACCAATTTTTTTTTCCTTCCTTTAAGTAAAGATATTTAAAGATGAATATAATTGTAAATAATTCAGTGCTTTCACATGTGTAATACAAACATAAAAAAGGGAGAAGCTCGGTTTGATGTATCATACTACAAAACTGACAAAACGTTGACTACATTTATGATGAATGCATGCAACAGAGATATAATGATTAACTAGTCCTCAAATCACTCTTCTCGTCCAATTACCGGTATTTGCTTGTACGTTCGATATGTGGTAACTATCCTTATGTAAGTAACAGTACACGTAATCAACACTCTTGTGAGGAGCGACTGAGACACTTGTACATACTTATATCAACATTGTGCATCAACTAGATAAAAGATAATACCAATGCTCTAACATCCCTTAATTTTTGGATAAGTTCTTATTAGAAATAAAGAGTTTAGTCCTCATATTCCTTTTCAATGTTATATATATTTTAACATTTAAATTTAAACAGCTCTTTGAATGCTTTCACTGCTAGAACTCCGTGCCCACTCTCACGAGGTGAGAGTAAGATTTAGCCACCACACTAACCAAATGAGAAAGTTATTGGTATTGGAACATGTCGGTTTCCTCTCAAATTTTTTTTTACCGGAAGCACAAACTAGGGATAGAACCAGTGCCTCTTCGAAACGTATATAGCTAATGATCGCTGTACAAATTGATCTATCTCGACACCTCGTATTAGAAACAATCAAATTTAGATTATCTTTATCTTTATGTTCTGTAGATTTATGTCTTATAGATCATCATCATTTCAGCCTATTATGGTTAAATCGAGAATCCCGGTAAACTGTACATGTGAAGTTGGAACAGTCATTCCCGTCTCGTTTGACCGTTAGACGCAGCAATGCGCACGGTTAAAGAAAATGAGTTCAAAGCACGATATTGGCATTATAACTAAAGCGATCATATCATACTTCTATTGAAGATAAATAACTGAGCATGTTCTATGTAACATTTTGTGATTAATCTATGGCTGACATTTTATTATATCAAATTCATAGGATAGTTTGGTGGACTGACCTTAATGTAACTATTATAAAGACCTCAGTTTTTGGTCTCTATTTTAAACTTTTAAATGATTTCGACATTATTGATCCAGTTGTTATGATCTCTAAAACTGAACGGATTAAATCCAAAGGAGAAATAACCATAACTTTCATTAGAGTACGATGTTTGCTTTATGTTCACTCGTAGTATTATATTTATTTATTTATTTATTTATTTATTTATGCACACAGAAATCACAAATTAAAAATTAAATGTACAGACATATTAAGTGCAAGGCACTACTTATTCCAATGTGAAATTTCTTCCAGTAGGCCTTTTGTTGGAAAATTTTATATTATTGAAAGTAATTTCGGTGCATATTGGTAAACTATATACATATAAAAAAAAAAAAAAAAAAAAAAAAAAAAAAAAAAAAAAAAAAAAAAAAAAAAAAAAAAAAAAAAAAAAAAAAAAAAAAAAAAAAAAAAAAAAAAAAAAGCTACTGTTTTTATAAGAAATAGGTAGAAAATAATATACATATAAAAAAAATATATACAAAAATAAAAAAGTAAAACAGTTTTGAAGTCATGAGCATTGAGATATCTCAAGAAAGTGCTCTTTAACGCGCTTTTTAAACAGTGCCACTGTCCTAACCTCACGAATTACAGGAGGGAGTGCATTCCAGAGTCTAATTGCATGTACGGCGAAAGAGTGTGAATAGGATTCAGAACGATGGGGTGGAAATTTAAGAATAGTTTTAAGGTGAGATCTGTAGTCTATACTGGATGAGTGAACAAAGGAAAATCCAACTCCCAAATACATTGGATATGATGGATTATGTAGGATGTTGTGGAGGAAACAGAGAATGCGAGTGTTCCTGCGAAGGCGGATTGGGAGCCACTTGAGCTGCTTTCGATACATGGAAATATGGTCAAACTTTTTAAGTCCAAAAATAAAGCGAATACACAAGTTTTGCAAGCGCTCAAGTTTGTTTAGTTGCTCCTCAGTTACATCCAAAAAGCAGATATCAGGGTCAGTCCAAGATAGGCAGGATAAGAGACTGTACAAGTAAAATTTTTGTATGAATCGGCAAAAAACTCTGGAGACATTTTAATGAATGCATGCAATAATTAATTTTTTTACTTATATGAGTGATATGAGCTGTCACGATAATTGGAATCCATGATTATGCCTAAATTTTTAGCATTGTCGGAATAAGAAATGACAATATTGTTGATGAGTAAGCAGGAAGAGAAGAAAAAATCAAGTGAACCGCGAAGTTGATGACTGCCAATTATTAGAGCAATATCGGTGTTATATCGACGTAAATGTAGACAATGTGTAGTAAATCGACAAAGTGTATATAAAATATATACGGTATACGATTGTCGTATAGCCGGGGTTATTGGGGTAAACGGGTTAGGGGAACCCTGCCTCCGAACGGATCAATACTGCATTCGAGGGCAGTACAAATGTGTGAAGCTTGTGAAGCAATCCAAGCAAACAAGAGCTATATATTCATAAAATTCAATTCCTGACATAACTTAAACGCTTAGTAAAGTTAAGTTTTTATTAATTTGTAACGTGATAATAAGTTAGGTTTTAAGTTTATAAAACGTCGTCATATGTACGTTTGTTTAAACACACTGTTTTCTTCACTGCTCCAAAATAATTAAACGATTCCAATAAATTTTTCGACTAAAATATATACATTATAATACAACTATATGTACTTATGTACATTTTGTATCAAAACTGGTATTAGTAACAGGATATTCCAGAATTTGCGCAGACGTATCGCTGAACTGACTTTACCTTATATATAAATAGTCTGTTTACCTAAAATACACTTGACAGAAATTCATATAGACACCTAATTATGTATTAGGAACTAAAACGTATTAGATTAATATATTTCATAATATAGAACAATGTGCATTAGTAGATTTAGTACAATTAATATGGCTGCTATAAAAAATATTTTATAGTCGACAAAAGTTTGACCCTCTTTAACGATTTATACAATATGCGCAGCAAATTATGGCATAACTTTAGCTTTAAAATATACATAAACAAATAACCACCTGTACATATTGCATGACCATATTTAATAATTTGGTTAAATATTTAGGGGACATCAGCTTAAATTATCGGGAAGTATATCTTTTTAATTAGCCTTTGCAATAATTATTGAATAGACAATCTATTAAAGAAAAATTAATTCATGTATTTCCAATTTACATATAACTTATATATTTATCTTATATAACTCAAAGTAAATTTCACTAAATGTATATATGTTAAGATATATTTAGTGTACTGTATGATCTTGGGTATACATTCGTCCTAAAAACTTATCAATACAATAATTTCCACATAAATATGTAGAAATTATTGTTTTTACGTCCTTGACTATAAAAATGTATAGTATAAGAATAATCGATAATCGTAACCTATAACCCTGTGCCAGATAATGAAAGCAACGAGTGAACTTAACCTCATTCCTTATCCGACAGCGGACAGGGGACATGTCCGACTTTTAACATTACTTTGTTCTTGTAATTATCTTGTAAGTAGTAGAGAGTAAAAAAAACATATAAGTTGAAGTCTGATTTCCAAATAATAAATATGACAGCAATTTTAATGTATACATTAGTGTACTGTTGATTCCGTTCTATTATGGGAGAACATCTAAAAATAAATTTAAAGTCAACAATACAAAGACTATAGCGATCGCATCGTCTTCTGAGATCTTCACTTCACGTCAGTGTCAAAGCTTTGTTTTAAAAATAATTCACATGCCTACTTCTCTTTATGGTCATCCGTTAAACCAACTCGAAAGCTTTTTCTATTTGAACTCAGATAACAAAGAGGCACCGAGGTAAAAGTACCTTTTACATATAACTAACTTAATAAATAATGGATGTGTGACCATTTTACGTTGGCCCGGTCGACCTTTACAGTCAGGTAAAGGAATGCAGTGTCCGAAATCCAGTCTTGCGCTGAGTTCTTAGAAATGAGAGATCAAGTTTCCTCCGAGACTCCTGTGACTTTAACGCTTTTTTTTTATACAACCTGATGCTTTTTAATTTTAATTGACTGTACTCTTTACACGCTCGTGGGATACGGTGATGCAACCAGGTTTTTTTCTGTTACGTAACAAGTCTTTATGAGTATTTTAATTGTCAGAACTTTTGTTACCAACTCCTACCATTTAACTTAGATACGAGTAGCTTTATGAATTCTTTGAATAGTTCATCCAAAGCTGTTTTTAATTTGTTGATATTTTTATACATTCTAAACATATGCTACACCATTGCGTTAGATTTGCCAACAGATAATGTAAATATACATAACGGTGCCTTACCATTTTTGTGTGTGCAGTGAAACTTCGTGTATGAGGACAGTGGAGCGATACCCATATGCGTCAGCGCAACCACGCAGTTGTCCACTGTGAGCTAAGCAGCTCAACAGTTACCATTTAAGCTGACAATTTCATAAAGAAAACTAGAAATCGGTAAAACTGTAGATTTTTGTTAGGCTAACTCGTGATTTATTGAATACAGCGAAATCGGTGGTTTTCTAAGCTTACGATTAAAGGTTCATGGTTTCTAATACAGAAAACCTTAATTAAGTCTTTGAAATTATTAAATGGTTTACGTTTACATACACAACAGATAATAATTATATAAATAACCAACCAGTTAATGTTTTAAATGAGTTTGATAATACCAATGATCAAAATATGTATTAAAAAGTAAAAAAATATGCGAAGTGCACCTTTCCTGGAAACATTTCAATAAATTTTACAAAACGAAAGTTGTAAGCGACACTTGCTTGAATCGAAATTGTATAAACAGTGTGTTTCTTATCTCTACAGATAACTTTTGACACCGCTAATAAAGTATTAATAATATAAACATTATATTCAACTTATGAATATAGATAATTGCATTTTTTTTTGTATTTTGCCTTTCATATGCTGTTAACTTCGCGAAGGGCCGGGCGCATGCAAATTTTTGATTACACGAACCAAACCAGTTTCGCAGCTTTCATCCATAGCCTCCCATAAATAACGCTCGCTATGTACATTTTAAATATCTATATTACAAATAGCACCAATATTTTGACAGTTTTTAAACAATGTGCTTAGAGGAACAGCTATTTTTAATCAAGCAATGACTACACTTATATAATAACCCCCAATGATTATAAATTCGTATGCATATATGGTCTGCTATCAAGTTTTAATACCTTTAAAAAAATAACCTATCTGTACCGTCCTGGTTTTTTATGATTGTGTAGCTACCAGTTTTTTTTTTAAATATTAATAGTTCCTAGACTTTATAGGTAACATTTTGATTAAAGATAAAGTATATAAGAAAACGTTTAAAAACATTCGTTAGATAACACAAAGAGCATACGTACGAAGTAAAAAAAAAACAACCTGAGGATATCCTGCGCCTGTTAATCTGCCATATGGCGTACTGTGACGCAACTAACGACCCTGCCAGGCCGTCCGATGGCCAGATTAGTGTTGACATATTGTTCGTTTAGTGTTACACGCCATAAAATCACAGACTTACCTCTTAATTTTAACACTAGCATTGCGTCACCCGTTTTGTCTGAATAATCATTTACAAAACATATACACATGTACTTGTCTGCGATCCCACTTAATAAGCACAGGTGGTAAATCCATTAGTCTAGAAGAAGCCATTTATCTCCTAAAGACTAATCGATAGTCATAACTAAAATAATCGAAATAAAAAAATCCCGATTTTTTTGGTTTTTAAAAGATTTTCACAAACCAACTTGTATACTGTAAGAAGTCTTGTTATAGATTTGTCTTACTTTAGATAGCTTTCTCTTTTACACTTAAGTTAACTACTTAAAGCCTCTATAATACTGATATTTAATAATATTAAAAATGTATATGTCCAATTAAGGTCATATGTTTATAAATTGCTAAGCTTTATCAATTGCTTAACTTATACTTTCGGAGTGGCTTATCGCGTGCTGTCGTCCGTTTGCATTTTTTGTAAAAAAAATATATTTTTGGTCTGACATACATGCGATAGCTTTTTCATTATAGTTTGAGTCACGCTTCTTGTTTCGTTTTTTTTTCTCGTTAAGTAACAAACATCCGTTACAAGGACGCTCACACTTGCTGTTCCGTACGAATATATTACAAATAATATTTATTTAGATATATTATATTATATATTTATATAATCTATCTCACAGATGTTAATTTTTTTTTTATAATAGTTGCATTATCAACATTCAATGTATTGGTCGGATCTTTTGGTGAAGACTGAACGAGACGCGGCCGTCTTAAAAGTCGTCTTTTTAATACAATAAATTATGTTTTTGTGGTACGTGTCAATATTCGTGGTCTCTCACACTTGTTACGGTGTGGACAACACGCAATATGTACTCGCACCTAATATGAAGTGACACATTCCTCAATTGAGCTGTGACGCGACGCGGGATCTCAAATTGGCGCCAATTTGTGTCTCCGGCTGACTCACGTTCAGGCGTTTGGTTTCCCTCGCACTGAATATACAATACATACATATACATGTATGTATACGAATAAACATTTGACACTTTTAGGCCGCTGACTCCTGATCAGCGACCTCGGCATCTGTTGATTTGTATCGAAGAAAATAATGTTTGATACAACAGGATCCACAATAAAAAATATATATCTAACGCTGTATACTTTTAACAATTTGTCTAAACATCGTTAACGTTACAAAGAATAAAGAAATTTTATATATGCTGACAGGTTTCTGTCTATTAATCACCTCCATTATGATAATGTACACTTTTATTTATTTAACATCAAAATTTGTACAATCCAATCAATTGATACATTTGTGACGGTATAGGCGTTTCCAAACGACGTTGAGTGGGTTGTATTTTAGCGTAGAGATTTTTATTTCCTCTGATTTCGGCATCATTATCTTCTAAGTCGCCTTTCCTCATGACTGAAGGTCGTGGTCATCATGTGTAATGAAACACACGACGACTTTCTTGGCAGTTATAATGGAGTGGTTTGCCATTGCCTTCTCCATTTCACATACTAGTCCGGCCACGGATGGTCATGATATAGATATGTAGGTTTCCTCACGATGTTTTCCTTCTCCGTCAAAGCGCGTGATATTAGTTGGTGTTATACTAACTGCACATAAATTGAAAAACTCATTGGTGCAGGCCGGATTCGAACCCGGTACCTCCGGAGTGGAAATCGGGCGTTCAAACACGGCTCAAGACGACATCATTATAGTGTGACATAAATTATATTTAATATATCAATTATTAATTATTCCCAGAAAATAAAAATCTAAAAGTTATTGATAGCAACCCTAGTCCGTCGTAAAACAGTCGTCCTTGCTGCTCGTAATTGGGAGACCTGGTGCAATTTAGCCATTCCCCGCGGTTAGAGTGCGGAGTAGGGAGGAAATGTGGAATTACGCTGAATACAAGTTCACGGCTGTCTGGCACGAAGGCTGTAATACTAAAATAGCCTACGGAGGTTTCTCACGATTGTTACAGAAGAGAAGTCTGCGGAATGACGCTAGACATAATTAAAAGCCACATACGCATTGTATTGTAATTACTGTTACATTTAGGTACGTCTCACGTTTTTGTGAACGGAGAACATTCTAGAAACATGGAGCTAGCATTACATATCACTTGAAGATTTCTAGCAGCAGTATTGGAAATAAATACATCCGTCAACAGTTTTCGTGCTTGATGTTTCGAAATTTCGTAATATGTAAAAGGAAAGAAAAAATACTCTTTATTTTTTAAAAATATTAACTCAGCATTATAAAAATGTCAAATTTGATGTTTTTATAGATATTATTTTCTCCTCGCAGATGATAATCTACGTCTATGGTCTACAAACCACCGAACTATCCGTGCGACATAAATAAACTTCTGTTGTACAATCGGAACGTTTATTGCTACATTATCCTACATATTTCAGTGATAGATGAATAGTTGAATTTGTAGTTAAATGTATTATTTAGTTATGTAGTTCTTAAGAATTTTGTTACAAGTTAAAATAATATTTAATAGTTTGGCGAGGAAATTTGACAGAATTTTATTTGATAGTATTTTTGTGCGGTGCACGATTATTTCATTTTACTAAATCATAGCAACACTGACAATCAATATCGTTGCATTATTTTATAATAAATCTAACCACAGCAGAGACTATGGACTCGCTCAGCATTTCATAGAAGCAAAAAAGTTAGTTTTTCATAGGGTACTAGAATTCAGCATCTATAGCATAATGAAGACACAAGCAAATGTTTTTATGATAATTATCTTTCACGCTTCCCCCCTCAAATGATGATACTCAAAATTGACAATAACACATTTCCGTTTTCTTCTCCAGGATGTGGTGGACCATCACTGGAAACTTTGGAAACATTCTACCTATCGATTGGACAAAATCGTTCTCGAGGAAAATGCACATTCCTACTCTGAACCTAAGTGACAGAAAGGTCAGTATTACCAATACATTTTTAATTCACGTGTAATATGTGTAGCTTTTTAATAAATTACTATCCCATTCTTACAAGTAACTGATATGAAGCTTTTTATCCTGATCACAACTAGAACCTATGTGGTTAGTGTTTTATGAAGTTCATCCCAAACTACCACACACAAATACCAATACCAAGTTGAAACTTTGCTTATTTCGCTACCTTGTCCTCTTAGCTATTCCTTACACTTTACTTCTTTAATGGTTTTAAGTAGAATGAAGATCATTATGACTTGACATTTCAATTTACTACTCGTTAGATTAATAAATATTAGTGTTATTTTTATATTGCCCTTTTGTTAAGACTGTTTCTATAAACCGTATGAAAGTAGATCAAATGAACCTATATTAAATGATTGATGTTTTTTTTTTAATATTTTACACATCTCATTTTAACGTTGTCTATTTCGATCCCATAATAAGGTTAAGTTTGTTTGCATCTTAAGTAAACATGAATCATAATTTCGTGATTCGTTATCGCTGTTTGGCTTAACTGAATAAACACTTTAACGCCATTCAAATAAGTATGAGGTCGCAAAACATTGTATTAGCATCTAACATACGCATCTCTACATTTATGGAAATTATAAAATTTTGTTATTGTTACAGTAAATTATTGTCAAAAAAAATTTGACATGTGTTAGTGGAAATGGTCGTTTAATAAAATTACATATTTCATTATTTTTTATTGTATTAAGATGTCAAAGTATGGTTTTATGCCATACATACACCCCGGCATATGGTAATCTGTTACCCGTTACCGATTTAGTTTTATCATATTAAAAGAAAAAAGGTATATATTCTGATAAGTGTCTCGGTAAATAAATAAAAATGACAACTGTGAGTTTCGTTACGGCTAGTTTGTCATATTGGACACTTGACACCAAAATTAATGTGAGCAAGTGCTCAAGTCATAGCGACCGATTCACAGAACGTCGACATCAGCTTCCATACAACTATGCACATTCCGCGTATGTAATATGTTCCGGTTTCACATTCGTTGTATGAAATACGATGCAATAACAATGGTATATGTAAAACAGATTTATTCCTACTCTTTCTAATAAATATCAGAAAAAAAAACGTAATAATAATAGAAAACAAACATGAATACATACTATTTTGATATGCCTCTTAAGAGCAAATATGACAATTAAAAAAAATCTGAGTAATTTAACTGGCATTCATCTAAACATTATTCCTGGGTAGACTCCGAGTCATATAAGTAGTGGAGTTTGGGATATTTTGATATCATTGTTCGATTGAAGAGATCTCGATTATAACTTGTTTTCCTACTGTGCCAGAGTGCGATGACTCCTGACGACGAGATCCACAGTTCGGAAGACGAGGCGGTGGCTTCCGACCTAGACATGCACGCCCTCATACTGGGAGGTTTGCATCAAGACCACGAGTGCCCAGTCAAGACCGCAGACGAGGTTTGGTGTTTCTATAAAATTTATTGGTATATACAGTAGTTAACTTTTTTACAATGGAGAGTTCTTGGGTCAAGTGCTATAATATAATCTCTACATAACAAAATTTTTACAAAATCAAGAAATACATAATGTTACTGTTCAAAAAGACATAATGTTACTGTTTTAATCCAACAGTATTAATGTAATACATAATAGTGTGTGTTTTTTATACAACTAAGTAACAATACGAATAAGACGTTCACCTGGTGCTAAGTTATCGAGCTAGTTAGGATATTTACTCTGAACCATTGTCTATATCTCGTTACATGGTACTTTAAACTGTTTTCACTTCGATCTTCGACTTCGGTATTTATTTTCTATATATAAACTTATCACATTTAAGATAATTTTCAGAAAATTATAATTTCTGTTCAAGGTCATTCAAGAGATCGATGATATGATGCAAGAGACGCCGTCGTCCGAAGGTGATATTTTGGAATACAACGAAGCATTGGAGAAGGGCAAGGAGGTTCTGAACTCTCCGCTTTATGAAGACAGTAAGTAGATTACCTTGATCGTATATAAATTCAGAATGCACTAGCTGTATTTTAAATTTTACATGACGTTTAAGACCATAGCATACGAAAATTCCATTAAACTCGACCACATGTCATTTGAATCGAAGCAGAGACATACAACTTCAAAGCCTAGCAATTAGCTGCTATATTGGTTTACCGTGATATCCACATTGTTATCAGCCTAACTGACTTACTTCTGCAGTGAAAGTCCTGCAGGTCTATTACAAGTATCACCAGCAGGTTATTGGGTCATAGATCAATAACTTTTATTATTTCACTTTTTTCTGTAGATAAAAAGCTAGTTGTAAGTATTAGCAATTTTAATTTTATTTCCGCCAAACGAGCGCAGGCGCGAACTGGTTTTTTAACGATCGCTTTACGTCTTCGTTTTATGTTTGGAAATGGGTTAATCGATTGAAAGTGTAACAATTAAGGTCGCGCCAGAACTTATAGCCTATACATTGGATAGTGTCATCTGTAGACATGTAGTCTCTGGCTAATATGATTAGCAATCAAGTAAGCTCTGAATATTGCAAAAGGCGACTGAAAATCTTCTGGTTTGAGGGATTTCTAAACAAACTTGTCCTTAACCATGAGTTGTATTTAACAACTTTAAACTATTATTATTTTTTTTATATAGAATAAAAAAGTTAAAATCGCTTGTAAGTAATTTACTCAGGTCTAAAATATCTTGTTCTAGTTTATCTTTGATAAGAAATCACGGTTCAAACATTAGATTACGCAAGATAGCATACTCTGGCTAAATATCTAGTAGTATAACAACTTTCGCTTTATTAATAATTATTTCGCCTCTTTTCAATTTTAATTGTAGTAAATAAAAAGATTTTTATAGTACAAACAAAAAATAAGGTTTATTGAATTTGCAAAATTACTACTGCTATATAAAACGAAACATGAATCACAATAATTTTACCATTAAACAGATTCAGATTAAAGTTACTAACATACATTTTGTTACATTCACAAATGGACATAGGGATTAAAGTGTTTATTTTAGTTCCTTATAAAGATTTAATGGAACATGTGCGAAATTAAGCAAAAGCAAAAACTGTCCAAGTCGAACGTGTGATAATTCAGCAGCCAGTTATGGTCACTGACCGACAAGTTAATAGAACTAGATGTGAGCCTCAACAGACAGTTGTGATGTGAGCTTAAGTCAGTTTTCTTTAGCACTTATGCAATAACTACTTCATCGGATAAATACGGGTTATGTATGTGTCCAAGATCTATCCGATGATAGAGAAATAGTTGAAATGTAAAATTTTTAGATTGAGTGTCTACAAACATTGTTCTGCTGTGCAGACGGATCATTAGCCCTTTCTTAAAACACCACTAAGCAACATTCACACATCACAAGATGTTAAATCACACTACAATTAGGTAGAAATAGGCTTTGCGGCCTACCTACACTATCTCCTACAGTAGGATTACTATCAATACTAATAACAATTGCATGAAGTAACTGTCTAAGCTCTAAAATATTAACATTATACATTAAGTGACAAATTTATAATGATATAATAAATCAATTATTGTCGTATTCTTCTTAATAAATTTTCACATTAGTAAAATAGTCTACTTGATGGTCTGCACAACATATCTTCATCACTCATTCCTTCTCATCAACTCAGAATCCATTGCCCTATCCCTTCACACGATCACATCACCACTATAGTCTTTCTCTATTCTTCTATGTCTAATAGATTTAAATTCAAACAACGGATAATCTTATCGCATTAGTTTTTACGCCGCAAATTTCTTAGAATACTCCTCGCTTGTAACACTTTCATACTTGTTTACGTTTTTTATTCATAGATCGTTCACCTCCCCACGTTACAATTTGCTGGTAGATGATGTATTGTAAACGATCCACGTTACGCCTATTCATCGATTAACGTAAACACTAACTAAAAAAAACAGTAGTAAATAATTCTATAAGTTTAAAAATTTTATATAAATTTATCACACAATTCTAACTGTCGACTTATCAAACAGATACCATCTTATTACTTTGTCAAATCCAAATAGTTTATATTTAACTTACATTTTTAGTTTTTAGTAATAGACACAATTTGGTTAATTCTCGAATGTAATGCCTAACTCGACAATCTTTTTTTTTGGTGTAACTTAAAATACATTTTACTAACTGTTCTTCCTTCTGGGTAGCATTCCCGTCTAGCAGATATTTGCGATCAGTACTCACAAAAATATTATTACCTTATTAGCACTATTGTATATAATAAATAGCATATTCATTATTGCATATACAATTTGTTTTTGTTATATTATCTGTCTAGATTCTACATAGGTAGCTGTAATATATTTTTTATCATCATATTTCATGATAAACGTAATGTTGTTGCAGCAAAGTTACCAACAACTCATGCATCATTTCCTAATGATACCATTGATAGGATTGGTAAAAAAATGTTCTCAGGGCTAATGTTTCCATTGTAAAAAATTCCAGAGCTTCGCCACCTATCCCTCGCGCAGCTGAACGAAATCTTCATGGAGCTGGAGGTGCTGATCAGGGAGTTCTCGGAGACCCTGATAGCTGAGCTTGCACTGCGCGACGAGCTGGAGTACGAGAAGGAGCTGAAGAATACGTTCATATCACTGCTGCTGGCCGTGCAGAACAAGCGTCGTCAGTACCAAGCGGAGAAGAAGAAGAGACCTGGCCAACCCAAGTTGCCTAACCTTAACGTTAACAATCTCGAACCCAAGGTGCGTTTGATAATTTTCTTGAAGTGTGTATTTTATACCTTTCATTAATAATACAGTTTAAGAATTTCTTTGAATGTAAAAAAAATAACAACAACTTATCAAATCTGTTGTTTTCATTATACTTGAAAAACGACTTAAAAGTAATTGAAAATCATATCTCTTGAATAGAAAAGATCATCAGTCACATCGCCTAATTTCTTTTAAATTAGAAAATATAATTTGTGTTGAAGTGTGTTCGTCGACAACAGAAGAACAAATCAACAAGAAATCAAACACGCACGCGTTCACTAATAGATTGCAATGTATATTTAACAATCGGCATTATGGGTTTTCGATTTTTCATTATACATTAAAATATTTGACATATTGGTGGTAGTATGTGATATCGGAATATAATATTTCTTTTTGTTAGTTTCTAAGAATGGACGGTTCTTTAGACATCTTAAAGGACCTTAATTACATCTTGTTTTTTTTTAAATTAAATAATACTTCTTTGTACAGTGTAGAATCTAGAAACATCTTGCCATAATACGGAATTTTCAAAAGTAAAACCTTACTTTTTTGTTGACAGTACTTGACAACGGTAATACCGTTCAACCGCGATAACGGATCGCCGGACAACCAATCCCTGCAAGTGCTGATCAAAAGTGAGTACGACACTGTTTTTCTAAGTGTGCATTGCAGCCTAAATTAGTTCTAGATAATTCCTAGTAAGTTCACATCATCGAATAACGATTTTACGAAAGGAAATCGTATCTGACTATAAAATAACAATATTTTGTTAACATCTATATCAAAGTGATGAGCACAGTTTAATACAATATATATCATCGTTGTTGTATAACTTACCATCAGGTGAACATACTGCTGCTCTCATCGCTTTGTCGAAAAATAAAATATGTTATTAATTTTTAGTTAAGAACTTTCTGAAAAAGCTGTAAAAGCTTGTACATTCAGATTAATTTATAATCTGTACTATATGTAATAAAATATCTGTGTATGAGACTATAAGTAGCAAAAGATTAGAAAAAAACGTTTCATTTATTAGTTTCTGGGGTACAAATTTCATTGTCTTATTTTTGTTTCAGTATTAAAAGCAATAAACGAAGACAGCCCCACGGTGCCCACGCTTCTAACGGATTACATTCTTAAGGTGCTCTGTCCGACATAAGCTCGTCACATAACCACCGGCTCCGTACACCAACACAGCATCAAATTCACGTCTGGGAATTAGCACATTTAAATAAATATTAAAACAAAAAAATATCTTGTCAAGAGAATGTAAATGTATCGCGAACATAAACGCATCGGCTATTTGTTTACAAAAAAAATCCGAGTAAAAAAAAATTGTCTATGGTTTCAAAATGGCGTCAATGATAATCATTTGACTACATTTATCATATTATTTAATGGTGCTGACTTGCAAAAAAAAAACTTGACAAAATTTTTGAAAAATAAAATGTATATGTATATATGTTCATATATATATTGATGAAGTCGTCTTAGACTTATGAAAATGCGTATTTATCAATAAATACAAATTATATTAGTTAGATAAAAGAGTTTAACTTTTGCGGATTCAGGACTGACTTCAGAGGTAAAATGGCAGACCCTGATTAAATTGCTGCCACATGTTGTAAGGTATGGTTGGTGGTAAGGTTTTGTTCAGCCCGCTTGGCTAGCCGCCAACCTCGTTGCAAATCTATCGCCATAACAACAACGCTGTGTTTGAATTGTCAACAGACAGAGCCAGAGTATTTTATTATATTCAGTTCTGTATTATATACTTATATATTTAAATAAAGTTTTAAATATAAATAACAAAACCATGTTTTGAGGTCAAGTGATAGCCCATTATAGATAACAGAAAACAAATAACCAGCGTTTATATTCACGATACACGCCTAAAGACAAGCCGATTGCTCTCAAAATTAATACTCCCCTACCGCACGCATTTTTCCCTCACATTAATTATTATTCGATAAATAAGCCGTTAATGTCGATATTGCCATAACAACTGTTATTTTTTTTTGTAATTTTAATCAGTTTTTATTAACGTTTTAAGTGAATCGAATCTTTAATTACTTTTTTGCATAAATGAACTGTGATATCGTATTATGATAGTTTGTTAATATTTTCCTTTTAGGTTTACATTATCTCTTGTTCTCGTTGGTTTAACAGTAATTATAATATTTATTTGTTAAGAAAAATATACTTTAATCCTTATTATCGTCTGTCTATAGGTTTGGCATTGAATTAATGTAAATAATAATTTAAAAAAAAATTAAACCGGAATTGTCACTTCAGGGTTAATTTTAATGGAGTTTGATTATTATAGGGTAACACATAAGTGGCTTGTAAATAGTTTTTAATGTCGGCTTCATAGTTGTAGACAAATCTTTCTATATTGTTTTATTCCTTATGTGATTTTGTTATATTTCGCCACTCACCATCGCGATGTGAAACAAGATGTTGACACAATATACTTTGGGAAATATATCAAGAGCACAGATTATAAATTCTTGTCATTTTAGTGGGAACATTCAATTTCAATGCGTATAGTGTTGCCGCATTTGAGCGTTTATTGTATCTATTTTTTAAATATTTCAATCATATTTGTAGCTCTACACTAATCGTGGGCACCATAAACTAGTATTAGGTGAAAAAAAAAAAATATTTCTGTCTAGTCGTATTATTTCGTCGTCAAAAAACTTGTCAGTCTTTAAAAGCTACGGCAAATTTTGTGAATATGAAGTAAAAAAAAAATTGCATGATGTCATGCTGCTGTTGTGATGTATGATTCAAATAGCATGTTAAATACTGTTTGTCAAAATGATTATTTTTATTATGTTATTGGTAGGTCTCTGTTGCCGGGGACCGTTTAGCACTACACCACAACGTCGGGTTCTGCCGCCGAATGTAATTGTGTAAACATTACTGTGTCCCGGCTTAAAGGGCGTTGTAGGTAATAAATTTACTGGGATAACGAGACTATATCTCAAGACGATGATCACAATGTGGTGCAATGTATATCATTTTAATTACCGCCATATTATTATGAGCGGTTATATCACTTAGCGTCAAGTGAACGTCGTACTGGTCTCGTTGCCTGGTGGATTAAAAAAACTTTCATGGGTAAGCTTACGTCGCACATATTTCTTTGTGTAGTAAATCACCATACTTGTTGTATGTACTACTCGGAACGGTCGGTTCAGATATAAGATGATATCAAGTTTGTAAAAGTTTAAACATAAGCTAAATTGATATTTATATAAATAGCAACCGTGGAAGAACGACATCGCACTTCGTGCTTTGTGTTTTAGTATAATAGTGATATGACAAGCTTCTATTTGGACACCGGACTTCAAAAGGGATTTGATACTTGGTCAAAATAAAAGAGCTTGAATCAATAAAGTTTTTTTTTTCACAACTTTCACTAAATCCACCAGAGTCATAGAGAAAAAGATACGCATTAATCAAGAAGTAAATTGTATTTCTGTTTCAACAAAAAAAAATCTGTGTTTACATTTTGTTCTTGATAATAATTTAAAAAGTCAACGTTGACTGAATTAATAAAAAATTATCTCAACCTGTATATACTAAGATTCAAATACTTTTTCCAATTTGAGACGCCGGAAGACAGTTCGGAACTTTCTTCCCTTTGCATGTGGAAAAGGACCAGAAACCATTATTCAAACCATCAGATACTGAGTTTACGGACCGGGAGACCGCGGCTTAAAGCTGAAGTCATTTTGAAGGCTAAGAGGAAGTTTCACTTTGCGGAAGTACAAAAATTTATAGGAAACGACAGACCTTTGATATGCTTACGAATTACTTCATTAAAAACACAATTTGATAAAGTGTAGACTGATAACTCCCGCTCAGCAAATATGCAATCTTACATGTAAACTTACTATTATCAACGGAAAAGTAAATATAATAAAGGAAACAAAAAGTTCTAAGACTAAATTTTATTCTTATGATAATGAGATAAAAAATTTTGTATACAATATATATCAGTGCGTTTGAACATGTTCATTCGTGGTATTCTGTTCTTCGGTTGTATGTTGTTACATGTGCTGTGTGATGAAGTTCACGAAGCTCGTGACCCGCGCGAAAGCCGAGGGGTGACCCAGTTGACAACCCGTGCTCGCCACAAACGAGCTAATTCCCACCTAAAGACAAAATTTCTTATTTAACGGAAACACAAAATAATGAACATAAATCAGTCAATTTGTTTAATCTATGATAAATTTAATAATCGTAATTTATAATTATATTTTAATCAGAATGTTATCAAGTTTGGGTATATAAATCACTATACTGTATCTAATAATGAAGATATGAAATATCACAATATCTGATAACTTCACACTTGCCCATAACAATTTCTGCCAAGTGACAATGTTCATACTACACATTGCGTTTAAATTATCGTGGAAATAGGCGTTGGGGTAGTAATTACCTCCCGTCATCAATAAACGTTATCTACTGAACGGTAAAAAGAATCGTACCAGTATGTTCTGTCCGTTCCTGAAGATGACCAGGGGGCCGCCGGAGTCCCCGCCGCAGATGCCGACGCCGCCGGAGCCGCTGGTACAAATATTGCTCGGCTGCGCCCAGGTACCAAAGACCGCCTGGCACTGCGCCACCGTGATCACTCGCAGGTTCACGTGGCTCACCATCGAGTTCACCGATACACCGGCTTGACCTGAAATATTCACCATTATAATTTACGGGTAACTGAAATCGACCTCAACGCGTTTACAAGCTATAAATTTAAAAAGAATGGGCCTAATAGAGCAACAAAGAGACTTAACAAGCAGAACGTTTACCTAGAAATAGACATTCTGCTAAAATGTTTACTCGCACTTATCACCGTGACATCATATGTTCTAAACCTTACTTCTACTTTATTGACTCACCAAAAAGTAACGAGACTGAATATCTTAACTTAAAACATACAAACTGAGTACTTACTATCGTCGGTTTTGCCGTAACCCGAGGCGACACCCCATTGGCCAACGAATTGATCCCACAGTTGATTACCACTTGGTAGTGAAATCGGTTGAATGCTATCTGCAATTAAATAGTGTTTTGAGTAAACTAAACAAATGACCTCAAAATTATGTTTTTTCATCCTTACTACAAGTGTAATTCAAAATTCATATAAAAAGTACAGATGTATGTAACTTATGACGCGCAATCTTTATAAACTTTATAAATTTAATGTGCCCACTGTTGGAACTTACGCCATCACAATCTCTAAGGAGGGGGTTGGTCATTACAAATGCGTCAGTTTGCAACCACAAGTACTTTGGCGTTACTTATAAATATGACAAACTTACCGGAGAATTGAACGTTGGTGTGAAGGTATATTACAGCGACGTCATTGAGCAACAAGTTGGCGTTGTACTGCGGGTGCATGGCGACCGTGCTGGTTGCGAACCTGCTGCCGCCGTAGAACAGGTAGCTAGAGCCGAGCACCACGACGAACTGGTTCGCTTGCAGCGAGTGCATCCAGCAGTGGGCGGCGGTGACCAGCCGGCTGGACGAGACCAGCGACGCACCACAGGCGGACGTACCCGGGTGGTTCACGAACGTGATCAATAATCCGGCCTGCAAGGTATCAATATGTATATATGAAAATTAATATCTACGCGATTACTAATCTCCGGCACCGATTTCAAAAATGAGAATGTACGTTTTCTTTTGAAGACTACCTACAATACTTTAAACAAAAACTCGTTTAATTCGCTAACTATTTTTATTTGAGACCCTCAGAAGCCAATGCCATTAACTATTTTTTGTTAATTTAAAAAAATAATTTGCTACTTAGTTTTTAAAGCATTTACTAGTTGCTTTCCTTTTTCCTAGATCTAGTCCTTTCTTTAAAAGCATTAATTTTCTCAGTATTTGCTTTCTGAATATAACCTCGTCGGCTTCTTAGCGACTTTTACAAATCGTTTACAGCGGCAACAGTAATCGTAAATACATTTCCTTATCTTGCGCATTAGATATTCAATGCCCTTATTTTTTAATCTTAATATCGTCAGAAACATAACTTAAAACGTTAATCGTTATTTAACCTTGTGTTTTGTATATAAGCACTTATTTTGAAAGTAACGGACAGAAGTGATTGTTAATTACTTTATTCCTCACATGATTCTCCTGTGTGGTGCCATTCATTTTATTAATACCATTGGAGCAAATACTTCTACAAACATGAACTATGTCACAAAGAAGATTTTTATATTGCAGTAATCCGATGTTCGTATACATTGTCTATACATTTTTAAATATAAAATAAAGAAAAAAATTATATAAACGTACAACTCTCGTTTATATAAATTTTTTTCTTTATATCAATTTTATGGACAGACCTTGCTTTAGATTTGTGTAAAAACGGTATGTTATTGAACTTGTGATAAGCTACTTATAATTGATAAAAAGACAATTACTTAATTTTGTGTACGTATATGTGATTGTAATTAAAAAGTCGCGACAGTCGCGGTAATTTAAATCGTTTGTTATCTGATTAGAAAACAACAGGTACTTATAGTAAAATACGCAATTCGCAGACGGTTTTATATTTGTTGTTCATTATTTATTTCTTTATATACATATAAAAATTTTCGTCTTTATTAATATAAAGTTACATTTATGTCAATAAGCAAATATTTTCTTTAATAAGCTTAATATATGGAGCAATCATACCATCTCTAATCCAAAGACGAATAGTAAAGAACACTTAGAGGCATGAGTGTTTGTCTCATTTCAGTGCTGGTTTATTAGTAGTTATTAAAAAATAACATATACAATAAATGAATAAAATATATAGTTACTCTTTATTATCTATTTAATCATACTCATAGCCGCACAAAAACAAAAACGATTGAAAGATACTGTAATTGATGTACCGCAGAGTGACATTGCCAAAATATTATATAGTCACCGGTCTTGTAGTTTTGGAGATATTATTAAACTATTTCTGCATATATTTTAATGTATAAATGGACTGAATTGCAACTTAAAACATTAGCTACATGCTATTGAAATGCCCATCACAAACCAGCCGTTTCCGAGATTGTCCGAAACGAACATATGAACATTATTAAAATAATGTCTTACCAGGTAAGGGTGGGCGTTGCTCGGCGCGATCGCTCCACCAACGATCCTGTGATCCTTGCCCACGCTGCGCCCCATGATTGCGTCCTCGGTCTCCTTAATCCTCGTAGCGAGAGGAATTCCTATGGTCTCATGGTAGTCCACAAGGGGCTCCACTTGGACCGTGGGGACCCTGGCAGCGGCGAGCGCCACCAAGCAGGACGCAACCAGCAATAAATTATGCATGTTTCTCGTTTGTAGATTAGAAATTAATTTGTCGCTTATATACAATTGTGTTATCTATAGTTTTCGATAAAGCGATTTATGAATATGTATAAAACCCATTGATTTAATCCTTGATTATTATTATATTTATCAAAGTAATAACAATTTCACGTGTGTGAGATTTACTTTAGATTATAATGTTTATCAACAAATTTAAGCTTATAGTAATTATAGTATTATATTTATTTTTAAAGATTCATAGCAATATTTATTATTATTATTTTTTTAATATTTACATATGAAATATACTTGTATTGTATGAATGTAAAGTTTCATTAGAAAAAGAGACGGAAAACGGAGAAACGCTGCAATAATCAATGTACGAAGCACAGTTTTACGGTATTATTCTTAATCAGTATTTTCGGAGGCATGCATCTTCAGGGAATTCTCAAAGACTCTTTAAAAAAACTTTAAAACTACAATTATCATAAATAGTTAATTAGAGGTCACCAACTAATCTTAATTTAATGGGGAAAATCATGAACCCCAGACTTGGAGAACAAGAATTAGGAAAAGAAATACATACAAAAAATAAGTAATAAAATATGGAAATGTAAGTTTTAATTTTTTTTAATGAATACCTTATGTAATGCGTAAAACAATGCAATTTAAAACATCATAGATAACAAATACGTAGTATTATCGAATTATAAAAAACAAATAACTAACGAGAATCGATTAAAAATCAAAGTTTTTGATTTAATTGTATTATCACAAATACTAGTTAAAAGTACTAGGTATAAAAGCATTTTCTTTTAATTAGGTATATTAAACAGAGCTGCTAAGATTTTTTAAAGTTTTATTACTATTGCGATGCATGTCTTTAAAAAAATACGAAGTTCTATTGCTATTACAGAATGTTGATATTTCCTAATTACAAAACAACCTTTAGTCCAGGACAATGTCGGTGACGTCACTAATCCAGGGCAAGTACCGCTGCACCCGGGTGAACACGGAAGGGAACTCGTCGCTGCAGCCACCAGCGTCCATGAAGGACGCCACGCCGATCTGTAATTTATAAAAAAAATTAGATGGTTTTATGAGAGACCGTCTAGGTAGCATCGTAGCGCCTATTTCTGTCGCCGAATACTAATAAAATCACTATTAGGTGTATCGTTACTATCAGAAGTTAAAGTATCACTTACTATCAAAAGAATGTACTGCCCGTCTCGTCGCTTCAGTAAAAACAAAACTCTTCGTGTTTTTCTTCTTCATTTATAAAAAGTGAATAATTAAGTAACTAAGTAATGTATATTAATAAATGTTTGTATATATCTTGTAATACTGACCCGTGATAGCTTAATTTGTACGACGGGTTCAATCCCCACCGACCTTGAGTTTCCATTGATCGACAACATTGTAAAGAAATAGAAATTTTACAAGTATAAAATGTTTCGTATGTGCCACTGTTTTACATCTGTCGATATACACGAGCCGGAGTACTCTTGGCGAAGATAAACGATCTTCATAACTTAATACCATATTATATTATAGTTAACTGTATACCTATTAATTGTTAAAAGATATATAAATATATGAACGTACCAAAATAATTTCTTGGGTTGCGTTATAAAAAATAGTCAAAGGCCCGCCGTTGTCGCCCTGTAATTTGGAAAAGATTATCATTTCAGTGTTATTTGCTGAAAACTGGATCTATTGATAAAACTCAGGGAAACGAAAGATACCTTTTTAAAAAAAAACATTTATAGTATATATATTATATATTTAAACTATACTATATTATATATATAGTATAGTTATTAAACTGTATTGATATTTTTTTTGGATGTCTATCTTTTTTTTATATTTGGGCCCGCAAGCTACCATCTTTGAGAATCAGAGTTTTCTTATTAAGTACGCTTTACCATCTTAGTCCCCATTGTCATTTAAAATCTCATGAAATTCTGGGCGTGTAACCAAGTTTGCAAATAAGTTATTAGCCCATTATCAATATTAATACTATTATTATTAAATCAAGTTTTACACAGATTTTATTACCTTGCAAGTCCCCGCAGATGCACTGAAGCCACAAACCATATTATCCGGTAGTTGGTTGAAGTAGGAATTATTGCAGAGAGGATCCGTTATGACCGTCATCAGCTTCTGACGTAGCGTAGGTGATATGAAAGGTACTCCTTGAAATCAAGATGAAATATATATAAAAGATATTAGTGCTGATAATATATCATCATCATGAGGCGGCTTCCATAAGCTGATAATTAGCGGAAAGATTAAGAAAACTATCAGGTTTTCAGCTATTATTTTCAACTGATGGTATTTAGGCCTGGTCCATTTACTAATAACGTCAATCCATTTCTTTGCAAATATATTGCTACCATATTTTGAATATTAGAGCTCTAATAACTAATGTTGAAGCAGTATATTTACTGTATGTGGTAACTAGCCAGGCAGGTTGGGAAAAACTACCAACAACCAAACACCACCACAAGTTAGATCCAAAATCAAACCAGAGACCTTTTGCTAGGGAAACCACTGCCGAAATTTAAAACAAATTATGAAAGTTAATTTACCGTCTGCAGGTATTCCCCATCCGGAAGCAACTGCACCCATACCGGCGAAGTTGAACGAAGATATGCTGAGGTACGGCAGGCGGACGGTGTTTATAGTGTCTGGAATATGAAATTACATGGATTAGTTACAGAACTCACAACTAAGGGCCCTTAACTACAAAATAAGCATAGTTTATTTGCAAGTTATACTTGATAATTACACGTGTAGACTTGATGAAAAAGCTAAGGATAATAGCGTCATGTCTCGTCGTCATTAATTCATTTGTGATACAACTTTTATGTTATAAAAGCTTGTAAGTGGAATTTTAACATATTTATTAACTTAGACTTAAAAAGTTTAAGTTAAAACATTTATGTATAATTTAATAAAAGCTTTAAGAGATCTTAATTCCATTTATTTAACAGACAAACGAGCGAAGGCCGCTTTACGCAATGGTAACCTACAATGAATGCAATTGTAAACAAAATAGTTTAATTCTCATATTATTATTTTTTAATTGATAAATAGTATATACATATTATACAAATAACTATTGGTTGTGTTGTGTAAACATTTTAACTATCGCCTCGTAGTTATCGATAGACGTATCACTTACCATGGCCCATACGCCTTTTTAAAATGTATTAAAAACACTTAATTTTATAATATGATTTAAAAAGGTTCCACTTAGCTCAAAATTAATGCGATTTCGCGTCTCTATCTACAGATAAGTTAATTATTTCTTATCCATATGAAAACAATACCGTACTTTATAATAATTTGAAGATAAAATTCTTTCTTTTTTCCGTATATACGACAATAGCTCCAAAGTGGTTTCACTGAAAGTATACTTTCACGGTGTTAAGGACTATACTGATAGTTGTGGAGACCTTGTGAACACGGTGAAGCAAACTCATGATGATGAAGAGATAAATATATAAAGTGATGACAATAATATAACATATACAACCAAAATATATAAAAGCAATTACTTTTTTATGTAAAAAACAAACAGTTTGCATTTGCAGACGTACTCTAGGAATGAATTATTTTGTTTATATTATTACAGGAGATAAATAGAAATTATTGATTTTTACAAATCCATACATTTGTCAGTAATTGTTAGGCGAAATTTATTCACATTATTTTTTGGTTTATGTGAAACTCTTATTAATTTTTAATAAAAATCGCCTATTTATCATCATCTACCTACCAACGAAACTCGGAGAAGAGAAGAGAATTCTTTTCAAAAATTGTTTTTGAAAACGACCTGTTCAATATTCGACTTAACTTAATATTACATTTACAATAACTTCATTAACAAGTGAACAGTATTTATTTATTTAAAACTTCGTTTGCACACAAATAAATAATGTACAAAAAGGCGGACTTAATGCCATAGGGCATTATCTCCCAGTCAACCTCGGCAGTGGGGAAATGCAGTGGTAAGTGAGGGTAAAACAAACGTTTTGTTTTAAAAAAAAGGAAATTAAATAAAAAAAAAGTTATATACTTATATATACATACATACACATACACAAAATATGAATACTTAGATATATATATATATATGTGCTTGAGGACACGTAACATTCGAGAGACAAAGTCGCTCGCTAAATTATCTAATTTCCTTATTCAATCTGTTTACATAGTGTAAAGTTATGTTATATGTATGTTTATATTCTTGCATGTATTACTTATATTTACTTCTTATCTAAACAGAGGCTTCTGTCCAAAATTCTATTTTTAGTATATACAATTCTTACTCTTACTTATTTTTCCTGACTTTTCTCGTTATCCTGCTATTTATTTATATTTGTTTTTTCTCTCCTGACCTACAGGGTTGCCTGGAAGAGATCGCTTATAGCGATAAGGCCGCCCTTGCCCACATTTAGATTTTAAGCTTAGTTTTTGTTATTTTGTGTAAAAAACCCGTTAATGTGTGCAATAAAGAATTTATCTATCTATCTATATATACACATATATATAAACAAAGACATAAATAATTAATATATACATAACATACATAAGAAGTACTGTTCTGTATCCAAGTAAAACCTCCTCACCATTCTCTTAAAGACTTTTTTGTATGGAGCCCTTCTAATATCGTCGGGCAAGGAGTTCCAGAGTCGTGCTGCCTGAACTGTAAAAGAGTTACCGACGAAGCCAGTAAAGTGTTGTGGAATACTAATTGTTAAATTAGTAGTTGAGCGGAGGTCCCTGTTATGGGTTGAAGAAAGGAATTGACAGCTACCTTTAAGGTACAAAGGAGTTTTTGGATCATTTAAAACTGAGAAGAGAACAAGTAATATTCTAGAATTGCGCTTCTGATGAATAGTGTTAGGATGAAGCTTTTATAATACATATAATACATATTATTTCTTTCACCACATTATCTATATTTAGATTATTTTCAAATTCCTTGAGATTAAAATAATATGTTTATTGTATTTTAATTATCATGTAAGTTAAATAGTAGACAGTACAAAGTTATGTCAAAATGTGGTATTATTTAGATTATTTATATTAAGTATTTATATTAAATGCGCACTTTCGAGCTGTCATTAAAACGATAATGATGACGGATGATCATTATTGACGTAGTGATCTAGGTTGGTGATTTGCGGCATTCATTGGTGACATAATGATAAGTCTATGCACCGAACATTTTGTTATTTAGGTCCATGGCGCAGCAGTTAACCTTGTATCACGGAAGTCCTTGTCGGGGCTAAACATGTTGGATTTTGGACACAAAAATATCAAAAGAGAAAGGATAAATCTAAGTTACCAGTTATTTGCATCACATTCGCGAGCTTCAGCAGCGCGATGTCGTTGGCGAAGTTGGCCGGCTCCCAGTCGGGGTGCACCACCAGCTCGTCCACATTCACGATGCGCCGGCCGTTCTCATAGCGATCATACAACGAGTGCGCGCCGAGTATTGCCTGCGTATTATTGTATCAATATTTCGATAACTTTTTAATAGAATTCACTCTAGTATTGCTATAGGGATAACTTTAGTATTTTCATAATCACATGCGACAATACTAAGGATATTTTGAAAGACGGAACTAGCGAAACGGGGAAGGCGTTCACATGGCGGTAAGTGATGCTATAATACTACAGTTAGCATTATTTTGATATCTAATATAGTCCTTACTGAAATATGTGTGTATACTTATGTATATACACAAGATCATTGCGGAAATATTCGTAGGATATAATACGCACCTGGACGTGGTCAACCTTCAGATCGTCGTGGAAGCAGCAGTGCGCCGCCGTCAGCACCCACTCGCTGCTCACTAAGGAACCGCCGCAGAAGCCCAGCTCCCCGGTCGAGTCCACGCGCAAGTACAGAGCTACCTATATTACAATATAAGTCGACTAGTGTTACTGGATTTTTTACTTATCATTATATAACATCGAATGATGAACTCAATATTTACTGTTTTAAATTGATAATCAATGCTTTTTATATACAAGGAGAATATTAATTTTCTTAAAACTAAAACGGAAGCGTTCTTTTACTAAGAGTATCTAAAATAGTATTTCTGATCAAAAAGGATCCTTCTTTAAATGAGCCGAGAGCCAGACTAGAGCTTGGGTTTGTAGAAATAGTATAGATTAAAAAAAAAAACAATGAACGGTCTTCTAAATACAGAATATTGTTTTAATAACAAATAATTACATTATTTAATGTCATCTGTTAAGCAATTCAAGCTGTTCCATTTGATGTTACCGTCATATGAAATACTTTACTAAGTTGCAGTTAAGACAATTAGTAGTACAGAAAGTGTTTTTCTTTAAGCAATGAGATAAGAGCCCATCAATTAGAATTTAGTACTTTATCGGTGGGAACTGGTATTACAGCTTATTATCTATTCAGAGCTAGCCATATGAAATGTTAGATTTCAGTGGGTTTTTCACAATAACAAATATTTTTCATAATAATTTGCTAGTAAAATATTAATGCAAAACAATTTAAAATATTTAATGTATATTTTTTGAAAATGGTTTTAGAAGTGTAGTTAATTTTGTAGTTAACAATCTTGCGCCTTTGTGTATATTTTAAGGAAGTATCTATCCCCTAATGTTAATATATAGTCTAAAAATAAATCCAGGTTAGATTTACCATCTTAAATTGAAATGTTTTAGTTTTTTGTTATATATTAACCAAGTTATATTTTGTGCAGGTATTCTTTTGAGCGAAAACCGATATTTTCGCTGAGCGTCTGGTTTTATGGACATGAGATATTCACAATTCCACACTTGATCAGTGTGAAGGAAAATCGCCTTAACTTTTTGCATGTGAATGTGCTTGCTTATGTAACTATATAAGTAACTTACCTGAAATGGGCGTGAATTGCGTTCAGTTATAATGCCACCAGATATTCTTTCATTCTGATTTAAAACACAGTCACCATCAATACAATTGTCTAATGCACTTGATGCGATTAGTATGGGAAAAAAAAATAATTTATAAAACATTGACGCCATCTTTAAAAAATGTTACACTAAATGTTTTACACGAAATGGACGACGTAAAATGATTTTCAGAGACTATGAGAGTATTTTTATCTTGATTTGTGACAGGGCTATCGAATATCTGTAAAAGTAAATATAACTTGTTCCTCTTTTTTCTGTCGATAAATAATTTATCTAGTTTGATATCTTGTCCTAAATTCTCGTGGTGAATATGTGAGGGTGTTATGGATTATTTTAATATGGAAACTTAGTTAATAAATAATTTTTTTCTGTATCGTAGTAACCAAAATTTTTGTTTTTATAAAATGTAATTGTGTAGGACATGGGTCCCACGTTTGCCATTGTGATCGCATATCTGCGAATCCTTGATCTTCATTAATCTAATCCGCATAACAAAGTCTTGAAAGATTTGTCGCCTATTCGCAACGTGTTATATGTATTACCGGTAGTAGTTCCTTTTCTCAAGCAAGGCACATCAACTTATGGACAAGGAGAGGTTGGTATTGTATAAACGTTATAACCGGGATTTCATTATTATGGATATTAGTATCACTTTACAAGGCAAAACGCATACTCGTAGTCTCTGTAGTATAAAGAATATATAATTTAGTACAAAAATTATGAGGGTAGTGAAATAAAAATACACGGTATTCGAAAACATTATTTATTATATTTTCCTCAAAAAAAGTAAAATTTTAAAATAAAATTTTTTAAACATAGGCATATACGCGAAGTGTAAAGCGATGCGGTGGGGTGCGAGATACGTCAAGTTAAATCAACGGTGTTGACTGAATATGGGATCCAGACCTAGCACTAGGTGCCGCGGTCCGGACCATAGATAATCGCCACCGCATGCGAACAACGCGGGCTATACAATAAACATAATACGTTAAACGAACTAAAAATGTGTGGTCGTTACTTCTAAAAGGGTGATTCAGAATGAAATTTAGGTTACAAAGTACGTAATACTTAAAAAAAACTGAACAGTGTAAAGATTGGCAGTAAATAGAACCTTACAAGTTTCGGTACAAAGACATTTCACTTCGTACAAGCGCAGACGAGGCGATAAAGCATTACTTACATTCCGAATTAATTTAAGGGCATACCACTCAGAGGTCGCCTCCCGCTGTATCTATCAACTATACGACAATGAAGGATCTAAAGGGAATTTTTTTGCATAAAAAATTATTTAAATGCGACATTCAGGCGAAGGGCGACATCGGAGTGCAGGCAAGTCACTCTATATGGAAAATTAACACTAATACAGTTTACGTAAGTCATCATTACATTCGTCAGCTTAATTCTCATCTCGCTCCGGTGAAGCGAAGTCAGTATCTATAAGAACAATCACTGGGCGTCATTCATCAGCAACGAGTTCAAATCATCGTGATCTAAGATGTTAACTATTCATTCCGTCGCAGTGTCATCTTGGTCAATTGTTAATCTAATAAAAACCATCTAGAGTCAATTAATTATTGAAATATAGAACGACGTACATTTCTAGTTCAAATGAATTTACATTTTAACCTCATGTCAATTACATACATAAAAAGTATATATATATATATATATATATATATATATATATTTATAAATAATTATATATAATATCAATCTGAATTTAAACGCTAAAAATCGTTTATTCATAAATAGCATCGCATTTAAAACTTTATTATAATTATGTACTTAATAATTTTTTTTCAATTAAATTTTAATATAATAATGAAAAGGAAATAGTTTTTCATGTCACAACAATTATACGTAAAGAGGGAAGAGAAGGGAGAGGGAGTGTTGTATGAGGCGCAGTGAGGCGCCGTACAATAAATACGAGGGCTCAGACACACGAACAGTCTTAAATAACGTTTACATTTGTACGCAACAAAATAATAATAGTATAACAATAATATGTTTGAGTGAAGGCGGCCGCCGGTGACACAATTTCGTCATTAGCAAAGCTTACTGCGGCAAGCGTCGTGAGAAATGCGCGCCCAACGCGAAACGTGGCCACGGCCCCGCACACGCGCACGCGCACGAGCACACGCACGCACGCTTAGCTGCACACAGAGAGACGCAAATCAACAAGGTATACGATACGTAAACACATACAGAACTGTAGAGAAGATAAACCATCAATACATATTGTTAGTAAAACAGTAACAGGTGATATGAAACTAAATATCCCCCGAACAAGTATTTTAGGCTTTTAACGGATTATCAGTTCCTTTTTTTCAGGATCAGCGTGCTTAAAAACTGTCCAAAGAAAAGATTTTTTGAATCTACATAAGACTAACACTTGATCACAAATTCTCATGGTGTTAAGTGACAAATAGCAACGCTGTTATGGCGGCAGATTTTCAATATCAGAGTGATAGTTATCCAGGCGGATTCAAAGAAACCTGCCACCAACCAATACACACGCAAAATGTAGCTCCGGAATCGAACCGGGGAAATGCGTGTTGTAAGGCAAACACGGTTAGGTTTCAATAAACAAACAAACAATGACGCTGAAGCTTCAAGAATAGAGTGAATAGGCTGTTACCAGGTTAATGCGTTTTACCAGCTTAGACCATATCACCATTTAATACCCGGTCGAGGTTAAATACTTAATTGATATAAAAAGCGAAGTAAATAGATATGAATTTTTAGTGAAAGGGAGATTTGTAAGAGGACAAAGGAGGTCGGTGGGTTGATTAGCCTAGGGAGAGTAGAGGAATGTGAGAGTATGTACTGACTTCTTCTTGAGCGTGAAGAAGGAGCGCCGCTTAGGTTCTGCGCTGGGCGCGGGCAGCGTGTGCGAGCGCGGCGCAGGCGCGGCGAGACGCGCGGCGAGCGCTCCCAGCCACGCAGACATCTCCGCCTCGTCGTGCGCCTGCAGCAGGAACTCTGCGCCGCTGCCCAACCTGCGCGCAACACGTTTTAAGAGCTACCCTTCTGTATATATTTGTAAATATAATATTTCTTCTCTGTCTTTTCGGTCTTGACAAACTGGCTGTGATCCTCAGTTACATGACAATTTTTTTTTATTCCATGAAGAGACGAAACAAGCAGGATGGGTAGCAATACGCCCGCCTATAACAACGCGTCGCTATTTCGGATGACGAACACTATATTGTAATCAACTCACCTTGTGGCAAAATTTTAAATCTCGTTATCACAGTAATTTGACATGTTACAAAACAACAAAATTGCAAAATACTGTTTGCAAGAGAAGTAGAAGGTAGCTTCGACCACCGTAGGGTGATACCTGCCTAGACGGTCTCTGACAACAGAGGCCTACTACAAATACCTATAGTAAATGATTAACGAAGTATTTTATACGATTTAGACATATATTCCAAAATCACAAGTGTACCTGAGTCTGAAGACGTGCTTCTTCTTGGTGTAGTTGGCGGCGACCTCGACGACAGCGCCGTTGAGATCAAGCGGCGGCTCGCCGCGCCACAGTTGCTCGGGAGCCGCCTTGTACGACTTCTGATCTTTGTAGAAGCTCATGCGACCGTCCTTGGCCACCGCGTACACTTTATCCCACGACCTGTAAAAAAAAAAAAGACAATAATTTCCTTATATAGAAAAATAAACAACAAATGCAAAAATCGTATGTATTTATGATAGACAATATCCCGGCTATAATTCGTGGTGAAAGATTGCTATCAAGACCAATTTTCCATTCACCAATTATAGATGTAAATAATATAAATACATATTTATAATTTATATTATAATATAAATATATAGAATATTTTCTTATTTATTTGCCGTGCATGGAACATAGGGCGGATATAATGACAAGGTGACATTTTTCACCTACCAACTCTGGATACAGAAATTATGAAAGCCAGTGCAATATAAACAAGAAACAAAGGTTGCAAGAATCATTCTACAATTTCGTTGAAAACATTTAACGTATATCTTTATTACTTATCAGACCAGGAATCAAGGTAGAATAATAATTGAATTTGCCTTTTGTGACAGTAATTTCAATAAGTATTAATGCGCATATTAATATTTAATTAAACGCTGACCTGTTGGAGGCGCGCTTAGTTCCCGACTCCCACTCGTGTTTTCGCATCAGGGTGCCCTCGAATCCTTCGTCTTCGCCAGCGGGACTTGCACCTTCTGTATAACAGCCACGCAATGTATCGAATCTCACACAAACCATTTTAAGTCTATATGCCAATAACAGTGATAATATTAAAAAGCTATATTATAAGACTATAATACATTCAAATATGGCGCACAGTTCCAACTTGTGTTTGTTTATAACATGCATGAAATATATAATAACCGTTATTTACCACAACTGAAATGGTCCTCCGCCATGATTGAATTAATAAATGTAGTGTAAAAGTAAAACTATTATAATGTACTAAATTTTAATATCACTAATGATAGGTTTGATACGTTTTTCAACATCCTGTACGTTGTCTGGTGATTCTCCGATGGTTCTGCATGTGTATTTCGTATGCAGTGTATATCATTGGGACACTTCAACACTTCATGCGCAAACAACACACAATAGCACACTTAAAGCAATAACTTGAGAATGTTCATTTACGATGTACAATCGACTGCTGGGGATGGAATTATTCCTATTCGAATATTATCTAGAACAAACCTTGCCGTTTGGTCTATGTTTAGATTTAGAGAATCAATTGTAGAAGTAATGCGTCGAATTTTGTCGATATTTCCTCCGTAACTGAATGCCGTGCTTGAAGGTCCAGGTGTGATTCAGAGGCCACATTAAGTGAAGTATGAATGCCTGAAGGGTTTGTCAATACAGCAGAACTAGACATTGCAGTAATTACTATATAAGAAAATATTTTGTTAATGATAAATTACCTAAACAATTCATGTAACTAAATTTAATCATATGCAACGCAAAAATTTAGTGTTTAAAAAAAAAATCCATGTCTAATAATTCCATCCGCATCAATCCACAAAGGGTACCTTCGTCGTCGCTGTGATGCGATCCGGCGAGAAGTTTCTTGGCGGTGCGCCACCGGAAGCTGCGGAACGGCGACTTGCTTCGCGACCGCGACTTCGCCTTACCCGAGGTAGAGGGCGTAGCTGGCGACGAACTCGACCCGCCCGCTGCGCGCGTCACTCCCACGCGTGGGGTGTTGGGGTGGTAGGGTTGCGGAATAGTGGGGCGGAAGGGTGACGAGTTGACAACAACGTGAAGGACATGATATATTCCATAAACATAATGATATTTTGTTGAAATAAATGTGTTAGAACGATTGGAAATTATAAGATGTCCAATTTGATATTTTGAAAATCATTATAATCAAGCGAATAAGGATCATAGTAAAATGGTAAAAAAGTTACCAACAATTCAACGAGTTTCGAATAATTAAATAGGAAGATCATTGATTACAATGTGTTTATTGGATTAAGGAACGGTCATGGATAATAATTTTATTGTGGAGGGGAAAGGAATTAAAAAGAGAAAAAAAAAACTTCAAAGCAACATAAAAACAAATTGTGGCGCAGCGGAAAAAAAACAGAAGCTTAAACATGCCAACTTTTATCACAATATCAAATACGTAATAACAAATCGATATATAAAAAAAAAACATATTTAAAATAGTTATAATACATGCAACATATACCAAAGTTAAATATTTAACACAACACTTAGTTAAATTAATGTTAGTAAAAAATGTGATTCAAATTGAATGTGTGTGTTAATGTAACTGTTTAAAAATGGTGGTGCATGGTCTTTACTAAAATAAATGTAGAATACGTAGATTTTTTTAAATGGCCTAACATCCGATTATCAGTATCACTAAATAACTTACTCGCTACGACGCTGTTATGGCGGTAAATTGAAAATGTTCGTGATATCTATCTTGGCTAGTTCCAAAAAATTTTACCACCATCCGGTGTGATGTTTGAATGATATACACTGCACTATATCGTGTTCGTCGCCTTGAGACATGAGATGTTAAGACTTGTTACCCACACAACTGTTTAGCAACATAAACAAGCGCTGCGGTGTTACTTGAACGATAGTCGCCATGATACATGTCAATTTGAATCACTTAACGAACCCGAACACCAGATTACGGGGGCAACGTTTCTACGTGGTACGTATACTTACTGGAGAGACGTGCAGGTTTAGCAGGCGTCTGTTTCGATGTGGAAGGTCGGGTGGGATCCAGAACGGGCGAAGGCGTGGGCGTAGGCGTGGGCGAGGCCTCGGGTTCGGGGGCGGGGCTACTGGTTTCTGCATGCGTACATCTACGTGCTAGGTTAAGTCTAAACACTACGTGCATACATGCTACGTTACTCGCTACATGCAAACCATCTACGCGTAACTCATTTTTGTTTAATGGTAACTTTAAATTTAAAAACAATTCTTTTCTCTAAATCATAAATAAAAAATTCGTTACACGTACATGGTTTTACTATTATCGCAACGCTAGTCAAAAATTAATAAATAGGACGGTGCAATGTTACTCTACAAAAACAGTAGCACAAAGCTTTTTTCCTAAATGTGTATCAATTTGATTATAAAGTATTTTATTATATCCGATTTAATATTGTTATGATTATATATTAAAGAAACATTAAAACTAAATACTTTTGTGATTATATTGTAAATTAATAGTATATTAAAAAAGTATTTTTTCTAATCCATTTTAATCTCACACAGTACATAATAACTATTGTGAATAGTTAGTCAATGATATGGTAGTTACAAAATGGCGTAAGCAAAATGAATAAATAGTGTAGTAGTGATACATAAATATAACAGCTGAAACATCATGCATATATATAATACGTATAGCTACAGAAAAGGCATTGAAATATGAAAAAATACCTACCTTTTTGGAGACAGCTTCATTTGAAATAGAAGAACGGAAGCCAGACTTACAGTTTTCAAGAGTTATTAGCTTCAAGTACAGTATTGTAGGATTCGTAGGCCTAGTCTGTGATTGACTTTTTTAAGTATTTCGTATTATAAACATATAAATACTAAATTTTTTCTAAAGTCAAACGCAGACTCGAGAAATTCCAAGCGTGAGCTAATAAAGTATCCCAAGGATAGATGGCGTAGACAGATTCAGAGATGTACATATCAAACCTTCACCGTGATTAGCTTTACATAATTTTATAGAAAATTATAAATACATAATATGTTACTTAGGTGACGTGGACAGACACTTAGCATGATTGTGTGCGAAGACTAAAAATTTGAGCGTAAAATGTACATAAAAATATACGTAGAGAAATTTCACACCCAAATTTGTAAATAATGAATATAGTATGATCAATATGTAGCTATAAAAGTTACGGAAAACCTTCACCTATGAAAAATGTACTGGACAGTGTTTAAAACTAAAATCGTGCGTGAGTTAAAAAAAAACAACTGTGCATACGTTCCCGTCTAAGTACGGTAAAGTAACAACTTAGAATCCACATTGGGCTAACACTTGACCTCAGTTTCACGTGACGTTAAGTGACAATGAGGCCTAAATAAAGCTTACTCGCCCAGAATATTCTGACTCACATTTGTTCACAGCCGGAACACAGCAATGCCAGCAGATTTACAATATGAGAGTGATGAGCCAGGTGGGTTTGAAAACATCCCACCACCTTCCAAAGTCCACAAAGTGTGGCCCCGGAATCAAACCGGAGTACATGTCTTAAAGCAAGCGGTTAACCGCTACGCCACGAAGGCAATCAAAACACCTAGTACTTTTCCATCCAAGCCATCGAGCTACTAGTATGTATTATATACAAAACTACCCCGTGTAGTAGCGTTACCATACCAGAGCGCGGTGTTACCCGTGTTACGTTGGTCCCCATTGTCATAAACTACATAATAAGCCTCATGCGTACAGCCGGGTAATTCAAATCGGCAGTGTTGTAAGTAAGCGCTCTCGTTACCTGGCTGGGAGTGTGGTCGCTCTTGGGCCTTCTCAGCCGCTTTAGTGGACGTTCTCCTTACGACTACGCGTGTGCATGCGTGGACAACACAACGGTAAGTAACGTCCCTTTATCACACGCGACACTCGACCGACAAACGAATCACAGTGCTCAAAACCGCAAAGGAAATGATTATCGTGTTGGTAAAGAAAAAAAAACTACAATTTTTTTTAATAAGACTAACGTTTACGGATTTTATAGTGTTTATTTATTTATTACTTCGAACCTTAGGAGCGATTTGCAACACCGATGGTCACGGGTCCACTGTGGCGACAGATGCTTTGACATCACTGTCATCACGGAGTATCTACAGCTATTTAACTGTTGTTTACAGTACAATCCAGCTTACCGTGTCTTAAAGACTTCTTGTGGAGTGCTTGATTCCTACCATGTTCGGAATTGAAATCAGAACTTTTTAGTCTTGGCAGGAATTTATGTTCTTTTGCAAGGATTTGTATTCTATCAAACCTAATGTTTAGATATTCTAAAACATGGACACGGTTTGTACACTTTTTAGAACGCTGATGCTTTACTTCATCTGTGTTCTTTTTATGCCTTATAAGCGGCAGGGTAATAAAAACATAAACGCGATAAAATCCGTAAAGAAAAATTTGTTTTGCTAGATGTGTAATTTTCGCGTATATATTAGAAATCACTTAGTATTTATTTAGTAATTTTTGGTCTAAATATCTCATATCTCTCCTTGTGAGAGAAAGCCCTGAGTCCCAGCATTGGGAACAATAAGAGAGCTGTTTATTTATTATTTACATTCTTAATTAAATGCTGCACTAAATTATGTTTTGTGTAATTGAAATATTCAGAATACTTCGTTTGTCGGCTGAGTAAGCAAAAATTTTGTTCTTAATTGTACACGTAAAGCGGCAAGCGACGCCGTAAGACTTAAGGCTCCATCGCAGTGCGAAAAGTGCTCGAAGTCTTTTTATTTATAAAAAATCTCCTATACAACCTCACAGTTTCGTATTTTTAATGTGTTAACTGATATTCACCGGTTATTCGGTAAACGTTAGTTGGAGTAACATTACTTGGATAACGGGCAGAAACGTTTCACAGTGCTAGAATTAAATGTAAACACATGCTTGTGCCAACGTTGCAAACTGTGTTACGAGTGTTAATCAATTAATTATTAAAAAAAATTAAGTGGTTCGGTAACGATTGCGATCATAACAGTTTAATTAAAGTTAGTACAAGGGCACAACTACTCTAAGTCTCCGTAACTTGGAACTTGGGAAACATTTGCAGATATTAAAAAAATATTCAACAATCGACTTTTAGTAAAAGTGATGTAAGTACTTGAATAAAATTATTACTAACTATTTATGTTTCGATTAAAACTAATTGGACGCAAGACAAGTTTCACACAACACACTACAATAGGTCACAATAGGTGATACTGAAAATCATCGATTGACACCAAACTACCCACCCTTCATATGACGATCAGGGATCTTTCTTAGAAAGACCGTTAATGTGTAATTTTTTTGAAAGTATTTTTTCTTTATTTAAATTGTAATATTAATTGAAAGCTTGTCATAGCGTCCGTAAAGATATCGGGCGCGCCAGGAGCGCGAGACGCACTAGGTGCGTGCTCACCGTGTGGCTGCGGTGCATCGACGGTCTCCGCAGCGCGTTCCTGCGCCTCCTGCGCGGCACGCGCCGCTTCCGCTGCCTCGGCCGCCTCGCGTTCAAGCCGCTCGCGCTCCGCCGCCTCGGCCGCCTCCTGTCGCCTCTTCATCTCCTTCACTTCGAACTGTATAAACCATAGCAATGTAAATTTTTTTTTCAAGATTACGGGCTAGTATTAACAAAGATATTAATATTAATGTTTAACCATATGTTTGTAACACATTTTTTTATATCTAAATAAATTAACAGCCCTAATGCTTTTACTACAAGAAATACACCAAGCTCGCTTAGTGCAGGTTGGTGGAAATGATCTACGAAAGCTGTTGTTCTTGAAAAATCGGTTTCCTCAGTAGGCATCGAACCCACCCCTCTTCGAGATGTATAGTGCGTACGATAGACTTACAAACTGAACCATCGGGGCTTCATTTACAAGTTAAGAATATACATGTAAAACTACATGGTTGCCAGTTCTTGTAACCAGAAACTAACTATTCTGCGGCAAATTACCAATTAACATGCATTTAAAGATTAATTTAAACAAACGTTTTATTTATTGTAACTAATAGATTTTTTAGTTATTTACTTATTTTTATATTAAATTAGTCACAATTATTGTACATAAATTGTTTGTAATGACAATTTTTTTTTCGATTATTACGTTACTTATTCATAGGTTCCTATTTCGACCCCAAAATATAAAATGTATCGACCACTCAATTTGATTCTGTTGTACAAAATTACAACACTATTGTAATACGTATATGGCTTTCAGAGGTGTTCTATGATATTTGTATTTCTAAGGTACCTGAAAAGTTTTTAAAAAAGAAATTATGTTTACATATGACGATTCTTTTAATTGTGGAGTTAGAATATATATAATACCATATTTAGAATGTGATCTATGTGTGTGTATATAAATACATACATGAATATATATACTACGGATTTTCAAAAAAGCTTCTCATGCAGTAAACCAACAACCAAACTTACACAATCCAAGTAGTTAAAGTACCATGCACCCTCCGGGAACAGAAGTTTCCGGGTTTGTGAGAGTAAGAGGAGGGAGGAGGATAAAGGAATATTCTTCAGACCTTTCGGTGAGTCGCTTGGATTACAGTGAGCCCTAAGCCCTGGGAGAGACAAGACGGCTATTTCGCCTTTACCCTCATTGTCCGACAGTCTCTTTTTCAGTTTATTTATTATTCGCTTAATACTGCCGGATTTAGAAGATGCCCCACTATTGTGTCGTACTAAAGATACATTTGGATATATATACTGGTATGATAACCTCTCCCATAGTATAAAGTCAATAGTTGCCAATCTTTCGTTAGGTTTTTCATTGCAGAGTGTGTATTCAAAGAAAACTGAACTATAAATTTCTGGTGATAGGGGTGATTTCAATGGTGATATTGGAGGACTACTTATTTCTGATATAGTAGAGAGACTATTATTTGTAACAACTGACCATAGGAACGAGTCGTTTTTAGGCAACTCGTTAATTCGAGCTTGTAATTTCAGCTTCAGTTTTTCAGGTATTTGATACTTTTCAGTGTTTCTTATTATTCCTTCGACTACTTCTCCTACGGGCTGCTCTTTAGTGATTGGTAAATGAGGGGGAGTTTTCTTGTGGGAAACAGGTGGTGGTTGAAGGAGGAAGGTCGATTCGTCATATATATCCCAATGTTGTGCACTAGGCCACAGTGTCGCTTCTTTCAGTTCAAGCTAGTGTTGAATTAGAAAAAGATATTAGAAAAAGGTAATAAAAAAACCACCAAGCAATGTTTGCAAAGCAAAAACCCCTAAACTAATTTTCTCTAGAACAAAAAGCATGCAAAATGTTGCTGAACAATACATAACAAGAAGGAATTGATGCAGTATATATATATTTTTAATAACTTTTGAGTATTTTTTTGTGACAGCTTCTATTTAATATTCTTTTCTTTAAACATTCAATAAAATCTATGTTAATGACACGTTCATCATCATTAGTGTAAGATCTCTGTTGCTGGAGATCGTCAAGACATGCACCACCGCAGCGCCTTTTTCTTTCGCAAAACAGTAATGTGCAATCATTATTGTGACTTAAATAGCTTTGTAACTGCATAATTTGGAGTCACGGTACTTATCTTCTTGTGTCTCAAGGGTACGTGCACAATGTGATGCAATGTATAACATCCTAAGTAGCGCCTCATTTATATAAGTGCCCGTATCACTTACCGTCAAGTGAACGTCCTGTACGTCACGACGAGACATTAATTGCATGCTAATGTTTCTACTGTGACTTGGAAATAGTATAATTAATTTTATTTACTGCATCAAAGTCTGAAAACACATTCCACTACAAAGCGTGCGAACGGCAAGCGGTAGCTCGATTGATGTAAAGCCTTACGGTGGTGAGCCGCTGGAGGGCGGAGAAGCGGTCCTCCTGCGCGGCAGCGGATTTCTCGAAGGCCTCGTGCTTCTTGATGAGACTCTCCACCTCGTCGATAGTATGGCCTAGCTCTTGTGACATGAGATAGGGCTCCTGTGCAATCAGCCACGCCTCCGCAACGGCTGCGTCGCGCGCGAACTGATACACCTCCAAAACTGTAATACAACATTTAGGCACACTAAAGAGTACAATTATGAAGTTTCTAGTATGAAAATGAATATATATTTCTTAACTGCAATAAGCTAGCACTTGACCTCAATTTCACTTAGTTTTGAGTTAGAATGAAACTGCGGATGGTGAAGTGTGAAACCCAGAATACACTGGCTGTTTCTCATATATTCATATGTTGACAGCCAAAACACAATAACGGTGTTGTGGCGGCAGAATAAGATCTTGACATACAGAGGGTAACGTTTCGTTACCACAGGAATTGCATGCGTGACACACCAATGCCCTCCTTAACGAAACCGAATAGTGTTTTCCATCTTCTATTTAGTGACAGGAATAGGAAAGATTACTAAAAATATGTATTATAATGTTACAAGGTAGACAGACTAGTTTTTAATTTGCGATGGCCAAATTAAATGTAAAAGAGCAAAAAATATTACAATACAATTCTACATAGGTGTAGGTCTTACTGAGTTGCAAGTTCTCCCAGCGTTCCTCCCAACGCCTAAGGAGCGCATTGCGTTGGTTGGTGAGCTGCTGCAGCTTCTCCTTGATGTCAGCTGTGGCGTAGTGCTGCCTCGACAGTAGCTCCCTGCCCAGCGAGATGCACGCGGTAAAGTTGTCCTCGCGAGTGTCGATCTCCGCTTTCAGTGATTGGTGGTTGTTCATCAGCAGTTCAACACCACTAACATCTCTGTAAAATCAATGGTAAAAAGCAATTAAATGATTATTTTATTTTAGGTTAATGTAAAAATATTATTTAATAAATATTTATAAATATTTATCGACTATGTGGTAAGATATGCATTACCTTCAGCTGGTGAAAAGCGAGACTATGTTTACAACAATAAATTGGGGGATTAGATATTCACACAGTGTTATACGCTTTTAATAAAGACACATAATGAGAACCCCAATAATTTCGGTTGCTATAGCGCCCTTGAAGGCTAAAGATGTTGACGCTAAGGGTAAAATTCAAAAGCTTAAAAATATACATATATAATAAAACGGTTTAAAGTTTTACGACTACTGCATATATATTTATATATACTATTAGCCATTAGATACATACTGTTGGACATATGTCTCTCCCAAAAAACTTTGCACAGATCGGTCTTGCGCTGCCTGTATCCAGTGGGTTTCCACGCCCATCACCAGATTGTCAAACTACTGCCCAGGTCTCTCATAGTTTAAAGCGTTTTATAAATAAAAACCCAATGCGCCGACTCACCTTGGTTTCTCGCCGGTATTCATCTGACGCACGACATCGTCCATCCAGAGAGCGAGAGTGCGCACTTGGCTGAGGAAGCGGTACAGGTCATCCGCATCCTCAAGCTTGGAGCGGCGCGCAGCGCACGCGGCTTGTAGCGCACCCCAGGCCTCGCGTACTTCAGCCTCGCGTCGCGTGATCTCTAGCGCCTTATCGCCCGCGTACGAGGCGCCTAGGCGCGCGCACTCCGAACTTATTGCCTCCACCTACACACAATGTTTAGTCTTTTTATATTTGTGGAAGCGACGAAGCGAGTAGGACATTCACCCGATGTTAGGGATACGCCCGCAATGACACTGCAGCTCATGATATTCGTCGTCTTGGAACATACGGATATAAGTCTCTTTATCACAGTAATTTCTCACCAGCCGCAATACTTCTCAAACCGTAAGACAGTAATGTCTGCAAACAACAGTTTGATGGTAGAAATAGGCGCTGCATTTAAATCTATCTAGACGGTCTCCGGCAAGAGTCCACTAACCACATATCTAAGTTCTTACCAATTTAATGTGTATTTAATGTAATTCACTACTCACCTGCTGCTGCAAAGTACTAAGGTCCTGCATAAAGTTGTGGTGTTTACGTTGTAACGCGCCCACGCTGATAGCGTCTCGACCCAACTCGTCGCTCACGCCTCGCGCCTTCTCGCTTACACGCTGCAGTGTATCCTTGCAGTCGTGGAAGTACTTGTGAAGCTCGCGGGATGCAGCCAACATCTATACAATTATTAATTTGTTAATGATAAGTAACGAAGTATTCGACTTTTTATATTGAAACGTCGCCTTTTTTTTATTGATGTATTATCTACCGTGCTGGTCAAGTACGAGTTGGTGGATGTCACAGGTACATAAATGATGGCGTTTTTTGAACGTGTCGGTATCGCCATTATAATATTCGAAAGTTTATGTTTAGATCGAACCTGCGTGCCTCCTAGAGACGTATAAAGCGTACCACCGCTTTATGTACTGCTGTCAGGCCTTAATTTATCCATCAAACTACGACTTAATTGCCTTATAAGACATTACACTTTTTACATATCCATTTTTTTTATAGAATTTAGGTGATAATCAAGCTTGCGGTCCACCTGGTGTTGAGCGGTGACCGCAGCCTATAACCACCAGTAGCACCAGAGGTATCACTAGCTTGTTGCCAACCCTATAGAAACCTTAAAATATAAAGGTGTTGGTGGTGATAATTTATAGTTTTTTTAATAGTTTATAATTGAATTAGATAGTACACCTAAGTCAAGTTCAGCAGCACTAAATTACTGTTTTATGGGAGTATTCTGGAAGTAAATAATATAAAAAAACTATAACATACTTGTGTTCGCGTCTCGATAAGCTCGAGAAGGTCCTGCCATGTTTCTTTGAGGCCCTCCTTCCACTGTGCGATGGTAGCGTTGTCAGAGTGGCCCATGGCGATCATCTGGTCGGCGATGCGCTCCGCAGTGGCGACGCGCTCCGAGCCCACCGCTTGCGTTTCACGCGCAAACTCCTTGAAACGCTCCCACAGCAACTACGATAAAAAAGTACATTTTAATTTTCTATGAGCTAATGACCTTTGGACTTGACCCAATTTTTATATGGTGTTAAGTGACAACGAGATTTTGGATAATGTACGATGTTCACTCCGAAATCACAGGGACTCAAATGTTTGATTAAAGAAAATCTGTATGTAAATCATTTCAGCTCTTGAAGGTAAGCTGCAGAATTTATTTTAGCACTAGATCAAAAAATCCACAGAAAGCCTTAAAGAAATTTTTTTTGCTAATGAAGTTGCTGTTAGACTCTTTGACAACTTCTCTATTCATTTACGTTTACATCTTAATTATCGTTACATCAGTAATATCACTAGCTATAAGGATAATCGATACGCTTAATTTTTGCACCCTGCTGTTTGGTGGCAAATTCTACCTAGACGATTTCTGGCAACAGAGACTTATCATGTAAAAGATACGTACTGTAACGTGGTCGTAATCCTGTCCGAGCTCTTGTGAGCTGGCCACCAGTTCGCGTTCGGTAATCCATTGCTCCAGATCGTCGACCTCCCGCGACAACTGGAATAATCTCAACGCCTCGTCCAACTTGGCGCGCCTCTCTCCCGCAAGGTCTTTAAGGCCAGCATACAGTTTGTCCACTTGGGACTGCTTTACCGAGATCTGTTCGCTAGAGTTGGAAAAACAAAACAAAAACATAGACTTGTTTAAATTAATACATAACATTTTTGTTATTAAACTAATTCATAATTAACTTCCTTAAAATATTATTTCATCAACCAATCAACTTTTTCGTAATTTTTCATAAACAGTGTGTATGCTCATGTATGTTTGGGTGTGCCTTTAAGCACTCCATGTAAGTAATCATCGTTGTCATTTTAGTCTTAATGTCCCTTGCTATTAGGACCCCGCAAATGGGAGTGTTGTCACATTTGCCGGGTTTGACATGTGGTCTATCAAGTGTAGTGTACTGGTAACGATAACGAAACATGTAATACACACACAAAAATACCTGAACGACACTCATCTGGACATGATTCAAAATTTCATTCCAAATAACTATAATCATTCTGACTTACCTAAGAGGATGGTCCTCGCTAGTCAATTGACGGACAGTTTCACCAAGTTGCCTGATGGTCTGAGCATAATCATCCACTGCCTGCTCTAGTATTTCATGTTTCTTCATTAGGTTCTGGGCAGAGATCTCATCCTTTCCTCGATCTTCAACCATCATATACAATTCCTGTTCGCTCATCCAAGCTTCGGCCTCATTAGCATCAAAGAGATACTGTTGAGCCTTTTCCCATTGTTCTAAGTTATTTTTGCGATTTTCGATAGCGTCTAAAAAAAACGATGATAATGTTTCATTAAATGTGGCAGTTATTAATTAAATTTAAATATTTAGATCATACCTTTAAGTTCTCGCCATCTTGCAGTTAATTCATCAATGAGCTGCTTGAACTCGGGCGAAGCTTCGTGCTCTTCATCAATCAGCTTCTGCCCATTAGAGATGACAGTCAAGATCCTTGGCTCGTGGTTTTCTGTTTCCGTCTTAAGAGACTGGTTTTTCTTCTGAAGCATTTGAACGTTGAACAAGGAATTTCCGTAGTCTGTGCTTGTAGCTAAAGGCATCTTCTCGTGGATCCATAACTTCTCATCCTCGACATCGCGACGGAACTGGAAGGCCTCCTTCTTCTTAGCTAATTGGCGTTGACGTTCCAGTAGAGGAGCTTTAAGCTGCTCGAATCTCTGCTCCACTGTTTTCTTCTTCTCTTTAATTTCTTCCATTTTATCTGGAACAGTCTTTTGAAGATACTCTGCTTGAGTTTCTAACTCCGTCACCTGCTTTGCCTTAACGGCCATCTGAGTCTCAATCATCTGTTGCTTCTGCATGAGAATGTTGACAGATGCCAGATCAGTGCCAGTGTCGGTATTCTCGATTTGCTTCTCTAGTTCATTCATCCAGGAATCGATGTCGTCGCAGGTCTGGTGAAGAAGTACTTCGCGATTAGCGTCGAACAAACGCTCTCCCTTATCTTTGGTTGTAGTTTGGAGGTTTTCAAACTGATCTTGAAGTTCATGCATTTTGGGTGATATGACTTCCACGAATTCGGGTTTCTGTTTCATGAGTTCTTCTGCTGCATTCTGAACAGCGAACAAGCGTTCTTTGTTTGCTGCAATTTCAGCCTCGAAAGCTTGATGACGCGTCCATTTGGAGTGAATAGTCTTGGCTGAACGGTAGGTGTCATCTTGTGCCGTAAGGTTCTTTTCTTGCACCCATTCACCGAGTTCATCGCAATCTTGGAGGAACTGATGTAATTGCAATTGATCTTGCAACTTCTCCATTTGCTGAAGAGCTTTTTCCCTGTTAGAGTTGCGTCTGGCCTCTATGTTCTCAGATTTGCGCTGGATTTTGTCCGCATCAAAGTGTCTCTCTTCGACCAAACGGTCGGCGAATTGTACGACAGAGTTGATCTTGTCATCGTTAGCTTCCATTGTTGTAAGGAACGCCTCATGTTCTTTAATCATATTCTCTGCTTGTTCTAAGTTAGTTGGTGGCTCCGTCTTGGCCAGCCTATAATAAAAAACTCGATTATTATAGTAAATGTAAGAATACTAGAACATCATGTATTTTTATTATACAGTGAGAGAGAACAATCCGAGGTGTATGCATACCTGTGCTCCTGATGTGCCAACAATACCTCCGCCTGGCGAGCATCGCGTTGCAGCAGCTGCAGCTCGAGGCTCTGCGTGAGCAGCTGCTGACGGTTCTCCCACATCTGTTGCAGCTCAGCCCAGCCCTCGCGCAACGCCTTCAGACGTTCGCGCAAGAACATGTACTGCGGGTCGTCCTGTGTCGATGGCTCCTAAAATTAAAACAAATATTTTATAACGTATGATTAACGATCAACTATTTAAAACACTGGCACAAATTAGTCAGTAAAAAATATTTAAGCACTAATCACGAAGCTTGACATCTTATGCCTCATGGTGATGAGCATAATATGGCGCAGTGTATATCATCCGATAATTAACGCAACATTTGTGAACGGGCGTATTACTGTATAATCAAGTGAACATCCTGCACATAACGACGTTACGTCAAATAAAAAAATAACTAAGAGCTGTTACAAAAACTGAAATTTATCTAGGTATAAATAAATTATATTAATTAGACATGATTATAGATGCTACAGTAATTTATTACATCAAGAGTAAAAACCGGAATTGTAGAACTTTTTATATTCAGTCATAGTACTTGAACTTTGGTTTATAAGAGAGTAAAAATACTAAAATAAAGGAGGACTAACAGCAGTAATTTTTTCTCCATACTCCATCATCTTAGCGTATTCGTCTTTATAGTTATCAATTTCTTCTTTGATGGTCTGGTGCTGAGACAGCAGCTTCTCGGCTTCAGCCAATGATGATGGTATATCTAAAAATAAATCTTGTTATTAATACATCGATTATAACTATGAAACTTCTTGCTAATTATTCGCTTCTCATAAACAACGTTCATTATCTTCTATTTGGTTGATAGATTAGTAGAAGCCGTGGTAAGGCAGTTTGTTGGGCAGTCGCACGCACTAAACGTCTCAAAGAGGAGCGGGTTCTATCCCCACTGAACTTGAGCTTACAGTGGAAGTGTGACATCCCGACCGGCCCTTCGTCTGCGTGGTGAATCTCCTGTGAGAGGAGGCCCCGAGTCGCTGTAGTGGGAGGAATGAGAATGCTGTCTTTTTTTAAGTCATAATGGTCAAAGGCTTATTAATAGATGTGTTAAGATCCTCAAACTTGTAAGGTGAAATTTAGTCTAACAAGTACGAGTGTTTCTCTACTTCACCTTCTGAAGCGACATCAGTTTGTGTCTTCGTAAGCCAGGCCTGGAAGTGGTCGACGGATCGCAGGAAGCGATGCAAATCGCCGGCTTCCTCGAGTTTTGCATCACGATCTTTCAACTGTAAAACAGTAAACAATAAAAAAAGTATTTATAGCGATTATGGCGACCGGTAGTAATGAATTACATAGTGTTGCCAACACTACGGCAGCATTGGTGAGCGGAAACGTCACCATGCTAAGACGAGGCGCATACCTGAGATTGCTATATATATATACCGCCGTGAGTCGTTAAGCGCTCTTTTTCTTTCGTTTGGATCGTCGTCCTGACTACTGCTACGATATTATGAATATTTGAATATATTATCTATTGTTAAATATAATTGTAACCTCTGTTCACCAGCTTAAGTTAACAATAGCAAAATTCACGCCGTTTTAGTTTTTTATTCTACGAAGCGAGAGGCTTATGTACAGTAATGGGCTGATAAATTACTAATAATTAATTACCATATGCGTGAGTTGCTCCCAGTTGTCGTTGATAAGTGCGATTCGATCACGGATAAGTTGCGCCTCCTCAGGGTGAGAGTGTTCAATGGCGCTAGCCTCGTTCTCTAGGGAGGCGATACGTGCTTGAATCGCGGCCAAATCGCGCTCCATGCCCGACAACCGACGTTGCAGCGTCATAACGCCTAGAAAGAAAATAATTTATAGCTCAAAAATGAGAATGTTAAATCTGTTCATCGTGCCCACACTATACGCATTGCGAACCAGTGTACGCAGATAGGAAAGTGTATAATGAGCTGTTCCATTAATAGCAAAGTCAGGGGTAATATTTTTCGTTAGTAGTTCAGTAAAATAATGCAGTCTTGATTGTGCAAAAAACAAAGCGATCTGCTTCGTCCATTATAATAATTGGAATAGTCTACCGGCGACAATGTTTCCAATCAAATTCATATCCGCATGCTATTCAAGAAGCCTCTTCACCCTAAACTACATCTCCGCTTACATTGATTGCCTGGTGGAATCGTGGTTAATCATTATTTGGTATTAAATAAAAAGTGTATAAATTTAAAATAATGCGCTAGAAATAGTTACATGTCTAGATATTTAAGTTAGAAGTTATTGCGTTAACATTTACAAGAATAACGTAAATAAACAATAGGCAATTAATAATTTGTTCCGCTGAGATTTATATATAAATTACCATTGAGATCCATCTCCAGGTTGTCTGTTTGCTGCAGGATACGTTTCTTGTCTTCTATCCATGAAACGGTTTCGCGGCACTCGATGTGGAATGTTTGCACGCCCTGTGCCGCCTTCAACTCATCCTTCTTTGCTTCCGCCTAAATTACAATCATCATAATTTATCAAAATAGTACGAAATAATATTTTTTTATTTACAATGGGCACAATGACACTTGACCACATTTTAATGATTTTATTGTCGCTTAACATTAAGGGATTATGAGGTCTTGGATAGTGAAGCGCGCCCGCCCAGCGCCCACTTTAGCTACATGTTGATAGCAAGAAAACAGCAATGCTGTTATAGCGGCCTATTTACTATATGAGAGTGGTAGCTAGCCAGGCGGGTGCAATATAATGCTTTTACCATCCAAACTCTAAAACTGAGGGACGCAACCGAAATTAAGAGATATTCGTTTTAATCTTTTATTATTATTAAATTTTTTAATGATTATGCCCGGAAGTGCACATCTATCAACTGACGCCGACCGCACGGGCTCAAGTTATGTCGAATTAAATGGCATAAGGAGGAGTTATTGTAAATAACGTATGACGTCACCTTGTCGCGCAGTGTACTCCACGCGTGGTTTAGGCTCGTCTGCCGTTCTTGTATGCGCGGCGCCTGCGGGTGCTCCACGTGAATAAGCTGCCGCGCTAGCTGGTTAACCACAGCAACGCGCGACGCGTTCGCATTCATTTCCTTGTCGAACCCGTCGTATCTTCAATTAAAAAATAAACATTAATTACCTTTTTTTCCACAAATGGGCATACCCAGCTAGTAATTTTATTAGCTACGCCTTTCAAAATAGAATACACAATGTGCATTTAAAAGCGAATACCCACTGGTTGATCATAAATACATGCTCACTAACTAGTGAAATGTATTTGTCATTCATTCATCATAATTTCGGACTCTATTCGTCCCTTACTGAATATAGGCTTTTCCAATAGAGCGCCCAAATTAAATTATTGATTTGTTTTTTAAAACCGAGCCAATTATTATCAGTTTGCTTCTGTCACCTGTGCTTCATAATTTCGACGTCGTCGATGTCTGCGGGCGGCAGCATCGTGTCGAGCATGCGGTGCTTCTCCGCGATCCATTGGTCTGCGGCGTCTGCCTCCGCCAGCAGCTTGAACAGCGAGAGCGCGTCGAGCAAGCGCTGTTTGCGCAAGCGTGCGAGCTCGGCTAGTTCGCCGTGCCGCGCATCGATTGCGGCCAACCGCGACGTCACCTCAGGACTGTTTGCGTCCTCAGGGCTCAGCTCGCTCGCCTAATTACAAGACATGTTGATTATATAAGTCACATGGTTATTAGAAAACTAGGAATATCATTGATATCAACTAACGGATGTTCATTACTGAACATAGATCGATTGTAATAAATTCAAAAAATACGTTCTTAAACTATTTGAGCCTGTGGCGTAAAGCAGTTTTTGTTAATGTCATTTCTACTCCTAGTGGGAGTCCGTGAACGCTTCGCTTACTGAGGCGTTTTTTTTAAATATATATACGTAGTTCAATTGCTGCAATTTTTTATCAACAATGTGTCCACACTTGGCCTGACCTCAATTTCACATGCTGTTAAGTGACAATAAGGCCACAAATGGTAAAACGTAAAGTGCACACAGACCTGTTGCTTGAGCTGTTGTATGACGTTTGCGTAGTTCTTCAGCTCGTCGGTAACGTCCTTGTGTTTTTTCAGTAGGCTCTGCACTTGAGCCTCGTCTACTCCAGTATCCTCCGAAGACACGAGCCTGCCCAATTCATATTACAATTAAAATCAGATTTTTGTATGTTCAAGGAGACAAGCCTTGCAGAACTTTTACCTGCTAGCAAAACAAATAAAACTCGCTCATAGAAATGTAATGCTAATTAAGATGAAGTACACTGCAACACATAGTGCTCATCGCCTCGTTAAGGTCGCCCTTTTAAGTCTTGTTATCGCAGTAATTTCACCACAAACAAATTTGACAGATGGTGACGACATAGATATGCAGATTTCCTCACGATTGTTTAGTAACTTATAATATATATTTTTAACAATCAAGTGAGTTTATACAAGAGTTAAGATTTTTTTTTCATGCATTTAACAATCATATAAATATACTACCGCAGGGTGTCGAGCATCCAGTTATCAATATCATCAGCGTCCGCGAACAACTGGTGATATCTGACCGCAGCGTCCAAACGGTTCTTCCTCAGCGAAACCACGTCCAGAAGATGGTTCCACTGGCTCAGGATATCGCGTAGCCGAACCTGAGGGTTATGAATGAGACCAATGAGATACAAAAAAAACAAAAAAGAGTAGATCAACAAATGTGTTCAGAATTATTATTTATTTGTATTACAAAACTCTTAATTAAAACAAAAAATTGCTATGGCTACAAAGAAAAACGGTATTATGGACATGTGACACCCATATTTGCCCAGGGTAATGGAAATGGCTTTGTCTTTGTGAGAAAACGTTCTGAGTCTCAACAGTCCGAAACATTAAAAGGCCCTAGCTATAATAATAAGTAGTGAATGGTTACTTTACCTGTATGCGGTCTGCGCCGAAGTGTCCCTGTGAGACGAGCTCGTCCCCGACGGCGGCGACGCTCATCAACTGCAATTCGTGGGCCATTACGTCATCCTGCAGCGCTTTGTGCTTCGAAATCAGCAGATACACTGTAATTGTAATGGTATTTATTAACCAGATTTAAAAATGACATAAGTTTAAAAAAAACTTTTATGCGAAAGATACTCAATACTGTCACATAAAAATAGTAATTAACTCTCTTATTGTTCATAATTAACTGTATTCGTGTTATTTTATAATCAATTAAAAATATTTATATACAAAATCCGAAACGTTGATTATTGAAAAATGTAACTTAGATGTAACATAAAAATGCATGGTTGACATAAGAGGTTCTGTTTGATTCCAATACAACATATAGTTGTAGTTTGTTTAGTAGAAAGATTTTTTCCAACTCGCCTGACAGCTAGTCAGGCGAGTTGGAAAAAATCTTCTTACCGTTCTCGCATTGTAAATCTGCTGCCCTAACAGCATTGTGTTTCCGTTATCAACAAACAATCAACAATACTCAGTATTACTTGGGCAATCATAATTCACCACCATTGTCACTTAACATTATATGAAATGAAAGTCAAAATAAACAAAACTTTGTAAAATTTGTTTTCTATCTGTATCATTTTTACAAACAGTAACTAGACATTTCAACTTTCTCAGAATATTGATTGACAGACGTTTTTTAATTTTTTTTTGATTGACAGACTTACCGGTGGTAAGATCGTGACCGATGTCATCAACAGATACGATCTGCTCCTTCTCCTTGATCCAGTTCTCTTCATCAGCCATATCCCAGTAGAACTGCCATAGTTTGCGGCTGTCCTCTAACCGTTTTCTAATAACAAACAAATTTTATTATTACTATTTTTGGCAATATCACTATAAAACAAGTGCTGTTGCACTTATGAGAGTTTTTATTTCCCATGCGAAGACAGGTAAGGCGCTCTTTCAACAACACAAGACAAGACTTGCCATTCAATATTTACACTAGTTTTCATAGCATCCAGTATACCATTATGATGGTCGTAAAACTTACAGTAGTTGTGATAACTCAGTTTGTAAGATCGTGCACGCTATACTACTTGAAGCAGCGCGGGTTCAATCGCCACTGAGCTTGAGCTTCCAGTTAAATGAATATATAAGGTAGCCAATGTGTTTTGTGAATAATAGCTTTTGCGAAAGTCTGACATCCGCCAACTCATACTTCACCAGAGTGGTGGTTAAATGGCCTTGATTCAGAAGGTCCCAAGTCCTTGCAATGAGAATATTAAGTGGGCTATTTATTATTAAAGGAATTTAATTAATTGCGCAGTATACATAACAGTAATAACTTTTAATAGTAAAGTATTTTAAGTAATAACTTGCCTTCGCTCCACAGCAAGATGAACAAGTTCCGCATATGCATTTTCTAGCTGCTGAATTCGTTCCACAGTGATAGCAGGATCACAAGGACGGTAGCCACCCTCCTCTTGTTCTAAAAATCTTTGCGATTGACCCACTACCACCTACGAAATGAAATGTCATTTTTGATTTTTTATATCTATTATAAAATGGGCTGGCTAAACACTTAACCTCTTAAATCTTTCACATGATATTGTATGTATATACATGCACAACAAATAGACAACACATAGAAAACTTCGTGCCTAAACAGATACTACTGTTTGATTTGCATTGTATTTTATTTTTCTCATTAGTGTTATTCTCATAACAACCAACGAAAGAATGATTAGACGACATACAACCCAAAAGATTTTGGCTTTGTGTCCGCCTTTTCGTATATTTCGCTCCGTAGTTTATTGTGTGTATTAAACAAGTGACTACTGAACAACACGTTCTGCTGCCGTAGTTCTACAGAGTCATTGAGTGAGCATTAGGCACCCCATTCATAAAGCCTATTGCCATCGGGGCTTTTGGGTTCCGATAGTAGTGCACGTTCTTTAGTTCTTGTAACAGTACTTACTTTTACTCTTTCGCCCAACACGTTGATGTCAGCCTCAACAAGTGCGTGCTTCTGCAGCAGATCTTCAACGCCCATCAAATGCTTGCCGTAGTCGTCCGTTAATAAACGCATCTTGATCTCTTCCATTGAATCCAAGATGTATAACATTTCCTGTGATGTAAAGTAAGTTTTAAGTTACAAAGCAGCAATCATCGAACAGTTTGTAAGGTGACCGTACAAACTATACTGTATTGTGTTCGTCACACGACATATGTTAAGTCGTACTAAAACAGAAATTTACTAACTACATCGTCATTCAAACCGAAGCAGTATTGTTTACACACTGTTGTTAAGTCGCATAATCTATCTAAAGGGGCTCCAGCAACAGGAACTCACAAACAGTAACACAGGACAATGTTTACCTGGAAGTTTTGCTGCAGCTGCAAAGAGAGTTCGAGGCGCGCGCGCCGAGCACGCAACAGCTCTAGCAAATAGGCCCATAGTCGAAGCACATTGTCCCTGCGTGCGCACACGCGCTCCATGTCATGATATCTATAAGAAATACGACTTTGTTATTTTTTGTTTATTTGAAGTAAATGCGGTGTTATGCCATCACTGAAGGAATTAAACAATTCTACTTACAAAGGGTCAAACTTTCGTACATATAGGACTTGGATCAAACGTTGTATACACAATGATGCACCATATTTACCTCTCAGCCTGGAGTTCGGAACAGACAGCAACCACCGCCTGCACGCGCTCCTCGTACGCAAAGATGTCAGTTTCGATAGCTTCGTGCTTCTTAGCAGCTGCTTCCACCGCCGCGAGGTCGAATCCGAAGTTGTCCTGGCTCACGAGCCGCTGGTTCTCTGACAACCACGTCTCACGCATTTGCGCTTTGCGGTTGAATCTGTATTGGTGGAGTTTGCGGCAAATTAGGAAAAAGTTATTTTATTTAAATTAATATTAAAATTTACTTAGGTAACGCAACAACTATTTCTAGCAGAAATGATCTAGACTGTCCTTAAAGGAGGAGGCCCCGAGTGCAACAGAGACAAAAAAAACTTAAAGCTTATCAAATAAGGAAAGCATTCAGACCTTGCCGCCAATTGCTCCAACTTCTCTTGACGGATCAGCTCCTCGCGAAGTGCGAGCTCTCGCTCGTGTTCCGCCTTTTCAAGGCGCTCCCAAGCACGATTGATGTCGTGAATCATGCGGCCCTCGCGCGGCGTGTACGGCTTCTGGTTAGCAGCACGCATACGCGACTGTAGCGTGAACAGCAGCACTTCCAAGTTGCCTTTCTCCACAAATCTGTAACAATCATCAGCAACATATGAGAGCCATATTATTCTGAGCATACCACGCCCATATTCATTTAAGGCCTCATTTGCAATCCACACAAAGAGAAAATGAGGAGAAATGGTTAGCACATTGTAGAAATTAAGAACTCCAAGGTAAAGTTTCCACAGATAGTGATATCATTGTTTTGGTTATTCTCATTTAAGACCGAATATTTCAAAAGATGGAATCCTTATATCCATACGATATCAAAAATATATATTTTAACATGTTGCGAACATATCTAGTACTTTTCCACAATATTATGTTTACTTTTGTTGATGTAGTATATAAATCTTACTTGGGTGGCTTTTCCACGGTGCGGTAGTTGGCGAACTGTATGAGCTGCTGCCGTACGCCTTCTAATGAGTTAGCAAACGTTCTGTCACCGAGAGCTTCGATGGTCTTCTCAATCCATTGCAGGAGATCGCTAGAGAATAAAAAAACAAGAATTAAAAGTTGTTATATTTAAATTAGTTAAAAATATTACTTTCTTTTGAATATATTTACTCTTTTAGACTGGATTGGTCGTAATATATTGAAATGTAGGTAATTAAAGATTTTGTTAGCTTCTGCGAGCTTACCTTGTCAGTGTTTCATATTCCATCATCATCTTCTCATTCTCCATGGCAATACCGACAACTTTGCCGATACGCTTGCCTTGCACGGTCTCCTGCTTCAGCTTACTGAAGTAGTGGTAGTAAGTCACCACATAAGTGATAATTGATTTTTCATCCGGATGATCAACCGCAATATCTAGAAAAATATTAATTTTACTTATTAATCATACAAAATGTGCTCAAGCTATTGAAAATTGATTAGTTAGGCCTAAGTTCGGCTATACTATAAGCTGAAATGATGATGATTACTTACGTTGTACAAATTAAAGTATGATCGAATTCTTTTATACAGATCGAAGTATATTAACGCTTAAATTAACATAATATGATGTAACATTCACTTATTATATGTATGAACAATAACTATTGACATAAATACAGAAGTGTGTATTAGTTATAGCTAGGCTTTAAATTATATATTTACTGGGTCCATGACAAATGGTCTAATGAGTAACATCATGAAAATGAAAATAAACTAGTCTTTTTTTATAAAACATGTACTAAACTGTATTTATAATATATTAAAACTTATGGATATTATAATGCAGAGATAAAATGTATACATATGTAACATAAAGAGCCCTGTTTTTATTCGCACAGATGAAACTGGGCGCCTTCTCCAACAAGCAGATAGTCAAAGTCATTTATCCATCACGCAGGAAAAGTGCGAAAGTTTATACATGATATAGTTATCTAAAAAATTATTAATCATTGCTTGTTTTTGTGCATTATTACGAGGTGCTGAAGCTAAATAGATAGAAATGTAATGTAGAAATTTGAGAAGCTCTCAAGTGTAAAATATAAAAATGTTTAAATTCATACATTTCATGAAATACCACACAAAATTTTAGACGGAGATAGTGTAATGCCTTCCTATACCTTCAGCGTCTAAAAGCTTCGTGAGTCCGAGTTTCTCTTCGGCGACGTTGAACGCGTTGTTGAGGTTGTGTATGGGGTTGCTCCTGTGCAGCTTCTCGAACTGCACAAGGTCGGGCCGGTGCTTGTGTATGATCGCGTTGAACGCGAGGCCATCACGCCACGACGTCGTAAAGTTGCGCACGTTAACGTTGTTGTAGCCGGCGGTCTTCATCTGACACCACAGCAGCAGCGCATCCTTAGCCGACTTCGTTTCTTTGTTATCAGTCTCTTCGATTGTAATGTCTTGAATCTGTTAAAATCGGGAATAAACTTATTAGATTGATATAACGATATTGTCCTTGAGATTTGCGTAAGCTTAAAGCGACAGCAGACCTGGAAGCGAAGAATGATAGTCCAGATGAGACCGAGATTGAGGCGTGGGTTGCCGTCGACGATGTCGTGGGAGCCCATGTTCTCGAGGTGCACGCGCTGCTCGCGCAAGAACTGCAGCGCCTTATCGACGTTCTCTAAGCAGTGGATACGCATCTTGCCTTTTGTTGGTCGTGGCTGTAACACAATCGTCTTATTGTTACACCAATTACGCCCGCTGTACAGTAAAGTATCAAAAAATCATAAAGGTTATTTAATCCTCAAATCCATTCAAATGCAACTATTTCAAAGCCATCTGACCTGTCCATATTTTTTTGTTAAGGAATATTCTTTCCTCGTCATAAAAATATAGTACCCTTTCAAAATAATCAGCATTCTTTTTTTCAGTTTGTCAGACCGAATTTATTAACTTTAGTTTATTTCTGTACCCAAATTCATTAAAAGTTGATTTATTTGTTACGGTGTTAATACATATAACAGAAAAACAAACTTATTTAAAACTATTTTCACTAAAAAAAACAAATAATTTATATACAATCGGTCTGTAAAAATTCATGGACCCTTTGCAGACCCATTTACGGAATCTTGAACTTGAAACGGCAGAGGTGGGCAGTGACCGTTTTTGGGACAAAGCAATTCGCGTTTTATTTTTACTTTCTCACAGACTCCGTTTCACGGAATAATTATTTGCTTTATTAAATTAAAAAAAAAACCCAAAAATGACGTTTTAAATTTACAAAAAACAAGTATTATAATTCAGACATAAAAGTTTTTTAAACAATAAGTGATATTACTGTTTTATTTTAGTAGTAATAGTAGTTTTATTTATTTTGGAATACATATTTTAACAAAAACGTAACCATAACTGTTTTTGAATTATTTACTCACATAAAAATGTCAATGCGTGTAAGGTTTATACAAAAATTAAAGCATAAAACTAGTAATGAATACAGTAATAATAAAGATTGAAACTCACCAGTCTCTCGCCGGAGAGCACCTCCAGCAGCCGGATGAGCATCTTCCCGTCGCGCATGTCGACGTACAGGTCGCCGATGCGGCATCCCACGCGCACCAAGTGAGAGTTCACCCATTTCTGGAAAGTTTTCTTTTGCACGTTCTCTCGTTCGTCTGGTAAAGAAACGAAACAAATGAAATTTCACGAATCTAAAACTGATATTATTGTCGTCGTTTATTATAAAAGTGCGAATAGTTAAAAAAAATTAGAATCGGATGGGGGAGAAACACAACACTGAATAATTCAAAATTTTCTAATATCCCAAGGGAGAGGAAGATATCTGCTCGGAGGTATCTGCAAGAACATATTCTATATTTATCGAATAAATATAAACTTTAACTAAGGAACGATAGTATCGCCTAATAGGAAAAAAATTAAGTTCAAAAAACACGTAACACTATGGAATATTTTTTCACGTATATGGTCCTGAAAGTGTATAGAAGAAGGGAATGATAACACAATAACCGCCAGTGGGGCCGCCCTCGCAGCGGCGACCATATAGGCGCCCTGGTCCCGAGCCGCGAAGGGTCCTTCCCGTCCGGTCTCGTCCGCTTCATCGTCACGACTCCGACCAGCACAGGCCCGGTGTTGAGTTCGAAAATCGATACTAGTAACCCGAGATGTATATCGGATTCCTGAACGCCACCGAGCGGAAAGCACGGGGTTATGCAGAAGACTAGGCGACACAACATCGAGCCCTTCACTTTAAGCAGTACGTTAAAAAAACCCCTCTAATCACTATTTTTATCGTACATAACATTATTAACATTTAAGCAGTAATAAAAATGGATTTCTTAAATGTACAAAGCCGACGAGGAAAACTCTTAACCAGTGACACCATAACACATATTTTTCCTCGATAAAACAAATTCTAACAATTCACAAACAATGCTAACGAACAGGGCGCGATGGATGCACAAACCTCTCAACTCGGACACCACTTTGTCATAGTAGACCTCTAGGCCCGGCACTTCAATATCAACACCCCTTTTTATAAGGTCGTAACACTCCGTCGATGTCATATCACCAGCACTGCGAGACTGACGCTCGGCTACGAGGCGAAAGAACGGGAAGAATTAGAGCGACTAAATTCAACTGTCCACTGGACAAGGATATTCGATACGTACGCTCCAGATGTCAACAACTTTAGGACCGGTTCGATTGGATCGTAATCCTAGTGAGAAACTAATAATAATATATAATAATGCAATAACAAATTGTAATATAAACTAGTAAAACGTCAAAACACATGTCGAAATTGTTCACGAACACATCGAAGATGACGCGTCAAGCACAGAAGAGAGTACACACACAATCTGATAACCGGTACATAGATAAAAAATGAGCGCCCGATAAATAGGTGAACGATCAGAACTACGACCAATGTAATAATAAAATTAAATGTTCCATATTGCTGCATTTTGTTGGAGAAACGGAAGTTGTGGTTGCAAATATTGATAAATACTGAGTAACAACGGTATATAGTCTATTAGTGAAATAAATATAACGCTAACAGGATCACAGTTGTTATTTCTATACTGATTTAAATAACGCAGTGGCTAAGCAATTGCCTTGTAATATTGTTCCGTGATTCGATTCCGTGGCCACATGTAGTTTAGGTGATGATAGTGATTTTTTTAATTATCTAAGTTTTCTCATATTGCAAATTTGTTGCCATAACAGAATTCCTGTGTTACGGTTTGTAATACAGAGATCTAGAATATTCTGGATAAAAATGCTTCGGCATGAAGGCATTATTGCCCTTTAACACTATGGTAAGGTTGAAGCGAAGTGGGCAGTTTATTGTGTATACAAAAACTGTTTTTAAAATTTCTCTATAGGAGTAATAGTTTAATAATTTAAATAAATAGCCTTTAATGTGCAAAGTTGAGAGCCACTGATTAAAGTTATCATCCGGAATCGAAGAACTGTATTTCTGCGGTTCAATCGGAGCTAATCGGGGTATCTAAGCAACAGGTTCACGGTCGATCACGAGGAAAAAAGTTATACATTCGTAGTGACGGTATGTACGCTTGCTTAATATAAATACACTGTCTATGTAAATTTTATACAATTAAATACGTTTTATACCAAAGTAAATGCATTTGTTTTTTTTATTTGTAATTACATGTAAAAAGTTCAAGTGATATTTCACATAACTATTATTACTTATATTAACTTATTTATTCACTTAGTGATCAAAATAAAAAATATAAATTTTATACAAAGGCATTACTTCTTTTGATAACAAATTCCTTCTAGGAGGCCAATTAATCCAAATGAATATAGTTTATATATAATATTAATAATATTAAAACTGTAAATAGATGGCAAAAATCAAAAAAAGGGAATTTTTGATACAAAACAAATAAAAAAAAATCAGTTTTTTAATAACAAAAATAGTTAAAAAATGCTTGTCCGTATTATTAAATTTGTTAAAATTGATATGTCACAATGCTCCAAAACACCTTTAGTTATAACACAATGAGCGGAGTTGTCGGCAGAGGTCAAACATTGTAATGGAGCAAGCTGGTGAGGATAATAAAAGATGATTACCTGCGAGCGCCTTAATGCGCGATCGTTCGTAAAGCCTCGATGAGGAGTTACCGCCGTCGTACTCGAACTCGTCGATGATCTCCTGGCCATGCCCGATGGACGGGTCCCAGCGGGACACCGAGATGTCGGTCGTCATCGCGACCTATTGTCACCTCACCGAGCCACGCTCAACCCTCTGTGAAAAAAACAATGATTATTATAATAACTTACTGGTAGGTCTCTGTTCACCGTCTGGATAGGTTCAACCACAGCTCATATATCTGCCGCCAAACAGTAATATGCAAATATTACTTTATTACGGGTTAAAGGGCGCTGTAAGCTAGTGACACTAACGAAACAACACCCCATATCTCAAGTCGTCGAGCGCAATGTGGTGTTGTGTATATCATATTAACCAGCGCCACATTGTTATGGACAAGCGTATCACCGTGAGATAAACACCTTGATCGTCTCGTCGACACGTAGAATAAAATAAAAAGTAATCGATTTAATTTTTGATTGGACAAGTTGTTTGCATATATAGAACAATAATCTTTCATACATAGATACATAATTTTATGTAGTTTGACTTTATGGGTTATTATAAGATTTTAATTTATTTTTTAGTGCTTGTTCTGTCATTAATAACATGCTAAAGATAAAAACGAGTAACAACCTCTTCGTTTAAATACCAAAAACATCGCAAATTTACAACTTAATATACATATATAAATACGTATTAAAGCTATTAGACAGGTGAATATATTCGTAAGTATCAGTAATTTTTCTGTGTAATAAGACACGGTTACAGAAATATGGTAAGTTGACCCAAAATAACCCATTTACCTTGAAGCACGGCGGAGTGAATAATAAACAGTCTAACCTGCTAATAATATTACGCAAACGGTTAGTTCTTCACCAACACTGCAGCAAGATCTCACGGCACACGAAATTCAACATGCACTTTGTCTACTTTCGTTATTCAGCAAGACGTCACCTCATGATAAGATTAGATACGTTCGTATACATTTTTATATATAACCTGTACTTAAATCGATTTATTTTACTCTTACAAAATCACGCCGTTGGCCCTCAGAACACGTCCGTTACGGCGTTGGGCAATTGATTATCTTCACATTCTGAGAAAAAAAATAATTACGTAACAGAGAACACCTCGAAAACACAACTGACTAATCGTGGTCATAAGGATGTGCTTGGGCCACTTTATCATTCGTACTGTCCTTATCGCTTGTCGAAGTAATTTACTTGCCGTATCCATTTTAACGTAAAATATTTCTTTGTAACAAAGATATTTTTAATGTTGGATATTTTAACAATGTTAACAAATTCTTTGTTATATTATTTTCCAGGAATTTTAATTTCATTAGCATGATTAAAATATTCTTTGATACAATTTCAATCTAATATAATGGTATACCCTGAGATAGTGTTATACTAGTCAAAAGTTCAGCTTACTTTACTAAAATTATGATATAAACTAGAATTTATAAAACGTTAGTCTTCTTACAAAATGTTTTACTGGTTACAACGACGAAGATTAATAAGTTTTAATTAATCATTCATTTATAACTCTTATATAGATCTAGTTTCCAATTTGCAAGTATTAAGATCAATGATTTAAGAGGCAGATAAATCATTCAGATTCCTTGTAATAATTGTGACACAGTCATGCTAATCAAGCCCTAGACAGTCCTTAAACGTATTAGGGCTGCTACGTGAGAACAATACAATCGCTATAGTGAATTATAATGAGGCACATGCATCTGTGACTCCCATAAACAGTATTTCTTAACACAACTTTTTTTCTTAAGTTTAAAGTAAAAAGAATACTAAAAGAAGTTAAATACTAAACAGACGAATAGTAAACACAAATGCCTTTGCACAAACATCTTAAGATATGGCACAAGAAAAAGATCCATTCATCGAAGTGAATTTTAAAGTTCATAATAATCATATGGATCTTATTAATCTTTAAAATGATTTAAGTGTTTTAATTTAGAGACATAATATTTATTTCAGCATATTGTAGATGTTTAATAAGTTTGAAATACGAGAAGGTATAAACGCTTGATCAAACGTTATGAGTATGAGTACATTATTAGTATCTTTCATTTAATATCCGCAACAGTTTTATAGATGGAGTAAACAAAACTAAATCTACATGAAAATGGCTCGTATGATATAGACCCATGTGATAATAGGCCATAGATAAATAATGCAGCGGTTAGCTGTCGCCGGCCGGCAACTGAAAGACCTTGTCCACTACGTTTATTGTGCGAGGAGGTCGACGTCGGCACAACAATAACTAGTAATATGACTATGAGCTTTTTAACTCACTATGAGAAATGTCAAACGTTTCTTTAATTGCAACTTGTACTATAGAAATGCAATACAAAATATCAGAACTGCTACTAAAACTTCATTGTTGGAAATCATTACACTTACGTATATACACGGAAGTCCTTAGCTCGATTCCTGGGCCAAATAATTGGATAGTGGTAGTTTTTCAAAAACCGACAGATAGCTACTGTCCTCATATTGTAAATCAACAGCCATAACAGCACTGGTGTTTTCCGGCTGTCATATATGTGAGCTAGACAATTCTAGGTAACATCGCTTACGGCCGCCTCCTTGTCTCTTAACACCATGTCAAATTCAGGTTAGGTTTTCGGCAATGGAAAATAAAAAAAGAGGTCGCAGAGACAGCGACAGTGGAAATCAATTAGACTGATTGTTATAATTGTTACATAACCCTGCTAATAAACTGGTAGATAGTAAAACCTATATACTATTTAAGTCAATAAAAAAAGTATATAAGTAAATCAATGTAACGATCGATAGAACAAATAACACTCGACGCATGCGTACTGGCGTGACCTAAATACACTATCAGCTCTAACGACGCTCGGTATGTACGATACAGGCAGTAACCATTCGGCACGCTAGGCTATAGACGTTAGCTTCATATACCTAGATAGCATATTCAAAAAAAATTACATAATCGCAATTCCCTCCACTTACCGCCACGTCGCATCTTTAAGCCAGTTATCTTTATTACATGTTTTTTAACGCAAGTGTAATATAAACGAGATATTGATTTCGGCATGAAAATTATGATAAACTAATGTAGTCTGCAAAATTAAAATCAATCTAAGGTTAAAATATAGGTAATTAAATGTTAGTATATGTGATGTTAAAAGTTATCAGAAAATACACTTCATCACACCAAAATTATACAGTGGTAGTACACAAAAAATTATTTTGGTACTACAAATATGAAGCTAAAGTAAACAGGCTAATTTTCATGCTTTGGATGCAAAGGTCTTGAATTCTAATCTCTTTGAAATTTTTAATTTTTGCATTTTCCGCCTTCCACAGAACTAAATGTGACCTTTCATATCTCCTTAATCGGAAAAACTATAGACATTTGATTTTGAATTTCTCGTCTCCTTTACATGTACTTCATTTTATCCTGAAAGAGTACCCATGTAGCTCTTCCGGTTTAAAGTTACAAGCGTTACGGAATATTTAAGTCGGCGGATTAGTCTCTTTTACGCTGTTGCAATCAGGTGATAGACACTAAAACTGACAGAATACTTGATTAAATGTGTAACGTTTATAAAAATGGAAATACGCATTACCCAAACAGTTTAATGTGGTACTAAAATGAAAAGGTTCTAAACTAAAATGAAAAGGGGAATATGCCATCGTTGCAGATCGTTATAAAAAATTATGTATTACTTTAAAAAAAAGGTTTCGCAAGCATAAAAATTATTTTTCCACACAAGAGAACTTCGATAACAATGCTTAGTTATCGCGTGTGAAATCATTGCCTACAATACGGGTTCTGAAACTCGTTTGCGGAATTATTAATTCTCCAAATACCCACAAAGTTAATTAACACGTAGTCAGCGGTGACAGTGTATTATAAAGTTATGTATATACAATATCAAACAGTACATAGGTAGACGTATTCGCATATAGCACGATCCTCGATGATTACCACATCTGCATGTTTGTAACAAAGAACAGTTTATTCCATCAATCCCATGCAAAAACTTTATTATTAAACAGGTAAAAATGTTAAACAGACATATAAGTGATTTTTGTCTAATATTCAAAATTCTCATTAATACAAAAACGAATATTTGTCTAAGATAACGTCATTATACTTATATATGTTTAACTGAAGATAACGTTATATAAGTTAATGTAATGAATTACATAATAAGCATTCCACAATCGAAATCTTCAATAAGATAATTTTAATTAAGATCTTAATTCGTATCCGTTAAAAAAGAAATACATTTTATTATACTTCTCTCCAGAAATGTTCATTAGGCCTATAACTATGAGAAAATATGCCAACTATGACTTTATTTTGACAAAGCGATATAACGAGCAGAGCCTAGACCTGATGATGAATGTGTTGCCATTTGAGATGAAATATACAACATTGGGCACGACGCTCTTAGATATAATGATAAGACTCGTCATACCAGTAATTTCATAAGCTTCTGTTCTAGTAATATTTGAACAATCCATACCAATCTAGACGGTCTCCGACGCCACAGACCAACCAATACCCAAAAATGCAAAATTAAAAACATCTATAAAACGAAGATGTATAAAAAACTTAAATAACATAAAGATTCTGAAGAATAACGTTGGTAATACCTTTGAAATGAAATACTGCATCAAAGTGTAATTGACAGCGCGGAGTAGAGAATAAAAGCAGGCCGTATGGAGTGGGAAGGCGCGGGTTCAATGACCTTAAGCGGGCAGACATGGAGTCGTCGATACCATGGGTTGATTTGAACCATCACGTCTCAGCACCATACGCATATATTTTCAAGGCGTACCTAATAAAAGTAGGCCGTATATTAACTCGTCAGACTTGTACACCAGTACATAGATTTTTTTTAAGATTTCAGGTCATTTATGATATTAACATTTAAATTATTATTAAATAACTGTCATCGATTCGATCTTTTATTTATTGAAAAACGTATTTAATAATTATTGTAAACCCTGACTGAGCTGATCAATGATATTAAATATGAGAATAAATGATATTTTGATATATTAACGACTAATAATATTAAATTTCAATACATATTGTGTTATATATCTTAATAAAAATTTAACCGATCATTTGTAAATGTTATCAAGTTAAGAATATTAGTTACAGCTGTGTCTAAAGCCGATAAAAATTGGAAGATAAACTCTTTGTTATTATATCTTAACGGAAATAACTAGACAATACGTCTTGAACAAAAAGAGTATCGCTATCGTAAGAAAAACGATATTGGCTTTTTTTAAGAGACGGTAATGTAAATTTAAATAACTTCTAGTAATGCTAAAAAAGCTCTTGGTAGATCAGTGTTTATTTATAAAATACATTTTAATATAGCTATACATAAACAAGTACATACTGTCTCATATTTCAAAGTAAATGTAAACTATTCTGTAGCTTTGGACAATTAAGAATAGTATTAAGGTAATACCTGATTGTCTAAAACAAAAAATAAAAGATTTCTCGTGTTAAAAAATGTGGGAGGACTCTACAGCGTATGAACCGACCCAAGGGAGGAACACCGGTGACCTCCATAGGAGATCTCGATACCCTTCATCACAGTGACTAAAACTTTCTACAAGAAGTTTAAATATTGGACATAAGTTAAATGCGCTAACCTGGTTAGTGTTGTAATATAGAAGTTGTGTGATTCTGAAAGAGCGATTTCGTTTTCAATAAACATATTGTCGTTACATAGCTTTCATCAGGTAAGCAAAACACGCTATCCGTATCAGGAGAGACGCTATGCTACCTGCTGCTGACGCCGAGCACGCGAGGCAGTTGCGCCAGTTGGGAGTCAGGATATCCGGTGCGAGTGGCACTAACGTCCAATCCGGTTGCTAAAGAGAGGACGTAAAAGTCAACACCAACATTTTAAATTCAATGACAATATTTTAACGGAAAAATACGTTATATTTTTATGCGCCATATTAATATTGTTATCAAAGAAACTCGAGATTTAAAAAATTCTTATTAAAGATGGCAACTGCTAAAAAATTCGCAATAGCTATTTTTTTATTGTACATACTTATACGGCTTCGTATTTTATCGCCATCTAGTCATAATGGTCAAATACTGTAACATATTGAAGCGATAAATTCAATACAATAAATTCTTCTAGAAAAGCCTTCATTAAAACAAGTGAAAAATTAATTCATCAAAATATATAACGAAAGAAATTATTAGACAAACTACCATATTCAAATACAAATGGCGTTATTTTTTATTTTAACTATGGCAACTAAAAAAGTTTTAATTTTTTCATTATAATACTTGATTTTATTACCTTTTTCTAGTTTTTGTTAGCTTTTTTTTATTTGTAATAAGTGTTGGAAGCACGGTATAAAATAGGTACAAAAAACTGAACAGCGCTTCTTTCAATAGTTTTAGTATTTTTTAAGTAAGACCATGTGAATTAAATTACAAAATCATTTAAAACAAATTAGATGATGTAAGTGGTTAAAAAAAACATTTTCGTTTTCATATAACCGTTATAGATTATGTTACATACAACGCCGCAGCATCATTACGCCGGGTTACATATCGCTTTGTATATAAACAAATGCATGTTATGTAAAATGTAGGAAACACCGTTATGAGCTTTAGCCAGGCGTGCGCCGGCTTGAAGCAAGTTTAATTTTGTTCGCGTACTCGAATAATCCGTTACTCGTTGTCTACTTTCACTTTAAAAGCAAGCTTTTCACGGTCTCGTACGTAACTATGATTTGTGGAACTTTGAACTATACAATTTTATTAACTGATTAAGTTTGAAAACATTCATAAAGAGGAAGTATATTTTTTTATCATATGAATAAAATTAAACTATAATTTATATTTAATGCCCAAATTATATTTGGAAGTGGAAAACATTTAACAACAGAGCATGGTGTTGACCTGAATGTGAGTAGAAAGTGCATGTCATAGCCGAAGCGACCGCAGCTAACTGCGAAGTGTAAATAACTCATAACTACGCGGCGGTACTCGTCCTCATTGAGAATGGCAGGAAACAATGCGATTTTAATCTCAACCACCCTTTAGTTCAGGTGTTGGTCATATGACGTAGTGGTTAGGGTCTATTTTAGTGCGTGGCCGAGTAACTGTTGTGCGGATGTAGTTATTCACGGTACGTTACAGTACGGTGCTCGCCGGCGGCCGGCGCGTCGACTGCTGCTGCATTTTTAACCGAGCTTTTGTTTGTTTTCGTAATCAGAGCCCCGGTGTTATTTACCCATCTTTGTTTTACTACACAGTCGTACCGTGGCAATGACTGAAGCTGTACCGTTGTTGTAGTTATTCATCCCGCCGTCTGCGATTCGTAACGCTTAGCCGTCATGCAAATATTTTAATAAATTTAGAAATGTTTCATTCAGTAACAATGACGCGCGATGTATAAATAAACACAAACCGTACCCGCAGATGTAATTATTTCTAAAGGTGTGTTTTTTTTCTGCATTTCTGTTAATGTATATACTAATGTCATAATATATAAAGAAACATTTAAAAACCAAAAAGGAAATAATTGAGATATATTTATAATTTTAACATCATTCGTAACTAAATAATGTTTATTAAATGTAATTCAAAATTATAATCTGTCTGCCAATAGCCTAGACCATAGGTTGCAAACCTTTGAACCACCGCCCTTTCGCAAGAAAAAAAAATCCAACTCCTCCTTTTACTTGATGGTTAAATATAACAATTTTATATAGTTCTCTTTCCCCGGCGCTCCCCCTCAAGAGAGTACTGCTCCCTGTGGGAACCTATAATCTAGACCAGCTTTACTCAACCTACGGCATATGGGCTTTTATGGTTTGCCCATCTAATGATGTTCTTTCATTTAAAACCATTTTTAATTCCGCACCCTTTAGAAATATTTGCGATTAATGCATTAGTTGTTTAGTAAAGTTTAAACCAATAACGAAAACCTTAGAATTTATCTAATAATTTTCTGCGAACCGCGGCACAAACACGTGTTTGTGGTGCCATGAAAAAAAAGGTTGAGTACCCCTGGTCTAGACTATTCATATTTAATACCTGAACACCCGTACAAACACATCGTATATATGAAACCAAGCGACGCTTACTCGCTCGGATGCATTCGTCTCGCGACGATTATGAACGCAAATTATTTTCTCACGAACTCTTCAGACGCGTGACGTGAATCAATACGTATATATAAATGTTTATGGTAATAATATGATCCCAAAGTTTTTTAATACGTTTCTTGCCATACTTTTTATAACTTCCGAATTCACTATGCTTCATGGTAAGTGAAAAAATATATACAAACTGCAACATTTGTATCTTCCTTGCTTAATATCAAGGAGACAAGTTATTGAAAAGGTCACCAACGTCCAGCAGTGGACGTCTGATGATTATAATGAAGTGACTGTAGTCAAAATTGTAATCGACGTACGTCGATATACGGAAACGACATCTTGCGAGATATCAGACAGAAGTACCAATTTTTATAGTCTTCTTCTAATGGTCTCGAAGATTAATGATATGAAACTGTTATAAAATTAATTAGCATTTATTTTTATAACAACCGTTTACAGAATGTGGCCTGAATGGCTTTTTAAAGCGTCTTAAATTATTTTTGAATGTACTTTTGGGCCTCCTTCAAATTGTATAACGAATCTGATTGTAAAGTTTAAAAGTAGCCCAACTTCATTCTCAGTAAGAAAAGCATATGACGAATAATGTGTACTTAGTTACGCCTCATATCAGCTTAATTCCTTTGACAGTTTAACAAAATCGAGTCAGCTGATATAAAGTAACATTATTTTTATCATACAAATCAGAAAATAAATTCTTTACCTAATTTATATACATTACTATTAATATAAATAACTCCTTCACGGGCATCCTGCAGGGTTCTCTTTTAGTCTATATAGTTGATTATTTAATAAAGTTTCGGCAATGGCACGATTTCTAGCTTCCTACTAGTGTTGACATCACCGCCGCAGCTCTATATTTAGAGTCCACTAACTCAGCAGAAGTGAACTATATAACAACTCGAGTTTTCGCTGATACGAAATCACTCTCGCTGTTTGACGTACCACCTTCGAGACGGCTCTTTACATTATCTCGATTTTGAATTATGTTGTATATTATAATAGGTTTTCTTTTACGATTTGTGCTCATAATACATGAGCAATATAATCAAGAGAAAATTCTCTACCATCTTATTGTTCAGAGACAGATGTATCTTTAACTGGTGTACGTTGAACTTCATGTTCTTGAGTATTAGTATTGTATATTCTCCATGTTGATAAAAATAAGAATTACAGAATAATATTGATGTAAAGCAGGCTTTTGTAGAATGGTGTATAGATAACGACGGACGGACGGACGAACTAACAGGTACTTCCCATGCCGGTGTGCGGACGAATCCATTAACCCAAATTTAGAACCGCGCCCGAGCCACAACACGCGTGAGCTAGACGCCTATAAACTATTTCCTGTCTCACTCAGTCATCAGGTCATTACCTAATGCCTGTTCAGGGAAGAGAGCGTTAAGTTTAGGGTGATGAATTTTGCTAAAATCAACTCTTAAATATTATTTCCTTACTTGTGTTGCAATTGAAAACTTGGTAAGAGAAAATCACTTAAAAGCAAGACAGCTAAAGCCTTTAATATTACGATACGTATTCGTTGAAACTGAAATGAAATAAACAAAAAAGTTATGAGAAGTAACCTTTTCCTAACGTTAAGGTATTACATAGTGGCAATTACTATGAATTTACTTACACAGCATTTCATTGCCTCTGTTAGAAAGTTAAGGTGATGAAGTGTCACTTGCCGGAGACCCTTAAATTATACACAGATATTGTGACACACAATTTCAAAAAGCAAAAACTCTCACGGCACAAAAGAGCAATAATGAGCAATTTCCAAAGAAATTTTTCATTGGCAGAAAGGTACATTACAGTTTTAATACTTGCTTACTTGTTTTATTCCCTTTCATTCTAAGTGTATCATGGCATAGATTATTACTGCGCATTTCTTCAACAAGATGTTAAATTTCGTTTCCCGTAAAATACATATCTCAGACAATTTTATTACAACCTTTTTTTATGGACTTCTTATTAAGGACTGTTGCGCATGTCCACCGGCCATAAAGAAAATAAGCGTGAGATAAGCTTTGATGTATTTTCGGTCAAAGTGGACATTACTAAGGTTTCACTACAAAGAACTCGGTCGAACGTAACTGTATATCCCTCACCCTAATCACAATGTCGCCGTCCCCCTGTCTGACCGTCCCCTTTACACGAAAAAGCCACGTGTTAAAAATAATATACATAAACAAGTGGCAAGTAACATGACGCTGAACAGGAACAAAGTGTGTCCGGTCAGCCAATGAGGTTCAAAGAGTGCTTTTCGGTAAACACAATCTAAATACATTCAGCTTGCGTCAATTACTAAGAATCCATTTGTTGCAGAAGACGTGTATTTTAATCCACGGGTACATTCAAAAAGTTTTCAAAAATGTATACATAAAGTAATAACTAAATAACCTTATGTATTACTTCCGAATCTGTTCAAAGTTTCATATACAAAAAATTATAAATGAAAAATTAGAGGCATACAAATTAATTTTACGTTCCTACTACTTATAGTATGTGTACATACAATAAGAGTAAATTAGTTCAGCATAGTGACTAATGATGGATGAAGACAGTAATGATGATGAATATGAAATCATAATCTTTATTCGTATAAAGATTAAAAGCAAATAGCTCTGTGAATTGCCCTCTCAATGAAAGGCCTGTGCTCAGTGCCAATCAACTCTATAACTATTATATTCATTGCTGTTATACTTTGTGATCAGGTTTCTGTTAGTCAAACATTTCTAGAGGTCGCTTTTAAAAAAAATGCAAGTGAGAGATATCCAGAAAATTTTCTATAAGAATATATTGAAGTATGACATTCGTGGAAAAAAAAAATAAGAATCTATTACACAACTTTTATTAGTATTTTTAAACAATTGGATTTTTCATGATCACGCAGTTGCATTTTAATTTCAAATGATTTTGTTTCTTCTTGTGAAGTAACGAGAATGATTTACCACAACCTTGATATCCTTTTTGCCGTATTACAAAAAGAAATATTTTATAATAACAATAGCAGCGTGGAGTCTGCATTTTATTAACCGGTGAATCATCCGAGATGTAAATGATGTCATGATAACAGAAATATCCATTTAACTTAGACCTTAGCGTAGAGCAACCTTGTAACGTCTGCAAACAGTTCAGCTCGCGCTCTCTGGCCTCCTGTCCCCGTATTTTAACAGGATTTCCACCTACACAAGGTCGCTAGGGTAACTGTGCTCACATTTCTTAAAAGATACTTTAACGCTTTACATTAACTTTAGATTCTGCAAAAGGAAAACCGATATTTGTGACCGTTTAAAAGGGAAAGTAATATTCTGTGGTTTTTAAAGAAAACCTCGGTGAATCATTTTAATAACTCTTGTCGCATTAGAGGTCTTACCTCAGTGACCCTTGAATTTCTACCAAAGAAGCCGCATTTCGCCCATTCCATTTCCATGGACCGGACGTCGGTCGGACGCGTCTATAATTGCCAGGAAATTTATTTCGGTGGATGATTTTCACGAATGTATAAGCGATGTTATTTTTAGAAGGCGGCGCGTTGGTACATTGTACTCGGCGCTGAGAATTCAAGAAACGAGGCCGTCGAAGCCCCGTCACTATGTTTATATCGGCGCTAATGGTTCATACATGACGTCAGTGATTGTACGCACTGATTTTAATTGCGATCATTTCTCAATCGTGAATTTATAATTCGAAAATTAGCCGCTGTGAAAAAATATAGCTGTTATTATCTTATATATCGAAGCTCCCTTTCTAAGCCTCAAGTAGCAACAACGTGAAAAATACAAGAAAAAAGAGTGTAGGTAAAACCAGAAAATGGACTGAATATTGAGAATGGAAAAGAGAAGCAGGTAACAAGCAAATAACATCAACGTTTCTTAAATTTTCGATACTAATTTTCTAAGTTATATACAGTAAATTACAATCAATGTGAGTACTATACAAATTGCGACAAACGATAATGGTTTTTATTAAGGGCACATCCGGCCCTAGAACTCATTTATCCAATTTCTTAATAAATGTCCATCATGCGTACAAATAGAGTGTGATCAGTGGCCTGCAGCGGTGTCGACCTGGTATGAGACAAGTCAATGGGCGGCCGCGTGGGCGTCGCCACTGAACTCTGTAGAGGATGCCACTAATTTGTTGCCAACCTGTTCATTGTATATACTCTATGACATGGCGCCGGAGCTGTAAAGGTCACATAAAGTATCTAAATAATTATTTATTCTGAATAATAAAAAACGTATGTAAATCAAATTACACTCAGCTTATTCATTTCACTGTTTATCTACAAGAATTTTAAATAAGCATTCGATGTAGATATTTATTCGAGATGCACTTCAAATAGCCGTTAAACCAATCCAATATTTTTTTTAAAACAAAAAGGACCTATAAAATAATGCATATCGTCTTAATCAATTTAATAACTCTCAGAGAGAACGTTGAAGTCAATTCGTCACTTCTTCAACAATAGATATACAGTAAACAATCGCAAATGCAATGAGCAATGACGCACACACGCCGTATAAAGAGGTCCGTAGCCCGTGTCAGCGTTAATATTCTAAAGAGGCACCATGTACCGCTGAGTGTATGGCATAAATTGTTACCATAATGATTGAATAAACCTTGAGAAATCACGCAAATACGTAAATTTTAAACAACATCTTGAATACGTTTTTCTGTTAAAAGATTAACTGCGAATACCTTGTTAAACTGTACAAAATTATTCTTGTAATCCTTCACATAGATACAGAAACGTAATAAAGATTATGAATTTTAATCAAAATTATAATATATGATAATAATCGTCATTAATGCATTAAACAAACAGCGCACTTATATCCCCCCTGCCGGATTTCACAAGGAGGGTATTCAAGGCCATTATTCAATAATTTATAACGAATTCACACTTACTAATGTTGAAATTTAACTTACACAGATATATCCTTCAATTAAACTAATAGCATACCAAGCCTAGTGCCAAAAGATGTTAATAGATAGATGTAAACTAATTTTCATTTTTATTTAGTGTACTAAAAAGTTGTAGGCAGTTTTAACTTCGCTATCCAAAAAAAAAACAGTTAAAGTATAACCTAATAAACACGCTTCCATAACTATAGACTTTAATAGGATATTTAAATGTTGTAAATTTTAACATTTACGCCAACAAGCTAAACTTAACATTATCCTAACGTACTGAACAAGTTTCAGTGTTACTGGATACTGTTCACATGGTTACAGTATCATCGATCTGGTGTAGTGTAGTGGTGCTCGTTTGCGGGTCCGTTCGGCATTGCGCCTAATAATCGTGTGATTATAATCTGTGGGCATGACATAAGCCGGTGTGACGTCACCGGGCGTCGGCTGCCCGCGAAGGCCGACGCCGCCGTCAGACCAGTTCCATACAACCCACAACACTTCTCTTCACAACGTATTTGTAGGAGGGTAGAAAAAACTGTATTGTTTATTAAGATAAATACACTACTTTACTTTTTACACGTAAAAGAAATTTTACATCCATGACTCGACTGAATGAAACTATTAAAAAACGCATCCACTATCCGCTTATAGATAAATTTAGCAATTTGTAGTAGTAAATATAGTACATTTTTGTTACAATTATTTGACTTGTGTTAGGAACAATGTAGGAGGATATAATGTAGTTTTTTTTCATACAGTTGTGCTTATGTGTTAAGGATATTTAAATTTAACAATTATTTTGTATCACGTTTAGAGTTATTAAATACATAATTTAATGATTTTCTATAGGATGCGGTTATTGTAACGCTTAAAATACAAGAATGACAAAGGTTACGCTGCAGCGCGGTCCGACCACGCCCGCCGCCCGCCACACGCTGCAGTCGCTGTTATGACGTGATCCACTTATTTAGGTCAATACAACCGACGACCATAAAAATTATAAAACGACTACAACCAAACGACGATTCGTATTATTCTAACTAATGGCTTCCTTAATCGCAAATGAAAACAACAGAAGTTGAAGAGGCGTTATCGTCAAATAAATTAAACACATGCTATGCTGGCTTAGAACAACACCACGGTAACCATTTCCGGAAAGAAATTCTTCGTAAGCAGCACATTGGAATAACACACGATAACATATATATGTAAAAATTATATGTATTAATAACTTTTTAAAGTCTTTAACTACACGATTATTTCTAAGCAGTCTTTAGTAATAAATTATTTCCTTTACTGCCATCTATTAATACTAAAAGAACTATTACAACTAATGCTATAATTCAATGACTTAATAATTTTAAGACTAAATATGGGACTTTTTCCAAACTGAAGTTCGGCGGTTAGTTTGACAATTTACTCGGGTATTTAACTAATCTTTCCGCTAGTATACTTACGCAAAAAAGAGTATCACTATTAAAATTTATATATTAAACTGCATCAACAACAAAATGATTTTTATAAATAATAAAAAAAATCTCTATCACCATCATGAGACGCCATCTTCGAACTGATGTTTGGCGTTCACATTGAGTATGCTGTTGAGGTCTTCAATCACTATCATCATCTATACATACAATAGACACTAAACTGACGAGTGGACAGGATGTCGCAAAGCGGAATCCGTAACGTTAGAAATCAGACTAGGCGCGGAACCGATCAATATTTATTAAGCAAACTGACCGCGCGCGCGCGCCGACGACTCCATAAACAACGAACATCCACTAATCAGATCTGTCGATAAAGTCTATCTATAATGTAAACGTTGAATAATAATCAATATTCCTACATATTTATTTATTTTTAGTTATAAAACTTAGATTAAAAATGGCAGACAACGCCTGTGACATTCTTACTCAGTCTACCACAGTAGTGGTGACAATTAGAGGTAAGCTAAATATAGATATCTAGAAATCTGTCTAGATATATACAATTAGAAATCTAAGCTATAAATAAATACTACATGTATAAAAAAAAGTATTATTTTACAATACACAGAAATAAACGATGCAAGCTGCAGTATTATTTTGTGCATGGCATCAATGTGTTATTACCGGAATTTAATCAATACTTTTCACAAGACAAGATCATGGTCTCTTTACCATTTACAAATAGACAAAACCACCGCCAATGGATTCCATCGCATGCCTTTTACAATATTTTAAATACCGTCAAGTATACGATTAAAATTTCTTGTGACATTATACAGAAAGGGTTTACTTTTAACCTGTTGTAACTACTTCTGGATTTATTTTTATTTAGTTAAAAAAATTTCATGAGAAAATTTAAATATTAAACGTTACTATCAAAAGTAAGTAAAGCTGTGATGACTAAGATTATAAAAAGCTTATATTATATACCACTTACACGTAAATATTCTCACAGAAACTCCACAACACGACTACAAACAATATGCAATTAAATTTTAATTGAAATAATAAACCTTATAACATTTCGCACAAGACCAGACGATGCTATATGATATTATATTCTGTACTGGTAGTTAATGAGACACACGCCGATGAGGAAATCACCTATAACAGTAGACCTATTGATGGGTCACATGATGATGGCAACGATGATCACTGAACACATTCGGCCAGGTAACGGATAAACGATACTTCGCCATTGAAAACAGATCATTATTGTGTAGAATGCGCCACTTCTCATTCACAATGCATATTGAATTATTCAAAAGCAATATCTCGTTGAAACGCGCGTGGCTATACTGTTGTATACTTTCAATAATAACCATATCTTGTACCACTTGCGGAGAAAGTCGGAAGCTGCGTTGACTCCATTATTATACTTATTAGATTTACATTGATTACTTTAATCAGAGATAGCGAACGCCCTAAAATTAGTCCCCTCTTTTATATGAGCCGTGTACGGCAAATATACTTTTTTCAGAAGCACCGCACTAAATTGGGATCAAAATAAAACTCGTACATTTATAAGTATAATGTTATTAATAGAATTAAATCATTACTTAATTGTATAACTTCAAAAAAATAGATTTGTCAATAATATGACGTTTATAGCTTAAAAAATAAATTATAATAATGTTATTAAATTTAAATATCTATTAGATAGCAATATTATAAAAACCTATTTATCTTTTACCCTAAAATGAAACAAAAAAACTAATTTTACAATTAAAACAATTTATGTGTTTAATCTGCTTGATCAGACCGTTTTTCCATTTTGTTTAAATGCAAATATCTGCCTGTACTCTATTAGATAATGTGAATATATATAATTTTATTTACGTTATAACGTTAAAGTTCATAAGATAGAATGTTTTATTACGTTTTAAGAGAAAAAAGTTGAAATAAAAAACCTTTTACACAAGTCCGCCATGACCCGGTTAGTAAGACACAAACTCACCAGAAGCACAGTTAAAATATTTTTAAGCTGAAAAGTCTGACGAGGTTACAGAACTGATTTTTATAATAAAAATGTATATAGACATGAAATACCGTTAATTTATCTATTTATTAAAAGGTCTAAAATCAGTTTACAATATACGGATTTAATACGTATGCATTACCTACCCAATCAACCAAGAATGTGAGATGCAGTGGTAGGTGAAACGATTGTGTGGTTTTAATCGATGTTAAAAAAATATTAATGAAAACCAAGAAAAAGCGCAAATACGTACATGTTTACTTATGGTAGTTTCTGTTTCCGGACCCCTTTCAGATAGTTACCACCGCAGCTCCTATTTCTGCCGTTAAACATAGTGTGCAGAAATAACTGTGTTCCGGTTTGAAGAGTGTTGTAGCAAGTGATATTACTGGTGTAACGAAACTTAGTATATGTCTTAAGGCGACGAGCGCAATATGGTGCTGTGTATACCAATGTTAAGTAGCGCCGTGGTACTATGAGCAAGCTTCGCAGCGTCAAATAAAAAAAATAATACCGTATCATAACAAATCAAGCTCATTCATAAAAGCAGTAGTAGTAATACTACTAGAGGAACGAACGGACCGCGTTAGTTAAAGTCTGCAAATTGTTGCGCAGCCACCGGGAAATTGCTCTCGTAATTGAATGAGCCGTTCTTTTCTGATTGCATGCATTGAGTGCAACTACGCTTGAGTGAGACAAACCTACATACTTTGTCCTTTTCTCTTAAAAGAATTCTCAAGAGTCTAAAAAATCTGTTTAATAAGTTTTTTTTTTGTACTTTTTATTTAACGAAGCGACGAGCAGGACCTTTACCAGATTGTAAATGATATGCACCCGCTTGGTGTTTGTTAAGATGATATACACAGCACCACATTGTACTTGTTCCCATCAGACATAAGATGTTAAATCTCGTCACCCACTAGGGTACAAAAAAGGTAGTAGCTAGTAAAACTACTGAATTTTACTAACTACAACGCCTATCAAATCGGAAGTTGTGTTTGCAAACTCTTGGCGAATTAGATGCAGTGATGGTGCCCACGTAGTCTCCGGCTACAAAGAGCTACCACCACAGTAGGTTAAGAGAGTTATGACGAGGCGTTGTATTTTAGTAAAAGTTATATGGAATAGAAGACAAACAATCTTTTAGCAAGAACATATTTGATAGCAAAAAAGTTATTAACGTAGATTAATACCTTTATTATTGAACAAACATATCATCTCAACCGATAGACGTTCAATGCTGGACGTAAATCTCTTGTAATGTATCCCAGGGATTTTTAATATTGTCTGTCTGCTTAGTAAGAAGTCTCAAGCACCAGGTGGTAGGTCTCTGTTGCCGGAGACCGTCTGGGTGGGTACCACCGCAGCTCCTGTTGCAACCGCCAAATAGTAGTGTGCGAACATTACTGTGTTCCAGTTTGAAGGGCGCTGTAGCTAGTGTAATTACTGGGGTAACGAGACTTAACACCTTATATATAGTCTCAGGCGACGAGCGCAATGTGGTGCAGTGTGTATCATCTTAACTAGCACCGCGTTGTCATGGGCAAGCGTATCACTTACCATCAGGTGAACGTCTTGCTCGACTCATCGCATAGTAGTATAAAAAAAAAAGTCTACCTTCGCTACGTTTTCAGGTAAATCAGCTGGAAGACGCCCACTGCTTAGCTAAGGCTCTTCACAGAGATCGGTACCTCAGCCCTCATCCATCGTTTTCGCTTTCCATCCAATATAATCATAACAAAAATTATTTCGAATATATTTTACAAATATTATAAAAGCGACAATTGTTTGAATGATACACATATGTGAAAATTGAATATCAATTAAAGTTAATTATACTCTTAGTTAATATGGTAAGCGACATGTGGATAGCAGACGCGGTAACTGTGCTTTATGTATACCATGCAGTATACATTAGAGGAACTAAACATCTGTAAAAGTTACATATAATATATTTTTATTTAGATTCTATTGATATACTTAAATATTTTTTATAGCATGTGATAAGCCATAACAACGTGGCGCTGGTTAGGATGGTATACACTGCACTACATTACGCTCGACGCTTGATACGAGATGTTAAATCTCGTTACCCCAGTAATTTTACTAGCACCGAAACACAGTAATTGCACACCACTGTTTGGCGGCTGAATTAGTAACAGAAACCTTACCACTAGTAAAATAGTAACTTAAATAACCTGAACTTTATTTTAAATAAACAAAGAGTTACAGAGAAAACTTAAGCATAAGCCCGCGATGTACAACGATCGTAACTTCCAACGGTTGAAACAATTAAACCGGTTTCCCAAGTTGACTTTATTCAATAAGAATAATAAAAGCAAGTGTAGGGTCAAATGTTATTATCACCCTTATTTACACTTAGCTATCAATGTTTGAGGAATGACAAATTAGTATATGTATATTTAAACTAATTTGTCATTTCTGTTTATAATATTATTTAATGTACTTGTGGTCAAACGCTAAACATAGTAATTCGTGATAAGACAAATACTTGAGATGAAGTCTTAGACAGTAAAGAAAACATAAACCTAGAAGAAACTAATCCGGTGTATACTATATGTTACAACATACCATTTCACCAATTGGTAAACTACTTCCAGTCAAACCGAAAGTTATAATCAGTGATATGTTTAGTAGAATACTCCAGCCAATACCCTTAAAGGAAGTTAAAAAAATAACTTTCGTTTAAAATCTGTTTGGTTGAATTCATCTACATCTAAATCTCTTTTTATACGACACATGCGTTCCAGATGTAAAAGAGAATTACGTCTGCATATATAATATAACTAAAGTCTCTGATGAATAAAATATGTCTTCATCGAAGCAAAGACACAAAATATAAGTATTAATCTGTAACAACAAATGTTGGTTTGCTTTGTTGACTCTATCCAAGCAGACACTTTCCCATTACATAATAATATATGTGTACATACATATGTTTGCAGAGAGACTGTTACGTGAGGCGGCGAGTGCAAGACATGAACTGGATTGGAGGGCATCGACCCTGATAGAGCAGGATTCAGGACTCCACGACGGAATATTAAGCGCAGCTTCCACCGGTTTATCAAACTACCCAAACTACATCGAGTTTCAGAAAAACTATTATTAATATTTGAAAATAAATAAATTATATCATTAAAATGAATCACTAATAATTAATTATTCTTTAAAAATTCATTTTATGTATGATTCAAAATCATTTCGCGTAAGTATGACTGAAGCACTGCAATGTGTATTAGTGGAATTAGCACTTACGTACACGAAAATCAAAAAATCAAATATGAAACTCTTGACTATACGAATAACTCGAAGTCAGTGAATTTTACTGGGTCGTTTTGATTGTAGAATGCAGTAACAAAACAGTTCCATTATACCATACAATAGGTGTCTGTTACAAGCGAGTTTAGAAAGGTTGAGGCGTCTCGCAGGGCACCATTGTTAGCTTATTTAACGTCTGACCAACTGTGAAAGGGCTATAGATGTTTTAACGTCTACTACACTTGAATTTAAATATAAAAACATACATCATTATATACTTGATTAACCATTGAAATCTCTCAAACATTCCTTCTCAAAAAATTTCAATTACTTAAATTACCAAATCTTTACTACATTAAAATTCGCGATAGTTCTTGTTCTCTATATCAAGTGATAAATAAAAACATGTCGCGACTTTTTTAAGATATATTTTAAGTATTTCTGTTCTATTATTTGGGTATTACTTTGTACAATTGTTAATGAAAACAACGAATGAAACTATTCATAGTTTCTGCTTACGAATTATTTTTATGGTCCGAATTTGATTCTACTTATTATACAATATATAATTACACTATACAATAGTTTAATGAATTTTCTACTGACACAATTGAAACAATTCACACAGGAATTAGATATTTCTAGGTATAAAGAAAAATCTAGAATCCAACGTCTACTCATAAAATTTTCACGTTAGTGAGTTTGAGTGACGTCCTTATACATTTTAGCTGTAATTATCCCTCCTGTCTAGACCGGAGACATTTAAGTAGTGCTGAAAATCTCAGTACGATGCGAACAACATGTTTAATGTCTATTTTTAGATATAGTATAAATTTTACAGAGATTTGCAAATAACTTCAATAGTAGAAGTATAAATGAATTAAAGTTTATATGTAACAGAATGTCATAAGATGTTAATTTAATTACGATATATTATCTTCAAAGACATCCATGTCTAAAAGTATTTTTAAGTAGCTAACGCTATATTTTATTTGATTGGGAATTTCTTTTCTACATCCCGTTACAGTTACTTCCGTCAAGATTGAATTAAAAGAAAACATTTGAGTTCGTTTCGAAACCCAATATCAAATAGCTGTACTATATTTAGGTAGCAATAAAAATTGGATTCCAAAGCAATGAAAAATAAATCTTAAGACGAAGTAAAATCTAATGATTAAAACTGAACACTAATTGTATAATATATTCCTCAGAATCACCACAGATACGATGTATACGATTTTCGTTATTAGAGGCATTTATTTATTTCAATTTCAGTACCGAATGTCTTTTTAAAAAAAACCTGATGTTATTCTAATCACATATATAATACATAACTTGCAAGTTTTAAAGCAAAATCTTTCACATATCCTTAGAATTGTAGAGAAATAATATAGTTCAATTTCAAACTTTTATACTAACTAAACTTTTTGTATTACATGAAGTTAATCATGTTCATAAGTTATTACAATAAAACCCGTAACCGATAAATAAAAAAATGCATTATGTAAATAACTATGAGAAGCATTACATCAGGTTATATTATTTGCAATTCAAATATTATAAAAAGAAAATTATGACTCACAAAACTATTGACACATTGACCGGTTCGTGAATGATTCCGTTAGTGGATATCCTTACCTGCAACAGAAATAATACTTTTAGATAATATGTTATAAAGATAAATAATGACAAAATATTAATAATATACTACTGTATACATAATCTTTTATATTTTTTATCTTTAACTAAATTTGTTATTATAAATCCGATTTTGTACGACTAGAGAAAACCTGTATAAGTTTTTTTTTAATTAGTTTTACTAATATTATAAATCGATATTTTCACCTTATAAAATACTATTTACCAATTAACACTATTCAATATTTAATTAATTTACAATACTTTCATAAATCATTAAATAAAAAAAAGTTTCATAGATACAAGTTCAATGAATAATTTCAATATACATGTTCAAGAAGTTGACCAGGTGGTAGGTCTCTGTTGCCGGAGACCGTCTGGATGGGTACCACCGCAGCTCCTATTTCAGCCACTAAATAGTAGTGTGCAAACATTACTGTGTTCCGGTTTGAAGGGCGCTGTAGCTAGTGTAATTACTGGGGCATCGAGACTTAACACCTTATGTCTCAATGCGACGAGCGCAATGTGGTGCAGTGTGTACCATCTTAACTAGCACCACGTTGTCATGGGCAAGCGTAGCACTTACCATCAGGTGAACGTCTTGCTCGTCTCGTCGCATAGAAGAATAATAAAAAAAAATTTTGTCAACAAAAATTAAAGTTTAATCAAAGACTACATATATATAATTGTTTCTGTGTTGTGTATTTTAAGACGTGAAGATTACGTCACAAGTAAAGAACGCCCCAAAGTCAATTGGTGGGTCAAATGAGCGTCGGGAAGATAAGTGCGCCCGAAACAATAGTCACATGATAAGGCAACAGAAACTTCGTCTGGGTACAACACATACGAATGAGGAATATATAACTTCGTTCTTTTGTAATACCCAACGCTAATACAAGAGCCGTGATACTCTAGTGGTTTGAACGTCGGCCTACTAATCAGAAGGTACCGGGTTTGAATACGGCCTGCACCAATAAATTTTTCAATTTATACGCAGTTAATATAACATCAACTAATATCACGTGCTTTTACGGTGAAGGAAAAAAAAACATCGTGAGGAAACCTACATATCTATATCATGACCATCCGTGATCGGACTCGTATGTGAAGTGGAGAAGGCAATGGCAAACCACTCCATTATAACTGCCAAGAAAGTCGCCATATATTTCACTTTCACATGATGATCAAGACCCTCAGTCATGAGGAAATACGACTTAGAAAAAGAACGCTCATACATGATTAGTAACATCACTGGATTATATTTTTTATGTCTGGTAATTTCTTCACAACTGGTGGTCGGTCTGTTGCCGGAGATCATCTAGGTATGTAACACCGCAGCTCCTATTTTAGCCACTAAATAGTAGTGTGCATACTAAATAGTACTGTGTTCCGGATTGAAGAACGCTGTAGCTAGTGAAATTACTGGGCCAACAAGACTTAACACCATATGTCAAAAGGCGGCGATACACACACGTACGGCTGTCATAAAAATATGTATAACATCAACGGATATCTTAAAAAAATATCAATCTATTTGTTTATGTAGTAAGATTCTCGTCTCACATTCTCGTTAGCAATCTTCATTGTACATCTCTTAAAGTGGGACATAAGCAATCATGACAACAGTAAAATCCTTGGCACTAATACTTATTTCACATTTATTATTTCGCGCATACAAGTTTAACAGACAGTAAGTTTTATGTACTTTTCTGGTATTACCATGGCAATGGCAATTTTTATCATAAAGTAACTGATTAGATACCTTTGTAAAGAACAGAAACTTAAATGAATAGACAGTTTTGCTTAAAGTCAATATGCCTGTATCAAAGTGGCGATAGGATGTTAAACAGCACCACTTTATACCACCTTGAGATTACAAGATATTAAATCTCGTCACCTCAGTAATTTCACTAGCTAAAACGCCCTACAAACGGGAACACAATAATATTCGCACACTACTGCTTTGCGGCTTATCCCAGAGCTCTCTGATCAGTAAACATTGTGATAAACTATTGTAAATACATTAAACATTTCCAAAGTTTTGATAATTTAGCTATAACTTATTATTAATATTCGATACTTGATACTTACATATACATAAGGTTTGTATGACTACTAACAACATTACCAATAAGTTTTGTGTAATTTAATTATAAGCACAATTCCTAAAACTTTGGAAATATAACTAGTACTATCGTAGTTTAAAAAATATATTTTGAATTTAATGAAATCACCTAAAAGTATCTAAAATCTATCGCTATATTATTTCAATGTAAGGTCACGGTGACGCGAGTGTTACGACATATAGATTCACTCTCATTTAACACGGTATACTTTTTGCTTATCACGGCCGTGAAACATCGCGTCGAGTTACTGCAAACACTACACTGTAACAGTCTAATGAAATATCTATTAGTTAGATTAAAAATACCGACAATGCTTACTGCTCGTAATCCTCTATTTCCAGACACCGTGTAATATTTCTAGCACTAAACATTAGGCCAGGTTAATAGTGAAATTATTAGGGAAAAATGCATTCGATACGCCACATGCGATTGTATCACATAACTTGTTCATACCAGACAACTGCTAATCAGTGAGCATATATTTATTTACTTTAAACATATACCAGTGATTTTAACGAGTTGTTATTACAAGGATTTTTTAACATCTGTTATGAGTTATGATCAACTTTATAAATAAAAATAATGTAGATTGTCCACTACAACTGATTGGCAGGTTCTATTAGTTTTACATTTATTTCAAATTTGATAGACACTTGGTTATATCAATTAAAATGTAATTATTGATTGCTTTTAATTACAACAATTTATGACCTATTGTAGACAAGTGTATGACGTCATATAACAGTAAAAGGCTGCAAAAAGGTGTGCTCTGTTTGTATGACATCATCCAACGATGAGATAACCGTCCTCTGCGATAACAAGCGTTATCTTGCGACCTGCAGCTTATTTTTTTTAAGATCTGCAATATGCTCACACAACTATACATACGTTTTACTTAATTACAGTAAAAACTGAAGTGTTCTAAACAGCGCTATGAAAACCCATTGGGTTTCAAGTGATGGATAATTCAAAGAGGTAGATATTGAACAGACTACATTTTACCCGACAGTCGACAGATCATTGATACGGCTGCGCAAGTGACCTCGATAAAAGGGAGGAAAGGGGTGAGGGCGGATAGCCAGCAGCTGACTAAGTCCAAGTAGGCTGCCAAGTCCACTTACAGTCTTCGTAGAAGCCATAGGTCAAGTAATCCGCATGAGACTTAAACACAGTGTCGAATAACTTAAGTGACTAATTAACAAAATTGAAAATTTCTTTAGACTGTCACGATTTATTTAGTATGGTGTCCAACGAGAACACGTAATTCTCTCTAAACAGATATTCTAATTAGCTAAAATTTTATTATTGGTAATTGGAAGTAAATTGAAATAGCCTTTAAAGGTTTTAATAATAACGTAAAAAGATTAAGTTAAATGATCATATATTTTAAAAAAGGAAAGTCTGTATTTTCCCGTGAACAGAATATGGCGAAAACTGACAACTTTTTAGGTCACCAGAGGGCGTGGATTTATTGAACGTACTGACACACAATTCAACTACAGCAGAAAAGTCACCATTTTAAATATATATGTATATATTTTTAATTAGAGGCACCAAGGGACAAATAAAATAACATATAAAAACGGTTGTTTTATTTGAATCCACTCAGACCTCCCACCCATCACAGAGCCTGTGGACACGAAGACTATCGATCCCGTTGCATACCATATCGAAGACTAGTAATATTTTAAAGGACATACCAGTGAGCTATGAGAACTATCTCATCTCCACACATCCGGTACACGCACAGCACAGTTTATATGGATTTGGAGAAGTGGGAAGCACAGTTTATAGAGCAGTAAGTAAGGAGCGTGCGTACACGAGCGCGCCGCGACACTGGTGGCACGGAGTGAGCCGCGGCCGCAATATCGATCGGGTTCCCGGCGCCGGCGAGCCGCATATCCCTGGTGCACGCACGCCCCACCCACTCCATACACCCCGATCCCATTGTAGGCTGTATTAACGTATAAATGAAGACAAACACATACTAATAATCAACAATTATACTACTCAAAAACTAAACTTGATTTTTACCTTAAAAAAAATGTTAAATGAATTCCAAAAAAAAATAAAAATTGTCATATATCCTCAATAATTTCATTTTCGTCCAAAACTGTTGAACTTATGAAACTATGTAATATTCGAAAATTTTATAAAGGTTTGGCAGCTCAGAAACGGAAACCTTGATTTCGGCACCTAACAACCCCCATCCTCCCAATGCGACCGACCTTGCCCGTCTAATAAACCTCCCGACCTCTCCCTTACACACCCCAGACGGCGACCAAGAAATCTGTCAAGAGTATTAGAATTTACCGACAAAGTCAAACATATTTGGGTTTATAGGTAACACTAACTTTTTTATTTGAAAGTTTCTTAAACAAAAAAATATTATTTCTATTATTTAGATATTTCTAATAAATTAAGAACGTGATTATCAACTGGGCAGACTTTACAAAATTAATAAATAGGAATAAGTATAAAATGCCAGTGTACATTTTTGCTTACTGCTGGTAGGTCTCTGTTGCCGGAGACAATCTAGTTACGTACTACCACAGCTCCTATTTCAGCAGACAAATAGTAGTGTGCTGACATTAAGCTAGTGAAATTACTGGGATAACGAGACTTAAGATGTTATGTCTGAAGGCGACAAGCGTAATCTGGTACAGTGTATACCATCATAACTAGCGGCACATTATGGGCAAATACCCACCATTGGGTGTTACACGGCTCGTCGCCTCGTTGAATAAAAAAACACTTTAATTGTTATTAGTACCTAAAGAAAATGAGTACTTAAAAAATTAAAAACTAGCCAGCAAAATTTATGAGAGAATTGTAAGTATTTTTCATAAATTTAAACATTTTAAACATCTTCCATAGAAACCTTAAAAACTATATGTATGCTGTATGTATTTATAAAGCATGACAAATAAATTAGTCCAAATGAAGGCAGAAATTGACTAAAAGAAAAAACTTTTTATGAAAGCTTTTTATAATAATCACAGGGTTCAATTTTTAGAACTTTGAATTTTATACTTTCCAATAAAGAAGGAATCATCACAGGAGCGCAGCTTCAACAGAATTTAACCAGCTTAAAATAAACCTTTCCTCTTTTCTCAACTTTTAAGATTGAAAATTTTATAGGAAAACTTTAATGAATATTTTTCCTAACATAAAACAATAATTATAACCAGACCATGCAAAGTTATATTATACATTAAAATTTTATAAAGATAACTACTTTGATGTTAACAAAAGTATCAACATGTTGCAGGCATCCAAGTCAGTTGTCCAATATTCAAAAAACTATATTTATCTTAAAAATAAACAGAAAGTGTTATATTCTAAAATGTTAAATAAATTGAAAATATTAGTTTTAGGGAGATAGGATATGAAAAAATGTATTTTCGTATGACAAAATGAACATAAAATTAGCCATAAGTTAAGCAGTAGACACAACATCAGGCTGATATTACGATAATGAATATTAGTATATTATACTATGTAAGTATATAAGTTGAAACCTAGTTTTCATATATATTGAATTCTTTGAAGACTTAAATAATCACCACTTTAAAGCAATATCACAGACACTTGTATTTTATCTCTGATAAATATACTAATTATCAGTTTGCATGTTACAAGTAATATGTGTCAGGTTTGCTAACACATACAAATATTGTCATTGTTGCTTATGCTGTATGTAACTTATACTTTATTTACCATTTAATTTTTTTTTTATTTATAATTATACACAAGCACAAGTTATCGCATAATGGTAAAAGTAATAATACTTAAATAAACAATTTTATTAATTTAAATTTATTTTGAAAGTTTGTTTTATTACCTTTTTATGTATCACAAAGATTTGTTACAGTTTTCATTAGTAACGAATTGCTGTTTTTAACCTAAAATTTATCAACAGCATTATTTTAAAAAATATGTCAAACTACATTGTTATCTGTAAATATCTTTAACTATGTATCATTGATAACCATTTATGTGCTAACAATCTGGAATTTTTTGTTAAATAAAATATACAACAAGATGTATTGTAATGTGGATATTATCAAAAAATATTTGTTCATTATTAATTTTAAGGTATCTATTAAATAAACTACACATATTAAATGTTATATAAATATTTTAGGTCATGTAGAATTACCTCACAACATTATCTTATATTTTCTTAATAATATTTGCAAAATATCAACTCAATACCTGCAATCCAAAAAATGCTGATAAAATTGAAAGCATCAATGATAAAATATGTTATTGCAATGTGGTTTTGTAAGTACTTATGATATCATATTTAATTTTATCATTAGATAATTTTATTATATGCTATACATAGTTCAAGTCAGTGCTTGTATTACACAGATGGATGGACATTAACAAATGTTAATGAATTAGTCAAGGCTACCAGTATTATACACCGTTAACAAATGGGTTAACATTGGTATAAATATAATCATCAATGCACAGTAACATTAAAGTCGCACCCAGTTTGTGTAATGATCATTAATTTGATATTTCGATTTTATAGATGTAACTAAATATTAAAGTACAGAATTAATAAAATTTATTAATGCATATTAAATAAAGGAACGGTAACCGAACTTGAAAAATTACGGTCACCATTTAAAGTTTTAAGATGTTGTAATAATAATAAAAAAAAAATCATTCGCTCATCGAAATGAAGCGGTTAGAAGCTCCAATGCTGAACTGCAAGAGTATAAATCGATTTTATCTAGTAAGAATCTTATTAATTAAATAATACTAAATAAAACATAACAAGCATAGTTTTTTTTTACAAATCTCGTGTTCAATATAAGAATAGTAGCACAGGTATTAAAATACAATTTTTAAATTCCCCAAATATAACTGTTGTAAGAGATGAGTACAAACTTACCCAAAATTAAATTTATCCTGCACAATCACACCAGAAATCAATTTCTTATCCCACTTGCAGTCTTATTAACATAACACTCGCACTTTCAAGTTAAATGGCTTATAAATAATCACTATTCATATAGAAACTGCCAAATTATCATCCGTGACTACGAGTACGATCAGGCGTCGAAGGCGAGGCAAAAGATCGCCGCGAAAGCATCGCCTAACCACCCATATCATAGACTAAACATGTAACGGCATACTGATAATATTTTAAGCAATCTGCCTATTAAAAGAGAAAAAATTCAATGTAATTATAAATCGTAAGAACTGACCAATTATTACTCTTACTACCTCATTAAACAGGGTAGTCCTAACTTTATGAAAAATTAAACTAATATTGAACTACCTTAACTAGTGCGGCAAAGTACACAGTTTTTTTTCATTTGATTTAAAAAATTTGTATTGTGTTGCAAAATTATATGTATCATTTATATAACATCAATAAAATAAAAATTACACACAGTAAATTATAAAAATTTTTCGATTTCATAAAATGTTTAATCTTTGACAAAAATGATGTCATACACTGGCATAGACAGATGTTGTTATAATCTATGATTCATTTCATGTTCGGATACATTGATGTAATGGGTTTAATGATTAAAACAATAATAAAATATGCCATTCATTTGTGAAACAAGGAAAACGAATATTTATTTTAGTTCACAGGATGATTATTCCTTATTAATTACATAATGATTTTAAATTAAAGTAATCGCTACCTACGTGCACCTAAAGTAAGTTTTAAAACACTCTACTGGATTGTCTTAATTATAACTTTTTGCGTTCATTAATAATCATGCAAAAATTTATTTTGGTAAGATATAAATAAAAAACGTCGCTTAAGTTTTTTAATATAAATAATGCGCATTAAAAAATCTTGTCTTTAATATCGTCTCTTTGAAAAATGTCCGTCTTTGAACAAAAAACTCCGCCTTTTAAGATTTGCATATCCTTGCAAAGAATTATTTGTATTATTAGGCCACAATTTTTTTTAAATGTTATTTATTGTACATATAAATAATTTGATCAAATTTAATGATTTGTTTTCCTTCTTCATCGTAATGGAATCAAACTCTTTATTAGGGATACAGCTGATGTTAGATCGACAACACACCTTCCGTATTTATAAATTTGTGTTTTGTTTTATCAATGAATCCTCGTGACAAAAAGATATCGGAGAATGAATAAGCTGTACCTCATTAACAAATGAGAAAACATTTTTCCTTAGTAAAATTTAACGGAACATAAAATGTCATTCAATTAATCAGGACCTAGTTTAGTAGTTCTGGGCTTTACAACAGCAGAACTATACACTTTCATATTAGACATATGCAGCACTTCCAATTAATTGTAGTAAAGTCATACGCATGCCAACACTATGCCTTTCAGAATTCGCATGCGACTATCATTGATGTAGGGACTATATGTATCATAAGTTTATTAATATCAGTAGTTATGGAAACCTTAATAATTGCACCCAACAATAGACGCTCTAAATGTCACCACTCTCTAACAAGCTCAACTACTTGGGAGTCTAGCAAAATATTGTAGTGTTTTTTATTACTCGATATTAGAAACTAGTTTTACATAAAAAATATTGATACGTAAAATGTTAAATGGAATTAGAATGAACAAAAGGACGTGTTTTGCTTCTTTTATTAGAAAGTAAAATAAAAAGAATTTTTTTTTTCTTATAATTATAATTATCACAATATATGTCTTTTCTTAACAATAACATATATTCTCATCTTAAATGTTTAGAATAAAAAAGTTTCGAGGTAGCGCTAATGATTTACAATAAAAAATCCATTGATTTTAATACCCATACCACAATGTACTAAAAGTTAATTTCTAAATTAGTTATTAATGTATGATATTACATTTTTAAATTTATGTATAAGTTGTGACAAATATAAATATGTAGTATAGTAATATGTAGTACAAAACCTAAATGTTCAATCTCATGAACATTCAAAATGTTAAATTATCAGTAGAAATACTTTACTACTTTATGATAAAATATATAACTTTATACATAACGATCTAATTTTTACTGGTATAGACAGATACAACAAACTTGTATTTATCAAATTCCCTTCTAGGGTAATATTTACTAAATACATCGTAAATAAAGTCGTGTACATTTATGGAACATTCAAAAATTACTCATTTTATTTAGTTTAGTATAAATATTTCGCCTGAAATAATTTAATCATTATGAACTAACACTAATTAAACTTAATTACGTTTTTATTTATCACCAATAGCGCCACCTCAAGCTGGAAGTGTTTAAACCTAAAAATAAATTAGATCACAAAAAACGTCATGACAGCGTTGTCAATTTCACATGACACAAATATATATAACTGAATGGTACATGTATACTTTGACTGTAGCAGCTGCTCGAAGACAATTGCTATGGAAAAGAATATTATATAAGACCATTTTTTTGTCTAGTTAACACTCGATTTCAATTGCACATGGTGTTAACTGATAATAAGGCGATGGATTGTGAAACAATTTGCTTTGACTGGCTCTCATATGTTGTAAGCCGGAACATAGTAATGCTGTTAGCGGCGGATTTCCAATATATTAAGGAACATACACAAATGGAGTACACTTGTTTTGCAATGCAGTTGTATGTTTTTCTGGAAACCATGAATTGAATAATAGTAGACTATCTTATTTCTATTATTAAAGCACCTATAATTACTTTGTAAGTGTTATTATCCTTTTTTTTTGTTAGCCTCGATTACTCGTTTTGAGACAGTCGCCATTTATTTAAAAAATGGTATATTGTATCAGTTTAAATGTGAAATCAGAACGCTCTCGCATATGGCCAATTGTTGCTGGAAGACGAATGGTGATCCATATATGGACTATCAGTAAGCAGGAGTTTACTTCCACTCAGCCCCGAGCTGGAACTTTCACTGGAGGAGAATATGCTTTTACTGCCCGTGTAGAAGGAGAGCGACGTGTGGAGCGGCTCGCGTACCACTCGGCGCCTCGCCCGCACCAGCGACGCGAACGCCACCGCTATGGCGCATAGGAAAATAATTCCTAATACGCAAAACGCTAGCGCCATTTTCCCCGGCGACAAACAGATTGTTCGGTCCCCAGGTGAGAAGCCGCGTACGAATTCATTCCTTTCGCCGTCTATTCTTCTAGAACCTGTAATTTATAAATATAACTCTCTAAGTATGTTTTTCATTAGTTAACATTTATTGGGAGGTCCCTGTAGACGGTCTCTGGCGCTAGTTAAGATGGATAGGTAAACACAACTCGTATCACGATGAGCTCGTCGCCTTGATTCATGAGTTGCTGTCTCCTTACAACAGCAATTTCACTTGCGACTATGCCCTTTAAAACGGAACACAGTAATGTTTGCACCTTACTATTTGGCAGCAGAAATATGCGCTGTGGTAATACGCATATCTAGATAGTTTCTGAAAAGAGAGATTCTACCACCAGAAATAATAGTTGATGAATGAGGGCACAGGTCTGGCCTTTTGACCCGCCTTTGCCTATGTCACGAACTCTTTTTAGGTAATACAAAACAGCAAATTAGCCTTATATTAATATTAACATCGTAAAAAGAATGTAGTCCTAATCAAAGTACACATACATATATGTATAACGGTTTCCGTCCCTAGCTTTATTATAACTACTTCTACAATGCTAGCACAGTAACTTCACCACCACTCACCTCTTATTGATGCTTCGTCATCTAGTTCAATATTTGGCGCCAGTACCTCTATACTGTTGTACACCTCTAATCTGTCGATGACCAATCCTCTTGAGTCTTTGTCTAGCCGCGGCTTTCTCAACAGGCCGTCTCTCGTCTGTTGAGGTCTTCTCAGCGCTTTACAATCTATCTTCGGACAGTTCCCCTTACACAGTTCAACGCCGCAAGTTAAATGCAGCTTCGCTCGATCGGGAAACTTAAAAGCAGCAAAAGTGACAACAGCGTGTTGGTAGGTCATGATATTTTTGAACATGTAATCCGGGTCGTTCTTTATCAGTTTTATCTTGGTAGATTCGTCTAAGTTCTGCAGAGGGTCAACAGGTTTTAAGTCGGATAAATCGACTTCCGGGCCGCGGTGCTTGTGTTCGTGGATCGTTGGGCTGCTGAATATGGACTCGTCAATGGGACAACCGGCTTCGTCTAAAAGCTTCTGCGAGGCTTCGCCGAGGCCGTCGTGCGCTATACAATTTGTGACGCGAAGACCCACACCCACTGTAACGATAGATAGAAAGAGAAAATTATTAGTGTGTTTCGAATTAAACTGCCGCAGAGTGGCTTAGCACTAGCCAGTGGAGATTTATCCCCTTCAGAGTATAGCGCAGCTACCACTCTCATTATATTCTGCTATAACAGCATCGCTGTGTTCCGGCTGTCAACATATGATAGCCAGAGTATTCTGGGTGAGCACGCATCACCATCGACGACCTCATTGTTCACTCCATGTGAAATTGAGGTTAACAGATAAGAAGATAATAAAACTCTAAATCACCTGTGATTGATATAGAAATCTATCTCTTATTTGTCTTGTACTGCCAAGCTTAATATTTTTATTTTGAGCAATTCAACATGGTATACTGACCGGGCAGTGTACACTGTATCAGCAACTTCGTGGGCTGTCCAACTTCGACGGAGGCGGGTTCTGTAGCGGCAGTGGTGGGTGCTAACTCCATCCATGCGCGCGCCGACTGTACCAACAAATCCCTCTGTTCCAACTGCGCTTGATTTGCGAACCATTGCCGATTGCGGCCAGTTCTGTTATAAATAAACATAATGGTATATCAATGTGATTTTGTTCCCTTCACTTCGATATGGTTTGCAATAATCTTCACATATACAGTAATTAACACGAAGTTCCCTAATTTGAGCCCGGGAGTTAGGTTGTGGAGTTTGGTTAGGTGGTAGGGTTGTTTCGGAGCTACACGGCTAGCTACGTACTCGTTGAAAAAAAAAACCCAGATACTTAATAACTGGTAACGGTTTTTTTCTATTACTTCTAGAGATACTTCTTACTACAAAACCACAAGGTTTTGTAGTAAGAAGTATCTCCATTATTTAATAAAAATTTATAAAGTATAAATATGAAAGTGTTCATTCATTGTTAAATAGCACTTCATACATTGTAAAGAAAAAAATATTTAACGTTTCAAATCGATGATATTGAAATATAAACAAATGAAAATTTCATAATAGTTACATTGTTAATAATGAATTCTATGTATAGGCTATATTTACCTAACTCTCTTGGGTTCTTGTGCAGACATTTCTCGTAATTTCGTGCTGATAACGCCCTCCAGTGCCGAGCTGTGTATCCTCACCGCGCGTGGTTGCAATTTACACCTGGAATTGTCGGACGACCAGGTGTAATCGAGTAATAATCGTCATGAATTTTACAAAATTATAGTCCGCTATAATGGAACAATCTCACGTATAAAGAAAAAGGCCGCCTTGTAATTCACAAAATAATATTATAAATGAAGTGGTAATTCTTGAACGTTTCGATATCAGTTTTAATTAGAAAGTTAAATTATTTCCTTTACGACGGTAGGATCCCGTACAGAATGATGTGGATTATCTTACCATTACACATTTGTAGTACAATATAATGTATTATAACAAGTTTGCTTAGTCTTTTGTTGTAAATAAAAGAATAACTATTTATAATAATATTAACGTTGCCATTATAAAAATGCCGTTAATTATTTTAACTATTTCTTATTTTAATATAAAACATCTGAAATAATCACTTAGCAAATATCTTAAAAAACATTCACTTGATAAAATGTATGCATGCTATTCTCTTTATTGCCATAAATCACAAAATTTCTGGTACCTAATTGGAGTGATACGTATTTACAGAGTATCTAAATGTGTTTATGTTACTTTAATAATTAAATAGTGAAAATTATAGTCATGAGAAGTCTGTCAAGAGAAGAGTTTACGAGTGAGAACTAACAGAAAAAGAAATTACTCACCTCACCATTAGTTCCTGGTCTGAGGATTGTTGTAGTTGGCGATCCATTTGTACGATCAATTCGACGGTGTAGTATAGATCTTCATTGTCGTCCGGCTCTTCAACAGTTGAGTTTATTGTGGAAGTGCGTACCCCACAGGCGTTAGAAGGCAAATGCAAAGAAATATTCTTTTGCACTTTTCCTATAAATCAATAAGCATCTTTATTAAGTTGTATATCAAATTATTCATATATTTAAAACTTAGAATTGGTACGTTAGAACATAAGGAATCGAGTTGCATATATATTGATGTGTTTTTATGAATTTAGATTCTCGATATTATTTGTAAAATATTATCTACATCAAAAACCTCATCATTATTATACAGATTGATTTGTTGTTACTTAGCTTATTAAAAGATAATTATTTCATAAATGCTCAGTGTGCGATTAATATACTGTCGTTATATGACAAATACAGTAAAATTTACTATTTTATTATTTAGGAAATTGTGTATCCTAAAATTTATCTTAACTTATTAACAGTGTTAGTTGTACGTACTACAATAGACATGGTATAAACGTACCCTGTTACTCTAAATACGACTACGCCAAAGTTACAATGACCGTTAAAAATATATTATGTTTTTATTCGACGAAACTATGAGACTAGCAGGGTGTTCGTTTAATGGTAAATGTCACACCTGCCATATAACAATATGTTTAGTGTCATATACTCAAGATGTTGAGTCTCGCAATCCAAGTAATTTCACTAGCTACAGCCTAGTACCTTTAAAACCACAATACAACTATGTTATCACTACGGCCGAAATAGAAGATGCAGTGGTAGATGGTCTCCTGTAGGAGGAATTTACCACTAGTAAATTATAGGTAAGCTATTAATTATGGTTTTAATTACAATTATTATTGTCTGACAGCTGTAGAAAAGTAGTGGTTAAAATTTGAAAGTTTGTGCAAGAATTAAATATAATTCCAAAAAATTCAAATTTATTACTAAAAACCTAGAAGTTATCATTATTATACAGATTGATTTGTTGTTACTTAGCTTATTAAAAGATAATTATTTCATAAATGCTCAGTGTGCGATTAATATACTGTCGTTATATGACAAATACAGTAAAATTTACTATTTTATTATTTAGGAAATTGTGTATCCTAAAATTTATCTTAACTTATTAACAGTGTTAGTTGTACGTACTACAATAGACATGGTATAAACGTACCCTGTTACTCTAAATACGACTACGCCAAAGTTACAATGACCGTTAAAAATATATTATGTTTTTATTCGACGAAACTATGAGACTAGCAGGGTGTTCGTTTAATGGTAAATGTCACACCTGCCATATAACAATATGTTTAGTGTCATATACTCAAGATGTTGAGTCTCGCAATCCAAGTAATTTCACTAGCTACAGCCTAGTACCTTTAAAACCACAATACAACTATGTTATCACTACGGCCGAAATAGAAGATGCAGTGGTAGATGGTCTCCTGTAGGAGGAATTTACCACTAGTAAATTATAGGTAAGCTATTAATTATGGTTTTAATTACAATTATTATTGTCTGACAGCTGTAGAAAAGTAGTGGTTAAAATTTGAAAGTTTGTGCAAGAATTAAATATAATTCCAAAAAATTCAAATTTATTACTAAAAACCTAGAAGTTATCATTATTATACAGATTGATTTGTTGTTACTTAGCTTATTAAAAGATAATTATTTCATAAATGCTCAGTGTGCGATTAATATACTGTCGTTATATGACAAATACAGTAAAATTTACTATTTTATTATTTAGGAAATTGTGTATCCTAAAATTTATCTTAACTTATTAACAGTGTTAGTTGTACGTACTACAATAGACATGGTATAAACGTACCCTGTTACTCTAAATACGACTACGCCAAAGTTACAATGACCGTTAAAAATATATTATGTTTTTATTCGACGAAACTATGAGACTAGCAGGGTGTTCGTTTAATGGTAAATGTCACACCTGCCATATAACAATATGTTTAGTGTCATATACTCAAGATGTTGAGTCTCGCAATCCAAGTAATTTCACTAGCTACAGCCTAGTACCTTTAAAACCACAATACAACTATGTTATCACTACGGCCGAAATAGAAGATGCAGTGGTAGATGGTCTCCTGTAGGAGGAATTTACCACTAGTAAATTATAGGTAAGCTATTAATTATGGTTTTAATTAAAATTATTATTTGTTTTATAAATAAAGTGATTATTAACTATTTATTTAAAGCTCCTTTAATAAAACAAAGTGAGAGGAATCATTGTAAAAAAAAATTGTAATGCGATAGAGTGACAGACCTCCATGTTTCTCGTTTACCGTTGTATTTTCGTTTCTTGTTAACAATCTCTGATATTCCACTTCGATTAGCGTCGTTTGTAAGACAATTAAACAGTTTATTCAACATAACAAACGAAGTCGACCCACTTGAAATTTAGGTCTAGATGGTATAAAATGAATATGGACCCGTAACTTAAGGATAATTACTCTTCGTAATATTCAATAATTAACGTTTAAATAAATATAACAAAGTTGTTTACATCAACTAATGTGATAATAAGAAGCTGAACATGGAAGTGGTTCGTTCTGAAATTATTTATGTTTATTTATTACATTTGTACTTATTTTTTAGTTGTCTATTTTTCAGAGCGCCGAAAATTTTTTTATCGATTAGATAAACGGATTACTACTAGTTATAACCACTTCATATTTTCAAAAAATAATATCTAAAGCATGCTATCGAAGTTAACGATTTAACGTTAAGTACCATTGTATTAAATCGTCGCATGAAATATTATTATTAAGAACTTGTTCTGCAATGGATATGGAAACTGGAATTGATTCACTTGTTCAGTGTCTGTCAACGTAAGATTGTGTTCACATTGTAACTTACAACGGCATCACTTAATAACCTTAACAGTTACTGAAGATTACGCAATAACTAATTAGTGTTAATTAAAACTGTAAACGAATGTTTTAGTCTCAGGCGCGTGTGAAAGGACTTTGAATAATGTTGCCCTACACAGCAAACAACGTAAATAGCAGTTGCTCGCAGCACTTGCACCTGATGACACTCTTCACACAGCTTTAGTAATAATACGTGTGGATTGTTTTCTATCACTATTATAAAATAGCATATTAAATTATATATAGCACCTTCTTAACTTGATTCTGACGTATAACTGTTATTACACGCAACGTTAAGTAGCTAGTTAACTTTGGTATAAATTTAAGTTCAATTTAAGTGGATGCCTTAACTAAAGTAAGGCAAAGCTATTATGTATAATACTACTATTTCAAAACATCTATTAAATCACACTGATTATAATGAAATTAGAAGGTTTACGATTCATTAACGGTTCTTTGAATTAAATTTATTCATATGTAAGTTTTTATTTATTCTCAAAACCTAAAATTAAAATGTTAAAAAATTAAGGAAATAAGTTATATATAGTAAGTGTTCATTACAACACAACACATTATCGACACTCGAAAATAAATCAATGAAAGTATATTTATCGACGTTGCGGGCGCCTTAATCAGAGCGACCCAAAAACGTATTCGTTTTAACTTTATGACGCAGATAAGATCAAAGCGACAGATAGGTTAACTGGTAACCGAATTAGAGTTTGGAATTTATGAATTGATCGAAAGCGAACTTAAGATGAAACAGGTTATAGAATAAGCAGCGTTTAATTATTGAAGTTAAAAGAAAGTTCATTTTAGATTTTAATTGAAATAGATAATTGTGCAAAGCTTAAAAACTATACCGAGAGGTTATCTTTGTAGGAGTTAGAGAATTCCTACGACCCTTCGGTATGTCGCAGAAATTGACTAAGAGGTACCAGTTCCAAGAAGATGGCAGTAGATAAGTTACAATAAAAGCTATATTGTTTTGTGAAAATTTTCACCAAGAAATTAGGATGTCTGTGTTCAGCACACAGACATTGAATACCGAAAAGCTTTGGCTTTGCGTTAGTCAAATGGTGATAAAAATACTTAAACAGTCATTTCAACATTAATATAACTACTCCTTAGAACTGCTCAGACAAAAAGTACATATTATAAAAAGTACAGTTTGTTGTTAGCAAAGCAAAAGTGGAGCATTTAATTAACTTTTGTTAGCCGGCAGTATGGAAATCGTTCAGAAGATTTCAATCAACCGCGAAGCTTTGAAATTGATACCATTGACAAGTGAAATTGAATACCTTTATCATTAATTCAAACGTTGAAGAACAAAGCTATAAGAGTCGTGTCAGTGTTTATAGTTAAAGAATACGCCCGAGGCTCTGGTCAATTAAATGGAGACTTATTAACAGGGTTTCAAATCTAACGCTTTCACCGGCCTCGATGTATACAAACAAACAATAAATGTTACCATTTAGAGACATATATTAAGTTGAAAAATAATCTAGTACATGTTTTGTTTATGGCCTCTTATGAATAAAATTTTCAATATCTCTAGGAAATATTTTATCATCACTGCATCTTTATGTAAGAATAAGAAAATAGAACAATTAAAAAGATGAATAAAGAAACAAATATTGACGGTAGATACCACCGCGTCACCAATTTCAGTAGCAAAACAACAGTATATAAACATTACTGTGTTGGTTAAAAGGACGCAGTGAGCTAGTAAGACTTATCAACTATCTTACGACGACAAGTTTATGAGGTGCAGTGTTTATCCACTTAACCATAGCCTTATTGTTATGGGCAAGTACTACTATATATAATCTTTCATAAGGTGAATGTCCTGCTCTTCTCGTTACAACTTATAATAAAAAAGTAGGAAACAAGAACGTTTATAATTAATTTCTGTTCATCATAAAATTGATCTCAAGAGTTCGAGGCTATTCTGTAATTACAGCTATTTCCTGCGCGGTCAGCAAATGCCATTAACTGCCGCTGGATTTACCATAATGATTACGATTAGTTATTACAAATTTTAATAACTGTTGCGGGGGATATTGTGGTTGTAGGCTTTTGGGTCATCAAGATACAATCATTGAGACACGAAATTTTAAATTGCCGTTATTATATCTCATTACTCTAAAAAGATTTTTCTTATCAGAAAACAAGTTTTTTAAAATTTATGTTTGTAATATAATGAAGAGATCTTTGTTTACTGTTTTATTTTTAAATAAATACAGATGAATCAATTGTGATAACTTTTTCTCATCATATTTTGCATTCATGTTATAAATATTTTTTGTTTTCATTATAAATTGATCCAGTATTGCAGTAAAACCGTCGTTTTTAACATAGGCCTACATCACAGACCGGCCGTCCAAGTTCCTCTGTACTGGATAGATGACTAAGATAAGATACAAAGTCCTTTTTATATGACAATGCGAGAACCGCACCGAGAGCAGTTTTATATCTAGAGTCGCTTAGCATTTTAATAGAAAAAGATTTTGCAGTTGTTAAAAATCTCTGCAGTTTACAGATTACAGAGTTGCTAAATTAATTATAATAATACAAGTTACTATCTTTTATAGCGCCAATATAGAAGAATGCATACGACAGGGAAAGTAATAGTCAAAGTGTATATGATTATTCGCAAAGCCGTGTTTTCAAATCACGAGAGTGAATTATAATAGAGGTAAACGATTAGGGTCAACTTATTTCTATAGAATAAAAAATTTGTGTCACTTAAATAGTAAATTTCGTCAGAAACTGTGTTAAAGTCATCGTTACTTTCAGTCACTTGTGAGAATAGAACAGAAATGGAAAGTTTGGCAACAAACGAAATTAATAAATTCTTGCATTCCTTTTCTTCGTTCTATAATTAAGATTGACTTAAGTACTACTTATATGCTAGATCAGAGTTCCCTAGACTTTTTTGTGTCGTAGACCCCTTGCCATGTATTTCATTTCGTGGACCCCCAAATTTTTTTTCGCTGACGTAGACCCCTTGCTGGTTGTCATAGACCCCTAGGGGTCGACATAGACCACTTTGGGAATCACTGTGCTAGATGGTCTTCATAATCCAATTCTCTTAGGAAGAGACGACTAAAGCAATGAGAGAGATTACTAATGATATCTCAGTGAATCTTTTCTGTTTTGATATCGCAAAAAGATCTATCACACTTTTACGTATAATTAATGAGGATATTATATAAATGCGTAGTAATCTAAGCAAAATCGGGATATATCAAAGCTCGCACAGATCGTCGCTAGTTTAAAAATAACCACATTTATCACAATCTCTATTACATAATGGCAAAACATACGTATAAGTGTAACAATGTAATCCTGCAAGCATTTTTGTTTAGATTTTAGTTAGCAAAATGTGCATTGATCACTGTACCGTCATTTTTAAATTATAGTATGTTTATTACATGAGTATGTCCAAATGCCATGTCCATGTCCAATATGAGTTAGTCCATTTTCATTTCAGTTAGTCATTTTTTTGTATAGAGTTTAATAAGTTCTCGGAGAAAGAATACTGCTATGTGTGCACACGTAAAAGAGATTAACAATTTTATTAGGATCACATCTATTGCTTGGTTGTGTATTGGCTATAACAATTCATGGAGTGAAATAAAGAATGTTTCTGCGTTTATAGCCTATAAGCTTTATATTGCTCCAAGTCTTAGCGGATGAAGTTGCAGACACTGCTATTTGCCTGTACGTTATATCTTGATTTAAATATTGTACCTATTAAACATTTTTCACTTTGCGGATTCAATATTAAGAAAATAAATTCGCAGAGGATACTGACGCGTAATACATTTATTGTAATTCCTGTGCAATTACAGGCTTTATTTTTATTACGAATGGAAATACTACAGCTTAATCGCTCGCTCGAAGACGATTCGTATTTTAATAACACCTTATAAACTTGGAACTTAAGTGTGGAATATAAAAGCTTTCATCCACGGATTGCTGCACTCCACGGGAATGATTTTGTTACACCTCAGTAATACAGATTTTTTTCATTTCCTTGAAAAAGTTTATTTTATTTTTTTATCACAACTTTTATGAATGTTTTAAAATTTTTCGCATTCAATTAAAAAAACTAAATAATGCACATAATTTGAATACATTTACGTACATTATTTTCATTTTGTGAGTACCAGAGATCCTAGAAAAAATGTCTAAATTTGTAATAGTACGAAAACCATGTAGCATGTGCACCGTTTACAAATGAGTTTAATTTACTTACGGTTTTTATTAATGATCGACAGTGAGTTGTATGTTAATCTCGAAATAGATTTCTTTCTTTGGATATCATCTAGACGAGCGTATGCTCCCACAAGTATTGTATAGTGTATTCTTCTTTGACATGCAATGTATATTATCGACGCGTTTCACCTTTTGGTTTCTCCATAGAAATTATATTCAGAAAAATGAGAAGAAAAAGATTCTTCAGACATTAGAGCTATTGTGTTTCCTATCTGTCACTTTTATTTAGCACTTTCAAGCACATGTTTACTCAATGTGCAATAAAAAGTTTTCATTATATATGAACTTACAACATAACATTCAAACATTATAAAGCCAACATTTATCCATTGGTAAATACGGGATGCGGAAACACTCATCTAATGGACCAGGTTAATTTGAATCAAAACAAAAGAAATGTAATTTAGGTGTAACAGCTTCCGCCCGAACTGGCTCGCGCTTTATCACAGCGGTGGAGCCCAAGACCAGATTTGCCGCGGGGGGCCGAGAGAGCTTTCTCTCTTGGTTCCCAAAGCGTCTGGTGACGGATTCAAGGGGTTCCCCTTCGTAAGGATAAGAGGCCAAGGGAGGGCGTGTTCTATGCGCACCCCAAGAAAATTGGGAACACCTCCACGTGATGGAGCTGCAGGGTGCAGCCATCGCTGGCGAGGTACTGGATGTGTGCGAAATGTGTCCGTGCCTCCACCGTATACCAACGAAGGAGGATCATAGGGGGTTTTAGTCGGTGCATGTTCGACATATCCTGTCTTTGCCTCCGCAAGGACATATATGCTGCGGCAATTTCCCCATGTAACATAAAAAATAGCTTCGTTTGTTGCTAAGAACTAGTTTTGCGAGCTTGAAAAATCTCAAGGACAGAAACATGCATTCCAAACTTCAACAAATCATGCGAGACATATATTAATGGATTTTTTTTAATACTTAATTATTTCAATCCGTATCAACCATTAGTCTAATCGATAACCTATAACGTATATAGTCGTATCGTGATCCGAAGATCAGTGCAGCTCCGGTGAGCTCATGTTCGGCAGTGGTTCTGTAAACGATGGCGTGGACCTATTAACCAGCGAAGTGGTACGCGACGCTGCTAAAACAGTTACGTTGGTTCCGTTAGCAATAGTAACGTATTACACGTCTTCATGTCACGAGAACCAGGAAACTTGGATTAAGATTTATTACGAAAGTAGGAATATCAACAGCGATGCGACATTGATATATCATAAGTAAAGGTCTGCGGAGTCGGAGTTCAATCGGCCGTCTCTCTTAGTTGTGATTAAATGAATAATTATTAGAGATAGAAGAAATTATTAATTGATTGTTAATGGCTTAGATATTAACCTAAAATTTATTATCATGAAACTAGTTAAAATTTGTCCAAAATGTAAAAGTCGTAGAAAGCTAGAAACACTCATTAGTAACAAAATACAGTTTTATGCAATCGGATAAATCATTAAGAAAATTTAAACCATTTTATACATTCCACAATTTCCTCTAAGCTTGAATCGGATGTAAATAATGGTCTTTGGTGCATAATTTGTGTCTAAGTAAATAACATTGCGATACTTGTTATAGTTTTATTTTTTATATAATACTTGACCACAAAAAATATATAACCCATAACGTAAAATAAAAAATGTGTGAATGCAATAGTTCACATTTCATTTGCCATTGGTTAATAAAAAAGCAGTAGAAAAAGCTGTAAAGGAGCTTTCATAACAACAGAATTCTTTAGTAAATAAAAAGTACGGCATTATGAAAACCGACATAATGCCACTTTCGCCTTGTCTTTGTTGAATTCGTTTCGTGAATACGTTTCATTGAACGGGCTGGGTCTCATTCATCACTGTTCACACGGGACCAGTCTCGGTGCAGCCGTACATCGCCTCTGTAAAGTTTCGCGTGCATTTTTACAATAACCAGGGTCGCCGGAAACACTTGAAAATACAAGAGTTCCGCCTTAACGAACGTTTGTTGTAACCAGAATTACGTTCGTTTAAAGTAATTTTAAACACTGTAGTACGTAAAGTAGTATTACCTCTTCCATTTGTGTTGAAACATTTGTAAAGACTAAACCGCCTTAGTTTTTCTCTGTTTCGTTACATAAAGGTATTTGTAGAGCACTTGTTGAATAATATAAGAAAATCATTAACATTGACAACAAATGAATTAATAAGTCCCATAATGTTCTAAAAAAATAATATACAGGTTAGAGATAATTTCATACAAATATACTATTGGTCTACACAGACCAAACACACAAAAAATCAGAATACACATTCTGATTTTTTGTTGTATATCCATAATGTACACCATATATTTTATATAATATTATATCATACCTACACATATACATACTTTTTGCAAAGAAAAACAGACTAAAGCATAATTTAACAAACAAAAAGACAGACATGATGCTATAACACACATTCCTCAGCAATGTTTTGGTTTATAAAGAGATTAATAAAATATTCATAATTCCGCTACGATATTTCTCAAAGCGGTTTAAAGTACTTTATCATCACTCGACTTCTCATACAAATAAAAACTATAGTGATAACATTAACAAATATTAAGTAGGAATAACTAATCGATGTCAGTGACATCAATTAATTTTTCTGGTCAAATGTGTTTTTCCACCGCTTAACTCCAGGTGGAATCGTAATCAAGCACTGAACTATATGCACGAGTTAAACTAAAAATACCCGTTTCCATTTTGTGTGTATTTTAATGCAACTCTCACTATTGAAGATTCAGTCATCTATCACAACGCAACACACGCCAACTCCCTCCACTTGCACGTAGATCGTGCAACGGTTCGGTGTCACTTTACGTCTTCTGCCAACTAAGTTACCTTTCCTTTACGTTTTGCGCAATACACTATACGAAATATCTGTTCACACACCAATATTAATTATATCAAAATTTTTATAACTCCAATTACTTAGTAACAAAAATGTTATTAATAATAACTGTTGAACTTGCCGTTAAACTCCTTAATACGTATTTATTAACTAAGACGATATGATTTACAATTACCTATTTTAAGTTGTAAAAAGCCACACATAAGAAATAAATAAAGTTTAAAGATGATGACTAATTGATCATGTAGACCGTTTCTGTGTTTAGATTGATTGAATTTGTATGTTTTGTACATATTTATATCTAAATATATACATGTTATTTACTCATCCTGCCCTACTTCTTAATAGTAATATAGGCATTTAAAGACAGTGTCTGGTAAAGACGACTTTCAACAGTAAGGCCGTATTTTATAAATATATAATTTATTACTTTAAATGTATTTCCTTATCATTACTTTTCTTTAGGTGCTAAAAAAGGATTATTGTATTACGTTAAACGCAATTCGCCTTAAATTTTATGTTCATAAATTGCGATATATATGCTTAGATTCGATTGGTTAATTTTATTAATAATTTATACACAAGTAATAAGCAATGGTGTCCCTAGTTGCAATTCAATTCGCAGATCACATGTGAGTCGGTCGGAACACTTTCACTCTCACTGCTTCACCTCCGATTGTTATCTAAGGCCTTGGATCCTCTTTGTATATACTTCAGTTCGACGGCAAGATGAGTTTAAATTAAATTATGTTAATAGCAGCTACAGTCAGAAGTATTTTAGTTATCATGTTGAAATTAACATGGATAAAGATACCATAATTTAGAATTTTTTTTTCAAAAATATTTATGACAGTTCATTGACAAGTTTAACGCTTATTAAATTACAAAGTTCAGAGTCTTATAATCGAATTGAATAATTGTTAATATCAATAAAATTTATTTGATAGTGTTTAAATTGAATACTATTGTCTTCTTATTGAAAAACAAAAATTAAAACAATTCTTACGACGGTGAACGGTGCCGAGTCCCGCTACCTGGTATAATTATGTGACTACACAGTCCTGTCACGTAACAAACATGTCTAGAGTTAAAAGCTCTCTACATTCTCTATACGACAGCTCCTTTACGTTAAGGTTCAAAATACTGCAGCAGGACCCCTCAAGTAGGGAATGTGGAGCAGGAGCAATTGGTACGATTTCCGCTCGCCGACCCCTTGCGCCTGTGACCTAAAGAACCATGACTTTTGGTTTCGTGAAAGCGGGGAACTGCATAAAACTGGACCAAGTGATTGTTCTCAATATAATCTTTGCAACCCTCATAACTTTACATTGTTTGTTTATAACACTTATAAACTGTCCTTTTTAAGTATCTAAAAACAGAGTTACTTTTTAAAAAAAAATATCTCGTAAGCATCACTTATGCATAACTACATATCTTGACAAAACAGAACTTAAACCTCTTTAATACTTTTTGTTCATTGATATATTCTAGAATAATTGAGTATGGTTCATAAATAGTTATCTTAAGTTATCGCCCATAAAAGTGTTGATGCCGGATATACATTTTCAAATTATCATTTTTAACGTGAAATGTGCGCATCGTGTTACATTACATTTAACTGAACGTACCACCGTGTGAAAATATTTGCCTGGGCTTCATAAAGACTGTAATACACTGATCTCAAACACTTAATTGTATAAATTAGACAACAAAAAAATATACAATGTAAATTTTTATTTTTAGACAGGTTGAATTATTGGATAGGTACTACACACGCGATAACATCACGCGTTGATTGTTCCTTATAATTAATAATAAAATGAAAATATTTATATTTCATTACAATGACACTAAGAACTAAAATACAAGTATTCAAAAGTAGTATCATTTAAACTGTAAATATATTTTATAGGAACATATTCCAAGTTTTGGAAACTGCACATATTTTAATTGAGTTAAGTATGACGGCTCTTCCAGGTCTGTTAACTTAAATATTTATCAGCAAGTAAAAGGGACTTAAAAAATATGAAAATTTTATTTAAAATACTATTGCATCATTACATGGAGCACATGTTCATTGCAACAACTATGAGCGTTTCCTTTTAAACTTGAACGCAACTGGTTCGTTACCTTAGCGTATATTACTAGTGACCATTTCCCGGTTCTGTTCGTTTTAGTTACCGTTAAAAGTATGGGTTTTTATCGTTATTATAGAAATGAGACGCTTTTTACCGCTTCTTTCCGGCGACGATTGGGACATGTATGGTTAAACAGGAGTATTAACTCGTTAAATGTAAACGATGTTTCAATCGCAGTACTTCATCAGATATTGTGGTAATATATTTTATAGACAATAATATACAAAACAAATTGTCTTGCAAGTCTATAACGACATCTTTATCCTATAGTTAATAACTAAAAAGCCTTTGTTAATATAAACACAAAAAAAAATCTCGAAAATTTAGCTGGACCTTATTTCATTAAAAGAAAGAATCAATGACAGTGGTTGATAATTATTAAACTTATACGAAATTAACGATTCGATGTTAAAACAATATATTATTTTAATGTCCCATTGGTGTCAAAACACAGACACTCAGTTTACGGTAAACGTAAGAGTAAAGATCGCCGGACCCTTTATTTAGGGCGTCTCAAACCGTTAGGTGACCGTGACCGTGTCGAACGATGACTCGGTGTTACGGCCTTTGTTGTTCACAAAATTATGATGCAGCCGTTTCAAACTAAAACATAACAAAATAACCCTTTCCGTGCAGTGATAAAGGTTAAGCAGGTGTGTTAGACGCGCAGCTAGTACTGTTCACAATGACGCCTGTCACATAACACGGAAGGAACATGATGTAATAAAGCGAGGCCTGAATTAGGTCGAGCGTTCCGTTAGATGAGCCTCTTCGATAGTCCCTTACGAGATTTACAGCATCATTGTAGAAATTGCAAGAGCACAATGTTGTATAACTGTATACAAAATTACTTTCATTTATCATATTCATGTAACATAAGAATAAGGCGGGTTTTTTTATCGAGTATATGAGAAGAATATTTACATTCTTAATATTGGTGTATTTTTTTTTAAACATTTGTCTTTTAATACGAATTGCCCAAATATATATAAGATATGCCGCAGGTAAAGCCGTTAAGAAAGCAACAAAAACAAATTGTCGCTTTAGGCCGTACAACATAAAAAGTACAAGTCACCTGTCGTTAAAAAAGTAGATGCTGTTAAAAAGCGGCAAGCGAAAACTTTTTATGTATACTATAGGCATCATGGATCTGATACAATACTTTGAAAAAAATTTTTAAATAAAAAACAGCCTACTTAATCAGTATTAACCGTAAACGAGCAATGATCCAATATTATTCTCTTTCAGTTTTTAATGCGATGCATAAACTTTAAAAGTTTATTTTTATCCGCAACGGACAAACACTTGACCTTAATTTCCCGTGATATTAAGTGATAACGGGGCCGAGGATGATGCAGCGTGTTCGCACAAAATATGTATCACTACGGAAAAAAAACAATGCTGTTAACGACTGACAATATGGTGGTGGTAGATAAATTTCTAACGTCATCTAAACTTTACATTTTCCTCCGGGACTACTCTGGAATTAAACTCGATCTCAGGTTACAAGGTAAACGGCTGCACCATGGGAAGTTATATAATAAACTAGCTGACCCAGCAAACTTCGTTCCGCTTCAAAATCAATAAAAAAAAAACGCTTATAGATAATTCGAGACTGTTTCAACTTTAGTAAAGAATGTGATGAAAATTTAACCAGAAAAAAATAATTCGTAATCACAAAAAATGCCCGTTATTAATTTGGTTTTTCTATTATATTTAAATGCACATGCTGATTGACCTAAGTCAGGACATCTTATCTTTGGCATTATAAATTGTAGATAATCAAAGTAGGGAAAGTTCTCACGCACTCAGCGGTAAATAGTGTCACTATAACAAAAGATCAACAAAGTAAAGTTAAGACTTAACTACTATTTTGAACCAATCTGAACTTAGGAAAGTCGTGTTCCTGCTTGAATTCTACAATCGCTGCACACGAACACACTAATTTACTGCATGATACACTCACATTGAACATTCAACTGCATTATGCACTAAAAAAAATTCAACCGAGACAACGCGACCTTTACGCCCAGATTCCCGCTAAAGTTCGTAAAATATTATAGTTGCATCAGAAATTGTTGGTTGTCAATATCAAATGTCAAAATCAAAAATATTCTTTTAAATTGTATTTGGTGTCTAAATGACGGGACGAACTTCTAATTTTTGACGTTTTATGTATCTAAAGTAAGGAGACCAGACATCTCGCTTTTAGCGGGACAGTCCTGATTTTTTTACTATTAATCCCGCGTCACGCGACGTTTTTCAAAAGTCCCGACTTTTAGAATTAAGTAAAATTTTAAATTTATGAAAATCATTGTTTTGCGTAACATATTGCTTTTGCTACCCAGTTACATTGTATTTGTCTCTCAAATGATACACTTTGTATCCGTACTGCGTGCTAGCAAGATAATTAAACAAATAAATATTACAAATCTGTTTCTTACCATAGAAAAATAAAGTAATTTATTTAAATATTTCATAAATGCATAAATTTTCTTAAACTTAGCTTAAAATACTCGTAGTCTTCATATTTTATATTGATGACAAAACGTGTATCACCCACCTTAACCTCGAAAGAAATTTTAGAAAGTAATATACGAATAAAATTTTGCAAATATTTCAAGTCAATCAAACTAATTTATCAAATTCTTGTGAAGATTTTTACAATATTTTACAAAATTACTACAATCTACTCAAACAAATTCACTTATATAAAAAAACATTTATAAACTGTACTTATGTTAAAACTAAAAAAAAATTACGATATTATTATTCCTTCAGAGTTGTCCCGCTTTGCCTATCTAAAAATCTGGTCACCTCAATGAAAAAGAGAAATTGTTGTTTTTACCATATTCCAGGCACTTTTTCCATATTTTCTCACCTTATTAACCTTCCCTGGACTTCCACGAATAATTCAAGACCACATTTAGCCAAATCGGTCCAGCCGTTCTCGAGTTTTAGCGAGACTAACGAACAGCAATTCATTTTTATTATATAGATATGGTATTAAATTTTTATACTACGATTATTGCACATATTTAAAAGTTCTTTTTTTATCCGGCAGTTTTTCGAATAGAAATTCTTAAGAAGATACCCTGCTTCTGGGGGGAACTCCGGGTTATGTGGGCATACGGTGGTCATCTTTAAGTGCGTTAGGGGGAATCGCGTGATCTCCTGCTGAACGTAGTGGTGCTTTTCATCCAGCCTAATATGTAGGAAACTACGCATAAATTAAACACATATCCAAGAGTTTTTTTGCGGAACTTACACAAAACTTATGTAAGATTCATTCTAAGTACAGTCCGTAAGGTCTTCAATAATTAAACGAGTTGCATAAGATGTTTGTTTCCTAAACATTCTACACTAAAATGGCTCAAAAATACTAATATACATCGTATTTGGATATGAATTATATATTTCATAACATTTATCAATGTAAACATAACATTGACGGTATAATCGTATATTGGTTTCCGCTCTTATATCTCATTAAAATATTACGTGTATATAATACCTAAGTAGCATTTTTGTTTTACTACAGCCTCATACAAGTCTAATTAAATAGTATTCGATTTTAACTTGTTTCCGCGATTTAAAAATATATTTAGACGATTTCAAAAAGACAGGTCTGGGCGTGTTGGAACAACTCGAATAACCTAGTACCAACGTTAAACAATTTCCTAGTTACAAACAAGAGGCGGACAAGCGCTTATGCTAATTCCCGGCTAGCCGTGTCGAGGTAATGGCTTGCAACGACCGCGAGGGCTATGCTTTACCGTTATCTGGAAGACCGACGAAAAGATGTTAAATTTATAGCATACAACAGCTTTTTGCGAAATTAGTCAATAAAAAAGAATATTTTTTGGCCGTCGAAATAATGTTCGAATGATAAATATACTCTTATGACCAACGGGAAGTATGCATTGAGATTCTTTGTGAATATTTCAATTTGAACTTTGATACATTATAGCGAACAGGCATCGTAACTAAAAATAGGCCATTCAAAAAATATATTTATAAATGAATAATGACGTCTCCGAATGAAAAACTATGGATTCTACCATACATCGCATTATAGTTCGTTTATTAGACCCGAGACAAAAAAAAATCGAGAAGTAATTGTAAGTGGCGTCTTCTCATCATTACTATGGCCGTGGAAATATTGCTATGGAGGTTAGCTACAATTGTAACGGCAGATTGTAGTAAGTACCCCAGGTGAAGGGCAAACTGTTAGACCTAACTGTAGCACTGATAGGCACCGGCAACGAGTGCCGGTACCCTAGGGCAGCACTGGTTCCCGTTAGCCCACAAAGATCATGGTCGGCACTAATTTGATATCATTAGGGTTATGATGAAAGCTGCAAGAAATAAACTGATGATCATAATAAAAACTCCTCGACAGAAATTTATAATAAGCATAATTAATTTTGTATTAACAGTTGTACAATTCGTCCTTAAAACCATAAGATATACATAGATTTATTTTTATTTATACAGATAGTGTGAATTACATAAAATATGGAACTATGTCCATAAAAAAATTCATATACACATAGTAAAGATTACATTTGTAAAAGATTTACTGGGACGTCTAAGTGCAACAGAATATGCTTACATTACATTTGAATAATAATGTAAGTAATGGTAGATAATAAGATAGCATTAGTAAAGGCATGGATATAAGTTGGAGAAAATAGAGGTAATGTAAGAACAAATGTAAAGTAATAGTAAATACATAATGTTCACAGTTGTGGCATTCTTTGTGAAAGGTCTATGTATGTGTAATAATAAAATAAAGCGCTGAAAAATATCAAGCTCGTATTGCACAGTACACTTTTTTTTGATTATGGTACATTGACGAACCGATAGACAACAATTTTAACTTTTAATTATCATGTAGATCATCAAATATGACAAAAATTTGTCATGTAAGTAATGGTCTATTGTTTATGGTACATTCGCATAATGAATGATCTTGGAAAGCCATGGGAAAATGACGTTAAAAGGTTTTATGTCATGATATTATAGCAAATGTATGATGTAAGAAAATACGTGAAGCTTGCTTTGTATCGCTCATTTTTCTTTAAAAAATTAAATAAGAATCAGTTTATGATTTTCTTCTTCTTAGGTACCTTTGTCCATCCATTCACTCCATTCACACTTTGTTCGTCCATTCACTAACGCTACGTATTCGTAACTTAATTACTTTCAGACTTTAATTATCTGTAATATGTGTTATTAAAATGGATTTATCTAATTTAATCACGCTTATCAACTAATTTCAAATCATACAACGTTAAATGAATAACAATTTTTTATACATAAACATTTTTTAATATACTTAAATTCTGTGTTTTTGCAGGTTCGTTAATTAAAACTATTTAATTCTTTTAACAAAATGTAATGTTTGTTTATAAGTTGAAGAACCACGGTGCTTAAAGCAACCCTAACTAATGTCAGGGACTTCGAAACCGGTCCATATTGTACCGATGTATAAACAACATAAGTTTGCCCTAACTATTTGCTTATTGTTAAGTTTTCCAATGGAATATTAAATGTATTTGCTGAGAATACCTTCCTATTGACTATACAGTGCAACACATCGCACTATACACATATATGTATTTGTACAACAAAAATATGTAAATAAAGTGTAAAAGGTGCAGCCTAATTGACTCTTCCAAAACCCAAAACTTAATTTCTTATAACAAAATTATCGACTGAAACAAATATTTCCACCTTTACAAATATTTTTTCCGTTTCAACAACAATTCAACGGAGCAATTTTTGATGTTACATAATTTTGTTTCCGTTTGTATATATATAATCTAACCTAATTTCAAATTTGACCAAACACCTGGTAAATATGGTAGAATAGATGAAAAGTTTTTTTTTCTATTCATATAGTTAATATTTATACTTATGACAAGAAATCAATCTAAACTTAAAGTATGTCATTTATTCACCATGAACAGAAAAAAGTTTAGACACATAAAAAACCATCACAATATTGCGTTATAAAATCATCTGTAATGGAAGTTCATACTTGTCATCATTTCCAACAAACTATTCTGCCATAAACTACAAAAAAAATCTTTAATTCTTAACACCTGTAAGAAAATAGTAACATCTATATTTATGAGTGTAGTTTACTACTTATTCATAGTTCTCAGAAGTACAGTATCATGGGAAGATAGGAGGAATGTTAAAAACAATTAAAGCCAGACCTCGCCGGTGCTACGACTACCTTTTAATGGCAGGACCAGGGTTTATTATACCTTATAACTGTAAAGTCTAGGTGCAAAATATTTTCCAAAGGGTCAAATTTATCTACGAGATATAGAAAACAGGACCTTCTTAGGTGTCGTGTTACGCGTAATTATATCAAGCTATCTCATGAAATCATACTTGACAAATGTATATGCAGTTTGATATCGTCTAAATAGTAATATACTCATAATATGAATAAAACATTTTTCTTTCTTGATAAATGATTCTTTCACAACATGTTTTTTTTTAAATATACTTTATTGAAGCCATTAAACATGCGTTTTTCTATTTCTGATTAAATTGGTCATTATCTTTGTAAAATCTTTTACCTTTTTTGACTAAGTTAGACACATAAAACAACAATACATATTTAATTGATAAATTACCCGTATGGTTGAAAGTTATTTAAAGTAGTAGAAGTGCTTTTGTATAGATATCGTATGTGGCGCAGTGGTTTACCTTTTAACACAGAGGGGACCCAGGTTTCATTCCCGGATACGTTGTGAACTCTTGTTGGTGGCAGTTTTTTTGAGTTATAGTAAATAAAAAAACGTATTTCATACACTCATTGAAACTTTAAACCCATATGATGATTATTCAACAGGCCGTTGAACCTGCATCGCGTGATAACTCTCGCGGAAGTACAAGGCCTACACTCATAGACCCTATTCACAGTCAAGTGCAATCAACCTGAACTCGCATTGTTCTTCTTGCGATTATAGTGACCATGTGTTTTAAAATTCCCACCTATGCTACAATAATTTCAGAATATATTTAATTATTTAAATCGATATTATTCATCGATTTCATCAGAACTAGCAAGGCGCATTTAATTAAAGACTGCAATGGATACCATTGACTATTGACTAGACGAAGACTTTCGAAAGTCGAAGATTTAATAGTAACTTTTCATATTGACGCTAAAATCATTATTTGGTTTATAGAGATTTTAATGGTGTTGATGGAAATTTCTTTATTTATTTACTGATTGGCAAGTCGCTAAACACTACACAACAAATGTTATCTGTGAAAATACTGACGGTATCGAAAAATATATAGTAATAATAGTAGTAAATTATACATAAAGGCTTTCAAATTATACAACATAAAGTAAATACGAAAATCTTTGTCATCCTAGTAAATATGTAAACTAACATTGTATCTACTCTTCGCCGCCTCTAATCTTTGTAGGAGGATTCAATAGAGGTGGAAGGAGGAAGCTATGCAATTCAAAAGCTTCGCTAACGGTCGTTGGAGCTCGCAGGATACACGAGCGCGGTCCTGTCTAATACATACTAACAAAAGCTTTCATCCTTAGCTTAAAAAAGTCGTGTAACGAATTTATGTAACTACAACATTCTTGTTGTTGCTCGTAGTGAGACACAACGACGTTTGAATTATAGTTATGCGGCGAGGTGATGAGGAATTAAGTACAGATTTTTTTATTTAGTAGGACCCATTTGCTGGTGTATCTTTTTTTTCAAAGAAAGTTGTGCGAAAACTCTAACTCTCTGTAAGTTTACCACGTTCACCAGGTGCGAGTTGATGGGTGACACTTGTCCAAGATAGTTGCCGTTCTTGGAAACAGTTGCCCTTCATTGGAGGCTTTTCATCGTATAGAATTGAACAAAAACAAGTTGTTATTTATAAATATTATCTAAGTAAAAATATGGCTTTTCATTGGCCAAATTCGGAGCTATGTACTATTTTTTTATTGTAGCAAACCATATATTTTGACTGATTGTACACTAAAGCAGCATATTCTTTTTTTTTTTGGCACTATCCGATTAAGAAAATTTATTCAATAGTAATTTATTATATAGCAGCACTATCTAGAACTTTATACTCATAAATTTAATTAAAAAACGTCATCACCAGCTCATAGACATTCACTGCTGGACATTGTGAATCCCCAAAATGTACCCATAACAAAATCGTTGTTAACGTGACAATCAAAGCACATTGCAGAACTTGAAAATTCCGAAGCTTTGTCCACCGCAGCCGTGAAGGAAGGGGCATTAGATGCTCTCAATTAGTTTCACATCGAGCTGATGCCGTGTGACGTTTTTATGGTGCCCGTCGGCACGGTCGCATAGTTTGCCGTACTGTGCCGTGCATGCCGCTAAATAGAGCACCGTTAGAGTACTCGCGGCATCGTTTTGCTCCTACTAGGAAATGCAGCGGCGCGCCCGTAATGTCTTCTTTTTGCTGCGAGAAAATATGTTACGGGCATGTGATACGATTCCTTGAATACAATCGGAATTTTTCATTTGTTACGGATAATATATTGTTTAGATGTTAGAGCGATGTCTGTTAGAAATTGACTTCTGATCTCTGCACGAATGTATAATTTGTAAATGCAGATGAAGTGAAGGTGAAACCTGCTAATTCCTCATCTCTACTCAATTCATGAAGATTTTTATAATCTTTATCTCATACATAAACCGGAGGTACAAAAGAATAATAATAACAAAATTATTTAGTCCAGCTTAAACATAAAAATTACGTGGGTAGCTCTACTTTATCAAATTTTTATAAAGTTTATACATGTCATTTCTTAATTTCCGGTTTACATATATAAACTTAAGACGCAAGTATTCATCAATCCACGCATGCTTTTGATTTGAATTATAAGTATTTAGACAGTCATCTTTACTTAAATTTTTCAATGTACATCGCGAACTTTTCAATAAAAAGCATTACTAATCTGTTGATAGTCCTATCAATTAAACGTGGCGTGCAATGATATTAGAAGTCTCTAATGGTTATAGTAATTGGCATGATCATCATGAAGAATCTTAAGAAATTAATAATTTATCGCATAAATTAAAAAATAAACAGAAAATATTAATTAACTGTAACCTTTATTCATAAGCCGTGTAAAATTATTCTAAACATGCAATTCAAATTTGCATCAATTCAGAAGACACCAGACGACTTCGGAAAGAGAAAAACATTAAATTTAAGGTCATCATATACATGTCTATAGATAATTATCTGATAAAATTCAATAGCCATTATAAAAACTAAAATAATTATGACATTATCGTCCTCTTTTCCTCCGACCTTCGCGTGGAAATAAGCCTGGTAATTACTTGTTGCTTAGCTTATATGCACCAACATTTGCCCTCTCTATTTTTAAACTTACACTGAAAAAGAGTGATATTATAAAGTTTTGGGGTATGTGAGTATATTTGTGTATCAGTGTATCTGTGTCTTCTGATGACACTCCCAAATGAATGCTTCAATTTTAAATCGTGTGAGTTCGTAACTACACTTTAAATGTTATTGGGATTAAACTAATTAGTGCAATGTACATTTAATAAAATAATATCAGACAGTAAAAAGTATTTACGTAAGATGAGTGTGGTGAGCTCGAAGGCACGTTATACAATGGGTGATTCAACCACATTCACCCAACGATGTTTTCTCTTTTATATCTTACTAAGCAAAAAAATAATTTTGATGTCCAGCACCAAGCTCAAATTTGTACATATACACCAAAATCACACTGTTGACTTTTTGTAAACCTAAACACGAAATTTAAAAAAAAATACATACTTATACAAAGTTAAAAATGGTTCCTAACTCCCGTTTAAGCTTTATAAGATCTTATTGAGTCTGATTCCTGAACTAATCTCGTGTATTATGTACAAAATGTTATCATTTACATTATAAAACGCAATAGTCATAAAAGTTAAAAGATTATAATTACGATTTCTATAAACTAAATATTACAACGACTGACCAATTTGATTTTAATAACATATGCAGGTTTAAACTTAATACGCGAATACAAGATATGTAGATAAAAAAATCGACATTATTTTTATTTGTTTATTCACAATGAATGCTGATATATATATCGTTATACGTTCATAAACATTAATAAAAGATAAAAAAAATATTGCGAGTTGCTCTTATGTAGACGATTGATATTACAGTTATTGATGAACACAAAGTCGCATTATACTCTTCTGATAATCGAATTAAACACAAGAAAGTTACGTAAACCCAGAAAACGTATTTTTTTGCCGATATCTCTTTCAAAGGAGAATTTACGTAATACGAGATTTAAATTCAAGATGTAGAGTGGAAAGTAAAAGATCGACTGCATGCGGTAAAAGCAGAGAATCAATGTTAGCGAATTCGATAAATGTTAACGCGATCGTAATGCATACAATTACGTAAGTTATGTAACAAGTGAAATAAGCAATTGGATTGAAAATGTTTATCATAATACAATAGAAATTAGAAAACCTGTTTAAATAAATAAAATCATCACAAATTTTATATGAATGCAAGGAATATTGAAATCTTTCTAATATAGTAGTTTCTACTTTTAATTTAGCTTATTTAAAAATCATACTGAACAAAAACTGATAGTACGTTTGTGTGTGTAAAATACAAGTGTATATATATTGAATAATGTATAAAAATATTAGACATGCATTTACCTACCACAGTCTAGTAATATTGTATCTTTTATATCTCAGGAATATAAAATCTAGTTAACATAATTAAAGTAGTAACAATAATTTATATCGCCTGTTTCATGTAGACCTGTTTTCTATACGTTTAATATATCAAATCTAATAATAACTGAAATGAATTGTTATTATCAAAGAGATTATATAAAAAAATTGACCCGACAATAGCAAAAGAAATGAAGTAGTAGAACAGTTTAATGACCTTTAAATAATTGCGAAGATGCGCGTAATGTAATGTTTGCTTAGTTTGTAAATAAAAGAAACCATTGCGGTAAGAGGTGTTAAATATTTATAACTTGCTCGAGTGTTGCTACCGTGTAGCGTGCTTTTTTCAACATATACGTTATAACATGAACTGTTACCATCATTACTTATATACAACCTGTACAAAGAATTTATTAAATCGTAATCCCTATGAATGTTTACACGATAATTTTTATCAAAAAAGAAACAATTAAAAAAAAAAAGTTTAGTCCTTTGTTTTAGGTAACAGAAATGGTTGGACCGATTCTAAAAAGAAATTGTGCATGTGCATGAAAGTGTGTCTTTTCTTGAAAATAAAACTCTTAAAATTATAGACTAATTCCTATTCAATGTCATGAATTTTACAGACAAGTGTTTGCATTTGTGAGAAATTGTAAGTTTCGTTTAAAAATTAAAAGTTCGTTTTCGAATGAATGACAGGGTTACTTCCTTTTACTAGTGCTTAACACTTTTACATTTTGAATAACACTTTAGATCAATATCCGGTTGTTAACTGTTACGTCAAAGCCTTCGGGGAAAATGTGAGAACAGGACTGACAAAAATCTTAACAAACAGCTACTATTATTGACTCAATACAGCAGATACTTAAGATAACCCGCATTACGGCTGACCTGTTTTGGAAACATTCGTTTTTAGTAAACGTAAATACACCAAAATAGAAAATATTCCAAACTCCAGAGATTCTGTGGATTACTATATTTATTACTTTCTGTCTGTCTGTCTGTATTTGTTATATTCAATTATTCATCACCAACATAATCAGTCGTAGTAATTTAGCTGATGATATTATTACTTAACGTGTTTATAAATATGTAAAAGAAATTAAAATCAAGTACTAATATAATGATGGAAATGTATTAAAATAAATAATATAATTTGAAATTCCCAGGCGTTGTACAATAGACAAACTTAAGCAAAAGCTCCTGAATTTTATACGGAGCTCACATTATGTAACATTAGTAGTTTGCAAAGAAATATGCTAAAATTTTTGCACCATTACGCATAAATTATGAGCCGAAATTTACTTTCAATACATAGGCACTGTTTTACGGTTACTTAAGAAAGATTAGCATTCACTTGTATGACCTTATGCGTAATGTTTATTGTGCTCTTAAACAGTATTGTTCAAACAAACACGAGTAACATTTATCAGCCGCATTTTTGTAACGACAATTATTTAGGATAAGGTGTGGCCATGTTTTATCGATTTTTATAGATAAATCTTGTGTGTTCAAATTCATTTACATAATGTGAAATATTTTACTGAATATATTGTTATTACCGACATTAAACTTTTCGGCAACAATTATACTTCTTATGACTCAAACGAAATTGTAATTACTGTAATTATTTAAATTTTAGTTATAACAGTGTATAGGTTCAGATGAAAAGCAAACAGTAAATTCATATATATTAATAAAAGTGTAAACAAAATAACATAATAATTCTTTTACTGCTTGCCTTATTCACGGAGGTTCATGGTTCGATTCTGGAGCCATAAGGTAGATTTTGGATGGTCACACAAGTGTTATCTATACCGCCGGACTAGTTATCACTCTATTGAAAATCTGCTGTGATAATACAGCCTTTTTTGCGGCTGTAAACAAGACCAGAATATTTTCAACGAAAACAGTAACCTCTTAGATCTTTTTGTAACTTAAGATCATTGTGGAAAAAAAATATAAAAATGTTTAATTTTACACAAGTAGTAGTTCCCTCTTCACACAAATTCGGCATAAGGTTACCACGTCGTTAATGGAGTCCGATTTTGAGTGGTTTAACTGGCAACCCCACAAGATAAGCTACAATAGCCGGGGACGCGTCTGAATGGTACAATGGATGATGCAGCGAAGCACATAGGCCGGATCTTTTGCAAGTCACTATCGGTTCGTACCGAGTACGACCCGATTACTTCATACGTTAGCCTAAATTTAACGCTAAGTAGTTTTCCTTACGGCAATCGCGTTCCGTAATTAAGAAAACGTAGTCTTTCGTTATCCCATCATAATCAAATGTTAAGATAATCTTTCATAATTAAAATTCTTGTAATGGTAAATTGCATGTTTTTTTCTGTGAATACCTTTTATTGACCTCATACCGGAGACATTAGCGGTACTTTTAACCCTCGACCAAAAAAGGAAGAGTTAAAAGTTTAACTTGTGTTTATATCCGGTGAACTTCGATTTTGTTATAGTTTTCTTTGTTCGAAAGGAGACTCGATAAAGATCTTATGTAGGTATCATTTAATGAAAACTTTCAGTTTATGAATATCAGCCGGTTTCTAGTTCTTATTGAGCGTTTATTAAATTATTTCAAAAATGTTTAAGACGATAATGTAATATCTTGTTTTTAATATTTCCAAGTATCTATGTTTATAATTTTTTAACTATTTCCGGTCTAACACACGACGATATTTATAAACATTGTAAATCGGGGCGATTGTAAACGAGCAACTTCATTAACACTTAAAGTACAATAATCTCCAAAAATTTTGTAATAAACATACGTGTGTGCTTAATTTGACTGAAATACCTTCCGCATTAACAGTTACATTTTTAAGTCAACAGTCACATTTAAAAGAAGCGTTTGTGTAACATAATGCATACGATATTGTAAACGCTACTTAATTTTTAAGTAGTGTACATCGGCTACCCCGGTCGATGGACTTCAATTACTTAAAAAATTTATTATTTCACTATTCACATCACGCAGACCACGTAACGTGAAAACTGTCTTAAATTTAAATGACCGCTTGGTACACTCGTAATAAAGTTGACTATGTTTCCTGTTCCTGCATCTTGTCGCGTCTGAATAACAAACGATGAGGCATTAGCCTCACCGCCGGAACGGAACGAACAAATTCATGCTTAAATTACTTACTTCACACTTATACCTGTATTGCCATTATATATCGTAACACACATACATTGTTAATCTGTAAACGGTCAGTAATAGATTTAAAAAGTAATTAAAATTTAGATAGAAACATATTAGTATACGGTTTCATTAATTCCTATCCGTATTATAAAGCCAGACCCGTCTACCGGGGAAGGTTCTGCACAAAAAATTTACCTGTAAAATTGTAGTTCTAGCGAATCTTGCGGCAGAAACATTAGGACAAAGAAACGGTATTGCATCTACTAATGAAAATGGAGGAAGCAATCAAATAAAAAAGTTATGAAACAAACAAACACAAGAATCGTATTCCTCGATGGCAACGAGATGCCTCACACGTCTTAAGAATACGATGCTACATTATAAGTTTATAATTTATTTTCAAGTTTATACCTTTTACTCTTACATTTGTAACTTCTTAAACATTACCCCGACTTTAAATCACATTTGGTTTAGATTTTGCTGATAAGGACAGGTATTCTAAGAACGCGGTGTTATAAAGTTATTACACAGATGGAAAAAGATCATCGAGCAGTTTAGAAGATATTAGACTGATTAAATTATTTTGAATCACTTTCTTACCAATCCAATAGATTGCACATAATGGAATCGTGTATCAAATAAGCGAGAGATTCAGTACGCTTTAGACCAAAAGAACAAAACTAAGTAGTTACGATCGCGCCGCTCTGTGCTCGCTGTAATTGCTATCAACATCACATTTTTTACCCAAAGACGGCTAAAGCTGAGCCATAAACGTTAATATTCTAATTTATGACTCAAATCAATTAATTTGTAATTACTTTTTGTACATTCGTTGAGTCGGCATGATCAGCGAGACGTTCACCTGATGGTAAGTGATACCCATAGTTAAGTGACATATTAGATATTAATTCTCGTTACCCCAGTAATTTCACTAGCTATAAAATCCTTCAAACCGGAGCACAGTAAAGTTTGTACATTACTGTTCAGCTGCAGTAATAGAAGCTGCGGTAGTACCTACCTAGACGGCCTCCGGCGATAGACACATATTCCCTATTACACTTATATTTTATATATCATAAATTGTATTATGAAACGTTTATTCATAAAAAATACAAAAATGTCCTGTACGTTGGCTTGATAGAAAGCGATAACTAGTAAGAATAGGAATTGTTCTCAACGCCCCATTATGTTTCAGTCTCGTTAACATCAACAGTTATCAGACTACTACTTGGGTGTAAAAATAATATATATTTTTTTATATCGGACTGCATATGTACGCCAAAATATGTCGAAAAGTCATTTCATGGTTAAATCTAATTCAAAGTAAAAAAAAATGTATCTCCCTCCCGTTATTTACCATACCCTATAATCTTTGTGATATTTTAAAAATATTTTATATACCTTCAATTGAAAAATAAATTGTTTGTAAAGATAAATAAATTCATTAATTAAAATATTTGCACATGGGCTAATATTTTTACAGTTTAAAGGTTTTGTACGATCTGAGTATTAAAATTTTAAGCTAATTATGATAGATAGGCAAATAATTAGAATCAGGTGAAAGCTTAACAAAATAACGAAAAAATTTCCGCAAGTACCTATATGACAATAAATATATTTCGTAGCTAGTAATAATTTATTTCCATAAGAAATAAAATTATTACCAACTTTATGCAGCAACAAACGCATACAAGAATATCTTGCCTAATATTGTATTTTCGAGGATTTATATAGAAAGTTTCTATTATCGTAATATTTACTTCAATTAAGACACAGGGAAAATTTAATTCCTTTTCTATTTATAAATAATAGTAGCTCAAATTAATTAAAAAACAATAAAATATAAAAAAAAACCATGGATTTCAGAATTATTACACATGAAAATATTTCCCTGCTAATAAAAATTTGGTAAAACTTTGTAAAAACGTTATTTAATTATTTGTCTCCTTATATATTTATGTAAGTAAATTGGATATTAAAAGATGAATATTCTTTATAAGAAAAAGACAATAAGAGAAAACTTGGAAGATTATTTTTAACTTCAACTTCTTTAATAATAGTTGTATTAATTCCCAAAGGTGAGAGTTTGAAGTGAATGTTGTATACTTACTAACGAAATTAATTTGATTACTCACCAATCCGTCAATAGTTAACCGAAAATTGTTATCTTCAAGTTAAATTAACACAACAAAACATTATTTTACAAGTTTGTAAACAACATATTTTTCTAAACCATAGACTAACTCGCGGCAGTTCGAACGGTGATCGCGGCAACGGTGCTCCGTGTATCTCACCACGCACTCGCCTATGAACTGAATGTTTTCTTTCAATTTCAACTCGAAGAACACCGCCGCAAACGCTTCTGCCGCCTGCCAGTATTAACGGGATGCGTTTGCGCTGAACGGAATTTTTAATGCTATTTTGTATTTTATATTGGCAATAATAAATTATAATTTATTATATAAATTATTATATATTAGTTAAAAAAATTATTATTTCAAAGTTATTTTGTTTGTTATGATGCACGACTCGTTAAAATTTTACATTTCGGTTACTTCTCCTTTAACGCTTTTATGGCTATATAACGCTTATATACGGCCTCTCCCTAACTATAAACTTTCAAAAAACACAATTTGCTTATTTACTGGAACAAACTGTTTGGACCTGATTAATCTTTTGTAATAAATAAAATACAATCTCACTGTAATACTTCGGTTCTGGTTTACAATTATTTTTTACATTTTCAAAACTCCTTTTAGAACGACGAATTCGTTTATTTACAAATTTAGTTCGTGAGTGATATGTTATTTAGTGTATTACAAGTATTACTCGTAAATCAAACACCATTAACAAAATACATATACTTTATTTTCATCTACGTAAAACACAATAGAGAATACACATATTTTTTGTAATGCTAAATATAACATAATCGTAATTTTTTTCTTAACCCTGAATAATAGATTTTATTAATTATTTTGAAGTAGACTCCATTGCAAAAAATTAAAAGCGATATTTTAACACTAAAAGATTTAATTTCTAAGTCAAAACAGAACTTGTTCTTTTATATTAAAACTGAGATCTAGACTTTGTAAACTAATATACACAGCTTAAGCGTCAAGAAGTTGGACCACACCTAAAAATATTAAATTTCCTAATCTACAAAAATACAAAATACTTTTAGGAAAAATCAGTCATGCCTAGGTATCAACGCGTTTCTAAATGTTTTTAGTGTCACATTAATTTGTATATGAATATAAATGCAATAATAATTTATAATACAACGAAATGTCCATGTAAATACATATATATAGTAAATGTGTAAAATTATTGTATCCGATTATGAAATATTTGTACAACATTGATGACTGAATAGTTTTAGACAAATTTTTAATTATTTGTTCACCTCACAACTAGGCGGTGTAGTTATAATGCATATGGTATAGAAACAGTAATTTGTTGCAATTTCTAAAATTCAATTTATTATAAATACAGGAGTAAAGTTTTCCATTAAGATTTTAGCAAGGGTAAAGATGCTTAAAACACAAACTATTTTATATATCATTCTTTACATAGAAATAATACTGTATATATTATATACCTAACACGATTTTACATGTAATATAAATTTAAGTATTTATTAAAATGCACATAATAGAATTAAGAGGAATAACATTTGGTTTTAAAAAGTCTATATATATTTTTTACATATTGTTTTAAACAGTGAAAATGCTAATAAAACAAAACAGGTTTGTAAATTTTTCAAGTACATAAGAGACACGGTCCCAAAAACCCAGAAAAACATCTATGTTATATAAGTTATCTGCAACTTTTCATACAAGCAAATTATGCATATAGAAGAAATAAACAACTAATATTTTTATTTGTAATGTGAAATTCCTTTTTCTATAAAAAATTAAAAATATATTTTCTCAACAATTAAATATCTGCAATAACATGGATAGCAGTTTTAGATTAAAATGTATTACAAATATAACATATAGCATAAATAATTTTATGATGTAGCAAATAGCGAATACATTGAACATTGTCACGATAAAGATAGACCAGGCATACATCATCATCAGCATCTACAAACAACATTGTAAATTCTACCAAGTAGTTTTAAGCTAGTCAATACATAGAATTTTAATATAATAAATCACTCTGTGGTTTAAGTCCATCACCAAATATATCAACAAGTATAATTATAACGAATCATAAATTACACAAATATATTATAATCCCCATCTTTTTAAACTTAATATGATGATAACATACAGGTTTACATAACATAATCATAAGCTCTTTAACTACCAAAATTAGATATTTATGTCTCCTCTATATTAGGATTCTCTGAGAACAGTTGGTGATCATTGTAGGTACGCAAGTATTTCTTAGTGAATAAATAGAGAGCCAAACCCCACTTCATCATCATGAATGACCATACCAAACGAATGATGATGCTTGTTTGGAGAGGAACAATATCTGCAATTTTTACAATTACTTTTGTTTATATATTCACTGTACCCTATTATTTAGTTATTTTAATAGATGTATGATGATTATATAAAATATTCATGTGTTTTTTACACTTTTTATAGTAAAAAGGATAAACCATTTGACTTTTATTCAACTTACCTGCTTTGTAATAGATTTCCAAAAAAGTGTAAAACAGAGTGAGAGCCAATCCAGAAACGAAGCCAACTATTCCAAAGTCACCAATATATTGCAAAGCTTTCCTTGAAAAGTTAACATGTAAAGACTCTTTTAGATAATGAAAATGCAGAGCTAGTGCCAAGCTGGCGTGAATACCTGAAAGATAATTAACATACATGTAGGATTACATACATGCAGCTCCAAAATTTACCACTTATTTTAAAATATAATATATATTCAGTATTAAAAAGATTTTATTTACTTACCAGATAATAATGCCCACATTCCTGCTTCAATATTGGCATAAACTAGACAAAAACATATAAAAGCCGATATGCCAAGTATTGCACCTAAAGCGCTTAAGACTATATATATTTTTGTACGAAACATATTGCAATCTAACCAGATGGCATACGGATTAATTTTATATTGATTGAAGTTATAAATGTTTATATATTAAGCTAGGTAAACAATCTTTTGATGACAATCACTACTATCAGTAATATTAATAATAATATGTCACTTCTTTTAGTAAATGGAAACAACAACAACCATGAAAATGATATTTTTTATTTCATTCATAAGGTTTTTAATAAGACAAACGTAATGAATATGGAGCCATTACTATCCGAATTCTGCTTTAAAAGTACAAAAAAAACTTTATAACATTAGAAACAATATATTATCCAAAAAAACACTAATCTTTTATGTTATTTAGTGACTATTTACGATTTCCTGCCTAAACACATTGTTAACATATTTTACACCTTGTTTAATAAATATCAAATGCATCCATTTTTAAATATTTATACCGTTCATTGATTAATCTGTAGTTAACAAAAAAATTATTAAAAGGAATATATTAAAAAAAACTTATCTATTTTTAAACGATATTAATTTTATAGAGAAACATGAAGGCTGGGCTATTATCTGATAATTTTTTAGTTATTGTTTCGACTGAAAACACGTATAAAATAAATATGCAACAAAGTCTTTTATGCATAATTAAAAACTTTATGTAAATCTATTATGAATGTGGGTTTTAGCGAAGAGCTTGAGAAAATACAACTAGTACCTCATTAAAAATGACATTGACAGATAAGGATTGTTTATTGTGTATTGAGTGTAATTGATATTTTTCATTTTAATAAATGGGTAATCATAACAAAACTTATAACACTACCATATTTCAAGATGACCAGAGTCAGTCACGTTCAAATGAAGAAACTATTAGATTTGCTTAGCGAAGACGGTGTAATGGTGCAAGGCAAAGTTATGTATACAGACACCAACAGGCAGAGTTTCTGGAAAAAAGTTTCTGTACAACTTAATTCAATACAAGGAGGAGCATTTAAAAATGCCTATAAATGGTGTAAGGTAAATTACTAAATGTTTTTTGAAACTCACGTCTTGTTTTTAAACCTGTTTATAAAATAACAGCAAAAGTGATATCTTAATGAAATTTCAGTAATTGTTTATAATTTCAGATGTGGGCAGATTGGAAAAATAAAACTAAACGCAAAGCGGATATTTTGTTTAAGAAAAAAACTAATGAATTTATGCCACAACCGCAAACACTAACAAATCTGGAATTAAGGTTGCTTAGGATTATAGGTTACCCATTGAGTGATAACAACCTTGACTCACACTATGACATGGTAATCAATACTGAAATAAAAATTTTCTTTTAAAGGCATATATATCTCATAAAGGTGTATAGATATATATTATATTAGAATACATTATAAACCAAAGTTGCAAGTGTATGTTACTTGTTCATTCAAATGTTATTTATTTAATAACTTCCTTTTTTAGATACATAAAGTTGAAATACCAGATGATACAGAAAATTGTATCCACCTCGAATTTCTTGCAGAGGAGTCTAGTGAAGATGATAAAGCTCTAAAGAATTTTGCAAGGCATAAAAGAAAAAATGCTGATCATGAAGATATAATTGGTATACATCCAATGTCCATGATATAACAATTATTAGTAATAACTTTATATTATTAAGTAATTAACCCTGTTTTAGATGGAAAATCTGATGTAGATGACTTATCAAATGCAGGAGAAACAACAAAAAAACAAGGTAACACCTCAACACTTGTGACCTGAGTCTTCATCATAAGTGTCTTATTTCTGAAAAGGGACATTAAATATGCTGTAATATATTCTTTTTAATTATATAGGAAAGAAAATAAATAAATCGGGTTCATATGCAGATTATAGAATGCAAATAAGATTAGCATTAGAAAAAGAGAGATCTCAACAGAAGACTGAGGAGTTAAGGTTAAGAGCAATAGAGTTAAAACTGAAAGGAGAAGAGTTAAGACTGAAAGAAGTTGAAATGAACAAAATTAACTATTTAACTAATTTAGAAGAGGAGAAGTTAAAATGTTTTAGAGACATTTCATCATCTTTGAAAGAGTAAGTTTTTTTGCAAATATTATATTTTATTATAAATAATTTAAACCAAGTTGTTCCTTCAATTCTTTTTTTTATTACATTGATCCAGAAGATAGTAAAGCATAATCTCACAGCATACTCTAGCTAGCCTACAGCAATTCTTTTGTGGTGGCAGATTTACAATATGATTAAGCGGGTTTGAACCCTACTACCAACTGTACTGCAAAACATTGTCCTAGAATCGAACCAAAAATCTCTGTGTTATGAAGCCACTTAGTCACTGCACCATGGGGGCAGATAATTCTATTGTTATAAAAGTTACTGAAATTACATGACTGTATATTCCACAATCAGTATTTAAAGTCAGTCATATATTAAATTATCATATATTTAAACTATATTATATAAAACCATTGTGACATGTAATTTTTAATAAAATTTCAGGTTATTAGAAAGGAGCAGAAATGGAAATTCAAGATTTGATAAATTATTTTAATAATTTTATTGTCTTTTTGCCATTTTACATTCATTGCAATTCCACAGTGGATGTATGTAATAAGTTTAATTATGTTAATGTATAATAGAATTCATGAAAATGTGCCTTTTTTATCAACAATAGATTTAACACTCTTGACCACAATTTTACATGGCGTTAAGTGACAATTAGGCCATTGATTGTGTAGCCTTCACACTCATTGTACTCTGGCTCTCTTATATTGACAGATAGAACACAGCAATGATTTTATAGCTGCATGTTTATAATAAAATTCTGGGTTATATGTGCAGGGCACTTATGTATTTTAACGTGACAACGTCTATTAATTATATCACAAAAAATTTTGATAATAAATTTTATTATTCTAAATTACATGCCTTTCATTATTATACTTATGAACGTTTCGTTCTCTTTTAATGCGTTTTGGAAAACGGGGTTTGTTTGACATGTTATCGGGTTACCAAATCAAGTTATACTAACTCCAATTATAAAAAATGTGTTATGGATTGTATTCTAATTATTATGAGCAATAGAATACATCTTTTACTTTCAACCCAATTCGGGCAAACGCATACCGACTTAGCGGTCGGCGTAAGCCACGCCCACTTATGTGCGGACCATTTCTCCAGCACGCGCGTCCTATCTTTTTATACCCATTAATAGGACGTTGTCACGTCAAAATGCTGGTAGCCGACCAGACTGATTCAAACATGAAAGCACTTAAAATATTACATTTCAAAAGGCGAATTATTTGTTGAGAATTTTTAATGTAATATTCTTAACTATTTCCTAAGTATTAAGTTCATATTTTAAAGAAAATTAATTATTTACATATACGGCAATCACTCATTGTAAATATTATTGTTCTTTAAAGGATATGTCATGTCAACCTATACAAGAAGATTAATAATGTATTATAAAAGTTAGCTACTTTTTTAAAAAAATACATAAGTTTATTTAAATTATCATTTATTGTTTCACTGAACATAAAAGTTATATTGCACCAAATAAACTAACACAATTTTAAAGTAAAGAAAAAATTCTTCTCATAAACATGAATAACCGAAATAGTTAATAATAATTATTGCTTTAACTATACTTTTAATTAAATATAACTTAAACAGTTTCAATTTGCTTTTAAGTATAACAAAACATTACCCCATTTGGAGCTTCTTTTTTAGATCTAAAATGCGTAACATTTAAACTTAATATGGAATTATGTTAAGTGACTATGGAGTAGAGGAGGAGGTGTGCTCGCCCAGAAAACTCTGAACATTGTGGTTTTTGGTCCAGTCAGTAATGTCACTAGCTACAACACCCTTCAAATCAAAACATAGTAATGTTTACTTTCATACCTAGATGGTTTCTGGCTACAAAAACTTATCATCAAAAATCATATACTGAAATAATAACTATAACAATGTTGTAGTAAATGTAATTTAAAAAATGTACCACTTTGCAGTCCTAAAATCGTTTAAGTCAAAATATTTATAATTTGTGGTGAAGTCTATAATTGAATAATTATTATTTAAGGCCATATGATATTATTAAATTGGTTAAAGAAACAATGACTGAAGAAAATTACACAAACTATCAATTACACATAACAGAGGTAAATATGCTGCACCTATGTTAACTTAATAAATCTATAAAATATATTTAAATAACAAATGGTTATAATAACTTGTTTACCTTATGCTTTTAGCAATTTAACATAACTTGGTCTTAGTTTTTTTAATGTAGTCTCATCTAACTCCGATATCCTATGGATGCGAAGGTGACTTTTCATATTGCACCGCTGGGCATAGCCTCTCCCACAAATTGGGCACTTGAATGGAGTTTCTCCAGTGTGCAATCTCATGTGCTCTTTGAGATAATCTATATGGAAGAAACTAGCACTGCACACTGAACAAATGGCTGGCCGTGCACCTGAAATTAAGAAACAGAATAAAATATATTTATTGTATTATTAAGACATCAACATATTTAACAAGCTTTGTGTATTTATTACTCAAGAAACACCTCTTCATCTAATGTAGTTTTATGTAACTACCTCACAAGGTAGTCAGTCGAGAGGGAACTCTCTAGTTTAATACCAGGGTCTAAGATTTTAGAGTTTGCTTAGTGGTAAGATTTTTTTTTCAGCTCCTAGTGGTAGTAAGGTAAGTTCCTAGCTGTAACAGCACTGCTGTATTCCGACTTTTGACATATGAAATTACTGGAGTAGTAAGACTTCAAAATGACCCATCACTATTTCCTGAAAATGTTTAAATTGGTACTGCAGTAGCTGCTATATTGGCCGTCGAATAGTAGTGATCAAACATAACTGAGTATTGGTTTGAAGAGTGTTGCAGTTAATGAAATTATTACAGTAATGAAACAACATATTTCTCAAGGTAACAAGTCTGACATGGTGTCATGTGTAAGTTACTCTCTTAACAACAGGTAAGTCTTGTTAAGAATACTTCAAACTTCCAATGAAAGGTTTTCAGTATATTTGAAAGGAGAGTGTCCTGCTCCCTTATGTTGTGTATTCTGCCTCAACTAAAGGACAATTACAATTATGTTCCATAATAACTGTTATTTATTTTAGTGGCTAATGTACTATTATAAATTCATAAGTTTTGTTAAATCATTTATTTGCTACTTTCGAAACTATTGAAGTAAAAATGAAAAGCATTGTGTTTAAAGAAGAAATTAATGTAAAACATTACCTGTGTGAACTGATCGTTCATGAACAATAACTGATTTAACTATACTTTTAATTAAATATAACTTAAACAGTTTCAATTCGCTTTTAAGTATAACAAAACATTACCCCATTTGGAGCTTCTTTTTTAGATCTAAAATGCGTAACATTTAAACTTAATATGGAATTATGTTAAGTGACTATGGAGTAGAGGAGGAGGTGTGCTCGCCCAGAAAACTCTGAACATTGTGGTTTTTGGTCCAGTTCAGTAATGTCACTAGCTACAACACCCTTCAAATCAAAACATAGTAATGTTTACTTTCATACCTAGATGGTTTCTGGCAACAAAAACTTATCATCAAAAATCATATACTGAAATAATAACTATAACAATGTTGTAGTAAATGTAATTTAAAAAATGTACCACTTTGCAGTCCTAAAATCGTTTAAGTCAAAATATTTATAATTTGTGGTGAAGTCTATAATTGAATAATTATTATTTAAGGCCATATGATATTATTAAATTGGTTAAAGAAACAATGACTGAAGAAAATTACACAAACTATCAATTACACATAACAGAGGTAAATATGCTGCACCTATGTTAACTTAATAAATATATAAAATCTAGTTAAATAACAAATGGTTATAATAACTTGTTTACCTTATGCTTTTAGCAATTTAACATAACTTGGTCTTAGTTTTTTTAATGTAGTCTCATCTAACTCCGATATCCTATGGATGCGAAGGTGACTTTTCATATTGCACCGCTGGGCATAGCCTCTCCCACAAATTGGGCACTTGAATGGAGTTTCTCCAGTGTGCAATCTCATGTGCTCTTTGAGATAATCTATATGGAAGAAACTAGCACTGCACACTGAACAAATGGCTGGCCGTGCACCTGAAATTAAGAAACAGAATAAAATATATTTATTGTATTATTAAGACATCAACATATTTAACAAGCTTTGTGTATTTATTACTCAAGAAACACCTCTTCATCTAATGTAGTTTTATGTAACTACCTCACAAGGTAGTCAGTCGAGAGGGAACTCTCTAGTTTAATACCAGGGTCTAAGATTTTAGAGTTTGCTTAGTGGTAAGATTTTTTTCAGCTCCTAGTGGTAGTAAGGTAAGTTCCTAGCTGTAACAGCACTGCTGTATTCCGACTTTTGACATATGAAATTACTGGAGTAGTAAGACTTCAAAATGACCCATCACTATTTCCTGAAAATGTTTAAATTGGTACTGCAGTAGCTGCTATATTGGCCGTCGAATAGTAGTGATCAAACATAACTGAGTATTGGTTTGAAGAGTGTTGCAGTTAATGAAATTATTACAGTAATGAAACAACATATTTCTCAAGGTAACAAGTCTGACATGGTGTCATGTGTAAGTTACTCTCTTAACAACAGGTAAGTCTTGTTAAGAATACTTCAAACTTCCAATGAAAGGTTTTCAGTATATTTGAAAGGAGAGTGTCCTGCTCCCTTATGTTGTGTATTCTGCCTCAACTAAAGGACAATTACAATTATGTTCTATAATAACTGTTATTTATTTTAGTGGCTAATGTACTATTATAAATTCATAAGTTTTGTTAAATCATTTATTTGCTACTTTCGAAACTATTGAAGTAAAAATGAAAAGCATTGTGTTTAAAGAAGAAATTAATGTAAAACATTACCTGTGTGAACTGATCGTTCATGAACAATAACTGATTTATGACACTTGTAAGTTTTGTCACATAATTTACAAGCGAAAACTTTTTTTGGTTGTAATGCCTTATTATGTACATTTTTGTGATGATTTGTCAATTCTCCTCTAAATGCAAAACCTCTACCACAAGTTGTACACACAAAGTTTTTTTCTTTTTCATGTTTCCTTTTAATATGCCGCTTTAAGTAATAATCGGAAACACAGAACCTCGGACAGTTAGGACATTTAACAGGATTTTTAAAATGGATGTTTTTCTTATGAACAGAGAGTTTCTCTTGGTCTTTGAATACTTCTCCACATAGGTCACATAATTTTGGAGGGGGCTCCACTTTTGTTTTTGTTTTTTTAACTGATTTTCGTATTTTTTTCGAACATTTTTGTATTGGTTTTACTGCTTTTCCTAATTTTAAACTGAAAATAATGCATGTATTATTCATGGGAAACTCAGATACAGGATGATTTATTAATTGATTTAAAACAGTAATGTATTTTGGACATAATAACGAAAGCTACAGTAACTTTATTAAAATTTTCAAATATTTACACTTTATTTTTAATTCAGACTTAGTCAATATATAAGCAGAAATTAGTCAATATTTTATACAAGCAAAGTAGTAATAATATTACCTCCATTCTTCTCCATTCCATGAAAACTCACCCTCTAAAATAGAGGATGCTACTTTATTTGTATTACTTTTGGTACATGTCTTAGAACAAGATTTAGTCTTTACATTTTCCTTCTCTTTTTTAACTTCTTCCTTTACATTACATAAATTTAAATTAGTTTGAGTTTCATTCTGTTCAAAATCATCATCTGATTCATTCTTGATGTCATCGTTTATTATTTCATCGACTGATTCGGAGTCACTACATTCCTCGTTTTCTTTTTTTAAAACAAGTAATCTACTTTCTAATTTTTTGCAAGTTTCTTTAAATTTATTTATAAATTTACCTATGATATTTAATGTTTCGTTACAGTCTTTACATATTTGGCGAGGAAATCCATCTACGTCTTCTATCTGAGAATAAAAGTTATGTAAAGAAAACATATTTATATATCAAAAGGTAAATTAATAAAGTAATGAAAAGCTTACATCAACATGTAAACATGTAAATATTTTTGATTTAATGTCCAGTTCAAAATATTCATTTTTTTCAAATATTGTGTATTTGGCACCGTCTTGAAGACAAATTCTACAAACTTCCTTATGAAATGTCATATTCAGTTCTTAGTAATTTAGTACAATTAGTCACTTATGCACAATATAAATAAAATAATCACAAAGTATTGTGACATTTTAATAACAAAAGTGACATCGGTTGACACTATGACAAACACCGATTACTCTTTAAATTATAAAATCCAAGTATTTCTCATAATGCCTATTTAGTAACTATTTTTCAAATAAAAAAAATGGTATTCAATTTATAGCGTTTAAGGTTTTTCATTTTAATTTGATCTTTTTAAGGTATAACCAAGATAGTTCGTTCATAGTTAGAAAGAAAATTTTGCTATGAATAATTATATGTTTAAGTTTTGGAATATCTTAACTACATCTATATTTTTCACAAGAATTTTTTACTTTAAAGTAACATAATCCATCTTTTTTAAACATTTCATTTTAACAATTTTAAAGCTTCGCTGTTTTGGTGAGGGAGATCACAAGACTAAGCATAGACAATATTATTATCGAGCTATCGTTTCTGTCATCAGGTGATAGGGACTGGGAGTAAATTCCTGAATATAGGATAAACGCTAATATTTTTCTTAATCAAAATGTCTGGAAAAGATAAATTAGCTATTTTCCCTTCCCGAGGGTAAGAACTTTTGTAATATTTTAACTAATCTTTGTTAGTAACCATTTTAAAAAAATATAATTAATTGTATTTTTCTGATTTAAGTGCCCAAATGTTAATGAAGGGCCGATTGGCTGGTGCACAGAAGGGCCATGGTCTCCTCAAGAAGAAAGCTGACGCTCTGCAAGTTAGGTTCCGTATGATCTTAAGCAAAATCATCGAGGTTAGTGTACATTTACGTTGAGGAAACGTTATAACGTAATAAATTTTTTCGTTAACAGATTTTAATATTTGCACATAAGAAAAATAATTTTTTTTATTTTTTTAGACTAAAACCCTTATGGGAGAGGTAATGAAAGAAGCTGCATTCTCACTTGCTGAAGCAAAGTTTACAACTGGAGACTTTAATCAGGTTGTGTTGCAAAATGTTACCAAGGCTCAGATCAAGATCCGATCAAAGAAGGATAATGTTGCTGGTAATTAATCTTTTTGTACTTTGGCATTGTTACTCTTCATACATTCAATAATTTTAATATCAAAGACTTCATCTCTCATATAACTTATTCCTTTTAAGCTGAACCTGAATGAGTCTGTTATCTTCTTTAATTAAAAGACAGTCCTGTTTTCTCATATCAATTGTAGAAAACCATGACATGTTAAAGTAATTACAAGAACTGAAATTTACTGACACTATACTAATCTACAGAACACACAACAACTACGGAAACCAGCCTCTGTAAATTCTTATAGTTAAATCCAAAATTATAAAATTAAAAAATATGTAATTTTTTTCTCATAAATCATTATTTATAAATTTTAGAGATTTATCATTAGTTATGTTTTAATGTTTGTTATATTTAAAATTAATTGGTTTTAAGGTTGCATGACAAATATGTATATTGTAAGTAATACAAATACTTAGTAGAGGTATTTATCCTCAATTATTTAGGTAGGGTTTATCAATACATTTTTCAATATTATAAATGTTAATTTCAGTAATTGTGGTAAATGCCAATAAACTCTATAAATTACGAAATATATGCTGTGTATATGCTGCAATTTCGACCATGACTTTTTAGTCAAAACATAATATTTGAAATCATGGACATTGTTTTTGTTATATTTCAGGTGTCACACTCCCAATTTTCGAGTCATATCAAGATGGCTCTGATACATATGAACTAGCTGGTCTCGCTCGCGGTGGTCAGCAGCTGTCCAAGTTGAAAAAGAACTTCCAAAGTGCTGTCAAGTTACTTGTTGAACTTGCATCCTTGCAGACTTCATTTGTTACTCTTGATGAAGTCATCAAGATAACCAATAGACGTGTTAATGCTATTGAGCATGGTAATTTTTTTAATTATCTAAGACATAAAACTTAGAAGATATTTTTATAAATGTTAAGAAAGATTTTAATTACTGAATTTTTTTTTATTTGAAACTAAGTTTTATAAAATTGCATTAAGTTTGAACATAAGTCACTTTCTTTCTTAGAGTTAATTTGATATCTAATAACAATATTCAAATAAAGATTACGGCATCCTCTTTAAAAATAATTAAAAAACTGTTTTGAATGCATTAAGAAAAATCACAAATTTTCTAACCATAAGTACTCTTAATTTAGAAGAATATAATTAACCTAGGACAAAATACATTTGTTATAGTAATCATACCCCGGTTGGAGCGCACTCTTGCTTACATCATTTCCGAGCTTGATGAGTTGGAACGTGAGGAGTTCTATAGATTAAAGAAGATCCAAGACAAAAAGAAGATCATCAAAGACAAAGCAGAAGCTGTAAGTTATTTTTTAGTTATCATGTTAAAAATAAAATTGAATACTTGGTTGTCTTACAACATTAGTAGAAATGTATATGTCATGTGTTAATTTTTTTCACATAAAGTATCTAACTAATCGAAAGTTTGGAAGGAAAAGTGTAATGTGTTTTCAATAACATAACTTTAAGATACATAAAAAGCTTCCTGAGTGTTTTCAGTTTTGGGACTTGAGCCATTTCTTACAAGAAGAGGGTCATGGCCCAAAATGCACAATGCTAATTGTTCATTTGCTGATGATGTCACGTGTTCGTTAAAGTTGTTCTTTGAACATCAATTTCGTATAATTTTTTGTGCTATTCAGTACAAATATAAGTACATAACTTAATTTTTCTTCCCACTTTCATACTCTTATTTTCTAACAAGATTAAGTAGTAAGGTGTAGGCTATTAATTTAGACAACAAAAACAAACCTCCAATGCTTCGAGACTTACTGCTGCACTACTCTATGACCACCTTACAAACTGAGTTACGGCAGCTTCAAGTTATATAAATAATATACATAATGCGGATTTTTTAACTTTTAGGCAAAGCAAGCTAAGATAGAACTCGGTAACGACGTTCGCGACATCGCCAACCTGCTCGACGAGGGAGATGAAGATTTGCTCTTCTAAACTATCCCCTAGGCGCATATAGTCTACAACATAGCATGTTTTTAGTATTGTTGTCAAATGGTTAATGCACAGTCAAAGTTGAAGTTGTCAATACCAGAACCTATCTATCAAGATAGTTTGTGATTAAAATTGCAAATGTTACTAACTGTTGCCTTCAAAACTTTGGCTAATGCAATTTCTTTGATATTAATAGTGTTCAGTTCTCTGTACATAACTGTTGACGTTCTTAAATCGGATTAAAATTGTATTCTGAAATGTAGCTATAATGGTTTAAAATGCTTTGACCTGCGATGATCATTGGCTATTTATATCATAGCTGCAAGCATTCCAACAAATGTTAGTCTAATAATATTCATATTATAATAAAAACTGAGTGTTTTACGAAATGTATTAAGGACATAACGGTATAATAAATTTCAATGCTTGTTTTTTTTTTTAATAGCTGCCCCACAGGTTGAGTTACTTTTCGTTCAATACGCCCCTGTGTGGGAGTTAATACCAGTATAAGTACACCCACATAGTATTTATGTTTTTGAATTGTTGTTTAATAATAAATCAATATATTTTAAGTAAGCATCATGTAAATACAAGTTTGTGAAACGAAATATATTATTATTATTGAAAATGGTTTATTTTTGTGTTAACGCTGATGTCATTGTAATTTTCCTCTGCGAAGAAATAGAAAAATTAGTTTATTTTCACTTTCTGATCGATAGTTGTAATGAAAAAGAGGTTTTACTACAACTAAGTCTCCGTTGCCGAACAGCGTCTAGGTAGGTACCACCGTAGCTCTTATTTCTACCGCCAAACAGTAGAGTGCAAACATTACTGTGTTCCGGTTTGAAACGCGCTGTAAGCTAACAAAATTACTGGGGTAACGAGACTTAACATATGTCTCAAGAGGTCGAGGGCAATGTGGTGCAGTGTATACCATCTTAACGCGTCACGTTGTTATGGGCAAGCCTATCACTTACCATCAGCTGAACGCCCTGCCCGCCTTGTCACCCCGTAGCCAAAAAATCGTATATGTAGTAACCGCCACAGCACTTAGGATTAATCATTTGCAATGTCGTTAACTAACTCGACAAATATAATCACAAATACAACTTTATGATGCTTAATAATCTATTATACGCTTAGCATTTACTGAGAAGTAACTGGCGTCCTCAACGGGCTCAGAATTGAATATTTTATGTCACTGATTCAAGCAAACCTGTAATGGTATCGTTACAACTTTAGTAGTTGTAATCAGAAATTTAATCCTTTAATTTGATAGTTTAATGTTTAGTTGAATATTTGGTTAATTACGGTCTGGTAATTAAACTGTATCTAAATAATTATTTGAAGGTCCGTTTATAATGATAACAATATATTTAGTGGTATAATTGCTTTTGATTGTTCCTGTTTGAAAATAACATTTTAGTGATGAATTGATTTCGGATTTCTTTTTTATAAACATTAAAATCTTTTTATTCAAACAAGTATTATAATTAAATTAATATGATTATTTTGAAATAAGTTATTGAAGCATTTAGTTCCTGGTGCTTTAGTACGTCCATAGCGTATGATTTATACGAACTGTTTAGATTGAATAGAAATCGGTTCATGCATGTACTAGGTACTGGTAGGTGATTACCGGTGCCGGATGCAAATGGTGCTTGAAGTATTGACTTAGCTCTGTTCTGTGCCGCATTATTGTCGAGATTTATGAAGTTCTGTGAACGAGAATAGTGATTGGTATTCATATTGCAGTTTTAACTAACGAACAAACAAATAAATCACTGTTACTTTTGTTTTCATTACACTTTATGGATATCACTGATTACCTTAATCTTTTAGAACCCTTTGAATAAGGTTGTATCGTTACCCACCTCGGCAGCATATATTTCTTTTGTCATTGCCGTAAATCTAAATGCTTGGTGGTCAGTAGCTAAAACGAAAAACTATTTTTCAAACTAACGAATAAAGTCAGATGAAAAAGTAGTTTCGGTTATGGAAGAAAGTTGTTGTTGCAACATATATTACCTATTTAAAATCTATCTAAAACGTATGTGCAATCCAAAAAAACTTAAATACGTTTTCTGGGTAATTGGTGCATTTAAAATAAAAATTATCATCTCGAGTTACGGCAAGTTTATAATTATATACTTATTATATTCATAGACGTTTTTTTTAACAAAAATCGTTATTCTGTAGTTAATGATATGTATTTCTAAATAAATAAACAGAACCCTTAATGTTCCCACTAATGGGACATGGGGTCTTCTCTGACAAAGAGAGTCATAATTGTATGGCTGGTGTAAAATGCGTCATTAATAGTATTTATCTTATATTATTCCATGTTAAGGAATATAAATCGTAATCTTCCATGAAGTATGGTTTTTGTAAACAAATTTGTCGTAAAACTGAAAGTACCTAGTAAGTTGTTAAGTAAGTTTTTGAGGTAAGATCCGCAAACGGGAAGCATGCGGCGCGCGGCGCGGGACGGGGTGGTGAACAGGGGAGGAGAATAATCAATACCCATAGAACTATAAACAACGGAACATTACGATAAATATTTTATGTAATATTATATAAATACATATTTATTTGATGATGAGGAATAGCGTTTCGATTATTAGTTAATATTTTTTTGTTCACGTGTAGAGATGTTTAAATTTTTACTATATATTAATTTTTAAATCGCATATAAGATTAAATAAATATTTACAACCGTGAAATCGAGATATAAGAAAATTGGATTTTTCATCTGTTTATTTATTTTGCAAGCGCTGTTTTTATCATTAATGTTTTATTCGGAATTGTTTATAGTGATCTTATGTAAATTTAAAAAAAATCAACAAATGAGGAGATAATATCGAAAACATTCACGTCTGTTAATATTCGTTGAGACGTATTTTTTTTATTACAATATATGGTGGAGGACAATGGATTGCACATGCTATGATTTAATGTGTGATTTTGTTCATAGCTCTGAAATGGGTTTTATTATGTCCGTTAATTTTCGTTGGTGCAGAGTCGTTAATCGTCGGTACTTGCTGAATCTGTCTAGTTGACTAGTTCATGCGAAAGTCGGCCTTAAACACAATCAGTATCTGCATCATGATACTATAAATATTATCGTAGTTTCATAATAATTTTGCAAATGGAGAGATGAAGGACAATTCAATATCAATTTAATTTCTTTGTGAAATATTCGGAGGTATGTTTTAATTACTCTCAACCACTTGTGAATTTTAATCTTTTTTCTTTTAGAAAGTATTTAGATTATGTAACTAATGTAAGGATAATATTTATTACTCGTGAATAAGTAAACTTTGTAACTGTTATATATAGTTTCCTGAAATCTATTTTACACAAGAAGTATTTGGGATGGTCAGCCAACTGTTTATCATCGTATACTTGTTTGCCAGATAAAAAATATCTTCGCCCTTTTACGTTTTTTTTATACTTTTTCTCAAGACTTCTCGATTTAGTCTGTCTATACTAATTTTCAAAATTACATGCACGGAAGTTTTGATGTCCTCGATACAAACGTAAAGTAGAAGTTGTAACTCAATACGCAATCTGAGTACTATCCAATAATCGAACCTATTTATCTGTAAATGAATTCTCACAACGTTGTCGGGGGCGTAGGGAGTTTCTGTGAGAAGGGGACGGCTCTAGAGGTTCGCTTTGCTTATAACATCAAAGAATGTCATTCCGTTAACTTGTAACAAGATACAATGTCGTTCGCCAATTTTCTCATTAAAATAATTTACGCATTTTGTATTAGTTAGTATATTTACATTCCTGGACCACTTACCAAGTGACCTTTTGTATCTACAAATAATGTTAAAGGTTAGAATCCTATATCTTCAAAAATATTTATTTAGTCGACAGGTCCATCATCTAAGTCCGAACGGATTTTGTTTTCATATATTGTCTGCGTATGAAGTCCCCCTCCGCAAAGGGTTCGACCCTAATAATAATAACTAATGCGGGAATTGTCTACAATAAAAGATGAAAAAAAAAAGGAACAGGTGTGGATTTAAAAGGGTCCGTGATCGCCTGTACTACATGCTATAATTGAACTCTGAATTTAACAGATATCATACTTAATACTAATAAGTCTGTAGTCGATTTATAAAATTTTTTAAGGACAACTATTTTATTGGGATTGTTTATATCTAGTCTAGGTTGTTGTGTACCTGTTTGAAGTATTATTGGAGTAACGAGACGTACTATATTTATGCCTGCGCAGGTGATTTGCACAATATGGTGCTGTTAAAACATCCTAACCAGCGTCTCATTTTTATGGACAGACGTGTACCACTCTCGGATCTTGTCTCGACGCTTTGTTGCGTAAAAAAACCGCTGTATTTTTCCACCAAAACAATTTGGAGGCTTTCAAGAATAGAGCTTAATCATGTTACTAAAGTTAAATGTTTGCGTATTGTTGTTTTTATGTACGGATGTGGTAAATGTTTGAGTTATTTGCTCACCTTTTCTTTATGTACTCACCTCTTCTGAAACTTTTTCTTATCATTAGAAGTAGAAGGCGTCTATCGGAAGAAGCTATTTTATCTTCGATATCGTTATCTGACACATGGACAAAAATCTCTGTTTTTCTTTAGTTTAAAAATTATATGAAGAGTTTGTTAAAAATTCGCGTTCATGCAAGGTTTCAATTTGTTAATTTAATAATAACAAATGGTAAAGTTTTCTCTACACTCTCCCTGGTTTACAATCCAAATAACTTACACAATAACATTGACGGCGCAAAAACCACAATAAAGTGTTCATTGGGACTAACACAAACATTGTTAAACTCAACCAGTCGCAGAATCAGTCCGTAAACATCCATGCCCTTTATTCTTTCATATATCGCAGTTTCCTTTTTGATTATCCCAGTGTAGCCTTTGTCGTCATGAGCTCGGGCTCTGAGAGTCGTGGCGTCGGCACTACTGAGAGGCATCACGAAGTTGCGGATATTTTTTTTAATGAACCGTATGAGTTTCGTACTGAAAATGGAATGCAAGGTACTTAAGAAATTAAAACCGTACTATATGGTACTGTAATGGTCTCTTCTATATATTACACTACAGGTGCAGTGGCTAACCCTTCTTAACACAGAGGTCGCTTGTTCGATTTCGGGCTATACCGCGTTATATAGTTTGGATGGTAGTAAGATTTTTTCATCGCATAAACGTAAATCTGTTAATTTTTGTATTCCGGATAGTAAAATATGAGTCAGATACTATGAACAAGCGCGCTTTACCATCATTGGTCTTATTTTTTATTTAATGTCATATAAAATTGGGGACAAATATTTGCACATTAAAAATGTGGGTTTATTACTTCAATCATTAATCGCCTTTGTTAAACGACAATTAGTTTAACTTTCATGGAGTGGAGAATATGTAAATCCGTCTCGTTCCGCGAGATAAGTCTCGGAGTAGATAGAAACTCATACATAACTTTTTTTTATTACTAACTACAATTAAAATGGCAGCTTTCATAGAAGTCCGCGTCACAGGAAATTAATCTTCACATAAAACGGAAAAACACCCAACTATTTACAACAATTAAAAAAGAGAGCATACAATATAAATTACTAGCTCCAGGCTAGTACGTGGAACAAAGAATTGCTGGCAATAGTCCCACATCTAGTACATTTATATTTAATGTTTTGTTTAGTCTTTTTAACTAGTATGCGATGTTAGTGGAGATGAAACTGGAATGTAAAACGTGTATACGCAAAACTGGCGTGTAACATAGTGCTTTTTTTTAATCTAACGAAGCGATGAGACTAGTGCAGAGTATTCATTGGGTGGTAAGCGAAATATACCAGGTTTTTTTAAATTTACGATTGACTAAAATACCACTTGGTGTTGATTCACAATAAGATCGTGGACGATGAAGCGTGCTCGCCCGTGACTCTGGCTCTGATATTTTGGCAGCCTGTACCCAAAGATGCTATTATGGCATCAGATTTACAATATGAGGTAACTGGCCATGCGGGTTCGAAAAAACCCTGCCATTAAACTCCACGTGTAGTTCCGGAATAGAACCAGGTGTCTCCGTGTTACTGCGTAAGCGGCAGTTGTAAGTAGCACCACATTGCTCTCATTGCCTTGAGTAAAATGTGTTTATTTCATATTTCACCCTACATTCCACTCTCTGCGAGGGCAACAGAGTTTCCTGTGACCTTTACTAATATACTGAACTCGCCAACCTTCATGCCAGGCGTGGCGAGTACGGCAATTACCTTCGAATTTACGCGCCACGTGTTTATCAATGGACATCTACTGGTTATAATAAAAATTCTATATCTAACTAGTAATAGATCAAGTAAACTAGTCTCCACCGTTTAAAAGCTATTAAATACCAACGATTAACTGCTTGTTGTTAATTTCACTTTCGCATACACTTTGAAATTTAAATACTTCCTTGCTATATTTATCTTTTTCACAAAATATCACATTTCCTCAAACATCAAATAATGTACATACAAAACGTATTTTTTTTTAGATAATGCGAAGATAAACTTAATGGGGCATAACCAGGTCAGTTTGGTTGTCCTAAATAGCAGCGGCGGTGTAACGATGAATGACAATTTCATGCGTCGACTTCAGATGGGATGAAAGGAGGCATCGTAAAGTAACCTGGAGTTGGGATTCTTTTTGAGATCACCTTTAGTCCGCAAACATGCTTCTCGTCGACTGGTAGGGCGACTGATCGTTGCCAGTTCAGCGAGACCTCCGTACATGCGCCGGCGGGAATGAATTATTGCAACTTCATTTACTGTGACGCTCGCCGTATTTTGTGCCGCGAATGTGGAATAAGCCCTGCCCTTGTTTTGATCTATATGTCGGCCGTTTAGTGCTAACGTACTGTTAGATAAATCCCTTAATTAAGACAAAAAAAGATTTTATCTCATATTACATGTAAAATACTTTATATTACACAAGTACGCAATTTAACTTATCATGATTGACTGCTTGTACTAAATTGTGAATCATGTTTACCATTTTTATACATATATGGGGGATTAAGGCGCCAATAGAAACACCTATGACGTTACTGTTAATATTTTATTCCTTAAAAAACATCATTAAATCGTTTATACTTCTAAAACACAAATCTTTAACTATTCTCTACGTACGTTCATCTTTTCTCTCTGGCAGCTTTATTGACATTTCTCTAGTTCTTCCTTTTTATTTACCAAAAACGTCTTCCATCCGACATATATACAAATGATCAGTAATTAAGTGTCCTTATGTAATATCAAAATAACAGCATTTTACTTAATGTAAGTGAATATTCAAAAGCTTTTGTGTGTTTCGAATAAATCCTAGATACGGCTAAACAATTTGAATAGGATTTTCACTAATATTTACCTAATGTTTCGACAAAATTGAAAATATAATCTATGATTTTTTTGATAAAAGTAGGCCACTAATCTGCGAAACCAATACACTGAGATCTATAAACATTTTATCGTATATCTCTATGTGTTATAGTATGTTTTGTACCTTATTTAAATATTGCTCAAGAACCGAGCCGCCATTTAACCATTACACGTAACTTTACTTGATTTTTTAATTAGTTGTTTAATTAGTTTGCTGTGGAAAGTAAAACTTGAACTGGTTTAACAAATAACTGTAAAGGAATACAAAACTAGTGATATTAAACTTGCAATCCATCCAATATCCAATCATTGACTTTATTCCGCTGTAAGGGAACTCATAGAGCGCAGGGGGTCGGTGGGGCCCGGCGGGGGAGGCACGGCGAGGTCGGGGGAGGCCGGAGTGGGTTCCTCGTAAACGTCAAAGGCTATCACTGTTTAAACAAAGCTGTTGATAGGCTTATGGGATACGGACTAAATACTTTGATTTACATGCTGCAGCAGTTCGATGGCAAATAACACTTTTTTAGTTATTAATTTAGTTATTCTATTGATAGTGACCCAAGAGTGTCTATATTTGTACTTTATTCTAGTATTAGTTAACATGATGTTCAGCGAAAATTGTAGATCGGATGAAAGGCTTAAGGAAAAGTAAATCAACAATCTCATTCAATCAAATTGCTTAACACATTTAAGTATAAAAATATTCTGTTCCGTGATAAAATTTTGAGAGACAAGAAAATTACATAACCTTTTAAATATTGAAGTAAGTCTGCTGTTATATAAAAACTTTTTAGTTCTAACCTTTTGGGTTCTGATTAAATATTAATCGGACGAAATCAACGTAGGAGGTTGTGCTTTCTTTTATAACTTTAGTTTTTTAAATAAGAAAATCTTTAAGGGTTTATTTTTTTTAGTAGATCTACGAAATTTAAGTGTACGAAGGAAAATTATGTTTTAGTTAAGTTCAAAGTTGTACTTGTGTTAGGTTTTAATTTTATTAGTGTTGTGATAGGCTCCGTAATCAAACTATTCCCGTATCGTAAAAAAAGTTTGGGAAGGGTTTTTAAGATTAGTTTTATATGTTATTGACTACTTAAATAGATTTTTAGAAAATTATATCAGTTGCCTGCCCGGTGGAACATCGAGCTGATGAAATCAGAGAGTTGTTTAATGCAAGCGACATCGGACCTGTCGCACCGGAAATCGATTGAGAAGCTCATGTTCAGCAGTCGATTGGAATGAGCTGAAATGATGATGATCATATACATACATTGTACAAAGGTCAATGATTTAGTAATTTTTTTATAACGTTAAGAACTTTGAAACAACGCAATAGTAGACAAATTATTGATCGGCACATAAGCTATCGAGATTAGCAGACTATTAAATAATCTAGATTTTTTTAAATTGCTTTAACAAGTGTTTGTATAGTTCTGGTCAACCTAAACATTCCGCCGCTTATCAACATTAAAATTTGATGCTGATCTGAAATCAAACAAGTGATTATTGAATCAGCACGGTAGCGTGTTACGTGTTACGTTTGTTTGTTACAAAAATTAAATCCAATCTTTATATGGAATCATGAAAATAATTGGACGTCTTGTACAACTTATTTAACAAATATCATAATTTGGGTGCATTTAATTTCATATTACAATTTAACTTTCCACAACTCAGTCGCACGTACAGTCTGCGGATGTGTCTGGCAACGGACCGGCTTAAACTGGATTCGTTCAATGTGTCTCAGTTGGCAACTTGATATATCACCGCTTGTGTGCTGGCATTATTTAATTAGAGCTTAACTACTCCTGTTTTGAGATAAGATTTAATCAAGAGTCAAAATGTTTTACTTCATCATGTTAACGAAACATTTTCGTTTAAAAAACTATATAAAGTATTACTACTTTAAGTGTGTCGTTTGTGTTGGATCTTTCCAGTCGTTTGCTTTGTATAAGGAAATAACTGCCGATAGTCTGTTTTTTGAGATAATCTGATCGAACTAAATTTCACTGTGTAAAAATCAACAAAAAATACTAACACAGATTTTGTGGTTATTTTTATTATAAAATTAAATTTGTACATATTTAGGGAATTTCGACAAAATTATATCTTACCTTACATATTCAATGTTGTTACTTATAAACATTTATAATTCTTCGCATCTATCGTAGCTTATCATATTTATTTTTAAAATTATAAAAAGTAAAAAGTTTTTTGAATTTTGTGATTTTTTTTTATTTTAAAGTAAATTGATAGCAGGGTAAGAGTGAGAAGAGCTGCTGCGATCTCTACCAAAATATTTCGCTTGCCGACCTGCATACAGCGCAGTTACTATGACACTTAACCTCAAAACTTGGAGTTCAGACGCATTTTTTATAGTTACATTCGAAATAATTTATCCAAATTTTTTTAGAAAACGTGATAAAGTTTAAAATGAATACAACTAAAAGCTTAGTATAACAAAAAGTCTATAGAGTCATATATAGTTGATGCGGAGACAAGAAAATGAATTAGTAAATGAGTTCGATATAATTTCAATGATTCCCTGCGCAATAACCTTCGAATATACTATGTGTTTCAAGCATTGAAGCGAAGGTGCTATTCACCACCATTTTATAAACCTCACCTAATTAGTTTGCTTTATCATTGACATAAGAAATACTAAAAAAACTTGAATATACAAAAATGGTTGTTTCTTTGTAAACACTGTTTTTTTATGTCTTACATTCCTTTCAGTCATTCTTGTTAATTATTATACTTACTGTTTGTAATATTGTTAGAAAGTATTAGATATTTTCTATTTAAGCACATAAAAGGATTTAAAGTAAAAAATGAGTAAAAGTAAAAGTCCAAGTTTTAAGTTGTAAACGTTATTAAGTTTACTACTCTATAATAATTGATAATGAGTAATAAATTCCTCATTCATAAAAATTAATCCTACGTAATATGATTTTTGTAATAAATCACTGATAGAATCCGAAGTTGAACGTAAAATCACTTAATAGTAATTGAAGTGTTCCTGCACGCAGCTCTTAATAAATCAAGTTCCCGCGGCCGACACATTATGGAAATAAGTTGCACAATACAAGGAGACCAGCTCAACACCTTCCCCGACGAGTCGTACGACTATTGGCCTGGCCCCCACCCTCATTGTTCCAACAGAGAGGGTATCTTTTACGAAATTTGTTACTGCTGTTATATTTGACACATTTACAAAGTTTACTTATCGTAGAATTACCAAAGAATATTACTATGTTTTTATGTATATCTTACGAACAATTGAAAGCAGAAAATTCACATTAACTATAAAAATAATATTTACCTGATTGTAAAAGTTTGCGTCTTATTTTATACTTACAGTCTCTAATAAAACACAATTCAATCTATGATGAATAATTTAAAAAAAACTTTAATTTTAGTGTTAATTATCAAAAACTGTTAATACATAAATTACTCTTTTCAATTCTCTATTTAAAAAAAAAACATGATTTTTTTTTCATTATTGTGTACGGATTAACTGACTCTTCTTTCATATCAGATCTTTTAGCTTTCAGTCGGCTTTCTCTAAACCTTATTATCTAGTAAATTAGATGACAAAAACGGTAACGAAGATATTACAGCTTACGATGATTTTGAATATCAGTGTTGATCAATTAATTTCAAATCTATGGTTGACGGTTCACACTGAAAATAATAATTGGTTAAAATGTATTTAAACATTTACGTTCGACCCTCGTCAGCTAAATTTAATTGTATGTAACACAGAGTAAGATAATTAATCTCGCTACCTGGCCACTATCCAATAACTGGAGGAATTTAACGGTAGAGGTATTCACAGAATGCTGTTCGATGTAGATGAAAGGAATCATAGACGAAATCGGACGTTCCGATAGGTCACATCAAAGATATGAATGTTTCAACTAAAGCTGGAAATACTTTGGATTATCAAATTACTGGTAACTTTGTTATAGTACAAGCTAGTTATAACGACTCTCTTAAAAGTAGCAAATTTTCTGGTGATAAATCTCTGTTGCTATTTGTTGTATGTCTGTGTTTCCGGAGACCGTCTAGTTAGAGCAAACATTACTAGTGTAACAATACTTAACATCTTGTTTCTATACGATACGTACATACATATATATTTGCATATGTACATTATGAATATTACGTGGATCTCTTATTAGTACCGTAGCTGCGTTATAATGTTATGGAGGAACAGCGTGTATGGTTATAAGGTTCGGAAGCACAGAGAACCTCTTTAGCCAGGACTGAATCAAGAATGTAAACGGATCAAAAGTAAATGGGCAAAAAGTAAAAAGTAAATTTATTTAGAAAACAATCGAATTTATACAAAATACATTTGACAGAATTAATATTATTTTTAACAAATTTGACAATCGTTTTAAATTAATGGGATACTGCATGCAAGGAGTTTGTAAACTGTTTACCAGGTGATAGGTCTCTGTTGCCGGAGACCGTCTGGGTGGGTACCACCGCAGCTCCTATTTCTACCGCCAAATAGTAGTGTGCAAACATTACTGTGTTCCGGTTTGAAGGGCGCTGTAGCTAGTGTAATTACTGGGGTAACGAGACTTAACACCTTATGTCTCAAGGCGACGAGCGCAATGTGGTGCAGTGTGTACCATCTTAACTAGCACCGCGTTGTCATGGGCAAGCGTATCACTTACCATCAGGTGAACGTCTTGCTCGTTTCGTCGCATAGTAGTATAAAAAAAACTGTAATAACATGCCGCTACAATGTTAACACATAATTTCAAACAATTCTAAAGCCACAAATGAAAGGATTAGGGACATTTATTCGATTTCTTTATGAAATAGATAAAACAATCGCCGATTTAATACTATAGCTTATCGTGGTTGGGGATTAAAACAATCGCATTGACCCAGTATTTTTAAAAACTGGTATTGTCAAATTTTAAAGAAGTGATAGATTGGTAGCGGAAATGTAAAAAACGCTTTGAATAGTTGTTAATTCTTTGCGTAGACGTCGTAGCACCGCGTAGGGGACGTGGCGTAATCGATACAACATAAAATCGTAACCGACGGCGCTACGACGCGCTACAACAATTTCGACCGGAAGTAATAAACGATTCAAATAACTTAAGAAGTAATCGTGTTACCTTCGTAATAACTTTACAATTACCAATAGACTCATATATATTGTAAATACCTTTTAATTGTGGTTAGGTTATGCCGTCGCATCGCAGTAATTTTTAAGAATATAACTGAAAAGGAGGATTATTAGTTTAGAGTATTTTAACTCTGACTTTCTCTACAAGCGAGATGTCATTTAAAGATTTCTCTCCCGATAATAAAAGCAAAAAGGTCTCCGTTGTTGATCTTAATATAAACATTACTATTTCGGCTTAAAAGACGTTGCTAGTGATTACGGGGTAATGAGATTTAACAAAATTTTGTTTTCAACGAAAATTCAATTGCAATATTATAACAAATAGTAATTGAACAAATCAAATATCGGTGTGGATTGATTTACGATCAGTTTACTCATTGTCCTGCTTTTTTGTTTTTGTAAAAGTTGCTCTGTTGTAATTTTCTTTTTAATATTTCGAAAAGTACTACCCGCCGGCTGTTTATCACAAGCCTGCCGTGACAAAGCAGACGCGGGGGTCGCGTCATCAGCTTCCCGCCTTCAATTAGCGACGTCAAGCCGTCAATGATACTCCGCCGCTCCGCTGTCGGCCGCTCCTACCGTTTTATTGTTTATATACACATTCCATTGATCACTTGAGAGATTCTAAATAAAAGAACGCTGAAGTTAACTACTTCAATTTTCCATTTAAATACGTATTGTATAATACATTCTGTCTTTCTGTTACTATTTGGTCAAGGATTTCAGCGTATCATTTCTTGTATTTATAAAAAGATGTTTTTTGTATTGATGTTATTCTTAGAATGTGATTGTGGCAGTTTTTACATTTTAGTGAAATAATTAATTAGTGCCTCCCAATGTGTTGTATTAAATTTTGTGAAGAAATAGGAAGAGATGTGATAAATAGAAATAAGCTTAGGTAATAGTTACACATTATTATTTAGTAGTTATAAATATCAAATGTATACTGAATTAGTATTGAAAAGCAACTAAATTACATACTTACCGTAAGGAATTGCGAAAACCTCACCATCCAACAAAGCAAGGACTGAAAAAAAAACTGAGCTCAAAGTCCGTACATCGCAAAAAAAAGTCGCCGACTTGCGTCGGAGGGTACCATGGCGGAGAACACAAAAAAAAAGTGTTATTGTAAATAATATTTCTAAGTTTCAAGTATTTGAAGCATAACTTTAACCAATTACCGTCTCCGTCTTGCCCGAGTGAGATAAGTGTTGCGCTAAAAATCTAATTGCTAAAAAAAATACCTGAGCAGAAGTCGAGCGCTCTTAAATGTTTTAGAAGTTTCAGTAAATTAGCAAACAAACAACTTTATTGCATTAATTTTAATTAAACGTTACTACGACATGCTCTTAATTATTAACTCTTTAACTTTTTGTTGGCGTTAGGGAATTTAATAAGATCTCTGTAAGAATTCATAAATATTAAGAAATAATTTTAATTTATGTTATAAAAGTAAAATGCGAAAATTACCTCCTCGTATATAAAATAAGAGGTCCGGAAAAATATTTAAAGTAAGTTGTTTAAGAAGAATATTTAGTGGAAAGTACTAATTCTGGCTTTTTATTTCTGGACGATATTTAGCAAAACATTGATCTCTGTTATAATAATGAACAGCCCTCTTATTGTTGCCACTGGTGAAGGGCGAAGCTTTTTCTCACGTTGGCCAAGTGTGAGTTGGTGGATGTTGCATGTCCACGAAAGCTTATGTTCTTAGAACATGTCGGTTTCCAAAAGCTCAAGATCAATAAGCTAATATCTTCAAGATGAATCAGTTACTTTCTATAATTCCTACATCGATATTAAGACTGGTTTATAATTAAAATATTGTTATAGTTGTCTCAGGAAATTTGTGAAGATTTGATAAAATATTCGTTACTTGTTTGTCTCTGTAACGTTTGTAGTCAAATATTTCATAATGTTTTTCTCTTTTTGATGTATTAATATTGTCATTCAAGAGGTACTAAATATTTCATACTCATGTTTTTATTTATTTTTCCCATTTTTTATTGCAGTATTAAAGCCAGGTAAAGAAATGTGTTTGTGTACTGATGTCAGAATTGCTGTTCTCTAATTTTTCGCTCCTTTGATATATATTATTATAAATTGTTGTTGATAAACTTTTGTAAGAATTACACACTAAATTATAAAGTTCATACCTAAATGGCGCCTACATTCGTGGTACTATAAATTATAGTCGACACGATGATCTCCGTGGCAAAGGAAAATGGATATTCATTAGTAGAAAAAATAATATGGACACAAAATAAATATCTGTACATTTGCAGGATTTCATCTGTCGGGATGAGCTAATGTAAAAAAAACAAGGATATATTATCGTGGTAATTATAAATAAATACAAAGTATATAAGGTTCGCTCAAACGAGGAAGGACAGTTACAGAAACTCTTAATCGTTGCTAATATTTCAAATTGAAGCTTTTAGTGTTAAAAATATTTGAAATCTTTATTTGTTTCAAGTTTGTTTACATCTTGTCAGACTTAATAGAAGGTATTGCTTAATTAGAATAGTTGTTTTCTTTTATTAACGGGACAAAACAGTTCATTTCATTTAGAGACGTCTTTCTAAAACAGGAAATATTAAGTTGTTCACAAGATGGAAATTTATGTTATCTCTGATGTAATAGCAAATCACGCATCATAAGTGTAATTTGTAAATGTTTCGATTACCGTAAGTAAATATTTTGTAAGTTATACGCGCATAAATGTAAATTGGGGGCAGCACGTTTAGCGCTATCCCACCTCCCCCTCCTGCCCTTATCCGAGAGGGAGAGGGACGTGGGCGATCGCCGACAGAGTGCGGACTGCACCCCTCTTCCCTACACAAATAATACAATATGAGCTACCGTATTATTTAATAACGGTGAGCAACATTACTGTCTGTTATGTAATAGTTTCATAATTTAGTAGATCCATTATTTCCTGGATTTATAAAGGAGTTTATAACAACGAATATATGAAACCTATATTACTAACAATCATTTTTGCTATATTAACTAATAACATAGAGAATCACTCACATATATAGTAATTTTAACATTTTGCTACGTTTTAGCTTTAGCGAAATTCGTAAAGATTTTACAGTTACATTTTTACGCTATTTGTAATGATGTAATCTTAAATTTATGTATATAAATGAAATACAAAAGAGGGTTATATTTAACAATATAAGTTGGCATTTTTAGTCTTAGTGATATACACAAGGCAGAACAAAGACTTTTCTTTTAAACCGAGTATTAAACATCGAGGAATAACTTTACTTATAAATAACTTATAACAACTGTTAATAATTTCAGATATATAAAAGTATATTTAAATATACATTAAATTACAAAACGATGTATGAGTTTACTAAAGTGAATTTCGTATGCAGTCTCTTCTTGATATAATTTTGCCATTGGCGCTTCTAAGAAAATAGAATATAACATGTTTTCTGCTCTCTTCCAGAGCTTTAGTCTTTTATTGTGTCATTTTTAAATCTGTTTACATTTCAGCAGAGTGTTTTATGGAAACAGTGCTCTTTTGAAAATAATGATTTAAAATTAAATAAACTTCAAAAACTCTTGTAATTACTATAAATAGGTAAAGAGTGAAGGATTAATAACCTTAAAACTTTTGAATACGAGATGATATTTTTAATAAGGAGATTGCTACAAAAACTATTATGAAAGTGACTTTAAACTTTAACAGTAAAAGTGAATTTGTTTCTAAATACTTTGATTTTTTTAATAAATTTCATTATTCATATCAAAGGATAGATAACGTGAAAGCGTTGCAATAATGTTATAAAATTGTTATAAAGAAAAATACTATGTTTCTATCATCATCATGACAGCTTATTGTAATCTAAAAATTTCTTTAAAGGGAGTATTAGTTCTTCTTATCACGGTACACTTGCCGGCGAGTATAGTATGTTAATATAGATTAGCAGGAAAGTTCTAGCCTTTTCATGGAATAACTCCTAAATCGCCTTGTACATGTTAATATACAAGAAATAAAAAAGTTATACTTTGTTATCGTTACAACGTTTTCCATTACTCAGCTCATCGTCTATTTGATTACTATTAAATGAACACAGTGCCGTAACAAGTTCAGTATTCAACAGGGATTCTGTCTAACTTTATAAATATTTAGACTTTGTAATTCACGTCGTCGTATGGATTACGCAGCGGCTGAAATGCTGTAGCGACAGTCTGTCGACGAGTCGGCAGACAGGGCGGTGTGTGGAACTTGTGCCAGTCAGATAGAAATTAATCTAACGATTTACTTCTAAAAGAAATTACTCCTTAAAGAAATTCTGATAATTGTGAATTTAATAAATTATAACATTTAAAATATCTTAAGTGTTTTTCTGGGAGTTTACTTCGCTGTCTCTCTAATTCCAAGGTTGTCTGGTAGACCATACTACAGGGCATAAAGGTTACGATGGTTACCTTTTTAACTTTACTACTGAATAAAGCTTTTATAAATAAATACGTAATAATAAAGATAAAGTCAAAGAAAATGTAACTAATGTCCGGATATCTTTTCTTTACATAGTAAGTAATACAGGTTAATAAAAATGCTGTTTTAAAGTAAGTTTTAAACCTCTTTCTAACTGCTACGTCGAGTTTAAAATTTATGTAGTAAGGCAATAAAACACTGAGTTTAAGTGCGTTGAATTGATTTTATAATATTTTGAACTGTTCCAGAAACATTGTAAGCTGCTGTGTTTTATTACTGCTGATAACTTAATAAATAAGCACTTCACTGAATTTTGTTAAAAAGCTTTTTGTGTTTAAATTTATTAAGATGAGTAAAACCGCAGTAATTTGTACGGTTTGTGTCGGTTTCAGATTATTGTATCGACAGAGTAACAAGAAATATTCGACATCGATAAACATTAAAGAGATTATGTTAAACTTCAAAAGGAAGTGTTGTAAAATAGAAATGGAGTACAACAGATAATAAATATGTTCAACATGAGTACTGTGTTATCGCAGAAAACACATGAAAAGAAACCTGAATAAAGGAATAAAGCAATCAACTCGTCGCCCGACTGATCCGACAGAGAGTTGACTGTCGACTTAACTATTACTGTGCCCGCCCTCGTTTTGTTGAGGGTAAATATGTTTGAGCTGTTCTCCTTTTATTAAAGCAATCATTTTACTTCGCCGATTATCAGGGAAATTACATCTGCTTCCTCAAATCACACTCGGTGCATAGTCAACGCATTTGGAGTAAAAATCGCTTAGGATGGAAACTACATTAATAAAGTGACTAGTGGATTGTCTCCACACAGTAATAAAGCAGCTGATGATAATGGAGATTGTTTTAAGTAACAGTGATATTTGAAACTGTCATAACGTTGAGAATATTTTACTCAGAGTGTTCCAAATTTTCTCCCGAGAAGACAAACTCCCCTTGTCTTCAACACTAAAAAAGATAATAGGTAATAAAGCTTCAGATTCAATTGCAAAAACCAAGAGGTTTTTGATTTGAAGGAAGAGCAGCAAAAAATGTTTGTGCTTAAGGTACTAACGGTTGAGTGTGGGCGTATTTATTGTTTGTGATTTCATATATGAAAAGCCCGCGATGAATTAGGGTTCGACCCTAACGCGGAACTTGTTCTACCAATAAAAAAGTTGCAGATGCCCTTTATTACCTCCGAGTATTGACGATGAAATCGAAGTACTTATTAGATTTTTTCTAATTTTAAACACCGACAAACATAACTCGGAAGCGATAACTTGTTAGTTGAAAGTAATTTTTTATAAAGATAGTTATTTTCCAGACCAAGATTCTGGGAACCTAAACTTTCGTACAATGTTTAGCTTTAGCTTTAATATAATTATTAATTGTTATTACACAAGTTTTATTACTGCTCTATATTAATAAGTATTACGTTATAAAGTTTCGGCGAATTCTTCAAACATCCAAAATTTAAAACACTACTTTATCTATATGGATATCTTCACTAAGTCTAATCTTCATTGTATATTAATTCCATTTTTTCGATCTTTAACGAGTCTTCCAATTTTTTAGCTACATTATTTTATTGACAGTATTGTTGCTAAAAAGTTAGTTTAACATTATAATCGAGGAAAGCTGTAAACAGCTTTTTAACCAAGCTTTGACATGACTCGAAATTAATTATTTATCACACGGATTTATAGTTAGTTGGATGATTCGTTATACGCATTAGAGATTTTATTAGTAGCATTAAATCCGATTCAATTACACTAGCATAAATCATTTTTTATTAATATAACGACCTGTTGACTGGCGCAACTGTAAGTTTCTTGCTATATATTAGCAGTAAACGTTGGCTCGCTGATGTGTTTATGTTTCCACGAAGTAATGTTTCCGTGTGTCTGTACACTCATTTCGCCGACAACTCATAATTTCAACGTTACAGCTAATTGAAAATCTCGGAATCTCGCCTTTGATTACGTTTGAAGTGTATAAATATAATTACAGCCGACGAATGATTAAAACGCAGGAGGCTATCTGTGACGCTTTTAGTTGAAAACCGACGAACACTTTAATGAGATTGTCTAAGCCGTTTACTATTTTAATATTGAAATGAATTTCTTTTGATTATAACGCAGTGGTTAAGCGATTAATAACACGAGTTTTTGGTTCGATTGCAGAACTACGTGTATTCGTTTTGGTTGGTGATAGGATTTTTTCGGAACCCGCCTGGCTAGTATTGTTATTTTCCAATTGTAAACTTTTTTTTTTTTATACTACTATGCGACGAGACGAGCAAGACGTTCACCTGATGGTAAGTGATACGCTTGCCCATGACAACGTGGTGCTAGATAAGATGGTATACACTGCACCACATTGCGCTCGTCGCCTTGAGACATAAGATGTTAAGTCTCGTTATCCCAGTAATTACACTAGCTACAGCGCCCTTCAAACCGGAACACAGTAATGTTTGCACACTACTATTTGGCGGTTGAAATAAGAGCTGCGGCCGTACCCATCCAGACATATGTATACATATGAGAGCTGGAGTATTCAAGGTAACCAAGCTTTACTATCTACGGCCTCATTATCACTTAATATCACTTGAAGTAACTACCCATTGTAATACTTATGTATAAAAATTATATATTTGCTTATTGTATATTGGTGCGTAATACTGTGCGTGAAAACTCGAGGCAAGCTTGGGAGAAATTGCTTACCTTCCCTTACCGCATTCTTCATGTTTCTAGACATATGTAATAACAAACGCTATGTACTACCCGTAAATTTCCTATTTGTTTTAGAAATTTAAATTAGAATTCTATTTATAGTACTTGAAATTCTAATATCTTTACATTAGTAATGGTCAAAATATTTAAAACTTTATAAGATGATCTGCAATATTTAAGATATTCACAAATAAAATTTTAATTCAAACACAAATTTTATTTTGTCATGTAATTATAAGGATTACTAAATCATCTTCACCAAGCGCCTTTTACTTTCAAAAACTACTTAACTTTTATTAACAGTTCTCTTAGAACTTAGAAACATTTTTATTTTTATAAATAGAGGAATTTCTTATTCATTAAATTATTGAATATAATATTTCCTCGAATATTGTACTTCTAATCAAATAAAACTTAAATCTAAGCATATGAACTAATGTTTAAGTGTAATTCTTATTAAAAATCAAATGTTTAACTTTTGTATCGCAATTTATGATTATTATAGATTAATAAGTACAATCAAACACAACATTAAGTTAATTGTAATTCTTAACCGTATATAGGGCTTAGTGCAGTGACTTTGACTAAATCACTACAATTATTGATATCTAAGTATAAGGTATTGTAGTAAAGGCACTAAGTAAATTTCAGTATGTTTCGTTTGTTTCATTTTAATACTGGCTTATAAGATCTCACAATGAAATACCGCGAACGTTAAAGTTTAGTAGTAAGTGCTAAACTATGTCGAGCTGTCTTCGAAACTGCGAAAACAAATTGAGTTCCCACATTCATATTCAGTTTGTTTCTTAAGTAAACTTTAAGTTTAACAGGTAAAAAGAAACTGGTCAGATAATGAAGTTTTATAAATAAACGAAAACGCGAAAAAATTTAGTTTCTAATTAATTAAGCAACATATCCTTCTGATTTCGTGCCTTTTTAAATCTATAACTATTTATATTCTGATTTTATTATGTAATAGACACTTCTCTTTTCAACATACATATCTAATTTACACGTTTTTATATATACAATTCACAAGTCACCAAGTTCACACTTCTTACACTGTCCAAACAGTAATGAGCTCAAGATCCACAGTTTTCCGCCAATTATACCAAAATGACAGCGGCGCCATCTTTACAATAATCAATACAACTATTTAATTATTATAAAAGTCATGGATTAATAATATTCCCAATATTTCAATTACACTATAAGAAATATAAATACAACTATTACATAAAAATTAGTATGAAATATAACAGTACAATATGCAGTAATTCATTTTGGATTCATTAACAGTCAATACAATTACTATTTTTATCTAACATATGTATTTATTTATTCACAAGAAAAAAAAATTATAAATATATTTTATTTCCTAATAATCCTACGTTTAACAGAGAGTTGGAAATTTTTATTGAACTTTTATTCGTAACAACACCAAACACACAACTTTTAGTCTATTAAGTTTTTAGTTGCTTTTTTACTTTAGTATTTACCATTGTAATAGCGCTCCGATGTAAGGTTAATCCATTTCATCGGAGCTCTCTAAAACTTCACCGCAGACCGCAGATCCCTTGGTCATTCAACAGATTAAAAATATTTTCATAAACTGCCTTTAGTGGTGTCCGTGTGGTTAACGATCATTTACTACAATGCAGTATGATCAAAGTAATAATAAATATGCCGCAGTTTAATGCATTAATAGAAACAGGTGATGGTTTAATTATTGAGAGTAAACAGATTCTGTTCTGGCACTTCATAAATGTAAATTAGGGTCGCTTTCCTCTCAGCGCCCCTCCCGTCGTGACGCTCCCTCCCCCCTCTCCCTCCTCACCACTTACACCGTCGCGATAAGGCGACATCGTTTGAACGCTTTATATCAATAGCAAACCATGAAATCATATGCGAATATACTTTTGCGCATTTTGTTATATTAACTAGATGACAATTTATGGTGTTACGCCAAAAATAAATCCAAAAAAGGTCTGACTTAAAGCCAAAGGGCATTCTCAACCAGTCTACTAGTGTTCAGCAAAAAAAAAAGTGGGCAATTTGCTGTATGTATTCAAGATAATATATATTTATACATAAGTATTCGTCATTAGATAAGTTCATGCATTTTTATGTATTTATATATATTTCATAACAAATTAATTATATGAACAATTGCTTTCTGTTTCTCGTGTAACGCTAATGCTCAATTTGTGCAAGTTAAGTACACACTTTCTAAATATATCAAGTAAGTAAAGTAAGCAAAATTATTGAGATATTTATAGATTTTAGAATCAATGAGACAGCAGACATTGTAGAATGTATTACAAACATGTCTTTCGTGAAATGTATTCTCTGGAATGAATAATAATATGGAGTCTACCAAGCTGCTAGTTTATTAGCCTTTTTGAAAGTTAATATGAACGGACTTTGCAGCTAATCAGTATTATCTATCAGTCAACTTAGAAGATGAAAGTTTAAAGCATATATAAAAAAATTCAAAGACGTTTTAAATGTAATAATCAGAACATTCTTTATAAAAACAGAAATATTAAAATTATATTTTTAACATACAATGAGTAACTTGCACATTTGTGTATGAATTATATATACAGGTATAACTGTCTTTTCGTGTTGCATTATAATTATAGAGTTCCGGTGTAACAATTTATTAATAGTTCATCTAGTTTAAAATATCGACGAGAAGCTTTAATAGCACATCACTTTCAATGAGACATTATTCATCGATAACTATTCATATTGAAAATGGCACATCACTATACCGCTTAAGTACATTGCGTGTATTTCAAACACAAACAATACGACGCACCGATGGAACAAAACGTCCATTTTAATATGCAACGCTTTGTTCAAATGAACTGCTTCTGATTGAAAATTAGATGCGGTGTAACCTCAAAACTTTTTATTTTGGGCTTTGTAACGTACTATTGTATTATATTAATATTAACAGACAAAACATCGAACAAATTACATTTTTTTAAGAAGCAACGGGAAAGGGATTATTTTCATTCGTGTCGCAGAGGTTAACTTCTTGAATATGTGGAGAATTTTTGGATGGTGGTAGGATTTTGAAGTTCGCTAGCAGCTAGTGTTAGCCTAATATTTCAATTCTGCTGCTGTGTCTAAATTCTTTAGATTTCAATATATGTGAGCCAATGTATTTTAATTTGCATACATTTAAAAAAAATGCTTAATTATTGTAATTACTCATTGTTGTACTCTGACTCCTGAATACTTCGGTTTACAGTTCGCCGTAAAACGTGAACTTAATCGGGAAGCCGCAAAACGATTCGTTTTTCGAGCCATATAATAAATCCGGAAGCCGTACCGTTCCGTGCTGCAACACCCTGAAGGTTTGTCGCGGACGCGAATGTGAATTACCGTATTTTCCTGTATTTTTGTTACACATACAACGTACAAGAACAAATACCAGTTTATTATAATCCTTAATAAATATTTTCAGCGATTAGTTCTGTTTGTAAATTTAAATACCTAATTTTTAACTTTTACTCAACGCATCGTTAAAAGGAGCAGTTTGTTCACTTGACATAAATTAATACGCCTGCTCATGATTATAAAGCTTCAGGATTTTTATACTGTACCACTGTGCTCGTAGTCTTGATAGGTTAAATAGTAAGTATCATTGGTACCACATTCATCAGTTTCCTTAAAACAACTTTACTTTACTACTTGGCGGTGGTACTTCTGTTAGCAGGAGATCTACCTGGCGGTGGATTTCCTGCTACACCTACCACGAATACTAGAAACCTTTTTTCCATTATAAGAAATCAATAGACCATAATCAAAATTTCATTAAAAAAATATATCTCAAGAAAACTTTATTATAAGTGTTTATCAAACAGTTACAAGATTAATGTTAAGCAGCAATGTTTTTGTTAATCAGATTCCAACTTGGTGTTAAGTGGTGATGTTGTCTGCAGTGGTTACACTTGCTGGTCTAATAAGAACATAGTCACTATTCTTAAAAAACGTAAACGTCGTTTTCTCTAAAAGCTGTTCTACTTTGCTGTTCTTACTACTAACGCGACTAAACCTTTGATAATAGTGACATTTGTCTTTGACGATTTTTTAAGAAATATAAATTCTATAGATACAAATAAAATAACAGGTTGATAGAGGGAAATTTAAATTATTTAATAAATCATAATCATGTACTTGTATTCAAATTTAGCCATAATACCGTACATTGATATATTACGGCCTGCAATGGGTGTGGACGTAGTGCGGCAGTGAGCGGGGCGAGGTGCGCGCGGGGCGGCGGGGAGGACCGGTGAGGGGAAAGGGAGAGGGAGGAGGGATAATCGATATCCCATAAAAGGGCGGGATATTACTTATTTGGCACCAAAATTGTTCCTGACATAATGATACTATATAGATTGCTTGATTACTAAAGTCCGTTTAATGTTTTATGTATAACTATCCTCGTGGCGCTGCGGGTAACAATTTGCCTTATACCGCGCGGGACACTGGTTCGATTCTGAGGTCACATGATAGTGGGTTTGGTTGAAGGATGGGTTTTTTAGAACCGACAAGCTTGTCACTATTATACGCCTTTATAACATCATCGCTGTATTCCGGCTGTCAATACATGAGAGCTAGTATTCAGAGGGAGCTTCACCATCTTTAGCTTCATTGTCATTTAAAATCATGTGAAACTGTGAAAGTGTTAGTCCATCTACTTAAAAAAACCTGTCAGTCTTTAACCAATTGATCTGTTTAATATATATTTGCAGATTACCAAAACGTTGGTAGTTATTTATTGTTAGTGTAAACTATAGGAAATAAGTGCCGTAGCAAAAACTGGAGTAAAATATTATAAAATTTAATTTACATTAGTAACTTAATAATTTCCTCAGTGCATGTTACATTTTACTGAACTAATTTGTTTTCACAAAAAGTAAATCCAGTTTGGAGAACTTTCAATAGGTCTTTTTATTGAGACAACGACAAGAGGGAAGACTGGTTAAATATTGCCAGGTATAAATTTAATTTGTCATTCCGTAGCGTAATTAGCCTGATGGAAACAAAAAATAATAATCTTGTACTACTAATGAGACTAGTAACTGGACTTCGTCGCTGGGCAAAGTGGTCAGAAATGTAGCCGTACTGAGATGGGGATTTTGCACAAAAAAATTAACTACGCTAATTATGTTTGTTTCAATGTTATGGTCTAGGTTTATCTTTTAAACATTAAGATTATTCTCATTTTAGCTATAAGCTGCAGTTTAATCTCAGTGATCAGATAGCTACCGCCTCATAGTTAAAATACTACGAATTTAAGTTACAAAAGGCACAGCTAAGTATTTTACAAAATACATTGGCACTCACGTGAAATTTTTATTGTAAAAGTTACTAATAACGGTAATCTCTATAAAAACTCCTGGAGTCAAACGTCGAAAGGTGCTACCGGAAGTTGTACGCCATACCGACCCTGACTCCCCTACTCCACCTCAAAGAAAAGGGGCAGGAAGGGGAGCCCTTCAATTTACATTTATGGTGTCGTAAGAAAGTAATGAGTTGGATAATTAAAAGTGTCACGTGGTTTTTAAAACGTAACTGATTATCTAAATAGTAAAAGTATAGTAATAGAAATTCATGATCATTAAGAAAGAGACCAAATTATCTTGCTTGTATCCAATGGTTTCCTGATACCATCACCATATTGTCGTATCATCTTTTAGAAGGCAGCTTAAGTAATAGAAAATATATGACTTCAATTCTTTTACAATACCTAATAACTGTATTATTAAAAGTAAAAAAGTATCTAATATTATTTGTCCCTGGCGAAAGTTTATCCTTGACATTTAGAAATAATGGGCTAAGATATTGTACACGTAAAAGGTAACAACAGCTGTTTTCTTATTCATTTTACTAAATTATTTTATGTTATTAGATAAATACTAGACTGTAATAATTTTTTTTAATTATTAGACTTTTTTTGGTTGTGTATGATCTACAAATAGACACTCAATTCAACTCCTTCCTTTTTGATTTTTTACTTAATACTCATTATCAATTTTGAATGTGTTAACATATTCTGAAACATTGTTTTCTTGTGAAAGAAAGTACCTCAATATTCACAAACAACTGAATATTTTAACCAATAAATATTACTGTTTATAAACCGTCAGATAAATTTTCTAGTAAAATCGTTAACTTAATAACGTATCACAGCGAAATGTTCTTTTGTCAGTTGCGGATACAAGTTCAATGATTCCTTTCTTCACCCCCTTGCTCTTACGTAATGTGGCCAAAGTACTTTGAACTTTGTGCATGCGAAAGTTGGGTTTCACAACGTTGCTTATTTGTAACTAGTTGGAATAACGGGGATCAATGTGCGTTGGTTATGTTGTACCAACATCTGTTATGGCATTGGCCCGTGTGTGACATTGGCCTTTGGTAAATTTGTTTAGCGCCTTTCAGAAGTTGTGTCGTAAACAATTTTTACTCGAATATAAAGCGGACTGTTCATGTTAACCTGCACTGTGATGGTATTATTGTGCTTGACACTTTCGATCGTGATGTAAATTTTATAAGCTTGACAATTACTCTGGGTTCCTCTTATAAATACAATCATGCAAACAAAATTTCTGCTTGAGGCTAGATTTAAACGTTTCTACAAAACTAATCTAAAATTAGAGATAGAAAACCTCAGAAAACAAATTAGATAATCGTGAAAAGAACGACTTGCATTGAAATCATGTGTATGGAGATCCGTCGATAAATGCCTGGTGGTAATAATGAAGTAGTAATAAATAAAAAATAGGCAAAAGACATTCATAATAAAAAATGTAGTAGTATAAAACTACTGTATATGTAACTACTGTATGTGTGTATATACACACTATACGTTATACATTATCCGCGCAGGAGGAACTATTTTAAATTAATTTTATATTGTGAGCTGAAAAGATTACTTTCATCCTTCATCGTCGGCTACCTGGTTTGACCAGATTAAGCTTTGTTCAGGCCACTCATTTAGATAAGTAGCTTACGCAACTTTATAACAATTAGCATCCGTGCTTCGGAACGCAAGGTAAGCCGTCAGTCCCGGTTTCCATCTTGTCAAAGTCACGCGAGAGACTTGTTATAAAAATAATCACAATAATCACAATAATCCCAATTAAATAAACACTTTACAGTTACGAAAATATATTCCATTATCATCATCATCAGCCTATAGACGCCCACTGATGGACAAAAGCCTCTCCCAAAGATACTTCACTCCAAACGGCTTTGCTTTGCAGTTGAAAATATTTTCCAAATCATAAAGATACATATTTTACTTTAAATACACTAAAACACACAATGATATTTTAGGTAATATAGCGTTTATTATTTATAGGATATAGACATGGTGTGTTATAATATAAATTCATAGGTCATACGTATAATTTGAGATGTTAAATGTATTTTAATAAGTAATCTCATTAACTTATCTGCAACTTCATCTAACCATTAACAATGTAAGGAATGTCTATGGATATGAATTCGTTAGTTTTAAAACTTTAGAAGCGAGTAAAGAATTTTAACGAATAAATTAAATCATTCAACAGAATATTTGTTACAGAAAATGTTCTAATGCTCGGTAGCCAAGTGCTTTGAGCGGAGGGCCATAAATATAATATTACGCCCTAGTTTGAGGTCGCCTTCATGCGAAATCCGCTACGTTTGAATGCAGTGCGGCGATGCGGGGAAGAGCCGCGGCGCAAAGTAGAATCGATACGGACCCTAAAGCACGCCTCTAAATGGACCCACAGGGACGGATTAATAATTTTTTTTGTGGCTTACAAATGTCACCGGCCCGCGATATACAAGAATCAGCAATTTGCCTGCGTTGTTTTAATGACGTTTTGTAAATTTTAATCAGTGGCATTATAAACAAACATGAAACAAAAGTAGAAAGGTGAAATATTTAAATTCAACTAATCCGTAATCCCTTTTTCTACTATAGGAATAATTAAATACAAAACTAGATTTAAATTTGTTCAACCGTGTGTGAATAGAGTACTTCTAGTTTTTAGTGTTAGTCACTTAGCAACGTAAGAGATTATACTTGAGCACCAACCTAAGCATACTGAATAAGGAAACGGTGATGGCTCGATTTGTAAGGCTCGGGCTCTATCTCCACCGAGCTTGTGCTTTCGGTGAAAGAAAACATCAAGAGGAAATCGATATGATCCGAAAACGGAACCTTCCGTAGACATGTGAGATTTGCTGACCCGCACTTGGCGAATAAATGGTCTTAAATATCTCCTTGTAAGAAATTAAACTTCCGGCATTGAGAATATTAACAAATACGATAAAAGGATAACATCAAAGAAGTAACTTTCTATCACCAAATTGAACTTAAAAAATCCTCTAGTATGGGGCAATTACTTTAAATAGATTAAAAATTTTTTAATAAGGCATTATCCAATAAAATTTTTCATCATCTCAATCGTCCACTTCTTTACATAAGTCTCTTATTTCACAAATGGCTTCTTGCGAAATATTTAATGTGTACATAATTTTTTTCTTTTTAATCTGATTACGATACATTTTAAAAGAAATAAGTATAGTAACAATTTAGAGTTATTAAAATTTTATTGAAAAATATTATTTACGTTTACATACATAAGAACAGATAAAAATAAAGAAATTAACGAGCCCACGTTGTACGTATTCGAGATGACTTAAGCGAGTACTTAAAGTGAAGTTGGAGCCAAGTTAGAAATAAAATACTACACAAGATGCTTGTAATATATAATCCTATTTATTGTTATAAAGTATATATCAAATAGAGAGGTAATGGAAATCAGTTATTCTTTAAAATTTTATATCAAATACAAAAGATTATGATTGAGCTTATGAAAATATCGGAGGTGATTGAAAGGAAGTTATTCTTGATATCGAAACCGCAAGTCTCTGGTTTTATTTTGAGGATGAGTTTCGATGGCAGTTTAATGGTCGGTCACTCTCAAATTGTAAATCTGCTGCTGTAACAGTATTATATATTTGTAAGTATAATTTAAACATGTCAAATATCCGCTCTATTAAAGAAATATGTTAAATGAATGTAATTGTATTTAGTTTCCTTTTCCTGTTCGTGTTAGTGTAATTCCAACAGGGTTGGAATATGAGCGGCAATAAATTTCGCAAGCAGCCTCCCGCCTGTCGCCTGTTTGACGATCAATCAGCCAACCTGTTGATGGACGACACCCGAAGCAACGTGTCGTCGTTGGGGGGTGAGTTATCATCGCTTTTATTACTCAAGTTTTTTAACTTCCCGTGTACAATCTTACCTATTAATAAATAAGTAGATTCCTTTTTACGCCAGAACAGAACTTGATTAGATCTGATATCTTTTCACTTGACGTAAAGGAGATGATAGAAAGTGATGATGAATAATTGTTTTAAACTTCATAATTTATTTCAATTAATTGTAACTCCTTGAATTTATTTAATTTTTTTTTCAGAAGTTATTCTACATCTTAGTTATACCTACGTTTCTAGAACTAGAGAGGCCGTGAGAGGATTAAGTTCTTTGCTACAGTCGAGGATCCTCGAAAATAATTTGTCGTTATGATTTATGTAATATATTATATCATGTATTATAATATATGTGTACGTAGTATCGATTGTTGTAATTATTGAATGTTAGATGTTATAAAAATAGAATCAAGCAAAATGAAGTTCACCTTGTCTAATGCTATAGCCCACCCATAAAAATACGGTGCTAATTAAAAATGAATACATGAACTAAATATTTTAATATGATCATTTATGACATACCTTCCTGTACTCTAGCCATCCGCTTATTGCTTGTGGGAACGGCGCGTAATTGACCGTGTGAACTTTTAACTGGTCTTTAAGACTAAAACTACTTTTACTAAGAAATATAGAATATGCGATTAATTTTTATGTTATTAATATAGAAAAGTCTAAACTTTTTTATTAGTGTAATTCGTAGAGGGACGGCGTAAAGATATTAAACCTTCGTGCTTCAATGTACATTATTTAGTAGGTGCTTGCGTATTCTAGAATTTGCCACAAGAGAGTTTAACCGGACAGCGCCATCTTTCTTTTGCAGCAGGAACTAACAATAGTCAACGTATCTATTATTACAACGTATATGTTGAAAAACTAAATGAATCATAAATTTAGAGGTAACTTTTCCAAATAAGGTATATGTAAAGAGGATATTTCTAAAACGAACATAAACTTAATATCTGTGAAGTGAATCAGGTGGACTTTGGTTGATGTTTTTTAAAAAATATCGCCTAGCAAAGTTTGCATACATAGATATAGAAAATAAATCGCTGAGTTCGTTTGTTTAGTTTTCAATAAAACTCAAGCATTCACAAACACTATTTCACATATTAAATACTATGTAATAAATATTGTACTGGATCTATCAAAAGATGTCGCGGTAATCGGCCACAAGAAAGACCTTCTCGTTAATTTATACGAAGCTAAAAACTACAATTGTTACTTAACAAGTTTCTCTTAAGACTTGGTAACATCAACGTCGTAATGTTAACTAAGCCTTTGCAGTTTATTTACAAGAACTTTCATTACACTGAGTAATTATTTTTTCTTTTCTTTATAGATAAACAAGATTTGGCGGTAAACGATACAATTTTTTTTGGTCCACTATACATTATCTGCGATTTCAAAAGTAGGTTCGTACACATAAAAGAAATTAAAAAATATATTTAAGCTGAATTATAATAATAAGTATTTGTAATTGATATTTGTATATGTTACTTTGATATAGCAAAATTTGAGTTAATAAATATTATCAGGGTATAGTATTGATCCAGTGGTCTCCCCTGTGCCAGTCGGACGTTATGTTCGTTCGCCAACAATCAATATAACATCATTGGGAGTCTGCGCTACCCTCACGACGTAATACACAACAGATGCTGGATGCAGCATCAAAAGATAATGCATCTCAGCAACGGCTACGTGACTATATACACGCGGCGACGCCATTGGGTGGTAATATCTTAAATTATTACCCAGTTAGTTCGCTTACCATAAGATTTATTTGATTTTATACACTTTAATGTAAAACCTTAATCTTTAGTACTTTTACAGATGCTTTAACGCTGATCTATTGATAAGTGATACGCATGTAATGTTGTGCTAGTTAGGATGTGCGCTGCACCACTTGGTGCTCGTTTTGAGACAAGGTTTTAAGTCTCGTTACCCCAGCAATTTTATCAGCTACAGCTCTCTCAATCTCAAAGTAATATTTACACATTACTTAAATTAAACGTTACTTTTGTAGTTGCTGTTGGAAGTTATTGTATACGAAGTAGCAAGAAGATTCATAGTTGTGTAGCGTGAACGGAAAAGGAATTAATATACATAATTTATCGTTCTAGAATCGTACCGTATATAAGACATGAAAGCATTCTCTATTATTTAACACGACTTTTACGATATGGTGAGCTATACTTTAATTCACAACCCCGTGATCCCTTCGTTACTCACTACCTAAAGTTTGGATATACAATAGCTTATACTTCATATTTAAGCTCATCGAGATAAGATGAATTAAAAATCTAGACCTTAATTAGTTTACGGAGCCACTATGTCCCAGACAAAGATCTCTTCTTCTTCTGAATCATTAGACGAAGTGGCCATACATAAAGGATGATTTCGTGATTTTTTTTCCACAGGTCTCTATTTGCTGTTTGTGGGCGAACAATTTTTTAATTGTGACGTCAAAAAAGAGTTTGTAATTAAGTCTATGCAATACGAGCTCCTTTCGATTAAATTTAGAAGCCAGACAAACGTCGTTCAGTTCCCCGTGCCTTCATTCCCCCATCGCGTGGAGGAGCCGCCCCGACGGGGGACTCCGCCGATTTACGATTACTATTATGAAGCGCCGTAACAGATTGCATTTGAAGATCTCCACGTGTTTTTTGGTTTCAACTACTCTACCTTAGGCCTATGTTCAGTAGTGGACATTAAAATAATAAAATAATGACGAACTAAATGTTATTTAAATGTAGTTTCCAAATATTCTTAGCACAATCATAGATTATGTTTTTACGTAACATCCACTTACATTACATTCTTTTTAGTTACATATTACATTGTAATAATTTTGTATTGAGACAGTTCCTAAAATTTTCAAGTATTTTGTGATAAATACGGCGTTTTTTTTAAATTATAATTTGCCTTTCGTTGCTAAACACGAAACAGTCATTATACAATCAAAAAAGCTGACGTGTACTTAATTTAAGACTCGAAAAGGGATTGATATTCACTTAATTACCTGTCAAGCCGAAACTTTATTTTGTCGGTCGCCAATAGAAGTTCATTGATTCCTTTCTGAGCCCCCTGTGTCTGTGTAACGGCCAGACCTTACGGAATTAGGACCGTGCAAAAGTAGACCTTAATCCATCGCGTTATGAACTGGTTTGAACATAATGCTGGGTCTGTGAATTCTGGACCATTTCTTCCAACATGTGTTGGAGCATTTGCTCGTATTTGTGGCAGTGCCCTTCGTTTGTATTTAAACAACTTTCTATCATAAAGACTTTAGGATAAGGTTTAAAATAAAATGTCTTCGAGTATCTTTAAAATATGTTTTTTTAATGCACTCACTATCTTCCTGTGGACCGTACAGCACACAGCGATGTCACTGGTTATTTGTTCTTGTGAGGTGCTGATGTTTTATTTTAGGAATTACTTTAGAACTTATTATATTAATAGTTTCACAATACCGTTAGCTAATATTTCATTCATTTAAAAACTGTTGAGTTTGTTAACATCAATTCCCTACAAGTTAGATTTTTACTAGAATAAATACTAATGCAAAAATCCAGCTCAGAAATTTGTTATTCATAGAACTGTATGTTGTGTATATTTGTTGTTATACTATAGATAAAAAATAGACTAGAGATCATACCAGAAACGGGTAGTATAGTATTTTTGATGATTAATTGTATAGATAGATCTACCTTATAGCTTTCCTAAGTACAGTACCAAGGAATTCAAATAAAATAAATAAGACGAATACAAATAAAAAGTAAATTGCCTCTAGAATTTGAATACTTAAAACTCATTAATATAATTCCGTGACACATATTTGTTGATCATACAAATACATATATCTGTCGAAGTAAAAGAAATGACCTCCGGTGGATTATACTATGGAAATTCCACATTTTAGCACAGAATATTAAGGAAGAATATTTTTGGACTTCTCGATTTTAAAGAAATTAGATATCTACTAAAGTAGATTGAACACAATGAAAGCAGCATTAAAAACTAAATTAAATTACTGCCCAAATGATTGCGCAGATGTAAGTAATTAGAGGCCGCGGCGGAAGTTTGTGTTAGCAATGTAAACTTGACAAACAATCGGCACAGAAGAGGCAACGCGTGGGGCGAGTGTCCCCTGTGTAAGAGCGGGGATCAGTTTCAAATACAAAATATATACCGCGCTATATAATCTGTACCAAACTTTAAAAAAATATCATTCCTAAGCAAAGCTTAAACATTATCTATTAAATATTGCGTCTTTAAACTTTTTAGGATGTTTATGCACCATATTGTACTCATCACCTTGAGACCTTGTTAAGTCTCATTACTGCAGTAATTTTACTACTTACAATGCCCGTCAAACTAGAGTATAGTAATGTTTTCATGGCTCTGATCTCAGATACCTGTGTTGAAAAAATGATAAATGTAAACAGATTATATCTATGTAATATATTATGGTGAATGTTTCAAATGTTTATACGAATTATCGCCATGAAAATTTTAGAAAGTGAATTACTGCGGAGGTGTTCATTAAACAACAAATTGAATAAAATATACCTTGATCGTTAAAATTACCTATATATAAACTATATTAGTATTGATCGGAGTTTATTACATGGCTTTTACACTCTTATTGTGTGAGAAGGCCCAGCTGTAAGAACGTTTTATGTTATTATTTTTGTATAAATTATTAGGTAGACCCTTCCTGCGTTTCTTATGATCTATAAAATATTTATCCGTGTGATATATTACTGACATTTTACAAATATAAATCATATATTAATAAAATTTCAGACCGCATTCAAGTCTGCTGATGTAAGATGAAACTACCTCCTTTCGGTTATCGTATGGCGGGAAAAGCACTTTAAGATATTAAAACTATGTTACTATATAAATCTAATTTATTGGATGAAAAATTTTGTCTGTTCCGATTTTGCGGATGTTTCGATTTTGATATCATAATTTTATTTTTACATTAATTCCTGGGTTAGGCAATAAGATTAACCTTTGGTATGCACAGGTTAATCAGTAGACTTGATTAGGTTAAAATGATGATAAGATTGTTATGTATCTAATGAGATGAATGTTATTGTGTTAATTACGTTAATGTTTTCATTTAAAGTATTTTGTCTTCAAAATGTTTATTGATTGTATATATTTCTTGTTCAATATGTCCTTTAGCAATGATGCCGAAACAATTTCTACAATCATTGTTTCGACTGGTGTATTCTTTTTACATTGAACGTCTAATCCCAGTTAAGATATTTTTAGTTTCTGTGGCAGTTAAATATGCGAGAAATCAAAATCCACTAAAGGATTACATTAAAGTGGTACTTGGAGTTAATTTTCGTAAGTCGCGCTGGTCGACTAGGATCATCAGAGCCGCGGGAGTCCAATTTACTCCGACTTTTACGTTTCTCTTTCTAAAACTCGAGAATATGGCGGCGGCTCAACTTACGCTGGTCTACCCCGACGGCCAATTTATCCATAAACACCTCTGGCAACTGGTCTGTATATTAATTGGTGCTTTCTTGGTAAGCATTATCTAATGTACTTTGATAGAAATAAAAAAATTGAGATTCACGTAACGGCAAAAATATTAAAAACTGATTTTTAAAGCGCAAGATTCCTGCAAATCTTACCAATGTAAATATTACCTCTGCCAAGATATTTAAATAACTTAAATGTAGTTTCAAATAATAGTTAAGTTCACTGTTCAGGTCTAGGTTTAGGTAAAATATATATTCTGGGCATAAACACACTATTAAATAAGTATTTCATTGTCTCTGTTTAAGCGAAGTCCATTTCAAATTTTCTTTAGCAACATTTTTTATTATTGATGGAAAACAATACGTCCATAAAATCTTCACAGCATTTTTCAACAAAAACAAACAGCTACGTAATTACATTAGCTGTATCACTATTTACTGAACATAAAACATTGTACAAATAATTTTTGTGAGTTGACAAACGCTCTACTTATTTTGTATTGAAATACACGAAACTTTTCCGGAGGTAGATCCGTTGCCGGAGAAGAAATAGATTTAGAATACCGCAGCGCTTAACTCTGCAGCGGTAAACTGCAATTATTACTGTAACCGCTTGAAGGGCGACGTAGGTAGTGAAATTACTGGGGTAACAAGACTTAACTACTTGTCTCAAAGCGACGAGCGCAATGCGGTGCAGTGTACAACATCTTAACTAGCGTGACGTCGTTATGGACAAGTGTATAACTTCAGCTCAATATTTTAATTGGCAAGAGTACTATTAATTGACTGTCCCGCTCGTATCGTTGTTTAGTTGTATAAAAACAAAACGCCTAATATTATTAAAGATTTCATAATAAAATCTATCCTTCGTTGACTTTCATTAGCCGCCAATGAGCAAACGTTGGGGTTGAAAGCGGTCTATGTCCTTTGACCCTCTTGTAAGGGGACGCCTGTGACAGCATTCGTTTCTATATTTATTTAGCTTCTCACAAATACTTTTAACGGCGCTTATTTTATTACTTGAATACATATACTATTATTATTAATAACAATGATCGCTGTTTTAATCAATTTAAATATATAATACGGCTGAAGAGAAAGTGAAATTAGTCGAACACTATCACTAAGTTTAACTGTAATTCTAAACTAATATCTATAGTCATCGACTTGTAGTTTAAGATAAATAATTAAATTATTAATCTTCTAATAATATGTATATCCAAATTTAAATCAATTCAGTGAAAACTTTTGCAATGAAACCCGAATGATATTTTTTTTGTCTATCATTTGATCCGCGGAGGCCAATTAGTGATTCTGTGTTCCCACACTAAAATTCTATTTATTATACTGAAGCGTACGTATTTAAGCTTGTTGACTTTGTAGTACTTAGGTAACCAGAACTTAATCCAGACAGAAACAGAATATTTTGTTACAGATTTATATAATGCTTTAATTAAATTTTATATAATTTTTCATTATCGTTATTTGACTTAAAGCTATTAAAGTCTTCTTATTGATTACTTTAATGATATAAACCGAAGAAAACCCGAAGAAACGTACTAGTTTACTTGATTATTTTATTTTTGATACAAACATCAATTAAAGAAACTTAAAGTAACTGCTGAATGAAAAATATATAGGCTACATAAGTTCTACACCAAGGCCTCCTTTCTAAAGAGAATATTAGGGCATAGTTCGCAAAGCGGTCTAACTGCGATTTAAAAAAATAAACTTAACATCTGATTACTAACACTTAAAGATGTTTAATTTTATATAAAAACTGTAAATGAAAAGGTTAAAATGTATCCCCGGGGAAAATCTTCAAATACTTAACTCCGCAAGACGAAGTTTCAAACTCCAATACATTATCTAGAGAGGAGATTTGTGGTCATTTATAGCATCTTTCCCCTTAACTTATAAGTCCTATTTAACTGTAGTTCCATAGTTTCAGTGATCACACTACACATGGCAATAACCCTAGTTAAATATTTTTCTGGTGCATTTATCGTTACAAGGTTTTTGACTGCGTTATTACTTTAGTAAAGTATGGCCTTAATTCATTAGACTTTTTTTATTTGACCATACTCCCAACTAGTGTTAAATGGAGACGTGGTCAGCGATATCCTAGTAACAGCATATTCATTCTTGTCTTGAAAACACCCTTGTCGTATTTGGACGGGAACACTGAACAGTATATTACATTAGTATATGGGCGCAACCACACCGGAGTTTGAAACCTGTTGTAGTCTTTAAATAAATATAATTTAATGGCCAATTGTGATCAAACTGATATTGGTATGATTTATCATTAGTAAAATGCTTTCCGTCTTAACTTAATATAATAGATACACAGGCTATTGTATTCTGGGACGATCACACCCATATTTCAGTGTTAACTTCGTGATCTGAGAATTTGTGCAAAAGTAAGTTACTTTATTTAGTAAAGGATTTATAGCTTCAGGAGCGGTTGGTTAAAAAATATTCTGAGGAAAATCACAGCGAAACGGCTGCTGGTGAAATCGGTGCGGTCGTGACGAAGATGTTATAATGATGTGATGTGATATATAATGATTGTCCGCATCCCCGAATTATCAAGTGTTGATTATTTACAAAGGTAACGCGTGTGTGAAAGCCCCCTTAGGTGAGATCCGCGCTCGAAGTGGATGCAATGCGGCGGCGCGGGGAGGGGGGGGCGAGCTGGAGTGGGAGAGGGGGGCGTGGGGAGCACAATCGATACACCATGGAATGCGTGAGGAGGAACACACGGATAAATCATGGCTATTTAGTTGGTAAACTATGTTTAAATAATAAAAAAAAATTGTTAGATCATGGCGTTTTTGATAAAGTAAAACTTTTAATGTTACCGAGTTTATTTATTTACATATACATGTGGCACATATTGAAAAAAAGTTACATATAGAATGTTAGTAATAGGCACATATGAATTTAAATATTTTTCCGCCTAAATAAGTAAAAATTGTTCACCGATTTTAGATTAAAAGGTGTAACCTTGTACTCGCAATACATACATAACCATTATATGGAGAAAATAATTTTAAGTTTAACATAAACTTGTGTAAAAACATATCGTGTATCAATATGAAATTGGAATTTAAAGTTATAAGTCTGACTAAAATCAAAATTATTAAGTTTTAAGAAGTTTGATTGGAGTTGAATATCCTTATACGTTTGTGGAGTTATTTTAATGATATTCAATTAATACATTACAGTTTTTAACACGCGATTAACACGTTATTTCCGTAGACTTAATAGCCCGTTTACCGATGCTAAGGAGCGATAATGTTATTGTTTCGACCTCAATTGAACGCGTCGCGCGGGCAGCTGGCGTGCGCCGTGCCGCTGCGTCACCGCTGTGCCGACGCAGAGGTCCCAAGGATTTGATGGGCAAATTCCCTTTACCAAATCTAACCTTTCAGGAAATATTGCATATGTAACAGCATCAACATATTTATTAAAAAACAATGTTATTTGTAACTCACAACTGAAATAATTTGATGTTATAATCCGTCTGAAAGTTCTAAGAAAACCGTAAACAATATTTTTTGTTGGAAATTTTTGTCTCTTATAACTCAAATGTGGTTTAACGTTAGAATACTTAGAGCTCTTTGTTAGACGGTTATATCTGAAAAAAAAAATAGTTAAAAACTAAGATGTTTTTAAACTTTTTCTTTAATACAAGTAAGAGATACCAGCAAAACGATTCTGATAGTATATGGTACGCATTCCGAAAACAGAATCTCGGGTAATATATCCGAATAGGCTACATTGTCCTAATCTAATATAAAACAATAATAAAATTAATGAAATATAAATTTATCACTCGTTACCTTACTGATTTAACTAAGTACAGTTTTTTGGATAAAGTTAGCGCTTAGTCTTATTAATGACTTTTATAGATATGTCGAACAGAGGGCTCCTGTACTTATAATCCACAAGTTTAATAACTAGTTATAGCGCAATACAGCTCTTTTCAAACCGGAACACTTTACTACTTGGTGAAATAAGATAGTACTTCGAGGTACGCAAACATATCACCATTTATTAATTTAATGTTGGTTAAAAAACTTTATACCATAATTAGATTACGGTTTGAAGTTCTTGGTTTAGTTACAGTTTTACTCACTAGATGGCATTGCAAAAATGAAGTAAAACATTATTTCTGAACTATTACTAACAAATTTTAAAGACCGATTAAAGAAGATTGCATATTTCTTTTTAGCATAAGAATTTAATAAAGAGTATATAGTAGTAGTTACTACTTTTATTCTTTTCAACCAACGAAGGAGATATGTCTAAAATTTAGACTAAACTGGGATTTTAAAAATTATTGTCATACTTTTTTTTGATATGTTAACTGCGAAATTGTTTTTCCTATTTTTAATAGACTTCTTACAAAATAATAAACTAATTAAAAAAGAAATATATTTTACTTAATTATTAGAATATTTTAGTTTATACCTTCCTACAAAGAGCAAAAACAAATTAACTCATACTTATTTCTCCTCTTCTTTTTCTAGTGTTATGATAAATTAAACTGGAGTAATAGGATTAGTAACAATGCCAATTAACAACTTTTTTCTCGTTGATATCAACATTTCTTATGCGCCTAGAAGTCCAGTCTTGTTATAGCCACAAACAGTTGTTTGTAGCACATTTACACAAGTAAAATTAAAGGACATAAATTTAAACTTTAACCCAGGTATGTATCGCAAGAGAATTTAATTTAGATAATTCCTTTAAACATTTTTCCGATTCAAAGTTAAAATTAAAATCTTTTTGAATACTTTATTCGAGTTATCGCTTTTTTGAATAGTCTATTAATATAGTACTATGCTAAAGAGATGGTGGGTGAGGACGAGTGCCAATATGCAATCAATAACCGTCTATTACACGATTTTAGTCTCAAAAAGAGATTGATATTAAATTAATTACCTGTCAGGTCGGTGCGTCCTTTTGTCGGTCAGATGCGAGTTCATTGAATCCTTTCTGCGTCCCCCGGCCTCGGGCGTGCACCCGACAAAACTAACGGAGCCCCCGGTAAACAAAAAGCACCCGTTTTTTTACAACAACTCCAAATGAAACGCAGGACGATGGAGGTCTAAATAGTTTGGACAATTTTGGCAACATGTGCGTTGCGGCATTGGCCCGTGTTTGTTTCAATGGCCTTATCTCTTCGTCAGACAAATTTATATTCAATTTACATGTGTGCAAGGTTTAAGTTAATTTATATTGCCTTCTACATTTTTTTCGTAATGCACACGTTACTCATAGGTTACGGAGTAGACTGTAATAATTTATCTTGTGAAGTTGTTTAAACATTTTTGAAAGGGCTTAATCGCAAGGTAAAAATTTGGATGGCGTTAAACATAAATCTACTATTATAAAGCAATGTTTTGTTTTTGCTGTAAATATATGAAAGATTTTTGGCGAGCACGCTTCACCATTCACAGTGTCATTATAAATCAAGACCATTTGAAATTTTAGTCAAAGATTGGTGTATAAAAAAAATATTGTTTCATGTAAATAATCAAGATTAGTTGTTATACAATTAACTGTTCCGGTCGTTTTGAATAATTTCTCATTGATAACGGACGTTGTGAAATATTTTGTTTTATTTACTAAAAAAGGATGTTTTAGGTGCTGCATAAGCGGAAGAACAGTCATGCATTATCGCCTCCATCCTTTTACTGAGTCAGATGTCATTGTCAGTGACGTAGAGTGCCGAGTTTGTGCGCTTCAGTGATTGGATTACTTCACAATCGTTTCGCAGGTAATTTTCTATTACAAAGCATGTTTTTAGTGTTGTACAGAGATGTATTAAAGCTTTCATTGAAACTTTAAATGGGGCTCTTAAAATTCCCTCGTTAGTCGAACAAATAAAATTAAAATAAATCATAAAAGTTCACGAAACATTGAATATACGTCTTTATTTCATTTTTAATCATAACTGACTTATAACTACTTGTTTTTTTCTTTAAACATAATACATATTTTGTTAGCATTTTATATTTAAAACTTATTCTGTTTAATTAATCTTGAATCATTTACAAATAATGTGTTTTATAAATTATTAAGTGACTAATTTTATTCATTTCATAAGAAACGATATGAGTGTAGTTGTTAAAATTAATGGTGGGGAAGGGGAGAGTAGTGTGACGGACATCGCGGCGTACAATTCGTTTGTGATTGTATACTTAAATAGTACATTAATAACTGCTAGTTTAACTGAATTTAGTTGAGTTTTTTTTCATGCTAGCAAGGTGACAAACAAGCATACAACCCGGTTTTTTTATACTAGTTAGGTGGCAAATAAACCTGATGGTAAACAGTTACCGTAGCTTATCGCCTGCAGTACCAGAGGTGTCACTGGCGTGTTGCCGACCCCGGAAAACCTTATCGAAAAGTGAGTTGTCAATAACCTAACAAATCATTAGTCATTTTAGATGTAGATTACCCCGTGTCAGTAGGGAAGTTACTATCGGTGTGTCGTGTAAAGCGATTAGAGAGAGTAATTCTAGAGAAAGTACGAAATTTTCTGAATGCGTTTACCATTTGGAGTTTGCTTAGATACAAGCTAAACGTAAGTATAGCAAATTTCTTCCTTTGGGACGGTCCACGTTTGATATTAGAAAATTATACGCTTAAATGAAAATGATATAAGTTTAAGATTTCACCTTTCACGCGTGCTTAATTCATTACGATAATATTTGATCATCCTTGTTTTTCTTTAATGATAAGTACACTAAATGAAAACGTTGGGAAATGTAAATAAACCGTATACATTGCGATACCAAGGAAGTATTTCAAAATTCCTCAACGACCCTCGCGGGAGAAATATAAATGTCGTAACGGGCGAAGTTAAACTGGGTTTTTAAAAAGTAAAAACTGGAAACAATGAACAACGTATTACGTATTCAACGCCTTAGCGGTAAGGGTTAATAACAGTTATGTACACAAAGTTCCATAATCGAAACAATTTTTGTTGTTTTCATTTGATTGGGAAAACAAAAAGTAATTAATTCTATCCTTTCCTTTAATTTAAGTCTTAATAGATGTGCTTTTGTAACCGCCCAAAGGATTCGATTACAAACTAACGAGATTAACTACGAGCATTATAAGCCGGTATTACCTCTGGAGAACACAAAGCTGTTTAAATATGTATAAACAAAACAGCTGTCAAATACTAATAAATCAAGTCATTATATTACATCTTAGATAAAATATATCTTGGAAAGAATACAAGGAAATTGGTAAAAGTTTTAACGTTTACATTTTACTGCTGTTAGCAGAGTAAACTCTTTTTATGAGACTAAGACAAGGAACTTGTAGACATTCTTATATAACGTCTGGTATTTTAGAATATATCTCATCATTGTTATATTATCAATATTTAAACGATAACAGAAACAACAGATAATAAATTAATACTCTCATCAGGTATTTGATTCTCTTTTCCAATTAGCAAAAACTAGACACTGTTATAAATAGTGTTGCCATTAATTTAAAATGCTTGCTAACCTAAGCTTTTTTTTTAGTTACAAACACAAATAGATAAGTCGTGAAGAATTATTTGTTATTTTACTTAATATGTAATTTAATAATTAGTTGGAATTGTGTATCACAAACAATTTATTAGTTGGATTCAATTTACTATTTCACAGTCATCTGAACAACTAATTTAACAACAAATTTAGTTACTTATATACAATCGCCTCTTTTATTGTTTTACTTTTAATCAAAGAGAAGGATCATAAATATTAAAAATTTATGGAAATAGAATACATAATCGTTTTATACGACATTTTTTGTAGTCGCTAATTGAAAGATGTCATGCAGTTGATGTAACTAGCGCCATTATAGTAGATAAAAATAACTATTTTATAACCTAAAGTAATTGCGAAGCGAAAACAAGCCGTTATTACTGTTGATTTTCTTTAAAACGTTTTGTGGCATCACGCAATGAAAGAAAGCATACCGTTCGACGCCATTAAACAGCAACATTAGACGGTAAATATGAGTTGACAACTATACAGATGTTCACGTACCGTCTGCTGAACTAGTTCCCATTTAGATAACACACATACGATGCATCTTATTCTTTCGACAAAATACAATTTTTATCGCGAATTAAGATATAATACCTTGATACCTAGATTTAATATGATAAATATCTAGATTTACCAGGTGGTAGGTCTCTGTTGCCGGAGACCGACTGGATAGGTACCACCCCAGCTCCTATTTCAACCGCCAAATAGTAGTGTATATAGTATTACTGGGGTAACGAGACTTAACACCTTATGTCTCAAGGCGACGAGCGCAATGAGGTGCAGTGTGTACCATCTTAACTAGCGCCGCGTTGTCATGGGCAAGCGTATCACTTACCATCAGGTGAACGTCTTGCTCGTCTCGCCGCAAAGTAGTACATAAAAAAAAAATTTAAAATATGAGCAGAGGTATAATTAACGACATTTTTATTTAATACAATATAGTTAAATGGATCATATACAATAGAAATATCGACATGTAACAGTAAATTTTTGTCATATTTTGTTTATTTATTTACTCGTAAGTCCTTTAAAACAGATAACAATACTTAAATACTATTCAACATCACATAAAACATTATACAAAGCATTGTGCATCTTAAGTTTAAGGAGACAGCATGCATTACTTATATATAGGTAACTAGACGCAACATTTTTTTTTAAGAGAAACGAAAATTTATCCTTTATCATTTAGATATTAAAAACAAGAAAACTATTAATAATTAAACAGTTATATTAACTATTTTAAAGTTTATAATCTATGTTTAATTTAATTCTGTGTAACATATTTACTGAGCTCTGAAAATAAGAAGTAACAAAAACGTTGAATATAAATGTTTAATTAACCCACAAAAATTTACTGCCGGCGGTAGTCCTTCCTAATACGTGAAAGAGGCGTTGGCTCGTTCTGCCTAAGCTCCAGGAGAGGTGGATCTGTTTACCAATCTATCCGACGACAAGTCTGCAGACGCGAGTTAAGCATCCTGACCATTACGGTTAATGAAACGCACGAAGCAGATCAATATTGTAATACGCAGCTTAATTTTTTTTGGCATTACCTTAAATGTTACATGACCAATAGAAGTATATCGGAGTTCTAACTGCTTCTATCGCGTTGTGGTTCCTATACGTTTATCCGAAGCATCCGAAACTATATTTTTCCGATACATTTCAAGCATGTTTTTTGCTCCAGCAGATGAGGGCAGGAGTATTCTGGGTGTAATATGATTGAATCCTATGTGTATTATGAAATTGATATCAAAGGTCTATAGGTGATAAAAAAAAGTCAATATTTTTGATAGAATAACTGATATAATGAATTGATGAAGTTGATATTTAAAATGACAACTTTAACCTTATAAGTTAACCTAGCTTCAATTGAAGTACAAATAGCTCAATAGTGATTAACCATTAAATTACTTACCTGAGTAATTTCTTAGAACATGCGAAAAGCCTCGTTGCAGTGGTTAGCAGTAGCGTGAGGATATTTTAATTGAATTCTACGTACATGTAAGTTATTTAAATGAGCGCTTTGATAATGAAATGCCGAATGACGTAATTATAAATGCAATTGCGTATACGAACTGCTTTTTTTTATATTACTAATCTAATTTTTCAATAATAGAGTTGCCTTGTTCTATTAAAAGCATGTATGCATCAAATATGAAATAGTTTTAAATATCTTACAAATAGATGTCGCTAGGTTGTTCGACTCGTTTTCTTTTGCCTCGTCCTTTTTTCGTTAGAGTAACCACTGAGATATTAAGATAGAAATAGCATTGATAAGATAATAGATGATATATGATAAAGTATTAAAATATTCCCAATCTACATGAAAACCCTGATTTCGATGAATTATGAATTTAACCTGTATCTTAGAAAGCAGCGCTCTCTCCCAGTTTTGTAGCATCAATAACTATATTGTAAATGCTTAATCCCTTGCCGTACAGGATACACTTTACTGGTCTATTCGCTAAAGCCTTCCGTGTAACATTTAACAATACCTACGAAACCTTAAATCAATTAACAGGATTTAGAATACAAGGAGTGCTTCGTGCGAGAAAACATTAACATTAATAGCGACTTTGTTTTATTATTACGACAAAAATTAGGGTACAGTTAATCCAAAGAATGTGTACAGCTTTACTATATGAAAATTTACTTCTTTGTTGGAAATCTTTAGCCTGCTTTGTTAGCAGAAATAGATTTTTCGTAATAAATGTAGTTTACAAAAGAAATCCAAAGCACGTTAAATAGAAAATGAATTTTTTTGAATGATTTTTTTTCAATTTATGTGCAGTTAGTATAACACAAACTAATATCACGTGCTTTGACGGTGAAGGAAAACATCGTGAGGAAACTTGCATATCTTTTTTTTTTTTATACTACTATGCGACGAGACGAGCAAGACGTTCACCTGGTGGTAAGTGATACGCTTGCCCATGACAACGTGGTGCTAGTTAAGATGGTACACACTGCACCACATTGCGCTCGTCGCCTTGAGACATAAGGTGTTAAGTCTCGTTACCCCAGTAATTACACTAGCTACAGCGCCCTTCAAACCGGAACACAGTAATGTTTGCACACTACTATTTGGCGGTTGAAATAGGAGCTGCGGTGGTACCCACCCAGACGGTCTCCGGCAACAGAGACCTACCACCTGGGAAAATCATCTACGTCAAGACCATTCGTCGTCGCACTAGTATGTGAAATGGAGAAGGCAATGGCAAACCACTCCATTATAACTGCCAAGAAAGTCGCCATATATTTCACTTTCACATGATGATCAAGACCCTCGGTCATGAGGAAATACGACTTAGAAGAAAGAAGAGGAACTTATTATCTGGTACAACAATGAGTGTATTCCATAACATACTAATGAAACCAGAAGTATAGTATCGGGGTTTAACATCTAAGGTCTTCAGTCGGTGATTGCAACGTGAAGTGTGAACATTGTTACAGCGCCAGCAATCGTTGTTATGGGCAGGCGTGTCACTTATGTAGATGAACTTCCTTGCAGATGAGCGTCCGACCTGATTCTACGCTTCATTGTATGAAAAGATGTCAGAACGAACCTTTAATGTACGTGTACTTTAGAAAAGTTTTTAGGCATTTATACCTTTTGAAATTTGTGATATATATAGTTAAATAAATGAAACATTTATTTTGTAAATAATAACTTATTATTTTTCTTCTTGGTCGCTGGTTACCACGTTTTGTTAGACATGATATAGCTGTATAAAGTTTAAAGTATTTCTTTCTTATATTCAAGAGCACATCATGATCATTTCAACATATTGTCATTCACTGCTAAACTGCCTCTCCAGTGCGATTAGTCCGATAGCATCTGCGTTCAAGGGTTTCTGAGAACTTACCCAGGTCGTCGGTCTTCTAAACTCTTTCTATAGACAAGTGAACGACTCACCTGCGCCAACATACATTCAAGGTATTGCCTTACAAGACCAATCTTTACTTGTTCATGCGGTTAGAAATATTTCCTATAACTTATAGATCACATTTGTTCTAAATAAGTAAGCTGATCCTTATGGACTAAAACCGGAAACTCAAATCTAACCTCTACGCTAAAGTAACTATCGCGATTTATTAAAAAAAATTTAGCAAGATTTTTGTACTGGTTTAAAAGTACGCGGTGTATAAAAGAAAGATTTAATATTAAAATTATAGTTAACATGTTTCCCTGTTAAGTAATATCGTTAAGAGGTTTAACAGGCAACTAACTACGGTAACACTCGTGCCGCTATTAACTCGCAGTCTCCGAGCGCAGATAAAAACTAAAAATCATGGGACCCGTGAAATACGTTATCCCATTTCTCATAATTTAATGACTTAATGATTTAACGACAAATTAGCGAATGCGTCGATGACTATGAATATCTAAAATCAAAATATTAGTCGTGAAATCACATTAGAATTTTGTTTAGATCAAAAGGAAATGACTTGATGTGAAGAACGTTTATCCTTTATTCGCTTGGAGACGATAAGATTTTCAGTCTCGTTATCCCAGTGATTTTACAAGTTACAGAGCTCTTATGAGCCCTCAAACCGGAACACGATTATGTTTGTACACTTCAACTTAGCAGAAAAGCGTTGCGATTAAGTTATTAGTATTATTTATACAATCATGATTTTACAGACTAATCTCAATATAACGGTAATAACTCATTCGACCTTCTTCAGCATTATTGCCGGATGATGTATTGAAACTTTGTATCAATTCTCAGGTATTACAAAATTCAATTGCTAAACATTTTTAAATACGAATTGGAAAATAATTAAATGAAAGCTTTTATTAATTTATTGACCCCGAGGGTATCTCTACCGTAGTTCAGAAAGGTTTATATTGTAATAGAGGCGACCACCAAGATGGTTTTAGTTTGCGAAAATCTCACATTACCTTGTCTCGAGACCTCCCGCCTCCTTTCCAAAGCAGGGTATGAAAGAAAATGATCAAGTTACAAGCCCTCTAAACTTTAATATCGGTCCTATAATAATTGATAAGCAGATTGAAAATATTAATAGTCTACTTTTCACGTAGTACTACAGTTCGTCATTTATTTTACCTTAAATAAAAGTATAATAATGCCTTGTGCAAAATCTTTGTTACCAATAAAGATTGCTACTAATAATCTTTATTCACAGTATATAGAATTTCCATAAAACGTGTATTAAAATAACCAAAGTATTCTCAGTTCTATCTTTCATCTACACTCACAATGTTTACTAACATAGGGAATATTTTATGTGTTAAATAAAACCAGTTACGTTTAGATATTGAACACTTTAACAGCTAATATAAAATGTAACTTTACTAGTAACATGTTCTTATCATTAATCATACGACATTTTGCGAGACCTCGCTCCTTCCGCGATCGATTTGATACGTTCGCGTGGCATGTATATCAATTATGGTATATATCCTGACACTACACAAACAATATATAAATATACATATAAGTTTTCTTCATTAATCCTTCCTTTTTATTAGACAGATCCTTTTTATTAGAGATTTAAACAGCTATTTCTGTGTGTTCCGATTTGAAAGGCGTTACAGGTGAATTTACTGTGGTAAGAAGACTTAATTTTATGTCTCAAAGCAAAGAGTATAATGTGGTTTAGTGTTTATCATCCTAATAACTGGTGGTAGGTCTCTGTTGCCGGAGACCGTCTGGATGGGTACCACCGCAGCTCCTATTTCGACCGCCAAATAGTAGTGTGCAAACATTACTGAGTTCCGGTTTGAAGGGCGCTGTAGCTAGAGTAATTACTGGGGTAACGAGACTTAACAACTTATGTCTCAGGCGACGAGCGCAATGTGGTGCAGTGTATACCATCTTAACTAGCTCCGCGTTGTTATGGGCAACCGTATCACTTACCATCAGGTGAACGTCTTGCTCGTCTCTTCGCATAGCAGTATAAAAAAAAAATAACTAACACTTCATTGTCTTGCTCGTCCCGTCATTACGTGGTATAAAATAAACTAGGACAATTTGTCATAAAGTCATAACAATGGTTAAATGTATCATAACTAAATATATGTATTTATATTTGTATAATTTGGCGCCCAAACGATTAGGTATTTAGGACATGAAAGCTCGATGTTCAACGACCTCGCCGCGTCGCGCCAACCTTGCGGGACTGACGGCGCGGCGGCGCAGCTCTGTTCGAAATTTGAAATTTTGAGACAATCACTTGTCGTCGTCGGTTTTTATTTTTTTTTTAGGATAACAACGTTGCCGTCCCCGGTTCGATTCTGTTCAATATGTTTTAAAATTTGGTTGGTGGTAGGATTTTTACGAATTCGCCTCGCCAGCTACCACTCTCATTCTATAAATCTGCGGACTTAACAGCATTACTGTTCACATATGAATGCGAGAGTATTAGAGGCTATCTATGACCTCTATTCGTCATCTCGTCCATTGTTAATAAAAATGTAGATCGAGTTCAAAAAAACATTGGATTTCAACATTGTCTCACTTCTGTTTGCAATTGTCAATAACTTTTTTTTTTATTTTCAAATTGAGTTTGAAATCGGATCCCGTCGCTCTAAATTCAGCAAACCTTTTAATAACGGATGCTCGTTACGGAGTTAAGCCCCCTAGCGTTGGTTTCAAGCATTCCAAGGTTAAATTTTCAGTTAAAACAGAATTGAAAAACATTTAAGATTACAGAGGGAAAATTTTTTAAGTATTTATTTTCATTAAAAAAGTACGTAGAAAAATGTGATTTTATTTATTTGAAATGAAATTCTCTGCTTCATTTCTAATTGTATTTAATGATAATGAATTAAAATATAAACAATTTGTTCTGTTGAAACTAAAACAAATTGTTCTATTTAAGTGAAAGAAAAATGAATAATTTATTTGAAACTCTCATGAACAAAATATTGTGATGTTTTAAAATCCTGATCCTCATTTAATCATGTAAAGTCGTACAGTATGCTGATTGTAGATTTATTCACTGTACCCTTATCATCCTCAGTTTCGTGGGAGTACAGTCCCATTTCTCTCCGCTTGCTAGCATTCAAAGCTGCCCACGCCAGGTCTTGTTCAAGTTCTAAGTTGCCATTTATTTAAGTATCATTTGTTGAAGATAAGTAAACATGTTTCACGTAGAAACTATTCTATTGATTTTTATACTTAGTATAACAGAGCTTTAAGCATAGTTTTAATGATATAATCTTAGCTAATGTTCTCTATAACAAAAATAAATGTTGGAAGGTTAAGAGAGAAGTCTATAAGTGATATCCATGGATTTCATTTGTGCTGGAAGTTGGTTATTAAGATTGTGAATTTGAACACCTGACTGTAGATTTGCTGTCTACATCCATCTTGTAATATCTATTGATCATTGACTTAGGGTAAAGGTATAAATCTTTACACAAATAATTACCGGGCAGTCTGTGCAGTGTTTGTGGTACCTAAGTTCAGTCAGCACACAGGTCTCACAAACATCTGCGAAATTCTTACCTCTCACGAGGTTTGGCCAATAGTTATAGTTACAATCGCTTGTCCTCTTACCAATCACTTCTCCAACTTCACAGCCAATAAAGATTAAAGATATAAACTTTCACGTAAAAGGAATATTAAAGCGATATTGATTTGCGACTAAAATACTTAAACGCGGCGTTGTTGACTTGCTAATAACTTGTTGAGTTCTAGCTCAATCTTAGTTTGATCAACATTAGTGAAGCAATCATTCCTATTAGGTTATGAATATATTATTATGTTGAGTATTAATGTCTAACTATACGACTATTTCTTTTACTTCTTTAATATCAGTTATTCCTGTTACTTACTTGTTCAAGGCATAGTGTCTTCTTCTATGTCCTATTTTCTCATGACTGAGGGTCGTGGTCACCGTATGTAATGCAACACACGACGACTTCCTTGGCAGTGATAATGGAGTGTGTTACCATTGCCTTCTCTATTTCACATACGAGTCCGACGACGGATGGTCATAACATAGATATGCAGGTTTCCTCACGATGTTTTCCTTCACCGTCAAAGCACGTGATATTAGTTGGTGTTTTATGCTAACTGCACATAAATTGATAATTTCATTGGTGCAGGCCGGATTCGAACCCGGTACCTTCGGGGTGGAAGGCCGGCGACAAACCACGAGGCTATCACGGCTAAATGCGCCTTTGAGATGCAAGCGCCGGTGAGGCAAAGGAGAGGTCCACGATGGACCCCCCCGACCCTCGCACGCACGTGAGCGCGTTTCCCTCGTTGAGGAGGCTCAGACCGGAGAGCAGTGCCCATGTTTTCTACTGCTCTCCCTCTCGCGTCGGTGGCGGTGCCGCCCCAAGAGCGGGACTTGGCGTTAAAGTCGCCGAGGACCAAGATTTCCCTCGGCGACAGCCTGCCCGCGGCGGCCCTGACAGAGTCGAGAAACGCCTCGAACTCTGCCAGGGATCGGTTGGGGGAGAAGTACACCCCGATGACCGCGTACCTCCCCCAACCTGCCGCCGCGTAGCCGTGCCCCCTCTCTAGTGACTTGAAGAGGGGGCAGGCGCCCGCTCTCGCCAGCACCGCCACCGTGCCGTCCAGATCCCCAACCCAGGATGATTGGGCGGGAATCCTGTACGGCTCCGATGCCACGCCATTGTGGCATCCCCACTCCGCCAACGACTGCAGGAATAAGTCCTGAGCGTTGGCGGAGTGGTTGAGATTCGCCTGCAGGAGTGAGATGTGGGCCATCACTTAATTGATGGCCACACTCTCGCCTCCTGCAGGCGCACTCCTCTTCTCCTCGACGCGGGAAGGTGTCCCGGCCGCAGCCTTTCCTTTGACCATGGGGGGGAAGCAAGCTCTCCCCCCCATCAAATGGTTAGACTTCCGGCCAGAGTCGGCGCAGACGGAGCATCGGAACTCCGACTGGCACTCGCCGACCCTGTGACCAACCTTCCCGCATCGGAAACAGAGGTCCTTCCGCGATTTGGGGGATGGGCACGTAGCAGAGGTGTGCCCGATCGCCATGCAGTTGAAGCAGCGCAATGGGCGCTGCTCCAGGGCCACGATCTTGGCCGAGGTCCACCCGACCAAGACGCGGCCCTTTTCCGCTAGCTGCTTCGCGGCGGCGACCGGGCACGTGATGATGGTGGTGCCCATTCCCCCAGGCCCGTCCCTTACGGGCAGGGCCTTCACCTGCCCGGCTGGGCAGCCCGTTGCCGCGGCAACCGCAGCCACGACCGTCTCTTTGGTGGCCGAGTCGTCCAGCTCGGTCACCCGCAGATCTGCGGTTTTGACCGGCCGGACGACGTCGGCCACCCCAGCTAGCGAAGCTTTCATTTTCTCCGCTAGCTGGTCCGCCACATCGTGGCTGTGGCTGGCCCCCAGCTCGAAGAGACGGGCCCCCGCCATGGTGGGCCGCACCCGCACTTGGCCCACGAGGCCCAAGTCCTCGAGGGCGGACGTCTTAACCAGGGAGCTCATGACCTCCCGGTAAGACGTCCCCTCGGCCACCGCCTCGGGCCGCAGCTTTATTAAGACTGCGGCCGTCTTGGGCGGCGCAAGCTTGGGCCCCTTCTTGGCGGGGGCCGCCTTCTTCGCGGCAGGTGTTGGCGCAGGTGTTGGCGCTGCGGCGGCGCGGGCCTTCCTCGCTGCCTTGGCCCGCGCCTTCCGGCCAACCACCTTCGCCCACGAGCCCTCCTCCGTGGAGGGCCCGGGCAGTGGCACGTCTTCCGCCACCCTCTCACCCTCAGCCGAGGATGTTGGCTGAGGGCGGGAGGTCGAGGCACTCTTCGGCGCCCGGCGAGGTGCCGGCGCCAGTCGGGGCGCCAAAGGCGCCGCCGGCCGGGTCCCGGCCGAGGTGGCGGGGGGTGGACGGATGGTGGTGGGGGCTGGAAGGAGACCAATGTATAACTTTAAGCAGTTATAAACTGTTCACTTAATATACCCAAAGTTAGAGCTTTGGAATTGCCCTCACAAGCAAAGCAAGGTTGCAGCAAGTATCAACCACTTTGGCGAACTGTGGGTTGTGAGATGTCAAATTTTCTTGAAAGCTGTTCATAATACGGTTTCTCCATAATATTTCTGTTAAGGACAAGCTCAATGGAAACACAACCTATGTCACTTAGAGTCCTAGTACATAGATACACTTTGTCAATGAAATGTATTCTGATGCAGTCGATTTGTATTATTATAAATGGTAAACTAAATCTGAAATCGTTTATGAAAGCGAGACGGTATTAGTAGCTGTATTTAGTTCCGTCTATTTACCGTTGTCATCGAAACATAAAATCATAGCATTAACCCGATAAATTTGAATGTAAATCAAACACTACTACTATACACAATGGTAACGGTACGTCTTGATTTGGTTATCTATTACCAGCCGTTCAACCTGTGCGAAACAATGGACCGTCGGGGTATTGTGACATGACGTGTAATCAACGTGCGATGTGACAAATCACTGTCCGCTTGAAACGAGCCATTCCCAGTGTTAACTTAAATCAACTTGATAAGTAAAAACCGGTTTACTTGACGCAGGTCTCGAAAACACTGCCCAAATAACTTCCGCCGAACATAAATTTAAAGACTTTACCTAATTGTTTCAAATAAAACGAATGACAACTATGTCCATAAAAATTATCTAAAGCTGTGATGTCTTAATTATTTTGATTGATATTGAAACATCTGTAGACTTTGAAGATAAGTCTTTCAAAAAACATTTCACGATATATTCAACTGTATTAAAACTGAATTAGTACAGATTAGATAATTTGTGATAACTATGACATGAGAACATCCGTCATCGCAGTCTTTCCATGACTATAGATGTAAAGCATTAAAAACCACGGGTAATAACTAGTTAAATGCTATAAAATCCGTACAATTCAATATAATTAAATGTTTAATGTTCGCGTAAATATGGGAAATCGTTTAACTACCATTATCATTGCACTATTAATTTGAAAAAAAAATTTATTAACCCAGTAATACATTATAATGAAACGATAGGAATTCCTCTGATATTACTTCTTTAAAGTCTTCCTTGTAAGATGGACGGACTTATTAAAAGTAAAACCATATGTTTAATAAGGTTAAAAAATACCATCTGAGAGTTATGGAGCTGTAATCGTTGGTGAATTTATTAACGTGTTTTTAATTAGCAATAGTTAAATGCTAGATTTTTATTTTCTAGATATTTTATCATTGAATTCACCGGAACCGTTTTCGATTGTAAAAATATACTCAATGGTGAGATGTCCGACGTGAAATATTTGTTCCGGATGCGCCCGCGCACCAACTAAGCGTCTGAGCGAGTATTATTCGGGACTCGGGATCCGGTCTCGGTGACTAAACAAAGAGATCGCTTTACCTGCGTGGTAGCAACCGGCGCACTATGTGAAAACATTTGTTTTACAACATAAAACAATTCATTTGTACTAACAATTCTACTTTTGCATTGTATTGAAAAAGCCAATAATTTAGTATAATTATTATTTAAACTCTTATAACCTAAACAGTGTAAATAAATTCCATTTTACCACAATCTCCATTGTGAGAATAAAGTACGACGTTTCTATTTAATTGTAAATAAGTCTATTGAATGTTTGAAATACTAAGATTAGAAGTAATTTAAAAAATCCTCGAGTATTATACTCCAGAAAAAAGTATGATTTAAACTATAATTTGTTATTCCTGGATTTACGGACGCTGGCTGTTGATATGTACATACTATTTTTTGATAAATAATGTAAATTTGATATTATTATATACCATACTATGTCTGGTTAATTTTTAAAACCTAACAAGCAATGCGTTTAATCGGATGTGAGTAATATGGCCGTCTGATAATAATGTGGTGCTGCTTACAATTTATCAGCGCAACAGTGCAGTTTCTCTTATCAAGCAACATGGAGGGTATCAGCGAAAGTGAAACTAAAATACTATTCTTGCTCTAAAATCTATGTTTTTTTAAGTTGGTTGCAGTAGTATTTTTAAATTATCATCACCTTTATTATATAAGTTACGATTTTTAAATATTTATTGCTCGTTCTCGCGCTTCGTGATAATGAAATATAAATGTAACTGATTACAGAAATCGTTTGGAAACTGATTGATAGATTGATAATAATATAGTTGTTTGTTGATTTCGCTAGTTATCCCAATGAAGCGGTCATTTTGAAATGCATAACGGACATGCTGTTACAGTATGACATCGTCTTGTGAAAGTGAGTCGATCGCGGCCGCCGGCATAGCTCCACGTAGATCTACCTCCGACACTTTTGGCTTGAAGGTCGCTTTTTAACGGATATTTTCTTGCTACTCAGTACACCGGACACACAGGTGTAAATTGGGTTACATTTATAAATTAATACGTGAAAGAAAAACTTTGTTATGTCAAATATATTGCTAACACGAAAATGTTAAAGATTTGATAGTAGTTATTATTCTCGTTTTCTCTGTTGATAAATAAAGGTTAATCTTACAGTATTGCAATCTGTTATTACACAGATAAGAAGTCTAATATTAAAAGCAACCTTTAAATATTCTTTTTTGTAGATTGCAGTAGAATTTCGATCGTAGATTTTCGTTGTAAATATATTACCACCGAAGACAATTAAGGAGGCGTTTAAGATTCAAATAATGTTTATTAGTACATCATAAAGGCATATCTCAATCTGTTCTTACAGCGAGGAACACTTGGGTTTATTATAGAGGTAAAATAATATCCGAATCAGCTTAATTACTCTTTCAGTGGATAGATGGCACTCAATGATGGTGAGTGGGAGGTGTTCTCGCAAAAAGAAGAAATACAATTGTTGTTCTTTAATTGGTGGACTGAGCTAATTTCTGCCGCTTACTAAATACAGTCGTGTAAGCTATAATTTGCAACTTTTATCACTAGAAAGCCTTTTCTATTTATATGAACGGTCTTGATTATAGTATTAGGTTCTGTACCCAGCAGGATGTCACCTCTAGACTACTTTAACTTGTTGTTCTTGCTTGTTGTTTACGCTGTGAGCAATGTAGTGTATAAATAAACAACTGCGCTGATAATAGTCTTCTCAAGAGTTTTTATTTGTGCATAATTATTACTTAAAATCTACCAAAATGTTATGTCAGATTCGGATATATTTGTTATTTATATTATTTTATTTATTATACTTAATTTCGGCATTGAAGTGGGTTACTAGAAAATAACAAATGGTTAACTTAATGATTCGCGTTCACAGATTATTGATCCCAGGACCAGAGTTTACCATACAGCCATCATTTGTATTCAATAAAGTATACGTAGACTAAAGAATAATAAAATTGGTTGCAGTTGGTTTTCATAATTCGTCACAAATAAGTGTGCTAGAGTAATACTTTTAAAAGTTTAATCTTTCAATGTAATATTACCCTAAAAATTTCTTTTTAACTTATCAAAATATGCTACAGCTCCTACGGAATGCTGAAATGTAACTAAAACCCCGCCCGGCTTACTCGGTAGTTGTTCCTTTAGTAACAGTTTGCATATCTTTCTGCATTTCACTAAATATTTGTATGAGAGTATCTACGAATTCATTCTAAATAGTTGTAATGTACATATGTTAATAATTTTGTAGGTTTGTCATCTTATCTTTAATTAGGTTACTTATTTTTAATTCGTTGATGTATATAAGATAAATTCGGTTAAGAAAGGTTTCATAGTATTTAAAAATTGTTTGGTAGCATTTCCAAAAAGTAAAAATTATATATCGATTAGAATAATGACTTCCTTTATACAAAATTGTTTGAATAAAGGTCGCGTCCTAAGTCATATTTGTTTAACTGCTTAAAAAACTAGTTAAAAAATTTGATCGGTCCCGTCCGCGGTCATCAGCCGGCCAAGTATCGGGAGCCGGGTGCCGCTGGTGGTTCAGATATCCGCCAACTGGCGTCGTTCACACGGGGTCCATTCCAGCACGGTAACGTCACGCCGTTTTAAGGGCAGAGCTGCGCCGGCGACGACGCGCGAGAAAGAGAGAGTGCGGCGCACGCGGTGACAATAGTATCGACTTTTGTGAATATTCATTGCGTAATTTTAAAGTTTGAAACATGCATATTATTTGAAAATCAACAAAAAGCAGCGATAACCAATACAATAATGTATTAGTAGACAAAATTATTTCAGACTTCAAGTACGTATGCTGCCGTCAGTTCTTGAAAGGGTCTAAATAATGTCACTTCACCTTGAATTTCATAACCAATAAAGTCCAATAATCTAACTGTATTGGTTATTAAATTTTCACTATTAAAACTATAAAACCGATTGATCGCCTATCTTCGTTATAAAGGTCAAAATGTAAGTAATACAAACCTAAATTATTAGTGAGAAAGTTAGATCGACCGTGCAATAAAAATAATCCGAACTAGAGAAAAGTGCTTTTAAATAAAAAGTATATTTTTTACGGATTCCATGAAGCTACTCTTCAGTTTTAGGTTATCTTTTCTTGTGTTGAAATCTTAAAATTAATTTTTATTTGATTAACTTTAAACTTCTAATTTTTCTTAAAACTCAATTTTACGGATTTCATCGCGTTTATTGTTTAGTTTTATTTATTCCCGTCGTTCTTCGACGAGGTTCTAATTTTTATCCAAATGAATTACTTTTTAACTTGTTCATCATATCTAATATAAATGTCTAATATAATATACATCTCCTTTTTTATATCTAAATATTATGAGTCTTACAACACTTAGATCATTTACAGTCTATTGTATCCTTGTAGAAAACTAATATTTAGTAAAATCTATGTTGTTATTATGTAAACGCTAGAAAAACTTGAAAGCTTACATACAAATAATTTATATAGTATATGTAAAATAAAAAAATAGTAATAATGGATAATTTGGAATTCTAAAAAAAAATGTGTTGAATAATTCTGTCCTACGAAGCCTTAGAAGCCTGGCGACAATATGTAGTTTGATAGTGCACAGGTGTGCGCGCGGGCAGGCCATCAGCTGTTCGCCGCTCGTGCCGGTCGCCCCGCTACGGAGCAGTCTTTGTCGACACTCCCGCGTGGCGAGACGTGTCCCCCCCCTCTCTATCCCGCACTCTCACCCCCCCACACCGACCTGGTCTCTGACGTGTCCGTGTGCATGCTTGTGCGCCGTGTCATTGAGCCGATCGCAACTTCTTTGTCTAATTAGCAGGTAGGCGAACGCTCCGCACAACTCGACCCCCCCGGCCTCACCTCTCGCAGACGCTACTTTCAAAACGATTATATATGTCCACAGCTACACACATAATTATTACGTTAATAACAAACTCACAATAAAAGGTTATCGATGAATAAACTGTAAAATGAGAAGATTATCGAAGTAGATAAAAAGGTCGAAACGGGTTCCAGTGGAGCGGCATCTGGCGCTAATCGCGTCGACATTACCCACATTTGTATAGTTTTTTCTAAAGATATAATAGTAAATTTTGAGTTTTAAACGACAGTTGTAAACTTAGAAACTATACATAAGAAAAAAAAATAACATTATCGACTAATACTATTGATTGTATTAATATAAATTTCACTTTTGCTGAAGTAATGGGAGTGTAATTAAAATGTCAAACCGATTCCCGATTTAATTTCACTTTCGTACAATGAAATATTAATAATTTAATAACACCCGAAATGATTGATAACGGGGTAATGGGAGAAGAAGGGGGCCTGGGGGGGGAAGCAGTGGTACCCCCCCATGCGGTCGTGTCGTAGTGACGTAACCGAATGGTATGCGATCGTTCCGACAACGAAGAGACTACTTACTTTTAATTTCGAGGAAGAGCAGCGCATTGTTCATGATTTTCACAGATTTAGAATATACAATAAAAACGTAAAGGCTTATATTTCTTCAAAGCCCAGTTTTTATTTTAAATTGTAAAACCTTAAACTCTTTCATTATTAAAAGATTTTGCATTTAAAATTTTCAGTTTAACTCTCTTTCTTTACTTATGTCCGTTATATCAATTTATATGATAGATATATTATTAGGTTATGAATATAACGATGTAATCCCCACGTAATAACCCATGATTCAAACTGGGATACACCGAATGTAATACAGACGAAAAATTTATAGTTTGTAACTTCCAAGATAATTGAATATCAAGATTAGACCTATGATCTCATATCGCTAACCGTTCCTTAAACTATTATGTTACAATATTAGCTTATTTATTTTTATACCTAGCGTTTTCTTACTAAGAACAGGGAGATGTTAGCCAAATTGGATATGAAACGACATAAAAGTAGTTACTTATATTATTGAAACAAGTTATAATCTTTACATCAATTTATTTGCTACCTCTACATATATTATTTTAAAGCAATTTAAAATGTTAGCTTCCGTATTCAGTAATATAACCGATTGCTCTATCTAAAATACAAACTTCCGTATCTATCCCGAGTGCTGTGTTATTGCTCTTGTTAACAATTATCGGAGGAACATTCTCGACCCTATTTTATTTATCAATCACAAAGGATACCTCTAACAATAGTGTACGCACTTTATAAGTTGTTAGTAAAATAAGTAAAAAACTATCGCTGCTTTATAAAAGCATTTGTGCTAATCTTAAGAAATCCCTTCAGCTTACAAATATCAATATCAATTTAAGATAAAGGATATCCCGTATACGCAGTGGCCCCAGGGATAATGCCTGTAATGTCTTATTACTTGTATAATAATTGTCTCATTTTCTTGTATCCGCTGGTTAAAAGACAGCTGTAAAGTGTTTTATGTTGGTGTTGTATAAAGGTACATTGAATGTAGACTTGTTACTGACAATAACAAAACCTAAAGAAATCCATAGATGCTTTAATAATTTTTACATAAATATACAATAATTTATATAAAGTTTTACCTGTATAGTTTTACATTGATATATTGTTTTTAAGAAGGCACTAGAAATAGTTATTATATTATTGTAATGTATCATGTCAGTGGAAATGGCGTGTTATGAAAATATACAATGAAGTACATACAAAATTAAATTGTTATATTGATGGAAAATTTAAAGCAAAACTTTACAAATGGCTTAATCTTAAAAACTAATATGACTGATTAGTTCTTTATTAATTGAAATAATTTCTTTTTGTGTCTGTGATTAATAAGGTTTTTCTATTTTTAACATATTTGTAAGACTTGTGGACTATATTCAATACAAACAAAATTATGTCAGGTGGATGTTATATTTGAGTAAAAATAATAAGACATTGACTAAATAAAATGTATATAATATAATACGAAATGGTGTTACACTATCGATGGTCAGTGTAACCGATGTACCAAGAGCTATGCGTCGTACAAAACGAATTGTAAGTACTTACTAAATGGTGAATCATTTCATGAGCTATTTTGAATAAACTCCAAGTGAGCGCCCGGTTCATCGCTACGAATTTAGTTTTACTTTTAGTTTTTAACGTAATTCATTATGTATAGATTACATATTGTTTATTACAGAATAAGAGGATCTTTTCATTATTAACATACATTACATTAGTTACATACTATTTTGAAAGTTATGTTTATTAATTTTCATCTCAAATGGAACGTCTGTGACGGTTTTATAAATAGCATATCCTGTGGGTTCTAAAATTGTGTTGTGTACGGTATTCCCAATATTTTAATTAAAAATACTAACAAAAAACTGGGTTTAATGCAAAATGATGGTGTTATAAGTTTTGAATCTAAAAATTATTTGTTCCAAATGATAAGATCCAAAGGAAATCGTTTAATATTTTTTATTTATTCAGATACATCATAGAAGTTATTATAGATGTTTGCTATATCGATTCTCGGATATCAATTGTCGTTATCATCAGCCGATAGACGCCCACTGCTGGAGGTGAATGTTGGGAGCACTGGACTGCATTCCGACCTAATGTATCGATCCTGAAGAACTCGGCATCAAACTGCGTCTGTCCTCAATTGTTCGAGTTCAGATTCCTATGTATTTCGGTCACGTGTGTAGACGGATTGATGTGTCTACCGAGCGATTGCCAGTTCAGAGAAAGGCAGAAGGCATTATGGTAGGTAGAGCACCAGCAAGATTGACCGACCAGGTCACAGCTGTAAGTGGAGGCAACAAGTGAAACGAGTCCACAAATATTGCTGTGACGATTTAAAAGAAGTAAGGAATGTTACCGAGGAATGTTATGCTGATAGAGACAAAGGGCCGGTCAATTATGTCTATTAATTACTGGTAGTTCAGGGTTCTTTTATCGGTTATCGGTAACTACAATATGTAATTGGTAATACGACTTATCTCTAATTGAAGCGACATTGGCAGTTGGTACACGTACCGGCGCGCCGCTTCCCACTCGCTCGTTACCACTGCGCTACAAGCTACTTTAACTCCTATTACAAAGTGGTTTAATCGCATTGTTGTCTGATTTGTATCGTTTATACAGCGTACACTGCGTTGCCGCGATACAAATATTTTTACATTATAATTACGATTGTTTAACAATGCAAGTAGCAAGGAGTTACTTCTTTCTTTGTTTGAATATGATTATAACATTTCATACAATAACTAAATCTATTAATTTATGAGTTGATGGTAAAACGCGTTAGTCCAGAAGAAGCTTATTATTTTCTTTAAAATTTCTTATCTAATTGAAATTTTAACAACTGGACCGTTCCAATACTTATTATGAATGAGGAGGCGAATCGCTTTGTGCTAATAGTTGCTAAGAAGAATATTAATACATTTTGAATCAGTATTTCGTATAATTATTTTAGTGAAAATACTAATAAAAAAATTATTAATCTTTCACAAAAGGTAATTGAATTTTGTTGGCCTATATTGAGTAATAAGTTTTCAGTGGGCTCAAAGGGAATAAATTATTGCGTATTAACATTCGAAGCTGTTTAAAAAAAAAAAAAATATTTTCAAGTATAAATAAATTGCTTATAAATTAGTAACTATTATGTATATTAGAAGAGAAGTATAAAGCTTAACCCATTTCTAACTCTCTTTAATAAAATTTTTCCTCTCTTGTATGACAAATGTTTAGATACTTCATAAACAACTAGGCGGATTTTAGTCTCGAAATTTTGGTATTACTTGTAATTAAAAAGTACTTGCAATTAAAAAAAACCCGCTCTTCTTCGCTTTCTCTTCTTTAGTTTCTAAATTTCAAAAAGATTTATTTATTTATTTTTAATAATGATTTAATAAGACAATAATATTTTTTGTGTTAATGAAAACATTGGAACTTACATTTACGTTCAATATGACAAAAATCAATTCTTAACCGACCGAAAAAAATTGGAGGGAATATAAATTTACTGTTAAGTTTAATTAGACTTAAGAAGTGCAATTTAAATGTGTTTTTGTATTCGTCGAAATGACAGGATGGTAAATGAACGTTTGCCCATAACAAGGTGGCGCTAGTTATGATGATATATACTATTTTAAATTGTACTTGTGCCTCTTTAAGTCTCGTTACCGCAGTAATATTTGAATTTATTTCAGAAAAATTCCGCTTTTACAGTCATTACAAGTTTGCTTTAATTTGTTAGGGATTTGTTTCAATGTTTTCCTCTATTAGATTCTTTATTGATCTTGTTAATTTATAATCTGTATACAACATTCAAACGAAGTAGATTTTATTTTAAAAAATGTACAATTCGCGTATTTTATTTACAGAGGCCATGTTATATTTTTCATTGGGGCAAAGTATTTCGCTCCGGAAATATTTATTATCACGGGCACAAAATAAAATCCATAGACAAGCGGTGGTTTTTTTCCCCGTCATAATTAACGTGAGCTCTGCACAGCATACTTGGCAAATATTTGTTGAAACTTCAGTTTTAATCCTTCTGTTCAACCATTGCCATTTGCCAACCGCTCAAAGCGAAATGACTGGCTCCGCTGGAGTGGCCTGGCTTTTTATGCAGGTAATAACAAGACTGTTCGTTTTACTACAAATTATTTTAATTGACTTCAACCGGCATACATTTTGTGTTACAATTTTTCATCACTGTATTTCGATGCGGTTTTTTGTATAATATAAACATTCAGCAGAAACAAATTATGTCTTAGATAATAAATATAAAAAATAAACGAATGAAACACGGTGTTAAGTAGTGTTATTTAAATGTTACAAAATATTTGTCGTAAAGATTTTTAAAGATTTTATATGTTGATTATAAAACTTTACAACATCGTTTACCTTTGCTATGTTATGTTAGATATTGAGAAAAAAAAAATATAATTGTTGGAAATATTTTTGTAAGAAAAATAGTAATTCCATTGACTTGTTAGAAAGTGAAACAAATCGAGGAAAAATATCTCGCATATTATTGTACCACTTCACACTAATTCACAAAATAATTGTATTTACATTTCATCAATTGTATGAATATTTGTAATCCATAGTTTTGTACAAAATTAATATTCAAAATAATAAGAGTTGTATTGACTTTTTGGAAGATGAAAAGGCGAAAAGGGAAAAGATGAAAGATAACATCATTTCGCTATAAAAGGCGAACAGTAGGTCTCACCGAATTCCAGTTTGTGCAGTGTAAAAAGCGTGAACTTGATGACTTGTGAAGTGTGGATATAAAAACTGTCAAAGTTTATATATTTGAAGAGAAGTCTCTTTTAGTTATTATTTTCAAAATGAGAGCCAGAGTATTCTGGGCAAGCGCACTTTATCATTGTCACTTCACACAATGACAAACTGAGGCGTTAACCAAATGTTTGTTTGTTGTAGTTGAAAAGTTTTGGAATAAATATAATTGTTTGCGTGACAGGTTGAGATTAACAAGCATTAAGACGTATATATTGTTATTAACTTAATACTAATATATAGTTAGGAGTCTCCATACATCGTCGTCGGCCACACCTGCCATCGGCTGCGTAAGGCGGGTAGTTAGAAATAACGGTCGCCCAGCGAACGGTTAAAACGCGGGTACTTGTAAAGGCAAAGCCCCTGCGACCGACTATAAAAGGCGAGTGCTCGGAAGTAGCAAAAAGAATTGGTCGTCAGAGCTCGTAGTGTACGGACGTCTTGTGATATCCAATGCTGGTCGTTGTTGAGGTCTCGTAAGCCATTTTGACATTTCTAATGTTCTTTATTTATCGAAGTATGCAGTATTAAAATTTTTATTTATTTAAAATTCTACTTCCGATGCTAAAAATATATACTTTATGTAAAATATATGGTAATAGATCAGTGTTCAGTGGTGTTGCCATCCAAATACGACGCAAGCGTCTTCATAAAAGAGTGAATAGGCTGTTACAAGGTTAACGGGTTTTATCACCACAGATCACATCACTTCACCTCTTAACATCAGGTGGGATCACGGTCAAAAATAACCATTTTTCCATAAAAAAATATGTTATTGACGTTTAAAAGAAAATATCACATGAACTATGTAGTGATAAACGCAAGTTCTCGTTACACATGTCCGTTCGTCTTAAATATGATTAGCACCGTGCCGGAGTTTTCCGCTGCCGAAATGACCGACTCGAAGGTTTGTGACTCATGTATGATGTACTCGTAAACAAAATGGTGGAAAAGAACGTGTGCATGAGATAGTATGGAATATAACCAGCGTGTGATTATGTACCTTGCGAACGGGCAGTAGTAGCGAAAATCGTACAACATTTACTTTGTCAACTATTCACATCAACCTCAAGACGTCCACTTGTTGTCTTAAACATTTTTATACATATTTTATTATTATATTTAAATTCCTTAAAATATCTATTTCAAACTCTTTCTTTATATTTCGATCTGCCACTCCAGTTCTATCCTTCTCTCTTTCCATCTTTCATGTTTTTTTTGGACATTCCATTCTTTCTTCCATCCATCGCCTGAAGATTAGTCTTCATTTCATTTCTTACTTCATATTTTAGATTATGTTTCTTAACTAATATTTGCTCTTACATTTCTTATTCACATTCTTCTTTTCTTTTGTTATATTTTCATTTTTAGTATTCTTCCTAGGTCTGTTTTACAATTACATTCTAATTATCTAAATTTAGAAAGGTTAGTGCTTGACCACGATCGCACTTGGTGTTAAATAGTGAAACATCACTGTGTGTGTGACAGACCACAGACTTCGGTGGTAAAGCTCACTAACCTAGTAACTGCATATTCACTCATTTCTTGTAGACACCCACGTCGTATTTGAACGGGAACACTAACGCCGTCAAGTTGTTCCACTCCTTTGCTGTTCTTATTAAGAACGGGGAGCTAAACCTATTTGTTTGCAAACTGACGATCTTTACAACATAAGGTGGCTCGCAGAGACTTTAACATAAATATTTTAGTGCTATTTCTTTTATCTATTACTATAACCGGACTGATGCATCATTCTGCAGGTTGTTAACTATTTAAGCAGGTTATAATGAAGCACAACTACTATTGTTCTTCGTTTTATTGTGAATCAATCTCATTTGTATTAAAATTGGAAACAAGTTATATTAACAACCATTTACGAAACCTCGTTAACAGGTTCAATTTCGTTTCAATTGCTTCATTTCCGACAGTTAAACTTTCGGAGAATCAAAATTGACTCGAATCGATAATGTATTAGTTCGTTATTTTACTTTGGTTTACATGCATTGAAATTTTGTGTTAAGTTGTAAAAAGTTACAAAAAACCGTTGCTTCTCTCATTGTAATTCTGCTGCTTTAACAGCATTGCTGTGTTCCGGCTGTCAACATACGAGAGCCGGAAAATTCCGGGTGAAGACGAATCACCATCCATTATTATCACTTACGATATAAATATGTTACGGAGTCATAATTTTTTTTATTACATTTCAAGTGAACGTATGAGTTTTTGGTATCGGCTTAGTCTGCGGTTTGGCTTAAACTTTAAATTTTTCGATGACAGTCATCGATCCCGTTGTGGTTGTTTCGCTAAAAGTTTTTTCGTTTTCATATCTATCTAGATCTAATATATCATTAAAAAGTTAACAAAGAAATATGTATAACAAAATATAGATAAACACTTAATATTTTTATTTAGAATTACTATTTTATAACAGAAAACAGAGAAACGAAGAATTTCTTGCATATTAATAGCATTAGGGAGTTTTATACCGTTTTTACCATATTTTGTAAAGAAATACGGCGTCGAAATTGCCCTGTACCTTTATTAAACGCTTTAAGAATCGGGAAGCGCAATTGTCATCGTATGCAGGCAGGTAATTTATATTAACTTATTGTTTTTTTATATTTACAAAGGCAAACACCTGAATCCAATATCTCATGATGTTCTGCAACAATGAAGCCGCACATCTCTGTAACTGTTAACAGGACACTGAGCTCGCCAACCGGTATGCCAAGTACGGCGAGTATGGCAACACCTCCCCAAGGTCTTTGTTCAACAGGAAGCCTTATTAGAATGAAATGATAATGTTAATCTCTTCAACCTAGTCAGATAAATTTCAATGGATAAAGAGAAATTATATTATTTTCTTTAACCTAACATTTGAGCTTAAATTCAACGATGCTGTGGATATTATATTACAGAATACTTACTCTCATATGTCAGCAGAAACACATATGCTGTTATCGTTCACCACATGAATCATCACCAACGAAACTCCACTTGTTCTGAAAACTGTCAACCAGTGCGTCGGCAAGATATTTACTATTTTATTAATATTATAAAACTGCTAGTACTTTTTTGGTATCTATACTATGTATTAAATAAGCACACATACATATATTATCACAAAACGTGACCTTTAATACAAATAGTGGCAGCCTTGGAGCTAAGAATTTAATAAACTTCATCCTTGGCCTGAATATGTCGATCTATCCATTCGTACTAACTTGACTAGCTTAACCGTAACTATAGTATGTAATCATGCTTTTCCTTACATAACCTGGTCTAAACATTTTTTATCGAACTTCGTCATCGTAAGTGATATATAAACACTATAACTATATGCTGGTTCTTTTGAGGGATATAATATTGTTTCGTTACCCCAGTATTTTTATTAGTTACGCCATTGAAATCAATACAGTAATATTTGTAAATACGGCGACAGTAATAGCACATTCTCCATAACATATTTTACATATATATATTATTATCTGAATACAGTAAATATTGTCTTGTCGGTGTTAAATTGTTGAAGGTTTTAATATTTACGTTGAAATGAAAATTACTTGAATTGTACAGAAGTTTATAAACTGGAGTATGAAAGTGGATAGTGGGAATTTAATATATATAACCTTATGATGATGAATATTTATTCACATACGAATTTGATGACACTAGAGCAAATTGATTCGTAGATATTATACCTTGTAATTTTGTAATTATAATAAATATCGTTACTGTTTAAAAGATTCTCACGTGGAGGGCAGTGTACATTTACCTAGTATTTAATATTACCTTGCTGCATGACCCCCTTTTGTTCGTCCCATGCGTAGGGTCGTTACCCGCAGATTTCCTCCCACTTCGACCTCTTGTTACCAACCATTTCCCACGACGCCATTCCGCAAATAGTTTATTAGTTCTTTAATAAAATGGTTAATACCTTATTAATGAGTTTTCACTTCGCATAATTTATTTCTTATATTTATATAATTTTGAAGGATCGTCATTTATACGTAACAGAGTAATTAGGACATTACTGTTTATTAAAAAAAAAACAACTCTTGTAGCATTTTCTGTTTGTAGTTATACTTTTAACTTTTTCTCGTTGGATCATTTATTTTCTGTTAATCTAATCTTTTACACGGTGTCGAGTTTGAAATTGTCGATGGTGAAAGGTAATCTTATATCACAGCCGGAACAGCAGGATACAACTTGATGATGGTAGGTGACAAGTTCTTAAAAACTCTCCTGCTAATTAAACTCTACAAGATATGGCCTCGAAATAGAAGTATAACTCTGTGTAACTCTACCAAGTGGTTATTAATTTGCCTAGTAACACAGTCCAAACGAACGTGTAAAGGCACATGATGAGTTTACAATTTGCACTGTCTAAACAATTGTTGCTGAACCGATCTCTTATTGTTACTGGTATATATGAAATACTCCAGTGAAGGTGACGTCACCTGTACCGAGAATAGCCGGAATGTATTAGCTGTAGTATAAGCGGAAGCGAAGATGCTCTCGTTCGTCATCGTACATCCGATGCATCGCTAATGGGTCGAAGCTAAGGGCGTAGTCGCGAGCAGATTAAATGCAATGATTTTTAACTACATTTATCTAGTAAGTGGAGCAAAAGAATTAAATTATCTTTATTGAAACATTAATCACAATTAGTTATTATCGATTTAAACACTTAAACAGAGGACATTTTCAATAATGTTTAGACGAAAGACAAATTATTTGGCGGTCACTACAAACTCATTATATCATTTAATGGGTTTTTAATGACTTAGAAGAAAAGTTAATATAACTAAAATTTTATTTTAAACTTAAAGTTGTTTTAATTATAATCTAAACTATACAATCTTCATTGATTTATTAGTATATCGATGTATCGCTTGGATAATATTACAATTAATAAATTCCTTCAATTTGACTGAAACGAAGCGACGGGAGATTACTCCAGTCTATTTTCGTCCCCTGCATTTCGTCCATAAGGGCACCTTGAACTGACATCTGATGTATAGGCACTTAGGGGCCTTATCTTAACTAATAATTCACTCATTCATTATTCGTTTTTTGTTGTCTTCCATTCAAAATGGCCGTGCGCTAATCATTGTCACACTTAACTTCCTCGTCGGTGTCGATGGTAAAGTCAAATATAGTTTGTGATGGTACATGATAATGACCAGCTCGTTTTCAGTTTCTGCTCCAACGATATCCTTTGATCATAAAGAATGTGAAAAAACTATTAAAAAAATACAGATGCCGTTTCCCTTGACAATGGTGTTCAAATCATTTAACTTTCCGTAGATTTTGAAGTTTTAAATTAATATAATAGGAAACTTATCAGAGATTGTGAAGCAAGTCGTTTAAATTTTATAATCTACTCTACAACTTATCATAATGTTTTATAATTAAAACAAGTAAAATATATAGCCTTCTTGTTGTCTCTGTAAGGATTCAGATCCTTCACTCAAACGAGTCTTTAATATTAAAATAAGAGTATTAAGAACTCTTAAATAAGTGATTGGTGGCTATGAAGTTTAATCATGATATTCGCTATCAGTGCTTTTATTTACAATTGACTTAATTTTCACAAGAAACACTGATATTTAATAACTTGCGGAGAAATTTTGAAGAGGTGTCCTCCCACTGAAGTACTGTATATAAATGTAATAGTAAAAGAAACAGTTTATAATTTACATCATTGCTTACGTATAATTTTAATAAAAAATACTTCCAGATGCTTTATAAAACTGAAATACTTTCATTATTGAAGCAACGTTTGCTTTGTAAGTCATCCGACATGTTGTTCAACAGATCAAGTACAGTTCCACACTGTTGGTACATTGCTATAAAAATCATTACGAACGAAATCAATCCCTAACAAATTAGAATAAGGTCCAGAATAAATGGATGTTTGTAGGTGTATGTATGTAATTTATGTTGCCTAGTGTATACACGTACGCACAGCATCAATCAAATGTGTGCTTTATTGCAATGGTTAAGAGTTGGAATTGAATTTAGCAATGTATTCTTGGCCCCCCCTGCTCGTGTAGCTCGCGACAAACTGGACTCGTGCCGGTAGAGCGCGCTACTTACTGTCGGTCTTGTTTTGTATTCTTTAATTTTTTTAGCAATCAGCTGTTGAGCGGTAAAACTGCCACCGCAATCAGTTTAAAAATTAACAAATCTTGAGTGTTTAAGCCATTTAAAAATTGCAAACTGTTAAATATATTCAGCATCACCAGACTTTATTAATGAACTGTTCGATTTAGGCCTTATATTGAACATATTGCGTTATTTATAAAATGTCGTCGGCAATATTTGCAATAGCTACCTCCACAGACGATTGTGTAACGTACTACATAACTAAAGTTTTATGTAACTGATCATTTTAAATATATAAATACACGAGCAGCCCACTTCTGTTTTAGATTTGATACTACTAACCTGTAAACGTTTCCTAATAGTAAACTCCTAATATAAAAGTAATAAACAAACATTATACAATAAATTAAACCAGATTTTAACAATCGAATTTTATGTTATCCATTTCATATGAATTTAGTCTTACAAATAAAATATTTTTAAATCGTCTCATTATTCAATTATATATATTACGTAAGCATATAGTTTTTTATGTATACATCGATTTTTATGTATGCTCGAGTATTTTTTGTATCTATTAAACGCTGAGCGGAGTAAGGATTGTCTAATTAGCTAGTGTAGGCACTAACATCTTAAAATAAATAAATATTAGCCTAGTGCGGATTGTCAAAGTTGATTTACTTTATAAAAAATTCAAGCACGCACAGATTTATTTTTTTACCTTTAAATAAAAATACTATAGATAAATGTAAAAGCGATAAATTTGTTTACTGTCAGCGTTGGGTCTGTATCTTCACGGAACCGTTTACGTTTTTATTAGATGAATAGATTGTGAATTGAACATCCTTCATTAAATGTTTTGTTGAGACAATAAAATTGACAATCATTCTGTTTTGTTTTATAATGATTAGAGTAATAAGGTCACAGTAAAGGTGAAATGTAATAAGAACAGTTGCCCGAGCGGTCACCTCGCGTTTAAGCAGCTCGCGACGTCGTAATGGCTTAATAAGTAGACAAATCACGTTTCCGTCGATGTAGAACCCGTTTTGTTCGTTTGTGCGTTAACAATCAACGTCGTCGCTCCGTGGCGGCGCTGCTGTGCCGAGGGTCCGCACCGCGCACGAGAGCCAAGTGCTCTACTAACGCTGGTTTTCATCCGACGATGACTTCCACATACCTCAGTTAATAAATAACAAATCCATTATCCACTTATACACAACACTTTTTTGTTTAAAATAACAAACACGAAATTACTAACAGAGTAGATTTTTAATACCTGTAATGATGCTGCATAATTTTTACATGTAAGCATTAATTATTATTAATTGAATGTATACATTTTGAAAAGTTTATTGTCTCACTTCAATAGATATAGAATAAAATATAAATAAATAATATTTTAATACGTGTTAAGTATCGTTATTAATTTAAGGTTATATTCAATTCAATGGATTTGATATAAATGCAAACTGTTATACATAATCAGACGACGCCGTAGTCTTTCCTGCTGGAAACAGGCCTCATTGATACCTGTAGGTCCTAAAACGCTCGTATCCAAATGGTACCTTCCTCCAACATCTCATTATCATTACTTCTTGAAAACCTTAAAATACGTTCATAGCATTAACACCTTAAATTCGGTGCACGGTTAAAGTCTGTACTTTGTATAATTTTAAAACGTCTCAATCAACAACAATCAATCAAAATGTTATAAACTCTTAAATCTATTTTGTTTATGCGATAAGGTAATATTTGAATACTTTGTAAAACATTTCATCTTACAAATAATTCTTTAATTTACGTTGAATAGTTTTCATATTTCTCTGCACGGAAACAATATTTTTTTTCAAAATTACGCATAGAAAATGCGGCGGCTGCGTTAAAGTATGAGAGCCCTGCATTATGACGACATGTACTCGATTTCTATTCCAAAGCCCTGCCGTAATAGCACCGTCCCCCTTTTTATTACAACGCCTGCATCGGAAAAAACACAATACACTGACGTTCTAACACCTACATTCCGTACACATCTTAATACTTATAATTCAATGGATAAGAAAGCATTAAAAGTTACAAATATAAAGGAGTTATATAGCCAGAAGTGCGAATAATAACAAAACTTTGTTATGGTTTAAATTTGTTATTAGCGAATGTCGTAATTACTTAAGAGGTTCGTTGAATTGTAGTTTTTTATCTACAACAGATGATGTTGTGTTTTGTGTCTATTGAATAGTGTAAAGGAGCTGTGCGTTATTGTTAGCATTATTTGTTTTAGCAGTTGAATTTTCGTGCTGTAATGGGAATAGTATTCACATATGTTCATTACAATATTGATGATGCATTAATAGCACGAGCGAATCGACGTCGTGATCTAACAATGCCTACGGTACTATTTTTAGACTCACGGCAACAGCGAACCAATATCAAACAGTATTAGATATTATAGAACTAAACTACTATATTCATACTATCGTATTGTGATTGTATAATACTTAATACATCAGTTCTCGTGAAGTAATATACCAGTTTTGGTACTTTACGTAAAAACTAACTAGTACGTTAATGATAGAGCAAAACCAACAATTTTTTTTACTTTTATAATTTCTATTTTGATATGCTTTCCATAGTTTCTTTACTATACATAATCAGATTTAAATTATACATTCTTATAATATTCTCTTTTTACATTTATACTTTTTATGTAATATCTACTTCATAGTTTAAAAGAAAAGTCCCGTTAAGTTGTAACTGTTTTTTTTATAAACTAGTTTGTAGGTTAAAACGTGCAAGGCTGTTGGAAATAAAAATTCTGTTGTAACACAAGGAAGCCATCTTTAAGATACAAGGAAAATATGTTAAGCTGTGTACGTCTCACTAATAACCACTAATGCCATTTGTGAGTGAAACGGGTGGCCGGCAGCTCGGCGTTTTACACGACGCATTTTGTACGGAGGTGAAGAGAAATGTTACTAATAACGGTTATACACTACTAACATTTTGATACACATTGTAAACGAATTATATGTTCTTTAGTGTCTAAACAAAGCAATGTCTGTTTCTGTAAACTTGCGCTGGCTTGAAGTAAACGTCTACGCTTTAGTTCCTGTTTTCATATATATCTGTAGTATCTCTGCGAAGAGCAGCTATTTCATCAATTTCGATTAAGTTATGAATTCTTTCTCTTCATTCAATTTCAAAAGTCTAAAGTTGGTCACAATCCTCGATAGATTTATTTCGTGTACATAAAGAGATGAAGTCTCTATCATATCTATATATTACGCGTCGATGTTAAGAAATAAGTTTTTATGGAAATAAGATTTACGTAATGCTTGCTGGCTATACACATTCTATTTGTTACCAGTGAAGAGCTAATTTTTTTATGAATACTATTTAAGTTATAACATAAATAAACTGGTTATGTTGGAGAGGAGTGGAACCTATGACCTTCGGGTCACCGAGTGACCAATTTGATAAATTCGATAACCTAATTTAGTATTGAAAATGAAGTATAATATATGTAAATATCTTTGATGTAAATATTTCTTTTTTACTTATATTTTGAATGGTTTTGACCCGCGGACAATAAATGTTTGGAGACCCCCGTGTTAGATGTGTACCTGGCGATACAGTAGTTACTTTATTAGTAAACAGTCTGCTATTAAACTCTTCACATTAATATAATTGATTGCTTTTTACTGCTTTTTTCAAATACTTGTAAATCTATCAATACTTTAAGAATATCATAAATTTTTATTTAATTTTTAATACTAAAGTATTAATAAATCAAACGCGATGGAAAGCATTTACTTTGCTTTACTTATACTATGAAAACGAATACCAAAAAAAAATGAAAATTAACACATAAAAATTTATAAGTTAATTTTTTATAGTGACGTGGGTTTGGTTTATTCAAAGTTGCGATTTCGCTTCAATCGAAATGTTAAAACACATGATAGCTTGAGAACCATCATAATCTTAACCGACGCACTTTTACTGCTGGATCTATTTCTTGTGTATCATACAAATCAGGATCTAACATTGTTACCGATACACGAGTCGCGAAGATGATGTTGCAATAAACATATCACAACTCGGAGACTTAGAGCTGTAATGATGACCGGAAACTCTTGGATTGATAAACGTTATATGATATTGAGAAGGTGAGAGATGTAATGATTTTAGTGTTGTTATATTTGGATGTCGCCAGCGGCGTGGCTGTGTAGGAAGCGACCTTAGTGACGTCACGCCGAGGCCGCGCCGCTCTCTCCGAGCGCTGCAGTACAAACGAACTACATTACGCAGCTCCGCCACATCGAAGCAATCAAGACAAAAATAATAAAAATTAAGAGATTTCACAAGAATAAATCGAAATATAATAATTCAAATAACATGTCTATACTTTAATGAGAATCGGGTTGTATTTTTTCATTATAATTAGTCTATTGATGTTATATTGTCTATTGTTCACAGCTAGTAGGGTCTCTGATGCCGGAGACCGTCTAGGTACAACCGCAGCTCCTATTTCTGTTGCCAAACAGTAGTGTGCAAATATTACTGTGTTCCGGTTTGAAAGGCGCTGTGAGCTAGTGAAATCACTGGGGTAAGGACTTAACACCTCGTCTCATGGTGATGAGCGCAATGTGGTGCAGTGTATACCATCTTAACTAGCACCACGTTGTCATGGGCAAGCGTATCACTTACCATCAGGTGAACGTCTTGCTCATCTCATCGACTAGTAGATTAAAAAAATAGATAACACACTCAATATTAGCAATTAACAGAGATAATAACGTAATTCACAGTTTTATCATTGTGTTTTCTGTTATGAAGCAAGATTACCCAAAAGATTAGTAAGATAACAATTTAAAAAATTCACTTCTATTTTGAATTCGTATATAACATGAAAGGAAACACACAAAGGCGAAATCACTTACAGCCCCGTTCGTAAATGGCGGTAGTACTCTACTCGTTATTTATTTATTAAATTCGCCCACCTCTTCGCTCCAATTTTTTGGTTATAACTCGATATATACTAGTAAGTAGATATACTAAACATAATGTAACGATAACGATGCAGTTCGTGATAATTATGCAAACGATAATATTCATTTAGCATACTTGAATATTTACATCTCCTTTTTATTTTTATCGCACACTAAACTGATTTTATACAAAACTCGGAAAGGCGATTAAAGTAAGCATCACATAATTTTAGCCAAAACCTTTATTAATACAAAAAAAATACTTGAATTTTTAAAATTCTTTTATTTTTTGAAGAATAAACTGTAAGTGTTAAATATGTACACGGGATATGGAATCGTATTAAATTTTTTTGCGTTAAAAATGTGTCCGATTTGGTCTTGACATCTTGAGATAACCTTGCCGTAATCTTAAACATATATCCACCGCGTTTGATTGTAAAGCGCAGAAATGCTCAGGAAATATCACTTATGAGTAGTTAATAACTTAATACATAATGTTTCTAGACCACAAGCGCAATACGGTGCACTGTAAATATCTTAACTAGCTCTTTATTGAAGCGGTGCTTTTTTTACACGTCTCGGTACAATTAGTTTAATTAAATACTTAACAGAAAATCTTGTTGTGAAACTTATCCGTTACGAGTTATAAATAATATAGAACATGGTATTATGAGAACTATTTCATAATGCCGGTTAAGTTATTGTTTCATCCGGAGTTAAGTCTTCTCTTCATAATTTTATATAATGACTTAAAGAATCAATATGCAGACCCATCACCTTCGTAATCTTTACGAGCGGAAATATATCTGTAAATGTATTTTATATCTATATCACAAAGATTACACCTATCTGTCTTAACAATCAGAGAAGTAATAACTTACTGAATAATTTAAGCGCAAGTTGAATGCTTTGTATTTCCTCCTATAATCAAATTCAGTCAGTCTCAAATGTGTTCATTAATTTATAGTTATTATTGTATGAGATTCAACTATTGAAATAGTTAAGTAATTATTTAAATTAGGTGATTTAATTAAGTTAAGTAACAACGGCAAGTTGTAAAGTCTACATTAAGCTAGAATTTGACTTTGGATTCCCGCTTTCAAAAATCGGTTAGGATTCGATTTACATTTGCCTTTCTGAGTAATTTATTTTTAGATTATTTACGCAAATTTATATCCTAAACATACTATTATATATATAAAGAGCGTTAAACTGAATAATTATGATTACTAGGGATTATTATATCCACTTTACGTCAGGTCAAAAATAAAACGCTCTCTACCAAACAAAAAGTCGCGTTTGGTAACAAACTAAATACCGTTATTTTCTATTCTGAAGTAATATGAACTTGTGAGTATTTCCAATTATGTTTCGGCCATTATTTGCATTTATTATTACCGTAACAACGGTTTCACGGGTAGACAGCATGAATTTAAATCTCTGATTAACTTCTGCTCACATCATACACCATTGCGTTTTGTATTCATCGTATTACGTAGATTATATACGACAATGTTATTTACGCGAATATTACATACATATTTATCTTTTTAGTTTATTTATTTATTACCTCGTTCCGTGTGCTTGGTACTCATTGTCTCTGGAGGATTGAAGTGACGGATGTCCTGACCTAGTCTTCACGGAGTACCTAAAATTCAGTCACTGTTTCATAATCTTCTAAAGTCTGTAAAATTTAATAATTGTAAAATATCCCAGATTCCTTTATTACAAACAAACCATAACATGAACATCTTTTAAAAGAATCTTTATCAGTGTTGACCTGGATACTATATCTCATTCTATCTATTTATTTGTATATAAATACATATAGACTTTTGGATTATGTGTAGTATGTTGTTAATTTTTTGATTTATGTATGTATTTATTATTCGTTTTCTTTCTATTTTTCACTTTCATACCTACATTCAAATTTGCTTCTTCCCCTGATTTGACTGACAGAAAATGCCTTATGGCATTAAGTCCGCCCTTGTACCTTTAGCTTAAAGTGTTACGTAAAGATTAAATAAATAAAACATGACAAGCTTCTAGACTAGAACTTCAGTTGATCTAATTTTTACTGACAACATTGCATCCATGAGTCCAGAATCCGTTTTCAATTTTATCCCTTAAAAAACCTGTATATTCAAATATTAACAAATATAGTTTTTAATCGGTTCATCGTATTAAGTAATAAGCGAGTTAATAGTAAGTAATATATTGTTGTATAAAATCTTACTGCACTTACATCACAGTTTATAACGTGGAGGTAGACGCTGAGATTACGCGGCATAACGCGACCGATACCGTAATTGATATACGATTAGCTTCGCGGCCATGTTTACGTTGTCTCGATATATAATTGCTTATTTAAGTATGAATTGTGTTTACGATTGACCGTCCGCCATTGTTTACAATTGTTTTCACATAATTTATAGCTTATGTTATCAATATAATTCGTTAAACACTGTATCACACGTTAAGGGAATTTAGAAGTTTATGTAGTATTTATGGTGTTTGCTTAACGCTGTCTCTTTTTTATTAGACAGTCACTTGATCACGGTTTTACTAATAAATTAAGTCACTCGTCTTAGATACTTACATCAATCACTAAATAACTGTTAAAGTTAGCAAATTATATTTTTATGATGAGCACAGTGAGGGACAAAAAGGCAGTAGGTGCTGTAACGGTTCCAGAATATTCAAGCTCTCATATCTTGACAGCTCGTTGATTTGCGTAATGAGGGTGGTGGCTAAAAAGGGAGATTAAAATAAACCCTATTCCAAACCAACTCCATAACCTATGGGCTCCGGAATCGAACCAAGGACTTCCAAGTTACAAGTCAACGGCAAAGGAACTACATGTGTAAGTTAAATCAGTATTCTCGTAATTTTCAACGCAGTCCTTTTATAGACTTGTGAGTGAAGTTTTTAAATTATACAGACTATAGGCCTGACGACATTTTACTTTTTCCGTGTAAATGTCATTATAAATAAACGAAACGTTTTGTTTTATTCGTTATTAAGGAACCGATAATTGTTTAAGATATTACATTTAATTTTTGTAACAATACATTTTTAGTATTATTACTTTTAAACTTGTTAAGGTGTTTAAAAGATTATGTTTTCATTTAAATAATTAATTAAGACGTATTCTTATTATTCTCACTATTTGTAGTCGGGACTTGATTCTTAAAAGGAGAAGTGTAGTTTATCGAACAAACTGGCTAAGTACATGTTTGTGGATGTCACTTCTAATTCAGATTTATTTGTAAGTCAGTTTTCTGGTGATTTTTTAACCCTTTAGTTAAATATTTAATACTAATTACGAAGCAACGTTTTCACTTTTTCTAATCAAATTCTCGTTTCATATTTCTATAATCTAACAGTGGATGTCCACCGGTTAAGACGATGATTTATTTACAATGTTGTAAACCTTTATTAATCATTAATCGTTTCTTACAATTAAAAAGGAGTTAAAAAGTTAAGCATAAAAGATTTCATTGTATAACTAAACCGTTTATACATTAAAATACTAAACAGAGAGTGTTATTAATTAGGAAACGGAATTTGAAAACGTTTAACCGATTTCTCAGTATGTACTGAAATATATATTAATTTTATTCGCCGCTAATTCATTCCAAGGAATAAGATTAGTCGCAGTTCATTGGAACTGTTAAATTAGGGCTGTTTTTAAATACTATCACATTTTTGTATCAAAGTAGACTGATTATTATAAGTGAAACTTTACTCAAAGTGTGTAAGGATTTTATTATGTCAAATTTCAAACTTAACTGTGCGATTTGTATTAAACGGAATTAGTTTTTTTACTGTCCCGTCGATATATGAAACGATCTCGTATGAGTGTTGTAGTAGCTAACGATTACGCTAAAGGAAGTGTTGCGCTTTCAAATAATTGAGCGAGGCGGAAGTCGCTACTCAATACACTAACGTGCGCCTCGTAATATATAACATAGGTCATGCATCGATGTTTTTTTAATGACTCATATGTTGAACGGATGGGTTACCGGAGCGATGGTTCGATTTGAAATTTCAAAAATTAAGGTATTATTAATATGTATCCAATCGTATCTTGTATAATAATGCGGTTTTTGTTTGTTACTTTAATTTTTTTTATTGTACTTTTTCTAATAATAATAGTCCTAAGCGTATCACTTACCATCAGGTGAACGTCTTGCTCGTCTCATCGCATAGTAGTATAAAAAAAAAAGTCTGAGGATTTTCTTGGATTATAATAAACTATAATTATTATTTTAAAACAAACAATAAAAAATACTAAATTTGTATTTACAGTAAGAAAAAGTAGAACCTCAATTTTTACTTTTTTTAGTACGATTAAATAAATAAAAAAATGATTACCAATTGTTATACTTATAAAGCCAAAAACAATTTTACAGTACTTTTTATCATTTTAATCACACGATTATGTTTTGGGATTAATTAGAATATCTGATAATACTCAAAACGCCACAAAAATTTTTTTTTGAACTGTTCTCTACAACGCGCCCAAAAAGTATAACCTGAAAGTGTAATAAAAATTAGGCTATCTATAAAATGTACACATTATTCATGTATAGTCTATAGTGAATTGTTTACACAATGTTCACATAGACTCAAGTTATTTTCCCACAAACAGTACACGACGGAACGGTAATCTGGAACTTGTAATGCTTTCGTGGAAATCTTTGAAAGAACCGGTAAGTTTATGGCTGTAAAGGTATTATCAATAGTTTAACTAACTTGTACTTAAGTTAGTAACAGCGAGCTCGGGCAAAGGGATTTTAATGATCCATTTATTAGCCCAATTTCTTTATATTTCTCGTATTCGTGTATGAAATATCAAAACAATATTTAAAAAAATCATAAGTATCGTCCAGAGTTTGTCTGTGCCAAAATACTTAAATATTTGTTTCAAATTATCAACTAAACTCATAACAATTTAGTGCATCTATTACATTAATGTATTATACTTATCGTTGTTAATATAAAACATGGCCAAAACGCCGTTCAATGTTTAAGTTGTTCACAAACAATACAAACATTAGTTTCCGGCGTAACTTTGAGGCCTTCACCTCAATGAAATGTTCCGCCATTTTCTTGCGGCGTTCGACAAAAGCGGTTCAGTGAGATAAGCAACTACTCCCTGGACTGAATCTACCTTTTGGACCTTCCTATTAATAACTGAATGAGCTTAGTAATTTATTTAAGCCGTTGTAATAACTTCTAATAGTTTACTTCAATAATAAATGCTTAAGATGAAAATGAGTGTGAATGAGATAGATGATCACCGGCCACGATAAGAACTTCCGGTAAATATTTATACTGATGGTAGATATCTGTCGCTATAGATGAATATCAAAGATTAATTGATATGTTTTCATTCAGATAATTATAAAGATATTCCTGACGTTAGTAGGAAGGCAAATAAGTAAACACAAATCGTATGATTATCTTAAATTGAATGTAACATAAAAAATAATTACAGTATACATATACAATCTTTGAATTATAACAATACCAACTATTATCGTAAAGTTTTTCGTTATTTTAATGTTTATCCGATTAGTTGGAGAGTTATAATCTGAATGTAAACACTTACCGTCTCCACATAAGTAAGACGGTAATTTAAGTATCATTTCACCGCAACGACGTTACTTAACAGCCCAAAATATCAACAGTCGTATTAGTTCAAACTAAACCATAATTAAATAAAAGTTTCGTTTTAAAATTCACTGATAATAATTATGCATAATGCGTACCTCTTTGCGCGTACTAAACTATATCGTCGTCACTCAATATTAGATGTTACTGCAAGGTAATAAAGACGTTTACTGAACGTTTTTTTTATCTATTCTGTACCGAAATGCACTCACACATTATGTATAAACCAGCAGTCATTCCCAATGGCACAGTTCGGCTGCAATTAAGATCACACTTCGTTAATGATATTTCTTCACGTTTCAACCTTGGCTAGTGTCGGTACAAACGGCAGAAACATTCCATTTACCCGTAAACTGCGGCGCTTTGATCCAAAACTGCGCTTAAATCTCTTTTCATATCCATTGCGGGTTTATTAGTTAAACTGTTGTAGGAGCGGAATGTATGACGAGCGTTGTATGCCGTACGAAAGATGAAAAACTTTCCGTCGCTGGTACATTGGTAGTGGGGATATGACTACGATGAAACGACCTACAAAATGTTCGCTTAAAGTAGGTCGACACAAACGACAATCGCCCCCCCAACGTTTATAATTAAATCATTTTTTTTGTTGCAATGCCGTCGTATAGAATACACGAAATTTGTATTGATTACTTTTGTTGTCTTCTTGATGCGTTCCAATAAGTAGCGGTACCACTTTCTCTATGAAACGAGGTCACATTTTAAAAAACGCCTCGTGATATTTTAAAACTCTTTTAAGCATATATAAACGTATTCCGAAAGTAGTATTACATAACATTTGTAAATACATATGTGTTTAATATACATATTTCTATAAATTCATAGATGAAGAAAATAATGATGTAACAAGAGTATCTACGATTATATATTATACATAAAATACATTCAAGTAAAGGTGATAATGTTAATTATTTAGTAACTGTATTAATTTTTATGTAACATAAGAATTATGAGTAATTCGCAATCTTTTTTTCTGTTTATCAAGCAGTTCGTTCACCTGGTAGGAAGTGATACGCGATTAAATGATAACGCACAGCATTGTGCTCGTCTCTTTGAGACATTAAGTCTTCAGTACTAGTTCTTCTTCAGTAATCTCACTATCCTTCAAACTGTAACACAGTAATGTTCGCACACTACTGTTCGCAGAATTAAGCGCTTCAGTAGTTTAGGTCTCCGACAAGATACTAACCAATTAAATTTACAGTGAATTTCAGTTTATACGCGATGTAATCAAATATCGTATGATTTTTTTATGTTTTTCATGATTGATGAAATGTGTTAAAAGTAAAAATGAAGCGGATTGTTTAATAAATACGCAAATACACTTTCCATTTTTGAGCCAGTTGAGCATTGTCGCGGCGCGCTCTCGTTTAGCGCAGTCTAAGTGAGAGGCGAGCGAAGAGGTATATCTCTTAAGGCCGTAACAGACAAGCGAAGACGGGTAGCTATTGTTGCTACCGATAAACCTGTTCTTACCGTAACAACATTATTATTTAACACATTTTAAAAGCAACGTTTATATATATTCCTCAGTGTTCTCTTTATTTGTTTTATTAACAAGAAACTTCTTAATTCGCCGCGTAAATGTTTCCGATCATTTTCATGAAGAGTATACCATCCTTGTTAATTTCTGTTGAAATGTTTTATTTAATAGTTCAGTTTATATTTAACGACGGGTTATATTAGTAGTTAAAATATAATTGGTATATGATATCGGAATGTCTTATAACAATTTTGTTTGTTTAGTTGGTTTATTAACGGCTTTGTGAGAGCGAAAAGAAAAAGAAGCATCGGCCGTCTCGTCCCGTGGGTGTCGTCTGAGGCGACTAAGAGAATAAATAAAGAAAATAAAATTGGGGTTGGGTGTAGCTTTGTGCGGGGCATTACAATGCGGTTGCTAACCCGCATCGGAGGTGCGCTGCGACTATGGGAACAACGCCTCGCATATATCGCGCTCACTTTATTGAATCGTTTCCTTTTTAAAATCAACTCTATTCAACATAGTATTATCCGTTATTCTCAACAACTAATTCACAACTATACATCTGACTTTCGTATTCGATTTTCGTGATAATTTAAATTATTTTATAAACTCTACAAATCTTCAAAAGTAACAAGAGTTATTAGTGATCAGAATTAATAAATCATAGGTTCAGTAAAACAAATTTTTCGAAAGAAGTTTAAGTTTGGTGAAATAAACATGATACAATACTGGTACACTGGTGGTAGGTCTGTTGCCGGAGACCGTCTAGGTAGTTACCACCGCAGCTCCTATTTCTATCACCAAACAGAAGTATGCAAACTTTACTGTGTTCCGGTTTCAAGGGTGGTGTAAGCTAACAAAATTACTGGGGTAACGAGACTTAATTAACGCTATGTTGTTATGGAAAAGCGTATCAGTTACCATCAAGTGGAAAGTCTTGCTCGTTTTGTCTAACAAATTCAATATATTTGATTCGAAATGAAAATAGAATTGTTCCTATGTTAATACACTTAGGATATTAATCTGCACCGTTCTCACTTAAAGCGAGCTAAATAATATAAATTAATCCGTAAAAACTTAGGGGAGTATGCTCGTCGACATCTCGGCTCCGGCTGGCAAAGGGGCGAGCAGGGGTCGTGATGCATCGACCCGGGAAGGGAACTGACGTCTTTGCGGAGGGTTACCCGGGATATGTTCACTGGTGTAAGAGACTACTGTCCGAACGCGAACCGCGTGCGCGTTCAATACAGATTTAGTATCTCTTAACCTCTCCCGTTACATGTGTCACTTATTAAAGTTAATTTTAATATACATCGTTAAACATACAGTAAATTTGATGTTGATTACAATCTGTTTTGTGGTAAGTAACATGTAATTTATATAAGGCTATTATAACCGCTTGACGCTATCAATGACAACGTAAAGGTCAACGAATGAACTTTATCGCTATACAGCGATTGGCAACCTATTGCCGAAAATATGTCAAAATCTTCCATTACTAACCACTGATATTTTTGCTGTATCCAAGTATATTATATAGTTATTAAGAAAATAATAGCACGTTTAAAATCCCATGAAAACAGCCTCAAAAGTTAAAGTATATGATGAAGGCTGATGATAAAAATCATGCAGGGGAAGGTTGAGTTTTTTTGCCATCTACAAATGCGATCTTTAGCAGTTTCTTAAATTAATTCTCGAAGACCATCTCCAACTTACAGCTCAATTTCAATTTGAAGATAGTAATGACGATGATGGAACAGCACACACTGGAACATGTGATGCAATTGCTTTGTTATAGTCAACTTCTAACATACGGATACGCGTCCCGTGAATAAAAGCTTTCATCTCAAAAAAGTTCTCCGTGTGCTTTTGTATGTGCTTTTTTCCACAGCAATACGCAACAACCGCCGCACATAAGAACGACCCTTATTAGACAAAGAGTTTGTAATTTTATGTGTACGATATAGAGACGAATTACTCCAATCCATTGTGTACCACAGTTCAACAATCCAACGATGAATAGAGAACAAACAATGCTTGTTTTTGTATTTCACGTCAAAGATCTTTTTATCCAGCGTTTTCTAAAACTTCAAGATTTGTACACTTCAATAATAAACTTATAAATAAATTACTCGTGTCTTACATGTCGTTAATAGCAATAGAAAAATATAACAGTTAGACGAACGAGAACGATTTACTCGTGAGCACAAGTAAATGTATACGTTTGATGTAAACTAGTTTTATATAACGGCTATAATTTCTCGCTTTTTACCTCATACAAGAGACAGACGGAACGCCACACAGCACAGTTATACCTGTCGCACTTCTGCACTACTTTTTCATCTTTTCGATGATCCTTTCAAACTGAACAATACGTTTTATAATGGCACGGCTTCTATTAAAAGCGAAGTTCTATAGCCGCATAATGCAAATAAAATGCTAAAAACATTTTAACCGCACGAATTTAAACAGTTATAACATTGTTATTAACAATATAAGAAATAAAAGGAGAAATACCTTAATTAACTATTATCAAAAAAAAATTTGCGATTTAACTTGTCCTTAGTATTTTTAGATATCATTCAACATATTTAAAAATCTGTTAGTCACCTTATGTTTACAGTTTTATCATACATAAAACGAGGTATACAGCAAGTGTATAAACAATTAAAAAGAGTAATTGTATTAAGAAGAACAGCATAGTAAATCTTTTATTCAAATCAGGGACGATCTGTTACGAGTTATGGTAATTAAAAGTGTACTTTTATTCTCTTTCCACCACACGGACTGGAACATTGACAGCACTTTGTCGAGTCAAAGACACTCTTGTAGTATTAAAAATAAATGAATAGATTCATGAATACTCATAAGAAATAATATTAACATAGACGGATTGTACTGTAGTTTCAAGCTATAGTGTTATGAAGATATGATTTTTTATTATTATGACAATATTACTACATCTGCTACTTTTTCAATGAAGTACTCCACTATTAGGAGCTACATATTACAGGATGTTTTACACCAGACCAAATCGAATATAAATTGATCCGCAAAGTTATAAAGGTTACTGATATACAGCTCAAAATATGCTAGCCTTCAGTAGCAATAGGCATGGCACATTGCTTGAAGAATTTATGGCCTGGGATGATGAAAGTCTTCGAGTACCAGAACTTGCAATATTGGTAGCTTCTCTACAAAATTACGATTATTCCGAGTACCATCTAATTGATATGTCCGTAGTTTTATTCTGCCTGCTGATGATGATGTTAATTGCCTATGAAGAATAAGACTGTAAAATGTTGTTGGATTTTAAGTTTACTTCTCTGTACATACAAAAATATAATAAGGAAGCGCACAAGTTACGCAACAGTTAGCTGGTAGCTCCAGTTCATGTTATCTTTCAATGTTGTAACCCGCGCGTTATCAATCAGAGATACCTTGTGCAGTTAACCACATAACTGAATGTTCCATATCTCTGAAATATTATCAGCTAACATCGTTAACGTTGAAGGATACATAGGCCTCCCTTTGTTCGTAACTCACGTTTGTACTATTAACTACGACTACAAAGGGTACAAGTTTTAAATTCGTTTAGACTGAACTAAGCAAACACAAAATTATTAATACAGATATAAAGATACTTTAAGCATTTCTTTGTCTTTTTTGGGTACATATATCAAATAAATTATATATATGTTGATGATTCTAAGTTGGAAAATGTACCTTGCGTAAAGATATTGGTACTAACATCACGATGTTAATGTATATGTAAATGATATTTGAAGTTATTCTATCTAAAACCATTATTTTTTTATACAAAAACCTTTTAGAGGTTTTACGTGATAATATAACCTCGTAGTTAATTTATAAAGAAAACATATAAAAAATAAATATACTTAACTAAAATCTATGAAAAACAATTGTATGTTTATGTTAGTAACTATGATATATTTAAGAGCGGGTGCAGTGGTTTAATGTTACTCTTCAGCATCAGACATATGATTAAAAAGGGCTTGGAAGGTCGTTTCGTATAAGCTGTTGTGAGCTTATACCATCAGGCAGGCAGCACTCTTTTCCCACTTCTTCTGCATAGTAAAATGTTACGATTCTAATAGAAATGTAGTATAACGAGTATGAATATTGTTACGAATTTATTCTAAGTGAACAACGGCCCGAAATCCCCGCGGTAGGGGGCTCGACCCTAATGCGGAAAACATATATTTTTAAAAGGCCGCCGTCTAACATACACTACATTCGTGAACAGTGTACCGGATTCGATATCTGCCATTTCGACTGTATCAGGAGATAATGAGTGTGAAACCGGTAAGAGAGGGAAATTTGGAAGGCGTGGTTAACCTAAATAAGGGGGCGAAGCACCACCCCCTACCCCGACACCACGGAGCTTGCTAAATAATAAAAAGGTGCTTCTGCCTCTAACATTTGAATATTGTCTGTTATGTTCGTCATTTATAAATTAATTAAGGCTTAACTGTGTAAACATTTTTTATATACTTACTGCTTAATTGGAACAGTAAATTATTAATACATTTACATTGTTGTATTAACGATTTCTTAAACTAATCTGACAACTTGTTTATTTCAGGTAAGCATCTGGAGTTAACTGGTAACTCGGAAGTAAAGCCAAAAGGATTACATTCTACCTAATAAGAAAGAATGTAGCTTGTTAATAAATAAAATCAAATCTTTTTTCTAAGCGAATCTGCCGGCATCAGTGTTTCCGTCCAGGTATGATGCGGGGGTCTTCAAAAAAAGAGTGAACAGGCTTCTTCTAGACTAGTGCGCTTTACCACCTAGATTACATCGCCGTTTACCATCAGGTGGGATCGCAGTCAAGTCTATCCTAAATAAAAAAACGAACAAAGAAATCACTGTTCTACAAATTGAATAAGTATACTTTAATATACTATATTTTATAAATATAAAGTGATATGTAATTTCAAGTGTACTATAATATTTTTAGTAAAGCACACTGTAAGAATTATGTTCAAAAACAATTTACTTTATAATAATATGTGTATGCATTGATACTACATCGTATTCAAGAGAAATTACTGGGATAATAATATACATGTCATACTGTGTAAAGTTTATAAAAAACCTTTTACGAATATCTAAACTATCAACTATCAGTTAAACATCCCGCTTGTTGCGGTTGTATGAAAAAGATTACAGTCGCCGTTTAACAATATGAACGTATCGCTAGTTTTAAAATACACAGTTTGTAATGAATCTTTAACTGTGAAGTTTACGTGTGATGTCGTGCGTCTGATAATTACGATACCATTAAAAACCTTTTTTGTTTTTACACGAGCATTATCTAACTCATTGCGTATGCATTAAAATAAATTTACCTTACTTATTCACAAACACAAGGGTATTTGTGTGTGATAATAAACATACATTTTAGGAATATGTGAATAGGAAAAAAAAGGGATATGCCGCACCCAGATTATTATTATAGATAAAATGGGCCGGCGTACATTGCGCTTAGCGGCACGGGCCTCCTCTTAGACAAATGAGGAGCGCACTCCTCGCTTCAGGGCGGACTTGCGAATGTTCGTAACGATTCTCAACATGTACACTTTACCCTATACTCTTTCAGTTTTACAGCAAAGTTAACGGCACTTCGATAAACGGGTATTACTTTAACAGATTTTCCATATCTCTGACTTTCTAAAACAGTTGATCAGATCTCGATAAAAAAAAGCTCCTCATTCATCTCCATTTCGTTTTGTACGCTAAAAAGCTTATGTTTGCTTTTTAAAAGCAGATAAAAAATGTATACTTTACCGCCACATGTGCGGTTGTAATCCCGACCCCTCTGAACGCCAGCTATCCCTGTCTAAACCGACTGATGTAATAGAGACGATAAAGTGTTCATACGTTTATACAAAATTTTGTGACAATTCAAAGTGAAGAGGTCGCTGTTATATTTTTATTTGATTACTAGATACTAGATTTACTGGATTTCGATGATACTTTTTTATAACAAAGAAGTTACCAAGAAATTTCAATACAAGTTGAATTATTTTTTTTGAACTTTGACAGTTTTTTTTGGAAAAAAATTATCATTTTGTTTTACTTAGTAATTTATAGAAATCATTACTTATTAACGATTTGCAGTTTTCAAAATCAAGTTTATACTATAAAGTATCTGTTATTTTCAATCGGAGATAAAATAATTGTCGGTGAACTCGAAAACAGATCTAAAGATTCTCGCATAAGTCTACAGCAGCACCACATACCTAGATCTAGAGTAATTGAACTGAGTTATTGCTGTGTGAGTATACCGTTATTTAACTGGAAGCGAAATGAGCTCCCACTTTCTTCTTTTTTTACTATATTAGAATCTCGTTCGATATCAAAACTGCCGGTTTTCTATTTCCTATCCCGTCGCTTGTCGCGAACAGCGAAAAAACCTTGATTCTATTCTATCTTATTCATAAAAGTGAATAGGACTTGTAATTTCAATAAAACATAGTTTTGGTGATTTAAAAACAAATACTTCAGTAATTCTTTAAATGTAAACTTTATTGCACTTAAAGATAATAAATTATTGTAACCTTTAACAAAAATATTTAATGATTGCTTCAGAGGTATTTAAAGTCTTCGCCCGACGTCTAAGCGACGCGAAACCATTCATTCAACCGAAAAGTTTTTGTTACGTCGAAAAGAATCTTATACCTGCTGCAGACTCAAAGTGACCGTTAAGTCGACAAGAAGATCGTCTGATCTTAAATCCATGGCGACAAAAGGAAAACGTTTTGACAATTTAAAATTTAATTAAACGCTCAACGCTAAATTACCGCATGAGATTTGAGAACAATCTCAGCTAGTATACCATGAACGAAATCATTTAAGCAAACAGTACTGTACGGTAATTTTAGCTCGCATTTGATATTTGAAAAGGGGGGGCGAAGGACATAATTAATCGACCAACTTGTGTCACTGTAGAGCAACCTCCCCTATACAAAGTTCCATTGAACTCGGGGCCCGAAATCCGAAATGTGCCCCTAATTGTAGCGCGAATTTAACTAACACACAATTACATACTCTATCAGTTACAACATAAGGTTTGTATTTGAGTAAACTTAACAATCGAGTTAGTATAACGCAAATAAATGGTAGTTTTTCAAACGTAATTGTAAGAAGCTGTGGTTATTCGAGTCGGACAATCGATTCCGGTGTATTGCTTCTGTAACTTATAAACCTATTTCTTAGAAATAGCGATTACAATAACAGAATAATTTCGCTTCGCAGAATCATTTCGCGTTATTTAAATCTTTAAATGTATCCGATGTCTGCGGTCTTCTGTTACAACCGAGTAAGTTATATAATCCATTGCCACTTACTCTTTTATACTCTTAAACATTATTGGTGGCAATTTAATTTATTTATTTTCCGAACAAACACATTTACACAAAAATCAATAACACGAACTCAATAAAAAATCTTTTAACATTAAACTAGTCCCACAGCATTTTAATTTTCAGTTATCAAAACGTAACAATAGTTGCAACCAGTAATGGCGTCCAACAACTTTTTTTTCCGTTATCGCTAACCGATAAGCGCAAGTCAACACTCCTCCGTTGTTAAATAAACCAAACCGATAAACGGCGCGGCAATTGTCCGACATATTTGCCCAATACAATAACACACGGTCGTAACTAAAACGTTATGATAATAAATCGTTTCATTTTAACAAAAATTATTTCTACTAGAACTTCTAATCTTTTTCGGACATTTTTTTTAAGTTAAAACTCAAATTAACTACTACATATAAATCAGAAAAGTAAAATAAAAATACGTACTAAACTGTTATCATTTTACTTTGTGTTCGGATTTTTGTCTAAAACATATATTAGAAGAAATAAACATATATTCATCTTTAATAAACATCAAATAAGTATAACAAAAGATGTTGTAACAACTTCTAATTTAATTTGAGTTATCAAGTCCGCCATGACACATTGTGTACTGACAAATAAATCAGTAAATATTTGTTAAATGTTATCAAGAACACCGCGTCAGTAACACAGTTTTTAACGACAATATTGTATTAAATATTACATAAATAATCGAATGCTATTTAGAAATATACTTAAAAGGTTTTTTTAAATTTCTTATAAACAATTACGTTAAAGTAAAACTTAACCTTGTAACGTTCACTGGAGAGATTTGTAATCGCTGCAATACAGATGCAAATCGTTTTGATAGCTGTGGCAAACAAAGGTAATGTAGTAATTGTAGCTTGTAGTACATTCAAGTATTTTTACAATATTTAAAAATTTAATTATGAACAAATAAATTCATTAATAGTTAATGTACATTTTATTATTAATATATAATAGTAATATTTACTATTCATGTAGAAAAACAAACAAAACTCGGCAAGAGTTCTCATATAATATTCACCAGGTGGTAGGTCTCTGTTGCTGGAGACCGTCTGGGTGGGTACCACCGCAGCTCCTATTTCAACCGCCAAATAGTAGTGTGCAAACATTACTGTGTTCCGGTTTGAAGGGCGCTGTAGCTAGTGTAATTACTGGGGTAACGAGACTTAACACCTTATGTCTCAAGGCGACGAGCGCAATGTGGTGCAGTGTGTACCATCTTAACTAGCACCGCGTTGTCATGGGCAAGCGTATCACTTACCATCAGGTGAACGTCTTGCTCGTCTCGTCGCAAAGTAGTATAAAAAAAAAAAAATATAGCAGAATCACAGTGTGTATAACTATTTCCTTATCAATTGAAATTTATTACTGAAATTATTTAGAACCCTTTTTGTTACGCGTGTCAATAAACTCGTACTAATACCATTCACTGTTTTTACTTTTTTGTATCATTTTATAAATTTAGAAATGCAGTGATTTGAGTACTAATAATTGATTTAGACTTTGTTATACAATGTAACAGAATTCTAAATAATGTGATGATTTATGACAATCAAATAAACTAATCTTAATACCATGGCAATATCTTCCCTTTACCGTTTTTCTTTGATCATGAATTTGTAATTGAACTCGAGTAAATAATAATTATATCCTCTTGTCAGAAACACATTCCCTTTGCAAGTAGATAATTACAAAATTATCGGAAACTATGTTATCCAATTACTACATACTGTTATATACTCTTGTAACTAATAATTTAACTTAACAGTTATAATACATAGTTAAAATGCAATCGGTAATATGTTATTTGGAAAAGTTCAAAATTAGCTAATTTTATCGCTCATATCAAACTTCACATCTCGTATCCATTACTAAATGTTAGTAGTATTTATTAGCTTTACAATAGTTTCTTATATATACACGAATATATAATGTTTAATTGACGTATATATTATAGATTTTATCGCGTTTATTTAAACCTTTTATTAGTCGACATTTCGAGTGATTTACAAAAGCTATCATGGAATTATTGTGGTGACAGATGTCCTGACATCGTAATTATTACGGAGTACGTTACGTTATTTTTTGTTATCCCTTCCGTATAAAGCGCATAAAGGTATGTGTAAAAAATAAATATAAATTAGGGTTCTTGACCATTTAACATGTAACACAGTAAAGTCGTAAAACATGAAGTGGCTCGAGGTATTTATTACTCGCACGAATCGTTGAATAGTCACGAGTCCCGGGCGAACAGAAAGACCTACTTTATAAAACATCTTCTTTCCTTTTGCTAACATTTACTTTTAAGCTAAACAACCACATGAACTCAGTTTAGCAACTTTAAATAGACATACGCCACATATTATATTCATGATTTTAAGTATATTATAATGGTTGCTTAACATTATCTTTAAATAGACAAAAATTGTTAAATTATTCTATATAAAATTAATATGGATCGCTATAAATTTTTTGCATAATCAAACGCTAGGAAAAAAAAATGTCCGCTTACATAATCATGCCGCAATCTTAACCTAAATCGGAATAATGCCGACATTTAGTAAAACAAACGCGCTCGCCAGCTGAATTCCGGTATTTGACGTTAAGAATTAACTGAAACTTGTTCAAATACATTATTGTATGCGAATGCTGATTAAACATATATTTATCGTCGACATCTGCTTAAAATTTTCAAACGTCCATCAATAAACTTTCGACGAAACAAATGTAATTTACTAAAATTATAAGCGAACAGACAATGCGACCGCGCGATGGAAACGTTTTCGACGCAGACAAAAAACGTGGACAATTGTCTGACGGTCCTGTGAGGGGTTTTTTTTTAAAACACTGGCAGGATCTTGCGGGGGCATTAGACGAAATCCTTCGGAGCGGGATTCTTGGATGCATTGTGCAGTGAGTCAGTAAACTCTGGTAGATATGGGCGCGTAACGGTCCGCGCGGCCGCCGGTACCGGCTCACCCGTGAACTAGCTGTTGTTGTTGCTTTACGAATCTCGAACTCGACCAACGCGTCGGCACTCCGCACTCCGCACTCGGCACTCGGCACTCCGCACTCCGTAACACTTCCACGAACATCTGTTATGTATTACATACACGATTCTGTACTCGTGCGTTCGTTTCATACATTTTTACCAATCAAACGAGATATTGGGTAAAAGTTAAAAATACTTCCAACGGCTTGTTCGAAAGCATTTCTTTAGTTTGAAAACGAATTTATATTACAACAAGTTACATATGAATATTTACACTGTACTTATTTTGTATTATTACATTCCAGGTGATTTAAAAAAACTTATTATATTAATTGTATAGTTTAAACTGTAACATAATTTATTCTCATTACGTTGTTTTTTAACGAGAACTCTTGGATAAGTATAATTATTTACTGAAAATCGATAACCTGTAAGGAAAAAATATTATAGAAAGGTTTTATATATACTATTTATAAATAAAACTTGTTAGACATTTCCAAATAATAACTGTATCCGTTCTGTATGTCACAAACAGATACGAATAAACAGATTGAATTGTAGTATCATATCATTTGTTTATTTATATAAGTGTAAGATGTTAAAGTTAATGTAAATATGATATAGATAGCGAAAATGATTATTTTAAATGCTATTGATACATGAAAATTGAAATTGCTTCGAAGAATGCTATAACAATACAAATAGATATAAACAACAATGGCGGCATGCGTAACAAGACTTTTGATTTAATTAAAAAAGACTTTTACTACCTACAGTTTTAGCGTTAGTTTTGTTTGTTTGTATAAAATTGCAAGTGAACGCAGTGAATTTAAATGAAAACAACAGAGTTACACAAATTATAGGTAAGCAAAGATATTACCAACGCTCCAACGCACGGTGTGACGCGGAGAAAGCGAGCATTTCGATAATACAGGTAACTTTGAGTGTACGCATAAAGGGTGCTTTTACTTCGCAACGTACGCGAATGGCAGACAGACATCTTTTTTTTAAAAAAAAATCCCCAGAGTTTTAATACGCATGTATTAGTTCGCGCTTTCAGTTGAAAGATCTTTTTCATAACACTTTTTTAATGTAACAATGTTGAACTACCGTGCAGTTTAACTATCTGTTACGCGCTATTACAAACTAGTCCATTTCTAAAGCATTTTGTATAAAGATTGTTGCTAATAGTCGACTATTAAGGTTTTGTGATGTGATTGTTGAATAGTTAATTTGATTATTCAATCTTTATATCAATAGACTTTTATTAAGTGACTCTTCTTTTAAGTTTTCTTATTCTTTCTAAGAACTCAGTTACTTAGTAGTGTTCAGTTAATTATACGAGAATACTAAACACTAAAACGTGTATTATTTATTTGTCATATTTAAATAGTTGTTGATATCAGCAATAAATAATATAGGGGTTCGTACATTGGTTACAAAGGGAATATTTTTTTCGTGTTTTAAAATAAACAGTTTACTTAATGTGTCCACTACTGGGGCTCATTTTATCCTACAAGGAGATAGTCAAGGCCACATCCACTATACTGACCAAGTGCTGGTTGGCGAATGTAATATGTTCACGAGAGCTGTTCTTGGCACATGTAAGTTCTCATACGACGTTTTTCTTAACCGGAAGCTCACGATCAGTGGGAATCGAACCCACACCGCTTCTAGTGTCTATGATCGACACAAAAACTGTGCAAGCACTGCTGCGATAGTTTGGTACGTATCTAAATAGTTCCGAAAGCGTCGCGTATTAATCGCGATAACTGCTCCATAATTGAAAACAAGATACCAACGCCCCACTTCGGTCACCGCATCGATTTTAAAAATAGGCTGGTGCGTTTCGATCTGGGCTTCTACCGCCGATAAACTATGCTCATTATCACCAGCAACCCCAAATGGCCCTTACGCAGTTGGCGTATAAACTAATTTCGTTTGCACTCATTAATATTTACGACAACGCAAAGCGCAACGCGCTTCAATGGAAGCATGGAATGGACTTGTACGTTGGGTAATGCTTTTATATAATCAATATTAAATAGATTAATAACCTAATACATAACAAAATTTATTAAATAAAAGTTAATGACGTTAACTTGGTAATAATAATTTATATAAATGAGATAAGTTCCATAAGATTCAACTATTTAACGTATTGAACATACGACTTTAAAATTGTTCGTATATCTCTAGGAGATTAACGTCCGTAAAAGAGGAAAAAAAAATCGTTTCAGATATACAATAGTAGTAATCATTGTAGCTTTCAATCTTGTGTCACCGACGTGGCCCAAATATTTTAATTACATTGCCGGTGTTATTACGGAGGCGCGCTTGTGAAGCGAGGCAAAGGCGTCATCCATCATGGCGTCCATATTGTTAGAAATTATCAATGGCCTAGCCTTACACGCACTTTATATTTTTATACACTTCATTTTGTGAAATTAAAAAAAAAGAAGTTAGTGGACGTTCACATGACGGTTATACTCCTGTCCATAACAAAATGGCGCTAATTAGGATACAATTCACTGCATCACGTTATGGTCTAATAATATCACTAGCTATAACACATTTGCATGTGATCTTCTTAGACATTAATAAATTATATACTATACCTATTGTATATTATTAAACTGTATAATAACAATCATTACATTTCTCTACTACTTTGATTTTTTCATATCTATGCTTTTATTCAATGTAAAATAGTAGCTTTTAACGAAAAATTTTTGTATCACAAATTTATCTATAATATAACAAAATGCACCCACTCGTGTAAAGTGATTAAATACTTAAGGAATGCAATACACAAACAGAAATATCTTGTTGTGATAGTACAGTACGTGTAAGAATTCTCATATAAACAAATTATATCATAGTTGAGATGATGAATCATTTTTTAAAGTACTGTTGATGAAAATTATTCGTAAAAATCATTTCATTGTTCATACAGCAGTGTCCTGTGTAGATATTTATTAACTGTCTTAGTTCTTAAGATAAATCCTAATGATAGATCTTATCACAAACAGAATACAAACTTAAGATACATTGAAATGTTGTAAGAAATACTGCTCAATATCTTAGGTCGTGTATTTCTGATCTTCAAGTCCTTAGTTCATTGTAAAAGTAACTACATTTGCACACTATATACTAATAGTGAACCATCAAATAAAAAGCTTCAATACTTAAAAATACTATCATGGTATGTGGTAAGGTAGCATTTATAGTCACTTAGCATGATGATTTTTAATTTATAAACCATTGAACATTAACTTCTCAATACTTTTTTATTATATTTCTCAAAATTATAGAAAATCTCTAAATTAAATACTTGTACAAAGTACTTATTATGATACTACGTGATATGATACTAAATATATAATTAACAGGTTTGATAGCGTTATTAAAGAGTTGTAACACTTTAATACAGTTATAAAGCAGATTGATTTTGGAAATTTTGTTAATTTATCATTTACTCGTAAATGTAATGTAATTTTTCAAATTTGAAAATAACTATTCAGTTTTCATTTAGAAACTACAAAGACTTTTGAATTACTGCGTTCTTTTATAAAAACTGCTCTCTCTCTCACGGCGCACTTCTTGCTTGGGGAAGTTACTAAACTTAAACTTGAGTAACTTTGCGCTGCAGTGATACTAGTGTTGGCTATCACACAATATGCACATCGCTTATAACAGAAAATTGTAATTAATGGCGTTTTAATTTATGTTTTATTACAAAATGTCATCTCTAAATCAAAATATATTTTTAGGTTAGAATTAAATTGGTGTTTGTGTTCATCAACATTTCTCTATCGAAATACTGTTTAATATGTAATATTATGTATAATCTTTAAATTATGATACTTAAAGTTGTATATTATGTACTGTGTAATATAGATAACTATCATTAAAATAAGTATTTTTCAACCTTTTGTCACCATTAGGATCTTTTGTAATTCATTTATGTAAAGTTTTGATTATTAGTCGCTATTGTGTTTAATAACAAAGATTTTCTATTTCTTATACATATATAAACAAACTTAAGTAGAAGATTATTACTATCATAAACAAAAGAGATAAACACTGAAGATAGAAAAAATGTCCCAGATCATTCTCATCCGGCAGAGTACCGAGCAGACTAATGGCAACTATATATTATATAATATGTTTGACTTCTAATTTTGTTTGATGTTTAAACATTCTTCGAACCGAAAACGTTTTGAAAACTGCTTCATCATAATACAAATACGCGCATTAGTACCCACTTAAACACGGAGTACCCACTGTGTATTAGCTACCTTTAATAGTTTGCCATGATGAGTTTCTCTGTAAAAATCAATAAACACACCTTGAATAATTCATACAGTTCTTTTCAATATGCGATCATATTCAAAAAATCTCCCAAAGGAAACATCAACAATTTTAACACAATATATTATGTTTGTGTAACGTGTAGGTTGCCTAACATTTGATCTATATTCTTATTTTTATTGTACATTTATTAGAAGTTGTATAATGTATACAGCAATATAATAGTGTTAATTAATTAAACTTTGTATCGGTGTTTAATTAACAGAGAAACGTTCTAGAAACATCGGCTTAATAAACTCAAGTAACGAAGCTTGACTGGGTTGCCTTTGTAAAGCGAACTGCACTTCTTTGAATTTAATATTGGCTTACATTATTGTGCTGCTCGCGTAAATACTTTTTATTAAGTAACCGCTAACTTAACCATAATTTAACATATAAAAATATCTCAGAAATATTATAAAGCCTCCTTCCTATTATATTACACGATGAGATATTAGTAAAAATCTAGGAATCTAAACGTTTTTATATAACAAAAAATTTTTGTAAATTCGAATGGTTAATTTACAACTTCTCGAACATTGTGGTCACTAACATGTTTTGTTGTTTTTGCGTCGCAGTGGGTATGATAACACGGATGTCCCTAGTTCAATTCCTGGGTAGTACCATGCTGAGAGCGGAAGTATTGTAGGCGAGTCCGTACACAATCTTATTGTCGCTTACCACCATGTGGTATTGAGTTCAGGTTGTTACACCATTTTGAATATAAAAGATGGTTTATCGTGTCGCGCAGAGGCGACGACAATTTGGAGAAACTGATTGTGGTTGGTAACACTGAAGGCAAAAGATCGCGCGGTCGTTCACCAACAAGATGGACAGATCAAGTAAAAGACTCGTCGTCGTCTAAATTGCTGGACAGGAACCGGTGGAGGCAGATCGTCCGCTCCAGACGCAACCCTGACGCTGACCACAATCCTCAAATATGAGGGAACGACTTCAGACAAAGATATCGTGTTGATAAAGCGGTGGTGGTGTGCGGTGCACGCGGAACCATCCGCGTGAGATTTTGATGTAATCGTTTAGGTTGTTACGTTCGGAAAAAAAACTCACTAGACCGGGGAAAGTGACGCACCACACCTCGAGATCGTGAAAGGTACTTAGACGGCCACCGTAAGCGGACCCGCGGGCCCCCTCCGCCGCCGGGTAACGCAGGTAAGAACGTATTTCACGTTAATTCGCCGCGGATCTATTTAACTCGGCCGATGTTAGCTTACGAAACAGACGAGCGGACGGAATTCGAACTACTTTCGCATGATCTGTCTACACAATATGGCGTTCCAGTTTCTGTTCCTTTGATTTTTGACAAAACTCTACTTTTATCATAGAAGATACTAGCACATGATATCCACGCCTATAACAAATCAAATAATTTATTTGCAAGAATGTTGTAACAATATACGATGGTTTATAATCAATGAATAGCGCACATTCTACTTAATAATAAGCATGCAAATCTTTACAATTATTAACTGAATTAACACTACCGGTACATTTAATAAACACACTGAAAAGACAATTAAGTACATTCAACAAATTACATAAAACAAATTTAGTATAGATTAGGATTATTTATTGTAATGCTACTTGCCATATCCTTTTTAGACGTTAGTCATTACTTTTAAACTGGTACACGTTTGCACAGTACAGTTTGGAAGCAGAAATAGTTGCTGCGATGGCAGATAGTTAGACGGTCTCAACAAAGACCTACCAGCAAGGTCTACATAAATAAAAGTAATTTGTATCGCTTCTACTTTAACCTTTACATAAACAATTCTTAGTGAGATTTTTCTTTACATAAATGCCACGTCTTCCATTACGATAAAGATAAATAGAGCTCGAGTTATCCCCGTTTCAATGAACCTGAAAAGCACATACAAGTCAAGTCAAGACCTAAAAAAATCTCATGTCAAGTCCTATCTTCTCGTTTCACCGTCTCCAAATACAAATTTCAATCAATGATATTTTTTGATCGCGAAAATTCAACGGAAGTATTATAAAAAAAAACACAACTAGGAACCGAATGTAGAACTGCTAAAACACATCTAACTGCTGGACTACATTCAAAACAGCTTTGGTTAATTAAAAAAAGTATTTACTTAACAAATGTTAATTAAGAAATCCATTTATGGCTTACTTATCCGTTACCGTGAGTTTCCATATTTAAGAGAATGCTAACGCTCCTAAAGGTAGAAGTTTAGCGAAGTTGGTATTTACTTCTCTATATATTAAAACTGAGAAACAACTACAATTTATCTCATGATAAAGTATAAGACAAAAAATTGTATAATTCTTGTTTAAAACCTTGTTATGAGTTGACGAGAAATACAAATACATTTGAAATTATAATTAAATACCAAGATTTATCTACTTTTTCAATTTTAAACTGTAGTTCAAGCGACAAACAGTTATCCTGTTGCGATAACCCATTAATATTGTAGATTATAGTTAAACACATGATGCACATGAATTGTCTCTATTTCTGTTTTGTATCTTTATACAGCATCATTATATAAAAAAAAAGGACTTTATCGTTGATAAACATTGTCCCTGTTCCCCAACGGAGGTCCCTTTTTTTTCGGTTTCCTGTCAGCACGCGACGAACAAATAGCCTATTATTTGAATATTTCACTAAATAGGTAACGTTTCAAGGAATCGATGTTAGTCACGATAATCGATCGGCAGTTAATACGTATAAACTAGACTTAATCAATATGCATAGATATATAGCTATATAGTTCCCGGTTGCGACGTTACACTACTTTACAGGGCATAGAATGCTGCGGATATTTCACGGATTCGATTTCTAGTCCGGATCGACGTTTAAGGTGCTAAATGAAAATTATTTCACTAAGAATTTATTGAGGTATTTAAGTATTAAATCGTTGAATAATACATGATGATGTTAGGTGAGGAAACGTTGCAAATCGATGTGTTGGTAATGTAAATTACTTGTCGCCTTGATGAAATAATATAAAGAGAAAATATTTTAAACACGATAATAGAAAACAAAATTTATTGTCTGTGATAGATAGTTGAGGTACCAGTGAAGCACAACTTTCAGTTCTGAGGTGTATGAAAAAGAAAGAGGAAGTAAATTACGATTGTAGTACATTTATTATTTATGGTAAATAGTCTTATTAGTTATATATACAGCCTTCGCCTTGCTTACTTCTTATGGAAGAAGTGAGGAGTCCCAACGGTGGGAACATTAAGAATTTTTAACTGTCTTTATTTTATTATTTAAAACTATATATTTTTAGTAGTAAATATTGTTCAATTCTTATATTTATAAGAATTACAAGTGTGTAATTGGAAATTACTTTATTGCCTATAAATCAAAAGGGATTGATATTATAGCTCAGAATTTTTTACTACCCACTTTATCTAATTAGTTATTTGGAAGCTATTTCATTAAAAATACAAAGGTTATTTTATGTACTTATTGCATTATTAAATACTTTTTTGTTTGACTGTTTAAATAGAATTTTTTAAAGGTACACGCCGTCACAGATGTAATGAAAGATTAATAAACGAGTATCAACGCTACGTTACTGAAAGTGTTAGTGTTCTGCAGACTAATTGAAAACTGTTTACCCTTTTAAATGAAACTGGGGATGGCTGGGCGGGATACGTCCAAAATTTCCCTCCGCTTTACCGCCAGTAATTATGGCTCCACATTTTAGCGGTATAAATAAGTACCTCGCTAACTTCGCATTCATTTACTTTTTCATAACTGTGAACAGATAATCAAATAAACTAAAACAACGTTGGAGTTAATAGCGTAACACGTTATTATGGATGAGTTAAAGTTAGAGTTAGTAGGAATGATTTAATGCCGTACGGTTGTTTGAAGTTTTGTTATATGTAACAGATAATATGACGATGGGAAAACATAGATTGTTTTTTAATCAAATAGATTAATGCTTGACTACAATCCCGTCTAGTAGTAAGTGGTGTAAGTGTAACCTACTGTTCACTATTCACTCTTTTATTGAGGACTCCAACAACATATGGACGGGAACACTGTTGCTGGGAAGTTGTACCCCTCCTTGTAGTTATAGTAAATATTAAATTCATTGATAAACACTTTATAGTAAGTACAAAATATGTTCTATTTAATAGCTTTTAGATTATATATCCGCGATAAAAGAGTTTATTGGAGCTAAAAGAAGCATGCAAGTAGAAACTAACATCATTCGAATGTAAACTAATACTTTCATCTGCAAAATTTACATCGCAACTATAAGTAGAAATAATAAATTACAATTAGTAATAACAATTATAAACTACTATACTATTAGCAATATTTTAGTTGGTTTTACCGGTAAATAGATGTTGAATAGAAATGTTGCAAATAGAAGTTGCGGATGCGAGCGAAAGCGTCCACGAGGCCCGTTTTGTTTATTTATGAGGGTAAAATCGAATACCTGGTCTCTCGGGGTAAGGATAGGTTATGTCGGACTTACGCCGACACAAACCACCACGCTGTTCGATGGGAATGCTTTAATACAACCTATCGACTCGGATCGGAATCAGTCGCATAGAGGCCACGGGAGAAGCAATCTCATCCAGTGCCTTGCGGTGGATCTGGTTATGGATTTTGCCGCCGATCCTTCTTCAGCTATAGAGGATAGAAAGAGCGAGAAGACGTTTATTTTTCACGGTCCCATATTCGCCGCAGGAGCTGTGCGGCACTATTTAATTGGGGAATGAAGAGAGAACTTCAAATCTCGATACCGACACTCCTCTTCCTCTGCGACTCCTCGTTTGTAGTGGACAGTACAAACAGTATTTCCCTCCGCTTAACCTGCCCAGTCCATCGGCACACATTTCAAGGTGGGCTTGATGGCCACATCTGGAACAGCCTCGAACCAATATTCCAATTTTGGAATTTAGTATTTTTTGAGTTTCTTCAATGAAACAATATTACGTGTGCAAAAATAATTACGGAGACATTATTAACTGCGTGGTTTATTTTATAGTAATGTACGTTTTGTGTGTGTTGTACTGTACATGTACAAACACGCAGACACGCGCAATCGCGATCACTTTCCCTAAACCGATGTAACACGAATAGATTGGAAAACATATAACATACACTATCTGTAACTATATCTTTTATATTTGCTTTAGCTACGCATGAAATGGTTACAAAATATACGTATGCCTATAAAATTTGATGAATGTTTACTTTTAATATTTTTGACGGTTAGCTGTTTTAAAACCGTATCTCAAAGTTTTCGTTTACATCAAAATCGGTTTGCACTGTTAATAAATAGGTACTGAACTTTTAAATGTAACAGGGTTATATTTCTGAAGGATAACATTTAAGTAATAACTTATGTTACTCATCAGTATTTGTATAGTGTAGGATGTGTAATTACAAGTCAATGTAAATTCGTCTAGTTGTAAATAGGGGTCGAATTAATATATCTGATTTTCAATTGAATCCCCTTTTCTCGTGAAATAACGCACCTGCCCCACCTCGCTCTCAACGCCCGCGCTCCGAGCATCTTTGAGGCAACGTTGTACCAGCTCCGAGGACTGGAGCGGACCGATCCGCGGATGTCACTCTCGAAACACCCAACCAGTTGGCCGACGAGTCCGAACACACCGCTGCGGACAAAGAAAACAGATTGAAATCCACTCACGTGTCCGCCGACCGGTCCGCCGTTTGTTCGAACATAAGTCGAGTTGGATCGCCAGTCGACCGATCCGTCCGACCACTCGGATACCTACCTAGCAGTTTAATTTACGGTGTTGAAGATAATAGGCGCTGTTAAATTTGTTATAACGGCGGCCTTTATGAATGTTTTCCTACTGATCATGACCGAATGGACTTCAATACTGTGATGACTTAACCGCATTGTGACAACGTTACATTTTTAACCACACCCGAGTTTTACGTTACAAATTATCCAACTGAATTTATAACTATAATAAAGTATAGTATTAGTAACTTTGTATATATGATTTGTTATATATTTAATGGATATGTTTGCTGGATATAAAGTTACATAAACGTAATGTCGTACGTTGCTAAATAAACATTGAAATTGTAAAGGCTACAGCGGGTAATGCGATGTAACCAGTGATGTAGTCTACAGCGTCGGTCGCCACTTCAATACGCTTTAGTAAAGCGTGACGTATAATAAAGTAGCATCTAATTAGTGCGTTTGTTTTTGTTTCAATGTGTAGCTGGATCGGGCCGGGTCCATCGACCAGTGCAGTGAACCCACGAACGCGCCAGACTTTGCCAGAATCGTCTGGGTCTAGACTCCGCATCACACCCGAGCTAGACGTATTACGCAAATTTCCACCTACAACTCATAAACTCTTTAATCTCGAGAATGTAAAACGCAATTTGTACAATTCATACATAATGTTAATAATATTACGTTGTAATCATAATGTCGCGAATAAGACTGTAATTCGTTTTATTTGTTGAGTTATTGCTTTTGCAATGTTCATTATGGCATTATGGCAGGAGTTCAATACAAATGTGCGACGTATCAAACAAAATGCGACTTTAATTGCTGCGACTTATTGACTGATCGGAATTAGATTAATATGTTTTCAACTTCAAATTCGTCGCGATGAGGACACGATTTGAAATTTGCTTTAGCTTTAACCTTTTATAGACAGCTATAAGACAATTTACATACAAATGTGTTTAAATTTGTAATTAAAATAAAGCACTTACGATCTATTGGCAATTTATTCGTGACGTGTTATAAATACAAAATCTTTAATGATTTGATACAAAGGTACACTGAGTAATTCAATTATAGCTTACAACTCTGACTTGTCTGCTCTTTATTGTAATAATTTTTGTTTAGTGGTTAGTTAAAGATTTTAATAGTATTATTAAATGTGTAAAGAAACTGTGAACGGTGTATTTTTACATAAATAACGTTATCAATATGTCGGCGGTATATGCGAAAGGCATGCTTGTCGTGGTTACGGGCGACATTAAATCCTAAATTCCTAACCGACATGCAAGAACAATATAGTCAGCTGCTTTTGTAATTTTGTTTAATACGCACATGTAAAAAAAAACAAAGTTATATACCAAGGTTTTACGTTCTATACGTGAAATAATCTTTACCTTTTAACCCAAGTCAAATTCAGTATTGCCTCCGAAACATACGATAAGAAAATTTCGAGTGGACTGTCTCGTACTTAACGGAGGAGTTTTTGTGACTTTAGGTTAATGACCGTTAAATGTCGGTCTGAAACGTCACGAGTACGCTACTTCTGTTTTTTTAATGTCTTATACACAAGACAATAATTGTTTCATTGATGCTTCTCATAATGTAATGAACCTATGATTATGACAAGCTATTTACAGAAGCCTTAATATTATATTACCATTTTAAACTTATGTTCACAAATCTCCAACTTGGTATAATTTATTTCTCTCTCCGTTATATTTTGTTGAAACAAGGTTCGGTACTTGTAAATAATTTTTTTTAAGATCATAAATTAAAGTTTTACTCAATCAAGGATTGCAGCAATTGTATATCAAGCTTTAATTATTATGAACCTATTTATATTTGTTGCAGTAAAAACCATATTCAATTTTTTTCATGTTATTCCTAATGAAAAGTGCTTAGATATTTTATACCATGACTTTAATAATAGTAAGAAAGTTTAGGATTACCTAACAGAAATATCAATTTTCTTATTGGTGGTAGACGCTGACGTTCAATAAGTGAATGTGTAGTTTCTACATTGAATACAACATTTGACTTTGACTTGAAACTTAGATACAAAAATATCTAAATGGTTTTAAGTTAATACTTAAAAAGGAATTTAATGATTTATTTAATAAAGAAGTCCTAAACTTATGTATTATGAATTTCATCGAAATGTGTCTTTAGGTCTTGTTATCTATCTATACTGTGAAAATACTAGTCTATCTAAGTTATTTTAATATCTCAGAGCTCGAGACTTTAGAGCAAGAACTCTTTTGTTAAACGCTTTTAATATTCATTAAGTTCGGTCTTTAATTTTTAAATTTACTCGGTGATTACTTGGGAAATGAGATTTATAATCTTGTATTACACGCTTTGCGGGCACACTTCGTGTTACAGTGTATTGTTAGGGATCAGAAGTTTAATGTTACCACCAAGTGAACATCACCACTCGGAAACCCCTCCCTCACAAGTTAAACCGACAAACCGGTGAAGTTCGGAGCAAACCACTCATTGTGGACAGCGCATTATTGATATGTTTGCAGTTCATTGGGGAAGACCTATGCCCTGCAAAGAGTCTATCCCGACTGTTGTTGATGATGATGTAGTCGTCCTGCTCGTTGTTCCCTGCTAATATCAAAAGATGTAAGTTCAGATTTCAAGTATCTAAAAGAACTGTGAATCCCTAGCAATTGTGATCATTGCTGAATAACATCAGAACAGTTCTTCTGTAAAATTATACTCTGTAAATATAAGAACTCAAATGGAGGAGCAAGTTTTAGGCCATGTGCATTTAAAACTTGATTATATTTAAAAACGTTTTCATATATCGTATATCGTATTATACTGTTACAACTAACTACTTATTTAATTCATGTTTTAGTTATTACCGCATGACTGTAAAATTCCAGCAAACTCATGAAATAATAAATCCATGACCTTATAACAGAATATGATTCCATTGCAGTGGATGACTGTTCAACATTTATTATTCATCGTTATGAATATAATTGTGTCATACTACCTATGGCGCCAATTATATATAGGTAAAAATTGATAATTCAACTGAAACTATTTCGTAGTAAAATTACACATTTTCATACATCAATAACGAAGGTCTTTGATGTATAAGTAATAGATCTCTCTCGCGTACAGTGCCTAAACGATTCAACTTCAATACGTGAAGTCTTCATTCACCACTTGTTAGTTGTTATAACTAAAGTTACGAAGTGGCAGTAACACCAAATGATATGTAAAGGTTATAATGAATAAATAGTACTTACAATTATTGCTATACTCACTGATAAAAGTACATAGAATGGACTGCTGATGATTATATTAAACACAAACACAATTTATCTGCCTACAGACGCGACTCAGAGCCTTCGCTATAAAACACCTGTAACCGGGACACAGTAATGTTTACACTTTACTGTTTAGCGATAGACAATTTTACTAATGAAATTATTACGTTTAAAACTACATAAATGTATCCGATTTTACCGCTTAGTGACACGACCTTGTAAACATCATCTATTTATTTATAGATTGTTTGGTTACGCATATTTCTACTTTTGCGTTAATGATGGAGTCGATGACTTTCTGGCAAAACGCGCAAAAATGACATTGAAAATTAAAAATATATCTTCTGTTGTTACATGTACGTCATGGTTATATTTCTATGCTAAAAATCGAGTTAGAAATACCGTTAATATTTTTATATAAAAAATGTAGCGTGAGATTATTTACGTCCCACTACAGAGCACATTTCTCATGAAAGCATACAAACACTAAAAGAATAGGCAATTTATTATTGTGTATATAACTTTCATACGTTTACTTATATCGATAGTTAAATAAGTACTAAAGACATTTTCATGTATTAATAAATTAACAGTAAGTTTTATATATATAAAAAAATTCATGAATGTATAGCCAAGATCTTTATACACAAAATTCTTAAGGATAATAAAAGGTTATTGCTCGTATGTTCATAAGAGACCAGGGACCCAATTACTGACGAGTCATTACAGTTAAGTCCTTAGGGGTAACAGGCTCCCTTTCACTAACTTGCATTAGATCGATTTAAATCTCTATAGGTGGTAGTGTCATCGTCTTGACTTTTAGACAAATATATTTTGATTTGATGACTAACTTAATATGTAGAGATAAATTAATGAATTATAATAAAATAATAAACAACAAAGTATAAAATCCATAATCATTGGGGAATTTATAAATAAAAAACTTGTATATATTTATGTCAAATCCAATATTACCAACATCAGAAACTTAAGATCATTTGTTCATAAAAAGCACCCACAATACTTATTGGCTTCTTTTAAACATAACTGCGTTTAGATTTGTTTCCATTTCAGGTACTTCTCTTCTAATATTTACTAGATTGATCCTGTTAGGGCCGACCTAGTTTAAACATTGAAGCATCGGGTAGATTTATCAATAAAATAACGGAAGAATGTTTCTAAACGTAATATGAGTATGACCGCATCGGGTTTTTTTCCAACAGACGGTCAGTAACCTTTTTTTTCTCCACAAGTAAACGATGTCCGAATGATATAATACGATGACTATTAGCTGTGCCTTTTTTGGTCCAATTTATTGCATATAGAAAAAAAAGACTATTGTTTTATAACACGCCTTGAATACAGATTGACGAATGTCTCCGATAGGAAACAATGTTGTATGGCCAATTTTATTCGGACCCTGGTTTCCACTGCGACTGGTTCCGCTGATGACTGCTTCTAAACAAATTTAACTCTTGTTCCACACCGTGGGTAGTTTTTATATTATATTAAAGTATAAAATATTTATTTTAGACCTTAGCAGTAAACTGACTCTATAACTGAGAACTAGGAATATCTACACTTTTAGACTTGTTACAAAATTAAAATTGTTTAAAAATATGTCAACTACTTATTGTAATTTAAATGGTTTTTATAAGAATACCGTCAGTAGAAAATACTGTCTGGAATATAGTTTATTGTACACGCAAATATTGGTAATGTTTTATTTTAATTCCCAAGGGTTATTACCCTTGCGGTTGTTACCCTACGCGTTGGTTTCTATATCGAAAGTTCTTTATCGAAGTTTCTTTGCCGAATATCGGTCTACGATCACTTAAAATCAGGTACATTACTCTTTGACTTTGTCGGTGTCACGAATTATTTAAAGAAACATTACTTGTTTCATTTGAATCATGGCTTATTTTATTGCCTTTTACTTTATTGTCTATTATCACCATTGTCTAATTGTATTGAGTTTTTAAAAAAATTAAGTTGTAAATATACATTTACGTTTCTGGTAATAAATGTTATGCACCCAGTTGTTGGAGTAAAAAAAAGACAACGTATTGAAATTAAAGCCTCTTATTATTAGAAGTTTTACGACAGGGGACTAACTACATGGTGGCTTATTGTTACTGTTCGGCATGTTTTCAAAGCAAACAAACTTGAACAATAGATTTAGAATGTAGACAATTGTTTAGATTCTAAAAATATTGAACTGAAGAAATTTCCGAAAACTTGGCCCAACGGCTAATCCAGACATCGGCTAACACGGAGACATCTATTTGGATTGATCGCCCATATATCAGGAATTTGAATAGTGCGTAACTTATTTCTTCTTTTTACATTATCACTGGACACAAATACTTTACTAATGATAATTCTATGTTGTCGGAGACCGGCATGGTCTACCGCCGCTTCTATTTCTGCCGCCACTAAGAGTGAAATCATTACCTTGTTCCGGTTTCAAAGGAATCGTAACTAGTGAAATTACTGGGGTAACGAGACTTAACATCCTATTCTTCTTCTTCTTCTTATCGTGCCTCCCCGACTAGCGGAGGTTGACATCCTATATCACGAGGCAATGAGGACTATGTGGTGTTATTCATCATCCTACCTACGGCCACGTTGTTTTTGGCAGGCGTATCACTTACCATCAGGTGAACGACTCTTCCCATCAATAAAAACTGATTATTACTTTGTCTAATCTATAAATACAAAGCTACATTTCTTAAATTTGCTTAAAAAGTGGTCCTATGCTTAACTTTAGGTTGTTTAGTTTTTATACATATAATATTACTGATAGATTCATATAACTAAAAAGGTTAAAAAAAGCTTTATTTGTTTAATATTTAATTAAATTCTGATGGTCTACGGTTGTTATTACGCGTAAAATAAAGGTATTGAAGTTATTATGTTAAAAAATGTTTTAATACATGCATTAATATATATATATATATAATGTATATGTTTCTCGTTATTGTTCAAGGTGTGACATCGGCTCATTATATATGCATATAAACATATGCGGGTTCTGATTTGTCCTTTTGTTCTAAGTGTTCAATCATATTCTTCTGTAAAATGCCCACTTACTGTTAACTTTTACAATACAACAATTTTAATATTATATTGAATTTAAAATTAAGGAGTTAAAGATTAACGTTGTATGGAAATATCACGAAATTTACGGAAAAAAATAGTTAAAGAGAGACGAGGAAAAATGTTAGTATACAATAGGATAGATATCGATAAAGGATTATCGAAAAAAACGTAAATCTACTTCGGGGAAAATTATATAACATTTTTAACCACTACATTGTTTCCTAAACATATTGAACCACCCATGTAATGGAATAAGGGCAAAAGTATACGCCTTTTACTACAGTTTAATGAATTACCATTGCCTCGTTTCTTTTGAGTTGATTATAAGTTTCTTTCAGCTTCATAATTTAGCGATCTTTGAATAGATATTAAGTAATGCTCGCCTTACTAATAAATATGTGCAGCGATGTAAACAAACGGTCACCATCAACAGACATCTGCCAGCAGTGATTAACATTTTGTTGTTTGTCATTAAAGCGCGAAGTGGTTCTGTTATGAAAACAGTTTTCTGCTTTAGGACTTAAAAGTTCATGAAACTGTTCGTGTTTTGAGTAGCGGGCGGCGTCAGTCAACCTCGGCCGGGTTCGGCGCGTATCGGTGCCAGGCTGCCACGCTGCCAGGCTGCCAGGCCGCCAGCCGCTCGGCCGTCTCCGCCGCGCCTCGGCCGCGCTCGCCGCCTCGATACGCCAGATTCTTTGTTCCCGCTTCGGGCCAACGCAATCACTACTTTATTTCACCAACAAACATACATAAACTCACTAATTTGTAACTCGCTCCTATCTTCGCGTTAATGTTTCGTTTAAATAATAAAGTGAAATTAGATTTACATTTATTATGAATACTATTTAAGTTTATAATTTTTTTTTATACTACTTTGCGACGAGACGAGCAAGACGTTCACCTGATGGTAAGTGATACGCTTGCCCATGACAACGTGGTGCTAGTTAAGATGGTACACACTGCACCACATTGAGCTCGTCGCCTTGAGACATAAGGTGTTAAGTCTCGTTACCCCAGTAATTACACTAGCTACAACGCCCTTCAAACCGGAACACAGTAATGTTTGCACACTACTATTTGGCGGTTGAAATAGGAGCTGCGGTGGTACCTATCCAGACGGTCTCCAGCAACAGAGACCTACCACCTGGTGAATGTAGTTATGTAAGGACTTGTTACAATCTTAAACTTATAATATATATCGCCACATATAATATTATTATTACTTAATATTTTTTTCATCTAACGTCTCAACGCGTCGACCATTTTGTGTAACTGGTGGTGATGGTAATAGAAATGTCTGCTCATAACAAAGTGGTGTCAGAATGTTTACACGGCACAACTGTGTTCCTCGCCATGAGACATGAGATATTATGTGCCGTTACCGTAGCAATTTTAGTAATTAATACGCTCTTCAAATGAAAACTGAAATATCCAAAATGGGAACAAATCATTAGATATATGTTTGAAAATAAAAAAGAGGTGTGTTTTATATTTATAAGGGAATTCATCACAGAAAATTATTTTTTAGCTTTGATAGATTTGACGAACAAAATATCTAGGACGTATACAGTGAAAGTTTGTATCAAATAAGTGAGCACCGACTTTCCATCGGAAATCAACACTCGTTACGATATGTTTGTAGACACAGGATCTCGTATGCCCTACTGTTCGAATATAAATGACTGATGGTAAGTCTCTATTGATAGAGACTATCTAGGCAGACTCAGCGACTAATTCTTCGATCTTCTCCAATTCATCAGTCCATGTAATAGTTATTCCAGCACTACGTATACCGGTACTGGGAAGTAGTAAAATATCATGCTGAGATTAAGCTTTCTATCAATACTGAGCGGAGTTTATTTCGGAGCACAACTCGACCATTCCATCGCGCAACGTTGTTTCTACATAGCAATGTTGAAAAACACGAACAGATCAACCGCGTATTGTTTGTCTTCTGGAAATTTCCAAACATAACAAAACGCACAGTCTGCATCAGTTTAATACCGTGTGTTATCCCTTTAACGGCATTCATTATCTATTTGTCTATAATGTGAATAAATAAACAGTTTATTGGTATTTATTCTCTTGGAACATTGAGATGGTGTATTATATTCTATAATTTTTATTAAGACTTTATTATCATCGTCGAAAGTGTGATGTTGTCCACTACTCACATACATGACAGAGAACTCATCAAAGAAACTTCACAGACTGTTCTTCGCTTTTACACAACCAGTTATATAATACCTTATATATATTAATCCTACCTGTAAATAAAATAATCAGGAAATGTAATACATGTTTATTTACTTTAATATTTATTATATTTGTTGAAGCAAACGTTTTCAAAACCTAATGCTACTGCATTCCAATTTTTAGCATTAGATATCTATCGGTTAATAATAATTCTTAATCCTAATAGTTTACGTTGCAGCATAAATATTTTTTCTGTCGTGAACATAAAAAAATACTTACAATCTTAAAATTCGACTGTAACTTATCTGTGCTAACCAATGTCATACAAATGTTATCGGTCAACGGCGCCTATTCGTGGAGGATTTTTTCACGTGTTTTGTTGACGTTATAATACATGCTATCAGCGATTCTAATAATTTGCGTCATATAACTAACACTAGTATGTTAATAGACAAAGTTTTCTATGAGGCACTTAAATAAAAATACTACAACGATATTGATTTCATAAAAATAATATAACTTTTAGTTAATTTAAAAAAAACTAAATATAATTATTTTGATGTAATAATAAGAAAAATAACATAATCGTTGAATATATGACATTAAAGCTTTGTTTTATTTAGCAGAATTCGTTTAGGCCTGTTATAATCTATAACGTCCGTGAGTCAATTCGTTTATAAATCGCGGACCTTTCCCCTCACAAGCTCCATGAAAATTATCAAAGGCGTTACATGGGACCGAATTAGAGTGAACTGTGACATTCAGGTTTATTTAAAAAAAAAGTCCAGTATCGGTGAAAAACGACAAACGTGTGTTTTAGTAATGTCAGGTTGTAACATTTAGCACATGCCTGCTCTTACCGCTTATTTAAATATAATGGAGTCTTGAGTCTTGAGCCATCATCTCTATTAAAAGCATCGATTTAACGAGCGGAATGAGACGGTACACTCGTGCGCTGAATATGGGTCGGCTGTGTATAAACTTGTTGCTAGAACCCGAACGCGCTGAGGCAGGTAACAAATAACAATGGCATTTCAATGCTTAGCGAACAAATTTTGTGCTATAAACATGGTTAGTTAATCGCCGAACGGCCTTGCGACAGTCGCGTGACAGCCGGCCACGGGGAGCCATTGTTAAAGAAAAGATACAGTTTCATTTTAAACATAATTTGTTTTAAGTAATTTAATCATTTGTATATCAAGGCCCTTATTTGTCCTCGAAGTTGGAGGAAGGGGATTTTCAAACACGCTTATGGGGGATGTTAGCTTTATGTGGTATTTATACCAAATAAAATCCCGTCACCTACAGAACGCACCGGTGCCATCTTGTACATGTATTAAGACATGCTACCTTTTTTGAAAAGATATACGAACTTTATTGAGAACACAATTATAGTAGATAATTTATATTTTCGATTGTAAAAATGAACTATGTGAATTCCTAACATAATATTAGCGCAGGCGTCATTGTAATGTATAACAGACGGTAAATAATTGTACGTCGGGTTTCTTTGTTTCCGATGTAGACTAACGCTTACCTGTTTTATAAATTGTTTCGTTACTTATAACGTTTATTGATATTTTCTTTACAGTGGTTAGGATAGGTGCTTACAGTGATTTTAAATACTGATTATAACTTGTTTTCATTATTATCGTTCTAGACATGTCTAAATTCGCCAAATTTAGATTTTTCATCATCGACATAAGCTTACGTTTCTAGAAATAGATCTATCCCAAGGTCAGTACTAAGTAGTTAATTCTTTCTATATATTTAATAACTTCTATTCTCTTATATTACCTTTTTCGATTTGTAAATGATTCGATTAAATTTTGTTTTCAGATACTACCAAAAAATTGTAGTCGTTACTGCTAAACAAAATATCTTTCATTATGATTGAAATTTAACTTCTTCACAAATATTTACTTTAAATTTAGTCAAATTACTTTTGTTTAATTAACGATTATAAATCAAAATAGAATTTTTTATAAAAACGTTATAATTAGTTTATCAATAGTTAAAAAGGTAAAGGTTTTTCGTGAATGAACTCGTTGCCAAAGACAATTTATGTGGGCACCACCGCATTTTATTTCTACTGGCAAAAAGTAGTGTGCAAACATTACTGTGTCGGTTTGAAGATTGAGTAATAACATTTACGTTAGACTAGCGATAAAAATAATACGTTGTAGTATATAATTCTAACCAACGCCACATGGTTATTTGTAGACATATTATTTACCTTAATGAAATAGAAAATTTTTACTAAAAGTATTACATAATTGTTCCAAGTAAGCCAGCTTTTAAAATTTTACCTTGAAAAACTAATTACTCCAAAAGCAGGTATTTATGTATGTTTATTGTGATAAATGTGTATGTACATTAAATTAAATAAAATAAAGAAGTATAAGCACCCGCTATTTCATTCTATTTCAGTTTTAAACGTTCTCCCGGGGTTGAGTGGTAGAGAATGCCCCTAGGCATTAAGTTATGGTGTATGCAATAAAGTTTTTAAATAAATAAAAAAATGTAATAAAATATTAGTTTCATTAGGTTATTTGTTCATGTGTCTTTGTGTCCGTTGAGCGGTACCGTTGTCGAAAACGTATTGCAAAAACAAAAGTGGAGGGGGCGCGCGGAGTGTCGTGGCACGCGCCGCTCGCGGAAGTACGGGGAACGGTGCTCCGGCGGCCTTGGCGCTTCGCCGCGAAGGTGAAAGTCTTGCTCGATACAACCGTTCGATCTCGCACCGGCATCCACCACCACTCCGCACGCCGATTTCTTGTCACCACCTACCCATTATCGAATTCGTAACCCGTCCAACAATACATCATTACACTGTCCGCAACGTTCGAACGACGACAAAAGAACTAGTTTGCTCTCATTCTATGGGTCATTATCAACTGATTAGTTAATTACTATTTTAACTACTCTATCTCCTTTATTCTTAATGATATCACTAAAATAATAATTAGATAATTTAGCGTCGTAAATTATTAATTTTTAGTTTTTATGTCTTTTCAAAAATTTAAGTTGCAGATTTTTTCTAAAGGAATATTAATGTTTGTATAAGTTTATTCATATGATTGTTATTATAATTGTTACAAATGTTTATAAAAAGGTAAAGTGATTTAGATTTACAATTTGTTAAGGAAGTTTATTACAGCTCAGAGCGGTCTATGCACCTTCACGCATGATTGAATGTGGCAATTTGAGGGTCGATACAGCAGCTGCTTGCTTGTCGCTGGCTCTCATTCAAATTCAAATGAATAGTATGCAACCGCGACGACTTTTAAGAATATACCTTACATTCTTCAAGATGTGCGAATTTTATGAAACTAAAAAATAAAATATGTTGATTGAAAAAAATTTCATTAAACTACTCGATTACCTTTATTACAACTGTGGACGAAACCTTGAATTCCAATTGAATAACGCCGTTTGTGCCACGCGTTACGTCGACGAACTAGTTGCTAAAAATTATTTGCATAATCTACATCCGTTAAGCGTTTTAATCTCACCGTTTCTATTTATTTCATTTAAAAAAAAATCCGAAGAAAGAATTAAAAAGTTCATTGGCGTTTGAATATTTCAATTGTGTACAGCTGTTTTAGTTTTTTTTAATTTATTTAGAGCCGTGGGATTTGATACGCGGCTGTATGAGTTACTTAGTTATTTACCAGGTGGTAGGTCTCTGTTGCCGGAGACGGTATGGATGGGTACCACCGCAGCTCCTATTTCAACCGCCAAATAGTAGTGTGCAGACATTACTGTGTTCCGGTTTTAAGGGCGCTGTAGCTAGTGTAATTACTGGGACAGGAGACTTAACACCTTATCTCAAGGCGACGAGCGCAATGTGGTGCAGTGTGTACCATCTTAACTAGCACCACGTTGTCATGGGCAAGCGTATCACTTACCATCAGGTGAACGTCTTGCTCGTCTCGCTGCAAAGTAGTATAAAAAATGAATATCGTCATTAAGAGTTATTATTAGTAGTATGTAAGATGAAAATTTGGTATAAGTGTAGAAGAAGAATTGAATGTGTTTGTAGTGTTATAAGTTCAATAATTAGTATTTAGGTGCCGATAAAGTTTTTGAGGTTAAGCTGTTTTAGTTAGACAAATGGGAATTATCAGAAAGGCATGGATTACAGATAGGATAATGAGGTATCCTTGGAAGGGTCGGCAGGGTGAGGGGAGCCCTCTTCGCTGTCGCTGGAAGTTCTGTGCGGAGCGGAACGCAACGCAGTTTGGCGCGCGAAGCCGTCGCCGTCACCCGTACACGTGCGGACGCGTCCCGCTTTATTTAGTTATGTAGCTCTCGCCTGTTTGGACAAGTATTAAGTTGATCGTTTCATGTGATACAGCTCGTTGAGGTCGGCATTATGTTTAAATTAAGCGTGCGGTTTTACACTTGTTCAGTGCTTTACCATTATTTTTAATTTCAAGTGCTCTACTCATTTGGACTTTACTTAATTAAGGTAAATTCTTTTTTTTTTTTAAAACAGTTTTAATATTTGCTTAAAGTTTTTTTTGTTTTAATTTTTATTACTTTCTTCAAACTAGCGCTTATTTGTTTTAGATTTTTTTTTGTTGTCTTTGTTGTAAAAGAAAATTATTGCGAACCAAAAATGCTACCCACACATGACGTTAGCACCTTGATGCTCCATTTAAACCATTCTCGTAAGTAAAGATATGTGTAGGCGCCACGGAGATGATTAATTATTAATGCATTTTATCATTTTAAAAATTCAGATAACTAATTAAGGTCAATAATTTATTTAAAGTTATTTTAGTGACTGAAATAATGTAAATATAACTATTTTAAATATGTGTGGGCATTACAGTGACGTAATCGATTTAGCCCGTCCTTAGACTCGTAAAACAATGGTTGTTAATCATGCCGAAGATATTTGTTATTTCTCTTAAGATGTGATAGACCATGTTTGTCAATTTCTACCTGACCCATCCTTTTGTTCGTGTCTCCGACGTCTGTCTCCTTTGCGCATAGTGCTCTGTATGGGTAGAATTATCTCGGATCTGATTCCGAGATTTTTGGAATAGGGACGCGTCATGCGGCATTATTAGTTGATAAATAGTAACTAGGCGAATATTTTCAACTGCTTTAAAAGTTTTTTTATAGATATAAATTTACTTGACCCCGCCCTATTGTAAGGTAGGAATTGGCAAAAAAAAGTCTCGGAAGCTCCGTTCGGTTATTTCTTTGTAATTGACTCTTATGATTATATCTCCCTCAGTCCCGATCGCGTAAAGGTTAATTCGATATAATCTAATACAACTTCCACTTCGCAATTAATTTTATATTGCGAAAAATTTTCCCGTGCTGAGTAAATTTCAAAAGAAAAGATCTCATAACATTACAAATTCAAGCTGTAATAGATTATTTCAACGTGTTTATAGATACTTCAATAATTATACAGCTGAATATTCCCACTAAATATTTGATCAACTAAACTTTGACATATAAATTAATGCTTTAAGTGATACGATATTTGATTTTAGTTTTTATTGCTTATTCTACTTCTTTTATTTTAACTTAGTTGTCATTTTTGATAATATTTAAATTGAATATCGACTACAGCACTTAATATTTTCTAGTTTTATTAACTAGTATATTATGGAAAAAATGGCTGCTGTTGTTTCTGGTTTTTAAATATAATTTTCTAACGGCCTTTCTTTTGTTTGAGATATATTAACACTAGTAAACGGTTCTTTATGTTCTCTTGTATTATTAACAGGTTTCTTCTTCGGTTTAAATTAATGTGCTCTTTTGATTTTTTAATTTTTTGGTTGGCTTTAGCTTTTTATATTTAGGTTTTTCTTCTAATAAATAAAATAATCATCGTGTTAATAAGTGCTTTTTAATTGTTTCAATAACAATTTATCGTTTAATAACGTAAGCAATGTATTTAAGTATCCTTGCTATGTTGAATATAAAGCGTTTGAAGGTAGTCGCGTGATTCGGCGAATTAAAAAAGCCTTTATTGTAATTGTTTCTGCTTAAAAGCCTTTTTTTTTGCTATCCTATAGATATCTCACGCTTTAGTTTCATTACGTTGGCTTTGTTTTATATTGTTATTAGCTTTAAAATGCTTAGGCTGACGACAAATAAATTTTTAATCATTTATTAAGAAGATATAAACCAATTAGTTTGTCTATGGTGTAGACTCATCTATGACAGCTATTTATTATATATACATGCGTTTTTGAATTCGTATATTTTAAAAATAACTGACTTTTAGTATTATGTAAAAAATATTTTGTTTTTTGATCAACAGTAATATTTGTTAAGTCCTAACTTTCATTAAAACTATTTATTATAGAAAAAATACAAGAGTTGTTGTTGTTTCTACATATACTAATATTACTCTTTAAAATTACTAATCATTTATTTACTTTAATCAATTTATTGTTTCACAATGTCATTTCCCTTCGCAGTTACAATCAGGCAATGTACATCTACAATCCGTATGCTAATTTCGATTACTTGGGCTTACACAGCGCTGTAACAGTTACATTTTAACGGTTTTTTACCTTTCCTTTACTACCATATCAGGATCGAGACATCGATGTTCATTTCTCGTTTTTTAATTTAACAATATTTTTACTTATAAATTAATATCTTATATTTTTAATTTCATATATCTCATTATGTAAGTTTTTAACTATTAGACAATTACTTTAAAAAACAATCATTAATGTTCCTTTACATATATTTGAATAGTTTTAATTGGCTCGATAAAATTGATTACAGTTTTTTTGTGAAATATATTCATTTAGTTTATCATTATAAAACTTCGTAATACACTTTCGATGCATTGGCAATCGGCAGTGCTCGTTACATAATGCGCTATCAGGTTCGAACGTTATTGATAAACGTTGTGAAAACTTACTGTCCATGTGTAATGTAAATAATTATTAATTGTATCTATTGATACTTTCCAAAAAATTTGTTTAAAAGTATATAATAAAGTAACTTCATCGTTCTAAATTCTAGCTCGCTGAATTAGATACAATTCTCATAGATCAGAATTACCTAAAACGTTTAATGAATGCATTTTAAGTAATATCAAAATCACAGTATATTTAACTAAACAGAAAAAAAGACTGATTTCGACGAGCCTTTCACCGATAATTGAAAATACGTATGTAATCTACGAAATAATTGTTGAAGAAATAAGAATAAAGGTTCTCCGTAAAACCATTAAAACTTTACAAGTAATAAATAACCGCAAAAGAGACTACGTTTGAGTTTGATCAGTTTTACTGCGAGTGTTGTAATTAATGAGAAAAGCATTTTGGTTTTCTTATGATTACATATACAAAAGCAGTACGACTGCAGCTTTCAACTGGTTTAAAAATAAAAGGTAAAAGAAAGATATAATATAATCTGTGCTGTGTTGCTCCTCCCTCTGGCAAAGAAAGAGGTCGTTTTCCTTTAGTCGCGGTAAGTGGAGCAATATTGTTGCAGCAACAATTGACTGATTGAACGGACTAATTTATTTCCACATATTTCTGATTCAATGTGATTGCTTCACCCTGCCGCCGAGTTGTCGGCTTTGGATTATCATGTAGTGTTTTTAAAACAGTCCTTTACAATACATATGGATGGATTTTTTATAGAAAATAACTACCGCCTTGTAAATCTGCCGCCGTAACAGCATTCCTGTGTTCCAGCTGTCAACAAATGAGAGGCGGAGCTCGAAGCGAACACGCTTAGCCATCCACGGCTTCATTGTCACTTAACACCATGTGAATTGAGGTTAACATTTAACCCATTATAAATTTAAAATAATTACCTGTGATAACACTGTGAGAATTGGTATTAGTATATCAAGAACAAAGAAGTTTGACAATGGATGCGTTGTGGAGATATTGGTATTTTGCTCCTAACTTTTCCGTCATACTTTTTAGTAACTAATACATCTAATATTTAACTAAACTAAAAATATAACATCTCAACTGTTTAATAATAAATTCAAATTATATCCTTTTCTAGATACAAACATAACGACTTCTTGAGCCTAATCTATACATTGATGCTTTATCTAGTTTATTATCTATAGAAACAAATAAAATGAAAGTGTCTTTGTAACATCAAAATAATAGTTTATAATTTAAAGTATATTAATGCAAAATGGCATGTCCGTTTGTTTGGTATATTCTCCGAAAAGATTGAATCATTCCTTAACGGTACTTACATTGGAATATTGTTGAACTTTTATAGCTACATATATAACAAGTTTTTAGTTATAAAATAAGCAATTACCGACACGTCGTCATCAGCTAAAAACTAACTATTGTCTGATTTATTATATACAGAAATCTTAAAAAAGATATAATAATAGATTTAAAGGCGTGTGTTGATCATTGATTATTAGCTAATAAGGTATTATATTCAAATAAGTAACAACGAGTTTGTATCTAGTTTTTGTATTTCAAAGGCGCAGGTGCCTGCGGCAGTTTTGTAGATGGCGATATGTCCAAACAGGTGGTAAAGTCTCCTTTTCTTTTAGTAAAAGGTTTTATAGTTGCATCTGGTCATAAGGTATAATTAATATCACACTTGACCAATGCATTTAGAAAGGAGATATTATTTTTACTATCCTATTTATTTATTTATCAATCTTTACACTATATTACATATGGTATATAGTTTATTGTTATTTTCTGTTAAATTAGAGTCAAGAATGTTCCCTTTCTGGCATGGTTAGAACTGCTTTGTTTTTTTTTTATAAATACAAATAGATTATTAATAAATAAATTATAAATACAAAAATAAATATTGTTATACTTATACGTACGGACCTGAATTCATATATCATTCACAATGTGATATAATATTATCTGTTATGGTTAAAAGATATGCATTGCTATAAAATTGTCTTTATTGATAAGTTTTATTTAATCTTTGTACACACGAGAACACCAAGTAACCATTTAAATACAAAAGTTATCGGTACAAGCGAGCTTAACTTAAATGTGAGTTCTTTATCAGCTAACCTTAGTGACGAGTTGATAGTTGAATGGTATAAAGACAAGGACAAATTTAAATACTTAAAAATATTGAAAAAAAGTCAAATTCTATTAGTTTGGTTTATAAAGAAACACTAAATTTTAAATTTACTTAATTTACAGAAAAAAACATTGAGTTATGATTTACTGATTACAAAAAACTCACTGCTTTTTGTACTCACATTTAATCATTCGATTAATTACAAACTTATGGCACACAACGACCTTTACGTCACTTACACATTACTGTCCTTCAGTAAATAACTTGAATTGAACAATAATTATCAATATTTAAAAGGAACTAACGAGAAATTAAAACAAATCCCGAAATTCTCGTAAAAAAATCGTGTTCTTATTCTGTAAATATTCTTATCAGTTATAAAGTAAACTCTATACGGCTCTATCTGTATTTCATAAATTCCTCAAGATATGGTAAAGACATTTTAATAATCTGAAAAATATCAATATCTGCAGGTAGCAATAAAAATATTTTTGTAACATTAAGATAATTAAATTCTACTAAATACTAGACGATATTTGGTGATAATAATATTCGAATATTTATAATCTGTAGTATACCGAAACTGTGGGAGTGGCGGTTTGATCACTTTCGAATAGTTCCGACAAACATTTTCGCTCTTCTTTTTATCTTTCCACACAATTAAATTAATAGCACACAACATCTGAACATTATAAATAACTATAATAATTAACCGTCCGAATAATAATCGGTCGGGGCTTATGAATTTGGACGAGAACAGATAAGCGGGACGCCGTTGTCATTCGTTAGATTCGGTCGTACCGGTCGGTCGTTGCGCCGAGCCGAAAACCTGACGCGAACTCTTAAAGCCGCTGCTGTTGAATTTATATCATAAACTATACGATTTACTTCCATGCATAAACAAATAAACTATATCACTATCACTATACAAACAATCAATTAACAATAATATCATGGAAAATTGGATTCTGGGTGTTAAGGTGTTATTATACTTTCTTAAGTAGTTACCAACTTAATATATTTACCACCAAAATATATATTTTTTTTATATAAAAATAAATCTGTGTAATGATTAAGCGGTACATAGAATTTTTTTAAATTATCGTAACCTTTTAAGGCGTGACGGTGTAGAAACAAAAACGGCGGGCCTATATAAAACTTGACGTAAGTAAGACTGAAAGAGGACCGCCTCTGCTTAGTAATTAGCTAATTAGAATTCAATGGCCCCGCTTTTAGGTTGATTTTATGTGGACGCTTTTGATAACAAGTGAAAAAAACCTTAAAACGGTCTGTTTATTTTGTCTATTTGATCTCAGATATTCAAATCTAACAAAGGTCACTAAACAAATAGATAAGTAAATTATACCCGCGTGACCTCAAACGCACTTTACTTCAAGTTTAGGCAAACGTTGGAGCACATAATTTGACCCTTTATAAAGGTGAAAAAATTACAAATACCAAAATGTAATCGTGAAAATAATTTTGATTTTAATCGATTTTTTGGTATCGCACAAATTAAAACTATCGTTTTAAATTATTAAGACTTGTAACGGCAAAAAAATCACAATTTTTTTGCCGTTACAAGTCTTATCTGTGGATTATATAAATTGTTTCCAGTGGAAAAACCATTTTACCGTTTGTTTGTTGTATGTAGTTTTTTATTTATTTATAATTAAAATTTTGGTGATTTATGTGTAATAACTATAGTGTCCTTTAAATAGTCTGTGGTCGAAGCGGTGATAACGGACTCCGGTTCTTTGTTTTGTGCCTACGTGCATCTGGTCGTGTACACATGCGTTCCTTATACATATATTTTTTTCATTTATAATTTTTTGCAAATAATATCTATTTCATTATTAATGTATACTAAATATTCTGTACAGTTTGTGTAAAATTAAACTTATTATCTTACTATCAAATACTGTGACTTAATATATGTATATTTTTTGCAATGATTTTGTTGTGACAATTCTTACTACATACCGACTCTCTGAGATAAGGAGCTGACTTGCTGTCACGTAGTGTCATCGACTAGTACTGCTAATAATTATTGTGATGCAATACCGTACCGGGTAATTTATTGACGTCATCCATTTCGCGCGCTGCTGAGACTCGAAATGTTCTATTTAACTAACCTTTCATTTCACTAAATATTTTTTAATATTCGTTATTATTCCAATAATACGGACTGTATATGTTATATACAATCATAATGATAAGTAAATTATGTTATTGACGTAGCTTATACATAGAAATAGAACAGACTGTATTTTTTAAATTCCCTACTCTTTATATTTTTTTTCAGTCGTCTTCATGATTTCTATTTCCTATTCTTCTAACTTTCATTAACATCCTTCTTATCTTTATTAATCTATCTTATTATAATACAGTTACAGTTTTTGACTCAAATCAGTCAAATTGTTTTAGCGATTATTTTTTTTAAATTATCGTAACCTTTTAAGGCGTGACGGTGTAGAAACAAAAACGGCGGGCCTATATAAAACTTGACGTAAGTAAGACTGAAAGAGGACCGCCTCTGCTTAGTAATTAGCTAATTAGAATTCAATGGCCCCGCTTTTAGGTTGATTTTATGTGGACGCTTTTGATAACAAGTGAAAAAAACCTTAAAACGGTCTGTTTATTTTGTCTATTTGATCTCAGATATTCAAATCTAACAAAGGTCACTAAACAAATAGATAAGTAAATTATACCCGCGTGACCTCAAACGCACTTTACTTCAAGTTTAGGCAAACGTTGGAGCACATAATTTGTCCCTTTATAAAGGTGAAAAAAATACAAATAGCAAAATGTACGCATCGAGAAAATAATTTTGAATTTTAATCGATTTTTTGATATCGCACAGATTAAAACTATCATTTTAAATTATTAAGACTTTTGTAACGGAAAGAATATCACAGATTATAAAAATTGTTTCCAGTCGAAAAACCATTTACCGTTTGTTTGTTGTGTGGTATTTTATTTATTTATAATCAAAATTTTAGTGATTTATGTGTAATAACTATAGTGTCCTTTAAATAGTCTGTGGTCGAAGCGGTGATAACGGACTCCGGTTCTTTGTTTTGTGCCTACGTGCATCTGGTCGTGTACACATGCGTTCCTTATACATATATTTTTTTTATATAAAAATAAATCTGTGTAATGATTAAGCGGTACATAGAATTTTTTTAAATTATCGTAACCTTTTAAGGCGTGACGGTGTAGAAACAAAAACGGCGGGCCTATATAAAACTTGACGTAAGTAAGACTGAAAGAGGACCGCCTCTGCTTAGTAATTAGCTAATTAGAATTCAATGGCCCCGCTTTTAGGTTGATTTTATGTGGACGCTTTTGATAACAAGTGAAAAAAAAAAACAACCATAGTCCAAAATTAAAATCATCATTTCAATAGAACCTCATTCATAGATTACCTTCAACTGTTTTCCTCGTGTAGGACAGAACGGAGGTCGAGTTTTAAACAAGTTGTTTTTCTACACTAAAATTGTCGTGTGCAAAGGTCACGTTTAAAATTTGTTTAAAACCAACATAAACGAAATTTTCTTTGTTAACAGCTTTTCAAATGCGTCAGAGGGGTTAAGTAAGCGGTCGTTTCAAAAAGATCCACGTCCAACGCTGATCGATCCCAATGTGATCTTGCAAATACGTGTTAAAGAAATAAGCAAAGTATCCTCTGCATTTGCAATCAAAGAAAAGAAAGTGCAGGTAGTCGAGTCGAGTCGAGTCGAGTCGAGTCGAGTCGAGTCGAGTCGGGCAAGATTTATTGGATCGTAACTGGCGAGGTCGCCAACACCCGGCGATGTCAACGCGAGCGAGCTTCAGGAAAAAAAAAACAACCATAGTCCAAAATTAAAATCATCATTTCAATAGAACCTCATTCATAGATTACCTTCGACTGTTTTCCTCGTGTAGGACAGAACGGAGGTCGAGTTTTAAACAAGTTGTTTTTCTACACTAAAATTGTCGTGTGCAAAGGTCACGTTTAAAATTTGTTTAAAACCAACATAAACGAAATTTTCTTTGTTAACAGCTTTTCAAATGCGTCAGACGGGTTAAGTAAGCGGTCGTTTCAAAAAGATCAACGTCCAACGCTGATCGATCCCAATGTGATCTTGCAAATACGTGTTAAAGAAATAAGCAAAGTATCTTCTGCATTTGCAATCAAATAAAAGATAGAAATTTATTACAGATTATTTTTTAAAAGAAATCTGTATTTATCACTAATTTCTAGATGTTTATTTTACATGTTTAAAATAGTCCTGTTTCATATAATGTTAAAAAAATGGTTCGAGTGGGGCTAAGTAGGCTGCTTTGTATGAAAAAAATCGGATAAGTAGACAAATTTGACCTAGATATTAATAATATTACTCGAGTCGACTTTCGTAAAGTTATTCGTTATCGTACCTTCGTAAATGAAATTTTAATGGTTACAACACCGCTGTATTAGGTAAGAGTTGAATAATGTTGTGTTGGTAACTTCATAATGTGACGGAAAGCTCGGGAGTGCCATTGTCAAACCTCTAGTACTCTCAATACTTTGTTTCTTGTTATCTCGAAAGGCACTTTTTCATTTATTTTTCAATCAAGATTTTTTTTTGTTTCTGGCAAGAGCTCCGCTTTGTTTCTTTGTACGCATTCACTTCCTTGTTGTGCGAACATTCGAAACGATGATTCTACACTGATTTAAAAAGCTTTAATTTTTTTTATAACCTTTTAAACTTTTCTAACTTTTTTCTTGTTATTTTCATGTACACAGTAATTAATTTATAAGCTGTATGAACTTTAGTATATTGGTGTTCTTTTGTGTAATGCTAAATGACGAACATATTAAACCTAATTGCTCAGCAGTGTAAATATATAAAAGATGAATTCCCGTCAGTGATTCAGCGTTCCTTTTTAATTCTGTCCCGTGATTCATCTAGGTTCACATACCCTTTTACATCTTACGTATATTTGGTCTAATATAATACAAGAATAGATTCGAGAGGTGATGAAAAGTATTTTTATTTAAAATCTTTAAGTTTGATCGTTTGTGGTATTACAAAAATTTACATCGACGTCAATAACGTTTTGGCAACGATAAAGGCTAAGATCTCATGGCCTTAGTCAATATTGCGCTACATCAAACGATAATTGTGTAATTGCAGGTTGCGTGTGGTTTCTATCCACGTCTATACACAATATTAAATGTTTGCTATAATATTTTCTTAATGAGTTCGTGATATTAGATTGATATATTTTTAAATTATTTTATTATCTTTTAGTAACAGTTACTTTCTTTTTTTTTTTTCACTCCTTTGGATGTCGTTCTTTGTTTTCCAATATACTTTGATCGTAAGCTATGCTAAATAGTAAAATTGTTTTGATTTTGCTATACTTCGGTATTTTAAGTTCATAACTAGTAATTATTTTCTAAATCGGACTGTTTTAACTAAGTGGTGTCTAGTAATTAGGAATAGAGTCATGACCGTCAATAGTGTCTAAAATGACGGTTTATGGTGTACGTCACTCGCTTCCTCTCCACACGTACGTAGCCAATGACGCAATTGGCTTTTTCAATGTCTTATCTACAGCGAGGTATATTGTCATTCGCCGAGTGACCGCCTCGCTGCGCACACGTCGCTGCCGTCGCGGTTTATTTTTGTTTCACTTTTGCCTTTAGACTTTTTCACCGTCGAGGACGGGGCGACGTATCGCGCGCTGCTCAGTGCTAGTGTTTTGAACTTTATGTGTGACATTGCTGTGGCAGTTTAAAAATTTAATTGGCCTCTTTTAATTCAACATGTTTATGTCCGGATTTTTCATTTTCTCCCCCGACTTATCCTCGAGGTGTGTATAAATATCTTTGATCGCTATTACTAATTATGAAGTTGTTCACCTAGCGGATTGCGTATCTTGACCTGCTTTGTCTTTGACGATCCGTTGTTATTTATCCTCGATTTGTTCATTATATACTTTCCTCAATGTATTGAATTAGATTGTTGAGGAAATAAGTTATTATCGAAACCTTGATTTTTTTTTATCTTTTGTAATAAGAATATTCCAAGTTTCACTTGTAACAAAGGTTCACTTGTAACGGTGATAATATTTTGTGTAAATCTAAGCAGTTGGAAATAATAATTTACGAGTGCTAATGTCTCCGTGTGATTGTTACAGAATGACGCCACAAGAGGAGCGCGAGAGCGCGCGCGGGGTGGAGATAGCTGACGCCTTCGAAGAGGAGATGTTCGGACCATCGAGAACCGAGCCCGCGACCCGGCCAAAACTCTCCATGATTTCCGCAAGACTCCGTGCGAACGAGGAACGCAAACGGGTCATCGAGATCTGTTCACAAAAATTGGAAAACATTGAAGATCCGGCGCGTGACCTTCGGCGGTCGGTATGCATCAATAACACATATTGCCGACTGAGTGAGGAGGCCCGCAAGGAGAAGGAGGCCAGAAGACGTCGCGCTAGAGAAGAATGCGACGATTCCTGGGTGGGGAAGAAAGCCAGACGAGCGGTCGAGGACGAGTGCCTGGCGTTGCTGGATGCTATACCTGAGTTGGGCGACGCGAATCTCGGCTGCGCGCAGCTGGCGAGGCAACTGCCGCGACAGGACGTACCGTTGCTCCCGCCTGGACTTCTTACGGTGCTCGACTCATGACCGCGCCGCACCTCGCACCTCCACACACCGCTGTGACGCCAGCGATCGGAATGAGACGCGCTCGAGCCGAACGCGCTCGAAACGTTGACCGTGTTTCCGGACGTACGCGCTCGCATCGCGCCGGACCGCGCTCGAGGCGATCCGGGTCGCGCTCGGATCGGCGCTGCGACGGGCGACGGGCGACGAGCGCCGCATCACATCCACGTCAGCGCGGACACTCCGCGTATAGCCAATTCTTTGTTGTTTAAGAAGAGTACTTACTTTGTTAGCAAGTTTTTTTTTATTATTTAGTGAAAGTTGCTCAGGCGCAGCCGCGGGCGCGCTCCGTATAGTGTCCTATGATTGTTTAATCGTAGGACTGGGAGTTTCGTCCGCTTCGCGATTCGTGGTTCACGAAGCTAATCCAGAAAGTTATGTGGGTTACACCGGAGATATAGTTTTAAGTTGTAATGTTACATTATTGTATTATATAGTTAATTAATTAGGTAATAAGTGATAGTGCAAATGACTGGGAACGGTCGCGAGGGCTAACTGCAACCTTAAATTTTCTTTACGTTATTTTAATTATTAGTGCTGCTACGTCTAGTTTTGATTTTTTGGACAATGTATAAAGCGGAATTAATTTCTCGCATTCCGTAAAGTTCGAAAGTAAAAGTCGAGTGGCGAGTGAGCGAGCATGCATGAAGTCGGACCGCCCAGTGGGCCATCGTATGTAACTTGTGACGAGGTGTTCGTTTATTACTGAAACAAAAGAAAACTAGTGTTTTGGGAGTAATGGCGTGCGTCAGACCGGGGTCGGCTCGTGATACCCGCGGCCTCAGCTGCGCAGACCGGCAAGGGCAAACGTTTGAGGGCCAAAAGCCAAATGTTTGATGGAGCATTGCATTTCTATAAACAAGTCAGAGTTTTAATTTTGTTTCGTTGCTCTACTCCTTCATGTTTCAGTTAGACGTTCTTATTTCTCTTTCGCGTTACCTTATCACATAATTTACGCTCTGTTACCATTTTCTGTATATAAATCGGTTAGAATACATGTTTATACGCGATCGTTTCGTGGTTACTTATCGTTATGATATTTACGGGCGTTGTTTTGAAACTTGTTTGTGTCATTGTTAATTTTTTTTATACATTTATGTTTCTGATTATAATTCGGCGATTTTACGTCAGCTGTGCAATTTGCGACTACACGTAATTGATGGTTGTAATGGCGTTTTTATATTAAAATCTTAATTGTCGCAAAATATATCGGTAGTTGCTCGCTTCGCCCCCTCTGAATAGTAAGTAGGTACCTCGGTGAAGTCGCGGGGAGGTGCGAGGGTTTGCGGAGGAGGAGGAGTGGATTAGGGTGGTCAGGGGGGGCGAAAGGGCCGGGGCCGCGCCGTTCCCAGCACTCCTGTGATATTAGCCTAGACTGTATGTCGTGTTCGTGCTAGTTTCCCCATCCGACGACTTTTTTGGACATCGCGCTTTGTAAAGAGTAACGCTTCGAGAAATTGATTCATTTCCTTCATCGCCAATTTTATACGGATTAACCGGATTTTGAAGATGTTTACCTGGCTGTAGTGCGTTTAGATGTCTTTCGTCAATGTACCAATTAAATGTAGAATTTTTTTCTTTTATATGGCGTTTGTATGTTGATAAGAATTATGTATTATAAAATGTAAGTGCTTGCAGCGCCCGACATTCCAACGGGAATTGCGGTTGATGACAAATTGAGGGCATGCTAACAAAATACTTTATTCAGTCGGTTTTAAATGTCTACGTAAGCGGTGAAATTTTGAACTTTTTTTAAACTAATAAAGAAGTATGATTGTAATAATGCCTAAAACATTCAGTTGCCAGCGTTTTGTTTACATTAAAATTAAGTCTGGACGCAGAGAGATCTTACAAAGAGCAACGTTCCGACGTGAAGTCAATCTCTCAAAGTAACTAACCAAACGCTCCGGTCATTGTTTACTAGTTTTAACGGAATCACTACCGAATGTATTCAGTTGTACACGCACATATAAACTAAGCAGCAAATGTATTCAATGAGCCACGTTTATATCGACGTAAAATAAATTTTATACGCGAGTGAACGACCAAAGTTTCATGCTAGATAATTAAATGTATAAAACGTGGCCCGTGAACTCGCTTTGAAGCCAACGTGAGATTTTTAATGTAATATAATAAATATTTTAAATACCGAGCCTCTGATTTTTGTTCAATAATCCCGACAAAGAAAACCTTTATAACACACATACATAAATGATTTAAACAAATTAAAAAACGTATTAGTATTCTTACACATGTTTAACATAAATTTCTTAATGAAATTAAATACTACAGAAACATTGTTTACATCTGAAATCTTGAAGAATGTTGTCTGTAATTATTTACTCTAAATATGTGGATGAGAGATCACTCGCCAACTAGTACGGTGTTCGCCGTCTCTTTAGTTGTTGAAACCGGTATAACCGAATAATTCGATACAATCTCGGCACAGTTATCATGTAACATGCAAATGAGAATTGCGAAATCGTCAGTCGATGCGGTGTACACTGCTCAGCGTGTTTCTTGTTTAAACACACTCATTACGAATAGCAAGTAATGGAAATGTATTATTCTATAATAAAGCGAGACGAATCGAGTGAGTGTTGACACGGCGCGGGTTTTGTCACAAAAGAATATAACAACATTAAATGAAGCTGAAATGTTATGAGAAAGACATCATGTATTTCATCAAATTGCTAATGAAGTTAACTTAATTTACTCCTTATATTGCGATTAAATGCGATAATTTATAAATTATATGAAACAGCGAATCAAATCTATGAAAGATGGTTGCTTATTGCAAAGTTATAATAATTGAGTTGCAGTTTTTAAATGAAAATTATATCTGATTATTATTTGTAAATGATTTTTTATATAACAAATTGAATAAACTAGTAATTAAATTGAAGAAAAATTGAATATGAAACAGCTAAAGGTTTCATCTTTAATAAAACTGTTATAAATGTTTCTGGGTTCAAATTTTATTGTGTATGTTGGTGATGATGATTATGATGATATTTATTGGTAATGTACTGCGTTAGCAAGTTGTCTTATGCAATCAGAGGCGAGGTAAACCATTCAATGAGAACAATAAAGATAATACGGCGTTCTGTAAATGTTATCATAATTTTATTATCATGATTAGCTGCTATTTTATAAATGTTTCCTGTCTTAGGCTAAGAGATGATCATTAAATAAATATTAAATTAAAGTAACGTTATTTTCATTTATAATGTTAACCAGTTTCCTTAGCAAGTAATGACTCCTGACTACCTCCCCAGTTGATGTTAAGTGAATTTGATATACACTGTTATAGTGTATAGTACTTATGAATAGCCCTCTTAATGTTCCCACTGCAGGGACTCGGGCCTTCTGTCACAAGGAGAGAGTTAAGGATATTTACCCACCACTCTTCCCAAGTGCGGGTTGGTGGATATACTTACCACTTAAAGAATGGTACCCTTCACAAACCTTTGTTTAAATTTAATTAATTTAAAAACATGACTAAGTAGACAAGTTTTTACATGAAATGTAATGTAAAACAATATTACAGTTATTATTACTGTGCAGATCGTAAAAACATTTACACTTTCTTGACGTGGTAGTGGGAAATGGCGCTTTCCTTTTACCCGTATATGACCCTGTAACCGAAACGTTCATAAGTTAATTTAAGTGCTATGATTTTACTGTATAAACTTATTGATGGAATCTGCTATGCTATACAATTTTATATAAAAGGATTACACAAAAGTGTGTTTAAAATGCACTCCGAAAACTAGCCCGATCCGTAAAGGTCGTCTAGACGAGTATTGCGAAGTCCATTTCTAGAATATTTATTTCTATTAAGTATAACCCCGCTTTATGAATTACCTACATAGTTACTGAATAAAAAAATACTGATAAATCTTAATACCATATTGTTTCTAAAAAATCCAAAATACTTTTGGCCGTTTTCTTACATATTTATGCCATAATTACTCAACTGTGGTTTCAGCGCCATCTGTTGTAAACTCTCGAATATTGAATAAATACTCAGCGAAGGTAGTGATTGATACGACTTGTTAAACACAAGTACTATCAACCACTAACCTAGACGTCTATAATTAAAGGTGTATCCACAGAACAGCACTGATTTGAAGCACAAGTGTATAAGTATAGCTTCATAAATGTTACGGTTATAAAAATAATAGAAAAAGCCATAGTATTAGAAATAGGTTGTTAACATTAATAATCATTTAACAAGCGGCGAGTGAAAGTTTTATGAGCAAAACAAATATTTTCGAGCCGCTCAGGAATTGGAGATCAACTTGCGTGTTTGACTACTTGGTGTAATAGGTTAACTCTTGAGCGAGGCGATCACCTGATTGTAAGTGATACGCTTGCCCATAACAACGTGCCACCATTTATGATGGTATACACTGCACCACATTGCGCTCCTCGCGTTGATACATGAGGTGTTAAGTCTCGTTACCCCAGTAATTTCACTAGCTTACGGCGTCCTTCAAACTGGAATACACTACTGTAAGGCGGTAGAAATAGGAGCTGCGATTGTACCCACCCAGACGGTCTCCGGCAACAGAGACCTACCACCAGTAATACGGAGGTCTTTGTTTTTGATTCCGGGGTCAAATGTGTCTACTATTCTCATATTGTAAGTCTATCATCATAAGGAAAATTAATTAAAAAGGTTTTATAACCTATTTGTTTGGATTGTGTTGCTGATAATATTGCGACCTTTAGATCTTAAACCAAATAATGTCTAGCCTAATACCTTATGTTTAAGCTATGAGCGCAATGTGGTGCCTAAGAACCAGGCCCATGTTTTTTAAGTCATATTGATTATTAGACATGTCTTGCCCTTTTTAACGCCTATTTGTATAAAAATTAGTTCTTTACAACAAGCAAACAGGGATTAGAGGACGCGTTGGTAGCATTTCGTATTCAAACAGATTATATATTTTACATAATAACGAAAGTAGTATAAGCAGTAACAAATAGTACTTTTAAAAATAAGTATTATCGAATATCAACAGTCCAATTAATGTTCCCATTGTTGGAACTTGTACTTTCTCTTAAAAGCAGAGAGTCAAGGTAATTTATCCGCAATGTTGGTCGATAGTTTGACTGATGTCGTGTGTCTACGAAAGCTGTTGTTCTTGGAACATGTCGGTGACCTCTAGATAGTTTCCTCAACCAGGATTCTACTACATAATTATATATTTATATTATTTGAGGAGTTTGCATGTCCGAGCCAAGTGATCGCATCTTTATGATATGCTTGCCGATTCGATCTATATGTCATTTCACTTACAGATGTTAATATACAGCAACGAAGTAAATAGCAGTTATAATGCAGATGAATTATTAGGTAAATGTATCTGTAATGTAATCGTATATTAATTAAGAGGAGACAACAATATATATATATATAATAACTATGTCTAATAATAACAGGGTCTAATGTAGGTGAATATTAGTCATTAATAGAAATGCCTATTCAAAAATATGTTAGTTACTAAAGCTAACAAATACACGAGTTTAAATCCTCTAATTTACTGTTAGCTATTCTAAGTATATTTTAAAAAAGTTTTTAGGGAATTAACTTAATTTTAAAGAGTTTTACAGATGTCTGAATAAAAAAATGGAGTTAAAATGTTTACATAGCAACATTGCGCTTACCGTCCATATAAGATGGTAATTTATATTATATTAATAATTTAATTAGCAACAGACCTTATAAATCGTAAGATGGTAATATAATCACATTACTGTTTGATGGCAGAGAAGAAAAAAGAAATGGCTGCAGTGATATCTATTTAGACGTCCTCCGGCCAGAGAGATCTATCGCCGATGAAGCTATCCTTTAATCCTTTAAACTGTTAACCATTTAGTGTTTACTTGTTAGATTGAGTTCGAATAAGTTATCTCCTTCGCAAAGTCATGACCTAAGTTCTCAGGCGATAGCTCTAATAAGAGCTTAAATCTTAATTTTTTATTTCACACATTTTAAATCCATTTTTCTCATACAAAATGTATTTAAAAATATGTTTTTAAAATATACAATATTTAATTTTAACAGGAGTTTTAAGTACCGATTGTTAATCAAATATTTGACGAAGTTTATGTTCAAACATTCAGACAGATTTTGTCGGCCGTTACGGCGCCTGTAATTCCCGAACGGTACCCTCCCGTCACTAACGACTCCAGTTGTCTGTTCATCCTTTCATCTATTATTATAATCGGAGTTAAAATACAATTGTTATAATCACGCTATTACGAGTAACTCACCTTAGTAATTGTTAATAAACTATTAGCTAATAAACAATCTTAATTTAATGATACTAATAAAATCAGTTTTCGTGGTTAATACATCTTTATAAAAATCTAACAAACTCTTGGAGGTTAGTGTTACGCTTATCCGAATTACAGAAATTAGAAAATTTGTAGGAATGTTATATATGAATACTACATAGATACACTATAATAATATTATATAGTGTATTTATATAATATCTATAATATACAATACAAAAATGGTATACATATTCTTAAACAATCATTCCAACATACGTTTATGTTAAAGTTTTAACTCTTTTTCACTGAAAAAAATTGACACATGTGATGGTAAATCCATAAAGTCGATGGGAATCCCCGAGCACAAAACAAATAAACACTACAATAAAACGATAAGTGACAAAAAGTTCTAACACCTACGTAGTGTTGTCCGTCATGATGCACGGTGGTACGTCACGATGGTGCCAAGGTCTCTACGTCAGAATTCGCTCGACGCTCCACGCGAACAATTAAAAACGTTACGGTTTTCCTGCAGCTTATCAAGACTCAGTAAATATGTCATTGTATGATTTACGTTATTAACTTAATTAGGGTTAGCTTGCAAGTAGGACGGTCGATGGAATTACAATGGCTTATAAGTTTACTGAAGTCGAAACGGCGGACAAACTAACGACATAGACAGTAGTTTTCCTAACGAAAACATATAAAGTTGTTTTGATTATAGAAAAATTGGGTATCTGAGGAAACTAATCATAATTCATCCGCTCCGCTGTATTTGTACAGTGATTAACTTAAATTTGTCCAAGTTGTTAATATTCCACAATACTTCACTACATTTTAGTGGTAACAATTATTTGAACTGCTTTATCTGTGTAAAGGAGCAAAAAGAAAAATATAACATGTTAGAGGTTATAACGAATCTCCGTTAATGAATAAAGGACCGACTTTTAACAATTTTCGAAATCAAGAAAGTCTATCAATGATAATACTTACAATAATGGTATTTCGTTCGCTCCGAGTTTATATATATACCTCATACTCCTCAGAATATGGTTATCATTTCGCAGTTCCTTAACCTTAATATAAATAGAATCGATTGACATGAGGAACACATATACACGCCGGTACTTTCGTTAACAGAATTACTTAAACTAAGTAATAAAAAAGCAATGAAAGCAAAGGTTGTACTACTTCCGCAATTGTCACACAGTGGGCACTCAGCGAGCGAGACGTTTGCGTAACACCGCAGCCTCCTTGTTACAGTTGATCTGATGCCCTCGCACAAGTGTTGTGTACTCCAAAATATTACTGTGTCGTAAGTGGGTTACTAGTAACAACTGTACCTTCGTAATGTCCATTGCGTCTGAGATTCGGAATACTTCTGTATAACTCTCCCATACCGCTACATAATATATAATAATTCTTTATTTTACATACAAAAAGACAATGTAAATTCTTAGATAAGGGAATAGTACGTTTTCTTATATTTCCGCGAATGTTACACGGGAGGACTGTGGACGTGACCATGACTGCTGCAAAGCGGTCGAAACGTCGGGAATAAACAAGCAAATAATAAACGCGATAAATCCGTAAAATCGAGTTTTAATAAATGAATAGTACGTTGATGAGCTTAATCGTAAAAGAGTTTTCTTCCAGATCTGTGAAGAAAGTAAATTATTAAAAAATATAAAGTAAGTAGTTTTATATAATAAAAGGAAACATGATTTGAACTGTAATGTATTTAAGTAAACACAAAGTTTCATAGAGTTATTTAGATTAAAAAAATGCTACTGCATGATATGTTACATAAAAGTATACATTGTATATAAATGGTTAATGAAAGTTTTTGATTAATATGTAGGAATTAAAGCAAGTAAACAACAAATAGTAACAAACGAGGCAAATAATTATATTAATACTAGCTGACCCGACAGACTTCGTTCTGTCAAAAAGAATTGGAATGAAAGCCGGGGCAAAAAAATCTCCGGAACAGAACCGTCACCCTGGTTATGGGCAGTGTGTGGGGTTCAGCACTATATATATTCAACTAATAAATAATATTTAAATATTAGTGGGTTCCAGAAGAGTGGCCAAAGTTATAATTAAAGTACATAAGTTATATTTACTATAATAATTTTTTAGGAACAAATAACTGTCACATTCCAAATCTTTTTGACAGAATGTATGTAGTCTGTCAGGTCCGCCAGATGGTAACGCGGTTTGTGCTCGGCTGATGTATTGACGTGAAAACGAATGCAGTCTATATCGCGCGCCGAAACTAAAACAAAAGAAATAATATCGCGAAGCCGACCAAATTTAAAATCAGTATGGTGGATCTTTAGCTCTTACATTTTTTGACTATTTATGTTATTATTTCATTCGTTTCAATTTCGGCACGCGGCGTTAGATCCTCCGACGTGCATACGCACACTGTTTTGATAGAATAATTGAATTTGAACTTTGTGCAGCTGTAATAAAGTGCAAATTGACTCTTTAGCGTTACGAACGCACCTACATTGCTTAGACACCAGTGAAAGCTTGTAATTTTATATGAACTTTTGTTTGTTTTTTTCTGGTTTCTGGTTTCTGATTTCTGGTTTCTGGTTTCTGGTTTCTGGTTTCTAGTTTCTGGTTTCTGGTTTCTGGTTTCTGGTTTCTGGTTACTGGTTACTGGTTTCTGGTTTCTGGTTTCTGGTTTCTGGTTTCTGGTTTCTGGTTACTGGTTACTGGTTACTGGTTTCTGGTTTCTGGTTTCTGGTTTCTGGTTTCTGGTTTCTGGTTTCTGGTTTCCGTTTTCCGTTTTCAGTTTTAAATTTTCCATTTTCCATTTTCCATTTTCCATTTTCCATTTTCCATTTTCCATTTTCCATTTTCCATTTTTCATTTTCAATTTTTCATTTTTTATTTTTCATTTTTTATTGTCCATTTTCCATTTTCAATTTTCAATTTTCAATTCTTCGTGATTTCATCAGAAGCCTAGGAGTATGCGAACGAACATTGTGACAAGAGAATTTTATATATTAGATTATTATCAGTAAGTATATGTTTCCATTATTAACCATCTAATAAACTAATAATATTTTAGAGTTATTGCGGTAAATATAAATTTACTCTTTGACCCCCGTTTGGTAAATGAATATCCGAACCGCCATTTTACCAACATCATAAAAGGCGACTATGGAGGTCACAATACCAGGGAAATGGTTGTGGACGATATACATATACTACATAATTAACTGTTTAGTTTGTTCATACTTATTTCATCATTACTTATAACAATTATAGTTTCTTTTTCAGTTTAATTGCCAATCAAGATTTTGATATCTTTAAATCCACTAAAAACTATATATTAACAGATATGACCTTGGTATATGTAATGAAAGCCAGTGAAACTTCATTTTACTGCAAGCCGTGGTTTCATATACACATAAAGCTTCTATACGGTATTAATATTATAGAATAGCGTTAGATAAATAAAGCACGCCATGTTCACCCTCAGTAAGACGAATCCAAGTAATTTTTTTTGTGGTCATTTGATAAATCGGTGCACAGCCCATCGGCGACCGGCCAATGTGACCTATTCAACTAATCACAATAAATCAAGATAGTAACGCGGCGGGATTTGAGAGGACTGTTTCTTTCTGTATCAGGCAATGAAATTATTATTCTGTTTATGACGAGGATATGGTTTGGTCTTAAAGTTGGAGACGTGATATCTGCTTAAAGGGATACAGACGGTAAGTGGAGAAATGAAGAAAAGATCTGCGTCCGAAGGTGAACACATCAAAGCTATACACAGAATTTTTTTTAACATGTATTTTCATGAACTTAATAAATGAAAACTTTGTTGTCGCTGACGAATTGTTATCATTATCACCAGACGATTTTATCAGAGTTTATAATAACGATGTATTCATGCAAACATGTACAGCGACGGTTTGCATACTTTTTAATTACATACAGGTATAAGACGGTCATTTACCTATATAATGCACATATTTAGAACATTACTAATCTATATAAAAATAAAAAAAAATTACTGTGTCTTTCTATTAGTTCCAGATTATCTCTGAAACGGCTGGATTGGTACAAACGTAACTTTCAAAGAATAGTTAGAGTTCCGTGTAAAACAAGTCGGAAAGACTTTTCTATTCGGGTCTCTATTACCTTATAAGATTAGAATGTGCCGCAATGGCCTAGATGCTAATATTCATGCTTTGGACAATAAGGTCATGACTTCGATTCTCAGAGAAATTAATTTTTATTGCTCTTTCGCAGTGTTTATTTTTACCTTCCATATCTCCTTAACCGAAAGATCTATAGACTTCCTGTTTAGGATTTCTCGTCTCCTTATCCTGTACTTCATTTTATCCTGAAAGAGTTTCCATGTAGCTCTTCCGGTTTAAGTTACAAGCGTTACAGAGTAATTAAGTCAGCGCGAATTTTTTACGCTGTTGTAATCAGGTGATAGAGACTAAAAATTAAACTCTAAAAAATTATGAATGTATTTAGATTAGATTTTATCGATATTACTATAAAGTAATATTCAGAAGAAGTAATACACAAGAACGGTACAATTGACTGGGTTCTATTACTATGTACAGAATATTATTTTTATGTGTATCTGTTTTTTAACGGCATTGTGTTTTGTATATAATGTACCTGGTTAACTATTTACCAAGGATTCGAATTTACTGACCGGGTGACGTTGACCGATTACCGGTCGTCACGTGACAGGCGCGCGCGCACATTCGGTAACATGTAAATACTATTAGCACAGAAACCAATTGAAACGCTTTCTTTCATACTTGCATATCTTATCGACCAACAATCTACAATGTACGTGAATTGTGATAACGGCGGGAATGTTTCTAGGCGCGTGTGTACACACAGTGATGTTTCAAGGCCACGGTTTCGTATTGAATTTAATTAGAGTGTTAAATTATTAAATATGGCGGGCGATCTCATCATCATCGAGGGGTTGTAATGACATCCTTCGTAACCCGGTCTTTACCTCACAAACAAAGTATCATTCGTATAAACACGCTATAACTAATAACCAATTGAACAATATATGTCTTTATATACAAATCCGTACTTAATAAAAACTGATGTGTAATTAAAAACTTTTTACAGAGAACAACAAAACAAAAATGTCTGAAAATAAAAAACGTTGTAAATTGCAATTTTTGTAGCTCAATTATTTGTTATAATTTAAATGATTATTGAAAACTGAAAAAAATGTATAAACGTATATAACAGTTCCTTTAAATCCTCTTAAAGTTACTTTCCATCATCGGATCTATGGTGATGACGTCAGTGGTGATAAGTGTAAATAGGTTTCAACTTCCTCTATATCACAGCGGACACGATTATTTACAACTGCACTTATAAACTAACATTCATGAGGAAATCGCCGCAAAGTTCAGTGAATCCGACAGCCTTCAGTTTTTCTGCAACTGAAGTAAAAAGGTTTTAACATTGCTCGCAAACGTAGGACACTGTCCGCAAACATACAAATGTAACTCTGTGTTGTATATATGACGTAATTGGTGCCTTCGGGTACCGGAAGTCCAATTAGAGGCAACTCAAAGGTGACTGCACCCTTCGTCTGCATTTTTTCATTTAACATTTCATATAACGATTTATTTACCTATCACTATCATAACTTAACTTTTGACCGTTACAAACTAACTTACGTACCAATTCAATGGTGATCCAGCATCGTCAAAAAAAGACCACTTTTTGTATCAAACAATGACGAAAGCACGTGAGAATCTTATTCATTATTGGTATTACCAACAAATTAATGTCCTGATGGAAATCACGAACACAAAATTTTATTTTGTTTTTCTCCTTAATCAATGTAAATAAAAAAAATCAATTAAATAACTTTTTAAGCGTCGTATTGTGTATGATAGGTCGGCGATACGATTTACAAAGGTTGCAATGAAAATATCATTTAAATAAAAACACAAAAAGTGTAATTGAAAACGTCGGGAACATATTGGATAACTGGTAATATATTTTTATTTTATACAATACTACCAAAATGCGAGTAATTCGAATACATTTTCATTAAAATCGAAATATCGATAGTACAACCGTCGTAGTTTATGTTGGCACCATGGCAGCGTTTACCAGTTCCGATAGTGTGCAATCTATAATATGTTCCGGTTTGAAGGACTCTGCAGCTAGTAAAATTACTGCAACAAAGTTTACTATTTCTCGTCACAAGGTTCTATTTAATTTACCTTTTAAATTTTAATTTACTACCAAAATCACCTCACTAACATCTCTTTGATACGCTCATCATTTACCATCGGAAGATCAGCTCGATTTCTCAATCTGTTGAATAAAATATAATTTTTAAAGATAAGCTCGTATTACGGAGATATTTAATGTACTGATAAATAAAAGTCAACCAAATGGACTAACGTGTTGACTAATTAAAACGCATGTACCATAAAAATTTTTAATCTGTGTTAATCTTTTTATGAGGAATTGAATTATTTTTGAAGAAGAATAACTAAAGTCTGTAATGGTATTTATTGTTGATAAACGAGTCATTTTAATGCTACTTGGGAATAGTTTATTAAAGTATATAATATAAACTAACTCACTTTGAGGTTAAGTAGAATTACAAATGACACAATGCAATAATAAGACAAAAATTGGGGCGCTTTCACACCTCCGCGTAATGTGTACGTAACACACGAATTTTGTTATGCACAACGAGGAACAGACGTTGTGACATTACGATCTAATATATATGTTTCATTTAATATGTATTAAATGAATTAAACCTAAATAATCTTTACTTTCTAACAAAGCTTAAGTTACAAACCTTCGTTTTATCATAATTTGTACATAGTAACGAATGTAAAATAAAAGTAATGCCGGGTATTTTTTACAAAGTAATATTATTTTAGTCCTTGACTACAAATCCACGTGGTATGAAGTGATGAAATGATCTTCACTAAAACGCTAGTCCAGCAAAATAGTATTCAGTCTTTTCTTGAATATGGCCATGTGTTTAGATTGATCAAAAACAAGGAGATGGATGTTGAAGACGATTACACATATTGGCTAATAAATACATTTATCTTTATAAAATATCTCATTTTAAATATAATCAACAATTTATTGTAACAATATTGAACCATTCAATCACAAGATATTCAATTTCAAGTCATATATTTAAAATGCAAATCCCACGCGGCCGTAGCCACAGGCATCAGTTAGTTAATGAGTATTCGTCAAATTAACCATAATAAGGCTGCATTAATATACAGTATATCCGTTGAGTAAATTAACATACATTTTACAATCGGTATAGGATTTAAAATTGTTAGATTTATTTTTAAATTGTAAAGGTAGATAGATGTAAGTGCGCAAAGTAAATATATTTTAAACCATTTTTAGCATACTTTATAAGTAAATCTTATTTTTATCTTTGAATGATTGTTAGATAATCATAATACTAACCTATTGTCCAATGGAATATGTTTAACAGAGTTTAAACCTTAAGACGCAGACTTAATTAAGATCGAAGTAACAAGCGAAGTTTAACTTAAAAACGTTGATAACTTTACGTTCTATGTTAATGGATATCAATACGTAAGTTCTTCCTTGTTTGTTCACGAACTCGTTACGAGCTGGTTTCTTTTCCTGTAAAGTATTTTTAAGAACTAATTAATGATAATCAATATTCATACGCTCCGAAACTTTGATGAATTTGAAGAACTTAAATATTTGACTATTTTAATATTATTACATATAACGTTATTCTCGAAATTTTTAGGAAGCGCTACTCAAACTTACAACTATACGATATGAATATTATATATCTACAATATATAATAACCTCCAATTCTGGTTAACCATTTTCTTACGCTAAAAAACCGTTTTTTTGACTATAGTCTAATACATATACATAACCTAAATTTGCACATAAGTGACAATAAACGGTGGAGATAGAAAAGCATGCTTGTCTAAAACAGTTTGGTCATGCTGTAAGGGTGGTAGCTAGATAAATAAGTAAGAAAGGTTCACTATGTAGTCCTGGTGATACCAAGGCTACAGTAAGAAGACAATCATTGCAATAAAAGCTGAATAGTTTAAAGAAATTAATAAAGATAAATTCAAGGATCTTTACACACAGCCATGATCTTTTTCTACATTTCAAAATGTATCCAGGATTGTGTCGCCTATTGATATTAATACATGCGTCTGTAACAAAGGCAATGCATTCAGATTCTTGCTCCAATTCTTGGTTCCGTAGCCACATGATAAATATAATTTTATTGTCTATAAATTTAGTTTAAATTTGTAACTTTAAAGACATTTATAGATATGTACGTTGAACATTTGTGTAACCACTTTCAACATTGAATAACGATCGTTATTATAGATTAATAAGTAAGTGTATATTTCTCTTATATGTGGTAGATTATTTTAATTTATGAAGTAACTAGAAGAAAGTTCTTCTCTTCAATGTAATGCTAGTTAGAATGTTTATGCTTGTGGGGCTCGTCGTGGAGAAGGCATAAGTTAAGTATCATTACCCCTGCAATTTGCACTAGCTACAGCACCCTTCGTACCGGAAACCAGTAATGTGGGCACGCTATTGTTTGGCGGCCGTCACCTTTCAAGCGAAAATATAAGTAGATTAAAAACGTCCTATCCGTTAGGGGTCTATGATGTCGCAGACACAAGTTAATTTTATATTAGTACATCGCTAATCGTCGAATACAGGATAATGAATTACAGACATAAATAAATGCGAAATAAACGTGGTCCAATTTAAGCGCAGTCTTTGTAAAAGTTACCGTTCGTCGACTTAGAAATAATTTAACCGTTATAATATAATACAACCAATACATTCGCCGTAACGAAATGCCCTCGTCGTATACAATATACGTCCGGGACGAATTCAAGCGCAAACCCGACGACCACCACTCGACCATGCCATCATCACCAACTCAAAAAAAACATTTAATAATTAATTTACTTGATAACTGTTCTGTTGTTAATTTTAAATTATACTGTGAGGTTTCTAAGGCGAATTTCGTAAACGGTTTCTTAGTCCCATCCCCACCACTACGGCGGCTCTGCCCGCGCCATTCGTTCCCCAGTTGCTGCCTGTGGCAATGACCGCGACCCATTTGGCGCGACCGCGCCGCTGCCCTGCCAAGCGGGAGCGATTTCCAGCGATGTTTACATAAAAAAAACCGCTTTAGAGCGCTTCATTTGTTCGGAAACACCTTGTGTAAATAATCTCACCTTGTGTTGTATTGTATGTAGCTGACGAGAGACTTTAAGGCTCCCAATTAGAACTCAAGACAGCATGCGGCCGTTCATATGTAGACTACCTTTTTTTTGTTCTTATATATAACAGACCTAATAATCAACATATATATATGTGGGAAGAGGTTAAGGTTAAGGTTTTGCTATCTATACTATAAAAGAATAAAATAAAACGTCAATTCTATCTTTCATTATAAATGTAATAATAAGTTACTTTGAGTATTCATGTATGTGTATAAGTATATGTTACTACATCTATTCTTATATATTATATTTCCTTATAAAAACCCACACTAAATTTACTTATTACTTTACATATTTTCCATCCAAAGGTTGTCTGGAAGAAATTGCCCATTGTGCATTTTTCAAATAACAAGCAATGTGATCTGTTAATTTTCTGTATCTTTTGGTGTGCAATAAAGTATTTTCTATTCTATTCTATTCTATTGTGATATGAAACATTCGAGTTGTCAGAGACGAATAACAAGATTAAGAAGAAAGATGTAACGAAGAATACTTATAAACGAAAGAAGATTTTAGTGCTTAAGCTGCTTCTTTCACACTTCAAAGAACCCCCATATATATTAATGTAGGAAATGATATACACAGACTCTTAAAGTCCCAAAATTATGGAAATCATCGTCTATGTTTCAAGGCGAAAGTTTTCATAAGAAAAAACTTATCAGTAAATTATACGGATCATTAATTATCTAATAAAATATGTCGTATAGTAAAATAACGGGATGATGGTATGTTAACCTTGACCATAGATATACAATCGAAAAGCCTAAAAATACTTATTAAACTTATAACTAATTCGCGGATATCGAATAAATAATTAATAAGTTAATATATATATTAAAAAAAATTATGATAATCCATAGATTTTTTGTTATTATAACAAGAGTCTTGAAATTTATGTAACATTTCTATAATGATCACAATTATTTACCGTATTTATCAGTATAAAATTTTATGAAACAGAAAAAAAGTCTGATTATGATATATTTGAATAACAAACCATTTGGATATCAAAAATTTACAATGATTATATTTTTTTAGGCTGTAAATGAAAGTGTTCTACCTACTTCATATTTGTTCATATACAGTATAGATTTTTTTACGATATGTAGTATTTCAATGAATTCCAATGATAGTTTTTAGAAAAAAAGTTACAAATTACAACAGTTCGAAGGGCTCTCCAGCTTCATACTTCGACGCGATAAATTGTAGACGAATATTGATTAATTTCCTGAGAGCAGAACCATGTTGAAATACACCCGTCCAATACAGCCGTTAAGCGAACTAATGGTACTACAACCATTTTACTATAGAAAAAAAAAGGTGATTTGATTATTTAAATGATACAAATTTCGCTCATTTATGCAGTCAAAAGAATTTAATAACTAATTACAAATAAATAGTTAAAGATTGTTTGATTTTAAATTAAACACAAGCCAAAATAATTCGCGTCACGTGTTAAAGAAAAAACGTGAAATAACTTTATCGAATTCAACTTGATAGCCTTGTGTAAATGATAAGTGCTAAGTAATGGCTTCCACATATTTACATGTTCGGTGGAATAATTACTCTCAACATTGTTACTTAATACGCGATTGGGGCCACATAAGCGAATTGATTTTTAAATCTTCACACCAACTTGTAATCGTCCTTGACAGTTTGTTTAAACTTGTTTTATTTGTATTGAAAAATTATTATAATTCAACATTACAGAGTACAGTCTTGTAACTAAAAAGTAAAGCTGTAATTCTTTACGTTTATTTCTAAGGAGAATATCACAGATAATAAACCACTTTTTTTCTTTTATAATACATTTTTATTTAACAATAAATAGAGAAACGGGTAACACAAAATTTTAAACAGAAATTATTAAAAACTGTCTTCTTTTTACCACTGTAAAGATTGTATATTTTCTTTTACAAAAGAAAATCATTAATTTTCGACCGCAATTGACAGTGAAAAGTTTTATTTTACTGTTCATAAGATAATTTTTTAGTGCACGTCTTTTTGATATAGATAGAGAATAATTGAAATATACTTCAGGACACATCTATCGGCCCACCACCCAGTGTTTAAAGTTTCGACGGTGTCTAGTTAAAAATAAATGTTAGGTGGAGCAATAAGTTTTAATGCAGTTTTGAAGCAGATTTATTGGTCAACCCTTATGTAGGTTTTTTTTTATTTTTTTTTTGTAATTTCGAATTGATTTGGCCGGTAGAAGTTTTACAGCTTGGGCGACAATTTCAGGCAGAGTATCCATATTTTTTGGTCAAACCTGGCTCTAAGTTACCTTTTTATGGAACCACTAATCGGAAACATCAAAAAAAAAATCCAACTTGTGCGAAATAAAAAAGTTTTCTCTATTCATGGCTCGTTGAAAACAATGAGCAGACTCGAATTTTCGTTTTTTTTTCATAATCCTGAATTCAAAATAAAAAAAAAACATACATAAAGGTTGACCAAAAAATCAGCTTCAAAACTGCATTAAAACTTATTGCTCCACCTAACATTCATTTTTAGCTAGACACCGTTAAAACTCTTAAACACTAGGTGGGCCGATAGATGTGTCCGGGAGTGTATATATACATATGATTTATTTATTTAATGAGATTCTCCAATAGTACACACATAATAATATTAGTACGGAAAAATTTACAAACAGTTTAATTTCTGATGTGTTGTACCTATTAATGGAGTACACAACACTCACAAACGCACGCATCATTATTTAATTATATAAAGTTAATTAAAAATATCAAAAATATTAAAAAAAATATACAGAAAAATAAGTACACAATTAAAAGATAGAAAAATACATCAAAGAAACAATTTGGTAAATAATACATTTGAGTAGTAATAAATACAATATTATAATGCTTGCTTAGCTTATATTTTAAATAGGTACATGTTACAATATACAAAATATATACAATATGTTGATATATTCATCGCTATAGAATCTAGTGTACAATATCACAGACAAGTGATTGCAAAATCATACATTTCCTCCCTTGCTGTCTGCACTCCCTATAATCTTACTCAACATTAGGGTAAGGTCTAGCCCCTGCAAGTGCATTGTATTTACCGCGAGGGTTACTTTTATTGTCGACCAATTTAACAAGAGCCCCGATACTCCATTGAGCAGGACCTTACCCGTCCAAAGGGCCACAGTCGAGGGCGGCGGGGGAGCTCTTGCTCCGTTAGACGTGTTAAGTATGGAGCGGTATGTGAATTAATGGTTTGCGAAGTAAATTGATTTTGCTAGTCACAAAGCATATTTCAGTTATTGGTTTAGCTAGTGAACAATCGGCCCCGCAACGTGTTAAGTTGGAATACTAAGCACTAGGTTATACTGTTTTACTTTTATTACCTTCATTAGAATTCATATCGTCTCGGATTTAGATTCTAGATGAAAACATCGTTAGCCGGGGAGTTATTTTTCCGCAAACGCAAAATTATTAGAAATCAAACTATACATTTAGTAATGTCCTAATTTCGTTAAATATATTTAATAACAAAATTATATTGAATAAAACTGGGTAACTATCTATTAAGTTTTTTTTAATACATTCCTTTAAATTATATATTTAAACTTTTTTGGATTACAAATCAATAAATATCTTGAAACCGAAATAAACAGCTCGTATACCTTTTTCAACAATAAAGAAAATAGTTATAATGCCATGCCCATAACAAGTCCAGCAATCTCAGGATATAATTATATTTTAATAACTTATTAATATTCTTCTCAAGGTAGCGTTAGTTAATTACTTGTTGCTTGAATATTGTTGCGGTGATTAAAGGATAGCAAGAATGCAGAGGCAGGGAGAAATGTAAGAATAATATAATCATTTCAATCTATTAATTCTTACTGCTAAACATAGATCATCACAAGAGGGGAATATTGCCATACTTGCTACGCTTGGTAAGCGGGTTGGCGAGCTTAATATCCTGGTAAAGGTCAACAGTAAAAGCTTTTGCTCTTTTCATTAAATTGTTCACTTCTTAGTCGCCTACAACTCGCCTAAATTAAAGCAGCAGTAAATATTAGTTTAAATACGCTGTTCTATATATATCTTATCATCAGATGGAGGTCATCCTCCTGCCGTTAGTTTATATACAAAAATCTGATGCAATTAATAATGTTCCAGTCGTATTTGTGCAAGTAAATCTAAATTGTTAGAATATAACGGAGGTCCTAGTTCCGCTTCGATAAAGCATCGGCAGCCATCTCATTTAACGCGCGTAAAATTTGAAACGGTATTCTGTAACTAGCGGCTTTATATCCGTTTATATGGGAGTGAGCTTGGCTTAGTGGATTCTGTGTGGGATCGTGATACACTTGGTTACAGGAATTCGATGTCCGAAAGTATAATTATACATTTAACAAATTAATGTATACAAAATTTTTAACGAAATTATTAATAGACGTAAAATCTATTTCTATTCACCGCTCTCTGGTGATTCATTCGTAATTTTTCTAGATATAATCCATTGTGTAATTATCAAAAACAAACTAATCAGTTACTTTTAAAAACTATACAAGTTACTCGTTAATAACCTCCTTTCCTGTTGTCGGTTTATATAAATTTTAATGCTCACACATCGCTCCGTTTCAGTACTACTAAAGTCAACATTCAGCTCCGTGTCGACGTCTCAACATGACGCCGCTCATGAATTTTTAAAGCAAATTGTTTCCTACTCAGATGTGTAATGTTCCCGGAGTTTACGTTTTGTATTTTTATTTTTTAGTAATTAATAAACTTAAAACAAAATTACACATGAGACGGGAGTACACATCCACATGCCAATCCATGAAGTGAGATGTAGTAATAATAAACTAGCTGAAAACACTTAAAGAGTAGATAAGAAGATAATAGCTAATTGTAAAAATTAAATCTCTCAAAAAACCACTAAAACTTTCCTTTTTTATGAATATTCATATAATGGTTTGAAGATTAGAATTGTCATGAAAATTTTGTATTTCATTTTGATATACATCAAAGATTGTTTTATTGTAAACTTTGTATATAAAATAAACATTTATTAAAAACGTAAACTGGTTTAAACTTAATAAAAATACAACGGTTAATCGTTAGTAGTTTTCGGAATGAAGGGCGCTGTAGCTACTACAGTCTGAACCGTTTAGTTATAAAAAATTTGCAGAAGAACATATTGATATCATCTGAACAAAATAGTACGCTACTTAAAGTAAGGCTGTTTAACAAAAATATTAGCCATAGGCAGATCTAGCTTAGCTTTAATTAATTTAATAGAGCAGAAATTGAAATGGAGGTCTGCTTGTAATATAACAGAGCTAACGACGACACTAGACACTCGTGTTTAAAACCAATATTTATTTGTGTAGCTTAAATAGGCCGGCTGCGTGTACGTCTATTGAATAATGATTTTCGACGTCACCCAACTGATTGCTGATGTATCATTCCTCTGATTCGTAACCAGTGAATCAATTTCCTTCATGATACTTAATGTTAAACAAACCAAAAACTGCTGAGGTTATTACATACTTGTAATTGTTTTTAAACCATGATCATCACTTACCAGGTGGTAGGTCTCTGTTGCCAGAGACCGTCTGGGTGGGTACCACCGCAGCTCCTGTTTCAACCGCCAAATAGTAGTGTGCAAACATTACTGTGTTCCGGTTTGAAGGGCGCTGTAGCTAGTGTAATTACTGGGGTAACGAGACAACACCTTATGTCTCAGGCGACGAGCGCAATGTGGTGCAGTGTGTACCATCTTACCTAGCACCACATTGTCATGGGCAAGCATATCATTTACCATCAGGTGAACGTCTTGCTCGTCTTGTCGCATAAAAGTATAAAAAAAAAAAAAAAAAAAAAAAAAAAAAAAAATAATCACGAGGTGCCTTCTTCAAACTGAAGTTTAGCGGTCAGATTGAGAAAACTTTTCCGGTCTAAAAGGATGGATCGGTCTTAAATACTGTCAGTTAAAAATTATAGGTATAGCCCAAGACCAGAAAAGTTTTTTTTATATACAATTGTTTAACTCTTGATCTCATTTTGAGTCAGTGTTATAATGGTGAAGCTTGCTGCTCAAGGTACTTAGGCTATTGGAACATAACAATGCGATTATAGCGACTGATTATAAAAAAGTTTTTTAAAACCCTACCACCAACGAAACTCCTCAACATGAGGCCCCAAACTCGAACCACAGACCTCTATGTTATTATGCAAGTAATAAGCAACGGAGACAGTTAAACTATTTTAACTTTTTGTACCTTTGAACCGTTTTTCATCAAGTTTTTCTACCTGTAAGTAGATTCAACCGAGAAGGAACAATGAAACAAGATTGTATCCTGCTTTCTGGATTAAGTAATAATTTATTAATTAGTATTACCATTTAAATTAAAATGAACTAGAGGTAACTGAGAGTTATAAGAGAAGTTCGTGTAATTTATAAGTCTTCACAACACCAGCCAAAGTCTTTAACGTTTTTAACGTGTACAGTAAAAATATTGACTGCTGATGAATAAAGAGTCCATCTATAGATGATATATTGATGTGATCGCGTTGTAAAATCATTTGATTGTTAAAATTAGTTAAATATCAGCACAGATACGTTTTTAAATAACCTGTTCGTTAAAATTTCACTAATTATGATTTTAGGTTCAATTTAGAAATTATTCCTTAAATTCATGCGAGCTTTTGTAATTCTTGTGCGGGTATAAATAAAAATGCACCGGATTATATATATTACATACATACCTCTTAAGAAATCGTTACGACCACTGACAAGATGTTTTTTTTAATAGTTTTTGAGCTATTGCTCTTGTATTTGTATTTTATGTATTAAATTATTGTTAAATTTTCTTCAACTACATCATACATTCTTTGTTTGTATTGTAACAAATTTGTTTTTCATTACGTATTAACCTTCATTAAAACAAAAATAATAAAATAAAGTAACATTGACGTATGTTAAAAAGCTCACATAAATTATTCATGAAATAATTAAGTAATTCTTGTTTAAATTTTTTAGTGTAAGAAACGACCAGATTTACGAATTCGTGATTTGCATGGAATACTGTGGAACTTATTTATCATTTAAGTTAAATAAGGCAATTTAATAAATTTTTGAAATGATGACTTGTACCATAATGAAATGTTATGGAATTGGATTTGGTACATATTTGATAGGGTTATAACTTATACTACACAGTACACTGATACAGTTTGGCATTGTCTGTTACCAGCATCAAAATATGGAAGCCTTATATTTCTTTAGCTTGAAAAGAAACAAAATCTCCGCTTTTCATTGCAATGATTAGTCCCACGTAATCGGACGTCTAAGACAAACTCTTTTTTGGTGAAGTAAATATTTAAAAGGATACCCTGTCTCGGATCATCTGTAGTTATATTTAGTGTATTCCATTTAACGTTCTAATGCTCGGTCATAGAACATTTTCATAATCTACTTATTATTCACTAAACCAACTAATCACTGACGTAACTAACTGACAGTAAACATATTGACTTAATGGGCATTGAAATGCGTGGATACAGAAAAAAAAATGTCCGAACGGAGCAGATGCGGGCGCGGGCTTGTTCCGGTAAGAAACGTGGCGGGCGACAAAAAGGCACCGGCGTCGGGCAACCGGCTAAATTGATTATGTTATTAACGATCTCCGATTAAACAAGTGCCGGCACTATCCATATCAATCAAAATGCTAACGTCTGTCCGTTTGTTTGTTACCTTTTCACACATAGACCGCAGAAACATAAAACGAATACATAGACGAAGCGTTGGATGGCGCGTGCTACTTATTGACGCTAAAACATAACCTACAAAAGTTTACTCTGCTGGTTATTGTATAAATATATTATTACCATAAATTGTTAATGCATTTAGAAATTAATTGAAACGTTTTTGATCAAGTTGTTAAAACAAAAACTTGGAATAGAAAAACCCTAATATGGTCGTTGTTAAATGGTTAGACCACCAATAGCGTGACTAAAGGTCAGGCCCAATTTAAAATACAGACCCGTGTGATAAACCGTTGTAATATGCTGTTGGTTTTTTATCTTCGTTGCGTCAAATCATACTATGAACAGGGAAAGCTAGACTTTTAGTTTGCTTGGTGCTACCGCAACCGGACACTAAGAACACTATTTCAAATTTATGATAGTAACATCGCGAGTAAGATAGTAAGAAATATTAAAATCCGTTAATTATCAGTTTCGCTATATAAATCATAAGTTTTTTTAAACATAACTTGACACGCTACCCTTTAGTCGTGTATTTAACCAACAGGCCGATAAATAATCTAGTTAGCCTCACAAACCTCTAGAGATAAAAAGTGGCGTGCAGACACGGAACGAGCGTCGTCATAACACAAAGGGATATTTAGCTTAAAGTCTTAAAGCTATTTCGAATCTACATAAAACACAGTGAAATGTGAAGAACTCGCATATAATAAATGTAGCGTTTTTATAGTACATGTGCAAATGAGTAGACGTTATTATATTAAATAAAAAAAAACGTAGGGGATTTTACAACCCGATTACCACAAACAATAATTAAAAAGTTATAGGTACATGTGCAAAGTCAATAAATGTCTCCAAATACAATACATCGATTATTCTTTCTAATAAAATATACAAGATTTGTAGAAAGCGAAAAAAACTTTCAACAGGAATTTATTGAAACAGAAACGTTTTCAAACTTTCATCTCACTGTTTACTTTATTTATAAAATTCTCAAATTAATTATTTCGATGATAAATTAAATCTTATTATTAGTATAAAGTAACTTTTAAAATGGTTCCGCTGGCGACTGACTAAAGAGCCAATGTTGATTCTATAAATGACTCCCACGTACCATTACCAGACGGACGTAGTTTTACAAATTGATCAACCTAAATGAAAACGAAATGTGAAACATGTTCACGAGTAATTCGCTAGTGCTGCCATCTGTTATTCATTAGATCAGTTAAAAAAGATCAAACATCACTGTAACGCACATTTAATAGTAATGTCTATACATTCTGTAAGATGTCGCTGTACTTAATGTTTGTACAATTAATTATTAATGAACAAATTGCAAGCTTTTTGCTTGAAATTGTAATATAATACTATCCATACTAATAAGCTTGTGTATTTAAATATTATTTGAATGGTTATTTGGCGGCGTATAATTCGGCAGTTCAGAATAAAAGATGCCTGGACGTGATGAAGAGCGGAATTCGTATTGGTATTTATATATGTTGAAGTTAACAATATTCTTCTTACTTTTTTAAATTGACAGTAAGTTAAACTGAATCGAACGGCTGCATACAAGGAGTTTGTGACTATTATAATACGCCGCTACGGTTACATTAAAATATTCAGCAGTGTTAGGTATCATATATATTATAATCTAATCTATAGTATATATAAATATAATATAATCTTTAGTTATAACATTTTTTCTCTCTTAAAGAAGTAATAAAAATGCACAGCAGAACCTAAGTTTGTAACGCGTATAGATTTGAGATTATTTACCAGATTTGTGATACGATCTACCTATCAATTGGTTTATTAGCGCTTAAATTGTTTGTAAAAAATACCATTTGTTAGTCGAAAGAGAGCTGTGCTACCTCTATATTATTTGCTAAGTTTTATCTAAAATAGTTCCATGTAAATTAGTGTGATATACAGAATGATCATTGCCAGAACATTAACCTTCAAGACTTTAAACAAAGTCGTCGCTTGAAACGATTAGTCTTAATGTTTTAAGTTGTTAATAATAAAAAGACAGAAAAAATGTATAAGTATTTAGTGTATTAAAGCTATGTATTTCTACTACATTATTGAGATAATAACAAATGAACAAGATGTTTTACGGCTGTTCAGGAGATTGGCAATCTTTATATTAGATATTTACGTTATCAAGCATTTACTTCCAAGTATATGCTCCTGGTGGGCGAGAAAAAAACTTTCAAATGTTTTGTACTTAAAGTTTTTAATTATTTGACAATTAGTTGCCAAAGATATTTAAATATATTGTATTTTGCGTAATTTTTAACATGCCTATGCCCTTTGCAGTTAATATACGCCAAACGTGTTAAATGTACACAATATTTCAATGAAAACAGAGAAAAAGTAGGTACAAGTTTCATCAGGTATTTTTGGTTTATACGATCAATTTCATAATTTATTATATTCATAACGTTTAATTTTCCAATTTTACAAGGCAAGTATTGAAAAATACTTCAAAGTAATTTGAAACCTGGTATTTAAAGAAACTGACTTCTAATGTTCATTTTTTGCAAGTACCGATTCATGTATTTATTAATAATTTTTAATTAATTACATCATTAAAATCTGGAAACTTTTAAATCTTGGCGAATCGACCTGATAGTTAGGAAAAACGTAGAACTAAATTCGTCAAGCTTCATAAATTAGTCAATAGATGTCGCTATATCAAAAATTAAATATGCGGCATGTTAAGAGTGTATGATAAGCACAAAAAAAATATTGTTTGAAGTGGATAGCTTGCTAAATATTACAGACGTAAAAAGGAAGAAGACCTAACTCAAATAAACACACTCAATTCTTACTTCTTTCTCAATTCTTTCTTTAACTACTATTAAAGATCAATAAAGTTTTTCTTTTTTCATATAACGACTTAAACACAAGTGATAAAATTGAATGGAAGCAATTTTAGATTTTTATGATGCATAAGCTACATAATGGCGGCGACACTAATTGACAAGTGTTTTATTCTACCATCAAATAAAATCGTTGCGCTTATGTGCTAAAATTTAAAGAAGATAGTGAAATACAGTGCGATGTTGTGCGGCGAAGCAACATATAAGAAAACGCTCGAGATTGGTTTCCACCGGACAGTGCTGTGTGCGTTTCTTTCAATATCGTATGATCATAGTGATGTTGTTCGTTTTATTGTGTACGATAATCAATATAAATATTCTATTTTTTTTCACGCGCAAAACGAGCAACTAGTTTTTATAATTGTCGCCGAATTCGGACTATTGAATTGTGTAAGCGTGATTTAAACACGTGGGAGTTGTTAGATCTGTTTCCCTTTAAGCATCTTTGAGAAATATGGAAACATTTATGGTTGTTTAAATTATTTCAATACGCTATAAATCTTGTGCATCTTAAATTTATATAGCAGGAAGTATGTGGTAATAACTTACAAGTGAAAGTAGGGAAAGGATTTTTTTTAATAAAGAGCAATAATTAAAAATTCTTTTGATTAATTTTAGTCTTTATAATATAACTGTGAGTACGAAAAAAAATCAAAGACTGAATTTCTTAGATGAGATAGATGTGTATGTTAAAAAGATACAAGATCCAAATATATAACAGAATTTTATAGAAGCTAATAGTCCTAGTTTCTTTTTTTTTATTTTGTGCCTAGTATCAAAGGCATACTTTTTAAGAAAAAGTTTATATTGCAGAAATAAGTAGTAAATTTTTGTGGTATAATTTCTCTCCTTCAGCGTATTTATTTCCATTTTATATTTTATTGCCTGTTTTCTCTGTAAAAATGTTTAAAAAAATATAGTATGGGGCAAGTAGCGCAATGCGCCAATAACAACACCAATTTTTAAGTTTCTATTTATTGATTCAATTTGAACTTCGAACTCACAATGAAATGCAGCACAGTGAACACAAAAAAAAATCTCAAACCATTTATATGTCCTTAAAATACATGTATCATTGTAATGGGATTTACATAATCCAGGGTATCACTACGAACATCGATAAATATTGAAATACGATAATAATCATTTTACATTCGAAATGTTATTCGGCCATTGGAAAGATCAATGCCGACAATAGACAGATTGATTTTGAGCAAACAGTTTTGTTAAAAAAATAAATGGTCGGCTTGTAGTTAAATAGAATCATTATTAAAAATACACAGCGGTTAATTTATGCAGGATTAAACTTACGTTATACACAGTGAGTAGACTTATGTAAATGCCGTACAAGCCACGGGCGAGCGCTTACTTTTTCGATACGTTGTTAAATAATTGCAAACAACGCCATCTGTCATTTAAGTACGAAATGTTCCATAGACAATTTGTTACAACGCCATCTGTTAAAAATATTCACAGTTATTTGAATACCTTGTTACAGTGCCGTCAGTTTTTACGAGATGTTCACAATTATTTACGCCGTTTCGGAACAGGAGCAAGTAAAGCGCCGTGACGCTTCTGATATGACTTACTTCACGTAGCAGCGCCGCTATGCCCGTAAACAAATAGAATAAGTGTATATAAATTGGCTTATGTAACAAATAAGCTTAAATGTATATAATACTGAGGCAGAATTACATCTTAACTACGGCGTAACATTAAGTGTGGTACGTGGGATTAGACACGAGCGCAAGCCCTTATTTTAAACGGACGAATGCGATATATAATAATATTTTGCTTTATATCTATGTATCTGACGCTAAAACATCTATATAATGTATTACTTTTTGTACATCTACTTATACATAATCGTACGTACACTCACTAAGCTTACCGTCTCGCCACGGCGCATGCCCAAAGTGTGCGCGACGGCGCCCCCTGCCGCGACACTGTGACCATCTGTGACTAGATGTTGCCACACCGGCAACCGATTTTATGCGCCGCAGGCTTAAAACGCATTGGTTGACAATAGTCGAAGCACACTTCGAGTACACGGCGGTCTATGAGTGGGAACTATGAGTATTGTCCCGCGGGCGAACAGAGGTCAAAAACAGTACGAAATCGAAATGGAGAAAATTAAACCACACCCCATAAACAAATCCATGATCGCGCGTTTAAACTAAAAGTCTAGAACCTCATTGACTAGAAAAAGACCGGAGTAAAGAGGGTTCACCCGCGCCGGCTTTGCCGCCCGTCCCTTTGCTAAGTACACAATAATTATTAAAATATATTCTCGCATTTTATTACATAGAATTCACGTTATGATCTACCTAAGTTAGAAAAGTAAAGCGGGCATTAAAGGTAAGAAGAATTTAGGTTCGAAAATGTACGCGGAGCTTATATACACAGCGTACAATGGACGTTTGTTCCACTCGCCCAAGGGACAACGCCCAGTGCCCGTCGTGCAAGAGATAGACTTAACTAAAATACTTAAACAGACGCTGAAGTTGAGATCAATTTGAAATGTCTTAAGTGTTTAATATAAACGATAGAAGCTAGAAAGAGAAAGACATTCATTGGGCATTATCACTTGAGCCGCGGCCTCGAAAACTTAATTTAAAAAACTACATGGTGACATTTACGACATCTAGGGCACTAGAAGAAAACTTAGTCCTAACCTTAGAAATAAAACAAAAGTTTTGGTGCAAACGTAAAAGAACAAAACTTAAAAAGAAATCATATCACCTCTAATCCTTATGCATTTTACGACAGATTGCAAGTATCGCAACATATATGTACGTCGACTAATCACACAAGCTTTTAATAAGAATTTATCGCTAATCCCCACCACCGGACTGTAGTTGGGTAGTCTTAGTAAGAAAGTTACACACACATTCATTCCATAAAGAATTCATTTTAGGGGACAAAGTACGCGGGGCATCAAACTACGAAGGGGCACTACGGGGACTCTGACACACAACACGAAAGAGGTCTCATCACATATCTATACCGAGAACAAAACTAACAACATAACGAAGTAAATACATAAATAACAGGCGCGATCATGTTTGTAATTTTCAGTTAATAAATAAACTTAACGAAAAAGCGACTTAATTTAAAGTTTAAATAATATTTTTTATAATGAGAAAGTGAAGAGAGTCCGGTGGGTGAGTGAGGGTGTGGGAGAATTTACTCCTTCACTTCGAAGTATTTGTAGGTTGGGTTTTCGTAGCCGTTGATCTGCATGTTGGCAACATGCCGCTCCTCGGGAGTGGGGGCAACGGCGCCTGTTTGCTCTACCTGAAACCAGAAAAAAAAAACAAAATGTCATGATAGTGAAGCGCACTAGTATAGAAGAAGTTTTCTATTACTTAATAAATTTACTTGTTTTATGAGCGCTTAAAAATAAGTAAAACTATGGATAGACTAATTGTAGATGAATATTATACTTCATTCATTGTTTAATCATATTTTTTTTTTTATACTACTTTGCGACGATACGAGCAAGACGTTCACCTGATGGTAAGTGATACGATTGCCCATGACAACGCGGCGCTAGTTAAGATGGTACACACTGCACCACATTGCGCTCGTCGCCTTGAGACATAAGGTGTTAAGTCTCGTTACCCCAGTAATTACACTAGCTACAGCGCCCTTCAAACCGGAACACAGTAATGTTTACACACTACTATTTGGCGGTTGAAATAGGAGCTGCGGTGGTACCCATCCAGACGGTCTCCGGCAACAGAGACTTACCACCTGGTAAAATATAAATGGACAATGATGGTAATGTGAGGTACCTGCACGAAGCCCTGTGCGGCTGGTGCGCGGTCGCGGCGGCGGGCCACAGCGAGGGCGACGGCTGCGGCCGCGGCTAGGGCTGCGCCACCTACGCAGAGCGCTGGGTACAGAGCACCGGAGCCCCCGCCGCTGGGGGAGCCGCGCACCGTGTAGCCCTGAAGTGCATCGTCAAGATTAATAACAAAAACTCAAACATAATCCATGAGGTAGTTAAAATAATTTTAATCCAAAGTACACGAAAATATAACAAACATGAAGAACTACTATCTATGGTGTGAAAACGATAAATTTAAGTAAATCTAATTTACAATTTTAATATAACGTTAATCTTGTTAAATCTACAATGCGAATTATATATGAAATGAAATAAACAGCCCTGCTAGTGTTCCCACTACTGAAATTCGGAGCTTTCTTTCACAAGATAGTCAAAGCCACATATTGTACAGAGATGGAAACAATGTGTGTAGTCGACCATTCTTTTTTTTTCAATACTACTAATCTCCAGTATGGTTGATGACCAAACGACAATCATGAGCCAAAAAGTTTGCTTCCATTTTTCAAAGGTAAGAATAACATGGTTTACGAAACCTGTGAAAGCTTGTGTACTTACAGGCTGTGTGTGCTGCAGTTCGTGTTTCAACGCATGTGCCGGTGGCGGCGGGGCGCGCTCCTCCGCTTGCTCCAGTGCAGCTCGCAGACCCTCACCTTCGGTCTGAGAATGCAAAATTCGGCTTAATACAAGATTATTCAAATAAGCAATTACATCTGCTTTTATATTTTGCTTAAATAGTACAATATTTGTCAACATAATCATATTAATATCTAAGCCGAAACCAAGAAGAGGGAATGAATGAGATATATTTGAAGATGTCAAGGAAAGATGCCGTAATTTTCTGTGGCTGTCACCTCTTACTTATGAAATAAAAACCTAACAGAATAATACTTTGCAGTCTCGGTGTAATGAAACCTGGACAATGAAAAATTGATTTTAGCCGGTCACCTTAAAATGTTATATGACGTCCTGTCGCATATAATATTACAACTATTGTTTCTTTTTAAGATGTTTGCTTTTGTATAGTGTCTGTATACCTCGCTAGTTGATCGTCGGCTGGAAGTTTCGCCAATCTCACCGGTCTCGGTCTCGGTCTCCGGCGCCTCGGTCACCGTGCTCGTTAGAAATTCCTGAGCCGATAAAAATAAGATCCCATCAATAATAGATTGAACACACACAATTGAAACTGCCTCTAACACCAGTAAGCAAATGAACTGTATGGAAAGTGAATGAAAACGGCTACGAGTAACTTTTGAATGATAATGTAGAAAAAACTTTAAAGTAAAAGCTATGTTACTTACAGTGGTAGTAGTTTCCTGGGTGTACACCATACGGGTGGTGGATTCGCGGATAGAGGCGGGCGAGGCAGAGGTGGCCGGGGAAGCGGATGAAGACGGTGCGGCACTCGGGGTAGATGGCGCGACCGTCGTTTCCTCAGTTTCGTTTACCTCGTTGGCTTCGTCGTCGATCTCGTCGCTCTCCTTCACTCCGTTTGATGTCTAGAAGAATAAAAAGTTATTAATGTATTTCTCAGTTCCGGAACAGCTAAGCACTATTTGAAATCATTCCCATGTAGAAGTCCTATTTGTACACTGATCTTATAACCAAATCTGTTTACTGTTGTAATAAAATTCAAGAGATTAAACTTATTTTTTTTTTTTTTTAGGATAGACTTGTGCTTGACTACGGTCCCACCTTTTTTAGGTGGTGCTAGTTAAGATGGTACACACTGCACCAGATTGCGCTCGTCGCCTTGAGACATAAGGTGTTAAGTCTCGTTACCCCAGTAATTACACTAGCTACAGCGCCCTTCAAACCGGAACACAGTAATGTTTCCACACTACTATTTGGCGGTTGAAATAGGAGCTGAGGTGGTACCCATCCAGACGGTCTCCGGCAACAGAGACCTACCACCTGGTACAACCACCTGGTACCACCTGATGGTAAGCGGTGATGTAATCTAGGTGGTAAAGCGAACTAATCTAGAAGAAGTCTATTCACTCTTTTCTTGAAGACCCCCACATCATACCTAGATGGAAACATGAGTAAACATTATATGAGTAGTAAGTAGTATTAAAACGTTTTACCCATTTATTATGATTAATTATCAATGAGTACTGTGTGAAATTCTTGTTGGGTTTATAATGATAAGAATCCCTGTTCTTTCCTTTTTTCTTTGATATAAAAATCTTTTCATAATAAACCTTTAAAAAATCCCTTAAAAATTTTAGTGTTTTAGGAATCTATGATTGTAGTAATAACCTTGGCCCGTTCGTTTTGGATGTCCTGGCGTTGGCGAACACGTTGGTCCCGTTTCACGCTGAGCTGCTCCCGGGCGGCCTGCTCGCGTTGCACTTCGGCTTCGATGCGGTCCAGCAAAAGCTCCTCAGCCTCGGGTGTCATCGACATAAGAGACACGGCCATGTCGTCCTTGGATTGCATCGACTGGGAAACGTAGCTTATATTATACATAAAATATTTAAGGGGAATATCTCTGATTAACCAGTTGTAAACACATATGTATGTTATATGATGTTATTATAGTACTGATTAATAAAATTGATTGTGAATTTAATTGTTAACCTGTACATAATCTTCAATGGCAGTTCCGATGCTCGCGTAGAGGTGGGGCCGGCGACGAAGCGAGGACAGCGCACGCTGCAGGGCGCGGTCGGCATCCTGATAAGTGAGTTTATAATATTAATACAACTATCAAATTTCTCATAACTAGTGAACTTATTTATTTATAATTTAAACATTATTTTAAACTTCTTTATTTATCTTTAAAAATATCGCTAACTAACAGAGGATCATACTTGTTTTCTCACTTTTCTGGAGCAACGAACCATAGTGAGTCTTGGCCTCCTATACAAAATATTGCCATCGTCGCCTGTCTCGCAGGGTCGTACTTGTTTAACTCATTATAATGTGTTACAATGCCAATAGTTACAGTTACCTGAAGTCGGTCGGCAGCAGAGGCACGTTCGGCGGCAGCGGCTTCCCTTCCAGCAGCAGCAGCACGGCGCCAAGCGGCAAGAGCTCCGCTACGTTCAGCAGCAAGCGCACGGACCAGCCGCTGCAGGCATTTCTGGACGCGATGGGCCTGGTCCACAATTATGGTATTAGTATTCGCGTGATTCTATTCAATGAGTTAGTAATTTCTATTATCTATTAATTTAAGTTATCTAGCGGGTCATTTCAGATTGTCTATAGACCATAATTATTTAATTAAAATCATAAATTTTATGACGTCGTGCGCCTTGCTAGTGTATGTTATAGTAGTATTGTAATGTATCATTTACTATTACTCATCATACTCATACTCGTAACAATAGCCCATGATCGGAAGATTTTTCTCAATCTGACCGCCGAACATTAGTTTTAAGAACACATCATGATGATGATGACTAGCTGTACTCAAAAATTACAGCAATTAAACGTTTCAATGAATGAAGGTAAACGATTTTTTTATTGGAGAGTTAAAAGAAATGTTGGTAGAAGACAGTATGACTTTTCTTACATTTGGTGGTGTGTCTCGGAGGGAGCGGGTGTAGCAGGCGAGGGCGGTGCGGCGGCGCTGGGCCAGGTGAGCCAGAACACGTTGCTGGTGAAGAGCAGCCAGCCGACGGCGCTCGGCCACACCTTCCTCTTCCAGAGACTAGAAGGAAAAATAACAAATAATTTAAAATACGTATGACTATTAAATTTCTAGTGAAAATTCGATTGACAACGGGTGTAGTCTGTTAATAAATTGTAACATATAAATAAAGAACACAAGAATTGTATAATTGCTGAATATTTTGTACTACAGATAATTTGTATCCATAGTATTTTAATATACTTTATTGTTGCGTTTAAACAGTAAGATGACGGTGACACTAACCTGAATGTTGGCTTGGAACTTGGCGGTCATGCGTTGACGGAAGGTCTGCGCGGCGGCAGGGTCCGTGCTCATCATCTGCTGGTAGCGCTCCTCAAGTTCCGACCATTCCTTCATTACCTTCGTGATCTGGATAAAAAATTATATATTTTACACGAGATCAAAATCCTTGAGGTAAATACTAGAGTTCCCAAAAAACCTACGGAATTTGTAATTACATTAGTTTTTACATACCTTTTCGCGGTGAGTTTCTTCAAGTCGTTGTTGGGCATCCTTGTAGCTCTGGTGCTCGGTACGAGGGTCGAAGTGCGAAAAGTAAGGGTCCGAAGTGGCAGTGGAAGCCTGTCAAATATAAATCATTGGTTATTTACCAAAACAGACTATTTTTTAATTGAATCATTTAACAATTACCGCTCAGTATGTATATGTAGCAACGATTTTACAAAATCATATATTTGTTCTAAAATTATTGTCAAGTAAATATTTAATAATCTTTTTGTACTTACAATCGTAGTAGAAGTAGTTGTGGTAGTGGTAGTTGTGCTGGTAGTCGACGATGGTGAAGAAGTTTCGGGGCGAGGCCAGGCGTTATCATCACCATCCGTGTAGTCGTCGTCTTCAGCGTCATCGTCTCGGGACAGATCCGCATCTTCGTCCTCATCCATATCTAAAAATTAATATATTTTCAGTGAAACATACCACTCCAACTTTTTGTTTAATTTGTTAATTTTGTTCTGCTCACCAAACTCACCGTCATCAGCATCGTCATCATCGTCGTCGTCACTAAGGTTGAGGCTATCATCATCGTCATCGGCGAGTCCGTCTTCATCATCCAAAAGGTCATCATCACGTTCGTCCATCGCAGCGGAAGCGGCCAGCATTTCCTCACCGCCGGGGCTCACGGGTACGCCGACGTCCATTGGCTTATGCATTTTCACGTTTTCTAAAAAAATATTCAATAAGTCATATCAAAAAATTTAAAAGTCCTATTTACTGGAGGTAAAAATTTCTGTTCAAAATTATGGAGTTTCTGTTTGAAAAATCAAATTTGATTTTGTATTTCATACACGTGAAACTATTTAAATTTGTAAACTTACCCTTGAAATGTTTTGGGCAGCAAACAAACTCTACACCAGAGAACAGGCTGATTCCGCATGGCAGAAGCATAGCGAAGGTCCTGAGCCTGAGGCCACGTTGTGCGCAGGCGCGTCCAGCGGTGGCGTTCCAGCGAGCGAACTGCCAGCAGCGGCTCTGGTTGTGGATATGGTCGAAGAGGCAGCTCTCGGGAACCAACAACGCGTCTGATTGGAATGGACCTTCTGCCGACAAAGAGTCTTTGTAGATAATGAGTCTAACTTTAGTAAACTATATTTAAGTATATAAATACAACTGAAGTTATAGTTTAGTATAATGGTTCACGATTTTTAACATTTAATCAGTGTATTATTATTAATTAAATGATGAACATCATACCAAGACAGCGGAAAGGCTTCACCCAACGAGTCACTTTGCACTTAGCAGCATTGCCGGAGCCCAGCTTGCACCAGTTGCTAACTTTAACGTAGTGAGAAGCTTCGACGATGTTAGTGATGTCGTGGCTAGGGTAAACCTTAAACACACAAACAAAACAAGTGTTATTACAACAAAATGAACTCTATGGTATTTAGGGATTTCGCCATTTGTTGCCTCATTATCGCTTAAATCCATGTGAAATTGAGATCAACAACTAATGTTATTTAAATATTTATCCAGTTGATACGGTATAATTTGAATGTCGTTCAACAGTGGGGCCACGTTTAGTATTCGTTATGACTGCTAATTGCTAATTTGACGCGAATAACGCTGAAACCGATTCAGATTTGATTAATGGATTAACGCCAACATAAAGCCGACGAGTCGACAAGCAAGTAAACAGAAATGTTATTAATGAAACGCTCTATTGGCATGATAAATTATTATTAGAGGACCACTCAGCAAGCCAACGTTTTCAACATGATTCGAATTATCCAAACATTTTATGATCATCTATTTTAATGATGCTTTTCAAATGTCTGATTAGAAATTGGTAGTTCAGGTAGAAGTCCGTCTAAATAGATTCTACCGCTGCGACTGTTTCTGCCAAACCTTCCTATGTCTTTCTTGGAGAGCTCAAGACAGCTTCCGTTCCAATCGAAACAGAGAAATAAACATCTTATCTCGACTATCACGATGTTGACACAGAAAGTCATGTTATGCATATTATTGTATAAATTTTTACCTTCTTGCAATAGTCCAAAATCTCCATTTTGTCTTTCAAACAGTTGTGGGGCTTCGTGGTCAGGTCGGGTGTCCATCTTCCAGCAGCGGACATGTACTGAGGGTGGTAGGTGGAGCCTGATTCGCAGAGCACAGCAACCTGAGACTCCGCCCCGCTGATCGCCTACGACATATACATTGTAATTATTAAAATGCTTATTATATAACATACTTATTGTAACATAAATTAAATTAGTTCTTCACAGAATCTCTGTTCAGGACAATAAACAATATTCTTACTTTGTATATGAAATTCCATAAAAATTCAGCCAAAATTTTTCATCATATTCAAATACATTAGCGTACAATTAACATAATTGTTTTCATTCGTAGAGCTTATTTAACGTTCTTGAGCTTTTGGAATAACATTTAAATGTAAAAGTCCGATAAGGAGATAAAAATGGAGCACCACTCAATGGCGTTTCCATTAAATGAATTCGTCTCCTCCATAAATGCCTTTTATGACAACGATAAGTTATTCGTTTATTTGGACGAGTAGTGATTGATAAGCAACGAAGCTGTGACTGAATTATATCATATAAAATGTTACTATTAGCTGTTTCTTCATCACCAACTCGTCATCAATAAAAAAATTCAAAAAATGTACACAGTTATCGTTTCACGTAGTAACTAATCGAATGTATACCAGTTTTATACTTACATTCTACAAAATAAGGTAAAAGAGGTTTACACATTTTACATAGAAATTATTTGAAATACAGTGATCTGGTATTTAATTTAAGATAGGTATGTGTATGAAATTCCTGTGGTTTCCTAGTATTGTAACACTGTTAATTAACATTCAATTGAAATACCCCAAAACCCGAAGGTTATATTATTATGAAACCTAATAATATACAAGGCAATTACTGATTTTTACTAACACATATCACAGGAATATGTGAACAAAGAGAACAATATACTATGAAATAAACGACTACAATAAGTACCTAGTATATTTACTTAGTATATCCCTGTGGTTAAGAGAAGTATTATTTTTTTTCATTTGGAAAGCGCGTTTGTGCTTCGTTTAAATAAAAAATTCGTCCACCTGTTGAAGAATCGTCAACTGGAACGCAGTTAAACATTTCGTTGCAAATTTTTCCGCCGCTTGAATGCCAACATAACAATTTTGTTGGCTTAAAAATTCATCTGACACTAAAATTCGCGAGAGTGTGCTCTGAAATTTAGCCGCAACGCACTGTTGTCTGAACAAACGTACGAATTTAATCGTAAAGAGTGCGAACGGGGGTATTAAGCGTTTAAAAAAACCTGTAAACACGAATATGATTCTTTGTGAGAATGGAATGGATGCAATTTAACTTCCTAATTCAGTTTTACAATTGAACATTGAGAACAAACGTTTCAATAATTATCTTCCATCTAAAACAATCAAATGTGACAAGGAGAGAAACACGATTCTATAAATAGAAGCAGTAAATCTTTTTGCGTATACTTATACGACAGGAACCTGGCGCCGAATTTGTCTAGACGTAAAATAGTAGATTGCTAGTCTAGTCAGCATTTTAGATTACGGAAACTCGATCCAGACGTAAAAGTCCATTGAACCGTCGTTCCTTTTCACTTTAAAACATTTCTGTAAACTAAAAATAAATGAGTGGCTGGATTGGTTAACCTATCATCCTCCCATTCTTTTTAATTTGTATTACTTAGAATAAAAAATATTTTAAAATACATGACCGGTTAATAATGTTGTTATTGTTAGGATGATATACACTGTACTATATTGCGTTTAGCGACATAAGATTTCAAGTTCTCGTTACGCCAGTAATTTCATTAGCTACAACTCCTTTAAAATTAGTAAACAGTAATGTTAGCACACTGTTTTGCCGTAGAAATAGATGCTGTAGTGGTGGTACTTAGATGTTCTCCTACAAAAAAGGATAAATGAAGATGTAAAACTATAGAAAATATTACAAATGTACAAATTCTTTTTGGTAACTTTAAATAATCTTGGTGACTATTACGAGCGAATAAAAACCTAGTATTGAATTATGATATTTCAAACAGTTCACTGTATGCCCGTCGCGGGTTTTTCCATTGACTCAGCGTGCCCCTAGTTTTATTTCTAATCGATAGAAACGTGATATAGATCGCTGCGGCAGGATGACGAATGCGCTCCCATAGCCCGTGAACAAAGTCGAAAGGAAAACAAAAATAACTGCCGACATGTTTACAATGCATTCGGTTACATTAGAAACAAGGGGAGATAGCTTTTTTAATTTGTCATCACATATAGAACAAAGTAATTTTTTTATTCAACGAAGCGGTAAGATGAGGAAGACGTTCATCATATAGCAAGACGCTCGCTAACGATAATATGGCGCCAGTTGTTATATTGTGCTCGTCGCTTTAAGGTTTACCTTTACCACATTTACTACAGAAGACGGTAACGTCTGGTTACTCTAATTATTTTTCTAGTTACTTTACCCTTTAAACCTGAACACAGTAGTAGTGTTGGTATTGCTGAAATAAACGCTGCGATGATATCAGACAATATCTTCTCAAGTAAGATATCACTAGTAAAATATACATGCAAAAGTTAGCATGGGAAACTCAATCCAACCACTGTTTATTTGTGGTAGGATTTTAGTGTCGGAGACAGTCTAGGCAAAACGTGAAAACATTACTGTGTTCCAGTTTGAAGGGCGCTATAAGCTATTGAAATTACTGGGGTAATGAGAGTTATCATCTTATTTCATAACGCGACGAGCGCATTTTGGACGAATTTCTCGCTCGTCTCATCGCCACTTCGAATAAAAATATTAACATAAGAAACCAATTTAAATAAACAATAAAAAACTGAAGTGTAGTAATAAGATACAAAATAAGTTTAGTTAAACAACTGTATTTTACTGTGCCCAAACAAACATCCCGCGCTAGCTGGGCGGCTATTTCTGAAACTGTTTACTTTGTACCTAACGCGTGCTTATGTTGCTCCGTGCAGTTTATTTTATTATTCTTCTATGATATTTGCTCAAATAAACAAAGTAATTTTTTTATTCAACGAAGCGGTAAGATGAGGAAGACGTTCATCATATAGCAAGACGCTCGCTAACGATAATATGGCGCCAGTTGTTATATTGTGCTCGTCGCTTTAAGGTTTACCTTTACCACATTTACTACAGAAGACAGTAACGTCTGGTTACTCTAATTATTTTTCTAGTTACTTTACCCTTTAAACCTTAACAAAGTAGTAGTGTTTGTATTACTGGAACAAGCGTTGCGATGATATCAGTCAATATCTTCTGAAGTAAGATATCACTAGTAAAATATACATGCAAAAGTTAGCATGGGAAACTCAATCCAACCACTGTTTATTTGTGGTAGGATTTTAGTGTCGGAGACAGTCTAGGCAAAACGTGAAAACATTACTGTGTTCCAGTTTAAAGGGCGCTATAAGCTAGTGAAATTACTGGGGTAATGCAAGTTATCATCTTATGTCATAAGGCGACGAGCGCATTGTGGTCGAATTTCTCGCTCGTCTCATCGCCACTTCGAATAAAAATATTTTAAAATACATGACCGGTTAACAATGTTGTTATTGTTAGGATGATATACACTGTACCATATTGCGTTTAGTGACATAAGATTTCAAGTTCTCGTTACGCCAGTAATTTCATTAGCTACAACTCCTTTAAAATTGGTAAACAGTAATGTTAGCACACTGTTTTGCCGTAGAAATAGATGCTGTAGTGGTGGTACTTAGATGTTCTCCTACAAAAAAGGATAAATGAAGATGTAAAACTATAGAAAATATTACAAATGTACAAATTCTTTTTGGTAACTTTAAATAATCTTAGTGACTATTACGAGCGAATGAAAACCTAGTATTGAATTATGATATTTCAAACAGTTCACTGTATGCCCGTCGCGGGTTTTTCCATTGACTCAGCGTGCCCCTTGTTTTATTTCTAATCGATAGAAACGTGATATAGATCGCTGCGGCAGGATGACGAATGCGCTCCCATAGCCCGTGAACAAAGTCGAAAGGAAAACAAAAATAACTGCCGACATGTTTACAATGCATTCGGTTACATTAGAAACAAGGGGAGATAGCTTTTTTAATTTGTCATCACATATAGAACAAAGTAATTTTTTTATTCAACGAAGCGGTAAGATGAGGAAGACGTTCATCATATAGCAAGACGCTCGCTAACGATAATATGGCGCCAGTTGTTATATTGTGCTCGTCGCTTTAAGGTTTACCTTTACCACATTTACTACAGAAGACAGTAACGTCTGGTTACTCTAATTATTTTTCTAGTTACTTTACCCTTTAAACCTTAACAAAGTAGTAGTGTTTGTATTACTGGAACAAGCGTTGCGATGATATCAGTCAATATCTTCTGAAGTAAGATATCACTAGTAAAATATACATGCAAAAGTTAGCATGGGAAACTCAATCCAACCACTGTTTATTTGTGGTAGGATTTTAGTGTCGGAGACAGTCTAGGCAAAACGTGAAAACATTACTGTGTTCCAGTTTAAAGGGCGCTATAAGCTAGTGAAATTACTAGGGTAATGAGAGTTAACATCTTATGTCTTAACGCGACGAGCGCATTGTAGTTGAATTTCTCGCTTGTCTCATCGCCTCTTCGAATAAAAATATTAACAGAACAAAAGTAATTTCAAATAAACAATAAAAAAAAAACTTAAGTGTAGTAATAAGATACAAAATAAGTTTGGTTACACAACTGTATTTTACTGTGCCCAAACAAACATCCCGCACTAGCTGAGCGGCTATTTCTGAAACTGTTTACTTTGTACCTAACGCGTGCTTATGTTGCTCCGTGCAGTTTATTTTATTATTCCTCTATGATATTTGCTCAAATAATACAAAGCACACATATTATGGATTTCGGAAATATATAATAATGTTACTATTTCGCAAAACCTGTTATACGAACACAACAACTCATCTTCAGTAAACAGGTAGATTTTTAGTGTTTTTCTTTTTTCGATAGAGTCTAAGTAAGGAGCCTTAATTATAAGAATATATCAATTTATCAGAGAAAAACCAGATATACTCGTAGTCTTGAAGAACAGACCCTTTTTTTAAAGACCGATTATCATTCGAGAGCTTATTATATTCATTCTTGTGACTCAATGGGGTAGATTACCTAGTTTTCGCATTATCAGCTTAAAATAACAAAATTAGTGATCATAATTTATTATTCCATCTGATGTAAGTTTTGTGTACATGTAGGTCAATTTAAAGAAGCTCGTGCATTTAATACAAAGCTGCAGTGCTTAGTTAGCAATCCGGTCACTACGTCACATGAAGTTCCAGCCAGCGTGTAATTAACTTCCGGCTTAATACTCTAAGCCGGATGCGTCTAACTCAATTTGTTCTATGAGAAGGATATAGAGAAAGGTTCATTATTAAATTCTTATTACACCGGGTCCAATGGAATTATGATAAAGTAAATTTAACCACTTTCTTCTAAGTGCTAAGACGTGAATAGATTAGCAACGGACCTTCGAAGAGTCTTATTTGAAAAAATCAACAGAATATATGAAATGATTTTGCAATTTCGTTATGATAAATCTTTGTGGCAAAGATCTTTCTAGAATTTTTTGTTACTTTATCATCACTATACTTTTTCTAAGTTTAAACAAAACCCCAAAGTTTTGTAATTATTTGCAAAGGATGATTTACTATCTACAAGCTATTTGCAATATTACAATGACAACTCTAACATTGTTATCCTGATATTTCTCATAATATAATATATTGAGCAGAAGAGGATAGGATACGTTAGAGATGTACTTGAGAGTATACTGGAATGAAGATTAGTATTTTACTTATGACATTTGCATCAAACCTCTGTCCTTATTTGTTCAGATTTATGAAGAAATATTAACATATAACAGATTTTAGTACCAGAGGGTACTAAAATCTGTCCTCAGTAAAGAGGATAAGGCTCAATCTAAGAAACAGGCAAATTCTTGTGTTACTAATTTTCAAAAGTCTTCGGTTGTCGATTTGTGATATTTATCAATTTAATAAACCTGTAATAATTTGAAGCAATACCTATGGTGAACATAATTAAAAAAGGGTTCTGAAAAAAACGTATTTTGTTGCCAAGTAATTAAAGTACTGGTATTTTCTTTTAAGCCAGCGCCAGAGGTTCGCACTGCGCTACTTCCGGCATCCAGTTAATTGGCGACTTTTCACAGCGCTATTACCGGGGCACTATTTCCTTTTTGGTTAATTAATTTAAAGTGCCCTCGCTTAAAACTAGACTTGTGTTCCTCCTAGACTGCAGCAGTTTGCCGACAGTTGTCCTTCTCTTGACTAATTACTATCTCTCCCCGGAGACTTCGCGAAACATGTTTTTTTAATTAAATTTATGTTAACTTCGCCCCGGAATTCTTAACTGCTAAGTTACAAAAATTTATATTTAATATACTAAAGTATTCTGTTTTTGAACTTAACAATATTTTTTTTATGTTTAATTTAGCATTCATACTGTGGGCTTCGAATACGAAATCCATTGACTGTGCTTTTAGTATTTAAATTATACCCATTGCGGATCATTACTTATTATCTAGATGCGCATAGAGTTCTAAATGTCTTTTATCAAATATGGAATTTCTTATTGTCTTCTAGTGTAGAATATATATTAATAAACATATTCTCTTTCTTAAATCCGAATGTAGTATGTGAGAAACATACCATTATATAATGAATCAAAGGACACAACGGAAAAACTAAATAAGTCGGTAACAGCGAAGACGTAGAATATAGTAGAACTCGGCTCGTTAGCTGACAGGCATGGAGCCGAGTAACTTCGTTCTTGCATCTACAAGTAAGTTCTACACTTAGGATATTCGCAATCTACTGACTTATTTTCTTGTTTGGATTGCTTCAATTGCTTATTCAACTCGTATTTAGCATTGCAATCAGTTTTATAAGAAGCACAAACGCGTCTGTTTATAGTTTACCTATACAATTTTCTTCTTTAATTCAAAACTTACACAATGTTTAACGAAAACATCAATAACATGCACGATATAAATTATAACATAACCGAATATTTCAATTAATTTCTGAATATCCAGTAACAACGTGATGTAATCCAATACATTTTAATTTCAAAGTAATTTGCGAACGAAATTCTATGTAACAAATTTCATCGCATATTTCTACAAATTCCAAGTAAATAATTAATTTGCCTTTGATCTTCATTTCATGTAATAGGATAATATATTGTAATAAGTAAATCTGATATGAAATCATGTCACCGCACGAAGTCTGGCCTCAATCACATTCAATACTGTTTGATATTGGAGATGTAATTAGATATTATTATCCTTTTGTACATATTATTTACTCCGTGACTACATAGATTATCTAATACATAGGCTTGTATACATTTATAAGCTTTGTTTGTTGTTCATGTAACTTATCTATTATATACAAAAACTGATTATCCGTAGAAACATGTATTTCGCGCTGCAAAAAAATGTATTTCGTTTAAATTATCAAATGTTTTGTGAAGAGACAATAATTTAACTCTGGGCTTTACACCAAGTGAATAGAAGGGTATGAATTTATAATGCAGAATATACTGTTCGGATAAATCTAGAGCTGAAACATAATACTAAAAATAAATTAGATATAACTATCAAAACAATCGCGTTAAATTTAACATTTAAAGAGGCTTCAATTATATAGACAAATAAACTGATTTCAATTATCTTCTATTAGATTTTGCTAATATGGTATATTTATATAATAATATAATAGTTGATTAAGGAATCATAACTATTTTATTGTTAATAATCTTATTGTTAAAAATTAAAGGTTTGTTAACAGTAAATATTTATCAAAATATCACATTAGAAATCACTTTTAATAACGGTCACCTGATTTCTATTCTTCTTTATTCCCATTGACCAGTAAAATAATTCTTTGTAACCAGATAAATGTCTTTACTATCTCTACTCTCGTCTCTACTCTCTACAAATAAATGGAGTAAAGCGAGTGAAAATTTTTACTTACAATTAAGAGCTTTTTTAAAAGATATCCTCTATATATTTTCTAGTGCATGTCAATAATTAAAGTTTCCGCTCGTTTCTTAACTATCGACCTTACGCAATATTCCACTCACGAACGCGGGTTGGTCTAAGTGCAAACTGTAGTACTCGGAAGTGAGTTTCGCAGAGCTCCAATATATCTTGTAATATAAAACGACTTAGACGTCTTTAATACTCTTATAACTTATTGAACACTAAATTCTACCTACTTTACGAAATATTCTGATCGCAATCTTATGTGTGCACATCATTGATATTAATACATTTAAAGATGTATCTGAGATTTAAAAACCTTAGGTGTTATTAGTGTGTACTTGTATATAACTGAAAAGAATTTTAAACTCATTTACATTTCAATTCTGCGAAATTTTTTTTAGGAAAGTTTTTCGAGTTTTTTTTTGGGAGTTTATATAAGGGTTTGTGTGAGTAATTTTGCTAAAGTTTTGAAGCACGTGAGAAGTAACTTTGCAATTATGTATATGTGTAGTTCGAGTTCTTAATCCTTTGGCTGAATTAAAAAAAAAATAAAGCATAGACATATTTGTTTTGTTTTAATGACAAAATAATAAAAATTTGGAGAATATTTAAAGTAAATTTTAGGGATCGTGGCGTTTATTAAAATTCAACTACAATTTTAAATGCCCAAAAACCGACTAACAAAATGAAACTAAAATATCCCTTTTTTGTTGGTTATAGTATATGCATCATAAATAACAGTATTTTATTCTTAGTTTTCACAAAGTGATACATCAGCAAAGAAACATTTAAAAACTACAAATACATTAAAAGATAATTTTACATTTTTAAGTATCAAGTTAATAACCGGTAATGATTAATAGTTATCAATATCTTCGACGAAATTGTAATGTACACGATCACCATAAATTTCCCTTCTCACAATCATAAATTGTCTCGTTTCGTTAAAAGCAAGATTAAGAGTGTCTTCAGATCGAAGCTGTAAATCATTGCCCGATGGTAATGGCGGCCTATAAATGCGGATAAACCTTTCCGAATCGATGTCGGACCCTGTGTCGTGTTACTTAACACTGCTAAAAGGTTTATATTAACAATCGACATATTAAGGTACACAGAGATATTAGAAATAGTTTTCTTTTATTAAACACCATGTTAGAAAACTCGTGAGTTTAACTTTGCAGCATCTTCATAGTATCATTTTGATTTTACTGGCAGCTATTAGTCTCCGCGTAGTAAAAATTAAATTTCGGATACTTTTTGAATTTTTTATAAACATGTAAATAAATTTAACTTTTCATTGTCAACAATCTTTGATTATTGAAAAAACTTCTAACACATTTTTGAAAAAAAAACGCAAATGGGTAGTATCTAATGCTTATGTCTTCTACGGTTTCTTATAATTTAATTTGTAATCATATTAAAGCATTAGCTATAAAAATTCTTGTGAAGGCCTTAAAAGATCCTTAATATTAAAAATCATATTTATAGAAAATAGTCGAATGGAAATAAAACCGTGACTCCAATTTTATAAAGCTACTGCATATATTCGAATTAGCTTCCATCAATAAACGGAACACAGATGTGATCCGGAGCAATTATTAAATTTGTCTCAGTCGAACCTGATCTAAAGCAGAAGATAAAACAAATTTAGTTATTTGATATTCAGTACTTTGATTATACTTATTTGTTGTCTTAAACTATTAATTACATTAATATCAATGAGAACGTAACAGAGTATAAAAAATGTTAGTTTTATTTCGTAATACTCACTTTATCTCTAAGTAATATATTTAAAAAGTTTATTAAAAATGAAAGAAATAATTAAGTAGCCTTTTCATAATACCCACCGCCTGTTGACGTTGTAAAATTTAAAAAGTCCTTATCGACATGAGCGGCCATCGACGACTTTCCTGAATAAGTTTCAGTCAAGAGAATGCAAACTTTGCCAATATTGGACACTCGGCGCTACGAAGCGCTACGGAGCTACGAAGCCTAGCGTAGCGCGTACAATATTAAACAGCCTCTCGTCTTGTAACACGAAATGAGAATAGAATAAAACTTCTCCCTTGTAAATATTAGATTATCTCGTTTGTTTCTTTGTACAATTTAATATTGTTGGTAGGTGAGTCTTTTTTTATTACTTTTTATACCAGATGGTAAACACGTCTGTAGTTCTTTTTAACTCCTAAGTAAGTTTAAACGGAAAACTGTTTAATAGTTTGTGCTGTTCCGACGCAAAGTTTAAGCTGTATATTTTCGCTCTGGTGTCTAGAATGGGGCCGAGGAAAGGTAAAACAGCACAAAAAATGCTTAGTTTCTTTTTTAAACTGTGTTCAAAGAACCTAATTGATGAGGCTAATGATAGTAAAAAAGATATTTCCTGTATTGTAACATTATCAAGTTCGGCAAGTAGATTTTGGAAAATAAAAATTATAATGATGTTTGAAAGTCTGTTTAAAATTCCCATAACGCTTTTAAGAAACATTGTGTATGAAAAAAAGAGGTAAATCACCAGTTAGTTTCATGTCTTTCAGAAAATTGTATTATTTTAAAGATAGTTTTAATTATTATAAATAATAATTAAAAATTATAGTGTTTCTACCGATATTCTCTTTCAAAAACATTCAAATTTTACTCGGTTTTAGTTCATCATATTTTTTTCAAATCTTTATATTCAAATGGCAATACAGTGTTGCGATTAGAATTCCTTAGTCACATCCATCGGAAGATACCGTCAATAACAATTGTTATCAGTATATTCCTTTTAATTTCGAAAACTTCAAAAAACTATACTCGAATAAAAATAGTAATTATCTTTGTTCCCACTACTATATAGTCTTGAAGGAAGCATTGAAGTAGAAAATTAAAAATTCCTTTGTCTAGAAAAAGCTTTGAAATGAAAATGGCGCCTCATTGTCTGAAAACTGAAGGCAGTGAAATTGCAACGCGTTCCGGTGAACGGTACACACGTCGACGTGGACTCTGAGCTCCGCCCAGGGTAACAACATCACGATAAATATTTCATTAGGGCTTTATACGCCTAATGCCTATGTCATGGCCGTTAAAATTCATTACACTACCTGATGAATTTAAAAACATTGCCTATATCAAAATATCCAAAACAAAATTTATTACGCTCTAACTGATTTTTTAAACGATAGCTTGTTTGATGTATACTGTAATTGTTTTTCCAGTTTATGCAGTAAATGTAAATGTATACTTGTGTAAATTTTGTACATCATTTTTAAAATTTGGTTGTTTACTATCAAGTAGAACGTGCGCTTATTGTAAACCATCAATATTATTAAATCACAATCTTGCAGACAAATTCAATTTGATTCTAAAATAAGTGAGTATAATAAATTTTAATTTGACCCTGCTTTCCTATTTTTTTAATTTTAATGCGCTGTTTTATGTCTAGAAGTCAAAGAGATGGCTAAAATGTTTACTTATCAGTGATAAAAATTAACAGATATAATGAATCGTTAGTAAGGATGTTTGCTACCTTTACGGCACAGTAAATTACCTCTTATATCGTCACCTCTCTAGTTCAGAACAGCAGCTACATATGAAATTAGGATGATGGCAGGATTATTTCAAATGTTTTCAATACATCAATGAGTAAACAGCTTTAAACATAGAATGTAGCATAATATCAGTTTTTTTTTCTTTCACAAAGTACAAACTCGAACATTGTGGAGAGAAGTGTAAAGGAATTATGCGGAGGGGGTAGGTGGGAGGTGGAAACAAAACGAACGAATCAAAGTCGCACCCCCATCACTTTCCTCTTTATGCAAATGTATGTAGATTCCTTGCTAAAGTAGTGGTACTTGGCAGTCTGACAACGAAGCATCGTTAAGTTGGCAGGGTTGCCAATTTGAATTATAAGTTTGCCACGTCATTAATATTAAATTATCGCTATGCGCATAATTAAAACTCTCAGTCCACTTCCTATGAGAGCGGCTCGGGGAACTTTCACACACAAGTTTTTCAATATCACCTAAAGTTTTGCCAATGACATTATAAGAGAATTTATTATTTATCTTCACAACTATCTATTATATAATTTTAAATAACTTATTAATAAATATATATAAAGTACTACATATTTTACGTGTTTTGTTTGTAAGTTTTTTATCACCTTTATAAAAACTTGTTTAAGTGACACGCTTGCGGCACTAAAAACCATGTTTGCACTGCACCACGTTGTCGTTGCCTTGAGACATAAAATGTTAATTCAAGTTACACCCGCAACTTTACTAGTTGTAAAGTGCTACAAACTGGTGAACAGTAATATTCACATTTTACTGTTTGTACGAGTAAGGACTCCAATTACTACCTAGTCGGTCTCCGGCAACAGACATACGAAGTCATTTCATAGTTTTTAGTAAGTAAATAATGAAGTAGTTATAATTTTACGTGAAAAGCGCACTGCCAACCCTAGAGCGACCGTTGCAAGTCGCCAAGATGTGGTGGGCCCTCGAACCTCTGCCAGCTTGTTCACTAGACACTTCACCTACGCGCCAGACTTTCCGCTTGAAATTAAAAGACTTCACACAAAAATGATTGCAATGCATTTTTATAGTACTGACCCTTACCAGTTAAGTAAAATATTTCTTTAAATCAATTATAAATATCCATTTATATATGAATCTGTACTATTATTAAATATGCGTTTGTGTTTGTCCGACTTTTTACGTTTGAATGACACTAGAAAAAGACATGGATTATTTCTTTTCTCGATAAATGTAACATATGTTGAAAATTGTAAAGAATAACAACAACTACTATTACATTATATAATGATATTGATAATTTTTAAACTTTGGGATGAGAGAATTTATTATATTATTTTAAGAGAATCTTAACGTTTATCGCACCTAAGAGAATACAAGTTATCCAAGTGTTGTCTTAACCTTTGTAATTTTACTGATCAACCTTTCAAGTTGTAACTTGCACAATACTATTTGACGTTATTATTAATTAGTTGATAAGATAGTACCTTTATAGCCTGCCATAGTATATAAATAAGATATATGATAAAAGACTAATCTATTGCGTGCAGAACACGGACGTTCTTATAATTACACTTCTCTCCAATTAATTATTAAAGATAATTGGAGTGTAACAAGTTATTTATATATAACTAAATGTCTAATATTTTTGTATGAACATATGTGAGAAATACTGCGATAACTGATTCATTAATTAATATTATTTTTTCAAAAAAAATAAACCGGCCACAGATGGAAACCAATTTTTAACAGAACCAAAACCAAACTTTACTATTTTTCCAAAGTACCTTTTTTTAAAATTTTTATGGAACCAACTTTGTGGTATCCTTTTCCTAAATATTATCAACATGAAAAGAAAAAAGGACCCAAAAATTTATTTATTTCTTTACTACCTTTTTTATAAATGATGTTATAAATAAAGGAACGAATTCACGTTTCAAAAGAAATGTAATCGGATTACTATCAAATTTATTATCAAAACCTTTCAGAAAAGTTTTACAGGTGGCAAAACTTGGCAAGAATTTATTTACCCGAACCTTTCTCACGTTTCCACGAATCGTACAAATTAAATCCGACGTTATGGACGGCGCCATTTTTCTTATTTTAATAGTTCCAGAAGTGTCATTAACTTTCAGACTGCTCGGCTCTTTGACGCGGCAAACAAAATTATCTAACTTTTGCGAAAAAACGCTCCGCTTCCTTGGATAATCTACGTATAGATTCTGTATAAACATGATAAATGGATAAAAGTGGAGAGGAGGAGAACGCCGCGGGAACCATTTGTCTCCTTGAATGCTAAAGGCGAAGAAAAAGTCGAGCGTATTTACATAATACGCGCGCGACTCTAAACAAGCGCCGCCATGTTGGCGACGCATGCGTTGTTCGTGTCGACGTCTTTAATATTACTTTAAAAGCATGCCTTCAAAGTACGCGGTTTAATTAAAGCGTACTTTTCATTTAAACATAGTCATGTCGCAGTGGATAACCGCTTGCCTTGTAACACGAAGGTCCGGCTTAGATTACGGGTCCACAAATAATAACGATATTGCTGTTTTAGCTATTAACATATGAGAACCAAAGTGTTCAGGGCGAGCACGCTTTGCTGTCCACGGCCTCATTGCCATTTAATATCATTGGAAATTATATTCATGTGTCAGCTCATTGTAGATAATAAACATAATCATGTTGGTCACCAAATAAGAACAAGCTGTTTCATTAATGATAACTGAAGAAATACCACAAATCAGAGAAAGTTGAGAGATCTCAATTAAAACCGTGTGACTGAGTAGTACATATTTATCAACGTTATATTTAATTTGAATTATATACTACATGATAATTATATACAACATGGTGTGCATGAAAAGAAAATTATTAAGTTCAAATCAAATGAATTACTTCCATTTCAAGTATTCAGCATTGGATTAAAGTCGTCGGTTTTACATATGTTAAATGAACTCAACGCTGACTCGTTACACTCAAGCAACCTTGTACGATTGAACAAATAATCAATAACACTGCGGGAAACGACGACAAAGGTTGTATAGAAAATTACTCTTTATATTTAAGTCAAATATAAGTAATGATACATTTATGTTGGATCGGAGATTGGGTAATCACAAACAGATAATCATATCTGTGTAATATAAATTCTTTCTGTTATAATAATGATTGGTGGCGGAGACCAACATTAGATCTTCTACAGAGCTAAAGCTTGGGATCCCTTTGGCGGCTTATAGATTTACGAGTCTATTCGGGTAAAGAAAAGAGATCAAGATGGAATGCGAATTTCATGTCCTGCTGCCATCGTATCAGGAGATGACAGAAGATGAAATATCGCTCCGGTTGTTGCAGCCTGCGCTGGCAGAGCCGCAAGTATTTGCATTCTCTTCATCAATCCGGGAAACCATTAAGTTAGTGCACCTCTAAGTTTTAGTTGGCGCAAGTCTGAAATACCTGCACTGGGCGTGGATCGAGCGTTGGTATGCGAAGTTGTTCCTCCCAAGTATAAATTGTAAACATAATACACTTTGGATGCTATTTCTCATTTCTTAAAAAAATATATATATTCTCTCCACGTCAATATATCGACGACGACATCAGATAATTAAGCCTATTTATAGTTAACCTAGTTAAAATATGGTCAAATGATAAAAATTTTATGTTGAACTTAGATTGACATGAGGATTTGTTGAAGATAATATTGGACATATTAATTGAAATTCGTTATGTAATATGTGATACAATAAAAAATGTCCGTCTGTACAATATTTTGTTGGACGTATTGTATAAAGAGCACCGTGAACCCTTGATGTATTATTGATTTCCTAACGGAGAATGTGTGTTTGTCACGCACAAGTTGGAAACCCTCTAAGTACCCCCGGCGAAGTTTCAGAGGGTGGAGTTGAAGCTAGTTTGCTATCTATCATGACATGTAAAGCCGTGCGCACGTATGCTCATGATCGATGGAATATAATCATTTTGACTGTGCCAATTCCCTGGCTCGTGTTCTTGGAACATACCCATTACATTGCTTCTACAAATTCTTTTACACATGGTACAGATGTCGAAACTATCGCAATACACACTAACAGATAACGAGACTAACGATAAAGTCGCCTAAACAATTTTTTTTAAATATTTCACTGAATTCAACAATGAAAATATTATCAACTTTGATATCAAAGTTTGTGATTTTAAAATTTATTATAAATAATATTAAATTAAACATGTCTGAGATAAGGCAGAACTAAATTTAGTTTTTGTTTAGGAGGACAATAAAGGATCATGGTATGCTAAAGACCCATAATTCTTTTTACGTTTGACTGATGTTTATACATGTCTGTAATGTTTGCGTTTCATAAGAAATAGGTCATTAATAGATGAAGAGGTTGAACGGCGTGGACGACCTGGTAATTTTATAAAGGTTTTCGTATAAAATCCGTAAAATTAAGTTTTAATAAATGTGTAACGTACGCGGAAATACAGGAAATCATTACGTTCCTTATTATCTTTTAACCATGTTATCCAGTAACAACAATTATAGTTCCTGTTTCCTTAATTGTTAACTGTTTGTTACTTTAATACATAGTATAGTCTTGAACGTCTTTAAAGTTCTTCAGATAAATACAGACGGATAATGGTTTCTTTTAATAGAATGTTCGGTTAGAATTCTTTATCTACCTTTCGTTGCGATAAATTTTGAGCTGAAGTCAGCCATTCGGCTCCGGGTGCGCCCAATCTCCCGGCGCCTGTCGTCAATACCAGTACATCCGACACGGCGGGGTCCCGTGGGGTCTGATACCGTGTAATGGGGTCCTTTGTCATTTTAATCACGTCCCAGGGCTGCCGGGGTCGCGGGCACTCTTCCTCCAAACTAATTGGATTTCGCGGATCGCCCGCGATATCTCTTATCGCTTGTTATGAATGACAATGTTTTAATTAGATTTCGTAAGCGGCTTAAGTCGGACGGAAATTGTTTCGAGGAATCTTTAGCGGTGATTAAATTTCATTTCAATTACATATTTTAATAATTATTATCAACGCTATGTTAACCTCCTGATTGTAAAATTGTACAACTACATTCGTAAAGTCATAGCGTCTCAGAATAGCAAATTTCACTTTTATCTATATATACGTTTTTTCAAACTAATTTTCATTTTTGCAAAAGTACTGGCTCCTGTAATATCTTTAGGCAAAGCAGCTGCTTGCAGCTCTTCGGGTATTGCATGTACGCTATTGTCGCTTGTGCCTATTGAGGTTATAGCAAAAGTGTTAGTTTTCGCATCACTTCCAGGTAAAATGTTAAATTAAAATTTCAATTTATCCATTTTGAATCAATTTATTCAAAACAAAGTAATGTCGCTTCATAAGATAGTTATTTGAACTTGAATCCAATAAAATAATACCATGAGTTTCGTCTGATAACAGAGGATCGTCATTTACAGTTTTTTTTAAACAGATTCTGTTTTACATAAAATTAATAATCATATTAAATTACTGAGACAATTGATATTAAAAAAAAATCTTTTTACACAATTATTACACTATTACAATCGACTGAGATTGAAAATGTCAGATAAAAAATTAATTTCAAAGAACACAGGTTTTATTTTCTTTGTATATATAAGTAAATATATACAAAAAAGTAGAAAATATCACCTTTGTTTATATCTTTATTCTGAATGTGGCGATGGTTAGGGTAATATACACTGCAACACATTGTCCTCGTCGCATTAAGACATAAGGTAGTTAAATCTCGTAATCCCTGTAGTTTCACAAGGTATAACGCCCTTCAAATCGTATCATCTCTTTCTATCTATAAATCGTTTCCTCAGTGCTGAGTATCATGACTCCATAACTGCCCTGCTTCTTATTGTGTCAAGGTAGCTCTTTCTTTTCTATATCTTTCAAGTGTCCGGTCCACCGCGAAAAATAAATTACTTGACTATGTTAGATTATGAAATTATGTAACGTACTATAGCATTATGAAATAAGATATTTTTAATACTGCCAAAGATAACTTTTGATAATGGTTAATGTTTGTATAAAGCATGCACAGTGTGTGCTTTGTTTCACATAATGTCCTTGAGTACACAATAGGGGTTGGCTGAGTTTAATTACAGTCGGTGGCAGTCGAGTGCCCACGCTGTTGTTCAGTGGCCCGGACGGCGGCATAAAAAATAAATCAGAGAGGACATTCGCCATTACATGTTAAAGGCTTTTGTTTTTATTAAACATCCATTGCCTACGATTTATAAACGATACAGGTCAATTGTGATTATTGTAACATCGTATGAAAACGTCTCTACTTGTCAAACGCTGAAGCGAAATCTGGGTATAGGTTTAAATCCCACGCTCCCGAAGTTTTAAAACAGTTAAACGCCAAAGTGATGAGATGAATAGATTATTAAACTGGTAATTTCCTTTAATATCACGCATATAGACAGTATGATACATGTAGAAATGTTGATCTAGTCTTTCTTTTACTGACTGTATTTAAAAACACAAACTACTTTTTTATAATAGACTAATAAAAACTAATTTTTAGCACAGCATGCTAGTAATTGAAATAAGAAAATCTGTTATACTTTTTCTAGAACTATTCTATGTATAGTCGCCTTTTACAACACGCCGAGGTCAGAATGGTGGTGATGATATTCTAATCAGTCTCCCATACCAGTTATAGTATTTGCATTATGATTCAATATCGCATAATTCGATTTTATACATGCATGATTATTTAGCTATTGAATTTATCTTCTACCTTGTTTCCTTAAGTGTCTTAATAAAGTATATAAACAGGAAGCAGAAATGAGTTCACAATCTAAAAAAGGCCGAATCGTGTTTCCGCGATTTCGTCGTCGATAAAAATACGTTTAAACTTTAAAAAGAATAACGAAGCCTGTAATTGACGAAAGGCGTACTTAATGAGAAAAGTTGAGCGATTTTCTTTTAAATGTCAAACGGTTACTGATTCAATCAGTTGATTAATCCACGGCCTCTGTTTAATAGGCTCCGTCCGTCCGTTAATACAATTAACTTTTTTTTAAGCTAAGGGAATTCCTTTTGTTTCCAATTTTTAATTAAAAAATAAGTTAACTCATTTAAAAATGTGAATCCATTAAAGTGATTCTGCATGGAAATTTAGATTTATACATACAATGTTAACTGGCTCCGCTAATACAGTGGTTAACCGTTTACTGTGTAACACGGAATTTCCACATCGATGTTTGGGCGGTGATAGGGTTTTAACGAACTAACTCGTCTCACTTCTAACATATTGTAAATCTACCGTTATAATCATACTACTTAATGATGCTTAATATTATGAGATAACACAAGATACTTCAAAATTCTTAAAGAAATTAGCATATCGTTGTTATAATTTTAGGAATCATCACGGATCATATTTTTTTTTGGTATTTAAAACTTTTGCGTATGCAGAACATTACAAAGGCTGTTTCAATGCCTATTCAAATATATTCACATATATATAAGTAAATACGTATAAAAACAGTGAGCTGCAGTATTCATTTAGTATTCCATGGCTATTAACAACGCCTTGATGATATCGTGTAACATCAAATATGACTTCAATGAGCGAAACGTTCCAGCTCTGACCGGACAATGGCTGCGGAATAAATCACTCAATCATCAAGCTATTTGAGCGAGGCAGTCAAACACTCAAGAGATAGGCAGTTAATTAATATCGATAGACTGGCCATGACATCTCTACTCCTGTTCGTATTTGTGCGTGCAGTGGTGGTATTGATTTTGTGTGCGCGCGCAACCTCAATCCCCCATCCCACCGGCGGGTGGGGGCTAAAAGGAACAAGGGTGAAGCGACGATTCGAATCGAACCTTTTTATAGGGGGCGCTTGAATCCCTTAAGTTATAGCAATGTGTCGGTTACAAGGAACTTGCATTATAATTTCCTAATTCACGTCTTTTTATATCCTATTTTTAAATTTTGCCCTTCGGTCTCATGTTAACAGTAAAAGTTTTCTCGTGTTATTTTTTATATTCTCCTCCAATTCCTACTTTGTATGCATAGAAGAAAAATAATTAACGTTTTATAATACTCACTCGCATATAAATACAAACACTGTATATGCAAATTTTTTTAATTAACAGGTGCTAAAATTTTAACTCTCGTCTCCCGTGTATTTTAAACAGCGTATATAATTTTTTATACTGAGGAAGAAATCTAAACATTTTATTAATTAATGACTAGTATATAAAAGTAGAAAACTTATTGCAAATTTTGTGACTATGTATGTTCTCATATTTTAGAAGATTTTTCAATATATTTAAATCGACAGGATATTTCTTTACTATACTACATATTTTCTTTAACTAGTACTGCTTCAAGTAACAGTCAGGAAAATATTGTACACATGAATTTTAAAGGGCCATAAAAATAACACGATAATGTATGAGATTAAAACGTAAAGGTCGTATTTTTATAGACGGTAAGCTTTTTCATATCTCCACTGAGGCGGAGGTACGTAGGAGTTGTCTAATTAACATAATTTCTTATTCATAGGAATATTACTTTGCGGTTCCTTCAGTGGCGATCAAAAATTCTGTCTGCATCAAACGTTTTTCTTTGTGCTCCGTAGACTTTCCGGTGGACCTGAGTATGGAATGTGATATCAGGATAAATATTTAAAGATCTCATTTAAAACACATACAGAATTTATCAGTCAAAATTACACGGAGTTTGATTCGGTTGTGAGTTTTAGACTAACTTAGAAGTTTTAATAGGTTTTTTCTCAAAGACGTATATAAAACATCTTGGACAGGAAAGTATCTTAAAAACTTTAAAGTTCTCAATTGTGATACGTAGATAAGTTATTTATAATAGTGCAAAGACTACATTTATAATATTACAGTACATTTTTTTTCCATTTCTAATAATCTTCTTACGAATAAAGATTGTTTGCATGAAAAACGATACAGAATACGAGAGATGTTGACATCCGCTGCTTGTTTGCAAAAGCAGCTTAAGTAAATTCATTTCATCTCGGAACATGTCTTCCCACCGACGTGAATTTAATATTAAAATATATTTGCCTCAATTTTACACGTTTGCTTACCTATTAATTTCTTAAAGTGTTACATAGATTAAGAGTTTATTTATAACTTGCATATAGTCTTAGTAAATATATATAAATTACTTAGAATCTCAAAATTTTTTAGATACATCAAGACGGCAATCGTTTAGTAAAAGTTTCACGTCTAATTATCATCTTGATGCTCTATGCTCTATGAAAACCCTAATGTATCAGTTTTATAGAAATGGTTGATAAATTCATAGATAAAGATAATTGTTGTCATACTTTTATTTGCAATTATAATTTGTATTCTTCGGAGTATAACGTCACCGTTAGGAGGACCTTCCATTATCCTCTTCGTTTTTGAACATTTTAAATAAGCTTTTGTATCCGACCCTGGATTATCTAATTCTGATACAGTGAAAGGCCTGCGTACTTCGCAGATAAGGCGTGTACTGTAAAATTTATGAATCCGTTAATAATACAACGGGATAAAAGGCTTTACTTTCTCGTTTCACCTTTGGACATTTTTAATTCGGGCTCATGATTTTTTTTAAATCCACGCGACAAAGAGCAAGAAGCCCACGCTAAATGATACGCCCGCCCATAAGAAGATGGTGCTGGTTAAGATCACATACACAACATCATTGTGCTCCCCTTAGGAAACAAGATAAAACGCCTTTCAAACTCGTTTGCACTCTACTATTTGGCAGCACAAGTAGGCACTGCTGTGGTACCAACCTAGACACCTCTAAAGAGTTCATCATCATCATGAGGTGCCTTCTTCAAACTGAAGTTTGCCGGTGAGATTGAAAAAACTTTCCTTATCTTGGGCTATTCCTTTTAACTGATGGTATTTAAGCCCAAAGAGTTAAAATTTAATTACAATTAGATTTGGATTTAAACGTGTAGTCCATCGTAGTATAAAAATAAGTAAGTTATGTAAGTAAACTAAATTCTAGACTTTTCGAATAAACAGACATACACATGTTGTGTATTTTGGAACCTACAAAGTTTACTACAATATTATTTTTACGAGTATATATACCGTTAATGTAATTAATAATTATAATAAAAAGATTCTCGTATTCTCTATAAAAATCTGATATGAATAAGAGAAAGTAAAAGTATCACATTTATAGAGACACATTAACCTTAATAATATTAATGGACGTTCGCTACTCTAATAAGAAATATTTTTCAACGTAATTAATTGAAAAAGTTTCGTAAATGGGTATTAAATTAATTAGAGGAATGAAATTTGCAGTGGTACTTATGAATATAGTAATAATATATAAAAACATATCTTTATAATAAATGAAATGATATTATATTAAATAGTTGTGGTTGTTGTATCAAACAGAGATATTATATAACAGTGTACAAAGTGTATGGTTTTTTTTTTTTCTCTTATTTTCCCTGATATTATTATTCAGGGTTTTTTTTATAATATTATTTATATTATTTTATATATCATTACGAAAATCGTATTTACTTATCCTTATTCCTATTGTTAACTATTGTACATATATTTATACAGAATTTGAAAAATTTATCTCTAACTTATTTTTTACCAACTCGCATAAACCTACTTTATCTATTTCAGCCCTAAGTGTATGGTTAGATATGTAGTTATATTATAAATAAAAGAATTTAGTATATATATATATATATGTACATTTAAATGTGTATAATAAATGAAATATGTGCACATTGTAAAAAAAAATACTATTAAACAGTCGTATACTTTAAATTAATCTAAATCTGTTTGAATGACGCTATTGCATAACATCAGCAATTCAGTGGCAGTAAGCAGTAAATCTTGATCGATCACTTGATTGCGTATAAGTAAAATTACATACAACAGTACATTTGCACGTTGTAATAAAAATTACAATAAATAAACAATATTTTGTAATACGATAACATATAAAAGTTTAATCAGTGTTAAATAGAAAGTGAAAGTAAAAACAAAGTTTTATTAGAAATTAACTTCATTAAAATCAATCCTCCTCTCATCTTACGAATGGATTTTTAAATCATATCAAAATAATTTTAAGATTTACTTTTTTTTGGACTTAATAGTCTTGTTATAGATTAGTGCAATTTATCATTAAAAACTACATCATCACTTAGTGTAGTCTTGCCGGAGACCGTCTAGGTAAGCATCACCATAACTCTTATTTCTGCCGTTAAACACTAGTGTGCAAATATTACTGTGTTCCGCTTTGTAGGACATGGTAATTAGTGAACATACTGGAGTAATGAGACTTGACGTCTTATGCCTCAAGGAGACAAGCGCAATTGTGGTACAGTGTATATAATTCTAACTAGCGCCACTTTGTTATGGGCAAGATTATCACTTACCACCAGGTGAATGTCTAGCTCGAATTATATGACCTGTTAGTAAAAATATCTAATGTTTAGTACACAATTCTTAATTACGGGAGTGTACAGTGTTTACACCGTTGTATTTGCCGGTACCACGCCGATTCGTCCCCACCCACAATGCACCAGGTGAAAGCGCTCCAATTAAGTTTGAAAGCAATTAATTGAATCGCGCAAAGCAATCAGCGCAAGCTGCTGTTTACAATTTAACTACTACACCACTATCTCGTTTAGGTTCTATTCATGTATATGCGAATAGTATAATTAGATAGTTTTTTTTATTAACAATTATGTAGATTTACGCTTGACTACAATCCCAACTGATATGTAAGGCACGGAGTTATCTTTGATAGGAAAGAGCACTAGTTTAGAAGTAACCTATTCAGTCTGAAAACAGTACCATCACCCCTTCGTCAATCATCAGGAAAGTCTTAAAAAAAAATATATATCAGGTGAAACTTGTTTTTTATGTTAAATAAAGCTGCTAATCATTTCGATGACTTCTAACATCGAAGACAGAGTTCGCAAAAATATAGTTAGCAATCTTATTAACTATAACATAAACTACTCAAGTTGTAACTATCTCAAATTAACTGAAGTTGTGTATACAAATTTTTACGCATAGTGAGAATCGATAAATTATATATAAAGAGCAAATAATGATAATATTTCCTCATTTTTTGCTGCGTAATCAACTTTTCTTCATAAAAATTATATTCAAAAACTCTACCATGACATGTATATAACGATGTACGGCCGAGAATATATTCATGTCTATTTGTCGACATTTACATCCTGCGTTTGCATACATCATCGAATGAAAACCAATTTAATTAACCCAGAAACTCATTTTACGAAGCAGAGTCGTCTCTCCGTTTAAATTAATCGAAATATGTTGCGTTGACATCATCACTAGTTTAGTTGCAATAAACGGTAAATCTTGATACTCAACCGTTCAGGTTTCGAAGAACAATTGTATTATATTTGTTGTTGTAGTCAGTTAAATTACTGGGGTAACGAGAAACTTTAGCATGTACGTCTTTGCTTCCGGTATTGTAAAAATTGTAACAATACAAATCAATGCATCTTTTATTCGACGTATATTCCAAAAAAACAAAAGATATAATAAGCAAAAAGGCAAATGAAGTTTCTTTTGGATTTCTGCCTTTGTATTCTTAAAATTTTCGTTAAAAATTAAATAGTCATTAAAAGATTTTTGAGTTAAAAGAAACATTAAAATTTAAAAGAAAGTAAACTGAAAGAGTTATGAAATTTCTAGAATGATTCTTATGCTACAGTTTATCGATATAAACCTATATATATACTAAACCAAAAGTCATTAAGGCACACATAGACCTAACCTTACTAATATCTAATCGAAAGCTAATCCCTATTTACACCTCTAACAGTCGACTTCTGTTCAAAAAGCAATTTTATCTGTAAACGAATTATCGCCTCTTGCTTTAAATATCGTTAAAGGCGCATCGGAAAACAAATTATGTATGTATATAGAGGCAAATCGGATCCGGGAACGGCAGTGGACAGCGGAAATTGGCAATTTCTGAGCGGGAAACGCACGGTCGGCTTCCAAGCGGGCTGATGAATGCGTCCCGGCTAACTACATCAGCGCCGGCTCTGCAGTAAATTGAAATGTTTTATTTTACTGCCTTTTAATAGCCATTTTGTTGCCTATTCTCACTTATATTTTTATCTCTAAAAGTTTCCCATGATATGGGTTCCATTTTCACTAGAATACTTTTGCAACTGCTAATAAAAGTTTTTCTATTCACGTTTATAACAAATTAGTATAAAAATATACTTATGAAATATGCTTTTTTAATTTTAAACTTTATTGAAAATGAAGAATCAATGAAGCGTCTTACTATACAAGTCTACACATTTAAAAGGGTTTATCTGATGGACAAATTCCTAAAACCTACGACAGGCTGTTTCATACAAATAAAATCTCCCAGAATCAGTACAAATAGAGATAATATAAAAGATGACTATAACCACGCGAAGAAGAATGTATCTATGTGATTATTGATCTTAGTCTCTTAGAGATCAACCTTTTCTGAACAATCAAGAAGAAATACATTTTATTGGACTGAAGATGGCAGGAATCGAGCCTTCTCAGTTAATTTGAGTCTGCAATAACTATAAACTTATTCTTACAAACATTTTAATTTACTCATTGATATTAACGATAAAAGCAAATTCTTTATTAAGTTTCCAGCAGTGGACACCCATCTAGTGTAATGATGAAACAATAACCTCATTTGATGCGTCACAAAATATTATCAAAACATTTCAGCGAACAAAATGTAAATTTCAAACATATATTTTTTAAAAGTTTTTGCAGTGCTGTAAATTCTAATTTCATAAATGGTTTTCAGCAGTCGCAGTTTTAGTACGCGAGTGCTTTACAAATGAATGCGGACTTTAAAGATTGATAAGTACGCATGGACACCGCACTGCGGACTTGTTGGACAGGCCTATTTGTTTTCATTCAAACACTGATTGGAAATTGAGTTATTTTTGTACCTTCACTATTTTTTCATAACGAATTCACAAGCTTTATGAGCGATAACAGACTTTGTATTTTTGAACCGAATCTGTGGTTTGAAAACGCAACTCGTTATTCTAACACTAGTTTAAAGATTAAATTATGTGTTTTGTTAATGTTTGTTACAAACACAATATCTAAAAATATATTTTCGTATGTTTTTGCTTCATTTATATTATTTTATTACCTAATTTTACTACTCTAATAGGCAGAGACAATACACGGAAGTATTTTCAAATATATATCGCAGTTAATTATTCCTTGATAATATTCTAATGTGTTTAAATTGTGAGGTAAGTTTTTAATGAAAGGATAAAAGTTGTCACAAGGCGAGGCTGATTGCTGGTTAGGTCCCTAATATAGGTCGCACTGAAATATATTTGAATTATATTCGGAGGTCAAGAGTTACTGCATTGCGGTCTAACGCCCTGTTTTATTAGCACGTGAGCTTCCACGTTAAGTTTGTTACACTTGAGTGTAGTAAAAGCGGTTCACAGTCTCTACGAAACTTCTGTGAACGTTACCTGAATATTAATATACTCACTGAAGCTATTTCTTTTATTATTGTTGATAGCAAATAGAAAATTCGTAGTAACACAGATTTTATTTGCTTTTTAATTTCAATAAAAAGAGCAAACTGCTTTGTATTATATTATATAATTAAATGTAACACTTGAAGAATGTGAGTTAGGTATTGTCAATTGAAATAAATATTATGTTATAGATAATAAAAATCGCGATACTTACAATAGATTTTTCAATTGTATTTTCAATAATTCATAAGTTTAATAGAAATGTTACTGAAATAATATTGTAAATTATGTTAATTTTTCTTTAATTATTATTTATACAGTAATATTTCAGCCTGTATAAAGAAAAAATTATAGTAAATATTATTTAACTTAATTAAGGCACGGCACTGCAGTACCTAATAGGTAGGAGATGAAAATGTTTACTCCAGTAAAACGTTCTAAGTGAACCTCTAATGCAATTTTAATTAACAGCTACATGTTCACAAAACCGTTTTATTAATTTTAAATCGTATTGTTATTGTAAAGACATTGCTCTATTTATCACCGGAAGCATTTAGATTGTAGATTATTGTCGCACGGATAGTTGCAGAGGCAGGGCCAGTAGCCGCATTCTACGTGATGCGAAAACCGATCCAGCTTCGGAGATGAGGCTTCTGAAACGTGAGCTAATACCCAATCCGGGATTAGAGATTCAGTACGGAATTGGGATCTCCCAGCGAGTTTCGGAATCGCTCCAAAACTATCTCTATTACCATTAATTAAGGCGCGACGGAACAGCGCCCGAGCTCGCTCGAGTCGAGCCCTCGATAGGCGAGTAAATTCGCTCGAAAGGGATTTCGATTGAGAAACTTTAGTAATGACGAAGCTATCAATTTTCGTATCTCGTCAGGCACAAATTTGTAATTATTTCGATTAAAGTTTCAACTGCTCATTGTAATAAACCAATTCTGTGTAATATTAAAACAAATTGATTTATAACATCACAACGCCTTTTAACTGCAAGTAAAAAATTACATAACTGTGAGTTTTACTGATTTTTTAATTAGAAACATTTTCGTTATTAATTGGTTTTATAGATTAAAATTTATTTTCCGGTACTAGAGTAAGTTACTTCATATTATCTAGTAGGTCACTATGACCCGCGGATTGTTTCCGATTAACTGCTTCATCATTTAGACTAATTTCGAAAATTGCAATCAAAATTTTATGCAGAATAAATTCGTAAAGAATTTAGAACATGAACGGAAATGTATGTTTCTATTAATATTCATTTGTATAACTATGCAATGTTTGAATAGTATTGAATAAAAGTAGATACTGTGTAAGCAGACCGACTCTGCGAAGCTTAGTAATACCCGAGTGTTTGACAGCGTCCCGTTTAAACAGCGACAAAGATAGAGTGAATTCCGCTAAGGAACTTCGATCCCATTGGGAAACGCTTCTCAAACAGACCACTGAAATGTCCGCGTTCACTGCCTGACAATTATATAGCAGTTTCATTTTTCTAACCTTCAGCAAAACAAGAAACATTATATAGAGTAGAATAGAAAGGTTCCTTAAATGAGTTTCGAGTTTACGGAACGGTTACGGTTTGATGAAACACTTCGTTGTGAAACTACTATGCTCCAAGAATCTCTATATCCACGTTGGTGAATACAATATTATAGTGACAAGGAAAGCTGCTATGATTTTCTTGAAATTGTTCTCTTTTTGACGCTGTAAACCAACGAATTATTATATCCACCAAGTGTAGTAATGTTTCAGTTCACGTAGAATTGAATCAATAAATTTCATTACCCTAAAAGAGACTTGTGTCGAGATAACTATGATGTTCATGTTAAATAAAATTCTAAAACTAGTTATCAATTAAATTGATCTAATGTTAAATTACATTCCATTAGGAAAGCTACTTAGTTACTTCAATTTTGTGGTTGCCCCCATTACGTATTTCATGGAATATTGCACATGAACACGTTGTAGGAGTCCATTAGAGGAGTATAGCCAAATTCGAGTGAAATTAGCGAATTTTCAGTGCGGCTTATTTCATATTGGACAAGCTATTTTCAGTATTATTAGTTAGCATACCTGGCATACTGATTTCTATCAGCATTACAGAATTAGGGAGAGGTTTAGACTGCCGCCGATATACTAAGCTTATAATGAAAGCTTTTATAAGTTAAGCTACGTTGTTTACAAATATCCAATAATAATAATGAATTCTTGTTTATTTCATATTACGAAGTGATAATCGAAGAATACGTAAGTCATATTTTAATTAGAATCAATTATTCTAGTTAAGTAAACTCTTTAATTTCTCTAGCTAATAATAATAAATTTTAAACCATTTAATCGCCTGTATATTTTGTTAGTGGTGGTAGGTCTCTGTTGCCGGAAACTGTCTAGATAGGTTTTATGCAAACACTACTGTGTTACTGTTTGAAGGTTGACTAGTGAAATTACTGGGGTAATAATATAATAATCTTTTGTGTTAAGACGTAATGATTATATCATAGTAATATTATGGACAGGCATGTATAAACTATAAGTGAACTTATCTGTATGTTTGCCGTATTCGTGCATGATATATATATGATAGTATGATAGATCCATTACGCGTCGCCATCATGTAATATGTCAAATATATTCATCATAGTGAAGCCCGACGCGGAATACGCAGTTTCATGATATACGGCTGACTTTATGGGTAAAGCGTGTGCGGCGGAATTGATATATGAAGTGTGAATTTTTATTGCAGACATGTTAAAGGTTTTTACTTATATAAATGAGAAGAGGCGAGTAATAAAAATAAGGTAGTTTGAACAGGTGACCAATAAATTAAGTATGAATTATTTCAGTAGTTCTAAATGTTTAAGATTTTAAAAAGAAAAATTATAAGTTTACGTTTTCGATAGCAAGGTACGCCAAAGGAGTTTTTATCTTATTTATGTAATTTCTCTATAATCTACTTCTCAAAAAAAAATATACCTTTAAATTTTTTATATCTACTTTCTTTTTAAGAATGACTTTACTAGCTACATTTTCTGTTAATAATAAAAGTTTTGATCCTGGGGTCTTTATTTCTTATTAATTTACATAATTTATTCGAAGATATTTCTTCTTTAATTTGTATTTCAGCTTTTTTGTGTACATTGGGCATTCTGTTAATGAATTAATAAATTGAAATATAAATATTCAGCAAATCCACCGTATCTTAATAATATTAGAACGGCAGAAGATTTTTAGTTTATAATAAAGTAATTAGGTTATAAAACCTGCCTTACGATATAACAAAAAATAACTACACAGATAATTTTAGTATATTAATTGAAAAGACACTACACTACTACAGGAAACAAATTACAACATATCTGATTTCATATTAGTACAAGTGTAAGACTTTTAAATATTTCCAGGTTTTCCTCAAATTTTATTATATGCAGTAATAGATAATACATCAGTAGTTCTATGGGTATAAATATGTATGTATATATACCAATGTACGAAATATTATCAGAGTTTTCAACTTATAACATTGTCACAAGTTGTTCTTTTACGAACTGTGAGTTTCCAATTGACGTGTAAAACGAAATTCAGTGCGGTCGGAACGGAAAAACTTTCCACCGCCGCCAAATGTTCCGACATGTTTGACAGAATCTGTTCGCAACGGGACAACATTCTGCCCGGAAATTTTTACGGATTCTAATTTGAAATTTTCATAAATTTTTAAACATTTTCGTATTTTTTATGTCTGTGTTTCAACTCTTGTACATATATTATAAATTATTTCATGAAAAGGAACTTTCTGTAACAATACCAATAATAATTGTAAAACTAATATTAGCTAAAGTAAATTTCTATCAAGGAATAATACATCAAAAAGATTAAATTTTTTTTTTGGTTTAGATGAAAGAGCTTGTTATATTAGTAAATAGATTTGTTCGCATTTAAAATAAGAAAATGAATCAAAATCGTGTAACTTAAAGAGTTTATTTCAAAGAATTTTTTATAATTATTCTGTAAAATCGTTATCGAAAATCAAACTAAAAATTGAAGTCCAACTCAAGGTAAAAAGCTTTAAAAACATGAAACAACCTTCACCTAGATTTATGGATTTAATCGCTGGGTTTGTCTAACAGCCTAGATCTAGTGCCAGTTAAATCCTTGACCTGTGCAAGACTTTACAATTGTTAGTTATAAAAAATTCATATACTTCACATTATCAATTTATTCAAATGATTTTTTCTTAAGTATGTTTTACATATGCTATATACATAGCCTGCGATTCATCTATGTTATGGAGTCACCAAAATTAAAAAATGGAAATGTTTCTATGAATCATCAGAGTGGTGGGCAAACAAAAAGAGCAATGAGTCAGAAAATCTAATTATCCAATGCACAGGCGTGAATCAGCCTCGCCGGCGACCGAACTAACTTAGCTGATCGATATCTACCGTCTAGACAAATAATAATAAATCGAAGGGACCGACCAACACGCAAGTATACCACATGAACAAGTTCTTGCATGTTATTGCTGCATATTTTATAGCACTTTCTGAAATACGACGCTTTAAAGATAACTTCGTGAAAATTATTTAATTCGTGAAATAACTTCTTGTGGAGCCTAATGATTTTTATCTATGTCTTAATATATAAAAAAATAGTTTTTCGCATGAACACATACATTGTGGACCAATACGATGCTTTATAAAAATATGTAATTAAAAGTTTTAAGATGCAAGAAATTGATATGCGCCATCTTGTGGTGAGTTCCATAGAGGAAAATATTAAAATGTTCACAGTGAAAAATACATATAGCCGATTAAATAGCGAAGAAGTTAATAGTTTGCCATGTGACAAGGAGATCCTTGAATTCCATAGGTACTTGTGAATTTTGGAAAATGGTTTCAAATCAAACTACCACCCTCATATTTTAAATTGCTGCCATAACATCATAGCTGTATTCCGATAATAAATAAGAGCCTTAGTATTCTGGACGAACACGCTTCACTATTGCCGACCTCATTGTCTTACTACCAAATAAAATTTAAACTAAGCCCTAGTAGATAAAAAATTACAATTATTATTGTAACCAGTCAAATGATACAATCTTGTACGCATAACTACCCATTTTTAAAGTCTCGGCATTGTCTATTCTGATTTCCTGTGTGTAAACTTTTAAAACATTATGAAAAGAAAGATAAATATGGACCAAGGCTTTATATAAAATATATAATTCTTTGAGTAGAGTCCAGTGGAAATCATCTTATAAATAACTCAAAGCCATTACGGGCCATAAAATTCGGTGGCTCAACCCTCCGTCAGTTGGCGTCCCTGATCGTTGTATCTATAACAATAGCATTTGTTACACCGAATGAGTTATTACTCTACCGGTTCAGACGATTTTTGTATACCTACTCCGAATTTTGATTAATGCTTACTGAAGATCCCGCAAATCACTTAAAATATGAAATTCGTACCATATCAATTTATTAAAAGATTGTATCTAGCAACTATTAGTTTTAAATTAGATGAAAAGAAAGAAAAGTTTAATTTTATACATCATCATATCACATACATCATAAATAGAGAACGTGAACAAAAGAATATGTTTGTGTAAATGTAGAAGAAACTGAATGTCTAAGAAAGGAATAAGATTTTTAAAAACATATTTGAAACAAATCAATGTATTCTTCTGCACTACTATCTTTGGCAACACTAAGTATATATAAAGTTATATTTTACCGAAATATATAGTAGTAAATACAATAAATAACAGTTTGTTAGTAGTTAACAGTAGTTTCGGATATTCGGCCTGACGTGAATTTGTGACGTCAACAAAAAATGTTTCAATAAACATTAGTTTAAATCTACTTAAGCTAAATTTGTATGTAAACGAAAATAACAATTCTGTAACAACAAGGACAATGTTTAACAACGTCGCAATAAATGAGAGTTTAACGAAAAGCAATTACAAGTGTCGGGTCTGTTAAAAAAGGAATGATCAGAGCAAAGCTGCAGATTGAAGCGAACGCATTAAAACGCAATAGATTGCGAGCAATTAGCGCGGGGGCGAGCCTGAACCGGGCACCGAACGAGTGTTGTGCAAAATCGAGCAAAACGCCGATCGCAATTTCCGAAGCAGCGGCCGTAAAGTACGCAAACATGGAGCCCACCCTCCGCCGCTCGAGGCTTACGGCGAACTGAATTCCAAAAAAAAATAACACACGCTCTTTGACTTACAGATAAAACTTAATTGCAATTTAGATAAATCTACGTAGAAGCATTGGTATACGTTTGCGAATGAACGAGCTAGAGGATTTTTATTACGCTATAAATTGCATACTACCGCAATAGAATAAAACCAGTTCAAAATATAACCGCACAAAAAAAAAACATAACAAAGTTTGAAATGTTTAAAACAGTTATTAAAAACAATAAATTTAAACTATAAAGGTCTCTCTATATTTATTAAAACTTCGGTCTAAAAGCTTTCGGTATAAAAACGGTATTTTTATAGTAATACTTTCTTCTACATTATTGGTAGGTGTTTAAAAAAAAAATCTAGAATTGTCTGAATTAAACTTTCAAAACTCGATTTATGAGTTAACTAGTTTTTTTATACTATAAAATATTTGTAAAAAGGATCGGCATATCAAGTATTTTATTTCCGCTTTTACCATCCATTATCAGTTGCATCTACACGATTTTTTTCCACTTACTCAATCCACACATGCCATTGACTTCTTTTCTCTTTAAATCTATCCGGTTTGGATGGAAATTGCAAAATAATTTTGGACTGCAGCTGAAAAATCTTTTTCGCATTATACGGCGCGTCAGAGCCGGAATGATTGAGAGCCGCAATCGTCTGCAACGCTACCGAATTGATTGGACCCCTCTCGATATTGCATCGATGTACCATCAGTGTGAAATATGTTTCATGCGAGCAACATTTTGCTTAGTTTATATCAAATTTTCACGTCCATTAGTTCTAATAATGCCATGTATATGTTAGATATTGCGGAAAAATATTAGTGGTTACAAACATTTTGTTAGAAAAATAGTAATTCTATTGACTGGATAAGAAGCTCGAATGAACCGAAAAAAATTTCTCTATACAATTTTAAACTAAAATTTATATGATTAATATATCTATTTCTCTTCAATTTTAAATAAAATTTTGAGAATATCATTAATCCGTAATTTTAACAAAATCGGAAATAATAAAGTAGTTGCATGATTATTGCATAGATGGCGTAGCAATCATTTGGGTTTCAATGGCGGACAACAGTAGCGCCCGCGTGAAAAAACTGTGAATACAGACTTGTGTAGTGTGGATATAAAAACTATGACCGATTAAATGTATTTGAATAGAAGTGTCTTTAACATAGTAATAAACGAGAACGTAAATGTTTCAACTTCCGCCGAAACTTTACTTTGATTTTGAATTTAACCAAAATAAAAAACAGTAATTTTTTTCATAAATCGTTAGGATTCTTATGATTAATACTTACCTGTATACTTTTTAAAATGGGGTGCGAAACCCCAATCGCGTGACGACCTCGCCCGATTGACTCACTTACCTGTAACAAAGGGATCATATGTTGTTAGGGTTACTGTTTCTTTACTTTTTTTTTTTTTTTTATACTACTTTGCGACGAGACGAGCAAGACGTTCACCTGGTGGTAAGTGATACGCTTGCCCATGACAACGTGGTGCTAGTTAAGATGGTATACACTGCACCACATTGCGCTCGTCGCCTTGAGACATAAGGTGTTAAGTCTCGTTACCCCAGTAATTACACAAAACAACACAACAAACAATTACTGACCACTAGTTAGTGAACAAGTTATACAAATGATAGGAAATGTCTTGGTTGTTGCACTTTTGTTATTTTATATATTCATTGATAACTTTTCTATACAAACATTATGGAATTAACGCGAGACTTTTTTTATTTATTATTATTAGTTAAACAGAAATATACAACGCATTTTATAACTTAGCTGGTAAAAAACCATATATGTTTATATTACTTAATAAGATACTTTCAATAAGTCTCATTAAAAATAAGCTTTCTCGTTTTCAATTGAATTTATAACTTCCCAGTTTTTTTTTGCAAAAGAAAAACCTTTCGCTTTCATAATTAACTATAACTTCTAAACATTACAATATGCTCGTAAAAAAAGTGAAGAAAGAAATAGATGATACATTTGTTAGGTGTGATCAACCGATATACTGCATGCAATAACGTGGCCATAAACTCATCACACCCTTCATATGTATTATTTACATTATGAGTAATCACTTTTTATGGTAATATATTAAAAGGAAGGTTTTTGTGTATAACCATGACGACTATCCGACCTTTTCCATTACCCTTATAACATATAAGAAAAGGTCAGGGCGTCGTTTTCCCTACTTTCGTCTGGTTATACCATTTTCATAATTATTCCTGTGTGAATAAACCCTCCTCATTTATTAGTGTCACATAGACCATGCACAGTATTATTTGAGCTTGGTGTTGATAAGGAAGTGACGTATGTGTCACGGAAGTCGAAGTGGTTGAGTACCCTTTATATGACATGCGACGCGATATTCTCGAGGAATAGCCGCCGTTTGACCCCGGGTTTCATTTACCGGAAACCACATTCTTTTGACCACTAAACAAATTCTGTTTATCGATTTCAAAATGAATAAGATTTCCGTTTCATAATTTACTATGTTTATTACAAGTACAAATAGTTTTCTTTTGTAGAAAATAACAAAACGTAAGTACATTTAATATAAAGAACAAATTACGTTGTAGGCAATTTCCTTTTTTATACATCAGTTGTTTCATCTCATGGTTATTAGCTGTAACAGCCCCGAACATAAAATTTTGCCACACTAAAGTATATTACAGTCTAAGAAAAAGAATAAGTAGTACGTTTAGTTCGAAGACGCTGCAACGTAGTAAAATTATTGGAATAGTACAGAGATAGGAATTTTGATATAATAATTACCATTTACATCTTTTTTAACCCGTCGCTTTATTTTTATGATATTATTGTTATTAATTCTATAAGTATTTCATTTGTTGATAAATCATTTGAAACTCTAATAAAAACATAAGGTTTTTTAGTTTTTATTTCAAATTGCAAAACTATACAATTGTGTGTAAGTCGATATATCCCTTTGTTTAAGCCTCAACAACCGTTACCTAACGAGTTGCTTTTGTGGCGAGCTGCGGTCAATTACGGTGAAAATTTGCCATTACTAGGTTAAATGGACATAACAAATAGGAAACGTTGTTCGTACACAGACTAATGGTGTACAAACAAGTTCATCATCATTAATGAAAAGCAGATTCAACTATATAACTAAGAATGGATCGGATTGTTTTACCTTTAAAAGGCAAAGTTCTCAAAAAAAAAAACACTAAACAATATAATAAATAAAAATTATTGAGGTAATAAATAATTTATAGTAAAATACCAACACAGAAATAAAAAAAAATCCTACCATAATGTTGGTAGAAACTTAAATGATTTTTAAAAAGATTTCATAGTTTTGTAACCTGTTTAAAGTTTACAAAAAAGTTAGTGGTTGAAATTTCATTAGAAGATATATTATTATTTTAATGTAATACACATTATGTATAATACTATCTAGAATAAGAAAGAGAAAAAGGACCCGTTCCAAGAACAGCATTCGAGGATGCCACACATCCACCAACTGGCACTTGGCCAACGTGGCTGATAAATTGCCTTGACTCCTTAACACCCAGTAGTGGAGACATCGAATGAACTATTTAAGTAATTAAATTATCTTTCTAAATATCTCCTGAATATGCACTTCCTACCAAATTTCACATAACATAAAAGTTGTGAAGCATCTTAAAAGTTACATCCAGTAATTTCATTATTCGACGACTACTCTTTCAAAGTTCGCAGCAAAACAACCGCTTTTGTTACAGCTCATCAAGTATTACACGGGTGTTGTACTATAAAACCGAGCCCCGTACCAAGTTCAACCGTTATTCATAACTTGGAAACTAATTCAACCAAAAACTGTTTCACGGGTGAGCATAAATCGGGGTAAGGTTTACTTCAAGAAAAGTTCTTCTAGTTACGGCCCGCCCAGCAATTCCCGTTCCTGCGCCATATTTTACGGTTATATATGTGGCCGGGCTGTAAATTACCAGCATGACGTGAGAATTCTAAGTAGCGTTATTTATTTAACATCTACACGGAGCGAGGAAATTGTAATTTCTTTCCTTTATACATCCTCCTTGCTATTAAACTGTTACCTCCTTTAATTTGAAATGTTAGGAGATAGAAAATGTAATCCGGCGTAGAAATCTTTGTTTTACATTTATCATTTAGAAAAAATATATTTTAGTGGTATCTTTACAAATTCCGTATTTTTTAAGGTTACACTTGATCTTTATTTCACATGGTGTTAAGTACCAGTAAGGCCATGGACGGTAAAGCATACTGGTCTAGAATACTCCGGCTCTTATTTATTGACAGCAGAAATATACCAATGAAAATATGCCGGCACATTCCATTATGAGACGAGTAGCTAGTTAATAGTTATTTTTACCCAATTATAAACTTTCTCTGAACTACCCTTTACAAGTTTTAATTGGTGAACACAATTAATTGTTTATTGGAACTCCCATATCAGGTAACTACCACTATGATATATTAAAGTTTATAAAATACAAACTATAGAAGACAACGTATGAAGATCCTTACTAGTAGCTTCCTCTATTATTTTCAAATAGTAATTTTTATAAAATACTTAAAATGTTCTTACCGGAAAATCTCACGAAATTTTGTTCGTAATCTCTAATGTATTCAACGTTGAATATATAAAGAAATAGGCAACGATCGACTTTGTTAAATCTCCAAAAAACTAACAAAAAGCTTACTTCAAAACTGAACTTATTCAACCGAATGCACAGATAGAAGCTTAAAGTGGGAACAGTGTTGTCAACGTATAGTAACTACGCTCCGGTGATTTTCATATTCAATGTTGGCAACTTCGGGTAAGCTTCTTCGGCTAAGTGCCGCAGATTAAATATGAAAACGGCGCCGAATAGCTTTATCTACGAGCTGTCAAATCTGTAAGCGCGAAGAGTGTGATTACGAGGATCATTTATCACGGCGTAACGTAACATATCCGAGGGTCGAAAGGTTAGAGGAATTTGTTGCAGAACTTTATTAAATGTGTTCACTAAGTAACATTTGTTGTTGAACGTTACTAAGTAAATTTAATTAACTTTGATGCATGTATAATGTGAGCACCTAAGCTGTAAGCACATCATAAAGCGGTTACACCAAAAATATTTAGCATACTTTCTTTTGATACTTCAGCAAATTTTATAGTGTTGAATAGTGTTTGAAATAGATGAATATTTTATCCATACTGAAAGTTTGGAAGTTAACCCGAATTCGACTTATCATTTTCGTATTGCTCGTTAGAAACAGTTAACCGTCAATCTGCTAACGAGCCGAAGTTTCGGGCGGTACGAGCATATGAACTGTTCCCTCGCTGCCTTTGAAGATGGAAACTACCAATTACAGCCTCACTCACCAAATTAACAATGCATGGCCGAAACTAACCTATTTTATTAGGGACAAAGACCATATTACAACGACTTTGAAATTGAGTAAAGTTGTCGACTGTTGGTAGGACTCTGCTGGATACCAATTGATTTATACACCAATATGTTTCATCAAAGATCAATAAATCAGTTTAGAGATCTTTAAGGGTATATAATTCCGCCGTGTTTAAAAATTAACATTAATCCAGATTATTATAGACATTAAAAATAATAATGAATTGCCTTTTTAGCATTGCTACTACTGGACCTTGGGTCTTCTGTCACAAGAAGAGAGTCAAAACCTTTTAAAATATTATTATCACTCATAATAATAATACAATATAAGGAAATATTTAACAAGAAATACGAGATGTTAAAGAATATGTATATGAGCAGGAATTCTAACTCGAATCATTTGAATAAACATGAATTTGTAACGCAGGCGTCTGTTTGCAAAACGAGGGTCTAAGATCTCGTGATGCCCCTACAATATTTACACGAGAAGGATCCCTAACAAAGGTCTTTTGTAACCGATTCGTCGGTGGAAAATAATATAGAAGAGCATATACACTAACATCTATTTGTTGAAAGTTGTTTGATGTGAAACCCAAAAATATTTAAGTATTGATTTTTTTCACTCATGAAATCGCAAGTCACTGGAATCGAAATCGTTAATTTCAGTTCGTTGTAAATGATAAGACAATTACTGAACGATTAAAACTAATTAGTTAATAGATAAGTAAGAAAGTAAATTAAACTATTTATAATTTACTTTAGAATCTTATTAACAAAATAAAAAGGGATGCCGTCTGTAGACGGTGTAACTATATAAAACTTTTTAAATCTTCAAATTCAACGCACGCCTTTAACAAAATGGATGGCAAACACAAGGCTATCCCATTTAGCCGCGTACTTCCCTTATTTGCACCAATTCCTTTCAAATGGTTAAGCAATTTTCGTCTTTATTAGAAAGCAGTACGCACCACTTTAGCGTAGCGTTTGGTTACGAAATTTTCATTGGACGAGCGTGTTCCGTAAATTCTTTGCCTGTTCAATCTATTGCGTGGACTACTCTAGTTGATGGCACTGAATGATATTGACGGCGATGGAAATTCATGAAACTCTTTAGATAAATGAAATAAACCAGATGACATAGATTGGATAGGAACAATATGAAATGCTCATCATCTCTTTTCCCAATTGTTTAAAACTTAGTGGGTCTTCTGTTGTGAGTCGCGTATGTAGTTAGTAATGTCGTGTCTATTTATGGTTGTGGATTGAGTTACGAGATTGATGAGCGTATTAATTAGAGAGTTTACAACGTTAATGAGGCAGAAGATGCTTCATTAATTATGTATGGTTATTATTTCATCAGATTATTAATTTCACAATAAATTGTTTTATAATAAGCAAATAAAAAAGTATAAAGTGAAATTTACTTTTAATGCAGTAAAGGCTTTTATAGAATTACTGTTTAAAATTGTTTATTTCTCTTTAAGGTATTCAATTTTTTGATAACATTACTATGTAAGAAGTTCAATTCGTTTAAATGTCAGACCTGCAGTACAATGTACTTCTTCAATAAAGCCTTTATTCGATTTGCTAAGGCAACGTAGCGCTGAATCACCTACCCCCCCTACCGCCTACCTACCCCAGCCCCAGCGCTTTCCCAACTACATTGTACAGAAACAGAATTCATATTTCCCGTCAAAATGGCGACAATGCGAAATTTTCAATAGCAACAGATAAAATTCTGGATGCAAGCGACATGCTGAATATCCGAATACCATTCGCATCTGAATACAGACAGTATTAAAATGTAACATTCAACAATATGTCTCATATTTTTGTTATGGAAGAAACTATAACTGAAACTCATTTCAACGAGAACTTATGGGACAAACGAAGTGTTTACGATGAGAAATTCTAAACGGCGAGGCTGTGTTACGCTCACAGGATCTAAAGCTGAGACTGTAGGAACAGGAGGTCTTAACTTCAATATGAGAGCAACTCGGAGGGGCTTATGCAGATATCAAGTTCACGGAGTGGCTTTACTCGCTCTCTAAATTTCTTTTGTTGGAACCTCTACTTGCAAAGTATCTCATATAAATAAATCAAGTTAAAATATTTGTTATGATGTTCATTAAAGTTTTATTGGTTGGTATTTTATTGTGAAACAATTTGCAGTCGGAGAGACAGGCGAGCTTTTATTTTTATACATAAAAACTACTTTAAATATAATATACTCTTCTATGTATCGAGTGGTAACTATATTAATATTGGTAAAGAAAAAAGTTCAAACAAGTGATTAATCTTGCTTATTTAAATTATAGCAATGGTATAAAAAATTGTAGCATTATCATTAAACATCAGCGACCATTTTGAATTAAAGAGATATCCTCTTAACATAAATGAATACTGTTGTTTTCGTAAAACCAAACTTAATTAAGGATTTACTTGTTTTATTATTCTCTTGGCCACGTCTTGGAGGCAGTGTACAATTAACGATTCCAATTAAAAGCTACGACCAACATTTTACGTAACAAACCGCTAACAAACAGAATTTTGTTTGTTGAAACTCTAGTTGGTGAAAGTTTCTTGAAACGGACTCGGCCCGCTTTCTGTTTTGGTTGGGAAATATTTCTCAATGTTCAAACTGTTTATGTTTATTATATAAAGAAAATTAAAACTTAATACATAACATTAATACGTTTTATGTATATAGTTATTTTTGCTGTGAAATAAATTACTTATTTCACGATTATTAACGATCAAGTCACAGTAATCCGTGGTCCAACACATTAAAAGTCGCATGCGTTTTTCGCCTTCGTTAAAAGAATAAGCTTTTTTTTCAATATGTCTATTGCAACAGAATTGCTCATAATCTAAAATTTGTTTTAAATCTATCTCGGCACCCTATCAAATTTTATTAGTAGTAAGGTTTTTCAAATCCGCCTGTCTATTTACTAACCCACTCTGTCAATTTCCATCATAATAGCTGTTATACTACTGTCACATACAAAAAAGCCAAAGTATTTTTCGGTGAACACGCTTGTATTCGGCGTCATTGTCAATTAACATAATGTGAATTTTCTCGATTTTTATAAAATCAATTAAAGAAATTATAATAACTAGAATGTCGTCATTTGAGCTGAAATATTAAAAATAAATCACAATATTTTATAAGATCACAGGTCATTATTAAACCAACAAAGGGAGAAGGAAGTTTAATCATAAAACAATATCGTTTCTTCTAAGTTTTAATGAGTGTTATATGATAAAGGAAAACGATTTATTTATCAAACCCAAGAATCATTCGGTTTGGAACGATTATATCATGAGATCCTAATGATGACATTACATATGTTGGCGACGTGAAGATAAAACCTGTCCACCGCAGTCCAACTGCCGCATTGACTACTCGCTTTATTGGATTACATTTTTCCCTCCATCATTACGTTCGTTGTACAACAATATTAGATATCAGATAAAAGTTTAATCCGGGTTCTATTTTTCTAACGAATAGACAAATCGACCTGGACATACCTCTCAATACTTAGTAATACTTTTACATAATTATCATAGCAGCACTTAATAAAAATCTTAAAACTGATCAACCTATCAACGAAATCAAAGTAATTTCTATACTCTATTGTTTTACTAATATAAAAGCTGCGAAACCTATCTACCACATACCAAATAAAAACACCAAACTATACAACGTGACGTATAATGTAGAACAAGTTGTCAGAATAAATCTAGATAGATAATAATAAGATATACCTACCATCCAAGCCCAATTTGCGTAAAAGTATACACAAGCTGTATTAAAAACTCAAAACTTGTATGATCTCAAAAACAAATACAAACAGAAAAACGTTAAGTCAATTTAAGTATCCCGAAAACGTTAAAAAGTTGGAACGGAAACAAAGAAGCCGAAAAATGAATACAAAGCTGATTGAAACAGACATGAAAGAATAACGTAGTATCTGAAGAATGATATGGCACAAAAAAAAGCAACGCAGCCTGTGCAAAAATTGGGACGGAGCTGAGGAAAAAGTGAACAAGCAAAAACATTTTGATTAGTACGCGCCTAGTTTCCCTTTTATTTGGAAATATAGCACACTTTTGCAAGTAGGCTGCGATTGTACAAAGCGAAAGTATGCGATTCTTAAATGTCCTAGTTTTTTCGTGCACTAAAGCATATTAAACACATTTACAAAGATTTCTTCCTGATATAATCAAATACCTTGACTGTCTTTCAAATCGAAGCAGCAGGAAAATTAAGATAGCCGTTTATCTTACATAAAAATTAGCCGCTTAGAAATGTTAATTATATACCAAATTAATATACTTTCTACACTATTCTTTCATCGAAATTCGCATAGTAAACTCAATACCTAAATAAAATTAAGTAAATTGTTAGCATTGGCTAACATTGCATAACACAAATTCTAGTTAATTCTTGAAACAATAGTCAATTATTACGGAGAAAGTAACTTTTCTATAAAAAACCAAACTATGGATGTGATATTATTCATTTACGATGTATTGTGTAGTAGAATTTATGTATTTTCGATGAAGAGAACAATTTCCACTTAAAACAATGACGCTATTGTTTAGACTCCATGTCGGAGTTTTTAATATTATGCGCATATTAAATGTGGACATATTTGTAATATAGCTCTTCTATTTTACTATGGATTTAATATATCACTCTCACATTATATACAAAATAAACAAAAAATATCATCCGGTGTAAAGTAATAACTAATATATAACGCAGAAGCTTATTTATATGATATTGGACTTAAAGTTTCCAATTTTATACGCAGTGGGCGTTAAGTTTTTAAGCCTAGAATTATTTGACATTTAAATCTAAGTTTATTCCAGAATAAACTTACACAGATTTCCTAGCGAATGTTATTAAGTAAAATTTAAGTTGACTATAAATATTTTCACGATATTGATAAGAGAATATCTTAATTTAGTATAGCTATATACTCTTGTAATGTTGTGTGAGTGACTATTGGTTATAAATAAACTTACAACATCAATACAATTAAAATCTATCAATTCCTATTGAAAATGTATCTGTAGTGAATCATATATAAATGGATATTATTTTTAGATGAGTAATCAATTATAATATTCCTACAAATATTATGCACAGAGCTTAGTTAAGTGTTAGTTAAGTTCGAACTCATATTTTTATGTAATAGCGGTAATATATTCAAATATTTAAAAAATATTATTATATTCTGTAATAGCATGTCAGTATAACGTACTCAATATTAAAATGCCGCACAAGTAGGGGCCGCAGACAATAATGTACAATTTGCATATCATCGGCCAATCTATTTACATGAATAACAAATATTTGAATATGTAATGACGTTGTGCTCGTAATATGAAAACGTAATGCTGTATGAATCTCTGGTACTTCTAAAAATTTGCGTACAATAAAATTACCACGTCTACATACAAATTATATTCAACGTAGTTCAAAAACAAGTAGTTTAGTTAGTTCATTATCAGATTGGGCGGCTGTTGAGGGTGCAGCCAAAAAGTTTTCATTAGCGAGAAAGCCAATGTTGCAACATTCCTTTGTCGCTGTGTCGGCGTACGAAAGAAAGACGAGAAACAAAAATACTCGTTCCACTTTTCTTTCTTTTTACAGAGAATGTGTAGTGGGAAAAGGGTTGCCTGAAACATAATGAAACGGGCCCCGCGTAATACAAGTCCGCTGTGCACACGAACACCGGAAACGGAGCTCATTTTTATTATAAACTGCAATTTTTGTAAGACGCTCCCGGTGATTAAGGACTGCTTCTGTTTATAGTTACAGCTATATTTTAAACAGTTGCTTAAATATTTTACTGAAAGTAGGTTAAGTATCTGGAATAAAAGCAAACAATTCTTAACTTCATATATCTTCCGAAGTGTCGTAAAAGGCAACTAAGTGATAACTAATCCGGAGGAAGCGCAACAAATTACTCTGTAACCTTTACCAGTATACTGCGATTCCCAAGCATAAATATTATGACAATTACAATTACTCTATATTAAAAAAAGCAGGAAGATCAGAGCCGCAGTTTCTGACACGACGAAACGTGTACCAACGACCTGGTAAAGATCACGGGCATTCGTTAGATACAGATGGCATGAAATCGGTCGCTATAAAATCAATAAGTGATGTTCATCGGTGAACAGCAATAGGTTGAAATGATGATAATAACTTCGTACCGACAAAATCGCGTAAATATTACGAGTGTTCGGTTCATGGTTATCATCATGTTTACTCGGCATATTCTGATTAAATTCCATTCTCCAATTATCCCACGTTGATTAAAATCGTGTTAATTCGACCTGGGAGGTTCGCGCGTTATTGCGTCGAGGGCTTTGTGTAGTTTTCGCTACGTGTCAATTTTTCGAGCTGATGAATGTAGCGAAACTGAAATTTTTAATCAACGGCTTGGTTATCGACTCTGATAGGTTTTCGACGCGGAGCATTGTTTGCGACTGCTTTTTTTTCACTGCTTCTGCCTATACATTTCATGCTACGTTAAAATGCTAAATAGTATTCGTGTCTAACTTTAAATTGGAATATAAAGCTTTAATTACGGACTTCAGTTCTTAATAAGTATAATTAATACTAAACAACATACATAATTATGTTAAAAATGTATATGTAATAAAATGAAGATTCTTGATCGTTTTCACGAGTGTATATTACTTACAAATAATCAGTTACATTTTACATATAATTCAATTCTATGTCCTTTGTAATATTTAAGGATGTTAATAATTCAACATAAGTGAAAACAAGCTCTAAGTGAATGACTTCATTTAATGTATTTAAATGAGTTTCCTTTGCTTATCATTGATCTTTTCCAAATTCTTTGACAACATCTGTCTAGTATATTTATCTTATAAAATATAAATTATGGAAAACCTAACTAAATACATTTAATAGACGTTACAATGTTTCGTTATATATATAAACCAATAACTTAACTTATAATAAACAAGAAGGTTGTCCAAAAGATAAAAAGTGCAAAAGCAAAAGCTCCTTTGTTTTTTTTTTTTATATACTACTAAGCGACGAGCCGAGCGAGACGTTCACCTGATGGTAAGTGATACGCTTGCCCATGACGTTAAGATGGTACACACTGCACCACATTGCGCTCGTCGCCGGAGACATAAGATGTTGTTAAGTCTCGTTACCCCAGTAATTACACTAGCTACAGCGCCCTTCAGACCGGAACACAGTAATGTTTGCACACTACTATTTGGCGGTTGAAATAGGAGCTGCGGTGGTACCCACCCAGACGGTCTCCGGCAACAGAGACTTACCACCTGGTAAAAGCTGGCTGGTTTTTTGTAGACATTGCAAAATATAATAATTAATTGTTTCTACGTATTTTCTATTAATATTTATTTCATGGAACCGCTGAAAATATCTAACAAAAACGGTCAAAAGATACGACCTGAGTCTATAGTGACAACGGTATTGTCTAGTTCTTTTCCGATTGTCTACGAGCATGGGCCCCCCGGGTATAAGACAAAGGGCGTCTGACACAATGAAAGCGTTTCTGTGAAGCTTGAATAACCGCCTAACTTTCTATTCGTCGGCCATTTGTAATTGTGTATGGTTTAATCGGATTCGCTTTTTGGCTTATTCCAATTCACGCAATGCGGATTTATTATAGCCCCCTCTCATTTCATATTCATTGATGCCAGTGAAGTAAAACAGTGATAGATAAGTAATGTTTGTTATTTTTAGAGTTATCACATTTATCAACACGTTATTATTTGACAAGTTTTAATTACAACAATATATTACATGCAATATTTCGATTAATCGTTAGTAAATCTAATAATGTTTTTATTCCCAAAGTAAACTTTAGGATACAGCGGCCGCTTTTTAAGTTAATTAAAAGTTACGACATTAACGGCCCATAAATATCACTGATCCATAACGTTATACATTAACTTATGATTTAATTTTCCTCCCACATAATCCTCGTGCCATAAACTTTGATAAGTTATTAGATTGAGTAACACAGAGCAAATATAATAACACAAATTCAGCACATAGCGGCGCGTCAAAATATTATATGATACATATTTGACTCGACAGGAAATACCTCTTGATCCTGCTTTCACTTTATTAGATTACTTGTTGTTTGTATTTATTTATATAACACTATATTTAACTATTTTTAGCTTGGAATCATAGAATAATCAAATGATGTATTTGATGATGCAGCAAGTTTTAAAAACTAAAATAGACCAATTACCTTTATGGTAGTATAAGCAATTTAAAAGAAATATGTAAAACTAATAGGTAGTTCGAAGAGAATTTTTTTAAAGTAAAAACTGCCGCTTCACTACCCAATACTTAGTTCCCGAATGAATTCATCGTGACTCACATGGGGGTTGTGCATGACTCATCATTGCTCAACATTATAACAACCCTCACTCAGTCCCATTAGGTATTCTGTTGAGGTTTCACAAATGTCGTTACCCGTGGAAATGTCATTAGCTTGTTGTTTTTTTAATATCGTGACTAAGTACCCCTCTAAATACTTTTTACTTTAAAATAAAAAAGGTAAAATTACACACGCACATATACGTTATGTACAATATATGTTATATACTTTTAATGAAGTCTGATTGCCTGAAAAAATCACAGCGTACTGTAAAGTAAAATTTATCAACTCCTTGACGATAGAAATAGGCGCTGCGGTGGATCTAGATAGTCTCTGAAGCTTTCGCCAGTAAAACTATAAAGTAAGTTACGTTTTCTGTTACTAAATGCTAATATTACTATTTACTGAAACAACTAAAGAAAAAATCATTAAACCGTGGATTTGGAGAAATCATTATGAGGCGCCTTCTTCAAAGTGATGTTAGAAGAAGTAAATTACATGTACATGCTATTCGGGAACACATAAAAAAATAGCGATGGAACAAACTAGAACAAATGTATTTATGTGAAGATAATCCGATAAGAAGGAAAGTTCCTTTGAAATGGAAATATCACGGGCGCCTTCGACACTTGTACATAGAGTCGCTTGTTAACAGTTCACTAAACTCCTAACGTCTCTATTGTAGCGTTATATAGTGGTATTCTAGTTTAGGTAACGTATATCTATTTCTTTATACAATCTGGTTTCCAGACACTAGTGTCGCGAACAAAGGTGGATTCCGAATAATCCGATAAAGGGACAATACAGATTCAATTGTATTCAAATCTAGTAATGTATTTGTTATTTTGTCACAATAGTCTACAAGTTTTCGCTTTGAAATACACTTCTGTATCATTTACTTGTACGATGATAAATTTAGAACTTAATATTTAAATTTAATCATATTTTATTAACACATAAAATTACTTTTAATATTACCTTAACGCAGTCAGGGAAAGTCAAGTCCTATGAAATACAGGAGTTTTATGTATGTTCACTATAACTTGGATGTAGAAAGAGCTTGTATATACTAAGACTATATTCTATAGTCTTTCCTAATGTTAACGCAATAAAATTTTTTATAACACAAATAACAATTAAAGAAAATTTGATTCGTAGGCATCACTGAAATATACGCCTTACTACGCTTCGAATCAATAGAATTTTGTTATACATTGTTATTCGATTTAGATAACGTTAACACGCTTCAATCAAACAAAAGATTAAGACGAAATCGTCTAAACAGTCAAAACAAAATCAAAATAATCACTTGAGTTGTTTATAAGGAAAACAATAAGGAACATAATTACCCAATTACTGGGTTGAAGTCTGTTTGTATTGATTCAGTCCCACTCGGTGTAGTGGCCGGAGGTAACGGAAGGGTCTTTACAAAAGAGTAATAGCTCCCTGGGGAGGCGTCGAGTACGGTCGATGGTACATTCGACATGAGGTCAGGGTAACTTCGTACTTATTGTGTACACCGTAAGGCGATGCAATTGATATGCAGTCAACTATACAAATCTCTCACCTTCCAAATTTATTTAACCTTACAGTTTATCATAGCCATATTTCATAAACGGAAGGTATATAGTTATTTTTTATAATTTCTTGATATAAAATATAGGAATTTATTCTATTACGTAATGTTTTTTGAACGTATAAACTCACTTGGCGCTTCTGTTAGTGACTATACTTTACGGCAGAAACAAACAATCTATTTTATTGTGGAAATGGTACTTTAGACAGATGCTGATATAAAAAAACAATCGGTAGAAGCAGAAGCGTTAGTTTTTATTATTGTTGTCAGTAAACAACTGTTAGTTCATTTTAAAAGTTTCCAAGACGTCTGGATTTGTTTTTCATTGCTTCGCCATTATCATTCAAGAAAATTAATAGTGAACATCAAATCAAAGAGAGATTCTAAAACGCGAATGAAATCAGTATCCACTCAACTAAGCTCTCGTTAAAAGTAATTTTTGAAGAAATAATCCAGCTTAGTGGCAACGAAGTAAATATTTCGCTCTCAAAGGTAACGTTTCGGATACGTTAATATTTCAAAGGCTTTTTACCTTTCCTTCGTAAGCTGCTTACGATTTTTTTGATTTTATCGAAGTTTCCCGACTTGTCCTTAACGTTCCTTGTTTAACTTTAAGATTACGAAATCGCCCACATAATGGTTAGTACCTACCCCGAGATTTAATCTTACAGACTAATTAAATCTTAAATCCTAATACACTGCTCTTTAAGTAAGACTAAAAATTTACTACTTAGATAAAAATGTTTCGTTAATTAGTTTGTTCTTTTATATATGCGATTAAAAATCGCAATTTTTTTTAAATACTATTCAATATACTAATCAAGTATTGTTTAAAAAAACAATTCCGCCTACATTATACCCAATCAATAGACCAATGACAGAAAGCGATACGGAAATGGGGAGGGGAGTTAATATAAGAAGGAACTGTAAAAATTTTACAGCTCTCGTAAAAGCTGAACGAAATTGATTTGAAAATTGAATGCGTCAGGCTTCTTCCTTTCGGTATATTCACAGGATATACTAAATGACAGTTTCAACTATACGTATCCTTATGAACATGCAAACTTATCTGTGTTAAATAAATTGAAAAGAATTCAGTTATTAGTATATAAGAAGATTTCCTTACATCGCCATGTTCTCATGGCATCTGAAGATAAAACAAGCCGGAAAAACGTCTTATTATCAGAGTCCCTATTACCTTACAAGATTAGAATATGCCGAAATGGTCTAGGGGCTAATTTTCATGCTTTGGACACACAGATCATGAGTTCCATTATCATTGAAATTTTTCTTTTTTTTTGCTTTGTCCCCGTCTTACAGAGTGCTAGCTTTAATCTTTCATATCTTCTTAACTGGAAGAGCTATAAAATATCTATTTCGGATTTATCATCTCCATATCCTGTGTTTCATTTTATCCTGAAAGAGCATCCATGTAGCTCTTCCGGTTTAAAAGTTACAAGCGTTATTGAGTAATTAAGTCAGCGCATCAGTCTCTTTTACGCTGAACACGTACCCCCTTAATGAACATAAAGGCACCGAGACTTAATTGTTACAGTGCCTTAAAGTCGCTCCGAAAGTAATGGATTTCATAACTGTTATTTAAGTTTATACTTTACACAACTATACTTATTTATGTCAAAAATTTAAAACAATTATTAATCTTTAATTACTAGCAAGTTTTATCTTTCTCAGTACCTAGAATCTATTTATAATGCATTGAAGAGAACAGTGGAAGCAAATTATTTACCACCTACACGTTTGGTTGAATAGAAAACAGTGCTAATATTTATATATACTAACCAAACACATTCATAAGACAGATAACGATAAAAATTTCGAATTGGATAAAATATTTCGGACTCCATTTTCCAGTAGCGCTATAGCAATGATATCGTAAGCACATAATCTCCGAGGGACCAATTCGGATGCCCTGAATCCCATAACATACCCATGACTACCCATAAAAAACTGAAAACGTTCTTACATTCTTAACGCTCGCACTAGGCGCCGGGTATTGCCTGCCATCCTCAATTTATTGTCCCCCCCCCCCCTCTCTAATCTTCTTTAACAAACCTCCTTGGGTCTAAGCATATGAATATTTTATACGCTCTAAGCTCTGTGTTCAGATGAAAAATATACATGAAAATTGTATAACGTTATTTCGTATTATTCGCTACTTTATGTTCTTTAACAACAACAAAATAAATAAGATTAGTTATTACAGACAAATTTTAATCCTTTTCTCCATTAGCGAATAGAAATAACACTACTAGTATTCTCTTTGTTTGAATTATGATGAAAATGTTCTGAATGACATTTTTAACATATACTTTAACATATTTTCTAACATCGTTAAATTATCAAAGATTTACAGTAACATAACGAAAAATTGGCTATTCTATAAAAAAGTATGAGACTTTGCTTTTTGCTTGACAGATTTAAAAGATAAAAACCTTAAGAGGCAACGAAGAACGTCAAACCTGATATCTTTGTATTTTCTTCATTGTAATTGTAACAAGCTGTCATCTTAAAGCCTCGTCAGTTTGACTTACCTGAAAAAAAGATATGTTCGTATAAAATATTTGTTGATAGAGCATGATAATTCAAAAATAAGTTTATCTTTTAATTTCTTAGAATCAAAGTTTCATCACCATTATCATTATACTTTTGATAATTTACAAACATTTAAAATGTTTCCACAAAAATATACAAACATATATAAGTTTAAGAACACAATGATATCCAGAAATTATAACTAGTCATTAGTTAACAATAAAAACTGCTTCTTCATTGATATTCTAGCTCAAATAAGTGCCGGCTTCTCCGTCATATTTCTATCCAATCAACTATTACCAAATTTCCAGTTTAATCAAAAACCATAACAAAAAGCATAACATACAAAAGGACATTATTCTTCTTAAAAATAAAGTAATGATGTGCATCATATTCATGATGCATGAAACATTTTAGAAGAGATGAGAGATTTATAGTGAACTGATAACGGATCAAAATATAACTATTACCATCTCACAAATTACATATGTGCTATAAATATATCAAATTGCGTTTTATTCAGAGTTTACTTTCATTGAATAAACTATTACTTGACCTTTGCTGTATTTCAAGAATATCATCTACAACGTTTGTTTTGTATGCTTATAAAGTCATTAATAAATATGACAAAGATGTATTCACATTGAAAAATTCATAGCATTCAATTACTTAGGATCGATTGTAAAGGCCTTGACATAAATCATACGGCTTTTGAATTGTTGATTTATAAGCTTCACAAATGTTGAATGAAATGCTAAAAGCACAGAGACGTAAATTGGATTATTCGGAGAATTGGAAAACAATGTAAAACCTTTTCTATACGAGTAAGTGGCTTTTTCTCGAATGAATCAGCTTGCAACGAATGTACTTGTCGAAGACTATGGGTTGCGAATATCGAATATTCATTACAGAAAATAATAAACTATTTGTGAAAAGAAATAATATAGTTATATTTTATTACGCCAACCTCACTCAACATTTATAAATTAAATTGACACTTAAGAGATTTGCTTAAATTATTAAAATTGATGCACTACGAGAATGGATCGCTTTTAGTCTCCATCACCTGATTGCATCAGCGTAAAAGAGACCAATGCGCAGACTTAAATACTCCGTAACGCTTGTAACTTTTAAACCGGAAGAACTACATGGTTACTCTTTCAGGATAAAATGAATTACAGGATAAGGAGACGAGAAACCCGAAATAAACAGCTCATATCTCATCGGTTAAAGAAATACGAAAGGCGGAGAAGAAAACAAAAAAGAAAAACTTCTCTGAGAATCGAATTCATCACCTTTGTGTTCAAAGTATGAAAATTAGCCCCTAGGCTATTCCGGCATTTTCTAATCTTATAAGGACCCGGATAATATGCGTCGTCTTTTCTGCTTGTTCATTAATACTTATACCATTCTTACAAATTGTTATAAAGTTCTACAAATGATTATATGAAGCGATCCTATATAACAGATGTTATTATTCAATATGTATGCTTATGATAGCAAAATAAAAGCCGCAGTAAATTTGAACAATTACAAAAGCTGAACTAAAGTCCCTGTTCAATTAAACTTTAATGTTTTAATGATAAAGGATAGAGTAAAAGTAAAATAAATCGCATTGCTCCCTGCTGTAAAAATGACGAGATTGAATACTTGTTTTACAACTAAACACAATGAATAAGTTAATAGTTACAAAAAAAAATGGATTTACAAGATTTTATGACTCCATAAAAATTTTACGACTCGACTCCACTCAAAGATTTTATTTCTTAAAAATTTTTAGTATATCTTATTTATACTTAATGAAGTATTTTTAAAATAAGCTCAAAAGTTTGTTATTTTACAAATGTAGAACCAACAGAAACTTCACAAGTTTTGTTAAGTATGTCATGTGTAAGGACTACGCTGTACCTACGAGTTAACAAAGTTTTAAGATAGGTCTAAATGAAAATGGTCCTTCGTGTCAAGTATAATAAACAAAGTTTGAAAAGCATTCAGTAATGAAGCACATAACTTAGATCTTGGCACGAGACCTACACTAAATTGTGATGGGTCGTAAATATAAATTTGTTAGACGTTATATTTAGATTTATATTTACACGCAAAGTTAACCGGAGTGTTTTCAAACGAGTTATGGTTTACTATTCAACTTATCGTTCATCTAACTTCATTTGAAATATTATTACTAAAATTAGGTTACATTACTTCGGCATATAAATATATTGCGAGTATGTGAATCAGTGTGTTATATACTAGAATATTTACTTAAAAAGAATAAATAAAGGAAATATTTCTGTACGTTGCAAAATATACTTTGACTTATAAAACGCGGAAGATGAAATTCATAAAACAACGTTAATACATTTACGAATGTTGTTTTTCAAGAGGCCATAAATTCTAACGTCGGAGAAGTTTCGTGATTTTTGTAATTTTCTTTCCAAACTTTGTTCAATTCGGGCTTCCATAATTGCGAGTAGATTGCCAAGATTTTTTTTTCCCCGAAATCATGTAATCTCGACGATAAAAAATCCGTGGAAATTCTAGCTTACAAAAGTTCACAGATGTTTTTCAATTCTTACACGTAGATAGAATGTAATTTATCTTCTGATACCTTTCTTTGTAACATGAAGACTTGTGATCATTATTAAATTGTAGAATATTCACACGTTTTAGTGAACCCATTCACAAATTATTAAAGTAAGTATTGAAGGAGACATTTCACCATTATGTAACTACTTACACTTGTTAAATATAATGGGTATTAATACAAAATACATGTGGATAACAAGTTAAAAGGTCTCAAAATCTATTGTACCGAGGTAACGTGACATAAATCCAAATACTACTACTACCTAAATTCTAAAAGATACGCATCGTATTATTGTTCCCCGAACGTAACAGCGTCGTATAAATCCGATCAGGCGTATTCCCAGCACATGCGATAAAAAAAACCTTAACATATTCATACGACATTGACTCCCGACAATATTTACGAGGCTTCGTAACACGAAACAGCCTTCAGGCGCAAACTAAAATTTACTTTCTAGAACAACGCACTGCAAGTTTACACTTAAGCTCGGATAACGAGCAAATGTAAAGGATTGATTTGTACAAAATGGAACTTTATTACGGTGCCACTGAGTACATATTACAACAGCACATTGGGCGACGTTTATTATAAGAGACGATTGAATATAAATTGTTTCGTTATGTACCTAATCGCAGAGCCAGAAGGCATGTTTTACGCTGTGCCCCTAGTAGCCTTCGGGAGTTAAAGAAAAATTGTCTTTATGTTATACGCAACAGAACATGTTATTCGTTGATTGAAAATTTTGTTCCCTCGGAAAGCAACACCTAAGCTCCCTGAGGCGTTTGTGAGGTCAAACACGAACCCTGTCTTTTTTCCCCAAACGGGAAATTATTATTTTTGTAAAATTTCAGGGCATTATTCTAATTTAAGTAGACATTAAGAAAAGAATTCGATTTCTGCTTTAAACTAAACAATAAGGTTTGAAAGAACGTTTTGCCAAACAAAACTTTTGGCATCATATTCTTTTTGCTTTTTCTTATATTTGATAAAAGTTAGTAAAGTTAGGATTCTATCGGGTAATAAGATTGGATTGTAGTTATAAAGGTATTTCAAATAAGGCAAACGAGCACTTGTAACCTTATTGCTACCTGGTCCGCATCCTCGAAACCCTGGTACAATTAGAAACTGGAACGTTTTCTCAATATTAATAGCTTTGTCCCACCCTCTTTACCTTGACCTGGAAACTGGAATTCTTTACTTCAACTACCTGCCGGCTGGGACCGTTTCTGAATTATGAAGCTAGTTTCTTTGTCTTTCTAGGTTAACGAAGGCTTTTCAGCGCACGAAACAAGGTCTGGAATTTGTTACCAATTTAGAACGGGTCGAAGTCGCAATTAAATTCTAAGTAACGAAGAAAGTATGAGCCTAAAGCGAGTGGCAGTTACATTCTGAAATAGTTTGAAGTACACTTGTTAAACTGTACTTTACAGAAACGAACATTTTAATGTGCTTTACAAATGAATTATGAAGTACCTTTTTTTCTGTTAATAACTACGTTCAGATTATAAATTTACAAAGGCTACTTACTATGTGGTTTACTTAAAACCGTTTTTTAAGGTTGGAATAGTTTTCGGGAAAACAACTTGATTTTGTGTCGATGTTAGTTGATAATAAATCATTTGTTATTTAAACGGTAAACATGATTTTTTTTTATTAAAAAACTTCTCACATTTCTGTCCACAGATAAAGTTTAGCGAAATGTATCGATGTATAAAGGATTGTAAAATCCAATGTCATATCTGTTCTATTTAGAAATACCCTTTGATCATTATTTAATGTCACTACATCGATCATTACGTCCGCCCTTGAACGGCTTCGACACATGAATGAGCACGCAACCGGCCGTGAGTTTTTAAATACCGTGGCCTTTGCGAACTACCCGCATAGATATAATGGGGTACCGCTTAACAAATAGCCTAATGGACATGAATTATTGATTATTTAACTACCGACCAAAAAGTAAGGTATGATATTGTTGAATACAAAAAAAAAACATGCCTGTAATAGTGAACGGCTAAACGAACATATTTTGTTAAAAATTACGAACATTTCAAAAAATATAAAACGGATTCTTTTAATAACGATTAACAAACATGTGTTTTAAAATTATTTAGGATTTTTTTCAACAAGTTGTAACAGATCAAAATTTATATATTTACAATATAAAAGCAAAATAATGAGGAAATGTCAATAGAAAATATTAAAATTTATTTCTATACAGTTTCACCTCTGTACTGAGTCTAGTTTATATATATCATTTACATAGAGTACGTAGGAGGTATTATTAATAAAAGACAATATTATCTCTTCTAAAACATTGAAACCAACTCAATATTAAGACGAACGTTAATCAATTTAACTAAAATTATTATCGATGAACGGAATTAATTAAAATCATATTGAACGTCCCAAAACCACAGCGCTCATTTCCAAGATTTCATCAAAGCACCCGATACTTGATCAAGTAATTTCACGAATGAGTTCTGAAATCAATTAACTACTTCGGAAGTTTATGTAACAGACGACAAATTAAATTATCATATTCAAACGAATAGGCTTGCGCTTTATAAAATACATATAGACGCGATCGCGTTATAAAATAATTTGATTGCTAAAATTTGTTAAATTTCTGTTCGTTAAAATTTCATTGATTGTAATTTTAAGTTTAATTTAAAAATGACTTATTTTAAGCATGTTTTTATAACTCTCGTGCGTGTGAAACATGTGAATATTTTAAATCTTCCACCATAACAACATTGCTATGTATGAGAGACAGAATATTCTAAGCGAGCAGGCTTTACAATCCACGACCCCATAATCACTTAACGCTATATAGGACGAGTTTAGATAAAAAGAACTTCATTATAAGTAAAGTACAACAGAACTATAATATATGTATGAGTTTCAAACAAAGTTACATTCAACATCCACAAAAGTTAATATAACACAACATGCGGGCTGTGTTTCTAAACAGACAAGTGAAAGCAAACCATCTATCAAGCGACTTGTTCTAAACTTCATTAGAGTTACTTTAACCACTGGAAATATGACTGCGGAGCGGATACAGACTGTTGGGAATTGTATCAATATCTTTTCAATCAAGTAATAAATTCGATTACATTCAATCTACTCTTATCTAAAATACGTGGAGTATAAAATTTATTAGAATTATCGGCCTGGTATTACCACAGTATTTACTTCCGCCGGCAAATAGTAACGTGAAAACTGTGTTCCGGTTTGAAAGGCGCTTTGGATGGTGAAATTACTGAGGTAACGAGACTTAACTTATTATTTTTTAAGTAATCACAATGTCTGTTACTGCTCGTCTCGTTTTCAACAAAAAACAATCATCCAGAAATAACAGTAATGGGCATGATTTTATATTGCAAACCTTCTGGTAACAGAGCATTCTTATAATTATAATTTAATTACTTAAAATCTCTGTAAATAATATTTCTAGTAAGGCTTTTAAATTTAAAAATATCTTGCATACAAACGCATGCAAGATTTATATTCCACTATCTATCTCAATTTAAAAGATCCTCTGTCGGTAAAGGATTTTCCATATAACCTTCCTTATTTTCTAATACAAGACGCTTTCTTTCTCTTTTATGCCGTTTGTTCATATTTTTCTTGGCTCTCACATTTCTCTGTCATCTATCTCTTCTTCTACAATATCATTGAATCGTCGTCTCTTACCAGCATAAGTACGTTAATTAATTATCGATTACATTCTAAGACAAAATCTATTTATACTACAAAACTTAAACTAAAGAAACATAATTTATCTTTGTGTACCTATTTACAAGTAAACAGTTGATATATTTTTTAATATTATCAAATAAAGTTTACTATCACGATCTAATTTAAAATCTTATACGACGAAGTACGAATCTATCAAACCCAACTAAAAGAAATATGTCTTAAAAGAAACAAAGAAAAATATTTATACTCTCTTGTTTATTCGTCGCTTTTAGTATTTTTCGGTAATAAAAAGATGTACTAAAGAAAAGAGGTGTGCAATTCATCCGTTGTAAGAAGTTTTTTATATTTTACTTAGGTTTCTTTTTTACGGCATTCTGTAAAAAATACAGATAAAAGGCCAAGTTAATATAGTAGTTGTAGTGTTTTATAGTGGGTTTTATAGTAATATAACTAATGTAGTTGGCAAAACGGTGTTCAAGCAGGAATAATATATTACTGATTGACGAGAAAAACATCCGATACACCTTTAACCAACAAAAAGAAGCAAGATTTTATTTTAACGTAAATCTTGTTGGATTTTATTACATACGACTCACAATACAGAGATAAGAGTAAACAGATTTTTGTGGTTTAAGTAAGCTTATTAGCTTTAATCTCGAAAAATTTAAATAAATTATTATATCTTAAGAGTGAGAGAATTGTTTTTAACCAGTTAACTCGTCTTACTACATAGATATAATCAAAAATATAATAAAGACTTGAATAATCTTAGAAAATTCATATTGTACGTAAGTAAAACATAAATAAATATAAAAAGATCTATAAAATTTCTGTTTATAACAAATTTTATTTTTCTGCCTCTAAATATAATAGTCAAGGACCCATATAAACAACATCAGACAATATTCATTATTTTGACGCCTGTCCTTTTCAATTTTCGCGAACGAGAAATCGTTATTGTCGGGTGGCACTGTCGCCCATCAATACGTCCGCAGCTCGTGATACCGAAATTGATTGCCGAACGATTCTTTTCATAGGCGAAATAGATTGAACTTTGAATAATACGAACGCGAAACCGTAGCGCCTGGATTCGAAACCGTATATCAATTTCTTTTTGTTCGACTTGGTGACTAACGCAAAACAGATATCAAAATTTTACAGAGGTATATTGAAAACAGTAAAAGGTATCTTGATCTTCATAGTATTCTTTCAGACATACGACTAACCGAAATGAATTTTATTAAGATAAGCTAAAAACATAATACTTTTTTATCTAAAATAAGCTAAATCGTGACTTTGCATAGTGTTAAGTGACAGTGGTAGTGGATGGTGAAAAATGCTCGCCTAGAATACTGTGATCCTCATTTGTTGTATAGTAACGTTGTTACGGCGGTAGTTTTACAATACGAAGCTCACTAGCCAGAGATGATAACTCTACCATCTAAAACAAATTACCATGAATTCAATGTAGCTACGATTACTGTCGGAAAGATTAACGAGTTATTAGTCGAATATAAAAAAGGAGTAAAACCTTTGTCTCTAATTAAAAATTAAAATACTTGCCACTGACGCCGTTTAGAAAAGAGCTGAATATTTAAAATTCCGAATCACAAAAAAAATAAATACTCGTTAGACGATCTGCACTCAGACGGGCGTGAGACCGTGGAGAATGTTATCGCCGCGGGCGCGAGATTTTTACTCTTTTCACCGAGCTTCCCATTCGTAAACAAAGTGGGAACGAAAATGTAAATTCAACTTGCACAATGCAGCGAATGAAGCTCTTGTAAAAGATCATTTAGTAAGTACTCGCCGTTTCTGCTTATTTTGTAACCATTTCGTTGATTTTAAGAGAAATTTCACTTTGAAATCTCTTGTAAACAAAACATAAGGAACGTTTTAACATTTGCAATTAAACAGTTACATTATCTATTAAATTAGAGTATAACTCTTTATGAAGTAATTATTAAGTTATAATCACTCAGAAATTACAAATTTAATATCTTTGTAAATACTTTATACCTTTTCCCATAAGATATCGGCTTTCTATCTTTTATTAGAATCGGAATCCGCCTCCGCACTACCATGACGTTATATCGGCTTCCCACGCAAGTATTCAATGTAAAGCCTTTGCCTATTATAGGAACTGGTTGTAAAAAGGTTTCCTTTTTTTAACTTATAAAATATTTAATCTAATATTCTATTATTACTATACCTTACATATAAATTAGAAATAGAAGAAATTACAGTAATTGTAAATTTATAAGTTATAGTTCTTATAAAGATACGAGTATGTTAATATAAGTATGAACCAATTTTAATTTTGGAGCTTATGAATACTATTACTAATTATATCCAACCTAACCTCTGACCGAAAAAGTAGGATGTTATAAGTATAACTTATGTCTCAAGCTCTCTATGTATCTTTTTAATGTGTCAACTGATAAATATCTAAACAAATTTTGGTGTATATTTTTTGATTTAAAATTTACGATTTTAAAGCATCAGCATTCTTGCATCTTGTTTCTATCGCCATCACGGTAATACAACATACATTACCATGTGTGTCATTGATTATTAAATGGTTATAGCTAAGTGAAACATTGATTCGACTTGATCTCATCATCAGCATTGACTCGATTGCGATTAAGTCTCCAAGAACAACTGCTTCCCTAAACAGGTGAGCTCTACCAATCCGCACTTGATCAGCATGATGGTTAAAAGAACTTGACACTCTCCTTATCAGAGAAGGTCCTGAGTGCCAGACGTGGGAACATCCAGAGGATTGTTTTATTAGGTTATACTTTTAAGTAAGATGTTTAACAATAATTGTTCTTAGTGATAATAATTAAAGAAAATCTGTAGCGGATATATTCTTTAATTATTATCGGTAAATGTTCAGCTTTTCAACTGAACTTTGTTCATGTATAGTTCACTGCACGGACTAACCCACTGGTGCAATTATAATGAATGGCCCCACGACACGAGATATCAAAGTTTCACACCCACACAATAGATTCTACTGCAAACTCTAAGTCATACTGTACGTAATAAATAACACCGGCATTTAAATTCGTACTTGGCAACAATCGATAATGCTCGACCGGTTTCTATAACATCGGGAGATCTACGCTCAGAGAACTTCCCACGCACTTTTTACCGTCACCAGGTGGCGTGGTCTTCATTAGGCAAGAATACTCGGGAATCAAGGCAAGGTATTACACGAGTAAACCGTTGTCGGCACTCGTAGTATTTTTATTTTAAAACCAGTCCGCTTTGCAGCTGTTAAAGGGCTAAGCTTTGTGAGTTATCAAGTTTTTGTCGCCATTTTGTGGGAATTCTTAACTGTGCACAACAGCGCTAAATTAAGTACGAGTCTTTAAATAATATGTGACTTCGGCATATAAATTTCTAATATTATCTAATTAATTTCACTCCTAAGTTTAGTACTAACAGAAAATAATTTTTGTTTTGCTAAAAAATGCCTTTTATCGTCTTTACATGTTTCCGTCGCTAAACCAGGTCGTTACTTTATTAAGAACAATGGATAACCTAAATAAATTTTCTATTCATCAAAGGGACCAAACGAACTTTTTTTATATTATATAAATGGAGAATCTATGATAGAAAGTCCTATTTCAAAAGAAACCTATTCACTCTACTGAAGGCAGCAGACTATTGCTATATTTTAGTATTCTCATTATAAAGGTAGAAACGAAATGCTTTGTCTGATCTGAATCTCGAAAAGGAATGTCTGAAGTACATTTTTCATACAACTCCTGCTCTCTGAAGTAGATAGACGAGATATACTAAAAATGTTTGCGCTGATATATTTATTGCTACCTGGGTATAAATGTTGCGATATTGGCCGGTCGTCGGTACGTCAGATAACTATCGGCGGCGTCCATTTGTCACCGCCCCCACCACCACCACCCCCGCGGTCCGAAACCGGTCAGATTAAGATATCAGAACTGTTCGCATATTGATGGCGGACTATTCGTAGCAACCGCCTCCCCTGGTGTTTGGGCCTATTGAAATATACCTCGAAGTTTGATATGATCATCGAAGCGCGATCCGTTTTACCAATAAATCCCATTTCACAAATACGTTATGGATTTGATTAAAATAACTCACACAATTTATAAAGTGAAGTCAAAGTGTTTAAAATCTATCAATATTCCCTTTTAAATAACACTAACTAAATGACAAATTAAGAAAGAAGCGTATGCCTAACAGGATATAGATTTACTTCATGATTTATGATATTTTATGACTGTGTTAATACGTTTAAGAGTGTTAGATACTTTGTAAAAAATATCAAATTAGATCGTAAATTCCTAATATCAGCTAATCTATCACAATAGCAGCTGTTTGAGTTTTAGATCACTCATCTACCACATAACATTTATATTCATTCTTCTTTCGTTGCGACTACTCCGATAGAATAAATTGTGACCCCATTTCCAAGCGTTTTTAATAATTACACAGTTTAAGAACTTTTTAACTAACCTTGTCACAATTATATGCACCACAAAATCTAAATCTTACTCGCCGAACATAAGTAGAAGTAGGTCAGCAAACTGAGCGTAGTGATCGCCTTTTCAATATTAAATTACATTATACACACAAACTCACCGCGGAGTATGAAAACTGTGCGGCATTAACGCCGGGGAACTTTTTCGAAATAACTGGAGCTTGAAATGCAACGGAAATACACTTAAATGCGAAAAAAAAAATAACTCTAAAAGAGAGTGCTTTGAAGTTTCGCTAACACGATTTTCCTCTCGTCGGCGGATTTTAATGATTTGATGCCACTCCCGCGGGAATACCTGTTGCAACCACTTTTGCGTTATGAAGCAATACATTTGTACAGACTCATTTTTTTAATGGTGCACATTTTAAAGTACTCACAGTTGATGATAAACCATTCCTCTGACTTTTAGTGTTATGCTACCAACATTAATTAAACAGATGCAATTATAATAGAAATGTTAAAATGACAAAAAAAAACTTCTAAACGAATCACCGAAGATTCTATTAAATAAATCCTTTCCCTTCGTTAGTAGTATATAGTCACAGAGTTCTAATTTTAGTGTACAAAATGAAGCACAATGACTAATACGGAACGACGAATAAACCAAGACGACTAAGTGATAATGTGAAACTGGTTATAATGTTAGCACAGCACTACATTGCGTGCATCAGACACCAGGTAATTCATTAGCATAGTTATTTTAAGCTACAGCGCCCTTCAAACTAGTAATGTTCGCGCAATATTACTCGTCAGTAGTAACATTGTCCGGGAAGCTGTATTTATGTTACAAACTAGTGAAATAAAGACTTTTCGCTGAAAAATTAAGTTATCGTGAACTGAGTGAAAAAATTCAAGTGACTCTTTTATTAAGCTCCGACATTACTTGAACTTCGAATTAATTCTTCACCGAAATAACCTTTCAGTGAACTACAAATTAGGGTTGTTGTATTTCGGAAAAAAAGCCTTAAGTGAAAAGTTCGAAATTTCTGATTTTTACGATATTTTTCAGACAAAAATATTTAAAAAGAGTATTTTATTGTTTCAAAATTTAACACTGCTTTAATAATACTAACGTATTATACTTTTTTACAAATGGCGGGTCTCTGTTGCTGGTGACCGTCTTGGTTTCATAGCAGCGTCTATTTCTGTCGCCAATTGGTCTGCAATTGTTACTGTGTTTAAGTTTGAATGATGTCACTAGTAATGACCTTAACAATTTATGTTTTAAGACGCCAAGCACAATTTATAACGTATATCATCCTAACGAACGCTATATCATTGCTACGCCGAATTAAAAGATAATTAACTATAATTCTAGTTGAAATCCCGATCAGATAACTGATTTATATTTCCGTATCCCTGTTCATACAAAACGACAGGAGTGAACACGAGGAATTTCTCATTTAGCCGTATGAATACACGCGCCTCCCTTGGGATGGATCAAGTAATTCGGGCATGGGAATTTTACTTAACATGTCCTAAAACTTTGACTATTTAGTATGCTTAAAAACTGGTATAAAATATTAATACATGATTACTAAGTTGCTATCATGAACTTTTTTGTTACTAATTTTATTTAAAAAACAAATTTAAATTGAACCAAATATCAAAACAAACTGAAACTAATTCTCGTTATTTATATATTTAGTCGTAATAATCATCATTACCAGACCTCTCATGTAACCTAGAACAATTAGGTTCACTACTAAGGTTGATGATAAATAATCTCCAAGCAAGAAATCTTTTCATCTCACTGTTACCAATTCTGCTATTTTCCTAATAAGTAATAATAAAACCAAAATATGTTTATATAATACCAAATATATCACAATAGTAAGTTTACGGGAAGTTGAGTTAAAGGAATCCATACTTGAAGATAAAATTCTAGCAACTGTGTTCAGACAAAGAATTATACACTCCGCGCCTCATAAATGTCCGATGTTCACCTTAAATCGAAATAAAGTCCGTTATTGGAAACCCAAAGGCGGAGAATCCGAGAACTTTTCGTACCGATACGAATAAAGCGCTCGAGATTCATTATCCAATAGTTTTCAAGGAACGTGAGCTCACTTGGTGATGCCGGCATCACCGCCGCCTTTCGCGAATAGAATTTTAATCGGAAATTTCAACTCGAACACTAAACTAATTCTTTACGAGAAAAAACTCACAGGAGACGTATTTTATTTATTGATGTATTCTGTTGCCGAGGACCACCTAGGTAGGTATTTTGGCTTAAAGGACATTGTAGCTAATGAAATCACAGTGAGGTAGCAAGATTTAACACTTCAACACAACGAGCACAACTGGTGCAGAGTACATCATCCTAACTAGCGCCTAACGTCAAATTGAATATCTTATATATCATGGCAACGTTCGCAATATAGTTTCGGAACATACTAACAGAACACAGCAAATCATAATTCATCACCATCACGTGTATTTCCTTTAAAAACGTTGCCTCTAAATCTTCAGACACTGTAAATATTAAGTGCAAAACATCAAACCGGAAAACGAGGTTCAAAGAGGAAATACTTCAAAGAGCAAAATTAATAGCATTAAGTATTCGACGTTTCCGCCCGCGCTCTTACACTTTAAACGTTCAAACTGACGGAGACTGCAAACGGTTTTGTTTATTTTAACTATCAGCATTCATAAATTGGATTGAAAGCATTTATTTTATATATATAAAAAACAATGAGGTAACATTTAAACTTGATTTCATTCATCTAGACTGGCTCTTAGTTAACAAGCGAAATATATCGAAGCAGTCACGGCGACGAGTTTATAAAATGAGGGTAGTGCCTATACAAACGAATTTATAAAACATTGTCACCGTCGAAACTACACCAAACATAACTCAGGAATCGAACCAAGGGACTAACGCAAAGTAAGCGTTCGATCGAAATCATAAACAGTTATATTCATAAATAATAATTATTATTAACAAATGCTGTTATTTTTAGCTTCTTTTTTACTGATACATGTAGTTTGGTCTGTTATTTATATCACGTATATATACTAGGTATATTAAGAGCTTTAGCCAAATTACTTACAAGATATTTTTTTAAAGTGTAAATAGAGTTATAAAATTAATTTCATATGAAATTATTATGTACATATTACAAATTGAGGTACATATTAATCAAAGTAATTGACGTCATATATTTCTAGTAATGAAGTGAATGAAGAATTTGTAAATTCGTTGCATTAAATTAATGTACGCAATAAAATTGTGAATGGGTTGCGTTATACTCGTATCCATTGAAACGACCACCGCAGTGGCACCAGCCGCCGTTTGGTTCACAATTATAAGTGATTTACTGTGACAGTGGTCTACGATGTGGAAGCGTCGGCTCAATAAACATATATTTACATATTAACAAAGAAAATTAAACGAAGATTGATAGCAGTTCAAAAAAACACTTAATAAACAAGAAACAGAAGGCTAAGACCATTTATCCACGGCCAAGTGCGAATTGGTAAACGACTCATGTCTAGGTAAGCTGTTCATAAAATATATTGATTTTATCACAACGTTTTCCACCACCAGAAGCTCAAACTTGGCGATGATCGAAACAGACCGTTTAACAAACGAAGCCATCATAAAGTGAAAATTCATTCGTATGCTTATACATTATAAATATTGAAGCGAATCAGAACAAAATTTATCGGCAATAATATGGTCACAAAATAAAAATGAGTTGTGACCACAGTCTTGCAATTAAATTAAAAATAAAACGTTTTGTATCGCCGCGATTGACAGCTAACAGTCCCCCGCCATTTTATTTAAACCGCGCGCTTCATTTCGGCGCTGCAAATTGACACGAATGTATCCGTCTGGGGCGTCCATATTTATTAATTAAGCCTCTGAAATATTCGAGCGCATGTATAACTCTTTCGCATTCATTGTAATTTATTTCATAATACATTCATGAAACATCAATTAGGGAAATTCGTAACGGGAAGTGCTGCGATGAAATGATCGGTGCAGCCATTGTGTCAGAAAAGAAAACATGAAAACAAAGAGAATAATGAACCACGGAACTATGATTTTGATTTTAAAATTAACATTTTTTTAATACATAATTGGTGCGCCTGCCCATAACAACGTGGATCTAGTAAGAATGATACTACCACCACGTTGTTCTCATCACCTTGGGACACAAGGCGGTTAAATTTAATTTTCCCAGAAATTTCACTCGCTACAACGCCCTTGAAATCGGAACACAGTAATACTTAACCGATCTCTAATAAAAGATAGCATCACTAAATTTTAATACCAGCGATTTTAGGTCTTTAGATTTTTCCACGAAAAAAAGCACCTCGTTATTTTTTTATTACAATGATCCTTTTCAAAATTCAGATTAAAGCGAAGACTGCAACTTCTACGCTTAAGCAAATTAACCACATTTTAATATAAGTAAAACGTTAATAAATTATAAAACACCGCCCGTCCGTGCCTCAAGATCTCATTAAAACTTTTATAAGGTTCAATCCAACTTAAATTCTAGCGGCGATGTACCAGTCGATAATTCGAATTTGATCTAGATAGATGTGTATTATGCCGACGACCTACTTCGCATGCCTGTGCCGGTGGAGCACGTATGAACTCGAGGAATTTCTCATTGAGGCAAACGTACCCGCAGTATACTCGGAGATGCTGAAACTTCGTATTGGGAATTCAGGCTTGGAAATGGTATGAGAAAGAATCTTTATAACATATTCATGTCTATTAAATAATAAGCTAATACTCAAACTCAATTTCACATGGTTTTAAGAGACAATGATGTGTGCTCGTCAAGAATACTCTTGTCTATTATAAGTTAAAGAAGACAATAATGCCGTTACAGCGGCAGATTTACAACATGAGGATGGTAACTACCCATTAACTTGTGGCACCGAAATCGCACCTAAAACCTCCGTGTTAAAATAAAAGCGTTTAGCCCCTGTTCTAGACAGTTACTGAACTCAAACCATATAAATTAGTAATTTTTTAATATCATTTAATAACCAAAAAATATGGAGAAATTGAGTTAAGCATGCAAATTTAAAGAGGACCGTCTAAAATTACTTTGTAAGCACAAAATGAAAAATTAATGGCATTAACCTGTTTAAATATTTACAGCTCCCGGCGGTATTGTTCTGATCTTAATATTCGAGAGTCCGGACCAACTCCACGGCTGTACCTCCAAGATAACCAGATTTAAATTCCAGTCCCTTTTTTCTAGTGCGAGAACAGAGTAAATCAAATAATAATGCAGTGTGTGATGCAGTTTTCCATTTAAATTCTTTAAGATTTTAATATACGAAAGTAATAACATTTCTTTGAAATGATTAACTGAATTTATTCCGACCTCGAATTATAAATGGCTAACAATATTTATATTGCACAGTTTTCTATACAAAATATAATAGTTGAAATGTTTATTTATCATCATCATTTGAACTTGTCCACAAAATGTATGTCTGCCAAGTTAACAACATTGCTATGTTCCGGCTGACAACATATAAGAGCTTGAGTATTATATTATAATACACTTCACTATTTTCTATCTCCTTCTCACATAACACCATATGAAGTTGAAGTCAAGAATAAAAGAACCTTATCACCAAACGAAGTTTGCTTTGTTTATCAGATCGAAGCTTAGTATACTTCACTGTATTATTCCGTAGTTTAACGTTTAATTATGATGCACTTTAACCATGCGAGGTTAAGCCTCAACAGCAACTAATTTAAATAATGTATACATCAGGAGACGTAGGTGCTGGGGCGAGATAAGCATCACTCACGCCTGCGGCGGAGCCCTCTGTTGCGACTTTGTAATACCCACCGCAAGGTATAAGCGATAGCGAATTTCATATTTAAAGGTTACAAAGCAATATATGCGTGTTTAAATGAAGGCAAGTTAGCGTTGTAAAAGATTTATATTTCAATAGATAAACTACAGTTTGTTTCATTGGGTTTTAATGAAGTATTTAATTTGAAGAAAGACGGAAGTTAAATATAGGTTAGGCAAAGGAAGCAATCAGTATTTGTTTTCCTTTTACGAGTCTGTTATTTTCTAAACTCGTCTCTTGAACCTTCTATTATGTGAAGCAGACAACATCCGAAATATTTAAGGAAGAACTATTTGGAAGTAATGCCATTCTTTGCTTTGCCTTCTTAATAATTATTGTAACAGTAGCCATCAGATGAACATGTTCATTTCGTTGACTAATGTTATATAAATAGTTAAAATCTAAATCAACATTTTCAACGAGTACAGAGTTTTAATACATAATATTTTTAGCATCGAAAGCAGAATTTTAAATAAATAAAAATTTAACGCACTGCAAACTTAGAGAAATGAATAACATTAGGAATATCAAAATTGCTTACGTGATCACTGCACTACACAATAACGGCCAGCACTGGATATGACAAGACATCCGTACACTACAAGCTCTGACGACCAATTCTTTTTGCTATTTCCGAGCACTCACCTTTTATAGTCGTTCGCAGGGACCCTGCCTTTACAAGTACCCACCCTTTAACCGATCGCTGGGCGACCGTTATTTCTAACTACCCGCCTTACACGTAGTCGATCGCAGGTGCGGCCGACGACGATTTATGGTGACTCCTAGCAATACATTATTCGTCATTATCACACAATATATATAAACTGTTGGAAATAATTTGTTACATAATAAGAAAAGTAGTTTTTAAAGACCTAATCATATTTCATTGATACTTAATTTAACTTTATAATAATAAATATATGCCTATACAGAGAAATAAAAATGAGTTCTATCTGAAGTTTTTACAGTCGATCCCACAATTCACCTATGGGTAGACAAAAATTCTGATAAAATATCAACATACGTGTATTAATGTTCGCTAAACATTTGTTCATTTATAAAAATTAAGTTCTTTTCTCCTTCTCCACCTTTAAGAACCATTGTAAGTGCTTTTAAAATATACCGACAGTCTACGGCAAATTTATGCATTTTCACGTTCAAAAGATAAATCCCCGGTGCAGGCCAGAAAAATCTCTGATCAAACTGAAAATGTTTAAAAGCCAACGCCTGCCGCGAACTTTACAAGTAACAAAGAAGCAACCACTTCAAGCGGAGATAAACTCGGAAGCAGGAAGGCAGCAGAAGGGTCCTTGAGATAAGCTCGGAAAAAAGATCGATGGTATAATAAATAGGTGACAAGCGACTCTCCTGCATATGGAGGAGTGTCAAAGGATTTCGTATCAAAGATTGTCACTACTATATCTGTTTTCTTCCTATTTCTTATCTAACGATAAAATATTTTAAATGTTTTTATAATCATTTATGAATGTATGTATTTAAAAAGTTTTAATATGGATTATGATAGCATAAAATCAAATAATCTGGAAATTAAATAATTATATTCATTACTACACTTCTATATGTAAAGAATGACCAACCCTTTTTATTTATTACAAGTACATATTAACTTAACTGGTGGTCGGACTCTAGAGCCGGAGACCGTCAAGTTAACTAGTTATGTTCGTACACAAACATTACTCCATTCCGGTTTGAAAGCGCTGTAGCTAGTGAATTATTATACTAACTTAACGAGTCCTTACTACTGTCTCCAAGCGAAGAGCACAATGTGGTTTATGCTAACTTGCTAGTTGCGCATTGTTATGGTACCTATCACTTAGTATCAACTTTTTGCCTTGCTCGTCACGTTACTTCCTTAGCTTTTTCTAACTACATTGACTAGCGCTTGTCTGCGTCTGATCTGTAAAATTCATTAGTGTAGAAAAAGCCTATTCACTCTTCTCATAAAAATTCCCAGATTTTCGATTAAAAAAATATTATCACCGCTGTGCTCTTATCATCCAGACCACGGAATATGCAGCATCTCGGCTAAGCTCTTATCACTTAGAGCACGCAACGCGAAGCATCTCGGAGGCGTCTCTTAATGAACATAATCTTAATCGTATTGGCCTTTCCGTTGGTAAATATTTAATAAGCGCGCTTTAATCGCTTAATTGTTGAAATACAAGAGCGGACCGCTCTTTGTTCAGTATAATTATATTTAATAAAAGCCTGTAGTGGGAGGGAAGGGAGTTCCCTCCCACTACAGGCTTCCTAGGCTCGTAATCAACCCCCAGCTGAAAGAGACAATGAGACTGTTTTGAACACTAACTAGCGAATTTTAGAACTTATCTTAATTAACGTTTACTTGCTTTCAGTATATACATTTATGAATGGTAGCAAAAATCATTGAGAACTTTAATTTTTGAAACTAACACCATTCAAATCGTCGAGTATATGTATATTTTCCGGCAGAGTTTTTTTTAATTAGATCTTTACGATGGACAAGTAATCTAAGAATGATTACAGAATCCCTAAACAGATAATGGACGCAGAACCTGGAATAGGTCTATGCTAAAAATATCGGCGTCGAAAAACAAAAAAAAGGCTGAAATAGAACGATGTCAAGAAATTTACTGAAACAAGCTGCGGATTTACAGCCCAGATGATGAGAAGATGAAAGGTTTCTTTATTAATAATTTATTACGATTTTCCATCATATGACAATGGACACAAAAACTATTATAACGTTCAATAATATTCCATAGAGATAAATTGTATGCAATATCCATCTATACATAGAAATCAAATACTATACTGCATAAACATCAGCAAGGACTAACTACAAAATTATTTTTAAATCTAAATTTTAAGTATTTTTAGTAGAACAAGAAACAAGGAACATAAGAAGTAAACAGCAATAGACTATCTTATGGCTCAAAGCATTTATTACAGAAAACCAGTGAATAGACATCTTTGAATTTAACTTATGAGAGTGTTTATGTATATGTATACATATACACATTTCGTGTACTGAAATATGTGAAAAGAAATTAATAAGTAAAATGTCTTTTTTTTTCGCATTGCGGCGGGCTAGTCCGCTCGTTTTTCCTTGAGGTGTGTACGTGGAGAAAATAACAAGTTCCGCTCTAATATGTACAAACACGTATGTATTTTAAGGTCTTTAGAGGAAAGGAGGCAGTGTGCCAGGGCCGCACCACTCCAGATGAGCTGCCAGTTAGAAAGTGGTGCCTTAATGAGAGCGAGGAGGGTAGTTCGGAAACTCGATGTGTGTTAAGTGAATTTCGCTGACATCGAATTATTACTCCGATATTTCGCTCGTTTCTTTTAAACGAGACATATTTTTGCGTACGCCACTTAATTGGAACATCCACTTTTTAATTTAACGCTAATTAAGTTGAGGGCATAATCGATTTGGAAGCCTGTAATCGGATAATTAAAAATTACGGCAACTTTATTTTTAAGAAGCACGCGTGCGTACCTTTTTTTGCCCTTGTGCCCGAAATTTTCACAAACATTTTTTGTTGTAAACAGCAAAAAAATAAGATTTACGGATATAATTTAAAAAAGGAGATGACCTTTTGTATTAAATTGTTAAGAAACTTCAAATTAAAATGATTTACAATTACATTAACGACGATAATAACAATTATCAGTGAAAAAGCTTAGAAAGTTTCTTGAATATGATTTTATTGAAAAACCTATTGATAATACTACTTTACCATCATATTTCAAGTGTTGTTGATATGATATTGATGATCATTATTTATAATAAATTACTATTATTTTGTATTTATTTGTTTTGAAATAAAATATTTAAAGAAACATTTTAAAAGCGTGCAAAATATCTGAGCGGCGGAGGCTGCAGTTTTAAATTCGCGTATTTGCGTAGAAGCTGAACAGAATGCCGCATAAATAATAACATCGCGCTGCGAAACTGCGAGTCGTTGCGGAATTAGCGGCAATATTTGCGCAAATAAATGGGAAAAGTTTCGCTATTAACCGCAAGAGAAACTGCGGAATCGCATTGAGCTCCACGCGACAGTGGCCGGCGGACAAAGCGTTGAATTGCTACCTATTTGCAACAAAGTACTGCTTCAGGTGGCGGCTCATTACTTCATTTATATTGAATCGCAACAAACGGGACCGAACTCGTTAATTAGTTTCAGCAATCTTAATGAAACTCCGAGTAATTGCGCTCCAAGTTAAATGCTGACAATTATGTTTGTTGCTGAAGTAATAATTAATTCAGTTTCGATTTATGTTTTCTGGGTATCCTTACAATATAGTAGACATGCCGATCAGAGAAACGTGTAACACAAAAAAAAAGCAAAACATACATTAGATAAGATATTATGAGAAAGAGGATTTAAGGGGTTTAGATAAAGATACTAAGTTAAGAGTAAGTTCTATTAGAATAAATAATAATATTTGTAAAATTTAAATTAACGCAAGAATCCAATACTAACTTAAAAAACTTAGAAACTTAAAAAAATTATAGTAACTCGCCTATATTAGTTAACCAGAAAATAAATAAATAACGGAGATTTGTGTTCTCGTATTTATGTTAACGTTGTTCAATACTAGATTAAGTTAACTTTTTTGCATGTGAATATCCACATACATGGTGTACTTTCGTCTTCTGTTATTTAATTGGTGTTACTTTTTAAAAAAAAACTTTAAGAAACAATCCGTTAGCTTCGAACCTAACAATTACCGAGTTCATAAATAGTTGAATAAACTTTAATTGACTTAACGCTATCGCCCATCTAATTATTTCTCTTAATCGAAAACGTTTCTCTAACTGAAAATTTGAGCTCTCACATTTTCGAAATTCGTGGAACGATTTCGTAAACACTTTCAGAGCTATCTTATCCAGGGAACGGGGACATCCAAACACTGAAATATCCTTAGAAGTTTCTCTTCACTATTCGGGAGGTCGTTACGGAGCTCCGGTACGAAGTTTTAACGACGTAGACCTGAAGGAGTCTCGGCTGAAGATAACAGAAGACGTAATACCATACAAATTGATTTAAGATCACTTAAGTTGAATCTTAGACAACCTTTCAGGTCACGGAAATAAAAGGATAATGTTAAAGAAAATTTTAATGGAATCTCATCAAAAGCTTTTATAATTTCGCGAACGTTTCGTTTTGATTATTTAACGTTAGCAAAAGATTCAAAGAAGATTTTAATTCGGTTCTTAATAAATTTGTTAGAAATTTATTTATAGATTCGACATTTTCGTCATCAACGTTTTTAATTCTCAAAATACTACAACATCCTTTACACTTTTAATTCCCCCTTATTCACAATCCTCTTCACAAAATGTCGAACGAAGCTAAAATATAGTAACATTTTATTTATTTTATTTACAGGAGACAAAGTAATAAATAGTTCATGAATATAATATGCAAATCATGAAAATAATTACAATCGTTTCTTTAAACATATCATCGGGAACGTGTTTGATTTACACAACAAAGCAGCAACTAATTAATAGTTTCTAGTATAATTATTGCAACAGTGTAAAAAGTTATTATTGTTTAAAGAGTTACAAAAAGAAGTAGGATGTTACTTTAAAATAATGAGTTATATTTATCGATCATTATACGTTTAAATAAAACAAATATAACATCGAAACAGTGGAATAAATCTCAAATGACACATTTAAAGTTCGATCGGTACAATAGCCTTCCGCTTCGCCTTCGGCTGTTTTTATCTCAAAGCGGCTGATCCGGAGTGATGCAGCCATTTATTTCCCGTCGACTCCTGGGGGACTTTTTTTGCCGTTTGACACGAACTTTGATTGCTAAAGCGTAAAAAAATCTTCGGAGACATCGTCAGGCCAATATTGAATGGTTTTATGAATTTTTCAAACACCGAGATACCGGGATTTACCTACGGCGCCTTTTTTATTCCGCCCATATTTCTCAATGGTCTTTCAAAGAAACTTTATGAGGGATATTATTAATTTTTTTTTATGTAAAAATATCTGCAATAACTTCTAAAGTTTTAATGAACGTCAATCTGAATATTGTTTTATAATACTTTAGACAAATATACTTCTATTTTATATTAATATCATACCGATGTATTTTTTTTTTTTTTTTATTTTATACTAATATGCGACGAGACGAGCAAGACGTTCACCTGATGGTAAGTGATACGCTTGCCCATGACAACGTGGTGCTAGTTAAGATGGTATACACTGCACCACATTGCGCTCGTCGCCAGAGACATAAGGTGTTAAGTCTCGTTACTACCAGTAATTACACTAGCTACAGCGCCCTTCAAACCGGAACACAGTAATGTTCGCACACTACTATTTGGCGGTTGAAATAGGAGCTGCGGTGGTACCCACCCAGACGGTCTCCGGCAACAGAGACCTACCACCTGGTGAATATTACGACCACCTTGAATATTATTATTACGTCGTTTGTAAATATTTAATGTAGTTTAAGTAATTGTTAATTAAACATTTGTAATCCCATTAACAAATCAATTCTAACTGAGGCGGAGTACCCGGCCATCGAGGCACAGCGAGCTTATTCATTATTCAGTACAACCCTAAAATCTGTGCGAGCATAAATTATGAAGGTATATTTCTCAAGTGTTCACTTAACTCCCACAGGGTCAATATTGCTGAAGTCCCGTTGAAACTATACTTCTTGGACGAACCCCCAGGAGTGTAGTTTCAACGGGCTCGTGTTGTAAGAAACTTGTTACAAGATAAACTTTAATGTCTTCAGTTTTTTTTGAAGTACTTGTAAGTAACTTGATTAAATACAAAATGTTAACTCAATTAAGTGTCAGTCAGTTTAAGATTTGATTAAAGCGTAGTGCAAACTTCGGTTTAATATTTTCTAGCTTTAGTTTTTATAATCGCATCTCTTGATGTTTATGAATAAAAACTTTGATATGTCTTCCGCAAATACTGTTTTTTTTTTTCTTTAAAATTCAGTGAATTAAATATATCTCTTTATAACTGTTTGAAAATATCTTTACAAATTAATAATAATAGTTTATAATAATTCTATGAAAATTATTTCTCTGCGAGCTTTACCAATGTGCACGCAAAACCTTGCGAGCGGCTACTACCCATAAATATGTTCAAAAGTAAAAGACCTATGTTCAGCGGAATTATAATTATAATTAGTCTAAAGTTATTGAAGTCCTGTCTCTTTTTCGAAAAACTTTTATGGATTTACTTTACAAAAACACGTTGCTGTGCCTGGCGTCTTTTGCGGAAATTTCCCACAAATATTTTCCTTGTTGTGAACAAAGCTTTTATCACTAGAGCAGCTAGCAATCCAATATCCGTAGTGCGAAATTCTTTATATTTTCAACAAAATACCGTGAAATAAAGCACATACTTTAGCTGCTCTAAAATGCGAGAATACCTTCGAAATAAACGGCTGGCATTTGGTGCGAGTTAAAGTGGTTTTATTGCCCTAAATAGACCGAAGAGCTAGACAATATGAACAAAATATTGTTAGCCCAAATTTACAACGCGTTTAATTACAGTCAACGAATACTTATTCACAGTATTCTTTTTAAAGTAAACGTAAACATGTTAAGTAACATTGCATATGTAATATTAAATCTTTAACGCATATAAAAGTAACTACAATTGACACAATGCGAAGAGAAAGAAAAATTTATTAAATTTTTTTTCACTTTTCTTTAATTAATTTGAATATATTTGAACTTTAAAGTATAATGATCTTTACAACTTTAATATGATTTTTAGACTAACTTGAGCATAACACTTCGTTTCCGATCGAGATTTTTATTTGTCGAAACAACAAGACGATCATGATCTTCACTTGATGGTAAGTGATGGGATAGGCCGACCCATATTAATATTATGCTAGTCAGGATGATAAACACTGCATCACATTATACTCGTCATCTTAAGACTTAAAATTTAATATCTTATTATCCTATCAATATCACTAGATATCTCCTACTAGAACACAGTAATTTTCATACTATTACTATTTGGCGACAGAATATAAAATCAACAATAGGTCTTTAACACAAATTTTATTTATGGCGCCGCTTTTAAGTTGTGGTTAAACTAAACTTGTAAATGGCTTGGTAAATCTTTATGCATGTTGAGTTGGAAACTGGTAAGATTCTATTTAAAGATCACTTAGGGGTCGTTTATCTAGAAAATTTATAGGTAGCCGTTAAACTGTCGCAACAACATTCCTTGATCTGTAAATCTATTGACAGTCCTATAAGATAAGGAATGGTATCCAATGAAACATTCTATCATACTAATGGAGTATTTATAAATAGTTTTATTACTTTATAACAATTAAGTAGAAAAATATTTATTAATGTGTTATAAACAGATACTTCAATAGGATTAAACAAAGACTTATTTAAAAAAAAAAACTTTTCTATGTTATTTTCTATTTTGGTTTTTAATTTTTAAAGTACCAGTAAAAAATCATCAAAATGATGTTTATAACCAATTCGAAGATTGAGTAAAATTAAATATGTGTCTAAGTTACCTATAATTTTATATTTCATCTTTATCTTACTAATTTATAATTGCATTTATATTTAACTGTAAATAATGTAATCATTATCATCGTAATTTTGTTTTATTCTACAAGGCGACGAGACGAACAATACGTCCTCCTGATGGTAAGTGATACGCTTGTCCATAACAACGCGTATATATCTGTATATACTAATTATGATATATGTAAAACAAGAACATCGTTTAAGCTCTGTATATTTGAGTCGACTATATCGGCAGAGCACTCTACAGCTTTGCATGTGTAATGATGGAGAGCAACCTCTTACTGGAAGCGACGGCCTGAGCGGAACGGAACGACTCCTAATGTAATTTCAATGTCTGCTCCCGACACACGAACACTCACATTGCAGCCGGTAAATTCAATATCAATCGATGTACAGACATTCCGTTTACATTCACGTTAGAAACGGAATTTCACAGAATACCTGATTGATATTAGTAATATTTGATTTTAAAGATTTTTGCAAAAGTGTTTGCACTGATCCAAAAATGTTTGACTATACAGAGTAAAATTAAAACAGTACTTCTTTTATTCTTCAACACCTATTAACACGCATGCATATTATTTATATAAAAACAGCTAATAGTATTTAGTAATTTTGTGATATAAACTATAACATCAACTATGTTCTTGTTTAGCTGTCAGAAATTTAAAAATAGTTCACAAATTATTGTAAACCTTTTATACAAATCGCTGAGGCGAGGCACTGCAGCTAATGAATCTGGGGGTAACAAAACTAGCTAGTAATATTGACATCTTTATTCTAAAACCGATCAACATGATGTGGTACAGTGTATATAATCCTAGCACCACATTGTGATGAACAAGTGGATCACCATATGATAGTCCTTCTCGTCACTTCATCAATTAGAAAGAAAATAGAAACTCATAAGAAAATATTCATGATTACGAATTGTAATGAGTTTGATTGGTGATAGGTTTTGTATAAAGTATCTCTTTATATGTATTATAAATCTATTGCCGTAATAGCATCACTGTGATTTGTGAGCACTGTTCACCATGTACGTCTTTATTGTCATAATATCATATGAAATGGAAGTAAATAAAAGTAGTACTATTTTACATTCTGAAGCGGGAGCGAGGCACGCCCGCTCGTTGTGCATCCGCACTGATGAAACCAAAATTAAACAAACGTCCCGCTAAGCCCGCTTTGATTATAATCAAATTCCCACTGTATGTATACAGCCTAACATAACACAAGTGAAATCCTAAACTAACAAACCTGTTCCGACGTGCACGAACTAAATTCTGCTCTAAGGGCAGAAATACACTCGCTTTAATTGAATGCTACCGGTTTACCGAACAACAGGCACTGCGTATCTGCAACTGTTTATACACTGGTAAGCTTTGCATTGGAAGATATTTACTAACACAATATCTTTGAAATTTCTGGTATATAATGAAAAGAATACTTGCCTGTCTCTCTCTATCATTAAAGAGCTTTTGATATTATGACCTATAGACGATATACGAAAAGAGCTCAAGCAATGACTGCAAAAATTACCATATCAAATTTAAATTGCGAAATTTTTAATCTTTTTAAAGATATAATAAAATTGTAATACGGAACAATATATCATTAGCTATCACTGTAGAGTCTTTACCAATGTTCAGAATACAATCACCACTAGTACCACAGTACATATCTCTTGTAATTGGTGCACGGACTGCGCAGCCCTCGTATACGTATCCCGTTGAGAATACACGAACAATGCCACTGTAGGTTTCGTATTTATTCATTGTTATAATAAAAATACCTGAAAGTAATGCTGCACGAACGGTTCCGATCTGTTTTTCAAAATTCAGATATATTTTTCAAAAAGAACAAAACATGCAAAGTCTCGCTGATCTCATCGTTTTATAGAAAGGAAGTTAAGTGATATCTATAAATTTAGTTAAAATATGTCAATACAAAACTGCGATAGCTCAGTTTAAGGCTATACCTCTGAGCTGGAGCTTTCGGTGAAAAATTGTAAAGAACCCGCATCCTCTAATACCAACAGCTTTTATGTGACATCCGCTAATTGTTACTTGACCAGCGCAATGCATAAATGGTTAGGTCTCTCTCCTTGTGACGAAATCATCTTATTAGACTTTTCATTTATGATGATGAACGGTAAAAATTTTATATTTACGAAAATTAATTTTACAAAAGATTATAGATAGAAGTATGACATATATAAAATTGTAATGTAATTACTACGCTATGTTAAGAAGAAACAGAACTATATTGAACTTCACAATATTTCTGTCTGATGAAACACTAATTCAAGACGATTTGTGTTTAATATAGCTAGTGTAATTAAGACGATAAAAAGACTTAACTTATTTCTCGAAGCGATAAATATAACATGGTGCGGTATTTACCATCTTTACTAGCACCACATTAATATGGGCCGAGATATCGTGTACCCTCAAACGAACGTCTTCCTCATCTTGTCGTTTACTTTCGCTCCTAAATTTTCAGGTAAACTCAAATGTTGATTCGGTGCACGTCCAACACGGAGCAAGCTGATTTCGCTTGCCGCTTTTTACATAGCGTACATCACATAGCATAAAGAGGATAATATTATCGCTACCTAAATGAAGCACTCGCGAAATCTCCTCGTTCACAGAATGAAATTTACATGTGCGAGGAGTTTATGAGGTGAGAGATTAGATAAAACGCCCTCTCAGTTCAGGAAGCCTAGACGAGATGGAAATGTTCGGCTTGCATAATTTTCATGTGCGGGAAATTTTACATTAACGAATAAGTAACATGAAAATAATTAAAAAAAAATCACATAAATTAGGATTTTTTGTGAACAATAAATATTTTGATTATTATAATCTTTATAGTTTATTTATGACGTTCATTGAAAAATGTTTTAATTCGTTTAAAACGAAGTAATGCAAAACAAAGGCATTTTCTACTAATTCTTATAAATTGTAGAATACTCGATAATAAAAATAACAAAAAAACGTACCGGAGCAAATGAGTGACCATTTCACCATAAATTACCAGGTGAGGTCGTAATCAAGCATAAACCCATTTTATTAAAAAACTACTATTGATATGTTAAACATAAATGTTTCCTAAAATAAAATTTGACGAAATCTTTAGAGAATTCAAATCGAAAATGGATTGCATTATTATCAAAAGCTCGCATTTCACTGATAGATTACAATGATAATAAGTTAATATAATATAAATGATATAAACACAAACAAAAAACTTTCTCATAAACTTTAATCTAAAAGCAAGTAATAACAAAAGGCATTACAACTAAAGCCACTCAGTACGATAATGGCGTCTTTAGAGATTTCCATTTCGCGCGGAGGCGGTCGGAATCTTATTATTGCAGTTTGCGCGCAGCAATGGCGAGGACAACGGGACCGAGCAGGTTTTTATAAAGTACCCGCATTATTAAAACTATTGTCATTATAATACGCTTCGGTAATATTAAAACGCGGTTATAATAGTTTTAAACATGTATAAAAAACGAATAACTGCCAAGGTTTGTACAAATCAAACAAAATAAACAAAATGTGAGTTAGTATAAAAGCCGATGGTGTATTGAACATGCGGTATAACCGGGCATCATTCAAGTTGCAACAGAAATCACCCCGCGATTTATAACCGGGATGACCAGGTAATACCCGGGTGTATCGGGCCAGAATGCGGTCGGCCGCCAGCCCGCCCGGCTGAATACGGATAAAGGGCGGCGTCGACCCGGATGTTGGAGTAATCTCTTGGCACAATGCACCGACCGATGCACTGCGTCTTTTTAATTAATTGCGGCAAACGGACACAGAGACGTATTTGTATCGTTTGGTCTCTTCTCATTGTTGCACTTTTATTTTCAAAGAGACCGCACATTTGTATTGAACAGTATTAAATTGAGCAAAGTCAGGAACATGCAAATTTATGAGTTATGTAAACTGAAATAGCTTTAGACTAGTAATATGCGGTTGAAGTGACTACAGGTGAAGTAAACGTGTCGTAAAGTGAAGTAAAAGCAACGACGAATTAAGCTTAACATTATACAGTTTAATCTTCAGTACCAGGACTTACCAAAGTCGAAACAATATCTCGAAAAAAAAAAATGATAAAAGCTTAACTGAAAATAATTAAATTCTTAAAACAGACAATTGTTATTTGATGGAGAAATAAATAATATGAAACAGTAGTCAAACAAAATGGCGTTAGAGCAGAATTTGATTTATCTCCGGAACGAATCAGACGAATAATATCCGGATAATAAACGGAATTTGTCAGCAAATGAAGTAAACTAACTTATATTTCCTCCAATAAGACGAAATTTGTTACTGAAACATTTATTATATGCATTTGTAAAAATAAAAGGTCGAAGATAATGTTTCTATTAGTTCTTAGAACTGACTTGTTTTGTTTTCTGTAACTTTAGGCTGAATGGCGTCTTGGGTTAACCATAAAAGAAGAAACGCCTGGATTATTTATTCAAGTCGCGTAGACGGCTGTACCACGCCTCACATTTATGACCACAATAAAAAGTAAAGTAACACGTCCATCTGACAGATGAGATCCTTAATAGGATATCCCGTGAGACTATGCGCCGAGAAATAATTCAAAATTTTTTTGAGAAAATTCATGACAAATATCATTTTTTTCTGTTTTCTCGAAAAAGGTTTTCATGTTCTGATTATAAGACAAATTATCATGATGTACTAATCTAATACTTTACTTAAAATGAACATTTTCTGGCATTACTAAAATCAACTTTAGTTTTAAAATGCTAATCCGTTTAATTATTTTATGGACTATGATTTATGATTGAGGCAAAATAAAACAAGTTACATAAATACAACACAAGTTTATTATAAAAGATTGATAGATAATCGGGAAATAAATCTTTTAAGTATTCCTCAATTAAACTATGCTTAGACTTTCTTAAGAGACTTTACTTGTTAAATGTCATTGATACCATACTTTATAGAGTAATTATTCAAAATTTGGGTTACGTCTGGATTCATTTAAAATGGCGCCCCACTCTCTTACCTGATTTCTGATAAATTTATTATTAAACATGTCTCAAGGCACATCATATCTTTGAGTCTTAAATGACATTTCGATAGACATGTATAGTTATATTACTTATGTAACGTGTATTACTAATTATAACGTACTACACATTATTTTGTAACAACAGCATAATTCTTTTAATTATAGAAATAAATGTATAACGGAATTTAAAAAAAAGGTTTGTTATACAAGAATCTAAAAAAATACAACAGACGCCTTTGTCATTCTCTTTAAAAAAAAAAATTGGTAAACCTTATAAAAGGCACCGCCGAAATAAACGTTTGATGCCATTTTGTTTGCGCTCAATTCCACTGTACCTCAAAGCTGTCCGTTTAAAAAGTTTACTCCCGAGTCTCATACGGAGCCTTGCTACAGAAATATAGAAGCTTAATATGTAGGTTAACTACTATTTACTTGGCAATAAACTTATCCCACCGGGATACCCTGTATACCCTTCCATAATGAGACGAGGCCCGACGCAGCGGGACGCGGCAAGGATGGTATTTATATACTTAATATAATTAATCTGGTGAAGATTGAAAGAAATGGGTTATAAGCATATCCGTCATGAACATTTTCAATAAATTAATGTATTTCTAGGGTTCTAGGGGCTATATTATTACTCATTAATTACTGAAGTTTTAAGATGATTATGCCCCAAAATAAGCTACCACTATTAATTACTAATAGTTAAGCTACAACATTATATACAAGAAATGTCTATATGTATATCCAATTGTTGCCTCAGACATTGGTTTAGATGGAATGACCAACTACAATACAACAACTACATGAACAACTACAATAGTTTAAATATCACAATAGTAATTTATTTTTTCTATGTACTATTGTATATAACGTTTATCATTCCGTACATATATTTCAAATTTGAACGCTTCTAATTTTGTTTTTAATTCGACAACCAAACAAATTGAACAGAACCTTCTTTTCTTTACATTCCCAACGTTGGAAGTTGAGAATAATTCTTTCTGCATCCGCCGGAATCGAAGGAAACAAAACGAGCACCGAGAACGTTCTGGCAGACGTTTCTCGACATTTTAATATTACGGAGCAAAAGAACTAGGAAGGAGAAATTGAAAATGCAACAGTCGATTGCGATTTTATCTCATTTATTACGACTTGCATACATCTCGAGCTTCGATAAAATTTCTTTCATTATTATAAACGATTATTCTAAACCGGCAAGGATCCATAACAAAGGTATTACAAATTTAACACATGTATATTTGTAACTGTATATTAGAGTTCCTGCTGGTACTTTGCAACTTTGGTGGTTGTTATATTTAGATACTATTTTATATTAAAAACTTATAAATAACCTACTCTGTAGTTTATTCCTTATATGATGTTTTAATCACACATTTTATAACACTGCGATACACAACATCTTACAGTACGAGTATAACGCCGTAACGCGCTCTAAATTTTTCATACGTGGGACAGCAAACAATTCATAACACGAAGCGCGAAGAGAAATGAGGAAATAAACATTTTTTTTTATTACGCCTACCTACAGTCTGCCTACGTCTGGTAGGCCGACCGTCGCAGTGGGTTTACAATTTTCCTGCACAGACTATTCCCACAGCTATTACGTATAATGACAGGGAAGACAATAGAATAAGGGCGGCGACTCAACGAGACGTTCCACTTAATTAAAAATGCTAATAAAGGACCGGAATTACTTTCACAGTGAAACCGTTAAAATTAGTGAAATGGCATTTTCATTTGGGAGCATTAAACAGTTCTGAGTATTAGAAAAACAGCGCAGGTTCGATACCCTCCGCAGATAAAGGAAATCATTGTGAAGAAGCCATCAAGAATCTGCATTTGGCATGAGTGGTGGTTAAATGTGCCTTGACTTTCTCCTAATAAGAGAATAATTTTGAGCTCTGTTATGAATGTGTAATTGATTTAATTATTTACTCTGTAATATATATACAATAACAATAACTTTAATAGTTCTTTTCCAGCAAATCTTAGTGCCGAATAGATTGGAAGTTTAATTCATCAGCAACATTCCCAAAATTAATTTAAAAGTCGTTTAAAACTATGCTTAATGCATAAGATTCTTAAATTAATGAGAAATAAAATCGCACCGTGTGTGTCTAACAGCTATTTTAATTGCAATTAGTACGATTACGTATAAATTGCAACTTGTTTTTGCAGTACGCCGAGCAGAATACTCTGGATTCCGGTCCAGATCTCTTACACCGCATCGTTAACGATTATACGCAATAAAACAATTCTATAGATATTTCTAGAAACTTACAAAACTTTAAAGTTTTAGTATAAACATACTTCGTCAACCCTTGGATTACTTTGTCATTATAATTTTTTAAATATTTTTATTACAGTATTAATTATAAGTTTTACTAATATTTATATGGTCTTCAATTTTACGAAATTTACGAATAACTTTAAATAAGGTATAGATTTTGAGTATACATTAACATGTAGTAGAGTATATCAAATACTTCTTAAAGAATAGCTCCAAACAAACTTCTCGTGCTGTGGTCATTTTATATACTTAAGTATATTAACATATACATGATGATTATATATTTGTTACGTATTTTATAATTAATTAAATGAGTGCAGTTTATTAATTTGAAACCGGTTTATTTGATTATCATTCAGTTTTCATTAACCTCATATTTATATTAATCACACCGAGGATTGATTGCTAGATTAATTAAGTCCTACACTTTTGATCGTGTTTTTATTTTAAATAAATAAGTAAAATGATGATCGAACTATTTCTAAATTGAGCCAGAGTTTCGCTATTGTTCATTTAAGAAGAAACATGATCAAAACTTTTCGTATTCGTACAGGACTTAAGTTATAATGTAACAGTAATAAGAGATTTTACTTAAAGTCGATGTTTGTTATGGTTTTTAATATGGTTAAGTGTATAAGTTAAACCTTTATGATGAATTTAAAAGACAATTGTATTAAATGTTCTGATGCTGTGTGTAATGGTTAAACATTTTGTAGACAACATGTATAAACGGCGGAGAGACTGGCGTGTTGCCAACGTCGCGCCTTCTGAACTTCCATGAAGTGGCAACATTGCCAATTTCATATGTTTCCGTTTTTTGGCAAAAAAATGTTACAGTAGCTCTATTCGCGGCGAGTATTATTCACAATATAGAACCTAAAATTTGTATAACTTTTCTCATATCTAAAGTGAAACATTGTATGTATTAATGTTAGCAAAAATCAACAATGAGTCAGCGTAAGCAAATAATTAAAACCTAGAAGTCAAAATGCAAGTTTAACTCATTTAAAACATACTAAAGGTCTAATGTTAAATAATAAAGAATTAAACGCGATGACATCAGCTCGTTTCTTTAAAATAAAAACGCGAAAATTATTTCACAAAACCCTTATTTAAAACTTGCTTTTTTTTCTCTAAAAACGGCACAGCGGGTTAATTTTAAGAATACACAAAACAAAAATAACAAGAAGTTAGGAAAATTAACGAGGTACTGGAAAACGGAAATATGAAATTACGTTTTAAAGTGCCGAGACATTTCTGAATACAATTTTTCCGTACTTATTGGCCGGCCGGGCTGCCGACGGAGGACCGGAAATGAGTTTCCCTCCTCCCCTTTTCCAGAGCGTTACTCTGTTAGCGCCTCTGCCACAAAGGACCACCACCTTCATTATTAGCCCGTCGGCAAAACTGTTTCACTTCTTACATTTTGTAATAAAACGGTAGTGGACAAAACAAATTTAATTTAAAGACCTCTCTAGTGTTTAAATACGCGATACAAAATGTTATACGAGGAAGTTTTGAATATTGTTCACTGGTATAACATATAATCGATTACATCGACAAATAAATATAACAATTACATAAGGTGCGATACTTTTTACATTAAATACAAAAGCTTTCACAGTCACCATATATCGTATAAAACCATTGTGAGAGAACCGCAGAGAGGAGAATAACCAAAATCTAATTACAGCGACAGACCACGGTCAATGCGGATGCAGTAAATTTTGGTTGAACAATAATGGATGCAAACACTAAACCAAATAAGTTTTACAGATGTGCTCATGACGAGCAGAATGTAGTGTTGTTTTAATTATCATTAATTAAGGAAAGTTATGGGAATCACTCATTAATAGGAGCGGTCCTGCTCATCTTGTCAAAGTATATATTTTAACTGAAAACTGTTTTAGTAATTTAAGTGCTCTAAAAATGAAAATAACCCGAGGCCATTTCAATTTTAGATATTATCCCAAATTGTGGTTTTAAATTAAAAACATGACTGCACCGTTTTCTATATCCAGAATTCATTAATTAACTTCGAAACAGGTTTAAATGTTAATTATTTAGTTTAATTAACATTGAAATGTTTTGGTCGTGTTTTAGGGAAACTTTTAAGGATAATAAACACATGTAACAAACAAACTTCAGAGTGTATGTAATGAAACGAACAGGTACCAGGCGTGCCTAACATAGGAGATGTGCCGTGGAGGAGAGGCACAAAACGCTGCTGCGCCACGGACCCTCAAGTCGAGGGCCGGCAGTGATTAGAGCGCGCTAACAAAGCACAGAGGGCCCTTAACCTACATGCTCCGTTTCACAGCAGCGACGGTGACACTCCTTGCGACCGTCACGAACCCTACTACTCACCATCCAGTCAATGACAGCTAATCCCACCTTTAAAACTCCCAAAAACATTTAACTCCGACACACATTCATAACATGAACAAAAAAAAACATTTTACCGCCAACAAAATACACCTTAACAAAGTTAAATGCCATCAAAGAATATTGAAGAGGTTTTAGGGACCTCTTAAATCTTATCAGTCCTTTTTGGACGCACGGAACTTAATAAATTGAAGGCTCGATCGTAATACAAACGCCGCTACATAAAACAGACCGTGCAATACATAAAACAAAAGGACGACTAGGTACGGAAACGGCGGCCATAGATCTCATAGATAAAACGTTGAAGTTGTTGCGACGAAACATTCCCGCTTTATTTTGCTAAAACAAAGATGGCAAGAGGCAAACAAATAAAACGGCATTTAATAAACTGTACTAGGAAACATGAAGATAAGGAGTTTTAGCACATATTGAATCTTATGTGGTCTCGATATTGATTCTTCAGTTACCCGCGCTGGCATGCCGTCAAGTAATAAAGCGGTTATCAGCGGTCGTTTACTGTGAATACGACACGACGATATGCTGCTACAGGACAATAAAATGACGGCAGCTCGCTGGTGACATTAAAGTAAATGATGTAATTACACGAACTACGTAGGTGAGAGGTAGCTTTGAGTTCGTAATTTGTTCCTAAACTTAGTTAACATCTCCCTTGACGTGCTAAATTTATTAAGCCTGTTGTGATGACAGCGCTGCGGCGGATGACTAAAGTTACTTTGAGAGTAATTTATCCCGTGACGGTAATTACTTAAAAGTCTTCAACATTGTAACAATATTACGGAATAAAGAAAAACCTAATCGCAAGCATTAATAATTACCTACACAGATACTCTAAAAGATTTAAGATGAAGCCTGTTTTTAAATACTTTCCAACCAGTCTATTCTATCAGTGAAAAATTTTTCAAGCTTAAAGTAGTCTGTATACTTTTTCAATAATAAACATATTTATCCCTAATAAATATTATTACATAATTTTGCAATAAAAGCTATAAGTTAGTATATTCTGCTTTCGATATAATTAAAGGCGAGCTGTCTCCCATGCACTTCGTACATACATTTACTTATCGAGAGTTGGGTGAAAATTCGAGATGATGTAACACCATTAGCAGACGCGCCGGTGAACGAACGCGTCATTGCCCTTCAAAGGGATGGGCATTAGTCTCGTAATGGGCACTTTAAACTTCGCACGAGTCTCGAAAATTTATCGAATTCATTATAACCTTTAAGCATTGTTTTCTATGAAAACTCTTCTAATTAAAGAACTCTAACAAGAGGTCTCATTTAATGGAAGCAATATCTCTTAGAAAATTAAACATTAATTATTTTGTTTCATGAAAAAGCTGGATATAAGAGTTGAAGTGTAGTTTAATGAAGTTAAAATCTACTTCTTTTAAGATCGTATGTTATCAACTCTCCCTGTCTCTTTGTTTAAAAAGAATAGGACAATAATTAGACTAAAGCATGACTGAACACTTAAGACTGATTTTTATCCCACAAAAATGGTCAACATTATTCTTACTATATATTATGAAATAGTAGGTTTTAACAGTCTTACTTCGTATTATATTTGTTTTGCTTAACCCATGGAGCTGTTGTTCATCCAGATAAAGTCCAGCGGAGTGCAGACTGCATTGCGAAGGCGAACCGTCTAATGGCGCTCGTAAAATATTACCGACGACATTCAAACCGGTGATTCGAGGTTTATGATCCAGAACGCGGGGCGTATTTTAACTATTCACCCATTGTCGGAGCCACTGGGGAGAAGAGAGGGGGGAGGACAGATCGTTAACCATCATTGTTGCGGACATTGCGCTCTTGATCCATAAAAATCTTTCAATAGCGCCATATACTATAGAAACATGCGTGTAGGATACTCATCATCATTATCATCTCGGTCTCACATAAGAACTGACTAACAATGTTTATGCTTCAGCGCCAATTTCGATTGCAATATCATCCTAACTAGCATTATATTACTGTTGTAACGAAACTTAACTAGATTACTACAGTAATTTACTCCCAATACCTTTTCACACTAACACTGTGAGTTAGTTGTAACGTCTGAATAATTTCTTATGTAATAATAAATTTAATAGGGGGGAAACTGGGTCAATCTCCTTATCATGCTTCAATTGAATATTGAAATGCTTATAGCATGCAAATAGTTGTGCTGTAAATAGAACTGAACACACTCATCTCAGGCGTGAGTAAGCAAACCCTTAGCGATTTATTTCATCGAATACGGATTGGGACGTACGGAAACCAGGTCAAGTAAACTAATCTCTAACAATGAATATCTTTTCGCATACTATCAGCCGAAACAATTTATTTGTAAATTTTTTTACAAGAAAAGCGCAAATAATATGCCCATTATAGGTTTTATAATGATATTATCGGGAATTTATAAAACAAAAAAAAAACTCGTGAATCATTTGAATTATCACACAAACAAACACTCGACAAAAATGTTATATGACAGACTAAGTAAAGGATTCAAAGGAAGATCATCTAAAAAAACTTGGAATATTAAGTCTGACTAAAATGATTATTTACAATAATATAAACTATTATTTATAGTAATTATGTTGTGTTCTACAGATATTTATGTGTATAAAATATCAGTGTATATACCGAGGAGGAGAAAAGCTTATTTACTTAGTAATTGAACTGTTCGAGAGTTAACTACAGCGAAGCGTGAATGACGCCTCTCTGGATTAAATTCCACGAAGCGATGAGACGAGAAGAACGCTCACTTAAATGTAAGTGATATGCCTACACATAACAATATGGCTCTAGTTAAGATGATATACACTACACCGCGTTTGAAGCTATGAGATATTATGTTAAATCTCATAACGCAGTAGTATCACTAACTACAGCACCCTTCGAACTACAGCACAGTAATGATTACTCAATACTGTTTTGCGATCGAAATAGATGAAGCGATGTTACCTACCTAGACGGTCTCCGACAAGAGATATACCACCAAGTTTTGAGAATGATCGTAAGCAATAAACTCATAGCCCTTTTTAAATTATTCCGTCAAAGCTGTCTTAGCTAAAACGTTAGTTTGTATTATTTAAAATATTATTTGAAATCGATAATAAAAAACTATTACTGAACTCTAAAGTACAGTCATCATCATCATCAACACCGCGACCGCTGATCAATAAATTTTACTAATTGTAAACAATGATTTTGAGGTTATTTTTCTTTTCATATATAATAAGAAAATGTTTCTTTACTTCAAATTTTTACTTTAATCAAATTATTCTTAAAATAATAGTTTTCTAATTTGGACACCAAAGTGACATTGCTTTGCGTCCTCTTCATTATCTATGCTGAATATCATTCATAAATTGCGTCATAAACCGTAAATAATATGTTAAGGTCGTTATTAAACTTACTATACAAAGCAAATGACTTGAACGGCGGGTTTCTAAAAATTTAACGTTATAAAGTGAATTTTATGGGTCCTTTCAACGACCCGTTAATACGGTGTTAAATTTTTGCCAACGGTACGCTTCTGAAATGTGTCTACTAAATGTCTAGACATGTGGTAACAAACGTTTTATATACATAAAAAAAATCTCTAATTTTTTCTTCTGATATACTAAACAATAATGATAGCAACTTGTTTGTTTCCGAGACATATATAGTAGAATTGAGATAATGTATAATTTAGATGAATTAGGTACTTCAGTTTAAGGAAGGAATGATGATGATGATGATATGGTAGAATTGAGATGAGTAACAATTTTATGTTCCGGCTGTCAAATTATTAAATTAATAATTTTGTGTGTGCACACACTTCAAAATTTTGAGCACCAACGTTATCTGACATAAAAAAAATAGGCTCAAATGTTAGTTCATTGTTACAAAAAGAAACGTTTGCTTATCACTATACAGTATATAATCTTCTATGTTTATCGAAATAAGTATTTTGCTTATTTTTATAGGAAAACTAAAAAAAACTAAATCAGCGTTTACTAAACTTTGTTCTTATCGAAAAGTCCTCTACCTGCTATAGTAAATAACTTCTTTTAAATAAAAAAATCTATAAATATTTTAAATCCAAACTATAACAAAGTCAAAAATACTATCTGTTTTTTGTTTGTTTTGTTTTAAGCCATTATATAGTTGGTGCTTCATCACTTAATCTAGTTGATGTTTACGATAACATGTTAGTATAGGATCAATGCTTAAGCAACATAGCTGTAAATCAATGCTTGCACTAAATCAACGCGTTCGGCCACGCGATAAACGCGTATTGAGGTATTGACAACCAATTATATCCTCGAAGCTAATATACTGGTGGAATTAATAGCTGGCATATATTAATATCCAACATACGCGAACCAACATACGGGCATTACACGATACAGATTAGTTTCAGGTGATTAACATGCAAATAGAGGCTGTAAATTGACCGTATCAGTTTAAATCTAAACAACAAATTCTAGTTTACAGTTTTAGTTGAAAGCGGAAGGTGTAAAAGATGGTATCTACGACTACGGACTGCTTCCGTAATGCAGTGGTTAAAGACTTATCTTGTAATACGAAAGTCCCAGGTTTGATTCAGTGGCCACATGTGTTTTCCGAAAGCCAATATAAAAAGCTGCAGTGTTGTGCAAAATGAATTGATGAATATGTTACTATTACGAAGCGGAGAAAATAATTTATTGCGTTAATGTTTCATTTAGATGTTTTATATGATGTACTAAATAGTAATTGTAATAATGTAACCCAAAAGTGAATTATATTCTAGTTTATTTAAAACAAATTATTGATTGTTCGTCTTTGTTACTAGAGAGTTGTCCAGTTGTCACTATCTTACTTACCTTAAATTATCTTACTTACTCAAGTTGAATTCCAAAAAAACTATTTGTTCCTAATGAAATTGCAAGATTTGTGTTAAAAATATTATAATACGCTATATTTCAGTTTTAATATTCGTGAGTAGTAAACAAAATTTTGTATAAAGTTATAAAATACCGCAAATGACAATTTGTACACAAACTTTCAAAGCACACAAAGCGACTCTTTTCGCAGCGAGCGTGTATTTTAGCCCACAAAGTTAATTACTTTATTACAGTTGTGATTTTATGTAAAGTATTCTTTTTTCAGACGTGAGCACTGTTTGTGTTAATAACATTATTTGACAAACGGAAAAATCCTTTTAAATTAAGGCTAATTTTATTATATCAATGTTAACCGTATAATAAAATGTATAAACAAGAATTTATTTTTATATTTTTTTTTTACTCTACTAAGCGACGAGTGAGACATTCACCTGATGGTAAGTGATACGCTTGCCCATAACAATGTGGCGCTAGTTAAGATGGTATACACTGCACCACATTGCGCTCGTCGCCTTAAAACATAAGGTGTTGTCTCGTTACCCCAGTAATTTCACTAGCTACAGCGCCCTTCAAACTAGAACACAGTAATGTTTGCGCACTACTATTTGGTAGTTGAAATAGAAGCTGCGGTGGTACCTACCTAACAGTCTCCGGCAACGGAGACCTACCACTAGTAAAATAATAGCAGCAGTAATAGTAGTTGATAAGTAAATGTAATAGCTGGCCTTTAAATACACATTATCTCTACTACTGGACACAGACATCTTCTAATAAATATTAATATAGTATTGAATCTATCTGTTGATGTTTTCAATACAATATATGCTTTTCAGATCTCTTTTTAAAATTTGTGTCTATTATAGAAAAGAGACAATATAAAACAAATAATCTACTTCATTATCAATTTTACTCTATTTATTAACGTATTTCATAACAGATTTATTCAAAATGAATCATGACATAATCATCATTTGAACAAATCTCATTTACCGTGTAAATTATTGCATTGTTACAACGTTTATCGCAATAAAACAATCACAAAACGGTGGCAGAACTGGTGTGCGACGAGTTTGCACAACAATGCCCATAAACGTGGTCGAAAATCGGATTAACGACATATGGCCGGAGTACGGACAACCGAATCCGGAAATTTGGCATTGTTGGACATGGCACGCGCCACTGGCCGTGTATTCAAGCCGGTATGGCCAAACGTTTGCGGCAAACGAAGCTTCAAATTCAGGCCAACGTTGTAAATGGATGAGCGCCAAACAGTTTACGAAGACAATAGTCTTACTGTTGGTAAACGCCCAAAACAAATATTCAAGTTAATTGCACATATCTACGAGACAATTACAATTTTAGAAAAGGTATAACAAATGCCAGTCACCCGTGGTGCAATTAATCATAAACTGTATAAACTTCCTCTAACTTTACAGCCCTTCATGGGCCTTAGCTTGGTTAAACAACTTTTCCCACTTCAATCTATTCGTGGCCACGTTCCTTCACGTTACTATGCCAACTTTCTTGGTTATCCGAATTACCCCGTCAAAAAACAAAACTTTGGTCTTCCTCAACCTCGATGAACCTTGCGAATCGCTCACCATAACACAACTTCTTTAGATATATATATTTAATAAATAAAAGCAATGCTTTGTACGTACAAATTATATATAAAAATGGACATGAAAGACAACTATTTACTTCGTTATTCTGTTAGGTATTCTACGAAAACAAAGTGAATTTTAGTTTGGGCTCACGAGTTTCAAAAGAGGTCGATGAAAGAAAACTTTCAGATGTTTCAAAAACATATTATGTAATGTGACAAGTGAAAAAATTAAAAGACTCTGATGTCTACTCCTTATACAAGTTATTTCTTTTGACAGTCAATACGTCACAGAGTATAACGGTAAAAACTAGTAATAATGATTTAGTTAATTAAAATGATCATATATTCTATTTGATCACAAACTATTGAGTGTAATGTTAAAAATCTCAGAAAGGATTTCAATGAATATGTACAACACTTCACAATCACTATTTCAACACTTCACCACTTTTTTCTTCGCCGAAAGCAGATATTGGAAACATCGTATGTAACGCTGTCTACCGCCGACAGCTACTATTAAAAGTGGGGATACCACCTAGTGTTGTACTACCAACTTTTTAACTATTTACTAGAGATGCGACAATAATGAACGACCGTAACATTACATAATATAAAAAGTTTTAGGTTTAGATACAAGGTTCTTGCGATGGCAGTCATCTTAAAAATTAATAAGCTACCCTCTCGACTTATATAATCTCGTAAGAATTCACGAAAGGTAAATTATTCAACCCCAATTTACCCTGCTTCGAAAGTTAAGTAACCTCAAAATTCATTTTTTACGGGTTAGCCTTCAATATGAAGATTAGTTCAGCTCTGGCCGTATCTGGAATGAGGTTGGTTACCATGTCAACCGAAGCAGAAGGACCCATTTACCGCCCCATTGGGCGTCCCGTGCGCCTCCGACTCAATTAGGCTCCATCGCTTTTATTATTTTACGATTATTAAATTTGATGGTTAAAACAAAGTAAATTGGACTGCTAAGAATCTTTAAATAATATTTCGTATTTGAAAAAGCGGCTGCCAATAAATAATAGGCAATGTAACCCTGAAACAGTTACTTCTAAATAATCTGTAGTCATTTCTTAATATCAGCAAGAAGCTCTCAATTAGAATTATACTATCTTTTTCTGGTTGTAGTTCTCTGTTGCCGGAGACCGTCAAGATAAAAATCATCGCAACTCTTATTTCTACCATGAAACAGTAGTAAACAATTTTAGCTATGTTACAATTTAAAAGGAGTTGTAGGTAGTAAAATTACTTAGGAATTTAGGAATGATGAGACTTAACATCCTATATCTCAAGACGACCATAATATGATACAGTGTACATCATCCTAACTAGCGCCACGCATGTTGAGGAATATTCTGATCGTCTAAACATTTAATCGAATGAAAAAAATTCAGAGTAACCAGATATTGATCTTTTGCTTAATATGTGAAAAAGTTAGTTCAATGTTAGTCTCTTGACGTTTTAAAAAAAAAACTTCAGCCTATGGATAAACCTAAGAACATAGTTTAGTCCATATGATAAATTACTGATAAAACAATTTTTCTCTACTGTTAAAAGTACTTTAAAACTTTTACTCGTAAAAGAAATGTCAAAATACATTTAGAATTCGGTACTATGACTTTTCTCATTTCCCGCTGGTTGTTCCGGGCGTTCGAGAATAAATCCGCTTATCTACAGCCATTTCCACTTTTCACACAATAAAGGAATCTAGATCCTCTATTTAGATAATACTTGGTAAGACACATTAATATCTTTTTAAATTATAACAACTTCTTTTTTAATAAACGCTTGTAACAAAGATTATAAACAATATCAGAAAAAAACAAAAAAAATCTTCTACACATAGTATTAGGTGACGGTGTGGTTTATAGACTTGTTCTTTTACAGGTAGAAAATCATACATCGCCAGGTTAACACATAAAAATAGAGCCCTTGTAAAATAGAAGATTATTTAGATGTTTGAAAAAACTTAGAAATAACTGCATCTGAGGCAATTTAAATAATTCATTGTTACAGTACTTCAGCGTTTAACGAGTTATCGAGCGAGTTATAACACCGCACTTGGTGCAAAAGCAGTAAATCTTTAAGTCCGCCTTTCTTCCTTTCAAGGTTTGAAGTACACGAACAAAAGTCTGCTGCAGCATTGTTTCAAATGCGAATGGCTCCATTGTAGTCCTCACTCTGAATAGTTAGAGGAATATAATAGTACGAAAGATAAGTGGAATACTCTTTATATCATAGCAGAATAAATCTTGCATTATCGATGATTTAGTTAAGTGCGAAAGTTTTTTAATTCACTTTCAATTAATTTTGATATTAAGTTATGTAAAAAAGAGACAGTAGAAGCGAGCACATGTAGATTTCACAGACTTTTATATGAAATCCTTTACACCAACCTCCATCCAACGTATTCAATACTTTCTCATCATTCACCTCTCCTGTTTTAGTAATAATTATTATTTATAAATATCTTATTACTATACTTAGCCCTGAATCTAAAGAAGCAGTTAAAGTCGTCAAGTATACTAACAGTACCGTCGTCATACAAAATAAAAGAAAAGAGAGTTCGTAAAACCTTTTCACTGTTAAAATTCCACCACATGTGGCAACGGAATCAAAGTAGGAACCTCCAGATAACGAAAGAAACTGCTAGCTGCTGCACCTGGAAAGCTTATTACTATATCGATGAATAAATCTTTCTATACTGCTTTATGCAAAAGATATAAATTATAATAAAATCAAGCAAAGCTGATGAAAAATAATTACAACTCCTGTTTCACCTTTGCACTTTATTGTAGAATGTGAGTATACTAAAGAAAACCTACCGCGGTTTCCTTCGTTAAGAGTTTTCCGATTTTATTGGAATTTGCAGCTAAAGTTTCGCTCCGCTAAACTTAAATGAAAGTGCTTAAATAAAGCTTACTCTTTGCTTAATGCGGTCGAGCTGGTTTCATTAAACATTAGCTTTATATAGAAAACATATAGTACCAGTGCAGATTACAATGTCTGTACATAAATTACTAATGTACGTTGTGTACAGAAACCTTGATCTGCATATTGTCATCATTATCAACGTCATCATGTCTGCCGAAGAACGTCCACAGCAGATCATAATATATAACAAAACATTTTGTATGACAGATTGATGAAGTTATTTAGATAATTCCACATAAATATTATAACAAAGTTATTAAAAAATATTTTGATTTAGTTAAATGAATTTCAACTTACAAACATATTCAGAGTATGTTTGATGTAACTTAAATGGCAAAAGGCTTCAAGGCTTCAAAGCAAGCAGACTCTAGGTATTTCTAAAAAGACCTAAATAATGTATTGTATGGCCAGATAGATAAGTATTTTCGTCAACAAAATGTTTATATTTACTTTTATTTTAATCTCTTGTTTCAGATTTTCATATGTTGACTTTCTGATTAATAAAACTGAATCTTTCTATCTAAGAATGTTTATCTGTAAGATATAAGGTATTCTAGACTGTTTCTGTATGAAATCATTTCATTTATTACACTACATTTATAACATGCCATTAATATTTGGCATCAAAAGCTGTAATGTGTATTTTTATTACATCGTTTGGCAATATTGCATGCCGACTTGTGAGCGATCTTATCGTTGTAGAGGGGAACATTTATGATCGAAACAAAAGGAAAATTAACCTGAATTAATATTGTTTATACCTAATACTTAAATTTCTTAAAACATTAATTTCTTAGTCAACCGATGAGAATTTCTATTTCAATATACGTTTATGGTTATCAATATTTGATTTATATTCTGCTAACGTAAAACAAAAAGAAAGACTTACGGGTCATCGAGTGATCTACTTAATAATTTCAAGTGACCAACCTTTTTCTTAAATGTGTATTATATATACGAAAAAATTTCTTAACTTTTCTTCTTTAATACTCACATTTGAGTTATTGAATATATAATATAATAGCTGTAGTCTATACATGTTACGCGAAATCGCTTATTGAAAATGCCCACTCGTATTCTAAGCCCGGCTTAACTCTTCCTTGCAGGCGGCGCCATCTTGTTGAAGCGGATAGTACATCAAAGACGTTTTCTATTTATAACAAAAGATTATTCTATCAGCACAATCTTGTATAAGATTGAAAATTAGAAAAGAAACTGTTCAAACACAAAATTATAAATAAAGTTAGTTAATAATAACTAACAATACGTGTAAGTATAACTTTAAACATTTTACTACCAATGCGCTGAGGTTTAAATATTAAAAGATATTTTTTAAATTTTTAATATTAACCCTAATACTGTATCACCGTATTGTTCATTTCTGCGGCTAAATAATGTACAAATAACTATGTTCTGAATTGTAGGACACCATAGCTCGTCAAGTTACTGGGGTAATGAGACTTAACATCTTATGTCTTAAAGTCACGATCACATTGTTAACCAGAGAATATTATTGTAACTACTACCACATCATTATAAGCAGGCGTATCACATAGTACCAGGTAAACAAGTTACCTATCTTATAACGTCTCATCCAATAAAAAATTACGAATTTTCCGTAACAAATCTAACTGATTTTTTAATGTACAGCAAAAGGTCCAAAGCAATAAGTAAGAATCAATGTAATGATTATAAGATTAAATGGAATGCGAATGAGCTCAACGTAAAGCTCTTTAGGTCTATCTAAAGCAATAAACAAAAACATAAAAAGTTAATTTAAAATAACACGTAACATTAATTATCGCTAATGAAATAGAGACAATTTAGTAATAAAAGTATCGCTTAAAGATTTCCATTTGAGTATAGAAGTAATATTTCAATAGTACTTTGTAATTTGATAACCTGTCATCGCATAGTTCATCTTTTGATGCTCTCACATGTCAACAGCATCAAAGTAACAAAGGAATATAAAAACCTACTCACCCAGACAAAAGGTTAAAAGGCATGAACACACCTAGATACGTTTCAAAGCTGCTAATTGTTAAATGTGACCTCCATTCAGCAGACTAAAAATTGACAACACCCATTCAGCTGGCACAACAAAAGGCTGGCCTTGCTTTTATATTCTATATTTTTTGCTATGGACATGATTCTACAAAAGGTAATGTACACATTTTTCTAAAATGCACGGGATTATATATATTGTACGTATAACTCTTTTTGTCTGCAAAGTTTTAATCGTTTGCAAGATCTCCGTCTTAACTACATGATACATAAATTATAGTGTAAACTGATCTGAACGAGTTGAATACAGCTATAAATGTTTTATTTGTTCGATATTCATATATAAACTCCTAAATATTCGCAAAATAGATAACTATTTTTTTACTGGTGGTAGATCAATTACCGAAGACCGTTAAAGCAAGCAGCGACAATATCTGCCGCCAAACAGAAATATCACTATGTTCCGGTTTGAAATGTGTTGTAGCTAGTTAAATTACTGGGGGTAATGATACCTAAAGTTTAAGCAACAAATATAGTACAGTTTTTATCATCCTTACTAGCACCGTATTATAGAAGCTCGTATTAGGTGAAATTCTCCTTATCCTCGATGCTTCTACAAAAAAAAAAACTATAATGTACTACTAGCTTGATGAATAAAAATTTCTCTTTTAATTTGTGTAACCATAATTTATAAAAAGAAAAGATTAAATGTCAAAAAACTTTAATAATTATATCGAGTAAGTTATAAAAATGAATTCAACATACTTTTGCTTCCAAAGCAGCTATAGACTCGTGTTGATCTATAAACTATTACATCGGGTCTATGTATGGAACGTCTATAAACTATTATAGTTATAGTATCGGGTCTATATATGGAACGTCTTATTATAATCAATACAAATGCACGAAGCGTTTCCATATACATATCTATCTGTACTCGTTTAAGCGATGTATTGCCGAAGCGAAGGAGCCGTTTTATTGGCAGGGCTCAAGCTGCTGCGATAAATCAAAGTAAATGTCAAAGTGCATGTTAGAATTTGCCCTGTGATTCATCCATCTATCGGAGCATTCATCTATACAGAATTCTATAAGAGCATATATTTAGAATTTGAATTTACATGCTTAGATGGGGAAGCTATTTATATCCATAGACTGTTTCTGTTAAAAAGTGTTCTCTGTTCTTTTAAATTAAAAGCGGAAATATCTCTATCACAGATATATCTATATATTATGTGGTGTGAAAGATAAATTGATTTATATTCTTATTTTTCAGTGATTGAGAATTGCTTATACATTTATTAGTTACAGTTTTGTTAGTAGTATAATCAAATTTATCTAGTTTGCAATTGCTAAACAGAAAGAAGTGAAAAAACCGAACGAAAGGTACGCAAAATCCTTTAGACATTTTCTTCTACCCTCGTGTGCTGCACTATCAATGACATAATCCTTTACCATCATGTAGAATCGTAGTAAAGCTCTAGTCGTATATAATCAAAAATTAGTGAGAGCGATAAAAATATGAGAATCCATCAAAAGCATATAATTGAATTCTTTATAAGTTTATTAAACTTTAGACTGCACATTTTCCATCAAATATACTGATTGCTATTTGTAAAAAAATATTGCCATACAATTTTCAATTAGTAATAGTAGCAGCAAAGTATACAAACGCTCTTTGCGAGATAACTTTAATCCGGCTAAGTGGCGCTGGAAGATCAATTTTCTACTATTAGCGTTTATTTCATACATTTTTATCGCTTAGTATTTCAAAATATTACTTCATATACGAAAAAAACGCGTTGTTAATAAAAAAAGTTTTTTTTTATAATTTTATTATAATATCATTATTCCTTATTTCCCTCGGTATAAAGATACTAAACTAAAAAAATGCCTTTCACAGCATTTAGAACAACAAGCAGACTATTTATTATTATTATCTTTAAGTTACAAGATAAAAAGGGTTATTACTTGACGGCACAGTATGCCACGCCCATTACAATATAGCTACATCGAGATTGTCTAAAAACACGAATTGTTTATAACGATTCCATTAAACATCACCCTTTTACATATTGTCTATAAAGTAAATTTATCTCATTAAAATTGCAATCAAGAAGTGATTTATTATAAAGTGAATATTTTAAAATGAAAGTTCAAAGCAAAACCCTGCTTTTTTAAGCTAAGCTTCTGGATATTTCGAAAACAATTCGGCTTTGAAAGTGGAAATACAAAAACACGTTGTGGCCACCGCACAACATTTTAGAACAATAGACGAGCTGGAACACCTAAATCCTGTAAAGAAAGGGTACAGGACAGAAACGGTTATTCCGCTCGGTTTGCTAAAATTTATATCCTTTCTCCCCTCCTTCGGCGTCCTTTAGATTTTTCCATGTTTACTGATGTGTAGTTTATATATATTTAAATACTATGATTAATACTACTTCTTTGTAAATTAAGCTTCTAACAACACCTCGAACCCTCTTACCTAATTAAACATAAAAACATAATCAATTTATGATATTTTAAAATCTTCGAGTTTCTTATTTATAAAAATTGCGTAAATTATTGTATATTAAGCTGCTTATATTGTAATTAAACCACTTTTCAATAAGGTTTGACAATAAAGTAAAATAAAAACCTAAGTGTAAAGCTAAATTGAATATTAAGATAATTACTAGTAATGAAAGAATCGAAGCTTTGTTAAATAATTCACATTAAACCGAGTATAGAAATTATAAGAAAAAAGAGATTTTCCGAAATATTTCTAGTTTGTTCACCACGTTTATAAATTAAAATTTTCTTTATTACATTGAATTTGTAATATAATTTTCATCGACAATCGTTTATTGTTAAGATCTGTTTGCAACGGCTTGTCCTTTGAGAAGAGAATCTTAGGGAATTGACTTTTTTTGTGATCGTACTCACAATTGCATAACAATACAGGATTTACAATAAAGAGCAACTCATTTACAAACGTTATCATCTTTCAAAGAAAATACTAATCATTTATATGCTTTTATGCATAGCAGCTTTTTTACATGCTGTTCATAATCCCTCTTATTATACAACCTTATATCATGTTTATAAAGGTATTTCAATTAAAATTAACTTGATTTATAGTCTGCTCTACACTTTTTCTATGCAGTGCAGATAATATATTACGTCATACCCGCAACATTATGTCTTCTACCATTTTTCTTTTCAATTGCTATTACCATTTTTTAAATCTGTTACGACAAAGAAAAGAAATGGAATTTATAAAACATATAATAACAAATTGTCTATAAGTAAGTATATATTATGTTCATTAACTAACACACTACCCATTTATCATGAATGTATTGCAAAATTATTATTTTGTATTCAACTGTAAAATAGAATAGGTTTTTAATGTAATGTGAACGCTTCTCGTCTTATACAACGTATACGGGAGTCGATAGCAAATTAATTGCATTAAAATACCTTTTATACAAGGAGATATTTATTGTGATGTAAGTAGGCGAACTGAATATCTTTTAATTTCGATACGGTCCCTAGCAGCGAAAAGGTTTGATGGGATTGCTTCATTTACATATTCCCTTCATTCTTATTTATAACAAGTAATTCAGAAACGACCTTCCGAATTTATTTTGAATGAATATTCAGGTACCGCTCCAATATCCCCTGCAAATTGAAATAAAAAAAAAGAAACTAAAAAAATTACATGCCGACGGAGATGTACAAAAAAAAAAGATATTTAGCGATATCATAATGAAACATACATTTCAAAGTATTTTTAATAAAAACTCGTTTTCTATTCTTTGTTGGTTTCTTTTATTCATACATAATAAAAGAAATAAACAAGTAAATACTTAAAACTAAAGTCAAAATCATGTGGCACCCCGTGCACGTAAACCACTCCGCCGTCGCATTATCCGAGAGAACATTTCTATTACGCAATCATTACAGAAGTGCATACGTTGAAAAAAATACCGGAATTCATAGGTGTTCCCTGTTAAAAAAAAACTTCTACGGCATCCGCCGCTGTTTTCAGCCGGCCACGCTATTTAACGCGCGCCGTGAAAACATTGCCGAGCGGCCAATCGATTTTCGACTTAGTGAGCTCGACACGACGCTCCACCGCCACAGGTTGGATAGCACCAGGAACAATTGTGAGGCTAGAAGAGGATCTCTTACCTGGCTCGCATGCAGGACTTCCAAAAATATGGTAAATACACTTATAAAAAGCACGGCGCGCGACATAGTTGCGGCCGCGGTGTTGCGCTGCTTTGACCGGCTCGAGTCTGGTAACGTTCGCTCAGGACGCCAGAAAACTGCGTACTGGTCGCTTGGTACGACACCGTGAGCGTACCTAGCGTCGTATATATCGACCCTCCCGGGAGGGAGAGGGACGGCGCTCGGAGGGCGCGTGTTAGAGGGAGAGGCGGGAGGGAGGATAACGCACGCGCAGTGCTGTTAAAACGCAACATAAGCGAGGAGTCCCTCCACAGCGGGGCGAATCACGAACGCCACCTCCTTCTTTCGCCGGATTCCCCTGTGATGAGGCACCGGCTTCTAGATAGCGATGGAACCTAATATCTGCCTTAATTAACTTAAAGAGTCTTCACTTCGTCTTTCACGCGTCAATAGTCTCGAACAAAGTAAATTATTCGGAGTCAATAACAAATTTCATTTCAAACGGCGTATTGATTTAAGAACTATGAAATTTCGAGTATACATAACTTATTTCTACATACCAAGTTATAAACTATCGTCATAATAACGTAAATGCTTTAAATCACTTACGTTAGCGGTACTTAAGTAATTACACTTTTAAAACTCGTTGACTAACAGCTGTGCTGTTTTATAAAAAAAATAAAACTAAACACATGTCTATGCTTGAATTATAAAGTAAAAAGGCGTTTATATCCACTATTGTAAACACAAACAGAACAAGAATAAAAGGTTCTAAATAAATTAGGAGGGTAACATAGTTTACATAATACCTAGAAGTATATATAAATACGAAAGTAACTGACACAATAAATGGACTACCAACGACACAAGGAGACTGCATCACATCTCTTATTCATACCCCAACGCTGCTGCTAACAACTAAAAGGGATAATTAATTCTCTTATTCCTTTCAGGGATTCATGTCTTTGCAAATAAGTATACCGAATACATTATATACACTACAGTAATTAAACTAGAGTATCAAGTTGTTAGATTAATACATTTTAATAATTTAATTAAAATATACTATTTAACAATAACAACTAACATTAGAAGAATAATGAATTTGAAATCAAACTGTAACAAGGATCAGTATAACGGTTATAAAACAAATTATAATTTAATGAGCAAATATCATTAAAATTTATAACTGGTTAGTGTTAGTAGAGTTAAATCATTTAAATGTCCTTTGATTTTCCAATAGTATACATGAATTACGCTAAACAAACCAGAGACTATAGAACTTTTTATTTTTATGGGGCACAAGCATAGATACAGTTCATCCTATTATTATTATGGGATGACTGTTATTAACTAGGCGCTTGTTTCAAAATGTTATAATAAATATTGTAATATAGAAATCATTACCAAAATTATGTATTAGAAGTTTTCTAATGCATATTGACAAGAGCTGATTATACCGCTGGAATGGAATTACTATATGATCTATTTGTCTGTAAAGAGTAAAGTAATAAAGTGTGAAAATGTGAATGATGCAGTCCATGTTTTTGTCCGTCCTTTGGTACGGTGTATTTTAAATTACATATGTACAATTATTACTAATGTCGTAATGAATTTAATACCTGTATACATGAAATGGCAATTGATTACTTACATATAAGTATACATAATAGAGAGGAACTATAGATGAATTTTAAAACTTATTTCCTTCAAGTGCAACACAGAAAAAAGGACACTACCGTCTGCACAAAGAGCAGTATAACGAAACCAATGGTAAAATCAAACATGAAAACACATCATAAAAATTCATTTGAATTAACACCTAACCGGACAAACACCGGCGGATACAATATTGATTGGCTCGTGCAAAATTAACAAGTCAGTGCCGCCACTTTATTTCACCCGGATTACGGTTGCCGGGTATTGATTTAAGCATCCGTTATCCGGACGTACGTTGAGCTGGACCACCGTCCTGAGCACCGAAACACACGGATTTTAAAAGCAAATGTAAATTTAATGGACGTAAATCGCTCCGCATACAATCCAAAGCGAACGTTGTTATTTGTAGAAGAATTTCTCTCTTATTGCAAATTATACGTAATCACATGCATTATATGCACCAGCACTTAATACTTATATTTTTTAAATTTATGTTGAATTAAATTCCAAAGTCTTTTTATGATTAGGAGGAAATTGAACCATGAACAAATTCCAATAGAGATACATACCGACCATAGTGATATTAATATTGTAATAAAACTAAAGATATGTACACAGTTTTAAACATTTTATTTTAATCTTTAACTAAAGATCCCATGTGACTGATCTACAAGAAATTTTAAAAATACCTTTGGAATATATAAGTAATACATTAACTTCAAAGAAAACTAAAATCTGCCTTATCACTTTAATACATTACTTTGTATGTACTAAACGCTATAAACAGCATAAACTATTGATTTAAAATTTAAGACGCATTTATAAAAGAAGTTATGCAATTTGGGCTGTAGAAGAAGACCTTGATTACTGTATCAGAGATCGATCTACATACCCATACCACATTTACCACTATACCAATGCTGTGTGGTTGCCAAACAAACTATTCGGCGCATCCCTTACATAACTCTTTTGTACAAACAGCTCTTTTCATGTGGATATAAGCCAAAAGGAATATTCTTTTCGTACTAATGACCTACTTTGTTTTTCTGTGTAATTATTCAAGCTAATAATGCCATGCCAAGAATATAAAGAATGCTCGCTGGTATAGGTTCCACTTAATTTGGGAGTTTTTTTTAATATTACAACAGAGACCATACATGAATATCAAAGCAAATTGGTTTAATTTATTTTTTGTTTATTTTCTTTTTCATATACCTTCGGATACGTAAAGCGATAAATTAATGTATTTTTTACGCAGTTTGTGTGTAGTCAAACTCTACATTAAATGCTACACCAGGTACGAGCACCTAAAAGAAATTTATTCAATATTAGAATTAAAAAGTTATAATTTATATATTATCTATCTCTTATAAGTAAATTATATTAATCGCGTTTATCGGTATTTGCATGAATATTTATGACAGCATATGTTCAATTAAGATGTCATAAGTATAAATAGAATTTGAAAAAAAATCCTAACAAAAACAACATGAATTTCATCTATTTCAACACGCACTTGGAGAGAGTGGTTTAAAAGAAAATTGACTTTCTCCTTATGAGAGAAGGCTGCGTGATACAGTAGTTAGAATAATAAGCTCTTTATTTATTAATTTATCTCACTAAGTTATATTCAAATGAATACAGACGACGAATGAATACAAATCTACTTAAGTCTGCAGCAAATATGTTTGGAGACGGCCGGCGGTGCTGATATCAAATATCGAGCGCGGTTAAAGCGTCTGCAGTTAGAATTCTGCTGTCTGATCTAGAATGTTCCAGACATTTGCGTACGCGGGATGACGTCACGAGCCGTCCAGACCGTCCGGTATTCGGGCGCTCGCGGGCCCGCCGCTCTCCCCGTGTTATTAAGTGCTTTGTACGTTAAACTGATGCACTTAGGAGTCCTATCGATCCCTGTCCTCGGGCGGAACACGCTCCCACGAAACTGGGACGATGGAAATATTACATAAACTCGCTGCGCCGTCGGAGCGCTCCAACTTATGTAACGTATCGGTTACTTGTATGCATTTGGTACATTCCGTCTTATCCTTCGGGAGTTATAGTTGCGAATATACACTTATACAACATATACAAATGTACCATATATTTTCAAGATTTTGATTTGTTTGTAATCCATATATATTACCGTGTTTTCGAATAGCAGCAAGACCAGCAGGAGGTTAATTGCGACCGTACGTTTCAAAGACAGGAGGATATTTAATCTCAAAAATATACCCTCTTTTAAAGATTTCCACGTATGATAAAAAAACAGTAAAATTATGTTTAAACCACATTGTTAAAAAGATAACTTGTTACCCCTGTAACTTCATTAGCTACAGCAACTGTTAACAGGAATACAATAATAAACTGCTATGTTCAAGAAACGAAAGCCTCGGCTTTTACCTCCACTGCTTAAAAAACTTAACTAAGTTACATATACACTATTACTTCCTTAACTTATAGCGAAGGTGTTATTGGCTTGGTGTTAAACATACCTATTTGAAATGAACTTAAGAATTGCACTCGTAACTCAGTCGGAGGATGGAGGCGTTGAACCCGCACCCGCTTCGAGGAGGGGGCGCAATGCGTACCCCGATAATAAGGACTAACTTACATACAAAGTTTCCCACCTCTACACCAACTTTCCAGCAAACTAATTGAATAGTTAGACCCAGTGAATCTATCATTCATTGATCAAATTAAATTAAAGAACTTTTCAATAACTTTCATACTATTTTTATAGCTCTATTCATGCTATGCTATGTAAAAATAAAAAATCTTTGGAAGGACTCATATATGCATAGACAAAATGATATATTTGTTCTATAAAGTTGTCATGAAATACAAAATCGATTAAATTTTAACTTTATTATTCTAAACGTTAAAGAGAGAATAATGTCACTCTCTCTATTACATGGAAAAATATCTTTTATTATCTACATCGTATTATTGATCCAAAAACCCAAAATCCGATAAAATAAGTATTCCGTACAGCGTCTACATCGTAAGAAAAGAAGTATTTCATACCGATTTTGATATTGACTCTTTCCCAATGCGATGGTTGAATAATGAAGCGAGTCGCATGAGAACGATGAATGGGCTGTTTATTATGTTTATTACATTCTTTAACGACAAATAAGTCTAAGCCAATAACAAAACGTACTGGTTTATTAGATAACGAGCGATTTAAATATTCATTTTGAAACGCCCGCAGCGCCGCTATCGTCCCCGTGTAATATAATAAGCGTCGAGAGAATGTTTCACATAATATCCTCTATCAAACGGCGCATCTACTGCGCTTGAAACATTGATCTCATCTCCGCTTTGTGACCGCCAGGGGCTGACTGCTGGTTAGTCAGCCAACTGGGAACGCTGGCCCGCCCTTGACGCATTTATGAAGAGATAACTTTATCTTTATATGTGCACCGACGTCCAAATGGGGATAATCTTCGGAGTTTATAAATGCGTTACTTTCATTACACTAAATAATTTTGTACTACCGTGTCAGAATCATTGATGAAGGATTTCACGACAATAACAAACAAATGATAAAGAATCATTGATAGCACAGTTTTTATATTTGCAAGCGGGGCAGATGAAAAGTCTTGAATTCTCATTGTAATAGATGGGTCCAAGTTCCAGTAGAACAGTATTATAAAGTACTATGAAAATATCCATTTAATCCTTAAGTGATTCGTGTAAGTTATACTTTCATGTATAAGAAAAAAAAATGCACAAAAAAGCATTTACAGTGTAACAAAGTGTACGAATATATTTCTGTGCAGATTAAAGCTCCGCTGCGGTTTAACCTACTGCACGCACCTCTGGAAGCGAACATAAAATGAAATTAAATAATAAATCTGGATACTGCCGCCAGCGTACAGAGGCACGAGTGTACCCGAGAGGATACGTGTGCATACTGCAAAGAACAATGCGATTTGTACCCGAATAATTTCCAAAAAATTATTCTACATCCATGTGCCAATGTATCTCTTTTATCACTGAGATCTTTTCCCTTCATCAGGATTAAAAATACCATTACTATAGACTTACGTCTATTTGGGTTCTTGTTTATCTTAAATTACTTAACTAATGAGACATCACATTTACTACTTGTAGTAGATGTCTCTTTATTTATCTTATATTATAGGAAATCATACTAACAACCGCGTCGTGATTAAAAGAGCAACACTTGCCATCAGATGAACGTATCACTCGTCACGTCGCTTTGTTGAATAAAAAAAACCAAAAAGCTTTTTTTATACTACTATGCGACGAGACGAGCAAGACGTTCACCTGATGGTAAGTGATACGCTTGCCCATGACAACGTGGTGGAAGTTAAGATGGTACACACTGCGCCACATTGCGCTCGTCGCCTTGAGACATAAGGTGTTAAGTCTCGTTACCCCAGTAATTACACTAGGCTACAGCGCCCTTCAAACCGGAACACAGTAATGTTTGCACACCACTATTTGGCGGTTGAAATAGGAGCTGCGGTGGTACCCATCCAGACGGTCTCCGGCAACAGAGACCTACCACCAGTAAAAGAGAAGAAGCCAGAAAAGAAGCTACCTATTTGTTTATTTCAAGGGACTCGCTTTGCTCTCTAAAAGTATAATGTATACAAATCTATTCCAAAACATATCACAATTTATGCCTATCCGCCCGTATCTACAGCAAGCAGCTTTATATTGTCGACATAGAATTTAATCTAACAAGTTCTCCTTATGTATATAAGTTATTATACTTATAAAGTCACAGGCGGCACATTAAATACAAGTTCTTCAAATGTACAGAGATAAGGAAGTATGCTTAAAACATTTCATTCTGCATCAAACTTAAAACACAGAAACTTGGAACTAGTTTTAGTAGGACAGATAGAATTAATAATAATCTAAAATATTCTTTTTAAAAACATCCCATACCATTGCTAGAACTTACTTATCTATAATGACCCACATTTTAGTTTATTTTGATCAGCAGCCCAAAAAACTATCCGTCCCCTGGTCTAATGGGTCAAGCAGAGAAATAAAAGCTTTAGAAATTGTTAATAAGAGAAACTTTGTAATATATTAAGCATAACCAATATTGAAGTAGTTCATTAATCGTGTAAATAAAACAAATTGAATCGATGGTTAAGGCAGAAGCTGCGAGAATATTTTCACATACATATGTTCTCCTGAAAAGAAAACTTTTATTATATAGTTAAACTACTCCTGCACTGTGGAAAATATATATTATTTTCGTTCATTGTATTCATTGAAAGCATAGTTCCACTGTTATTGTTCGTGTATACAAAATAAAACAACAATAAGGTAAATACGAGTAAGAATTTTAGTGCATAACAATGAAAATTTAAAATGTATTTATATTCAAAATGAAAATGATCTGAAGAACTAAAAATCGTACAGCACAAATGTACCCTCATGCGTATAATCTCCTATTTACTGCTGGGCTTCGGATTAATCAGCTAATTGTTGTTTATAAATGCATGAGAAATGTGTATACGGTTCGAGAGTCGGTAACTAGAGGCAGAGAGCATAGAGGCTTGTTTTATCTCTATCTGCTTAACGACTCTTTTGTATGAATATAACCATTTATATATCTTTAGAGGAGTAATAAATATCTTAAATGAAATAACGTAACAAAAAGGCATGAACATCTGTCTGGTCTTCATATGTCTTATAAGGCCAATAAGAAAGAAAAAAAATTGGAAAACGACAGCAGATTTTCCTGTAAACTTTACTAACGTATTACGCAAACTAATTAGCATATTTTTTCATAAGTATCAAGTTCTTAGTATTTGAATATTATATCACACTAAATCTTATTCACTTATATCTTTATATAGATATAAACTATAGACTACAGGGACAATAGAAAGTTGTTAGAAAGTTGTCGTCGAGGTTATTGCAGCCTTTGTGTTCTACTGCTTAATACTTTGTTTATTCACTCTGATTCCTTTTTAAAGGCAATTCTTTTAATTTTATATCAATAGTAAATTTAATTGGATATCGAACCATTATATGGTTTATGAGCATATAAAAACATGTTTAACTGTATTATATATAACTTCATGTACTAATGAATTTAATGCGGGATTTTTTAATCTTAATGACGAGGCGAACAGGACGTTCATGTTATGTTAAGTGATACGACTGCGTTTAAAAAAATTAAATATGTCATAAGTAGACATGGTGGATGCATTCAGAGTTGGATAATGACTCCTTTCAGCTTTATGTACGAAAACTGAAATCAGTAAAAGTATATACCATTAGATATCAGGACGTCATAGTTATTACAGAGTACCTACAGCTATTTAATTATTGTTTAAAGTATGATCTACGCGAAATGAACTTTGTTTGATTTAATTTTATTAATAATAGTATCCCAAGCTCTTTTCTTTATTATAATTGTAGTTAAAGAAATATGAAATAAATACAAATATAACACAATAATATAACACAAATACAAAAATACAGTGTTGCTTTCGCAAAAATTTAAGGTGTACCAAATTCGTAGCAGTTACGCGTTGAGATGACTAATAATAGAATATGATCACATATTGCAGATTTCTTAGAACATCGGTGCTTCAATACAGTTATATTTATAGTCGTAGCTATTAAGAAAAATATATTGATACGTGACGAATATATAAAAGTAACATAAAACCATTCGTGAACATTCTGAAATAGAATTGCATTATACGAATCGATATAAGAATCACATAGACACTTTACGTATCTCGCTTGAATGTCACGGAGCACGGAGCCTTGGAGAAACTTCAAAGCTCAACTCCTAATGGCCGTAGACGAAGGATTACGCAACCTTAGGGGCTGGGATTACACAATGCTTCTCGTTATAAGATTCATTTTAGTTTAAAGTTTAGATCTATTAAATATTCATTATTACTGACCGGCATATCTAACAATCAGAACGTTCGCGTTATGTTCGAAATTTTACAGAATTTAAATCTTTAATAAAACCGAGTGAACCCTTATTTTCTTTTGGAGATATAAATTTTACAACGCTTAAACATTTATGACCCTTTTTTTAAATTCAATAATACTTAATTAAACAATATCAATCGTAACAGAAGACCTAAACTTATAAACCAGCTACTTACTGTTTCCATATTATTTATCTTACAGTAATGTTCTAACAATTTCTGCACAAATAAATATGTATCAATGTATAAATTGTTTGAAAATGCTAATCTATTTAATATAAACACACAGTAGCGCCTATTTCTAACGCAAAACATTACTAAGTTCTTTTTTAAAAGCACTGTAGCAATACTTAACATCACAAGTCTGAAGGCGAAAAACTTCTTAAGTACAAACATCTTAACTAGCACTTCTTTATTAGCAATTTGCTGTAGCTAGTGTTATTACTGGGGTAACGAGACTTAACACCTGATGTCTCAAGGCGACGAGCGCAATGTGGTGCAGTGTGTACCATCTCAACTAGCGCCGCGTTGTCATGGGAAAGCGTATCACTTACCATCAGGTGAACGTCTTGCTCGTCTCGTCGCAAAGTAGTATAAAAAAAAAAGCAATTATGTCATTTACCACCAGGTTAACAATCTGCTTGTCTCATCAGTTGGATTTATAAAAAATATTACTTACATGTAAAGAAATATGTTTATCCTCACGGAATGTTGTTGTAAGAAATAAAAATACAATTGTTTTCTCAATTAAGTACTTTTGCGTGTGAAATGTGTGCGTGTAATCCCCAGCGACTCCGCCCTTCATTGCCGATGACACATGCGGGAAAAACAAATCTTTTGATGTTACCTCATAAAAGGGCTCCATGATAAATTACAATATTTTTTATTCTACGAAGCGACGAGACGACAAGACGTTGAGCTGATGGTAAGTGATACGCTTGCCTATGACAAGGAGGCCCTAGTTAAGATGATATACACTGCACCACATTGCTAGTAGTAATTTCACTACCTTACAGCGCCCATCAAACCGAAATACAGTATTGTCTGCGTACTACTATTTGGCGGCCGAAATAGAAGCTGCGGAGGTACCTTCTTAAACAGTACCAGGATACAGAGACCTACAATCAGTAAAATAATAGCAGCATATATATAGCATGTACTAGTTCGTCTTTAAATACACATTATCCCTACTACTGGACATAGACATCTAATAAATATTGATATAGTAATTAATCTATCTGTTGATGTTTTCACTACAATATATGCTTTTCAGGTCTCCTTTTAAAAATGTATCTACCATAGAAAACAGACAATGCAGAACAAATAATCAATTTTACTCTATTCATTAACGTATTTCATAACAGATTTATTCAAAATGAATCATGGCATAATCATCATTTGAACAAATCTCATTTAGCGTGTAGATTATTGCATTGTTACAATGTTTATCGAAATTAAACAATCACATAACGTTTTCTTGTGCGCATTTTCTTTAACCCTTGTCGTCATTTTGTATAGTATACCATACATACAACTTTACAAAAATATACGACCACTATAAAATAATTTTTCACTTACTTTTATTAAATACTAGCTGACCCAGCAAACTTCGTTCCGCTTCAAAATCAATAAAAAAAAACGCTTATTGATAATTCGAGACTGTTTCAACTTTAGTAAAGAATGTGATGAAAATTTAACCAGAAAAAAATAATTCGTAATCTCAAAAAATGCCCGTTATTAATTTGGTTTTTCTATTATACTTAAATGCACATGTTGATTGACCTAAGTCAGGACATCTTATCTTTGGCATTATAAATTGTAGATAATCAAAGTAGGGAAAGTTCTCGCGCACTCAGCGGTAAATAGTGTCACTATCACAAAAGATCAACAAAGTAAAGTTAAGACTTAACTACTATTTTGAACCAATCTGAACTTAGGAAAGTCGTGTTCCTGCTTGAATTCTACAATCGCTGCACACGAACACACTAATTTACTGCATGATACACTCACATTGAACATTCAACTGCATTATGCACTAAAAAAAAATCAACCGAGACAACGCGACCTTTACGCCCAGATTCCCGCTAAAGTTCGTAAAATATTATAGTTGCATCAGAAATTGTTGGTTGTCAATATCAAATGTCAAAATCAAAAATATTCTTTTAAATTGTATTTGGTGTCTAAATGACGGGACGAACTTCAAATTTTTGACGTTTTATGTATCTAAAGTAAGGAGACCAGACATCTCGCTTTTAGCGGGACAGTCCTGATTTTTTTTACTATTAATCCCGCGTCACGCGTTTTTCAAAAGTCCCGACTTTTAGAATTAAGTAAAATTTTAAATTTATGAAAATCATTGTTTTGCGTAACATATTGCTTTTGCTACCCAGTTACATTGTATTTGTCTCTCAAATGATACACTTTGTATCCGTACTGCGTGCTAGCAAGATAATTAAACAAATAAATATTACAAATCTGTTTCTTACCATAGAAAAATAAAGTAAGTAATTTATTTAAATATTTCATAAATGCATAAATTTTCTTAAACTTAGCTTAAAATACTCGTAGTCTTCATATTTTATATTGATGACAAAACGTGTATCACCCACCTTAACCTCGAAAGAAATTTTAGAAAGTAATATATAATTTATCAAATTCTTGTGAAGATTTTTACAATATTTTACAAAATTACTACAATCTACTCAAACAAATTCACTTATATAAAAAAACATTTATAAACTGTACTTATGTTAAACTAAAAAAAATTACGATATTATTATTCCTTCAGAGTTGTCCCGCTTTGCCTATCTAAAAATCTGGTCACCTCAATGAAAAAGAGAAATTGTTATTTTTACCATATTCCAGGCACTTTTTCCATATTTTCTCACCTTATTAACCTTCCCTGGACTTGCACGAATAATTCAAGACCACATTTAGCCAAATCGGTCCAGCCGTTCTCGAGTTTTAGCGAGACTAACGAACAGCAATTCATTTTTATTATATAGATATGACATTTTTAGACGTTTATTTACACTTCAAAAATAAAAATAGTGGTTTATCTGTCATAATTTTAAGTCAGTTGTGAAAAATAAGTGACAAGATGCGCCGCTCAAGTTTATCTTAGGTAAGTTTTATTTTATTTTTATGTTTTTACGCCTAAATATGTATGTTTATTAATAAATACATATACCTAAATGTTTGTTCTTACACATTATTATATATATGATGTTGTCACTATGAGAATTAGCATATTTTTTTTGTGTTTTTTACCAACGTATATTATACTATACAATGCCGCAGTTGCAGTAATTTACGTTTCGTTGGTGGTGTATAGAATAATATACATTGCTAACTTCACGGGATCAAAATTTTTTTGATTTTTACTATAAAATTTATTACTGTCTTATATACTAAACCAATTTTATTACAATTTAAAAGACAGTTGTACTAATGTTTGTCAGCCTCGTTAAAATAGAGGTTGTAGAAAGCCACACACGATGTTGCGGGTTCAATTTCCACAAAAAATACTATTATTATTACTGCATGACTACCTCTACCTATAAAAAGGCTCAAATAACATTACATACATTATTTACCTATCTATAATACAATATGGTTTGGCTTTACTATGGTGATGGCTTTTTTTGTGTTTCTTTTGCTTTGGTTTTAGACTGCTATGAGTGAAAGAGCTTAGCGCATTTTATGCTTAGTGCCTGAAAAGAATACAGATTCTGACACAAGTGACGGTGCTTGTAGCGGCAATGAAGCTGGAATGATTGGATCAGCAGAAAATTCTTCAGCGCTGCCGATAAATTCCAGTCGCGGAAGGTTAAACCTTCTACAAATTTCTGATGATGAGATAGGAACGCATGCAGATGATATTTATGCCGATACAACCGAAGTGCCTCTTACATCTACTCTTACTCATGTATTTCTTAATCCATAAGAAAGTCATTATGACCCTCTACCCTCAATTTCATCTTTGCCTTCAAATCAACCACTTGCATCAACGCCAGTCGGTACAGCTTTGACGCGCGCTCAAAAAATGAAACGCAAAGCTCCTGCCATCGTTGCACGAAAAAATGAAAAGACAGTATAGCAGAAGAATTAATTTATCTTTTCGTTGGCAAAAAGCACAACTTCAACACAAGGCTGAAATAGCAGGACCTTCATTTTTGGAAAAGGTACCGAGAGTAAAAGATCGCATAGATGGGATATGAAAATTTTCTCGGAGCTTTTGGAATATATGCATCTACAACGCTTGGCTCTTACGTAGGAGACATTACAAAATGACCAGCACCACTAGAAAACAGGATCGTATGAAAGATTTTAGGTATGAAATCTACAGCGGCCTACTGAAATGCGGTAGAAACGTTTCAGTGAAAAATTCAGACGCCATTGCAACAACCATGAGTTGGTGTTTGGTATGACAAATATGACCATTGGCCGTAAATAACTGGATATCAGAGGTGCAAGTACTGTAAGGCTGGCCAGGCAAGTATGATGTGCACAAAATGTAAGGTTCATCTTTGTTATATGAAGAATCAAAACTGTTTTTTGGAGCACCACCGCAACTAATAGGGTCTCTGAATTATTATATTACGATTATTTTGTAAAATAAAATTGTACAAGGAAGATTTAATTTATTAAACATTTTTACTTCTACCAAAACAGTTATCGTTATTTACAATAATCTTTTGGTATATGTGAAAACTACCACTAACTTTCAACTCTCCCTAAACATAGCAATGTATAGCATAATATACATTCCTAAAAATGCGGTACTCACTGTACGTGAAGCGATGTATAGAATAGTATACATCTTGTTTTTTCCAAAATTTTCATTTTCCGATTTTTTTATTTATTTTTTTGGTGTATTTTATAGCCCAAAGAAGCTACCTATATACTTTTTTTAAGCTTTTCTGCAAAAAAAAAAATCTTGCCGCGATAAGGGTTAATATGATACTCAAGCATTAGATAACACTAAATTTCTTCCTTTGGAACACTTGCCTCATCTTGAAAGAAGCGTGAACACATACAATGCACACCCACAAGTTATTTAACTTATGTCCCCTACACAGTTTTCTCTCCCTCACAACTTTCAACTGCATCACCTGTTGTAGACATATTGTTTTTATGCATCGCTTTGTATGAAATAGCTAAAGTTTTATATTTATTAAATCGACGTTATTAACCTGATCTTATATTTAAAAGGAAGCATCACACTTTCTATTCTTGAACCGTAGACAAGTACTTGGATTAACTGTTTACATAACCAACAAACACTTTCACGTAAATACCAGATTGTAACATTAAAAATGATTTCACATACTTTCGCGAATGTGACACATTAAAATCCGTAAAATTTTGTTGTATTTTACGGATTTTATCTCATTTATTTTTATTACCCAACGTTTCGAATATCTTACAACAACTGTGGCCACGAGGGGAACAGATGTCTTGCGTCATAATTATCAAGGAAAACTCTTAAAAAGCAGTTATTAAAAAAAACTTTGTAAAACCAAAAAACTTTTGAATAAAAAAATAGAGTTTAAAAAAGTCAGTTACAACATCAAAGACGAAAATCTACGTTTTATACTTGTCTGTCGGAATATGCAATTATTTGTCATAAATATGTATTTTATTAGGGGACATCAAAAGAATTGTTCCAGTGGGTACAAAGAGGGACAATTTATAAGGGACCCGTGAGTTTATTTCTGAGTAAAATAATATAAGACGCATTTTCGTATTTCCTGTATCCAGCGATTTACTACCTACAGGCAATACAAAAACATTCTCCGCAGTACATAGTAATGTTTTTCTTAATGTTACTTCACTACCGTCAATTTAACAGTGATTTAAAACGCCAAATAGCCGAGTTCCTATAAATCAGTATTAACAAGAGCTTTGTTCAAAACAAAGGACTTTAGATAATGGCTCCCACGGGTTTGCTGTTGAATTTTTTAGAAAATGTTGCGGAACTGTTGCTCCGGTTTTTAAATTTTTAATATTACACCTATAAAACTTATATTGAAATCGTCGATTCACTTTTATTAGTTCTCTTTGTGTAATATTATAACAAATCAAGCTTTAATTTAATTAAAACAGTATCTATTGTTATGAAACATTTCTATTTTTTATTCGCTGGGTACTTAAAGTATATTATATTATACTAGCCGACCCGACAGACTTCGTTCTGTCAAAAAAATTGGAATGTGGCAGTTTTTTGTTCTTACCTATTTTATAGCCAGCGCAAAAAAATCTGGACTGAACCGTCACTCTGGTGATAGGGCGGTGTGTGGGGTTCAGCTCTGTATATGTTCATCTAATAACTAATATTTAAATATTAGTGGGTTCCAGAAGAGTGGCCAAAGTTATAATTATAGTACATAAATTATATTTACTATTATTATTTTTTTAGGAACAAATAACTGTCACATTTGAAATCTTTTTGACAGAATGTAGTCTGTCAGGTCCGCCAGATGGTAACGCGGTTTGTGCTCGACTGATGTATTGACGTGTAAACGAATGCATTTTATGTCGCGCGCCGAAACTAAAACAAAACAAAAAATATCGCGAAGCCGACCAAATTGAAAATCAGTATGGTGGATCTTTAGCTTTTACATTTTGTGACTGTTATGTTATTATTTCATTCGTTTTAATTTCGGCACGCGGCGTAGATCCTCCGACGCGCATACGCACACTGTTTTGATAGAATAATTGAATTTCAACTTTGTGCAGCTGTAATAAAGTGCAAATTGACTCTTTAGCGTTACGAACACACCTACATTACTTAGACAGCAGTGAAAGCTTGTAATTTAATATCAACTTTTGTTTGTTAGTTTCTGGTTTTCTGGATTCTGGTTTCTGGTTTCTCTGGTTTCTGGTGTCTGGTTTCTGGTTTCTTCTGGTTTCTGGTTTCTGGTGTCTGGTTTCTGGTTTCTGGTTTCTGGTTTCTGGTTTCTGGTTTCTGGTTCTGGTTTCTGGTTCTGGTTTCTGGTTCTGGTTTCTGTTTCTGGTTTCTGGTTTCTGGTTCTGGTTTCTGGTTTCTGGTTCTGGTTTCTGGTTCTGGTTTCTGGTTTCTGGTTTCTGGTTCTGGTTTCTGGTTTCTGGTTCTGGTTTCTGGTTTCTGGTTCTGGTTTCTGGTTTCTGGTTTCTGGTTCTGGTTTCTGGTTCTGGTTTCTGGTAACTGGTTTCTGGTAACTGGTTTCTGGTTCTGGTTTCTGGTAACTGGTTTCTGGTTTCTGGTTCTGGTTTTCTGGATTTTAAATGTCAGATGTCAGTTTCAGATTTCAGATTTCAGATTTCAGATTTCAGATTTCAGATTTCAGATTTCAGATTTCAGATTTCAGATTTCAGATTTCAGATTTCAGATTTCAGATTTCAGATTTCAGATTTCAGATTTCAGATTTCAGATTTCAGATTTCAGATTTCAGATTTCAGATTTCAGATTTCAGATTTCAGATTTCAGATTTCAGATTTCAGATTTCAGATTTCAGATTTCAGATTTCAGATTTCAGATTTCAGATTTCAGATTTCAGATTTCAGATTTCAGATTTCAGATTTCAGATTTCAGATTTCAGATTTCAGATTTCAGATTTCAGATTTCAGATTTCAGATTTCAGATTTCAGATTTCAGATTTCAGATTTCAGATTTCAGATTTCAGATTTCAGATTTCAGATTTCAGATTTCAGATTTCAGATTTCAGATTTCAGATTTCAGATTTCAGATTTCAGATTTCAGATTTCAGATTTCAGATTTCAGATTTCAGATTTCAGATTTCAGATTTCAGATTTCAGATTTCAGATTTCAGATTTCAGATTTCAGATTTCAGATTTCAGATTTCAGATTTCAGATTTCAGATTTCAGATTTCAGATTTCAGATTTCAGATTTCAGATTTCAGATTTCAGATTTCAGATTTCAGATTTCAGATTTCAGATTTCAGATTTCAGATTTCAGATTTCAGATTTCAGATTTCAGATTTCAGATTTCAGATTTCAGATTTCAGATTTCAGATTTCAGATTTCAGATTTCAGATTTCAGATTTCAGATTTCAGATTTCAGATTTCAGATTTCAGATTTCAGATTTCAGATTTCAGATTTCAGATTTCAGATTTCAGATTTCAGATTTCAGATTTCAGATTTCAGATTTCAGATTTCAGATTTCAGATTTCAGATTTCAGATTTCAGATTTCAGATTTCAGATTTCAGATTTCAGATTTCAGATTTCAGATTTCAGATTTCAGATTTCAGATTTCAGATTTCAGATTTCAGATTTCAGATTTCAGATTTCAGATTTCAGATTTCAGATTTCAGATTTCAGATTTCAGATTTCAGATTTCAGATTTCAGATTTCAGATTTCAGATTTCAGATTTCAGATTTCAGATTTCAGATTTCAGATTTCAGATTTCAGATTTCAGATTTCAGATTTCAGATTTCAGATTTCAGATTTCAGATTTCAGATTTCAGATTTCAGATTTCAGATTTCAGATTTCAGATTTCAGATTTCAGATTTCAGATTTCAGATTTCAGATTTCAGATTTCAGATTTCAGATTTCAGATTTCAGATTTCAGATTTCAGATTTCAGATTTCAGATTTCAGATTTCAGATTTCAGATTTCAGATTTCAGATTTCAGATTTCAGATTTCAGATTTCAGATTTCAGATTTCAGATTTCAGATTTCAGATTTCAGATTTCAGATTTCAGATTTCAGATTTCAGATTTCAGATTTCAGATTTCAGATTTCAGATTTCAGATTTCAGATTTCAGATTTCAGATTTCAGATTTCAGATTTCAGATTTCAGATTTCAGATTTCAGATTTCAGATTTCAGATTTCAGATTTCAGATTTCAGATTTCAGATTTCAGATTTCAGATTTCAGATTTCAGATTTCAGATTTCAGATTTCAGATTTCAGATTTCAGATTTCAGATTTCAGATTTCAGATTTCAGATTTCAGATTTCAGATTTCAGATTTCAGATTTCAGATTTCAGATTTCAGATTTCAGATTTCAGATTTCAGATTTCAGATTTCAGATTTCAGATTTCAGATTTCAGATTTCAGATTTCAGATTTCAGATTTCAGATTTCAGATTTCAGATTTCAGATTTCAGATTTCAGATTTCAGATTTCAGATTTCAGATTTCAGATTTCAGATTTCAGATTTCAGATTTCAGATTTCAGATTTCAGATTTCAGATTTCAGATTTCAGATTTCAGATTTCAGATTTCAGATTTCAGATTTCAGATTTCAGATTTCAGATTTCAGATTTCAGATTTCAGATTTCAGATTTCAGATTTCAGATTTCAGATTTCAGATTTCAGATTTCAGATTTCAGATTTCAGATTTCAGATTTCAGATTTCAGATTTCAGATTTCAGATTTCAGATTTCAGATTTCAGATTTCAGATTTCAGATTTCAGATTTCAGATTTCAGATTTCAGATTTCAGATTTCAGATTTCAGATTTCAGATTTCAGATTTCAGATTTCAGATTTCAGATTTCAGATTTCAGATTTCAGATTTCAGATTTCAGATTTCAGATTTCAGATTTCAGATTTCAGATTTCAGATTTCGAGCGGGACAAAAATATTAAAATGTCTATTAAAAAGCAGGGGTTGGTGATAGAAAAGTGAAAATTTAGGGTTGTATGTATTTTTTGATGCCATACAATAATAAAATAAAATCAAAAAAAAATTCCCAAAGATAAAAAAAAAATTTTTTGGTGTGGGCAACCCTGATCACTTAGGGTTTGAAAAATAGATAGTACTGATTCTCGACGCTAACTGAATATGCACAAAAAATTTCATAAGAATCGGTAAAGCCGTTTCGGAGGAGTATGGGAACGAACATTGTGACAAGAGAATTTTATATATTATATTTTAGAGTTATTCAATTAAGTAGAGTAATAATATAACATTTTGTCCGTCATGCAAATAAAGGTTGCAATTACTACCTCAAAATGGATTCTTTATGAGTTCCCAAAGTTGGTTCTGGAGAACAAAATATCCGACAGCTGAAGAAATGGCGACATAAATGGATAAACCAAATTTGAAGACCATCAGTTAAAAAAAAATGAAGACTTTAATAGTTTCTCAATCAGTCCGCCCAACTTCAGTTATAAGATGGCACCTACCTCATGATGATGAATAATGCAGTAACACTATTTATGGCCACTGAATCTCAAAACTTAAAATATTCGCAAAATTTAAAATTCTGACAAGAAAATGCATGTCTTTTATATGAGAAAAGTTGGTATCGCCTTAGTGGAAAAAGTAACTTTATAATACGTAATGTTATATAAAACGTATGAAAAGAATTTTTGTTGCATTGCTTCCGTTGTTTTTTTTTTTTGCACAGATATACACAAAAAAAAACTTGAACTGAAAAACGAATAATTTTTAATACTATTTGTCTATAAATAAAATGTATATAAAAAAATATTGAATTTAATGGGAAAATTTTTACACATCTTTCCATCAAAATATTTTACATATTATATTTATCAAATCAAAATAGGTTATTACTTTCAAAATAAAAAAGAAAATCATGTAATTAATAAAGCTTGATGATCAACATCAGATAATCTCACTTGATAGCCAAAGCTTATACCTTATAGAAAAGACTTGCTCATAATAACTTGTGAAATAAGTTATGAAATAAAAACAAGTTTTCCTTACTGCTGACGTCAATGTTAAATGAAATGACGTCATAGACAACGCACATTGAAAGGGTGACTAGTAGCAAAATTCTTACGACCATACGTCCGCCTTTTTGTTTATCTATTTGTACACTATTTTTCTAAAAAGATTGAAATAAATGAATATAAAAACTTTTACTTCCCACTCATAATTTAAACAAAGAAATATAACCTATAAGTTTTAATTAAAATGTATGTGTTTAGCTAATCCTTATTGCATTATAATCATACAGAAATAAATCATACAGGAAGTTTACATTAATCAAACCACTGCGTGTCTGTTATGAAACACAATGACGTCATGAAAATAGCCTGGTATATGAAACTACTGTCCAAACACTTCAGAATTTATATGTTTTATATTTTCTATAACTACACGAAATTTATCATCATCTACAAAAAACTATCAACCCATTAATTACATAAAAAACTGTTTTAGATAAAATAATTAAACTTAAGTAATATTTAAAAAAAACAGTGGTTACATACATATAAAGTATTCATAAAGTTTTTTTTTTTCCTAGACTTAATGTTTTTATTTTACATTTATTTAAAACTTATTAAAAATACTTCCCCTCGGGCGTAGTAGAGCGAAAATATTACATTTACACAATTTACAAAAAAACAAATGAGACTATTTCTTCTAACATGTTCGTGGTGTATACCAATCCACCATGACCTTCGAACAATGGCGAATACGGTTTGATCCCGCGACCGGCTCCCTCAAAAGTCAACCGCACCTTCGAGCCGGAGCCATTAATAATTCCCCTTTGTATTTCCACGACACTCGGGTAATGGCATGAACCCTCCGCACCCTCCAGCGATGTGCTGATACCTCACCCATAGGACGTTGCAAACTCATTGGCGAAATGTCAAACAACAAACTAACTTTGAATTACGACTTAGTGATATTGACTAACCAATGCAAGTATTAAACTGAAGCGAATTGCTAATTGATATTCATATATTTAATGTAAATACTTTAGAGAATTCCAAATAAAATTAGATACATTACATCATAAAAAAAATTATTGTTTTGAAGTTAATTTTACTTCAGCAAACCATCCATGGAGGATTGGAAGAGCGCCATGGACCATTGCTCATAACATATTTAAAAAAAAACTTTTACTTTACCTTGCTTTCGAAAAAAGTGTACTTACATTTTACTACATTTAAGTATCAACTATAATAATGAATTTAAGGAAGCACATTTTTAATAATCCGGTCTAAGAAGTTGAGCAATGCGTATGTCAAAAATAATTTACCTTTTCATACTTTTGTTTTGAATAAATAAAAACACCACAGCCATAATATTGAATTAATTTAGAAAATTTATATAATTCTAGTGGAAAGACAATTACATAAATTCTATAATTGAAATTGATAAAAGGTACATCTAGCGGTAGATTTTGGAACTTTTTCACGATTAACGCATTATGATTATTTGGAAACTTGATGGTGTATATCGTTAGACCAACAGCTAAGTTTTTGTAACCCTTGCAGTTTTTGTTTATGATCAATTGCTTTGTAACATGAAAGGCCCCGGTTTGATTTCGAAGCCACAAGTAATCTGGTTTTTTTGATCCTGGCCGGCCAGCTACCACCCACAAAATAAATCTATCAAAATTTGATAGCCTCCTTCGCCATCCATGTTCTGATTGTCACTTAAAACCATAGGAAATTGAGGACAAGGACTATTTAAATAGGCATCCAGATGGTCTCCGCGAATGGAGAGCCACCTCCATTTATAAGTTCTACCATACTTTTTGTTATAATAAGGACATTAGGATGAAGGCTAAAAATAGTATGTAATATAAATAAAAACAATTTATTAACAAAATTGGCCGATAACAAATAACAATCATAAAAAAATACTCTTAGACTTTAATTAATTTTTGCTATAATAAATATTATTTACATTATCACTACATGTAGTAAACGATATAATAAGTAACAGCGTACGGAATACTACAATAAAAATATAAACAAGTATAATTCAAGTTCCATGATAACGATGATCCTTCAGTTTCCATTACTATCTTCAACAGCAATCTTAATATACACCACATACTCGGTTAGCCGGCAACGCTTTATCTGGAAAAAAAAACGATGATGTTGATGACGATGTCGATAACAGTATCGACGACGGTGGCGATGAAGCTGACGATGTCGGTGACGATGACGAGGATGACGATGCTGACGATGATGAGGATGACGATGACGACGATGCTGATGATGATGACGACGAAGACGATGATGATGACGATGAAGAGGATGATGATGATGACGACGAAGACGATGATGATGACGATGAAGACGATGATGACGACGACGAAGACGATGATGATGATGATGATGACGACGAAGACGAAGATGACGACGACGATGAAGACGACGACGACGACGACGATGATGATAACGAAGACGATGATGACGACGACGAAGACGATGATGACGACGACGAAGACGACGACGACGAAGAAGATGATGATGACGATGACGATGATGATGGCGAAGACGATGATGATGATAATAATGATGATGATGATGATGATGTGGATAATAATGATGTTGAAATAATTATTAAATTTATGGTTCTAATTTACCAAATAGAAATATGTTACATGAAAACTGTTTATAATATTACATTCATTTTAAAAATACTTACCAATCATTTTTGGATACGGCAAATTCAATGTGTCCATTATATGAACAAACTCTTTCAATGACTTCGTTAACCTCGGATTGTACTTCTTCTCCTCACCAACAGTGGTAGCCGTCTGACCTTTGTAGTCATGTGCTGGGTAAAGTGTGTAGTGCTCTGGGAGGGTGAAGATCCTGCTGTGCACTGATTTGTACAGTCTCTCAGAGGAACCCTCTTGGAAGTCAGTCCTGCCACAGCCACGTATAAGAAGCGTGTCGCCAGTGAACGCCATGCACTGAAACAGATTCAGTTTTATTTTAAGTTAATGAAAATAATTTCATTACATATTGAATTGAAAAATTTCAGTGTGTTATGATACCCAAAATTTTTAAACAATAACATTGTGAGGTAACAGGATATAGTGCAGGCTCCAATGGAGGTGAACCGAACCGAGTCTAACCTAACTAAAAGTACTATTTTACTGTTTGATGCTTGAAAATAATTTTTCAATAAATAGGAAACATTATTCGAAAAAATAAGTTAAATAATTTATCTTACTTGATGTTACCACTCACCTGTTGATGAATAATATAAGTCAAACAGCCATTTGTATGCCCCGGTGTAGCTGCAGCCAACAAGTTGTATTCTCCAAACTTCACATTGTCTCCTTCTAGTAAGTGTACATCTGCTTGAGCGCCAGAAGCCTTCCCGATAACACTCTTACTTCCCGGTAAGAGAGATTTCAGTTTACCAGTTCCAGTTACATGATCTGCATGCATATGAGTGTTCACTGAAAACCAATGTTATAATATTAACTAAAAAGTTTTAAATCTTTGTCGGTATCTCTACTTTCTAATTAACTTAAAAACAAAGAGGAAGACTAAATAAAAGGTTAACGTTACTGATAACTAAGTCGTGAATAAAAAGTCCAATAACAATCACTGATAACAGTTATGGCTTTCAACAAGTAAAAAATAGAATGAAAATGTGTATGCTCTTTGTTCATGAGGTTCTTTACTAACTGGCATAAATTAGGTTAAATCCTAACTCCTTTACTAGAGTTGCATCTCTCTCAGCATGGTCCAACACTGGGTCAATCAGCACTGCTTCACGAGTGTTTACATCACCAAGCAGATATGTGTATGTACTGCTTACAGTGTCAAACATCTGAAACATAAAAAAATGTATATAATAAAACTGCATTTGGTCATTAAATTTTGAATTTTAATAAATAAATAATTAAACAGGTTCTGGTAACAGAATAATGAATTGTGCAAGACAAAACATAGTAAGAACCACTGCCAAAATTAATAAACACACACATTTCACTAACAATTTTTGCTTTTGAATATAAAACAATTTTCAATGAAAATCTTTTTGTTCAATGAAGCTATGAGACGAGAGACATGCACCTATAAATATAATTTTTTAAATCAAATTTATTTAATTTTACTTATAAAGAAATAACAAATAGAAACACACCTGTCTGAAGAAAAAGTTAGATCCTTTGTCAACACCAGAACTTAAAAACCTCAAATAATTTGCCTTGTAAACTGTACATAATAAGGCTTTTGTATAGTTATATTTCAATATTGGTAGTTTTTGTAACATTCTGTAAAAAATATTAAGATAGTATAAATGTGATGTTAATAAGGATATAATATATAACAGATATTTGTCATATATAACATATAAAATAATATTGTTAGAAACTATTTGTTGTCTACATTATGTCAGAACATTGAACAATAGATCGTAACAAATATCAATTAAAAGTAACCTTGTACTTGTGTTGTTTCGCAAGTATAAATCAAACTTTAATAATATAAGAACAAAGCAAAAGTGCAATTGAATCAAGTGATAAGTAATCACTTGATGCAGATGCACTTTTTCTTTGTCACATCAATCTAATTTAATGATTATTGTGTTAAAAATATTATTAGGATATGTGAGAGTAAAAATAACATTAATAAATTTATAAAACATTTATCCATTATAGTATACAATAATTAAAACGTATTTAAAACACTTACTTAAAGATTTCGTGAGTATATAGACTTACTGTCTTGTTTTCCAGTATATATAGAGACGATAACAGTATTTTATATCTTATCTTTACTTAAAAATAAGATTAAACAGAAATTAATAAAAATAATGATAAACTGCCTTCTTAATAACCGTAAATTGCACTTACTTTACATTCAATTCGTTTTTAGCATTTTAATATCAGTTTTTGTTTACTTTGGTAACTTTTAAAATATGTTTCATTTGTACTTAATGACAGTAGACAAAGACTTAGAGATCATAGAGCCACAAATCCATGTTGTTGTTACCATATAATATAGAAATAACTTGTGTAATAGATATTTTATGCTATTAATTACGTTTATAAAATATAAGTTATGTTCACTCATAAATTTACCTTTTTTTTAACAATATACTTTCTCTTATCTGAAACTCATATAAAAACTATTTTCATCAAAATCGGAAAAACTGATTAAGAATATTTTTAATTGTAAATTCAAAATGACATTCACATGTAACAGAAACTAAAAAATCTGTAAAATGTAAAAAAAATGGATTCGATTTAAATTCATGGACAATAAATAATATCTTTTATAAACCAGTCAAGGTACTATTATTTTAATTTATTAATTTTAATACTTAACCTACATTTTAATAATTTAAATGTTAGTCCTCACAATTTTGCTTGCTCATTTCGTATAATGACAAATGCATTTGTTGTTTAGCAAAATAGTGTACAACACAATTGTAGTAGTTTTGTTGTTTACCAATCCTTCTGTTTTAGCAATCATCTGGTAACGTCATTGACCCCCTTCATCCCCACCATACCAGTCAATATTTTGCTCTCGTACATGAATGGTGGGATCGGAGTGTGCGTGAAAACTGGTATTGCGACTGTGCAATGTATTGATGTAAACATTCTCTTGTCACTTTGTTTCAGTGCGTTTAGAAGATTGTATGGAAATCTTTTAAGGCGCATTACACAAGAAAATGCGAAGAAATGATTATATATAAATTATAAATTCCTGTGATAGAGTGTCTTAACATATTGGTGAAATTAGGCCGCGAAAATTCAAATGCTATAAAAGTTCTTTGTTTATATCAGTGGATTTCAACTTTTCGCTATTAATTTGTAAAATGTATAAAGGAGTTATATATTTAATGCTTAATACTTGATTAGTACATTAATTTGTAACTTAAATTAATTCTGAACTGGTTATTCGTGTTCATCACTTCGTTTTGAGGTGCTTTGGGTGAGTAAGTTTTCATTAGCAAAATAATTTTGATGAAAGATAGCTGGATTTATTATTAACTGATTTTTGTTTCATTATAGAAACCGGTTTCTTTGTTATTTGTTATCGTAGATGTTCTAACCAATTACCTTATCTAACTAAAGAATTAGTATCACCTTTTAAGCAGATATCGTAGATGTGTCCCTTATGATTTATTTAATAATTTGTAGTATTTGCAATTTTTTAAATGGTTTTACTATAGAAATGATTGTTTCGGCATGCTTGCCAATAAAAAATATTAACATTTTATTTATTTTGAACATATGGCTTACTAATTTTATTGACGAGAGATAACAGTCATGGGCACAACAGTTAATAAAATTAATCTATCGGTTTTAACCCTGACCTAGTTGTCTACTTCCTTATTTTAGGACATTACTTTTTACATAATGAAACACTCCATTATATAAGGTGATTCGTGTGGTTTAGTAAACACAAGATAATGCACAATAACAAAATAAACAAAGCCGTACAAAACGAGCGAAATTCCCGCGCATTGCAACATTTGACATAAATAGGAACTAATGTGTATCTGATTGTCCTTGAGAAGTTTTCAATGAAATCGAAATCGCGACTAATCGGCGTTAGATTATGAAAAAGAAACTTTAAAATAATATGAGTGTAAACTATAATACATTCACTAAAATGCAAAAAAAATTATATATTGTGTTATAAGTTTTTCATGGGTTAGAAAAACATAGTATAATACATAATATTTATTTATTTTACATATACAATAGTAATAGAAAATACTTCATGCACGCTATTAGAAAACTTTTGTAGTTGTGTTAAAGTAAAACAAAGACAAAAGGTATGTTTTTACGATTTTACGTGGAAAAGAATTAAGCGTTATCGCACTGCGACAATAACTTAAGTACACAAAGAAAAAATACAAAGATAACTAATTTTAAAAACTAACAATATTTTAAAGCATAATTAGTTGTAATATATTATTTTTTTACTTTAAATTTAACAACTAAACCGTACTTATTTCACTCTTACCGAATTTAAATATATTGAAACTGAATACTTGTTAGTAACATGTTAGAACTTGTGAGGCAATAATGATAACTTCTAATGCTTACTTTACAACTGTACTGCGTCTTATTGTCAAAATATATTTTTTGATATCAATATTTTACGTATTATTGATGCGCAGAAACTTAAACGTAGTTACGATGTTGACTGTAGGCAAATAGGTGTAAAACATTTGTATAGACCTTGAAGATTATAAACCGAGAGATAAACTCATAACAAACGCTAGAGTACACGACTAAGTAACTAGTACTAAATGTACTAGATATTTCTAATATGCTGTTTATAAAACCATAATAAACAGAATTATAACGCGACTGATATTGCAATAGCATAAAAAAGATCGAATTGCTTTGGTTTAACATTTAAACTCTCTTAAGAAATAAGTTTGCTAATAAAAAACATTTTCTCTAATTGAAATTTATAACCAAGTTATAATTCTAACGTCCTTGTCGCCTTTGTAATATTTCACAACGATAGTTTCTTAACTTAAAGGTACAAGCTGTTTTAATATCAAGTATATCATTTAAACATTTGTCTGTATACAGAGTACATTTTATATAATATTTTATTCTCAAAAACATTATTTAAAGCCTTAAAAAAAAATCTAAATTTTTCCTAACAATTGCGAAAGTTTTCAGCAAAAATAGTAGAGTCTAAATCATGCATGGAAACCTCTTTTCGTTTTGGTTAAAAATAACTAATTCCGGTATATTAGCGCAAGTTTTATCGCATACTTTGTTCCCGGTATTCCGAGACTTGGTGTTGTGGTAAAATTAATCAACATCAATGTAGGTCTACTTTGATTGGTAAGAAATATATTTTAGTCTACAATAACGTTTATAATGATATGTTTATTTTCCTGTAGTAGAAACTGCGACTTAAGAATCATTACACCGTTCGCATATAACATTAAGTTTACTGTTTCTAAAGATTTCTGTATATAACTACAAAAAATTTAAAAAATCTTGTATAGAGATGTTTGGATTATAAATTATTTGATTAGGTATTATGGATTTATGGTATTTTTTCTCTGGCTTCTCTCTGATATCAATGTTCAGGGCTTTCTTATTTTATTATTTATACCATTTATATATTCTTTAAATTTTTCCACTATTTACGTTTGCCCTTACATTGTACCTGTATTTGCTCTAACTTATATCCATGCTTTAATTTATGGTATCTTCATATCTACCATATCTAACAAACGATCGTTTATGTATGTATATGTAAAATCATTTACAGTAAACAATAGAAAAAGGACAAGTACACGTGTTTACATATAGTTAACTTTAATATGAAGAAAACTGTTATAAGCTGGTAACGAAGAAATTATGATATGTTTAGTTGCAAGCAAAGCCTTCCGTGTTGTGTTAGCAAAACATATATAATCATTATGTCGAACACGATATCGGGATTAGCCATAATTGCGCAATTGCTTTGTGTCGCGATAGGCGGCCATATTCGCAACATCGCAACAGTTTTTTTTTTTTATTAGCTATGAGACGAAGGACGTTCGGACGATTCGGTCACGCTCCGTCATAGCAAAGCAACGACGCAGTTTATTATTGTATGTTTTGTACAAACATACAGCTCGTAATCACAGCCGATTGACGTCCACTGCTGGACATATAGCTCGGCTGATATAAATTATTAAAACTGTCTTTTTCATCAACAGATAGATTTAATAAATATAACCTTTATTGCTAATCTTAAGTAGACATTTTTTTTTAAGTAATACCTTTTTTTTGTGGGTTTCCCCGTTTAACGATTATCGTGTCTTGTGACACATAGTCCTCTATCAGCGTTCCATTCATCTCGATTATTAGTTTGTCTTGCCTAAATTGTTCCTAAAAAAGGTAGAGAAGTTAAAAAGCGGTTATATGATATTATGATTAATGGAAAAACAAATTGATTGCCTTTTTATAAATACCAGGCTTTCTTATTGTTATATATATATGAATTTGCAAATGTTACGGTGATTTATATAAATATAAACGAACGTGAATTAACTTTTCTCAATTACAATTAATTAGTATACGATCTGAACAGTAAAGATTATGATGGATTACTATTGTAATAAAATATTAATAAAATTTCTTTCCGCAAGTTAACTTTTTGGGTATTGTACCTTTTTTCTCATTGTAAGCTTTATTACGCTCTGTTTAGCGATATGCACTTTCCTTTGTTTTTGAGCTTAGGATTGCAGACTACTAATAGGTATTGGACAATGGCATAAGTGCATAAGAGGCTAAAAGCCAGACTAGACGGTTTTTCAAGTTCGGTGCCCTCTTGCGGCTAGACGGTGTGCATGCACCTTAATATTTCTAGAAACGTATAGACACGACATTATGCGCCGTGGAGAATGGAAAATATTTTTCTTCCATATGTTTACAATTGCTATAACCTTTAAGAAGTATTTATGTTCTTTCAACACTTATACTGTAATACACTTAATTGATACTAAGTAGTACTACTTGAAGTTTCGTGATAATGAACTCGAGTTTTATAAAGTAACTATCGTTAATTATATTAAAATTAATACTTTACTTTGTATATTATTTCTTCCTAAAATTAATCTAAAGTAAATTTACTTATTTTACACTACGTCTTTACTATGTTAAAAAGACCGAGACCTCTTATATAACAATAAGCTAAATTTGTACTATTATACAATATATTATGTTATTCAAAAAATAATGAAACAAATTTTATGTGTATCATTTAAAATTTGTATAATTTCGAAGTGGGTAGAAAAACGGATTTCTTTGTAGTTCAGAAACAGATTAATTTCTGCGATGAAAAGTTGTGTGCATTCATATAAGTGTCTACCGGATAAGATTGCATTTCGAGGAACACTTGCTTGTTAAGTGTTTTTATATGTATTCACAACTGCAATAAAACTAAATGTCAGGTGTTACGTCTAGAAAATTCATCGTGAAATACACACGTGAGTAGAAACATTATATAGTTACCTGTATTCTTTATTATATGTTGACTTATCGTAGTAAAGACTACATTGTGTCGTAGTAGATGTTTTTACACAATCATATAACCTCACATCCATATTCGGTTCTTCGGCTTTTTTAGACTTTCCTCTTATAACAAAAAAAATACCGCATTAAACTAGCTAGATTTTTAGTATTATATCTAACCAACAATTAGGAATTTTTTGACTCGTGTCATAGCTTATTTGTTCTGGTCGTATGTTTTGAGTATGACTGCGTTTGATTATCAACTTACCCAATATTTATACTTCATCCTCCATAATTCAGTGCTGTTTATTTTAATTTCTATTTATCATATACTTGATTATCTGTTTGATTTTCTGTTAAAAGTACGATTTTGTGATATCAATATTCTAGTTATGTTACTGCCATTTGGATCTTGTTTATTAATCATAACTGGTAAGACAGTATCATTACTTACTCATATTGTAAGAAAAAAATTTCAGACCAGTACATAGAAAATGTACGTCTGAAATCGTGCAAATAAATATCTTAGCAATTGTACTATTATGACAATGTTTATAGAATTGTAAATTTTCATATGTACGATTTAATATATATTTGTGATACATCAATAATGTTTACTACGCTCTTAACGGTGTACATTTTAGAAATTGATCGTGAACTTCAAACGACCCTTATTTTGCGTCTCGTCCTTTTGTCCTTGTGAAAGTCAAAATGGCGACCCGTTTTATACACGACAAATTAATATCATTAGACATACTAACAATTATTATAGAGATAACATTCACCCGGTCGTGCCGTTCATTATAAAGAGGTGGCTAATTAGACTTTAGATCCTTCAATATATTATCCGAATAAACTCAGGTGAAATATATAATACCACAAAGTACTTTCCGATTTTTTTTAAGTTTTAGTGATAATCTATACAATGTGACATTTAGTTTTTAGTCCCTGCGACCTATTTTCGTGTTTCTTAAAACGTTAATTTCACGCTATTCACAAAACTCTCGAACTCTTTTACTTGCATTTTTCTCTTCACGGCCAAAACAATTTGTAGATTTTCATTATAACTTTATTATCTAAAACTTGTTTACGAATTAATGCATACTACGCACTAATTATGTAATATAAAATTAACTATTATAGCTAAGCGAAGGTGTAACCAGTTCTGTTGACATATACGGTCAATCATTAATGAACCGCCAATGGCTCATTGTTCCACTGTTATTAACCGCACAATGAAATCCTCGGCGGTAACACCACTTGATAAGAACTAGGTTTTGGTTTTACCGAATTTGATTACATAATTTTAATACGGCATACACATCAGATACTTATTGAAAATCCTATGATGATATAAGATTTAAACATCGAAATCATTTTAAACTTGACTAATATCTTTGTGTTTTATAGCTTGCTATAGAATGGGTTTTACAATGTAATTTCCCTATTTTTATACATTTAGATTATTACTCGCTAAGTTCTGTAAGTTGTATGCAACAACGGCTAATTAGTTTCACTTAATACCCTTTCAAAGTGATTGCCAACCTTGGTAGCTATTACAGACATATCTAAACGTAGCGAAACCCTAATGCAAGGTACATTAAAAAGTATAAATAAAATTACTTCGATATCGATTTAGTTCTTCGTCTTATAGAGTAATAAATGATGGTACATAGTTATATATCTAAATGCTGTATTATTACACAATTGCCTTTAACAATTGTTAATAACAAACGGCAGTTTGCTAACCGCAAACAATCAGAACAGAGTTAACTGTGGATCTAATTTGTGCGCGTTTCGACACACTGGGAATATTTAATAACCGCGCAGGCGCTGGACTGTGTAATGTTGCGACACAAACTGCTATTTTTTTTTTATTTCATTAAGTAATTATAAATTATAATTATCAATTATTAATAATTTATTCTCATACGCAACATTGACATAACAACGAAAACCGGAAACGGATTTGGATTAAAAATAGACGAATCACAGCAACTGCGCAAATGGTATTCGTCGTAGAAGCCTGTGCCCCAACAGGGTATTACAAAAGGATGATATGACCATATAACGTTAGTAGTAAATGCTTATTAGCTTATGCTTATTAGCCGTCCTTTTCAATACACTTTGACAAGAGATTGCAAAATAGATTTTTATTTATAGTTATCCCTATCCTGTATTATCTCTACATCTCAATCTATAGTTATAGTTTTCATCAATGTTTTTGATGTTTTTCTACATTCAAAGCAAAATTGTTATTTTTATAACTTCAGCGCTGCTGTGTGTATTGTTAGGCTTTCCAACTAGGCTAACGTTTAGATATGTTTAATAGGTTTAGTTAGGAAACAAAGGCAATGTGCCTTTTACCGACATTTTACTAGGTCAGACAGTGTCGCATGCAAACGCGTTGTTGCCGGCAACAGAGTTTTGTAATGAAATATTTAATACTTAAATTTTTAACGGACATTTCATATTATTGAAAACTAGAGTTATGTGTCTGTGTGATTGTAACTCCGTAACGGTGGAACCGACTTTCACCTGTTTTTGTTTATAGATAACTCTACCAGGAGTATAATAGTACATTTAAAAAAATCGTTTAGCGTATTTAGGATTACCAGCTTGGTTTAATTTGTTGCTCGGAGATTTTCAATATTTAATTACAGGGTTCTATTAGAACCTGTTATTAGTATGATCTTAATAATAAATAAATTTTAAAAGTTAGACATGTTTCTTATTTTTATATGCATATTCAACTTATACTTTTACCATTTATTGTTTGGACACGGTACTCTCTTTCAATTCCCAAATTAGCTTATTAATTCAAGTTTCTGTATTAAAAAATATAATAATTTTATTATTACTTTAATTTATAACGCCGGTGTAGAGTTGGAGAAAATTGTTTTAGTTTTTACCACCTGCGACTGAAAGTGCAACATTGTTGGCAACATTCCAAACGATTTGTTTTCTTTATTCACTTAGTATTTTTATTTACAAATCTAGTAGTGAAGAACAAAATATATTTTTAACTACAGTTCCAGGTGGTGGTAAGTAATACACTTACTTTAAAGAAGGTGTATTAGTTAGAAGTTTCAACAGCACTCTTTGTGACATAGAATGTCGTGTCTTTACCTCAGTATTTTATGTTTTCGAAACAACGAAATGTCTTAACACTGCTTTATCTTCAAAAGCAGATTGCATTACTTTATTGATTTCTTTCCTCTGTAAATCTATGTGAACACTTTTAGTATTTTGTATATTTGACGATTATATTTAGGACATTAAACATTGATACAAGTTTACCAACGCTTCAAAAATCATCATACAACTACAAGGTCATTCTATTATCATGAACATGAATATAAACGCTGTCTATTATTACCAATATTGCCGATATTTGCTAAGAAATTGTCATTTTATTAAAATTTACAAACAATAAATATGCATTAGATAAGAGAGTTGATGTCAGCATACAAATGGTAAACTAATGTCTATCATAGTAGGTCAATATTGTACTCGGAATTATAATGCCCGATTTTTTGGATCCTGATTCAAATATATAAAATTAAAAACATTTAAATTTCTTTCAGGCAGTCCAAAATGCCATCGCTTTTGGAGGCCCTTGAGCGCAAATATGGCGCAAAAGGCGAGGTTAATCCCTCAATAGATGATATGCCAGTCGCGATCTTTGTACCGAAGCGTTCCCCCAGACTCAGCGTCCCCACACTCCTGGTGCTGAACGACTGCGACATAGACTGCGCAGGAGACGCGTGCCTGTTAGCTGACAAGTGCGCCGACGTCGTCGAATTGGATCTAGCGAATAATAAGCTTACCGAGTGGCAAGAGGTAAATACAAATCGTAACGTGTAAAACGAGGAAATTCACCTGCTCTCTTCCGTTTAAAATAATAACGATGGTTGTGTAATGAAAACGATTTAATCGAGTTTGTCAGTATCTGTGGAATAATCGGTTCATAATTATGTTATCATGGGACTTTCTCAAGGTATATAACATGTACAATGTTTACGATATGTAAACATTTGTTCCCAAGCCTATTACACCATCTTCTCTCGGTGTCTTCGCTTCCGTAACAGCGCGCTGTGTTCTAAATTTCGAATATTTCCTATACATGTGTTGTTCATTGCAACATCTGTTGTTTCTATCAGTAACTTTTATGTATTCTATATTAACCTTTTTAGTATTCATAATAATGTATATTATTCACCAAAAATATTTATTTTTAGGTATTCGCTATCTTAGAGCAGACGCCACGGGTCCGCTTTCTGAACCTCAGCTTCAATCGACTCTCGGCGCAAATTCAAGCTGCCCAGGCCCTCCAACCCAAATGGGACAGCTTAAGTCACCTGGTTCTAAACTCTACCTATGTCGGTTGGCCATGCGTACGTGGATTACTTAAGTCTCTACCAGCTCTCGAGGAGTTGCATTTGAGCCTTAACGAGTATTCGTACGTGAACCTAAGTGGGAAAGAGATAGATGAGAAGGACCGTTGCGAAGCTTGCTCGCGTCTCAACGTAGACTATACCGAACCGATTCACGAGCAACTCAAGAAACTCCACTTCTCCGGAAACCCTATCAGTAGCTGGCGAGAGGTATCCAAACTCGGCTACGCCTTCCCGAATTTGGAAACACTTTTAGTCAATGAGTGCTCCATAACGACATTGGAACCGGATCCGTGCGAGAAATGTGGCGACAACAACGGGAATAAGAAAAGCCACGATGCCTTCCCGTAAGTTATTAAGAAATATTAGCGAAAGTTACGACAAAAGTTATAACGCTAATGAAATAACCATTTTAGTAATATGAGTGAAACAAAGTAATTAACTTGACTAGTGCAAAATCTTACAAATTATAAACAATCGTTAGTCTAGCGTTGTTTTTTCAGACATACCGTAATTTTTTACACACACGAGAACCGTTGTGCGTTAGTAATATTCCATTTCTGCCCAAACTTTTATCAGTTCATTAAATCTATAATATTTTTCACATCAGGAAGATTGGAGTTTAAATTGATCTAACTGTTGATTAATAGACATTAAATGCTTTCAGTCATCTTCGATTCCTCAATCTTAACAACACTGGTCTTGCCACGTGGGACGAGGTCGATCGGTTGGCGCTGTTTCCCGCCTTAAGAAGTTTAAGAGTTCAAGTGAGTCATTCTTCTGTATTATAAATAACTATTGTATTACTTGTATTACTGAAGAGATATTGGAAACGTGACCATCAATAATAGTCTTATTTAAATTATTATGTACATGGATTATGCTGCTGGATGACTAGTAGTTAAAGTCAATCGTATTTTCTCACTAATGAGACTCAGACTCATGTCTCACAAAGAGATAGAGTTTCTGCCATCAGCTATTCAAGTGCGAGTTGGAAGATGACATGTTCACATAAACGCACACCAAAAACTGTGTTTTAGCTTAGTTTAGTTCTGATAAAAACAAAGATAAAATAAAATCATATTTTCTTTTATACTAAAAATTAAAGTTGCCTACTGAAAATGTGAGTAGATTTTGCGAAATTTTGTTCTATAATGTATTTCAAATGGCCACAGCGTATTCATATAATTTTACGTAAACATTTTCAACATGCCGAGCCTCACAGACAGTTACGGAAGCTGTGCAACCTTGTGACGATTGACTCGTTTGTATACAATCCCGAAATAGTGCAATGCTAAAGATGCTATTAACCGACATACTACGCGTAATGGAGGCCGAAAGTAACTAACGTGTTGCAGACGATAGTATATATATCAAATATATTTAACATAATGATTTATTACATTAATTGGTAACTGTTATTCGATTTAGAATCTTTGGTTTTATTTTACGGTTTATCTTATAAATTAAAGTTAACTTTTGTATTATTTTTACTAGCCAAAGACTATAGAGCTGATCTATCTATTCATAAGCGGTGTTATTAATTGCATTATAGAAACTGATATATAGGATAGATAATCACGTAACTTTGATATACTTTATCGTCATGCCATATCTAACTGATTGATATGCGGCAACGGACCGCATCTATCGTTCAGTGGGCCAAGCGTAAACTGTGCTAATGTCTGTTACATCATCATTACCCGTCCAGTTTTAAAATCGCCCCCTCCTGACGCCCGTGCTAATTGCCGCGTAACATTGTATTTCATCCGTCGCATATCTCTATTGCGTTCAGTATGAGTATACTTTTCATGGGACAAAAAGAGATTTAAAAAAATAAATTAGTACTGTAACACGTTGTGCTCGTTAACGTAACAATTTCAGTAGCTACTCTTCAAACCGGAACACAGTAATGTTTCCTCACTACTGATTGACTTAGACAACCTCCGGCAACAAACCATAAAGTTTGTATGCATATTTTAATTTCTAGACGTAGTAAATGTATGTTTAATAAAGAAATAAGAATAAAGGTAAAAAATATTTACTTAAACATGTCTAATGTCGATGCGTGTCTAATCTTACTTCTAATACGGAATAAGTCTAAATCATTTCTGGCTGCAGCTATATTGCAATTTTAATCCAATGTGTAGTAAACGAAATGTTACTTTTACAAGTTAATTTTTAAACGAACATTATTCATCAAACTGATGAATACAGATTAATAGTAAATGTAAGTTTTTAAAATCAACAATCCATTTCACAGTTTACTGTAAATTCACAATGTATAGTTGTGGTTTATAACTAGACGATTGTTTATAATGATTTTCCAATTTTATTAATTGGAGAGTTGGTAACCATACCCTCGGGAGACCGGGAGCCAGGCGTGATGCGGGTGAAGGTCTCCCAGATTTAGACGCGCCCTACTAACGGACGCTTGCGTAACCGTGGACTAATGCAGCCCCGAAACACATCATCGTTACGACACACCAACATATCTCTAGCACCACGGATGAGTTACACTACGAATTAGCGAATCATACTAATCCACTACAAGTGCTTTGGTTTCAGTTCTTACATCATTAAAATTGTATTGAAGCTAACTGAACTGCTTTTAATTCCATCTGGCTAGCTACCGTTCTCGTATAGTAAATTTGGCGCCATAACAACATCACTGTTTTCCGGTTGCCAACATTTAGGAGCCAGAGTATTCTTGGCTAACACACCTTATCACCTAGCCTCATTGTCATTAAACATAATGAGAAATTAACGCCAGCTCATAGTGTATAAAAAATATATTTTAGAATGGAAATACGGATTTGAATGACAGAAAAGTTTATTTTTGAAAATTAAACGTTTTGTACATTAATTTTATTTAAGATGTCTAATTCTGCTGTTCTTATTAATAGGTTCATCATAAATTCTTATTGGAATTTAATTTGTAATTGTGATATTCCGTCACCAATATTCAAAAAGAAAAAGTCTAATTACAACAATCACTGTAATTTTGGAACTATGAAAGAAATTTATTTATCAAAGAATAACACGACAATATATCATTTATTTTATTTTTAAAATATATCTAAAATTCCTTACAAATAATATATATTTTATTCATTATAAATTTAAATAATTATCGTTTCAGAAAATACTAAAGCCATTAGTTTAATGGATCCAGAATTACATGCGATATAACGAAATAATGAATATTGAATGAAAGAACATTCTGACCTTCCTTTTACCTCACTTAGCATCAAAAAATGCGGAATACATCTGCGTATACGTTTTTGTGATTGAGATATAATATCCTCATACACTACAATGCATTCAGACGGTAGAATAGCGCAAGTGTAATAAAAAACATTGTAAGAAACTGATTTTCTTCCAACAAGCTTCATCTCCGAAAACTACTAAAATACATTAAGTTTTAAAAGAAATCTATAAAATTTCTTGCGTCTATTTTATTATCTCTTCTTTTTAATGGTCAAAATTCACTTTATGTCATACAATCATTGTTATCTATTCGATTTTAAGGTAATCAAGTTACTTATACACTCAACATCGATACTTATTACTAAACTATCAATAATACTAACTAGTGCTGTAGTTACATTTTTATGCTCACTTTTAATTTTATCATCTTAATGGTTTCGTTATAATAATTGCAAAGTAGATAATGATCGTGAGGTGTGTAAGCAGCTTTAATGCACATCACACGGATATGTCTGTTTAACCTTGGATGCTCCACGCTGTGTTGGAATTGCCTTAATTGTATCTCGCACTACAAAGTGATACGGTACGTAAACTGTAACGTTATAGAAGCGGTTTTCCCATAATACACTTTGGCCCTCACTCGGTGAATGGTGAAAGCGTTTGATTTTGACGCAACTGCTGCAAAAGGACCTTACCTATATATTGTACTTCAATGACGTCACAAACATTAGAGCGCATTATTACAAAACGATCCATTAATTTCATAATGTAACTCATCGTAAGTAAAAAAACTAGATAATCTATTTTTTGCTCCAATTAGCATATAGGTAATTTTACGCTCGCTTCCTTAAAACGGCGGAGTATTAGAAGCCATTGATAGCTTTAACCCTTAAGCTATAAACGAGTATTGAACAATTGCGATGGTTCCTGTATAACCGAGTTTTTGTTTACTTCAAAATAAATTACCTCAATAGTTAAACTACAAAGGCAAACTTAAAATACTTCACTATTTAATTCGGCGATTAACTATAACTAATATCGTAAACATTCGAATTTTTCTCACCGTTTATGACTTCAACTATATCTATAGACTTTCCGCTAGCTATGAATGTGTATGGGGTGATTTGTTGGGCCACAAGCGTCCAGGTGAGTCGGGGTTGCACGTCATACCAGGCAGCTGGTTAGAACAATATGCATTCTGCTCAGCCGACCGTGTTCCTGTCTGTCTGACACGTGTTCCCGCGATACGCTCCACTACTGCTTTTGGTAATTTATTCCATGCATTTAATTAATTTTCAAGTGGAGGTAGGTCTCTGGAGACCATCTAGTTACGTACCCCCACAGCGCCTGTTTGAAGGTCGCTGTAGCTAGTAGAATTATTCGAGCATTGAAATATATATTTAAAACAATGTTAATTTTCACCGAAAGAAATTACGGAGAAAACCCCGAGAAAGATGTGCCAACACTAGTTAGTATCAATTTAAGAAATTTCAGAAGTTCTCTGAACGGTATAGTTAAATGACGATACTTTGGTTACTCAGTTTTGGTTATAAAGGTAAAAAAACTTCAACAATGCAGTACGCGAGTATGTCATCGTGTTCGTAAGACAACAAAGCCGGTTAAAGGTATTGAGCGATGATTCAAACCGAAATGAAACGGTCGCATAGAGTTCGTTCACATGCACTCGACGTCCTTCTTATCTGACCGATCTGTGCATTTGAATGCCAAATCAAGCTCCTACAATGCGGGCAGGTCTTTATACTTTTATATATCATCAACATTCAGCTTTATACACATCTCAAGAGCATAAACTGCTATACTTTCACCTTAATATAGCAAAATCCGAAAATAACTCGGACTATATACCTTCTCTCACAGGGAGAAAGTAAAACTGTTACCCTAAGCTAGCCAAAACAGGTTTTGGCCGATGTCCTCAAAAGCTTTTCTTTCAATGACTAGTTTACTTAAATGTTTGGTTTCATCAGAAGCTGTCACTACTAACTACTAAGCTACCACCCTATAGCATTTGTTGTATAATTAAATTAATTTCAGCTACAACACGAGCATTCTGTTCACCCTGTAATCTGTCTGCCCATGACAATTTGTTGCGATAATTGTAATATCACTTTTCACGTATTCTTCACACACTCTTCACACATATTCTCAATTTCGTATTGTTACCTTAATAATTTCTCGAAAGGTACACCTGAACTGGTTGGCAGCAGAAATAAGTTATTATCATGCAAATATATAAATTTATATGTAATTGAATTTACTTAGAGATAATCTAAAAGTGGTATGTTGTACTTGCCAATGCGTCGAGTGTTCGATCCCCGGTGCAAATATACGCATGACTCACTGTTTGTGAAGTTGATTTGTGTAATTGCTAAACCCCTCGCAATCGAGATCACCGTTAGTACAAAAGTTTAAAATCAGTCTTAGATCACTTTCGATGTTCTAGTTTGACTAGTTTGCTTAAGAAGCTTAAGAAGAGCTCTATTCTGTTAGATGTTTAAAAAAAATATGGCATTTGTGTTTTCTTCTATCTTTAAATGGAGAATGAATATGTTTGCTTCAGGATAAATTCATTTGTTGGTATTACCATTATTATTTATAATAAAGTGCATTTGAGATAATTGGCAACTAATGGCAAGAATAGATAAACGAAATATATACATGTCATTTGATAAAATGCATATGATACGGAAATCTTTAAGTGTGAAAGTAGAATAAAGGTAGAGCAATCATAGAGATAAGATAGATGAAGTATAAGAAAACGCATAACATGACTTCACCACCTATATGATAAAATTGAACAACGGTACAGAAACAAGGGTTACAACATTTATCGAGAATACTTATTAAGTATTGTAGTATTATTTCAGTTACCTAATTTATTTTTATGTAAACTTATAGTTTCATATAATGTTGAAATCCGCGATATCCCTTTGTTCTCTTTTATATCTGAAGTGTTTGATGACTCAATATCAGTTTATTAAACAAACTGCACGTTCTAAAATCGCCGACTGCAGAATAAATTGGAAAATTACATGACGTCTGCCGACTAACGACCGGTTTCGCAAATGAATCATATTTGATTTGAGCTTCCAACGGCCCAACGGTCGCGTCAGACTGTGCGCCCACGCACCTCAAACTACAGGGGTCAAATCGGTTGTTCTCTGAACCCATCAGATGTAAACCTGTACCTTGTTAATTTACCTGCATCGGTAAAGTTAACTAGATCTAACTTTCGTATTTGTGTTTTAAAACGATATACGGTTCCCACAAAATATTCTAATTTCTTGTAATTATAAACTAGTTTCGGATTCTATTTTGGAAATTTTAGAGTAACCGTCATCAATTACTATCATAATAAAATTGTAAGATCTAACAACACCAATTGTACCTATATAACAACGATAATAAATAAGTCAATCTCTGAAGCCAGATAACAAATATGTCACGCCTAAGAGTGGGTCGACTGATGGAGCAGTAATTTGTATAGATACGACGCCGCTGGGGCACAGCTTGACCCAGAAAATTCCCCCCTTTCTATATGTTTGTTCATTCACTTAATAACGGAAAATGCATTCTAGTTAACACAAACAGTTCAGATATAGAATTACAATAACCCCGTGTGCATCGCGTTATTATTTTATACTTGTTTCATAAATCGATTATTGACAAAGCGGATAGCTAAGTTCTTAACGACTGGTGGTAGGTCTCTTACCGGAAACACTCTGAGGTAGGTACTATAGCTGTGCAAAATATCTATCGATTTGAAGAGAATTGTAGCTAATGAACTATGGTATGGACTTAACTTCTTGTATTTGATAGTAAGTTTCTCTTTGTTTAGGATTCGTCCTGTTCATCTCCATAGTTTTGACCTTTTTATTCTCGTCCTATGTTATTTTTATGTTTCTCAGTAACCCGTATATGAACAGGTAACAAAACGTAAACACATTAATTATTTAAATCAATAATATGTTAATTCATGAGCAACTGTCTACATATTAACATATTACAATCGTATTCCCTCTGTATACAATCATCGAGCATCAGGCTGCGTAAAAACTTCCGCCTGCCGTTTTTAGGCAAAACAAGTTTCGAAGGTAACATTATACACGATCGATATCGTTGCTAGGGCACAAAGGGATGCGCGTGAGTCAGTGCTTTATTAAATCAATATTTTGAATAGAAAAAAATCAGTTTTGTTTCAAAAAACTGTTTGGTAAGTTATGCCAATACGTTTCAATTATTGATTATTATTATACTTAATGATCTAACGTGATCTCGAATTAATGAGAAGATAAAAATCTTTTATTACTTTATCATACATCCTAGGGGTCGCGAAGCTTGAAGTTTGAACAGAGATTTTAATACTTTTTACTTACTAATATACATGTAAAATAAATCCCAAAAAGAATACGTATTTACGTTTGAATTGTAAGGGGCTTAAATGAAGTCCTTTTGATCTTCCTTGATTTCCTTCCTTGATTTTTCAACAGAAAATATTTTTGAGATGCCTTAAAAAGGTATCTCGCATCTAAAATGGAAACCAGCTCATGTTAACCTTGAAATGAAAACAAACACTTATTATCGATGCCTATACATTTTTTGTCTAGTTTTTGCGACAAAAGACATTCTTGATGTAGTAATTTTTTTAAACGTCTGCTTGTTTTAAATATTTCATACAATTGAAATTCCTCTGCAGCATTCCAACGTTTTCGCTCGTGCTCGATGATTAACAATTGGAGTAACTGATTTTAGTATTCGTCAAGTTTAACGTACTAGGAGTAGGTCGATGACGAAGACCAACCTGATGCTGTTTGAACATCTTATCCTCATCGTCATGAGCAAAGATATTTACCACCAGGTGAACGATCATTTACCCGCTATGTTAAAATTCATTATAGGTTATTTTAGAAAGTTTTCAATTTTAATTAATTTTGATATGAGTGCGTGTATAAACTCCCTTTCGTTTAACCTTGACATTAAATGTACGAATACTTTTTACAAGTTTCGGCCTTCAGTAAATTGTGCGGGTGAAAGCTTATTCGATTAAAACAAAACGTTAAGTTTCAAAAAACTATAGCAATTTAAAGTTGTTTATAGATCCGCTTCAATGATAACTTATGACTTTGCAACTCAATCATTCGGTTTCCGAAAAGTGATCAATGTTTACATTAAGGGTCAACTAACTTTTTTAGCCGTGAGACAAAAAAATTTTTTTTTATACTACTTTGCGAGGAGACAAGCAAGACGTTCATCTGATGGTAAGTGATACGCTTGCCCATGACAACGCGGTGCTAGTTAAGATGGTACACACTGCACCACATTGCGCTCGTCGCCTTGAGACATAAGGTGTTAAGTCTCGTTACCCCAGTAATTACACTAGCTATAGCGCCCTTCAAACCGGAACACAGTAATGTTCGCACACTACTATTTGGCGGTTGAAATAGGAGCTGCGGTGGTACCCATCCAGAAGGTCTCCGGCAACAGAGACCTACCACCTAATTTAAATGGATCAATTTTTTTTCTTGTGAATCCAAAGTAAAATGGATTAACAAAGTTTGACCCGCGGATCATTAGTTCCCTAACTATTGTATAATAACCTTTAAATATAGTTTTTATTAAGTGAAGTGTTCACGAAAAAAATACTAGAACTGCATATTCCGTGTAAAAACAGAATGTTTTTATAACAAAGCAAACACTTTCGTTGCGGTGCAATAACAGCGTGAGGTTAAACTTTGCAACTCAAACAACTGTTCTCGTTCAGAAGCCACAGTTTCTTTTTTGCTGGCTAAATGATTTTTTTTTATGAGTTTGTAGTAGTTATACAATACGACGAATTTATATTTAACTATTCGAATTAGACAGATGTGGTGCTGGTGTGTTTTTGTTGGTGGTTAGCTGTTTACATATTATCATTTCCAATTTTACTATTTACAAAGTTATGTACTAATAGTTAAGTAACCTGCTGGTAAGTTATGCGTTCGTTTGTAACGATCCAGCACATTATTTTTGGGGACATGTAGAGACTTGTTTCTAAAACAAATTTACTAATAACAATTCCCTTAATACACGGAAGTGTTAAATTATTATTTGGCGACGGATACAGCCTCTGCGTTGGTATCCTGCCTAGACGGTCTCCGGTATCGAAGGTCACCAGTAAAAATAAGTTCCTACTTTTAATAGATTACTACGCATCAGCATGTTCAGTTTTAATTTTAATTGATTATTGATCTAGGTGTTATAGTTAAATAGGTAAAGCCACAACGCCGATGTGTCAGGTCAAGTATCATATAACCTGTCTAACGTCTATCATTAATGCATCGGTATAAGGTTTCAAAATGATTTACAATGGAATAGCTTAACTTACGTCACTTAACTAAGTTACAAATGAGGTTTTAAAGTATATGATTATATATTAATTCGCTAATCAATAAATGAACACAAAACATTTAGCAGTTAGCATGTATAAATGAAGTAACTTTTATATTGGTGGTAGGCTAGGTACCACAAGTAACACCGGGGCTCATATTACTGCACTCGAGTAGAGGTGTTGTTTACAATATCTAGTGAATATACAAGGCAAGTCTCGTGGTGATGCTGTGAAAAGATGTTTGATGGCATCACATTGTACAGGCCTTCTGAGCGTCTTATCGCTTTGTAATTGATATGTGGTAACTAGATTTTTTATTCAACGAGGCGAAGACACGAGCGAAACCACCTGATGGTAAGTGATACGCTTGCCCATAACGTGGCGCTAGTTAAGATGGTATACACTGCACCACATTGCAGTCATCGCTTTGAGATGAAAGGATTAAGTCTCGTTACTCCAGTAATATCACTAGCTTACAGCACCCTTCAAACTGGAACACAGTAATTTAAACTCCGTTGATACCTACATAGACGATCTCCTGCAATAGAGATCTACCACCAGTACAGTAGATTGATAAATACTCTCGCAATTGATATATTATGTTTCGATATTTAACATAAAAACGTTGTTTATTGGTTTTTTTATTTATTTTTAACTTTATTTGCACACTTAAAAAAATTTCACGCAGCCGCGACCCCTCGGATGTTGCGACTGTCTATGGACATCAGTGATCACTTTCCATCACGTGAACTGCTAGCTCGTTTGCCAATTGTATTTATAAAAAATAATTGTACAAAAAGGCGGACTTAACACCATAAGGTATACTCTACCAGTCTACCATAGGTTTGAGCAGAGAGATAAAGATTGCGGTATTATAATGGTAAATAAGATATTATTACATATAGTAAGATATATATATCATAATAAATGGTTTGTTCTTTAGTAATTCTGTTATTGTGTTTGTAAGGGGTGGCCGCTATGGGAGCGGGTCGAGTCTACGGAGCACGAGCGGCGGCTGTTGCTGGTGGCGCGGCTGCCGCGCGTGCGCACGCTGAACGGCGGCGGCGCGGTGCCGCCCGACGAGCGCGACTCTGCCGAGCGCGCGTTCATCAGGTACTACATGGAAAAGCCGGAGGCCGACCGACCAGATAGGTAAGTCATTCGCATATTCATTAACATAATCCCGTCCAGACTTAAAACCCCTGAGCTTTCGCCATTTTCTTCCATGGGGGCTGTCTTCTCCTCCCGAGCCTGTCTAATAACATCTTAACCGCATCTGATAATCGAAGAAAACGTAAAAGTTATGAAACGGGCGAGACGGGATTAAACTAAAAAAAATATTGATGCAAAGTTCCGTCTTAGGATTTTAGAGAAATCAAAGCACGCTGTGGAAAAAATTATAATACGTACTTTTTGTATAGTTTTAAAAAAACCCTCTTAATGTTTCGTCTGTCGGCGTTTGAGGTCGTTCGCAAGAAGAGTCAATAAGATTTCTCATTAATTTATTAATAAAATAAAAGTTATGATCAAAATTACCATAGAGTATAAATTTTATATGCGGTAGTCATAAAGGAGAATGCTGTGGGGGCGGATTTTGCGTAAATATTGCTTTGACCTTAATAACTATAATGCTATGGTAATGATCCACCAGTAATAGGCGCATAGCGTTAAATAATGAATAAAAATGAGATTTGGTAAAGAATTAAATATGTGAAATTTATCTGATATATTTACAATTCTAAGGTACTGGGAGTTGGTTGGTGTCCATGGAAAACTTGATCCCCTGGTGTCGGTGGACCTGAGGCCGGAGAAGCGCGTTCAGATTACGTTCACGTGCGGTGATACCAGCGAAGTGCGCACTGTTGACGTGTACAGGTGGGTCATCCCATACCAGACCAGAGAGAAATACAGAAAGTGTGCTTGATGGAAGGATTGATTTAGTCGGTACCAACTCAAGTGTTGTAAGGTACCATCACAGCTCTTATTTCTACCCCCAACAGTAGCGTGCAAATATGTGTCATGCTCATCTCGACGCCTTGTCAAATAAAGATATAAAAAATATGTCAATTATTGCTCTATAAAGATGCAGATATATTTGATTTTCATTGGTATTTGTGCTTATTTCAGAACTGTGTCAGATTTAAAAACACGCTTGGAGCGACTCGCAGGTTTCCCCGCCTCGAAAATGAGACTATTCTACGTCGATCAGGAACTGAGAGACACACAGGTGAATATTTGATAATATTGCGTACATTGTTTTGAATTCAAATTTGGCGGGAAGTTTTACCATTTGCGTTATAATTCAGATGAAACTAATCCTGATATTTATTTGTGGAGTTTTTCCAGGGCCCCGAGGAGATGAAGTATCCTACGAAGCAGTTGTACTCTTACAACATCAGGTCCGGCGACGAGATTATCATCGACTCGAAGCTGAAGCACTCCATCTCGGTCAATTCGACCGCATGAGCTTCCCGCCAAACAACGAAACTATATTCGAAAGCTATCGAGTTGAAAACTAATAGAAAAACCCATCACGAGTGCATAGTCATCCATTAACAATACAAAACCTTTCATTTTGTATTAACAATGGATAACTTACAAATTATTTAATTCTGTATAGTCTATGGTCGGTACTTTAGAACCCCTTTAACAGTAAACAGTACACGTGACGTTTGGAAACTCGATTAGCGTTTGATGAATATGCCAATGTATCTTAAGTGTCAAGTTAAAACTGTGTGTTGTTATTAACATTAAGTATGTACTAACAAATGAAGTTACTAGCGGAATTAATTTGGTTACATTTTTGTAAGGAGACGGTTCAGTTTATTATTTTTGAATTTATTTGCAGTTTTAATTTTTCGCAAAGTATTCTGGTGAAAATGTGTGATATTAAAAATGATTGTCACAAAACAATTTGTTATTTAAGTTAAAAGCTTTTAAGTAAATATTTTTTTATTTTGGACTCGTTTTTGCATGGATTGGTTTTTACATGGGAACTGCATGGCCACATGTGAGGTTTAGTGTGTGGTAAGGTTTTTTGAATCTGACTGGTTTGCCGCCACATATTGTATATCCGGCTACCTCCACGACATTATTGTCACTTTAACACCAAGAAATGATGGTCGTGTTGTTAGCCCATTATAGATAACAAAAAGAGTTATAAAAAAAATGTGGCCGAAATTTTTTTGCTATAAAATCTGTGATAATAAATTATATTAAAGTGGAATATGAACAGATGTGTACTTGACATGGCTAAAATATTTTTTTTATTGTACCTTAAAATGTTGCAGAAATGTGCATGTGTGCGGAGTTCAGATCTTCACCAAATTAAGTAATGTTAGTGCTTATTAACAAAGTGATACTAACTGCCATTTTGGAATTTTTAAATGTTAAAGTAAGCATTCAATAGGATCCTCTATGTATACTTCACAGTTGTTAGCTACATTTTACTGCATAGGCACTCTTAAATATAAACTATATTTGTAAAATTTCATATCAACTAATAGACATCCACTGCTGGCACTTGTCTCTTGTAATGTATTCTACTAAACATGCTCTTGCACCATTTGAGTCCAGTGGCTGCCAGAATTTCAATATTTAAATATGTAGATAAATATCTTACAATATTGATATTTCCCAATAGCTTTCCATTTCCCTCTTCAAAATAGAAATAGATGCCACCATTATAATCTAGTAATTTTTTTTTTACAACCATAACTGTCTAGATTTTAGTACTTTTGTTGTACTGATAACACTGACACAATATATTTCAAAACTAATAATGTACCTAATTATTGTTTATGTTGGTAACTTTAATAGAAACAATTTTGGAATAAATGAGTGAATATAATAAAATCTTTTATTTCTTATGTTAAGTATGCAATTTCATTATACAGGTAATTGGTCAGTTTCATAAATATAATCTATGATTCATCTACCCACAGTTTCTTTCCATAAACAGTAATCATACAGTTTTGAACTTCTTTTAACACATAATCATAAACGTCTATCCAAACCTCAATTTTTAATTCACGAGTTCTTCTCCTTAAAAAATTAAGTAAAATATAAACTTTCTCTATGTCCTTCTTAAGAACCAATTTACTTAAATAGGTAGCAATCATCTTAGTATCACAGAATTTCGGACTTTCTCCACTTTCTAACCATGCTCTCAACAATTCTCGCACTCGCTCCCATGGCAAAGACAGTATGCCATGCTGACTAGATTCATTACTTTTATTTTGTTCTTTAGTATATGATATGTCTGGTTCTTTTTTAATTTGTATATCATTATTTACTTCTACGGAACCAAAAAGGAATTTGTCCATTAGATTTTTGGTAGTCAGACTGTTTTTAACATTTTTGGGGGGTCTTCCCCTCTTTTTGCTTGGAGATAACTTAACTTGTCCAAGTTTAGGAGATTTTTTTACAGGTGATGATGCATACCTTTCCTTTTTTGGTGTAACTGGTAATTTAATTTTACTAACTTCCTGATTTTCAATCACATTTGTCGGAAGTGAAACATATTTACTATTTACATTTTCCATTTTAGTAATACTAGACGAGTTTACATTTTTATGCAAAAATTTACTAATGCCTCTATTTGTAGGCTTAGAAGTAATTGATTCTAATTTGGTTATTTGAATTCCTATACCCCTCATTTCCTTTGGATCAATATTTAGTTTTTTGCAAAGTGAAATAACTTCTTTCGTTATTACTTCAACGTCATTAGTAGGGTTTGATAATGAAGAAGATTTATTAACTACATTACAGAACCCATGGCCCATAAACTTTGCTGTTTCTACAGGTGCTTCTTGGGCCCTTACCATCATCTTTAAAGTAATACATTTACCTAAAACTTTAAATTGTTGCATTCTAGAATGAACTTCTGCAGACAATTGTTTCAAAAACTGAAAACATTGGTCGATATTTTCAAATCTTATGCCGTAATTCACTTCTGCAGAAACGGATTTTCTTACAGTATGGAATACAAGAGGGTTTGAATCACGACCACGGCACTGATCAAAAGTTGTGCACCAGTCTTATTACCTAGATGCCGCTGCAATAAACCTAAAGCTAGGGTTTGTAAAGAGCCACAGGTCAGATGACCCAAGGACTCCAGTTTTAAAGATATTTGCCTTCCAACACCAGGTAAATCTCTTAGATTTATGTTAAGCATAAAATCTTCAAGTAAGTCAGAGGTTAGAAAAAATTGACCATCTGGTTTCGCCTTTTTTGTGGCTAGCCGTGATTGCAATCGGTTACCACCAAATCCCGTTGAACAGGGACATCCAGTTTTACTTTTTATTTCTTGTCTTAGAACTGTTGCAAAATCCTGAACACTGACATTTAAATCCTGAATCAATTCAGTACAATCAACATACATTTCATCACAGGAAACTGCTTCTATGTCAAGTGTGTACTGGGCTATTGTGTTATACAATGTATATGCAACTTCCTTATATCCTTCAAAATCATAAGGTATAGTTTTCAAATTGGGGCATAATTTTAAAGCAGCTCCCATAAACATTCCATTCTTAATTCCTTTAGCTCTTGCTTCATATGAGCACGAGGCTATTTCACTCATAGATCCATACTCTTCATCCTCTTCAGTAATATTTCCAATTTTGCTTTCAAATATTTTCTCATCTTCTGGTATATCAAATACTCTTCCCATTTTCTTGATATGTTTTTGTTTATACAGATTAAATTCAGTAGCTCTATCAACTCCTGCCCGCCTCCTACCTTGTGCTCCTTTGGAATGAGTAACAGCAACAGGTTGCCCACATAATTCTGGCCTTTTACATAAACCAACAGATACAAAGAAACAATCCATATCTATGTGCATAATTACTTTTCCACTATCAAAATTCATTCTTAGCCCTGTACAACTACCACCTGTCTGAATATTATTTTTAAGAGCAGATCGTGCTGGAAAGGCAAAATCATTATTGTCTCTTAAATCATTAACATGTTGTTTAAAATAAGCACCCAGTTGTGATATATGATGAAGCCTTGAATTATTATAAAATTCAGATATAAAATTAGGATCAACTGCTGTTTTTGCCACAGAATCAGTTTTCCCAGATTTAGAAGTTGGAACAGGTAACTTATTGACTGAAGTGTTAATATTACTACATGAACTGACCAATGTATTTGTGTCATTACTACAATTGTTAAAAAAGGTGTCTTCAGATATATTTAAAACTCGCTCATCTTTTATAGATTTATCATAAACACAACTTTGTAAAGAATCAACAGTGCAGAAATTCAGTTGTGGTTGTGTTCTAGAATTTTTGTATAATAAATATTGTCTATAATCTAACAAACGATTAGCAGAAATACTATCCATTATCCATTCTGGTTTAACTACTTTGACCAGACACATATTTTTAACTTTCGTGTCCGGCAAATTAGAAGCGATTATATAGTCATGACTTTTTTGATAAGTATGATATACACCACCATGTTGAGACATAAGTTCTTTCAATTCATCGGCAGAAGGTTTTGTGAATCCGTTTACGTAAATTGATATACCATTAAAAATGTTTGAAACTTGATTACAAACTCTTGTAGAAAATTGGTCTTCTAGCTTTGCAATTTTAGCCTGCATGTAACCACCCCAAGCTTCGTATCCATTATCTGGAAAGCGCTCTCCTCGACGACGCATTTTAAACTATGAACTATACGAATCATACAAAATAACAATTACACGTAAATTTAACTGTTTAGTTTTCTTCCCTCCAATATTTTTTTGTCATTTTACTATACAACAGACAAAATATGTATTACTTTTGTAAATAGAGCCTTTGTATCACCAGATTATACATTCTCTAAAAAAAAAATTCAAAGACTTAAAATTTTAGAACTTTTTAGAAAACAATGACATAAAAGCTATTCGGTTTGTTATTTATTTACAACGAATTGTGCACATATCTCATATGATGATACTGAAGTAAAAAGTAAATTTCATTTTTAGAGGCCTTCTTTTTAAAAGATTTGCCAATTTTAAACTATAATATTTAACAACCTAGTAATTTCGTACGTAAATATTATTCAGTATTTTATATGTAAATATTATTTCATAAGCATTATGAAAATAAAATATAGAGGCATAATAAAATGTAAGTTATACAGTACTTTTTGATTTCTCTCTAGGCGTTCCATTACTAATGCATTTAAAAACCAGGATAAGAAATCAGGTTACTTCCATGTTAAATACTTTAAAGTTTTTGCCTGGGCATCTGTAGCGCGTTTTTTTAGAGCTAAAACTTTGTTTTAAAAACTATTCTCCTAAATTTGTCCCATCCCTAAACATGATTTGTTACCATAGACACCAGTATCCAGTACAACTGCTTCAATACATTGTGTCAGGGATAACGTAAATAACGACACAAAATTTAAAAACTTTGTTTTGTTTTAGTTATTTTGTTCATAAAATGTCTATTCATGAGGATGTAATAGCATCTTGGGTAGGCCCAAATTGTTGTAAAAATGTGTTAACTGTGGTTGTTATGTCTATTAATGTAGAAATTGTGGAAAAAATCTCTGATGTACTCGCCGAAATACATTCGAAGGGAGCATATAAATGGAAACTTATAATTCTTCGTTCCTTTGACTTGAAGGACATTGTCACTCAATCAGATTTAACGGGGAAGCTGGCTATCGACTTTATTGTTTTAGCTATGGACACATCGAGATTATTTTGCATAGAATGGACAAAAAGAGTTTTAGATCAAGTTCATCCAGATCTTAGAAGTCGCCGTGTTGTATTAGTTAACGCAAGTGGTTTACCTGTTAACGCTATGGCAATAAATGCTAATGATATAATAACATTCGCAAAGGAGCAAAAATTAGATATGTTAAATGCTAATGCATTCAAACAAAGTGAAACTGTATTATTAGCTCAAAGATTAATAAGGTATATGGAAGTGTCTATAGGTGTCAATACCGGCATTCCAAATCTCAACATATGACAGAATTCATTAATATTATGATTATTACATATATAATAAAAAGAATTAACATTGTCTAGAATTTATAGAAGATTTAAAGTATCAACTGTTAATATACATAGTGCTAATAAATTACATAATAACTGCAGTTGTATTAATTATTTGAAATTATGAATATTAAAAATTTACTAAAAAGGAAAACTTTTTAGTAATTTATCCTCATAAGATTTTATCAACATTCTTGGTTACATGTAAGTGTTTAATTTATTTCCATTCTAATACATGTAACGAATAAATGGAACCAAAAAAATGCACATTTTTTTAAAGTGATGTATAAAACATGCAGAACTATAAATCTTATATATATATTTCAGCTATAAAAAGTTTAATGTTTTTTGATGTGCTCTA